>CM061486.1:65891552-67247802 GCA_030867185.1 Tagetes erecta
GTAAGATGTCTTAAGTTGCCGTACGATCTTCAAAGGACTCGGATGAATTCTTTAGGTTTATTATTGAGTTTTAACGTTTCGTACGGTGATGTAAGGTGTTCTTAGGAGTTGTAACGCGTCCAACATTATTCTAACGTGCTTTTCAAGTTGCTAATCTCGCATCCTAAGGAGTAACATCTCCTTAGTTGTCGTACGATGTTCAATGGACTTCGACGAATTCATTAGGTTTATTATGGAGTTTTAGGTTTGTACGGTGTTGTAAGGTGTTGTTAGGAGTTGTAAGGCGTCCTACATTATACTAACGTGCTTTTCAAGGTGCTAATGTGCATACAGAGTCGTAAGATGTCCTGAGTTGTCGTACGATGTTCAAAGGACTCGGACGAATTCATTATGTTTATAATGGAATTTTAAGGTTTCTTACGGTGTTGTAAGGTGTTTTTAGGAGTATTAAGGCAACCTATGTTATACTAACGTGCTTTTCAAGGTGCTAATATGACATACAGAGTCTTAAGATGTCCGAACTTGTAGTAAGATGTTCGAAGAACTCGGACGAATTCATTAGGTGTATTATGGAGTTTTAAGGTTTCGTACGGTGATGTATGGTGTTCTTAGGAGTTGTAAGACGTCCTACATTATAGTAACGTTCTTTTCGAGTTGCTAATGTGGCATAAAGAGTCGTAACATGTCCTGAGTTGTCCTACGATGTTCAAAAGACTCGGACGAATTCTTTAGGTTTATTATGGAGTTTTAAGGTTTCGAACGGTGTTGTAAGCTGTTGTTAGGAGTTTTAAGGCGTCGTCCTATGTTATACTAACGTGCTTTTCAAGGTGCTAATATGGCATACAGAGTCGTAAGATGTCTTAAGTTGCCGTACGATCTTCAAAGGACTCGGATGAATTCTTTAGGTTTATTATTGAGTTTTAACGTTTTGTACGGTGATGTAAGGTGTTCTTAGGAGTTGTAACGCGTCCAACATTATTCTAACGTGCTTTTCAAGTTGCTAATCTCGCATCCTAAGGAGTAACATCTCCTTAGTTGTCGTACGATGTTCAATGGACTTCGACGAATTCATTAGGTTTATTATGGAGTTTTAGGTTTGTACGGTGTTGTAAGGTGTTGTTAGGAGTTGTAAGGCGTCCTACATTATACTAACGTGCTTTTCAAGGTGCTAATGTGCATACAGAGTCGTAAGATGTCCTGAGTTGTCGTACGATGTTCAAAGGACTCGGACGAATTCATTATGTTTATAATGGAATTTTAAGGTTTCTTACGGTGTTGTAAGGTGTTTTTAGGAGTATTAAGGCAACCTATGTTATACTAACGTGCTTTTCAAGGTGCTAATATGACATACAGAGTCTTAAGATGTCCGAACTTGTAGTAAGATGTTCGAAGAACTCGGACGAATTCATTAGGTGTATTATGGAGTTTTAAGGTTTCGTACGGTGATGTATGGTGTTCTTAGCAGTTGTAAGACGTCCTACATTATAGTAACGTTCTTTTCGAGTTGCTAATGTGGCATAAAGAGTCGTAACATGTCCTGAGTTGTCCTACGATGTTCAAAAGACTCGGACGAATTCTTTAGGTTTATTATGGAGTTTTAAGGTTTCGAACGGTGTTGTAAGCTGTTGTTAGGAGTTTTAAGGCGTCCTATGTTATACTAACGTGCTTTTCAAGGTGCTAATATGGCATACAGAGTCGTAAGATGTCTTAAGTTGCCGTACGATCTTCAAAGGACTCGGATGAATTCTTTAGGTTTATTATTGAGTTTTAACGTTTCGTACGGTGATGTAAGGTGTTCTTAGGAGTTGTAACGCGTCCAACATTATTCTAACGTGCTTTTCAAGTTGCTAATCTCGCATCCTAAGGAGTAACATCTCCTTAGTTGTCGTACGATGTTCAATGGACTTCGACGAATTCATTAGGTTTATTATGGAGTTTTAGGTTTGTACGGTGTTGTAAGGTGTTGTTAGGAGTTGTAAGGCGTCCTACATTATACTAACGTGCTTTTCAAGGTGCTAATGTGCATACAGAGTCGTAAGATGTCCTGAGTTGTCGTACGATGTTCAAAGGACTCGGACGAATTCATTATGTTTATAATGGAATTTTAAGGTTTCTTACGGTGTTGTAAGGTGTTTTTAGGAGTATTAAGGCAACCTATGTTATACTAACGTGCTTTTCAAGGTGCTAATATGACATACAGAGTCTTAAGATGTCCGAACTTGTAGTAAGATGTTCGAAGAACTCGGACGAATTCATTAGGTGTATTATGGAGTTTTAAGGTTTCGTACGGTGATGTATGGTGTTCTTAGGAGTTGTAAGACGTCCTACATTATAGTAACGTTCTTTTCGAGTTGCTAATGTGGCCTAAAGAGTCGTAACATGTCCTGAGTTGTCCTACGATGTTCAAAAGACTCGGACGAATTCTTTAGGTTTATTATGGAGTTTTAAGGTTTCGAACGGTGTTGTAAGCTGTTGTTAGGAGTTTTAAGGCGTCCTATGTTATACTAACGTGCTTTTCAAGGTGCTAATATGGCATACAGAGTCGTAAGATGTCTTAAGTTGCCGTACGATCTTCAAAGGACTCGGATGAATTCTTTAGGTTTATTATTGAGTTTTAACGTTTCGTACGGTGATGTAAGGTGTTCTTAGGAGTTGTAACGCGTCCAACATTATTCTAACGTGCTTTTCAAGTTGCTAATCTCGCATCCTAAGGAGTAACATCTCCTTAGTTGTCGTACAATGTTCAATGGACTTCGACGAATTAATTAGGTTTATTATGGAGTTTGAAGGTTTGTACGTTGTTGTAAGGTGTTGTTAGGAGTTGTAAGGCGTCTTACATTATACTAACGTGCTTTTCAAGGTGCTAATGTGCATACAGAGTCGTAAGATGTCCTAAGTTGTCGTACGATGTTCAAAGGACTCGGACGAATTCATTATGTTTGAAATGGAATTTTAAGGTTTCGTACGGTGTTGTTAGGAGTTTTAAGGCGTCTTATGTTATACTAACGTGCTTTTCAAGGTGCTAATATGACATACAGAGTCTTAAGATGTCCGAACTTGTAGTAAGATGTTCGAAGAACTCGGACGAATTCATTAGGTGTATATGGAGTTTTAAGGTTTCATACGGTGATGTATGGTGTTCTTAGGAGTTGTAAGACGTCCTAAATTATACTAAAGCTCTTTTCGAGTTGCTAATGTGGCATAAAGAGTGGTAAGATATCCTAAGTTGTCGTACGATGTTCAAAAGACTCGGACGAATTCATTAGGTTTATGATGGAGTTTTAAGGTTTCGTACGGTGTTGTTAGGAGTTTTAAGGCGTCTTATGTTATACTAACGTGCTTTTCAAGGTGCTAATATGACATACAGAGTCTTAAGATGTCCGAACTTGTAGTACGATGTTCAAAGAACTCGTACGAATTCATTAGGTGTATTATGGAGTTTTAAGGTTTCATACGGTGATGTATGGGGTTCTTTGGAGTTGTAAGAAGTCCTAGATTATAGTAACGTTCTTTTCGAGTTGCTAATGTGGCATAAAGAGTCGTAACATGTCCTGAGTTGTCCTACGATGTTCAAAAGACTCTGACGAATTCTTTAGGTTTATTATGGAGTTTTAAGGTTTCGAACGGTGTTGTAACCTGTTGTTAAGTGTTTTAAGGCGTTCTATGTTATACTAACGTGCTTTTCAAGGTGCTAATATGGCATACAGAGTCGTAAGATGTCTTAAGTTGCCGTACGATCTTCAAAGGACTCGGATGAATTCTTTAGGTTTATTATTGAGTTTTAACGTTTCGTACGGTGATGTAAGGTGTTCTTAGGAGTTGTAACGCGTCCAACATTATTCTAACGTGCTTTTCAAGTTGCTAATCTCGCATCCTAAGGAGTAACATCTCCTTAGTTGTCGTACGATGTTCAATGGACTTCGACGAATTCATTAGGTCTATTATGGAGTTTTAGGTTTGTACGGTGTTGTAAGGTGTTGTTAGGAGTTGTAAGGCGTGCTACATTATACTAACGTGCTTTTCAAGGTGCTAATGTGCATACAGGGTCGTAAGATGTCCTGAGTTGTCGTACGATGTTCAAAGGACTCGGACGAATTCATTATGTTTATAATGGAATTTTAAGGTTTCGTACGGTGTTGTTAGGAGTTTTAAGGCGTCTTATGTTATACTAACGTGCTTTTCAAGGTGCTAATATGACATACAGAGTCTTAAGATGTCCGAACTTGTAGTAAGATGTTCGAAGAACTCGGACGAATTCATTAGGTGTATATGGAGTTTTAAGGTTTCATACGGTGATGTATGGTGTTCTTAGGAGTTGTAAGACGTCCTAAATTATACTAAAGCTCTTTTCGAGTTGCTAATGTGGCATAAAGAGTGGTAAGATATCCTAAGTTGTCGTACGATGTTCAAAAGACTCGGACGAATTCATTAGGTTTATGATGGAGTTTTAAGGTTTCGTACGGTGTTGTTAGGAGTTTTAAGGCGTCTTATGTTATACTAACGTGCTTTTCAAGGTGCTAATATGACATACAGAGTCTTAAGATGTCCGAACTTGTAGTACGATGTTCAAAGAACTCGTACGAATTCATTAGGTGTATTATGGAGTTTTAAGGTTTCGTACGGTGATGTATGGTGTTCTTAGGAGTTGTAAGACGTCCTACATTATAGTAACGTTCTTTTCGAGTTGCTAATGTGGCATAAAGAGTCGTAACATGTCCTGAGTTGTCCTACGATGTTCAAAAGACTCGGACGAATTCTTTAGGTTTATTATGGAGTTTTAAGGTTTCGAACGGTGTTGTAAGCTGTTGTTAGGAGTTTTAAGGCGTCGTCCTATGTTATACTAACGTGCTTTTCAAGGTGCTAATATGGCATACAGAGTCGTAAGATGTCTTAAGTTGCCGTACGATCTTCAAAGGACTCGGATGAATTCTTTAGGTTTATTATTGAGTTTTAACGTTTCGTACGGTGATGTAAGGTGTTCTTAGGAGTTGTAACGCGTCCAATATTATTCTAACGTGCTTTTCAAGTTGCTAATCTCGCATCCTAAGGAGTAACATCTCCTTAGTTGTCGTACGATGTTCAATGGACTTCGACGAATTCATTAGGTTTATTATGGAGTTTTAGGTTTGTACGGTGTTGTAAGGTGTTGTTAGGAGTTGTAAGGCGTCCTACATTATACTAACGTGCTTTTCAAGGTGCTAATGTGCATACAGAGTCGTAAGATGTCCTGAGTTGTCGTACGATGTTCAAAGGACTCGGACGAATTCATTATGTTTATAATGGAATTTTAAGGTTTCTTACGGTGTTGTAAGGTGTTTTTAGGAGTATTAAGGCAACCTATGTTATACTAACGTGCTTTTCAAGGTGCTAATATGACATACAGAGTCTTAAGATGTCCGAACTTGTAGTAAGATGTTCGAAGAACTCGGACGAATTCATTAGGTGTATTATGGAGTTTTAAGGTTTCGTACGGTGATGTATGGTGTTCTTAGCAGTTGTAAGACGTCCTACATTATAGTAACGTTCTTTTCGAGTTGCTAATGTGGCATAAAGAGTCGTAACATGTCCTGAGTTGTCCTACGATGTTCAAAAGACTCGGACGAATTCTTTAGGTTTATTATGGAGTTTTAAGGTTTCGAACGGTGTTGTAAGCTGTTGTTAGGAGTTTTAAGGCGTCCTATGTTATACTAACGTGCTTTTCAAGGTGCTAATATGGCATACAGAGTCGTAAGATGTCTTAAGTTGCCGTACGATCTTCAAAGGACTCGGATGAATTCTTTAGGTTTATTATTGAGTTTTAACGTTTCGTACGGTGATGTAAGGTGTTCTTAGGAGTTGTAACGCGTCCAACATTATTCTAACGTGCTTTTCAAGTTGCTAATCTCGCATCCTAAGGAGTAACATCTCCTTAGTTGTCGTACGATGTTCAATGGACTTCGACGAATTCATTAGGTTTATTATGGAGTTTTAGGTTTGTACGGTGTTGTAAGGTGTTGTAAGGTGTTGTTAGGAGTTGTAAGGCGTCCTACATTATACTAACGTGCTTTTCAAGGTGCTAATGTGCATACAGAGTCGTAAGATGTCCTGAGTTGTCGTACGATGTTCAAAGGACTCAGACGAATTCATTATGTTTATAATGGGATTTTAAGGTTTCGTACGGTGTTGTTAGGAGTTTTAAGGCGTCTTATGTTATACTAACGTGCTTTTCAAGGTGCTAATATGACATACAGAGTCTTAAGATGTCCGAACTTGTAGTAAGATGTTCGAAGAACTCGGACGAATTCATTAGGTGTATTATGGAGTTTTAAGGTTTCGTACGGTAATGTAGGGTGTTCTTAGGAGTTGTAAGACGTCCTACATTATAGTAACGTTCTTTTCGAGTTGCTAATGTGGCATAAAGAGTCGTAACATGTCCTGAGTTTTCGTACGATGTTCAAAAGACTCGGACGAATTCTTTAGGTTTATTATGGAGTTTTAAGGTTTCGAACGGTGTTGTAAGCTGTTGTTAGGAGTTTTAAGGCGTCCTATGTTATACTAACGTCCTTTTCAAGGTGCTAATATGGCATACAGAGTCGTAAGATGTCTTAAGTTGCCGTACGATCTTCAAAGGACTCGGATGAATTCTTTAGGTTTATTATTGAGTTTTAACGTTTCGTACGGTGATGTAAGGTGTTCTTAGGAGTTGTAACGCGTCCAACATTATTCTAACGTGCTTTTCAAGTTGCTAATCTCGCATCCTAAGGAGTAACATCTCCTTAGTTGTCGTACGATGTTCAATGGACTTCGACGAATTCATTAGGTTTATTATGGAGTTTTAGGTTTGTACGGTGTTGTAAGGTGTTGTTAGGAGTTGTAAGGCGTCCTACATTATACTAACGTGCTTTTCAAGGTGCTAATGTGCATACAGAGTCGTAAGATGTCCTGAGTTGTCGTACGATGTTCAAAGGACTCGGACGAATTCATTATGTTTATAATGGAATTTTAAGGTTTCTTACGGTGTTGTAAGGTGTTTTTAGGAGTATTAAGGCAACCTATGTTATACTAACGTGCTTTTCAAGGTGCTAATATGACATACAGAGTCTTAAGATGTCCGAACTTGTAGTAAGATGTTCGAAGAACTCGGACGAATTCATTAGGTGTATTATGGAGTTTTAAGGTTTCGTACGGTGATGTATGGTGTTCTTAGGAGTTATAAGACGTCCTACATTATAGTAACGTTCTTTTCGAGTTGCTAATGTGGCCTAAAGAGTCGTAACATGTCCTGAGTTGTCCTACGATGTTCAAAAGACTCGGACGAATTCTTTAGGTTTATTATGGAGTTTTAAGGTTTCGAACGGTGTTGTAAGCTGTTGTTAGGAGTTTTAAGGCGTCCTATGTTATACTAACGTGCTTTTGTGGTGCTAATATGGCATACAGAGTCGTAAGATGTCTTAAGTTGCCGTACGATCTTCAAAGGACTCGGATGAATTCTTTAGGTTTATTATTGAGTTTTAACGTTTCGTACGGTGATGTAAGGTGTTCTTAGGAGTTGTAACGCGTCCAACATTATTCTAACGTGCTTTTCAAGTTGCTAATCTCGCATCCTAAGGAGTAACATCTCCTTAGTTGTCGTACGATGTTCAATGGACTTCGACGAATTAATTAGGTTTATTATGGAGTTTGAAGGTTTGTACGTTGTTGTAAGGTGTTGTTAGGAGTTGTAAGGCGTCTTACATTATACTAACGTGCTTTTCAAGGTGCTAATGTGCATACAGAGTCGTAAGATGTCCTAAGTTGTCGTACGATGTTCAAAGGACTCGGACGAATTCATTATGTTTGAAATGGAATTTTAAGGTTTCGTACGGTGTTGTTAGGAGTTTTAAGGCGTCTTATGTTATACTAACGTGCTTTTCAAGGTGCTAATATGACATACAGAGTCTTAAGATGTCCGAACTTGTAGTAAGATGTTCGAAGAACTCGGACGAATTCATTAGGTGTATATGGAGTTTTAAGGTTTCATACGGTGATGTATGGTGTTCTTAGGAGTTGTAAGACGTCCTAAATTATACTAAAGCTCTTTTCGAGTTGCTAATGTGGCATAAAGAGTGGTAAGATATCCTAAGTTGTCGTACGATGTTCAAAAGACTCGGACGAATTCATTAGGTTTATGATGGAGTTTTAAGGTTTCGTACGGTGTTGTTAGGAGTTTTAAGGCGTCTTATGTTATACTAACGTGCTTTTCAAGGTGCTAATATGACATACAGAGTCTTAAGATGTCCGAACTTGTAGTACGATGTTCAAAGAACTCGTACGAATTCATTAGGTGTATTATGGAGTTTTAAGGTTTCATACGGTGATGTATGGGGTTCTTTGGAGTTGTAAGAAGTCCTACATTATAGTAACGTTCTTTTCGAGTTGCTAATGTGGCATAAAGAGTCGTAACATGTCCTGAGTTGTCCTACGATGTTCAAAAGACTCGGACGAATTCTTTAGGTTTATTATGGAGTTTTAAGGTTTCGAACGGTGTTGTAACCTGTTGTTAAGTGTTTTAAGGCGTTCTATGTTATACTAACGTGCTTTTCAAGGTGCTAATATGGCATACAGAGTCGTAAGATGTCTTAAGTTGCCGTACGATCTTCAAAGGACTCGGATGAATTCTTTAGGTTTATTATTGAGTTTTAACGTTTCGTACGGTGATGTAAGGTGTTCTTAGGAGTTGTAACGCGTCCAACATTATTCTAACGTGCTTTTCAAGTTGCTAATCTCGCATCCTAAGGAGTAACATCTCCTTAGTTGTCGTACGATGTTCAATGGACTTCGACGAATTCATTAGGTCTATTATGGAGTTTTAGGTTTGTACGGTGTTGTAAGGTGTTGTTAGGAGTTGTAAGGCGTCCTACATTATACTAACGTGCTTTTCAAGGTGCTAATGTGCATACAGGGTCGTAAGATGTCCTGAGTTGTCGTACGATGTTCAAAGGACTCGGACGAATTCATTATGTTTATAATGGAATTTTAAGGTTTCGTACGGTGTTGTTAGGAGTTTTAAGGCGTCTTATGTTATACTAACGTGCTTTTCAAGGTGCTAATATGACATACAGAGTCTTAAGATGTCCGAACTTGTAGTAAGATGTTCGAAGAACTCGGACGAATTCATTAGGTGTATATGGAGTTTTAAGGTTTCATACGGTGATGTATGGTGTTCTTAGGAGTTGTAAGACGTCCTAAATTATACTAAAGCTCTTTTCGAGTTGCTAATGTGGCATAAAGAGTGGTAAGATATCCTAAGTTGTCGTACGATGTTCAAAAGACTCGGACGAATTCATTAGGTTTATGATGGAGTTTTAAGGTTTCGTACGGTGTTGTTAGGAGTTTTAAGGCGTCTTATGTTATACTAACGTGCTTTTCAAGGTGCTAATATGACATACAGAGTCTTAAGATGTCCGAACTTGTAGTACGATGTTCAAAGAACTCGTACGAATTCATTAGGTGTATTATGGAGTTTTAAGGTTTCATACGGTGATGTATGGGGTTCTTTGGAGTTGTAAGAAGTCCTACATTATAGTAACGTTCTTTTCGAGTTGCTAATGTGGCATAAAGAGTCGTAACATGTCCTGAGTTGTCCTACGATGTTCAAAAGACTCGGACGAATTCTTTAGGTTTATTATGGAGTTTTAAGGTTTTGAACGGTGTTGTAACCTGTTGTTAAGTGTTTTAAGGCGTTCTATGTTATACTAACGTGCTTTTCAAGGTGCTAATATGGCATACAGAGTCGTAAGATGTCTTAAGTTGCCGTACGATCTTCAAAGGACTCGGATGAATTCTTTAGGTTTATTATTGAGTTTTAACGTTTCGTACGGTGATGTAAGGTGTTCTTAGGAGTTGTAACGCGTCCAACATTATTCTAACGTGCTTTTCAAGTTGCTAATCTCGCATCCTAAGGAGTAACATCTCCTTAGTTGTCGTACGATGTTCAATGGACTTCGACGAATTCATTAGGTCTATTATGGAGTTTTAGGTTTGTACGGTGTTGTAAGGTGTTGTTAGGAGTTGTAAGGCGTCCTACATTATACTAACGTGCTTTTCAAGGTGCTAATGTGCATACAGGGTCGTAAGATGTCCTGAGTTGTCGTACGATGTTCAAAGGACTCGGACGAATTCATTATGTTTATAATGGAATTTTAAGGTTTCGTACGGTGTTGTTAGGAGTTTTAAGGCGTCTTATGTTATACTAACGTGCTTTTCAAGGTGCTAATATGACATACAGAGTCTTAAGATGTCCGAACTTGTAGTAAGATGTTCGAAGAACTCGGACGAATTCATTAGGTGTATTATGGAGTTTTAAGGTTTCGTACGGTAATGTAGGGTGTTCTTAGGAGTTGTAAGACGTCCTACATTATAGTAACGTTCTTTTCGAGTTGCTAATGTGGCATAAAGAGTCGTAACATGTCCTGAGTTTTCGTACGATGTTCAAAAGACTCGGACGAATTCTTTAGGTTTATTATGGAGTTTTAAGGTTTCGAACGGTGTTGTAAGCTGTTGTTAGGAGTTTTAAGGCGTCCTATGTTATACTAACGTCCTTTTCAAGGTGCTAATATGGCATACAGAGTCGTAAGATGTCTTAAGTTGCCGTACGATCTTCAAAGGACTCGGATGAATTCTTTAGGTTTATTATTGAGTTTTAACGTTTCGTACGGTGATGTAAGGTGTTCTTAGGAGTTGTAACGCGTCCAACATTATTCTAACGTGCTTTTCAAGTTGCTAATCTCGCATCCTAAGGAGTAACATCTCCTTAGTTGTCGTACGATGTTCAATGGACTTCGACGAATTCATTAGGTTTATTATGGAGTTTTAGGTTTGTACGGTGTTGTAAGGTGTTGTTAGGAGTTGTATGGCGTCCTACATTATACTAACGTGCTTTTCAAGGTGCTAATGTGCATA
The DNA here is from genome assembly GCA_030867185.1 of Tagetes erecta. Classification (NCBI taxonomy): domain Eukaryota; kingdom Viridiplantae; phylum Streptophyta; class Magnoliopsida; order Asterales; family Asteraceae; genus Tagetes; species Tagetes erecta. The sequence continues at coordinate 65,902,473 of CM061486.1, forward strand.
CAGAGTCGTAAGATGTCCTGAGTTGTCGTACGATGTTCAAAGGACTCGGACGAATTCATTATGTTTATAATGGAATTTTAAGGTTTCTTACGGTGTTGTAAGGTGTTTTTAGGAGTATTAAGGCAACCTATGTTATACTAACGTGCTTTTCAAGGTGCTAATATGACATACAGAGTCTTAAGATGTCCGAACTTGTAGTAAGATGTTCGAAGAACTCGGACGAATTCATTAGGTGTATTATGGAGTTTTAAGGTTTCGTACGGTGATGTATGGTGTTCTTAGGAGTTGTAAGACGTCCTACATTATAGTAACGTTCTTTTCGAGTTGCTAATGTGGCATAAAGAGTCGTAACATGTCCTGAGTTGTCCTACGATGTTCAAAAGACTCGGACGAATTCTTTAGGTTTATTATGGAGTTTTAAGGTTTCGAACGGTGTTGTAAGCTGTTGTTAGGAGTTTTAAGGCGTCCTATGTTATACTAACGTGCTTTTCAAGGTGCTAATATGGCATACAGAGTCGTAAGATGTCTTAAGTTGCCGTACGATCTTCAAAGGACTCGGATGAATTCTTTAGGTTTATTATTGAGTTTTAACGTTTCGTACGGTGATGTAAGGTGTTCTTAGGAGTTGTAACGCGTCCAACATTATTCTAACGTGCTTTTCAAGTTGCTAATCTCGCATCCTAAGGAGTAACATCTCCTTAGTTGTCGTACGATGTTCAATGGACTTCGACGAATTCATTAGGTTTATTATGGAGTTTTAGGTTTGTACGGTGTTGTAAGGTGTTGTTAGGAGTTGTAAGGCGTCCTACATTATACTAACGTGCTTTTCAAGGTGCTAATGTGCATACATAGTCGTAAGATGTCCTGAGTTGTCGTACGATGTTCAAAGGACTCGGACGAATTAATTATGTTTATAATGGAATTTTAAGGTTTCTTACGGTGTTGTAAGGTGTTTTTAGGAGTATTAAGGCAACCTATGTTATACTAACGTGCTTTTCAAGGTGCTAATATGACATACAGAGTCTTAAGATGTCCGAACTTGTAGTAAGATGTTTGAAGAACTCGGACTAATTCATTAGGTGTATTATGGAGTTTTAAGGTTTCGTACGGTGATGTATGGTGTTCTTAGGAGTTGTAAGACGTCCTACATTATAGTAACGTTCTTTTCGAGTTGCTAATGTGGCATAAAGAGTCGTAACATGTCCTGAGTTGTCCTACGATGTTCAAAAGACTCGGACGAATTCTTTAGGTTTATTATGGAGTTTTAAGGTTTCGAATGGTGTTGTAAGCTGTTGTTAGGAGTTTTAAGGCGTCCTATGTTATACTAACGTGCTTTTCAAGGTGCTAATATGGCATACAGAGTCGTAAGATGTCTTAAGTTGCCGTACGATCTTCAAAGGACTCGGATGAATTCTTTAGGTTTATTATTGAGTTTTAACGTTTCGTACGGTGATGTAAGGTGTTCTTAGGAGTTGTAACGCGTCCAACATTATTCTAACGTGCTTTTCAAGTTGCTAATCTCGCATCCTAAGGAGTAACATCTCCTTAGTTGTCGTACGATGTTCAATGGACTTCGACGAATTCATTAGGTTTATTATGGAGTTTTAGGTTTGTACGGTGTTGTAAGGTGTTGTTAGGAGTTGTAAGGCGTCCTACATTATACTAACGTGCTTTTCAAGGTGCTAATGTGCATACAGAGTCGTAAGATGTCCTGAGTTGTCGTACGATGTTCAAAGGACTCAGACGAATTCATTATGTTTATAATGGAATTTTAAGGTTTCGTACGGTGTTGTTAGGAGTTTTAAGGCGTCTTATGTTATACTAACGTGCTTTTAAAGGTGCTAATATGACATACAGAGTCTTAAGATGTCCGAACTTGTAGTAAGATGTTCGAAGAACTCGGACGAATTCATTAGGTGTATTATGGAGTTTTAAGGTTTCGTACGGTAATGTAGGGTGTTCTTAGGAGTTGTAAGACGTCCTACATTATAGTAACGTTCTTTTCGAGTTGCTAATGTGGCATAAAGAGTCGTAACATGTCCTGAGTTTTCGTACGATGTTCAAAAGACTCGGACGAATTCTTTAGGTTTATTATGGAGTTTTAAGGTTTCGAACGGTGTTGTAAGCTGTTGTTAGGAGTTTTAAGGCGTCCTATGTTATACTAACGTGCTTTTCAAGGTGCTAATATGGCATACAGAGTCGTAAGATGTCTTAAGTTGCCGTACGATCTTCAAAGGACTCGGATGAATTCTTTAGGTTTATTATTGAGTTTTAACGTTTCGTACGGTGATGTAAGGTGTTCTTAGGAGTTGTAACGCGTCCAACATTATTCTAACGTGCTTTTCAAGTTGCTAATCTCGCATCCTAAGGAGTAACATCTCCTTAGTTGTCGTACGATGTTCAATGGACTTCGACGAATTCATTAGGTTTATTATGGAGTTCGAAGGTTTGTACGTTGTTGTAAGGTGTTGTTAGGAGTTGTAAGGCGTCTTACATTATACTAACGTGCTTTTCAAGGTGCTAATGTGCATACAGAGTCGTAAGATGTCCTAAGTTGTCGTACGATGTTCAAAGGACTCGGACGAATTCATTATGTTTGTAATGGAATTTTAAGGTTTCGTACGGTGTTGTTAGGAGTTTTAAGGCGTCTTATGTTATACTAACGTGCTTTTCAAGGTGCTAATATGACATACAGAGTCTTAAGATGTCCGAACTTGTAGTAAGATGTTCGAAGAACTCGGACGAATTCATTAGGTGTATTATGGAGTTTTAAGATTTCGTACGGTGATGTATGGTGTTCTTAGGAGTTGTAAGACGTCCTACATTATAGTAACGTTCTTTTCGAGTTGCTAATGTGGCATAAAGAGTCGTAACATGTCCTAAGTTGTCGTACGATGTTCAAAAGACTCGGACGAATTCTTTAGGTTTATTATGGAGTTTTAAGGTTTCGAACGGTGTTATAAGCTGTTGTTAGGAGTTTTAAGGCGTCCTATGTTATACTAACGTGCTTTTCAAGGTGCTAATATGGCATACAGAGTCGTAAGATGTCTTAAGTTGCCGTACGATCTTCAAAGGACTCGGATGAATTCTTTAGGTTTATTATTGAGTTTTAACGTTTTGTACGGTGATGTAAGGTGTTCTTAGGAGTTGTAACGCGTCCAACATTATTCTAACGTGCTTTTCAAGTTGCTAATCTCGCATCCTAAGGAGTAACATCTCCTTAGTTGTCGTACGATGTTCAATGGACTTCGACGAATTCATTAGGTCTATTATGGAGTTTTAGGTTTGTACGGTGTTGTAAGGTGTTGTTAGGAGTTGTAAGGCGTCCTACATTATACTAACGTGCTTTTCAAGGTGCTAATGTGCATACAGGGTCGTAAGATGTCCTGAGTTGTCGTACGATGTTCAAAGGACTCGGACGAATTCATTATGTTTATAATGGAATTTTAAGGTTTCGTACGGTGTTGTTAGGAGTTTTAAGGCGTCTTATGTTATACTAACGTGCTTTTCAAGGTGCTAATATGACATACAGAGTCTTAAGATGTCCGAACTTGTAGTAAGATGTTCGAAGAACTCGGACGAATTCATTAGGTGTATTATGGAGTTTTAAGGTTGTTGGGTTTCAGTGGTATCTTTAGATTTTAATTATATCAAAACGGGTTTGACAATAGTAATAATTAATCCGGTAATTATTAACGCAGCGGAAAGTTAACATTAAAACCTATACCAAAAGTGAAACCGACAGGATCCGGTTACAGACATGCAAATACGGTTAATAAAAATTAATCTACCGATGAGATAAAATTATACCTTTGGTTAATAAATAACCGTTTGAGACACCGAGGGTTCAACGAACGATTGCTAGAAACGATCACGAACGGAGCGAGTGCGAACGGGTGCGACACCTAGTTGGTTCTTAGCTTGTGAGCTTGTTTGAATATTAATTCATAAAAGGAACTCTTCCTTTTTCTTTGAAAATTGCCGAACCAAAACAAAAGGTGTATCTTTTTATATTTTTTGTGCGACGGCTTAATTCTTGGGGTGAAGGAATTAGTAACCTAATTCCTAATGATCCCTTATCATATAAACTAATCTTATTTAGCGAGCCCTAAGCCCGGTTAGATTAGTTTGAGCCCAACACAATCATAAACCCGTTAATCATTTAATTAAGTTAAATGAATAAATATAATTTATAAAACGTATAAATTATAAACGTGTCTTTCGTTCGTAATTACCAATTAAACGAGTTAAGTGGATTTAATGTCCGTTGTCCTTGGTGTAACTCTTACGGGTCATAACTCGATTAGCCACGTTAATTTATCGGGTCCGGACATATTAAATCCAACAAAGGTTTCGTACGGTAATGTAGGGTGTTCTTAGGAGTTGTAAGACGTCCTACATTATAGTAACGTTCTTTTCGAGTTGCTAATGTGGCATAAAGAGTCGTAACATGTCCTGAGTTGTCCTACGATGTTCAAAAGACTCGGACGTATTCTTTAGGTTTATTATGGAGTTTTAAGGTTTCGAACGGTGTTGTAAGCTGTTGTTAGGAGTTTTAAGGCGTCCTATGTTATACTAACGTGCTTTTCAAGGTGCTAATATGGCATACAGAGTCGTAAGATGTCTTAAGTTTCCGTACGATCTTCAAAGGACTCGGATGAATTCTTTAGGTTTATTATTGAGTTTTAACGTTTCGTACGGTGATGTAAGGTGTTCTTAGGAGTTGTAACACGTCCAACATTATTCTAACGTGCTTTTCAAGTTGCTAATCTCGCATCCTAAGGAGTAACATCTCCTTAGTTGTCGTACGATGTTCAATGGACTTCGACGAATTCATTAGGTTTATTATGGAGTTTTAGGTTTGTACGGTGTTGTAAGGTGTTGTTAGGAGTTGTAAGGCGTCCTACATTATACTAACGTGCTTTTCAAGGTGCTAATGTGCATACATAGTCGTAAGATGTCCTGAGTTGTCGTACGATGTTCAAAGGACTCGGACGAATTCATTATGTTTATAATGGAATTTTAAGGTTTCTTACGGTGTTGTAAGGTGTTTTTAGGAGTATTAAGGCAACCAATGTTATACTAACGTGCTTTTCAAGGTGCTAATATGACATACAGAGTCTTAAGATGTCCGAACTTGTAGTAAGATGTTTGAAGAACTCGGACGAATTCATTAGGTGTATTATGGAGTTTTAAGGTTTCGTACGGTGATGTATGGTGTTCTTAGGAGTTGTAAGACGTCCTACATTATAGTAACGTTCTTTTCGAGTTGCTAATGTGGCATAAAGAGTCGTAACATGTCCTGAGTTGTCCTACGATGTTCAAAAGACTCGGACGAATTCTTTAGGTTTATTATGGAGTTTTAAGGTTTCGAACGGTGTTGTAAGCTGTTGTTAGGAGTTTTAAGGCGTCCTATGTTATACTAACGTGCTTTTCAAGGTGCTAATATGGCATACAGAGTCGTAAGATGTCTTAAGTTGCCGTACGATCTTCAAAGGACTCGGATGAATTCTTTAGGTTTATTATTGAGTTTTAACGTTTCGTACGGTGATGTAAGGTGTTCTTAGAAGTTGTAACGCGTCCAACATTATTCTAACGTGCTTTTCAAGTTGCTAATCTCGCATCCTAAGGAGTAACATCTCCTTAGTTGTCGTACGATGTTCAATGGACTTCGACGAATTCATTAGGTTTATTATTGAGTTTTAGGTTTGTACGGTGTTGTAAGGTGTTGTTAGGAGTTGTAAGGCGTCCTACATTATACTAACGTGCTTTTCAAGGTGCTAATGTGCATACAGAGTCGTAAGATGTCCTGAGTTGTCGTACGATGTTCAAAGGACTCAGACGAATTCATTATGTTTATAATGGAATTTTAAGGTTTCGTACGGTGTTGTTAGGAGTTTTAAGGCGTCTTATGTTATACTAACGTGCTTTTAAAGGTGCTAATATGACATACAGAGTCTTAAGATGTCCGAACTTGTAGTAAGATGTTCGAAGAACTCGGACGAATTCATTAGGTGTATTATGGAGTTTTAAGGTTTCGTACGGTAATGTAGGGTGTTCTTAGGAGTTGTAAGACGTCCTACATTATAGTAACGTTCTTTTCGAGTTGCTAATGTGGCATAAAGAGTCGTAACATGTCCTGAGTTTTCGTACGATGTTCAAAAGACTCGGACGAATTCTTTAGGTTTATTATGGAGTTTTAAGGTTTCGAACGGTGTTGTAAGCTGTTGTTAGGAGTTTTAAGGCGTCCTATGTTATACTAACGTGCTTTTCAAGGTGCTAATATGGCATACAGAGTCGTAAGATGTCTTAAGTTGCCGTACGATCTTCAAAGGACTCGGATGAATTCTTTAGGTTTATTATTGAGTTTTAACGTTTCGTACGGTGATGTAAGGTGTTCTTAGAAGTTGTAACGCGTCCAACATTATTCTAACGTGCTTTTCAAGTTGCTAATCTCGCATCCTAAGGAGTAACATCTCCTTAGTTGTCGTACGATGTTCAATGGACTTCGACGAATTCATTAGGTTTATTATTGAGTTTTAGGTTTGTACGGTGTTGTAAGGTGTTGTTAGGAGTTGTAAGGCGTCCTACATTATACTAACGTGCTTTTCAAGGTGCTAATGTGCATACAGAGTCGTAAGATGTCCTGAGTTGTCGTACGATGTTCAAAGGACTCAGACGAATTCATTATGTTTATAATGGAATTTTAAGGTTTCGTACGGTGTTGTTAGGAGTTTTAAGGCGTCTTATGTTATACTAACGTGCTTTTAAAGGTGCTAATATGACATACAGAGTCTTAAGATGTCCGAACTTGTAGTAAGATGTTCGAAGAACTCGGACGAATTCTTTTTTTTGGGTAAAGGGTTTTACCCTGGTGATTCTATTAAAAAATAAACACAAGTAGTGCAGTGAGTCTACACTAGTTCAGACTTGGACATGCCCAAGACTGTAGATCAAGTAAAAAACAAACAACCACAACAAAACCATCACACCACTACCTTCTAGCTAACACTAGACAATGTAACAATGAAAGATACATATTTAAACACTAGTCAACATAGTCCATATGCTTCAATGTCTCTAACATATGCCCCATCCGCTCCACACTCTTAACCCGTACGCTCATCACTTTGCATCTAACTGTATTGATGATCGATTTGCCTAACTCCTCTGGTGGTCTTGGATTTTCATTAAACAGTCTTCTATTTCTCTCCTGCCAGATAGAATAAGCTGTAGCCGCTATGACCAGCCGAGCAACTATAGATCCAATGTCCTTGCCTTTACAAACCCTTTGAAGTTGCTGCATGATATTCGACCAAACTGGAGGCACATTAGCCATGTTGGCCTTACTACGCACCAACCTCCAAACCCGTGAAGCATAAGAGCATTCAAAAAATAAATGCTTATGAGAATCTACATCCTGCAAACATAAGCCGCAGCACATCATATTCATATTACGTCCCCCTCGCTGGTTCCACCTTCTCAGTCTATCTTGAGTCATCAACTTACCATGACAGATAAGCCACATGTTAAACGCATGCTTTGGAATGCATTGAGGAAACCAAACACTCTCTGCCCAAGCCACCCTCTCCTCCTTGACTCTAATTGCCTCCCATGCTAATGAAGTTGAAAATTCAGACAGCACATTACCCTCTCTCCATTGCACTACATCCATATCAGTTGCAGTAAATGGGATAGAGATAGTCAACAAGGATGGGTACCTTCTAACAAGATCTTCAGGCCAATTAAACGATGAACCCATATAAACTCGATCGACTGAATCCATAAGAGACATATTTGCATCCCGAATGGCTCTTGTAGTAATAAAGCTAGCAAGGGGACTCTGGTCAGCCCAGTAATCATACCATATATTCGTGTCTCTCCCATCACCAATTTGAACCCAGAATTTACCTTTATACACCTCACGCAAGCTCAATATATTCCTCCAGCTCCACGAACATTTCTCCGGCTTTTTTAAGTTCCAAAAGTTTCTTGAACCAATTTTGTGAGTCCATATCCATTTGACCCACAATGAGTCAGGCTCTGATAAGAGCCTCCAGATATGAGCCCCCATTAATGCCATATTCATGTCAGAAACTCTACGAACCCCTAGACCACCCTCCATTTTTGGAAGACACACTTTTTTCCAAGAAACTTTAAATGTACACTTCTTATCCTCCTTTGCCCCCCATAGGAATCTTTTCAGTATAGATTCTATCTCCTTTGCCGTGTGAGCTGGAAGCATGAAGGCTGTAGCCCAGAAAATATGCATCGAAGATAGAACAGACCGAGTTAGCTGCAGTCTTCCTGCAAAAGACAGAAACTTATTATTCCAGCAAGTTATTCTGTTCTCCAGCCTATTAATTAACTCTCTACAATGATTGCTGTTAAGCCTGGACGAAATCAATGGAACCCCTAAGTACTTCACCGGAAATTTCCCTTCTTCAAACGGAAGGATGCTTAAGATACCATTCTTAACATGAGGTGGAACATGACAGAAGTAAACCGTGCTTTTCTGGTTACTAGGGAATAGCCCAGATAGATCCGCAAACCTCTTTAAGACCTCCAAAATACATGAAGCAGATCTCGCATCACCTCTAGAGAAAATAAAGAGATCATCTGCAAAGCATAGATTAACAATACGCTGCTCTTCACATTTCGGATGAAACTTGAACCTATCCACAGGCATTTGCATGAATAACAACGTTAAAACTTCCATAACCATCGTGAATAGATAAGGAGATAGTGGGTCTCCTTGTCTAAGACCTCTAGAACCTTTGAAGTAGCCATGCACATCTCCATTTATACAAATGGAATAGGACGTGGTAGATACACAAGCCATAATCCATTTAATCATCTTGCTGTGAAAACCAAACCCCTTCAAACAAAATTCCATAAATTTCCAGTTAACCGTGTCGTAGGCTTTCTGGATATCCACCTTAAATGCACACTTTGGAGGGCCAACATTCCTATGATAGTTGTGCATTAGTTCCTGCGTCAGAAGGATATTGTCTGCAATTCGCCTACCAGGGATGAAAGCTGATTGATTAATACTAATAATGGACGATAAAAAAGGTTTCATTCGATTAGCAATAATCTTCGATATACACTTATACACTACATTGCAGCATGCTATAGGCCTATAATCTGTCACCCGGCAAGGAATCTGAATTTTTGGAATCAAGACAATTAGGGTATGGTTCCATTCCTGCAAAAGCCTACCCGTTATAAAAAAATCTTGAACAGCCAAAATAACCTCATCTCCCACAACATCCCATGCTCTTTTAAAAAACGCTGACGTATAACCATCAGGACCCGGCGCTTTATCATCATTCATAGAGAAGATGACTCTTTTAACTTCCTCTCCAGTAACCGGCTCAATCATACCAGCTGCTATATTACTATCCAGCCTTGTAGTGAATAACTCAGCCGATGGACATATAGGTTAATCATGATCACCACCCAGAAAACTCCGGTAAAAGTTTACAAATTCAGAGATCATTAAATCTCCTGCAAGGTCCCTTCCATCCGAACTCATTACCGAGTGTATCATCTTTCTGTTATTCTTGCATTTAAGCACATTATGAAAGTACTTAGTATTAGCATCTCCTTCCGCTAGCCAAGTCACCTTTGCCCTTTGCTTAATAAAACTCTCTTCATCTGCGCTTGCCTGCACAAACTCTTTGATACAATTGGCCTCCATATCCCTTATCGACAAATCAAATGGATCACCATCCATACACAGTTGGATATCCTCCAATTTGCTTCTTAACTTCACCACCTTCTCATGAACATTACCATGCTTGAACATTAGAGCACGAAAATGTTTCTTAAGATCTTTGAGCCTCCTCACAAGTCTGAACTGGGCAACACCACTTATATTACATTCCCACCCCTTTTTCACAATTACCAGAAACTCTGGCTTATTTGTTAAAAGGTTCGAGAATTTAAAAGGCTGCGGCTTATGTTTACTCTTCTCCTGCAACACAAGGATGCATGGGCTGTGGTCCGATAGCCCATATGGCTTAAACAATGCAGTCGCATTAGGGAACATATCAATCAAACCAGCATTGCCCATAACACGATCCAGCTTCTTGAAAATTCCAATCCCAGACTTAGGTTTTTGTGTCCAAGTAAACTTCACACCAGTGGCATTAATATCAAAAACCTCAATCTCATTAACACAGTCACGAAATTCTCTCATACCTAGAGAGACTTTAGAAGACCCAGCCAGTTGATCATCCAGTTGAAGTGATGAATTGAAGTCACCTAAAATGGCCCAAGGATGATCTTTAACCAGACCCTTGTGAAGAGTTAACGAGCCCCATAGCCTCCTTCTAGCCACATAGTAATTGTCAGCATACACAAACGACCCATACAGCATACGCTTTGAAGACTTGTGCATGATTTGACAGTGGATGACTTGGTCGCTATGCGTTAACACATTAACATCCACAACATTAGTATCCCACCCCAGAATGATTCTTGTACCTTTAACTCCACCCATACACGAGCTTGCATTGGAACACCAACTCCACGTATTAGAAATATTAGCACACATAATCTCCACCTTACTAACATCCACATGAGACTCCAAAATAGCACATAAGTTAATTTGATTATCCTTAAGCAAGAAACGAACCTCTTTTTGTTTTAAGGGACGGTTCAACCCCCTGATATTCCAGCATGCTAGCTTAACCATTGGTAACCAGTGTCTCAGGAGTGCTTGCCCCTGTAAACTCTTCACCAAATAATGCATTATAAGCTGCATCATATTCTGCAGCCTCCTCTTCATGCCCATCAACATCCTCAGGTTGATCTTTACCCCCTTCAGTAGCATTCAGTTCACTTTGACTCCCTTCCTCATCCCTCAACACATTGAACGGATTCGATGAGGTAGATGCATTCACCCCACCCACTTTTTCTTTATCATCAAGCTTAGATTGGTCCCCAGTCTTAGGTTTACCATGAACTGGCCGATATTCAAATTTCTGTCGATGTTGTTGCACGTTAAACCCAGTTTTTTTTGCTGCCTTTTTATGAGATACCTCCACAAATCCCTCCTCATCAATGATCACTTCTTTCTTCTTCAACACTGCCTTCTTTTCATTCATAATCACACAAGCATCCATTTCATGACCATAAACCCTACAACGAGAACATCTATAGGGGGTCCACTCATACTCCACATCTACCTTTTTAATTGTAATCTTTTTGCCATCCAACGATGGGATACCCACATTCAGATGCTGTTTAAAGTCCATGTCTGCTGATATCTCCACACACGCCCTAGCATAGCTACTTCTGCCCCATCCATGCAAGCACATCGATGTAGTATATGAATCCAGCTGTTTTGGTGTTCCAACCTTCGACATTAAAGCACTCAGACCATCATCAGTGTAAGCAGCTAACGGAACCCCATGAATTTTAACCCACACAGGTAGAGACTTGCACTCTTTCTTAGCCATCTTTGTGTCTGGTGCCCATTCATGCAGTATAAGTGGAGCACTCATAACCATCCATGGACCACCCTTAACAGCTCCTATCATCCCATCATAGTTATCAAATTGAAAGAAAAAATATCCATCAGCATTCATCATAACCTTCGTAAGTCCAAACTTTTTCCAATTGTTATGAGCAAACGCTTTCACAGCATGAAACGATTGACGCTCCCCCAAGAAGTACCCATACAATGTGAATCCTAGTTTGGCCTGAACTTTTCTTACAGATTCACAAGTCAACATGACATCTACACCATCTGTATTGGACGTAGAATCAACAAACCTGAAGTTAACCTTTTTTTCTTGCATGATTAAATCCTTGAACGATTTTTCACTAGTTTCAGCCTCCTTCTTTCGTTCAGTCTTATTACCATCCAGTTCCTCACCCCCTAAAACCCTAGTAGGGTTTTCAGTCGTATCTGACACATGTGGTATACCAGCAGGTACATTATTCAGACCATCCATCTCATGGTTACTACTCTTCTTCAGGATCCTTTTAACAGCAACATGACCATCAATATTTGTAATCTTAGACGCTAACAAAGAGGTAGCCATGCATGCAGACCCAGCAAACCCTAATCTTAATTCACCGAGGCTGCTTCTTGAAAGGTTATTGGGATTCGTATCAATTTAGCTAATCTATAACAATAGACGCAATCAATTACAGACCCAGTAAGCAATCAGAACACAACCCTTAGAATCAAGAATGAATCAGACAAACAATGCGCAACCCTAAACCTCGATTACCTCTAATTGCTAACAATGCTCGTATTGTGGTTAGACAATCACAGGATTGTTACACAAAGGAGGGATCAAGGAAACAGGAATTGAGCACGAACAATAGATCACAAGAAACCAGAAACCCTAGATCGCCCAAATCGCCCAAGTCGCCATCCTTCGAGTTGCTGGACTCGTATTAATTCATTAGGTTTATTCTCGGACGAATTCATTAGGTGTATTATGGAGTTTTAAGGTTTCGTACGGTAATGTAGGGTGTTCTTAGGAGTTGTAAGACGTCCTACATTATAGTAACGTTCTTTTCGAGTTGCTAATGTGGCATAAAGAGTCGTAACATGTCCTGAGTTTTCGTACGATGTTCAAAAGACTCGGACGAATTCTTTAGGTTTATTATGGAGTTTTAAGGTTTCGAACGGTGTTGTAAGCTGTTGTTAGGAGTTTTAAGGCGTCCTATGTTATACTAACGTGCTTTTCAAGGTGCTAATATGGCATACAGAGTCGTAAGATGTCTTAAGTTGCCGTACGATCTTCAAAGGACTCGGATGAATTCTTTAGGTTTATTATTGAGTTTTAACGTTTCGTACGGTGATGTAAGGTGTTCTTAGGAGTTGTAACGCGTCCAACATTATTCTAACGTGCTTTTCAAGTTGCTAATCTCGCATCCTAAGGAGTAACATCTCCTTAGTTGTCGTACGATGTTCAATGGACTTCGACGAATTCATTAGGTTTATTATGGAGTTCGAAGGTTTGTACGTTGTTGTAAGGTGTTGTTAGGAGTTGTAAGGCGTCTTACATTATACTAACGTGCTTTTCAAGGTGCTAATGTGCATACAGAGTCGTAAGATGTCCTAAGTTGTCGTACGATGTTCAAAGGACTCGGACGAATTCATTATGTTTGTAATGGAATTTTAAGGTTTCGTACGGTGTTGTTAGGAGTTTTAAGGCGTCTTATGTTATACTAACGTGCTTTTAAAGGTGCTAATATGACATACAGAGTCTTAAGATGTCCGAACTTGTAGTAAGATGTTCGAAGAACTCGGACGACTTCATTAGGTGTATTATGGAGTTTTAAGGTTTCGTACGGTAATGTAGGGTGTTCTTAGGAGTTGTAAGACGTCCTACATTATAGTAACGTTCTTTTCGAGTTGCTAATGTGGCATAAAGAGTCGTAACATGTCCTGAGTTTTCGTACGATGTTCAAAAGACTCGGACGAATTCTTTAGGTTTATTATGGAGTTTTAAGGTTTCGAACGGTGTTGTAAGCTGTTGTTAGGAGTTTTAAGGCGTCCTATGTTATACTAACGTGCTTTTCAAGGTGCTAATATGGCATACAGAGTCGTAAGATGTCTTAAGTTGCCGTACGATCTTCAAAGGACTCGGATGAATTCTTTAGGTTTATTATTGAGTTTTAACGTTTCGTACGGTGATGTAAGGTGTTCTTAGGAGTTGTAACGCGTCCAACATTATTCTAACGTGCTTTTCAAGTTGCTAATCTCGCATCCTAAGGAGTAACATCTCCTTAGTTGTCGTACGATGTTCAATGGACTTCGACGAATTCATTAGGTTTATTATGGAGTTCGAAGGTTTGTACGTTGTTGTAAGGTGTTGTTAGGAGTTGTAAGGCGTCTTACATTATACTAACGTGCTTTTCAAGGTGCTAATGTGCATACAGAGTCGTAAGATGTCCTAAGTTGTCGTACGATGTTCAAAGGACTCGGACGAATTCATTATGTTTGTAATGGAATTTTAAGGTTTCGTACGGTGTTGTTAGGAGTTTTAAGGCGTCTTATGTTATACTAACGTGCTTTTCAAGGTGCTAATATGACATACAGAGTCTTAAGATGTCCGAACTTGTAGTAAGATGTTCGAAGAACTCGGACGAATTCATTAGGTGTATTATGGAGTTTTAAGATTTCGTACGGTGATGTATGGTGTTCTTAGGAGTTGTAAGACGTCCTACATTATAGTAACGTTCTTTTCGAGTTGCTAATGTGGCATAAAGAGTCGTAACATGTCCTAAGTTGTCGTACGATGTTCAAAAGACTCGGACGAATTCTTTAGGTTTATTATGGAGTTTTAAGGTTTCGAACAGTGTTATAAGCTGTTGTTAGGAGTTTTAAGGCGTCCTATGTTATACTAACGTGCTTTTCAAGGTGCTAATATGGCATACAGAGTCGTAAGACGTCTTAAGTTGCCGTACGATCTTCAAAGGACTCGGATGAATTCTTTAGGTTTATTATTGAGTTTTAACGTTTTGTACGGTGATGTAAGGTGTTCTTAGGAATTGTAACGCGTCCAACATTATTCTAACGTGCTTTTCAAGTTGCTAATCTCGCATCCTAAGGAGTAACATCTCCTTAGTTGTCGTACGATGTTCAATGGACTTCGACAAATTCATTAGGTTTATTATGGAGTTTGAAGGTTTGTGCGGTGTTGTAAGGTGTTGTTAGGAGTTGTAAGGCGTCCTACATTATACTAACGTGCTTTTCAAGGTGCTAATGTGCATACAGAGTCGTAAGATATCCTAAGTTGTCGTACGATGTTCAAAGGACTCGGACGAATTCATTATGTTTATAAAGGAATTTTAAGGTTTCATATGGTGTTGTAAGGTGTTTTTAGGAGTATTAAGGCATCCAATGTTATACTAACGTGGTTTTCAAGGTGCTAATATGACATACAGAGTCTTAAGATGTCCGAACTTGTAGTAAGATGTTCGAAGAACTCGGACGAATTCATTAGGTGTATATGGAGTTTTAAGGTTTCATACGGTGATGTATAGTGTTCTTAGGAGTTGTAAGACGTCCTAAAGTATACTAAAGCTCTTTTCGAGTTGCTAATGTGGCATAAAGAGTGGTAAGATATCCTAAGTTGTCGTACGATGTTCAAAAGACTCGGACGAATTCATTAGGTTTATGATGGAGTTTTAAGGTTTCGTACGGTGTTGTTAGGAGTTTTAAGGCGTCTTATGTTATACTAACGTGCTTTTCAAGGTGCTAATATGACATACAGAGTCTTAAGATGTCCGAACTTGTAGTACGATGTTCAAAGAACTCGTACGAATTCATTAGGTGTATTATGGAGTTTTAAGGTTTCATACGGTGATGTATGGTGGTCTTTGGAGTTGTAAGACGTCCTACATTATAGTAACGTTCTTTTCGAGTTGCTAATGTGGCATAAAGAGTCGTAACATGTCTTGAGTTGTCCTACGATGTTCAAAAGACTCGGACGAATTCTTTAGGTTTATTATGGAGTTTTAAGGTTTCGAACGGTGTTGTAACCTGTTGTTAAGTGTTTTAAGGCGTCCTATGTTATACTAACGTGCTTTTCAAGGTGCTAATATGGCATACAGAGTCGTAAGATGTCTTAAGTTGCCGTACGATCTTCAAAGGACTCGGATGAATTCTTTAGGTTTATTATTGAGTTTTAACGTTTCGTACGGTGATGTAAGGTGTTCTTAGGAGTTGTAACGCGTCCAACATTATTCTAACGTGCTTTTCAAGTTGCTAATCTCGCATCCTAAGGAGTAACATCTCCTTAGTTGTCGTACGATGTTCAATGGACTTCGACGAATTCATTAGGTCTATTATGGAGTTTTAGGTTTGTACGGTGTTGTAAGGTGTTGTTAGGAGTTGTAAGGCGTCCTACATTATACTAACGTGCTTTTCAAGGTGCTAATGTGCATACAGAGTCGTAAGATGTCCTGAGTTGTCGTACGATGTTCAAAGGACTCGGACGAATTCATTATGTTTATAATGGAATTTTAAGGTTTCGTACGGTGTTGTTAGGAGTTTTAAGGCGTCTTATGTTATACTAACGTGCTTTTCAAGGTGCTAATATGACATACAGAGTCTTAAGATGTCCGAACTTGTAGTAAGATGTTCGAAGAACTCGGACGAATTCATTAGGTGTATTATGGAGTTTTAAGGTTTCGTACGGTAATGTAGGGTGTTCTTAGGAGTTGTAAGACGTCCTACATTATAGTAACGTTCTTTTCGAGTTGCTAATGTGGCATAAAGAGTCGTAACATGTCCTGAGTTTTCGTACGATGTTCAAAAGACTCGGACGAATTCTTTAGGTTTATTATGGAGTTTTAAGGTTTCGAACGGTGTTGTAAGCTGTTGTTAGGAGTTTTAAGGCGTCCTATGTTATACTAACGTCCTTTTCAAGGTGCTAATATGGCATACAGAGTCGTAAGATGTCTTAAGTTGCCGTACGATCTTCAAAGGACTCGGATGAATTCTTTAGGTTTATTATTGAGTTTTAACGTTTCGTACGGTGATGTAAGGTGTTCTTAGGAGTTGTAACGCGTCCAACATTATTCTAACGTGCTTTTCAAGTTGCTAATCTCGCATCCTAAGGAGTAACATCTCCTTAGTTGTCGTACGATGTTCAATGGACTTCGACGAATTCATTAGGTTTATTATGGAGTTTGAAGGTTTGTACGTTGTTGTAAGGTGTTGTTAGGAGTTGTAAGGCGTCTTACATTATACTAACGTGCTTTTCAAGGTGCTAATGTGCATACAGAGTCGTAAGATGTCCTGAGTTGTCGTACGATGTTCAAAGGACTCGGACGAATTCATTATGTTTATAATGGAATTTTAAGGTTTCGTACGGTGTTGTAAGGTGTTTTTAGGAGTATTAAGGCAACCTATGTTATACTAACGTGCTTTTCAAGGTGCTAATATGACATACAGAGTCTTAAGATGTCCGAACTTGTAGTAAGATTTTCGAAGAACTCGGACGAATTCATTAGGTGTATTATGGAGTTTTAAGGTTTCGTACGGTGATGTATGGTGTTCTTAGGAGTTGTAAGACGTCCTACATTATAGTAACGTTCTTTTCGAGTTGCTAATGTGGCATAAAGAGTCGTAACATGTCATGAGTTGTCCTACGATGTTCAAACGACTCGTACGAATTCTTTAGGTTTATTATGGAGTTTTAAGGTTTCGAACGGTGTTGTAAGCTGTTGTTAGGAGTTTTAAGGCATCCTATGTTATACTAACGTGCTTTTCAAGGTGCTAATATGGCATACAAAGTCGTAAGATGTCTTAAGTTGCCGTACGATCTTCAAAGGACTCGGATGAATTCTTTAGGTTTATTATTGAGTTTTAACGTTTCGTACGGTGATGTAAGGTGTTCTTAGGAGTTGTAACGCGTCCAACATTATTCTAACGTGCTTTTCAAGTTGCTAATCTCGCATCCTAAGGAGTAACATCTCCTTAGTTGTCGTACGATGTTCAATGGACTTCGACGAATTCATTAGGTTTATTATGGAGTTCGAAGGTTTGTACGTTGTTGTAAGGTGTTGTTAGGAGTTGTAAGGCGTCTTACATTATACTAACGTGCTTTTCAAGGTGCTAATGTGCATACAGAGTCGTAAGATGTCCTAAGTTGTCGTACGATGTTCAAAGGACTCGGACGAATTCATTATGTTTGTAATGGAATTTTAAGGTTTCGTACGGTGTTGTTAGGAGTTTTAAGGCGTCTTATGTTATACTAACGTGCTTTTAAAGGTGCTAATATGACATACAGAGTCTTAAGATGTCCGAACTTGTAGTAAGATGTTCGAAGAACTCGGACGACTTCATTAGGTGTATTATGGAGTTTTAAGGTTTCGTACGGTAATGTAGGGTGTTCTTAGGAGTTGTAAGACGTCCTACATTATAGTAACGTTCTTTTCGAGTTGCTAATGTGGCATAAAGAGTCGTAACATGTCCTGAGTTTTCGTACGATGTTCAAAAGACTCGGACGAATTCTTTAGGTTTATTATTGAGTTTTAAGGTTTCGAACGGTGTTGTAAGCTGTTGTTAGGAGTTTTAAGGCGTCCTATGTTATACTAACGTGCTTTTCAAGGTGCTAATATGGCATACAGAGTCGTAAGATGTCTTAAGTTGCCGTACGATCTTCAAAGGACTCGGATGAATTCTTTAGGTTTATTATTGAGTTTTAACGTTTCGTACGGTGATGTAAGGTGTTCTTAGGAGTTGTAACGCTTCCAACATTATTCTAACGTGCTTTTCAAGTTGCTAATCTCGCATCCTAAGGAGTAACATCTCCTTAGTTGTCGTACGATGTTCAATGGACTTCGACGAATTCATTAGGTTTATTATGGAGTTCGAAGGTTTGTACGTTGTTGTAAGGTGTTGTTAGGAGTTGTAAGGCGTCTTACATTATACTAACGTGCTTTTCAAGGTGCTAATGTGCATACAGAGTCGTAAGATGTCCTAAGTTGTCGTACGATGTTCAAAGGACTCGGACGAATTCATTATGTTTGTAATGGAATTTTAAGGTTTCGTACGGTGTTGTTAGGAGTTTTAAGGCGTCTTATGTTATACTAACGTGCTTTTCAAGGTGCTAATATGACATACAGAGTCTTAAGATGTCCGAACTTGTAGTAAGATGTTCGAAGAACTCGGACGAATTCATTAGGTGTATTATGGAGTTTTAAGATTTCGTACGGTGATGTATGGTGTTCTTAGGAGTTGTAAGACGTCCTACATTATAGTAACGTTCTTTCGAGTTGCTAATGTGGCATAAAGAGTCGTAACATGTCCTAAGTTGTCGTACGATGTTCAAAAGACTCGGACGAATTCTTTAGGTTTATTATGGAGTTTTAAGGTTTCGAACGGTGTTATAAGCTGTTGTTAGGAGTTTTAAGGCGTCCTATGTTATACTAACGTGCTTTTCAAGGTGCTAATATGGCATACAGAGTCGTAAGATGTCTTAAGTTGCCGTACGATCTTCAAAGGACTCGGATGAATTCTTTAGGTTTATTATTGAGTTTTAACGTTTCGTACGGTGATGTAAGGTGTTCTTAGGAGTTGTAACGCTTCCAACATTATTCTAACGTGCTTTTCAAGTTGCTAATCTCGCATCCTAAGGAGTAACATCTCCTTAGTTGTCGTACGATGTTCAATGGACTTCGACGAATTCATTAGGTTTATTATGGAGTTCGAAGGTTTGTACGTTGTTGTAAGGTGTTGTTAGGAGTTGTAAGGCGTCTTACATTATACTAACGTGCTTTTCAAGGTGCTAATGTGCATACAGAGTCGTAAGATGTCCTAAGTTGTCGTACGATGTTCAAAGGACTCGGACGAATTCATTATGTTTGTAATGGAATTTTAAGGTTTCGTACGGTGTTGTTAGGAGTTTTAAGGCGTCTTATGTTATACTAACGTGCTTTTCAAGGTGCTAATATGACATACAGAGTCTTAAGATGTCCGAACTTGTAGTAAGATGTTCGAAGAACTCGGACGAATTCATTAGGTGTATTATGGAGTTTTAAGATTTCGTACGGTGATGTATGGTGTTCTTAGGAGTTGTAAGACGTCCTACATTATAGTAACGTTCTTTCGAGTTGCTAATGTGGCATAAAGAGTCGTAACATGTCCTAAGTTGTCGTACGATGTTCAAAAGACTCGGACGAATTCTTTAGGTTTATTATGGAGTTTTAAGGTTTCGAACGGTGTTATAAGCTGTTGTTAGGAGTTTTAAGGCGTCCTATGTTATACTAACGTGCTTTTCAAGGTGCTAATATGGCATACAGAGTCGTAAGACGTCTTAAGTTGTCGTACGATCTTCAAAGGACTCGGATGAATTCTTTAGGTTTATTATTGAGTTTTAACGTTTTGTACGGTGATGTAAGGTGTTCTTAGGAATTGTAACGCGTCCAACATTATTCTAACGTGCTTTTCAAGTTGCTAATCTCGCATCCTAAGGAGTAACATCTCCTTAGTTGTCGTACGATGTTCAATGGACTTCGACGAATTCATTAGGTTTATTATGGAGTTTGAAGGTTTGTGCGGTGTTGTAAGGTGTTGTTAGGAGTTGTAAGGCGTCCTACATTATACTAACGTGCTTTTCAAGGTGCTAATGTGCATACAGAGTCGTAAGATATCCTAAGTTGTCGTACGATGTTCAAAGGACTCGGACGAATTCATTATGTTTATAAAGGAATTTTAAGGTTTCATATGGTGTTGTAAGGTGTTTTTAGGAGTATTAAGGCATCCAATGTTATACTAACGTGGTTTTCAAGGTGCTAATATGACATACAGAGTCTTAAGATGTCCGAACTTGTAGTAAGATGTTCGAAGAACTCGGACGAATTCATTAGGTGTATATGGAGTTTTAAGGTTTCATACGGTGATGTATAGTGTTCTTAGGAGTTGTAAGACGTCCTAAATTATACTAAAGCTCTTTTCGAGTTGCTAATGTGGCATAAAGAGTGGTAAGATATCCTAAGTTGTCGTACGATGTTCAAAAGACTCGGACGAATTCATTAGGTTTATGATGGAGTTTTAAGGTTTCGTACGGTGTTGTTAGGAGTTTTAAGGCGTCTTATGTTATACTAACGTGCTTTTCAAGGTGCTAATATGACATACAGAGTCTTAAGATGTCCGAACTTGTAGTACGATGTTCAAAGAACTCGTACGAATTCATTAGGTGTATTATGGAGTTTTAAGGTTTCATACGGTGATGTATGGTGGTCTTTGGAGTTGTAAGACGTCCTACATTATAGTAACGTTCTTTTCGAGTTGCTAATGTGGCATAAAGAGTCGTAACATGTCTTGAGTTGTCCTACGATGTTCAAAAGACTCGGACGAATTCTTTAGGTTTATTATGGAGTTTTAAGGTTTCGAACGGTGTTGTAACCTGTTGTTAAGTGTTTTAAGGCGTCCTATGTTATACTAACGTGCTTTTCAAGGTGCTAATATGGCATACAGAGTCGTAAGATGTCTTAAGTTGCCGTACGATCTTCAAAGGACTCGGATGAATTCTTTAGGTTTATTATTGAGTTTTAACGTTTCGTACGGTGATGTAAGGTGTTCTTAGGAGTTGTAACGCGTCCAACATTATTCTAACGTGCTTTTCAAGTTGCTAATCTCGCATCCTAAGGAGTAACATCTCCTTAGTTGTCGTACGATGTTCAATGGACTTCGACGAATTCATTAGGTCTATTATGGAGTTTTAGGTTTGTACGGTGTTGTAAGGTGTTGTTAGGAGTTGTAAGGCGTCCTACATTATACTAACGTGCTTTTCAAGGTGCTAATGTGCATACAGAGTCGTAAGATGTCCTGAGTTGTCGTACGATGTTCAAAGGACTCGGACGAATTCATTATGTTTATAATGGAATTTTAAGGTTTCGTACGGTGTTGTTAGGAGTTTTAAGGCGTCTTATGTTATACTAACGTGCTTTTCAAGGTGCTAATATGACATACAGAGTCTTAAGATGTCCGAACTTGTAGTAAGATGTTCGAAGAACTCGGACGAATTCATTAGGTGTATTATGGAGTTTTAAGGTTTCGTACGGTAATGTAGGGTGTTCTTAGGAGTTGTAAGACGTCCTACATTATAGTAACGTTCTTTTCGAGTTGCTAATGTGGCATAAAGAGTCGTAACATGTCCTGAGTTTTCGTACGATGTTCAAAAGACTCGGACGAATTCTTTAGGTTTATTATGGAGTTTTAAGGTTTCGAACGGTGTTGTAAGCTGTTGTTAGGAGTTTTAAGGCGTCCTATGTTATACTAACGTCCTTTTCAAGGTGCTAATATGGCATACAGAGTCGTAAGATGTCTTAAGTTGCCGTACGATCTTCAAAGGACTCGGATGAATTCTTTAGGTTTATTATTGAGTTTTAACGTTTCGTACGGTGATGTAAGGTGTTCTTAGGAGTTGTAACGCGTCCAACATTATTCTAACGTGCTTTTCAAGTTGCTAATCTCGCATCCTAAGGAGTAACATCTCCTTAGTTGTCGTACGATGTTCAATGGACTTCGACGAATTCATTAGGTTTATTATGGAGTTTGAAGGTTTGTACGTTGTTGTAAGGTGTTGTTAGGAGTTGTAAGGCGTCTTACATTATACTAACGTGCTTTTCAAGGTGCTAATGTGCATACAGAGTCGTAAGATGTCCTGAGTTGTCGTACGATGTTCAAAGGACTCGGACGAATTCATTATGTTTATAATGGAATTTTAAGGTTTCGTACGGTGTTGTAAGGTGTTTTTAGGAGTATTAAGGCAACCTATGTTATACTAACGTGCTTTTCAAGGTGCTAATATGACATACAGAGTCTTAAGATGTCCGAACTTGTAGTAAGATTTTCGAAGAACTCGGACGAATTCATTAGGTGTATTATGGAGTTTTAAGGTTTCGTACGGTGATGTATGGTGTTCTTAGGATTTGTAAGACGTCCTACATTATAGTAACGTTCTTTTCGAGTTGCTAATGTGGCATAAAGAGTCGTAACATGTCATGAGTTGTCCTACGATGTTCAAAAGACTCGGACGAATTCTTTAGGTTTATTATGGAGTTTTAAGGTTTCGAACGGTGTTGTAAGCTGTTGTTAGGAGTTTTAAGGCGTCCTATGTTATACTAACGTGCTTTTCAAGGTGCTAATATGGCATACAGAGTCGTAAGATGTCTTAAGTTGCCGTACGATCTTCAAAGGACTCGGATGAATTCTTTAGGTTTATTATTGAGTTTTAACGTTTCGTACGGTGATGTAAGGTGTTCTTAGGAGTTGTAACGCGTCCAACATTATTCTAACGTGCTTTTCAAGTTGCTAATCTCGCATCCTAAGGAGTAACATCTCCTTAGTTGTCGTACGATGTTCAATGGACTTCGACGAATTCATTAGGTTTATTATGGAGTTCGAAGGTTTGTACGTTGTTGTAAGGTGTTGTTAGGAGTTGTAAGGCGTCTTACATTATACTAACGTGCTTTTCAAGGTGCTAATGTGCATACAGAGTCGTAAGATGTCCTAAGTTGTCGTACGATGTTCAAAGGACTCGGACGAATTCATTATGTTTGTAATGGAATTTTAAGGTTTCGTACGGTGTTGTTAGGAGTTTTAAGGCGTCTTATGTTATACTAACGTGCTTTTAAAGGTGCTAATATGACATACAGAGTCTTAAGATGTCCGAACTTGTAGTAAGATGTTCGAAGAACTCGGACGACTTCATTAGGTGTATTATGGAGTTTTAAGGTTTCGTACGGTAATGTAGGGTGTTCTTAGGAGTTGTAAGACGTCCTACATTATAGTAACGTTCTTTTCGAGTTGCTAATGTGGCATAAAGAGTCGTAACATGTCCTGAGTTTTCGTACGATGTTCAAAAGACTCGGACGAATTCTTTAGGTTTATTATGGAGTTTTAAGGTTTCGAACGGTGTTGTAAGCTGTTGTTAGGAGTTTTAAGGCGTCCTATGTTATACTAACGTGCTTTTCAAGGTGCTAATATGGCATACAGAGTCGTAAGATGTCTTAAGTTGCCGTACGATCTTCAAAGGACTCGGATGAATTCTTTAGGTTTATTATTGAGTTTTAACGTTTCGTACGGTGATGTAAGGTGTTCTTAGGAGTTGTAACGCTTCCAACATTATTCTAACGTGCTTTTCAAGTTGCTAATCTCGCATCCTAAGGAGTAACATCTCCTTAGTTGTCGTACGATGTTCAATGGACTTCGACGAATTCATTAGGTTTATTATGGAGTTCGAAGGTTTGTACGTTGTTGTAAGGTGTTGTTAGGAGTTGTAAGGCGTCTTACATTATACTAACGTGCTTTTCAAGGTGCTAATGTGCATACAGAGTCGTAAGATGTCCTAAGTTGTCGTACGATGTTCAAAGGACTCGGACGAATTCATTATGTTTGTAATGGAATTTTAAGGTTTCGTACGGTGTTGTTAGGAGTTTTAAGGCGTCTTATGTTATACTAACGTGCTTTTCAAGGTGCTAATATAACATACAGAGTCTTAAGATGTCCGAACTTGTAGTAAGATGTTCGAAGAACTCGGACGAATTCATTAGGTGTATTATGGAGTTTTAAGATTTCGTACGGTGATGTATGGTGTTCTTAGGAGTTGTAAGACGTCCTACATTATAGTAATGTTCTTTCGAGTTGCTAATGTGGCATAAAGAGTCGTAACATGTCCTAAGTTGTCGTACGATGTTCAAAAGACTCGGACGAATTCTTTAGGTTTATTATGGAGTTTTAGGTTTCGAACGGTGTTATAAGCTGTTGTTAGGAGTTTTAAGGCGTCCTATGTTATACTAACGTGCTTTTCAAGGTGCTAATATGGCATACAGAGTCGTAAGACGTCTTAAGTTGCCGTACGATCTTCAAAGGACTCGGATGAATTCTTTAGGTTTATTATTGAGTTTTAACGTTTTGTACGGTGATGTAAGGTGTTCTTAGGAATTGTAACGCGTCCAACATTATTCTAACGTGCTTTTCAAGTTGCTAATCTCGCATCCTAAGGAGTAACATCTCCTTAGTTGTCGTACGATGTTCAATGGACTTCGACGAATTCATTAGGTTTATTATGGAGTTTGAAGGTTTGTGCGGTGTTGTAAGGTGTTGTTAGGAGTTGTAAGGCGTCCTACATTATACTAACGTGCTTTTCAAGGTGCTAATGTGCATACAGAGTCGTAAGATATCCTAAGTTGTCGTACGATGTTCAAAGGACTCGGACGAATTCATTATGTTTATAAAGGAATTTTAAGGTTTCATATGGTGTTGTAAGGTGTTTTTAGGAGTATTAAGGCATCCAATGTTATACTAACGTGGTTTTCAAGGTGCTAATATGACATACAGAGTCTTAAGATGTCCGAACTTGTAGTAAGATGTTCGAAGAACTCGGACGAATTCATTAGGTGTATATGGAGTTTTAAGGTTTCATACGGTGATGTATAGTGTTCTTAGGAGTTGTAAGACGTCCTAAATTATACTAAAGCTCTTTTCGAGTTGCTAATGTGGCATAAAGAGTGGTAAGATATCCTAAGTTGTCGTACGATGTTCAAAAGACTCGGACGAATTCATTAGGTTTATGATGGAGTTTTAAGGTTTCGTACGGTGTTGTTAGGAGTTTTAAGGCGTCTTATGTTATACTAACGTGCTTTTCAAGGTGCTAATATGACATACAGAGTCTTAAGATGTCCGAACTTGTAGTACGATGTTCAAAGAACTCGTACGAATTCATTAGGTGTATTATGGAGTTTTAAGGTTTCATACGGTGATGTATGGTGGTCTTTGGAGTTGTAAGACGTCCTACATTATAGTAACGTTCTTTTCGAGTTGCTAATGTGGCATAAAGAGTCGTAACATGTCTTGAGTTGTCCTACGATGTTCAAAAGACTCGGACGAATTCTTTAGGTTTATTATGGAGTTTTAAGGTTTCGAACGGTGTTGTAACCTGTTGTTAAGTGTTTTAAGGCGTCCTATGTTATACTAACGTGCTTTTCAAGGTGCTAATATGGCATACAGAGTCGTAAGATGTCTTAAGTTGCCGTACGATCTTCAAAGGACTCGGATGAATTCTTTAGGTTTATTATTGAGTTTTAACGTTTCGTACGGTGATGTAAGGTGTTCTTAGGAGTTGTAACGCGTCCAACATTATTCTAACGTGCTTTTCAAGTTGCTAATCTCGCATCCTAAGGAGTAACATCTCCTTAGTTGTCGTACGATGTTCAATGGACTTCGACGAATTCATTAGGTCTATTATGGAGTTTTAGGTTTGTACGGTGTTGTAAGGTGTTGTTAGGAGTTGTAAGGCGTCCTACATTATACTAACGTGCTTTTCAAGGTGCTAATGTGCATACAGAGTCGTAAGATGTCCTGAGTTGTCGTACGATGTTCAAAGGACTCGGACGAATTCATTATGTTTATAATGGAATTTTAAGGTTTCGTACGGTGTTGTTAGGAGTTTTAAGGCGTCTTATGTTATACTAACGTGCTTTTCAAGGTGCTAATATGACATACAGAGTCTTAAGATGTCCGAACTTGTAGTAAGATGTTCGAAGAACTCGGACGAATTCATTAGGTGTATTATGGAGTTTTAAGGTTTCGTACGGTAATGTAGGGTGTTCTTAGGAGTTGTAAGACGTCCTACATTATAGTAACGTTCTTTTCGAGTTGCTAATGTGGCATAAAGAGTCGTAACATGTCCTGAGTTTTCGTACGATGTTCAAAAGACTCGGACGAATTCTTTAGGTTTATTATGGAGTTTTAAGGTTTCGAACGGTGTTGTAAGCTGTTGTTAGGAGTTTTAAGGCGTCCTATGTTATACTAACGTCCTTTTCAAGGTGCTAATATGGCATACAGAGTCGTAAGATGTCTTAAGTTGCCGTACGATCTTCAAAGGACTCGGATGAATTCTTTAGGTTTATTATTGAGTTTTAACGTTTCGTACGGTGATGTAAGGTGTTCTTAGGAGTTGTAACGCGTCCAACATTATTCTAACGTGCTTTTCAAGTTGCTAATCTCGCATCCTAAGGAGTAACATCTCCTTAGTTGTCGTACGATGTTCAATGGACTTCGACGAATTCATTAGGTTTATTATGGAGTTTGAAGGTTTGTACGTTGTTGTAAGGTGTTGTTAGGAGTTGTAAGGCGTCTTACATTATACTAACGTGCTTTTCAAGGTGCTAATGTGCATACAGAGTCGTAAGATGTCCTGAGTTGTCGTACGATGTTCAAAGGACTCGGACGAATTCATTATGTTTATAATGGAATTTTAAGGTTTCGTACGGTGTTGTAAGGTGTTTTTAGGAGTATTAAGGCAACCTATGTTATACTAACGTGCTTTTCAAGGTGCTAATATGACATACAGAGTCTTAAGATGTCCGAACTTGTAGTAAGATTTTCGAAGAACTCGGACGAATTCATTAGGTGTATTATGGAGTTTTAAGGTTTCGTACGGTGATGTATGGTGTTCTTAGGAGTTGTAAGACGTCCTACATTATAGTAACGTTCTTTTCGAGTTGCTAATGTGGCATAAAGAGTCGTAACATGTCTTGAGTTGTCCTACGATGTTCAAAAGACTCGGACGAATTCTTTAGGTTTATTATGGAGTTTTAAGGTTTCGAACGGTGTTGTAAGCTGTTGTTAGGAGTTTTAAGGCGTCCTATGTTATACTAACGTGCTTTTCAAGGTGCTAATATGGCATACATAGTCGTAAGATGTCTTAAGTTGCCGTACGATCTTCAAAGGACTCGGATGAATTCTTTAGGTTTATTATTGAGTTTTAACGTTTCGTACGGTGATGTAAGGTGTTCTTAGGAGTTGTAACGCGTCCAACATTATTCTAACGTGCTTTTCAAGTTGCTAATCTCGCATCCTAAGGAGTAACATCTCCTTAGTTGTCGTACGATGTTCAATGGACTTCGACGAATTCATTAGGTTTATTATGGAGTTTGAAGGTTTGTACGTTGTTGTAAGGTGTTGTTAGGAGTTGTAAGGCGTCTTACATTATACTAACGTGCTTTTCAAGGTGCTAATGTGCATACAGAGTCGTAAGATGTCCTAAGTTGTCGTACGATGTTCAAAGGACTCGGACGAATTCATTATGTTTGTAATGGAATTTTAAGGTTTCGTACGGTGTTGTTAGGAGTTTTAAGGCGTCTTATGTTATACTAACGTGCTTTTCAAGGTGCTAATATGACATACAGAGACTTAAGATGTCCGAACTTGTAGTAAGATGTTCGAAGAACTCGGACGAATTCATTAGGTGTATTATGGAGTTTTAAGGTTTCGTACGGTGATGTATGGTGTTCTTAGGAGTTGTAAGACGTCCTACATTATAGTAACGTTCTTTTCGAGTTGCTAATGTGGCATAAAGAGTCGTAACATGTCCTAAGTTGTCGTACGATGTTCAAAAGACTCGGACGAATTCTTTAGGTTTATTATGGAGTTTTAAGGTTTCGAACGGTGTTATAAGCTGTTGTTAGGAGTTTTAAGGCGTCCTATGTTATACTAACGTGCTTTTCAAGGTGCTAATATGGCATACAGAGTCGTAAGATGTCTTAAGTTGCCGTACGATCTTCAAAGGACTCGGATGAATTCTTTAGGTTTATTATTGAGTTTTAACGTTTCGTACGGTGATGTAAGGTGTTCTTAGGAGTTGTAACGCGTCCAACATTATTCTAACGTGCTTTTCAAGTTGCTAATCTCGCATCCTAAGGAGTAACATCTCCTTAGTTGTCGTACGATGTTCAATGGACTTCGACGAATTCATTAGGTTTATTATGGAGTTTTAGGTTTGTACGGTGTTGTAAGGTGTTGTTAGGAGTTGTAAGGCGTGCTACATTATACTAACGTGCTTTTCAAGGTGCTAATGTGCATACAGAGTCGTAAGATGTCCTGAGTTGTCGTACGATGTTCAAAGGACTCGGACGAATTCATTATGTTTATAATGGAATTTTAAGGTTTCGTACGGTGTTGTAAGGTGTTTTTAGGAGTATTAAGGCAACCTATGTTATACTAACGTGCTTTTCAAGGTGCTAATATGACATACAGAGTCTTAAGATGTCCGAACTTGTAGTAAGATGTTCGAAGAACTCGGACAAATTCATTAGGTGTATTATGGAGTTTTAAGGTTTCGTACGGTGATGTATGGTGTTCTTAGGAGTTGTAAGACGTCCTACATTATAGTAACGTTCTTTTCGAGTTGCTAATGTGGCATAAAGAGTCGTAACATGTCCTGAGTTTTCGTACGATGTTCAAAAGACTCGGACGAATTCTTTAGGTTTATTATGGAGTTTTAAGGTTTCGAACGGTGTTGTAAGCTGTTGTTAGGAGTTTTAAGGCGTCCTATGTTATACTAACGTCCTTTTCAAGGTGCTAATATGGCATACAGAGTCGTAAGATGTCTTAAGTTGCCGTACGATCTTCAAAGGACTCGGATGAATTCTTTAGGTTTATTATTGAGTTTTAACGTTTCGTACGGTGATGTAAGGTGTTCTTAGGAGTTGTAACGCGTCCAACATTATTCTAACGTGCTTTTCAAGTTGCTAATCTCGCATCCTAAGGAGTAACATCTCCTTAGTTGTCGTACGATGTTCAATGGACTTCGACGAATTCATTAGGTTTATTATGGAGTTTGAAGGTTTGTACGTTGTTGTAAGGTGTTGTTAGGAGTTGTAAGGCGTCTTACATTATACTAACGTGCTTTTCAAGGTGCTAATGTGCATACAGAGTCGTAAGATGTCCTGAGTTGTCGTACGATGTTCAAAGGACTCGGACGAATTCATTATGTTTATAATGGAATTTTAAGGTTTCGTACGGTGTTGTAAGGTGTTTTTAGGAGTATTAAGGCAACCTATGTTATACTAACGTGCTTTTCAAGGTGCTAATATGACATACAGAGTCTTAAGATGTCCGAACTTGTAGTAAGATTTTCGAAGAACTCGGACGAATTCATTAGGTGTATTATGGAGTTTTAAGGTTTCGTACGGTGATGTATGGTGTTCTTAGGAGTTGTAAGACGTCCTACATTATAGTAACGTTCTTTTCGAGTTGCTAATGTGGCATAAAGAGTCGTAACATGTCTTGAGTTGTCCTACGATGTTCAAAAGACTCGGACGAATTCTTTAGGTTTATTATGGAGTTTTAAGGTTTCGAACGGTGTTGTAAGCTGTTGTTAGGAGTTTTAAGGCGTCCTATGTTATACTAACGTGCTTTTCAAGGTGCTAATATGGCATACAGAGTCGTAAGATGTCTTAAGTTGCCGTACGATCTTCAAAGGACTCGGATGAATTCTTTAGGTTTATTATTGAGTTTTAACGTTTCGTACGGTGATGTAAGGTGTTCTTAGGAGTTGTAACGCGTCCAACATTATTCTAACGTGCTTTTCAAGTTGCTAATCTCGCATCCTAAGGAGTAACATCTCCTTAGTTGTCGTACGATGTTCAATGGACTTCGACGAATTCATTAGGTTTATTATGGAGTTTGAAGGTTTGTACGTTGTTGTAAGGTGTTGTTAGGAGTTGTAAGGCGTCTTACATTATACTAACGTGCTTTTCAAGGTGCTAATGTGCATACAGAGTCGTAAGATGTCCTAAGTTGTCGTACGATGTTCAAAGGACTCGGACGAATTCATTATGTTTGTAATGGAATTTTAAGGTTTCGTACGGTGTTGTTAGGAGTTTTAAGGCGTCTTATGTTATACTAACGTGCTTTTCAAGGTGCTAATATGACATACAGAGACTTAAGATGTCCGAACTTGTAGTAAGATGTTCGAAGAACTCGGACGAATTCATTAGGTGTATTATGGAGTTTTAAGGTTTCGTACGGTGATGTATGGTGTTCTTAGGAGTTGTAAGACGTCCTACATTATAGTAACGTTCTTTTCGAGTTGCTAATGTGGCATAAAGAGTCGTAACATGTCCTAAGTTGTCGTACGATGTTCAAAAGACTCGGACGAATTCTTTAGGTTTATTATGGAGTTTTAAGGTTTCGAACGGTGTTATAAGCTGTTGTTAGGAGTTTTAAGGCGTCCTATGTTATACTAACGTGCTTTTCAAGGTGCTAATATGGCATACAGAGTCGTAAGATGTCTTAAGTTGCCGTACGATCTTCAAAGGACTCGGATGAATTCTTTAGGTTTATTATTGAGTTTTAACGTTTCGTACGGTGATGTAAGGTGTTCTTAGGAGTTGTAACGCGTCCAACATTATTCTAACGTGCTTTTCAAGTTGCTAATCTCGCATCCTAAGGAGTAACATCTCCTTAGTTGTCGTACGATGTTCAATGGACTTCGACGAATTCATTAGGTTTATTATGGAGTTTTAGGTTTGTACGGTGTTGTAAGGTGTTGTTAGGAGTTGTAAGGCGTGCTACATTATACTAACGTGCTTTTCAAGGTGCTAATGTGCATACAGAGTCGTAAGATGTCCTGAGTTGTCGTACGATGTTCAAAGGACTCGGACGAATTCATTATGTTTATAATGGAATTTTAAGGTTTCGTACGGTGTTGTAAGGTGTTTTTAGGAGTATTAAGGCAACCTATGTTATACTAACGTGCTTTTCAAGGTGCTAATATGACATACAGAGTCTTAAGATGTCCGAACTTGTAGTAAGATGTTCGAAGAACTCGGACAAATTCATTAGGTGTATTATGGAGTTTTAAGGTTTCGTACGGTGATGTATGGTGTTCTTAGGAGTTGTAAGACGTCCTACATTATAGTAACGTTCTTTTCGAGTTGCTAATGTGGCATAAAGAGTCGTAACATGTCCTGAGTTTTCGTACGATGTTCAAAAGACTCGGACGAATTCTTTAGGTTTATTATGGAGTTTTAAGGTTTCGAACGGTGTTGTAAGCTGTTGTTAGGAGTTTTAAGGCGTCCTATGTTATACTAACGTCCTTTTCAAGGTGCTAATATGGCATACAGAGTCGTAAGATGTCTTAAGTTGCCGTACGATCTTCAAAGGACTCGGATGAATTCTTTAGGTTTATTATTGAGTTTTAACGTTTCGTACGGTGATGTAAGGTGTTCTTAGGAGTTGTAACGCGTCCAACATTATTCTAACGTGCTTTTCAAGTTGCTAATCTCGCATCCTAAGGAGTAACATCTCCTTAGTTGTCGTACGATGTTCAATGGACTTCGACGAATTCATTAGGTTTATTATGGAGTTTGAAGGTTTGTACGTTGTTGTAAGGTGTTGTTAGGAGTTGTAAGGCGTCTTACATTATACTAACGTGCTTTTCAAGGTGCTAATGTGCATACAGAGTCGTAAGATGTCCTGAGTTGTCGTACGATGTTCAAAGGACTCGGACGAATTCATTATGTTTATAATGGAATTTTAAGGTTTCGTACGGTGTTGTAAGGTGTTTTTAGGAGTATTAAGGCAACCTATGTTATACTAACGTGCTTTTCAAGGTGCTAATATGACATACAGAGTCTTAAGATGTCCGAACTTGTAGTAAGATTTTCGAAGAACTCGGACGAATTCATTAGGTGTATTATGGAGTTTTAAGGTTTCGTACGGTGATGTATGGTGTTCTTAGGAGTTGTAAGACGTCCTACATTATAGTAACGTTCTTTTCGAGTTGCTAATGTGGCATAAAGAGTCGTAACATGTCTTGAGTTGTCCTACGATGTTCAAAAGACTCGGACGAATTCTTTAGGTTTATTATGGAGTTTTAAGGTTTCGAACGGTGTTGTAAGCTGTTGTTAGGAGTTTTAAGGCGTCCTATGTTATACTAACGTGCTTTTCAAGGTGCTAATATGGCATACAGAGTCGTAAGATGTCTTAAGTTGCCGTACGATCTTCAAAGGACTCGGATGAATTCTTTAGGTTTATTATTGAGTTTTAACGTTTCGTACGGTGATGTAAGGTGTTCTTAGGAGTTGTAACGCGTCCAACATTATTCTAACGTGCTTTTCAAGTTGCTAATCTCGCATCCTAAGGAGTAACATCTCCTTAGTTGTCGTACGATGTTCAATGGACTTCGACGAATTCATTAGGTTTATTATGGAGTTTGAAGGTTTGTACGTTGTTGTAAGGTGTTGTTAGGAGTTGTAAGGCGTCTTACATTATACTAACGTGCTTTTCAAGGTGCTAATGTGCATACAGAGTCGTAAGATGTCCTAAGTTGTCGTACGATGTTCAAAGGACTCGGACGAATTCATTATGTTTGTAATGGAATTTTAAGGTTTCGTACGGTGTTGTTAAGAGTTTTAAGGCGTCTTATGTTATACTAACGTGCTTTTCAAGGTGCTAATATGACATACAGAGACTTAAGATGTCCGAACTTGTAGTAAGATGTTCGAAGAACTCGGACGAATTCATTAGGTGTATTATGGAGTTTTAAGGTTTCGTACGGTGATGTATGGTGTTCTTAGGAGTTGTAAGACGTCCTACATTATAGTAACGTTCTTTTCGAGTTGCTAATGTGGCATAAAGAGTCGTAACATGTCCAAAGTTGTCGTACGATGTTCAAAAGACTCGGACGAATTCTTTAGGTTTATTATGGAGTTTTAAGGTTTCGAACGGTGTTATAAGCTGTTGTTAGGAGTTTTAAGGCGTCCTATGTTATACTAACGTGCTTTTCAAGGTGCTAATATGGCATACAGAGTCGTAAGATGTCTTAAGTTGCCGTACGATCTTCAAAGGACTCGGATGAATTCTTTAGGTTTATTATTGAGTTTTAACGTTTCGTACGGTGATGTAAGGTGTTCTTAGGAGTTGTAACGCGTCCAACATTATTCTAACGTGCTTTTCAAGTTGCTAATCTCGCATCCTAAGGAGTAACATCTCCTTAGTTGTCGTACGATGTTCAATGGACTTCGACGAATTCATTAGGTTTATTATGGAGTTTTAGGTTTGTACGGTGTTGTAAGGTGTTGTTAGGAGTTGTAAGGCGTGCTACATTATACTAACGTGCTTTTCAAGGTGTTAATGTGCATACAGAGTCGTAAGATGTCCTGAGTTGTCGTACGATGTTCAAAGGACTCGGACGAATTCATTATGTTTATAATGGAATTTTAAGGTTTCGTACGGTGTTGTAAGGTGTTTTTAGGAGTATTAAGGCAACCTATGTTATACTAACGTGCTTTTCAAGGTGCTAATATGACATACAGAGTCTTAAGATGTCCGAACTTGTAGTAAGATGTTCGAAGAACTCGGACAAATTCATTAGGTGTATTATGGAGTTTTAAGGTTTCGTACGGTGATGTATGGTGTTCTTAGGAGTTGTAAGACGTCCTACATTATAGTAACGTTCTTTTCGAGTTGCTAATGTGGCACAAAGAGTCGTAACATGTCTTGAGTTGTCCTACGATGTTCAAAAGACTCGGACGAATTCTTTAGGTTTATTATGGAGTTTTAAGGTTTCGAACGGTGTTGTAAGCTGTTGTTAGGAGTTTTAAGGCGTCCTATGTTATACTAACGTGCTTTTCAAGGTGCTAATATGGCATACAGAGTCGTAAGATGTCTTAAGTTGCCGTACGATCTTCAAAGGACTCGGATGAATTCTTTAGGTTTATTATTGAGTTTTAACGTTTCGTACGGTGATGTAAGGTGTTCTTAGGAGTTGTAACGCGTCCAACATTATTCTAACGTGCTTTTCAAGTTGCTAATCTCGCATCCTAAGGAGTAACATCTCCTTAGTTGTCGTACGATGTTCAATGGACTTCGACGAATTCATTAGGTCTATTATGGAGTTTTAGGTTTGTACGGTGTTGTAAGGTGTTGTTAGGAGTTGTAAGGCGTCCTACATTATACTAACGTGCTTTTCAAGGTGCTAATGTGCATACAGAGTCGTAAGATGTCCTGAGTTGTCGTACGATGTTCAAAGGACTCGGACGAATTCATTATGTTTATAATGGAATTTTAAGGTTTCGTACGGTGTTGTTAGGAGTTTTAAGGCGTCTTATGTTATACTAACGTGCTTTTCAAGGTGCTAATATGACATACAGAGTCTTAAGATGTCCGAACTTGTAGTAAGATGTTCGAAGAACTCGGACGAATTCATTAGGTGTATTATGGAGTTTTAAGGTTTCGTACGGTAATGTAGGGTGTTCTTAGGAGTTGTAAGACGTCCTACATTATAGTAACGTTCTTTTCGAGTTGCTAATGTGGCATAAAGAGTCGTAACATGTCCTGAGTTTTCGTACGATGTTCAAAAGACTCGGACGAATTCTTTAGGTTTATTATGGAGTTTTAAGGTTTCGAACGGTGTTGTAAGCTGTTGTTAGGAGTTTTAAGGCGTCCTATGTTATACTAACGTCCTTTTCAAGGTGCTAATATGGCATACAGAGTCGTAAGATGTCTTAAGTTGCCGTACGATCTTCAAAGGACTCGGATGAATTCTTTAGGTTTATTATTGAGTTTTAACGTTTCGTACGGTGATGTAAGGTGTTCTTAGGAGTTGTAACGCGTCCAACATTATTCTAACGTGCTTTTCAAGTTGCTAATCTCGCATCCTAAGGAGTAACATCTCCTTAGTTGTCGTACGATGTTCAATGGACTTCGACGAATTCATTAGGTTTATTATGGAGTTTGAAGGTTTGTACGTTGTTGTAAGGTGTTGTTAGGAGTTGTAAGGCGTCTTACATTATACTAACGTGCTTTTCAAGGTGCTAATGTGCATACAGAGTCGTAAGATGTCCTGAGTTGTCGTACGATGTTCAAAGGACTCGGACGAATTCATTATGTTTATAATGGAATTTTAAGGTTTCGTACGGTGTTGTAAGGTGTTTTTAGGAGTATTAAGGCAACCTATGTTATACTAACGTGCTTTTCAAGGTGCTAATATGACATACAGAGTCTTAAGATGTCCGAACTTGTAGTAAGATTTTCGAAGAACTCGGACGAATTCATTAGGTGTATTATGGAGTTTTAAGGTTTCGTACGGTGATGTATGGTGTTCTTAGGAGTTGTAAGACGTCCTACATTATAGTAACGTTCTTTTCGAGTTGCTAATGTGGCATAAAGAGTCGTAACATGTCTTGAGTTGTCCTACGATGTTCAAAAGACTCGGACGAATTCTTTAGGTTTATTATGGAGTTTTAAGGTTTCGAACGGTGTTGTAAGCTGTTGTTAGGAGTTTTAAGGCGTCCTATGTTATACTAACGTGCTTTTCAAGGTGCTAATATGGCATACATAGTCGTAAGATGTCTTAAGTTGCCGTACGATCTTCAAAGGACTCGGATGAATTCTTTAGGTTTATTATTGAGTTTTAACGTTTCGTACGGTGATGTAAGGTGTTCTTAGGAGTTGTAACGCGTCCAACATTATTCTAACGTGCTTTTCAAGTTGCTAATCTCGCATCCTAAGGAGTAACATCTCCTTAGTTGTCGTACGATGTTCAATGGACTTCGACGAATTCATTAGGTTTATTATGGAGTTTGAAGGTTTGTACGTTGTTGTAAGGTGTTGTTAGGAGTTGTAAGGCGTCTTACATTATACTAACGTGCTTTTCAAGGTGCTAATGTGCATACAGAGTCGTAAGATGTCCTAAGTTGTCGTACGATGTTCAAAGGACTCGGACGAATTCATTATGTTTGTAATGGAATTTTAAGGTTTCGTACGGTGTTGTTAGGAGTTTTAAGGCGTCTTATGTTATACTAACGTGCTTTTCAAGGTGCTAATATGACATACAGAGACTTAAGATGTCCGAACTTGTAGTAAGATGTTCGAAGAACTCGGACGAATTCATTAGGTGTATTATGGAGTTTTAAGGTTTCGTACGGTGATGTATGGTGTTCTTAGGAGTTGTAAGACGTCCTACATTATAGTAACGTTCTTTTCGAGTTGCTAATGTGGCATAAAGAGTCGTAACATGTCCTAAGTTGTCGTACGATGTTCAAAAGACTCGGACGAATTCTTTAGGTTTATTATGGAGTTTTAAGGTTTCGAACGGTGTTATAAGCTGTTGTTAGGAGTTTTAAGGCGTCCTATGTTATACTAACGTGCTTTTCAAGGTGCTAATATGGCATACAGAGTCGTAAGATGTCTTAAGTTGCCGTACGATCTTCAAAGGACTCGGATGAATTCTTTAGGTTTATTATTGAGTTTTAACGTTTCGTACGGTGATGTAAGGTGTTCTTAGGAGTTGTAACGCGTCCAACATTATTCTAACGTGCTTTTCAAGTTGCTAATCTCGCATCCTAAGGAGTAACATCTCCTTAGTTGTCGTACGATGTTCAATGGACTTCGACGAATTCATTAGGTTTATTATGGAGTTTTAGGTTTGTACGGTGTTGTAAGGTGTTGTTAGGAGTTGTAAGGCGTGCTACATTATACTAACGTGCTTTTCAAGGTGCTAATGTGCATACAGAGTCGTAAGATGTCCTGAGTTGTCGTACGATGTTCAAAGGACTCGGACGAATTCATTATGTTTATAATGGAATTTTAAGGTTTCGTACGGTGTTGTAAGGTGTTTTTAGGAGTATTAAGGCAACCTATGTTATACTAACGTGCTTTTCAAGGTGCTAATATGACATACAGAGTCTTAAGATGTCCGAACTTGTAGTAAGATGTTCGAAGAACTCGGACAAATTCATTAGGTGTATTATGGAGTTTTAAGGTTTCGTACGGTGATGTATGGTGTTCTTAGGAGTTGTAAGACGTCCTACATTATAGTAACGTTCTTTTCGAGTTGCTAATGTGGCATAAAGAGTCGTAACATGTCCTGAGTTTTCGTACGATGTTCAAAAGACTCGGACGAATTCTTTAGGTTTATTATGGAGTTTTAAGGTTTCGAACGGTGTTGTAAGCTGTTGTTAGGAGTTTTAAGGCGTCCTATGTTATACTAACGTCCTTTTCAAGGTGCTAATATGGCATACAGAGTCGTAAGATGTCTTAAGTTGCCGTACGATCTTCAAAGGACTCGGATGAATTCTTTAGGTTTATTATTGAGTTTTAACGTTTCGTACGGTGATGTAAGGTGTTCTTAGGAGTTGTAACGCGTCCAACATTATTCTAACGTGCTTTTCAAGTTGCTAATCTCGCATCCTAAGGAGTAACATCTCCTTAGTTGTCGTACGATGTTCAATGGACTTCGACGAATTCATTAGGTTTATTATGGAGTTTGAAGGTTTGTACGTTGTTGTAAGGTGTTGTTAGGAGTTGTAAGGCGTCTTACATTATACTAACGTGCTTTTCAAGGTGCTAATGTGCATACAGAGTCGTAAGATGTCCTGAGTTGTCGTACGATGTTCAAAGGACTCGGACGAATTCATTATGTTTATAATGGAATTTTAAGGTTTCGTACGGTGTTGTAAGGTGTTTTTAGGAGTATTAAGGCAACCTATGTTATACTAACGTGCTTTTCAAGGTGCTAATATGACATACAGAGTCTTAAGATGTCCGAACTTGTAGTAAGATTTTCGAAGAACTCGGACGAATT
This sequence comes from Tagetes erecta, assembly GCA_030867185.1. Classification (NCBI taxonomy): domain Eukaryota; kingdom Viridiplantae; phylum Streptophyta; class Magnoliopsida; order Asterales; family Asteraceae; genus Tagetes; species Tagetes erecta. The sequence continues at coordinate 65,940,338 of CM061486.1, forward strand.
CATTAGGTGTATTATGGAGTTTTAAGGTTTCGTACGGTGATGTATGGTGTTCTTAGGAGTTGTAAGACGTCCTACATTATAGTAACGTTCTTTTCGAGTTGCTAATGTGGCATAAAGAGTCGTAACATGTCTTGAGTTGTCCTACGATGTTCAAAAGACTCGGACGAATTCTTTAGGTTTATTATGGAGTTTTAAGGTTTCGAACGGTGTTGTAAGCTGTTGTTAGGAGTTTTAAGGCGTCCTATGTTATACTAACGTGCTTTTCAAGGTGCTAATATGGCATACAGAGTCGTAAGATGTCTTAAGTTGCCGTACGATCTTCAAAGGACTCGGATGAATTCTTTAGGTTTATTATTGAGTTTTAACGTTTCGTACGGTGATGTAAGGTGTTCTTAGGAGTTGTAACGCGTCCAACATTATTCTAACGTGCTTTTCAAGTTGCTAATCTCGCATCCTAAGGAGTAACATCTCCTTAGTTGTCGTACGATGTTCAATGGACTTCGACGAATTCATTAGGTTTATTATGGAGTTTGAAGGTTTGTACGTTGTTGTAAGGTGTTGTTAGGAGTTGTAAGGCGTCTTACATTATACTAACGTGCTTTTCAAGGTGCTAATGTGCATACAGAGTCGTAAGATGTCCTAAGTTGTCGTACGATGTTCAAAGGACTCGGACGAATTCATTATGTTTGTAATGGAATTTTAAGGTTTCGTACGGTGTTGTTAGGAGTTTTAAGGCGTCTTATGTTATACTAACGTGCTTTTCAAGGTGCTAATATGACATACAGAGACTTAAGATGTCCGAACTTGTAGTAAGATGTTCGAAGAACTCGGACGAATTCATTAGGTGTATTATGGAGTTTTAAGGTTTCGTACGGTGATGTATGGTGTTCTTAGGAGTTGTAAGACGTCCTACATTATAGTAACGTTCTTTTCGAGTTGCTAATGTGGCATAAAGAGTCGTAACATGTCCAAAGTTGTCGTACGATGTTCAAAAGACTCGGACGAATTCTTTAGGTTTATTATGGAGTTTTAAGGTTTCGAACGGTGTTATAAGCTGTTGTTAGGAGTTTTAAGGCGTCCTATGTTATACTAACGTGCTTTTCAAGGTGCTAATATGGCATACAGAGTCGTAAGATGTCTTAAGTTGCCGTACGATCTTCAAAGGACTCGGATGAATTCTTTAGGTTTATTATTGAGTTTTAACGTTTCGTACGGTGATGTAAGGTGTTCTTAGGAGTTGTAACGCGTCCAACATTATTCTAACGTGCTTTTCAAGTTGCTAATCTCGCATCCTAAGGAGTAACATCTCCTTAGTTGTCGTACGATGTTCAATGGACTTCGACGAATTCATTAGGTTTATTATGGAGTTTTAGGTTTGTACGGTGTTGTAAGGTGTTGTTAGGAGTTGTAAGGCGTGCTACATTATACTAACGTGCTTTTCAAGGTGTTAATGTGCATACAGAGTCGTAAGATGTCCTGAGTTGTCGTACGATGTTCAAAGGACTCGGACGAATTCATTATGTTTATAATGGAATTTTAAGGTTTCGTACGGTGTTGTAAGGTGTTTTTAGGAGTATTAAGGCAACCTATGTTATACTAACGTGCTTTTCAAGGTGCTAATATGACATACAGAGTCTTAAGATGTCCGAACTTGTAGTAAGATGTTCGAAGAACTCGGACAAATTCATTAGGTGTATTATGGAGTTTTAAGGTTTCGTACGGTGATGTATGGTGTTCTTAGGAGTTGTAAGACGTCCTACATTATAGTAACGTTCTTTTCGAGTTGCTAATGTGGCACAAAGAGTCGTAACATGTCTTGAGTTGTCCTACGATGTTCAAAAGACTCGGACGAATTCTTTAGGTTTATTATGGAGTTTTATGGTTTCGAACGGTGTTGTAAGCTGTTGTTAGGAGTTTTAAGGCGTCCTATGTTATACTAACGTGCTTTTCAAGGTGCTAATATGGCATACAGAGTCGTAAGATGTCTTAAGTTGCCGTACGATCTTCAAAGGACTCGGATGAATTCTTTAGGTTTATTATTGAGTTTTAACGTTTCGTACGGTGATGTAAGGTGTTCTTAGGAGTTGTAACGCGTCCAACATTATTCTAACGTGCTTTTCAAGTTGCTAATCTCGCATCCTAAGGAGTAACATCTCCTTAGTTGTCGTACGATGTTCAATGGACTTCGACGAATTCATTAGGTTTATTATGGAGTTTGAAGGTTTGTACGTTGTTGTAAGGTGTTGTTAGGAGTTGTAAGGCGTCTTACATTATACTAACGTGCTTTTCAAGGTGCTAATGTGCATACAGAGTCGTAAGATGTCCTAAGTTGTCGTACGATGTTCAAAGGACTCGGACGAATTCATTATGTTTGTAATGGAATTTTAAGGTTTCGTACGGTGTTGTTAGGAGTTTTAAGGCGTCTTATGTTATACTAACGTGCTTTTCAAGGTGCTAATATGACATACAGAGACTTAAGATGTCCGAACTTGTAGTAAGATGTTCGAAGAACTCGGACGAATTCATTAGGTGTATTATGGAGTTTTAAGGTTTCGTACGGTGATGTATGGTGTTCTTAGGAGTTGTAAGACGTCCTACATTATAGTAACGTTCTTTTCGAGTTGCTAATGTGGCATAAAGAGTCGTAACATGTCCTAAGTTGTCGTACGATGTTCAAAAGACTCGGACGAATTCTTTAGGTTTATTATGGAGTTTTAAGGTTTCGAACGGTGTTATAAGCTGTTGTTAGGAGTTTTAAGGCGTCCTATGTTATACTAACGTGCTTTTCAAGGTGCTAATATGGCATACAGAGTCGTAAGATGTCTTAAGTTGCCGTACGATCTTCAAAGGACTCGGATGAATTCTTTAGGTTTATTATTGAGTTTTAACGTTTCGTACGGTGATGTAAGGTGTTCTTAGGAGTTGTAACGCGTCCAACATTATTCTAACGTGCTTTTCAAGTTGCTAATCTCGCATCCTAAGGAGTAACATCTCCTTAGTTGTCGTACGATGTTCAATGGACTTCGACGAATTCATTAGGTTTATTATGGAGTTTTAGGTTTGTACGGTGTTGTAAGGTGTTGTTAGGAGTTGTAAGGCGTGCTACATTATACTAACGTGCTTTTCAAGGTGCTAATGTGCATACAGAGTCGTAAGATGTCCTGAGTTGTCGTACGATGTTCAAAGGACTCGGACGAATTCATTATGTTTATAATGGAATTTTAAGGTTTCGTACGGTGTTGTAAGGTGTTTTTAGGAGTATTAAGGCAACCTATGTTATACTAACGTGCTTTTCAAGGTGCTAATATGACATACAGAGTCTTAAGATGTCCAAACTTGTAGTAAGATGTTCGAAGAACTCGGACGAATTCATTAGGTGTATTATGGAGTTTTAATGTTTCGTACGGTGATGTATGGTGTTCTTAGGAGTTGTAAGACGTCCTACATTATAGTAACGTTCTTTTCGAGTTGCTAATGTGGCATAAAGAGTCGTAACATGTCCTGAGTTGTCCTACGATGTTCAAAAGACTCAGACGAATTCTTTAGGTTTATTATGGAGTTTTAAGGTTTCGAACGGTGTTATAAGCTGTTGTTAGGAGTTTTAAGGCGTCCTATGTTATACTAACGTGCTTTTCAAGGTGCTAATATGGCATACAGAGTCGTAAGATGTCTTAAGTTGCCGTACGATCTTCAAAGGACTCGGATGAATTCTTTAGGTTTATTATTGAGTTTTAACGTTTCGTACGGTGATGTAAGGTGTTCTTAGGAGTTGTAACGCGTCCAACATTATTCTAACGTGCTTTTCAAGTTGCTAATCTCGCATCCTAAGGAGTAACATCTCCTTAGTTGTCGTACGATGTTCAATGGACTTCGACGAATTCATTAGGTTTATTATGGAGTTTGAAGGTTTGTACGTTGTTGTAAGGTGTTGTTAGGAGTTGTAAGGCGTCTTACATTATACTAACGTGCTTTTCAAGGTGCTAATGTGCATACAGAGTCGTAAGATGTCCTAAGTTGTCGTACGATGTTCAAAGGACTCGGACGAATTCATTATGTTTGTAATGGAATTTTAAGGTTTCGTACGGTGTTGTTAGGAGTTTTAAGGCGTCTTATGTTATACTAACGTGCTTTTCAAGGTGCTAATATGACATACAGAGTCTTAAGATGTCCGAACTTGTAGTAAGATGTTCGAAGAACTCGGACGAATTCATTAGGTGTATTATGGAGTTTTAAGGTTTCGTACGGTGATGTATGGTGTTCTTAGGAGTTGTAAGACGTCCTACATTATAGTAACGTTCTTTTCGAGTTGCTAATGTGGCATAAAGAGTCGTAACATGTCCTAAGTTGTCGTACGATGTTCAAAAGACTCGGACGAATTCTTTAGGTTTATTATGGAGTTTTAAGGTTTCGAACGGTGTTATAAGCTGTTGTTAGGAGTTTTAAGGCGTCCTATGTTATACTAACGTGCTTTTCAAGGTGCTAATATGGCATACAGAGTCGTAAGATGTCTTAAGTTGCCGTACGATCTTCAAAGGACTCGGATGAATTCTTTAGGTTTATTATTGAGTTTTAACGTTTCGTACGGTGATGTAAGGTGTTCTTAGGAGTTGTAACGCGTCCAACATTATTCTAACGTGCTTTTCAAGTTGCTAATCTCGCATCCTAAGGAGTAACATCTCCTTAGTTGTCGTACGATGTTCAATGGACTTCGACGAATTCATTAGGTTTATTATGGAGTTTGAAGGTTTGTGCGGTGTTGTAAGGTGTTGTTAGGAGTTGTAAGGCGTCCTACATTATACTAACGTGCTTTTCAAGGTGCTAATGTGCATACAGAGTCGTAAGATATCCTAAGTTGTCGTACGATGTTCAAAGGACTCGGACGAATTCATTATGTTTATAAAGGAATTTTAAGGTTTCGTACGGTGTTGTAAGGTGTTTTTAGGAGTATTAAGGCATCCTATGTTATACTAACGTGGTTTTCAAGGTGCTAATATGACATACAGAGTCTTAAGATGTCCGAACTTGTAGTAAGATGTTCGAAGAACTCGGACGAATTCATTAGGTGTATATCGAGTTTTAAGGTTTCATACGGTGATGTATGGTGTTCTTAGGAGTTGTAAGACGTCCTAAATTATACTAAAGCTCTTTTCGAGTTGCTAATGTGGCATAAAGAGTGGTAAGATATCCTAAGTTGTCGTACGATGTTCAAAAGACTCGGACGAATTCATTAGGTTTATGATGGAGTTTTAAGGTTTCGTACGGTGTTGTTAGGAGTTTTAAGGCGTCTTATGTTATACTAACGTGCTTTTCAAGGTGCTAATATGACATACAGAGTCTTAAGATGTCCGAACTTGTAGTACGATGTTCAAAGAACTCGTACGAATTCATTAGGTGTATTATGGAGTTTTAAGGTTTCATACGGTGATGTATGGTGTTCTTTGGAGTTGTAAGACGTCCTACATTATAGTAACGTTCTTTTCGAGTTGCTAATGTGGCATAAAGAGTCGTAACATGTCTTGAGTTGTCCTACGATGTTCAAAAGACTCGGACGAATTCTTTAGGTTTATTATGGAGTTTTAAGGTTTCGAACGGTGTTGTAACCTGTTGTTAAGTGTTTTAAGGCGTCCTATGTTATACTAACGTGCTTTTCAAGGTGCTAATATGGCATACAGAGTCGTAAGATGTCCTGAGTTGTCGTACGATGTTCAATGGACTCGGACGAATTCATTATGTTTATAATGGAATTTTAAGGTTTCGTACGGTGTTGTTAGGAGTTTTAAGGCGTCTTATGTTATACTAACGTGCTTTTCAAGGTGCTAATATGACATACAGAGTCTTAAGATGTCCGAACTTGTAGTAAGATGTTCGAAGAACTCGGACGAATTCATTAGGTGTATTATGGAGTTTTAAGGTTTCGTACGGTGATGTATGGTGTTCTTAGGAGTTGTAAGACGTCCTACATTATAGTAACGTTCTTTTCGAGTTGCTAATGTGGCATAAAGAGTCGTAACATGTCATGAGTTGTCCTACGATGTTCAAAAGACTCGGACGAATTCTTTAGGTTTATTATGGAGTTTTAAGGTTTCGAACGGTGGTGTAAGCTGTTGTTAGGAGTTTTAAGGCGTCCTATGTTATACTAACGTGCTTTTCAAGGTGCTAATATGGCATACAGAGTCGTAAGATGTCTTAAGTTGCCGTACGATCTTCAAAGGACTCGTTTGAATTCTTTAGGTTTATTATTGAGTTTTAACGTTTCGTACGGTGATGTAAGGTGTTCTTAGGAGTTGTAACGCGTCCAACATTATTTTAACGTGCTTTTCAAGTTGCTAATCTCGCATCCTAAGGAGTAACATCTCCTTAGTTGTCGTACGATGTTCAATGGACTTCGACGAATTCATTAGGTTTATTATGGAGTTTGAAGGTTTGTACGTTGTTGTAAGGTGTTGTTAGGAGTTGTAAGGCGTCTTACATTATACTAACGTGCTTTTCAAGGTGCTAATGTGCATACAGAGTCGTAAATGTCCTGAGTTGTCGTACGATGTTCAAAGGACTCGGACGAATTCATTATGTTTATAATGGAATTTTAAGGTTTCGTACGGTGTTGTTAGGAGTTTTAAGGCGTCTTATGTTATACTAACGTGCTTTTCAAGGTGCTAATATGACATACAGAGTCTTAAGATGTCCGAACTTGTAGTAAGATGTTCGAAGAACTCGGACGAATTCATTAGGTGTATTATGGAGTTTTAAGGTTTCGTACGGTGATGTATGGTGTTCTTAGGAGTTGTAAGACGTCCTACATTATAGTAACGTTCTTTTCGAGTTGCTAATGTGGCATAAAGAGTCGTAACATGTCCTGAGTTGTCGTACGATGTTCAAAAGACTCGGACGAATTCTTTAGGTTTATTATGGAGTTTTAAGGTTTCGAACGGTGTTGTAAGCTGTTGTTAGGAGTTTTAAGGCGTCCTATGTTATACTAACGTGCTTTTTTTTTGGGTAAAGGGATTCACCCGGCGATTTATATATTCACAAACACATAAAACAAGTAGTGTAGGGCATCTACACTAGTTCATTCTTGGGGCATTCCCCAGAATGTAGAACCAAAGATAACTAAAAGAAAAACCAAAACAAAGTTTACTATGTTAGACTACAATCTAGCTACTGAAGTTGTAACCTCCTTCCTTCTAGCCCTCACCCGGTCTTCCTATGCTCATGTGAATGTTCCAATCAGCAAAAACTTGTCTCATATGATCCGTTTGTTTTACCCTTAGGCCCATCAGTCTATGTCGAACCGTATCAAATATGATTTCAGTAAGTATATCAGGCGGCCTCGTATGATTGTTAAACAATCTATTGCACCTCTCTTGCCATATGTAATATACTGAACTTGCCACCAACAATTTGCTAACAACACTTGAGATAGTCTTGGATCTTGCATGGTCGCATAACCATGTAACTGTCTCACTCCACTCAGCCGAAACACTCTGCATACCTGCTCGAACCTTTACTCGATCCCATACCGCAGAAGAATATTTACATTCAAAAAACAGATGGCCATGAGAATCAATATTAGCGAAACATAAGACGCAACACAACATATTCATGTTGGTATTCCTTATCGACCTCCATCTCTGTATTTTGTCCTGCGTTTGAAGTTTTGCTTTAAAGACTAGCCAAAGTAAAAACGCATGACGTGGAATACATTGTGAGAACCACACTACTAACGTGCTTTTCAAGGTGCTAATATGGAATACAGAGTCGTAAGATGTCTTAAGTTGCCGTACGATCTTCAAAGTACTCGGATGAATTCTTTAGGTTTATTATTGAGTTTTAACGTTTCGTACGGTGATGTAAGGTGTTCTTAGGAGTTGTAACGCGTCCAACATTATTCTAACGTGCTTTTCAAGTTGCTAATCTCGCATCCTAAGGAGTAACATCTCCTTAGTTGTCGTACGATGTTCAATGGACTTCGACGAATTCATTAGGTTTATTATGGAGTTTTAGGTTTGTACGGTGTTGTAAGGTGTTGTTAGGAGTTGTAAGGCGTCCTACATTATACTAACGTGCTTTTTTTTTTTGGGTAAAGGGAATTACCCTGGTGATTCTATTAAACATATAAGCACAAGTAGTGTGGAGAGTCCACACTAATTTAGACTTGGACATGCCCCAAGACTAAACAAAGAATACAATCAAAAATCAAAGCCACAAACAAACTTCCAACTACCACTACAAAACCTACCCGCAACTAGACGACTGGATCAAACCATCAATCTGAAGCGTCCTCATCCCTCGTTAGCCACGTATCTAGCTGTTGTTGCGCCCTTAGCGTTGGCTTAATTTTTATGCTCATCAATTTGTATTCAACATTTTGAGTAATCAACTTACCCACCACTTCCGGGGGTCTTGGTTTATCATTGAACAACCTTCTATTCCTTTCCTGCCAAATAGCATAAGCTGTAGCTGCTATAACCAATCTATTAATATTTGAATCGATATCCTTGCCCTTATATTTACTTTTTAGCTCATGCAGAATGATCGACCAAACTGGCGGAATATGCTCTAACTTTGTCTTGCCACGAACCATAGCCCAAACCCGTGAAGCATAAGAGCACTCAAAGAATAAATGCTTATGTGAGTCCACAGTCTCATAGCATAATAAACAGCACATCATATTCATGTTATTACCTCTGATCCTGTTCCATCTGAGCATCCTATCTTGAGTAAGCAGCTTACCATGACATATCAACCACATATTAAACGCATGTTTCGGAATACAATTGGGGAACCAAACACATTCAGCCCAATCAACATGGTCTTCCTTTTCACGAATATAGTCCCATGCACACGTTGTAGTATAAGGAACAACACCCGTCTCCTCCCTCCATCGCACTACATCCTCCCCATTAGATAGATAAGGAATAGATAGACATGATAAAGAAGGAAAGCGACGAACCAGATCATTAGGCCAGCACCAAACTGAATCCTTATAAACTTTATCAACCGAGTCCCTAAGGGTCATACTAGCATCACGAACATCTCTTTTGGATATAAAATCAGCAAGCGGGCTTTGATCAGACCAACAATCAAACCATATATTTGTGGATTTCCCATCACCAACTTGAACCCAAAATTTTCTCTTGAAAACAGATCTCAATCTCAAAATATTACGCCAACTCCAAGAACAAGCTGCCGGGGTTTCAATATCCCAAAAATTGCGAGTCCCGATCCTATGAATTTGAACCCATTGAACCCACAGCGAATCAGCTTTGGTAAGCAACCTCCATATATGCATACCCATAAGAGCAATGTTCATATCAGCCACCCTACGGATACCTAACCCACCCTCCACCTTGGGAAGACAAACCCTTTTCCAAGACACTTTAGCATTAACTTTCTTCGCATGATTGACCCCCCATAGAAAACTTCTAAGCTTAGCTTCAATGTCTTTGGCTGTATAAGAAGGGATCATAAACGCAGCCGCCCAGAAAATATGCATAGACGATAAGACAGACCTCACAAGTTGAAGTCTACCTGCAAACGACAAAAACTTATTATCCCAAGAAGATATACGCTTTCCCAATCTGTCCGTTAACTCCCTGCATTGATGATGGTTAAGTCTAGACGAGATCAGAGGAACACCCAGATATTTAACTGGAAGCTTCCCTTCAATAAATTGAAATCTATTCAAAATACCATTCTTCACCTGGGGGGGGACATGACAAAAAAACACCGTACTTTTATGCATGTTCGGTGACAACCCTGTCATACCAGCGAATTTCCTCAAAACCTCCATAATACAAGCTGCAGAATTAGCATCACCTCTAGAAAAAATAAACAGATCGTCAGCGAAACATAAATTAATAATCTGTATATCTGCACATTTTTGATGAAACCTGAACCGATCCATAGGCATATTCTTGAACAGCAAAGTTAAGACTTCCATAACCATCGTAAATAAATAAGGCGATAATGGGTCACCCTGTCTTAAACCTCTTGACCCTTTGAAATAACCATGAACCTCCCCGTTGATACAAATAGAGAACGATGGGGATGAAACACAAGTCATGATCCATTTAACCATACTAGCATGAAACCCGAACCCAATCAGACAATCCTCCATGAATTTCCAGTTAACTGTATCATACGCTTTTTGAATGTCCACTTTGAACGCACACTTAGGAGGTCCCACATTTCTATGATAATTGTGCATAAGCTCCTGCGTTAGCAGAATATTATCAGCAATCCTCCTCCCTGGGATAAAAGCCGACTGATTACTACTTATGATACTCCCTAACGCATCTTTCATACGATTAGCAATAATTTTGGAGACACATTTATACAAAACATTGCAGCACGCTATGGGCCTATAATCAGTTACACGACTAGGAATCTGAACCTTTGGGATCAGGACAATAAACGTATGGTTCCATTCCTGCAGTAATCTATTAGAATTAAAGAAGTCCTGGATAGCAAGAACAACCTCATCACCCACAACCTCCCAAGCTTTTTTGAAAAATGCCGAAGTATAACCATCAGGACCCGGGCACTTATCATCATTCAAAGAGAACATGACATCCTTAATTTCTTCTCTGGTTACCGGCTCCACCATTTTCATGGCTATGTTAGTATCCAATCTCCTTGAAAAAATACTACTGTCAAGGTAATCAGGAGGATTATGATCTCCACCCAAAAAATTCTCATAAAAGCATACAAACTCATTGCTCATGTCAACCCCTTCCAACACTGTCCCGTCTTGTCTCACAACCGAGTTGATCATCCGCTTATTGTTCTTACATTTTAGCATATTATGGAAGTACTTTGTATTCGAATCCCCTTTTTCAAGCCAATTGACTTTCGCCTTTTGTTTGATAAAATGTTCCTCATCAGTACTCGCCTCCCTAAACTCCTTCAAACATATAGCCTCCTTTTCCTTCAGCAACAAATCAAACGGACATGTATCTAACTGATTTTGAATGTCTTCAAGAGCAGTTCTCAGATTAGCAACCTTAACATGAAGATCGCCTTGTTTGTACAGCAGGAGTCTAAACTCTTTTTTCAGCCCCTTTAAACGCTTAGCAATCCTGAACTGAGCAACCCCATTCACATTACTCCCCCATCCTCTCTTCACAATATCCAAGAACTCAGGTTTAGCAGCCAAGAAATTCGCAAATTTGAATGGCTTCGGCTTGGATTTACTCTTCTCCACTAACGATAAAATGCAAGGGCTATGATCAGACAGCCCGTAAGGTTTAAACAATGCTGATGCCTTGGGAAACATATCAATCAACCCAGCATTACCCATAACCCGATCCAGCTTTTTAAGAATACCCGTACCTGTTTTTGGTTTTTGATTCCAAGTATATTTCACCCCCGAGGCATTAATATCAAACACTTCAATCTTATTCAAACAATCCCGAAACTCCTGCATACCCAAAGAGACACTAGATGGACCTGCAACTTGATCTTCAGGATTAAGAGCCGAGTTGAAATCTCCCAATAAAGCCCAAGGAAGATCTTTGACAAACACCTTATGCATAGATAGCGATTCCCATAAACCTCTCCTTCGCACATAGTAGTTATCTGCATAGATAACTGAACAGAAAAACATACATTTCAATTGCTTAACAAAAACCTGGCAGTGCATGATTTGGTCCGTTTGCGTGAGAACAATCACATCAACAATATTTGTATCCCAACCTACAATAATCCGAGTCCCTTTAGGGCCACCCCTACACGAAGAGGCATTAGAACACCACTTCCAATCAGCTGAAATCGCAGCACACAGACTATCAACCTTGCAAACATCCACATGAGACTCTAATATCGCACAAAAACTGACCTTACTTTCTTTAATCAAAAAACGAACCTCCTTTTGTTTCAGGGGCCGGTTCATCCCCCTCACATTCCAGCTAGCAATACTAACCATTTATAACATTCTGAGAAGGAGTGCTTGCCCCTTTACTAACATCATCTTCTCCACATACCTCAACTAGATTCACCCCCCTATCACCATCTGCATACCCAGCTTTATCAATACCATCCACCTTATTTTCTGTCATATGATCATGCATTAAGGACCCTAACTGCTCCCCTTCTTCACCCATCAAAACAGAAAACTGATTATTCGACACAGTCCTATCCACCTTGCCAATCCCTTCCTTACTTTTCTGATTGACTTTCTCCTGCTGCTTCGGTTTTTCATTCACAGGTCTATACACGAACTTTTGTCTATGTTGTTGGACATTAAACCCATTCTTTTTGGCTACTTTTCTATTTGGCACTTCCACAAACCCATCAGCATCAACAACATCTTCTTTTTTCTTGTTATCACCTTTCTTCTCCCTATTAAACATACATCCATCAGCATCATGTCCAAACACTTTACAGTGATCACATCTAGGGGGAAGCCACTCATACTCAACATCTATAGCCTTAATCGTTATCTCATCTCCCTCTAATGAAGGGATACCAACTTTAAGCTGTTCCTTCACCTCCATCCCAGCAGATATCTCAACCAAAGCCCTAGCATAACTGCTCCTACCCCAACCATTGATGCACATTGAATTGGTATATGAGTCCAGCTGTTTTGGTATACCTATTTTAGTCATTAATTCACTCAAACCATCATCAGTATATGCGACAATAGGAACGCCATGAAGCTTAACCCATACAGGGACAGATAAACGGTCCCTCTTAACTAACTTTACATCCGGAGCCCATTCATGCAAAAATAACGGAGAGTTAAGAATAATCCAAGGTCCCCCCTCGAGCACACCCATCATCCCTTCATGACTATCAAATTGGAAGAAGAAGAAACCATCAGCATTCATCATAATCTTCTTCAGTCCAAGCTTATGCCACTTGGTTTGCGTAAAGTATTTCACTGCATGGAAAGATTGACGTTCACCCAGGAAATAGCCATACAACGTATACCCCAACTTCGCTTGAACCTTCCTCACTGACTCTCTTGACAGCATGACATCCACCCCATCCACCTCATCTTTCGATTCCAGAACCCTAAAGTTCACCTTCTTAATCGAGTTATCACTGGATTTTTTGACCTCCATCTCAGAAACCCTAATCTCCTGTTCAGAACCAATCGTATTATCTTCTTTCAGATCGTTCCCCTTTTGCTGTTGTATACCCTCACCAGCCGTTCTTTTCAAGATTCTTTTCATCGACACCCGACCATCAATATTAGTAACCTTAGCAGCAAGCGACGACATGGCCATGCATGCAAAAAAAACAAACCCTAATCTTGACCACAGAATCGAATCTTAACTGGTTAATGGGATTCGTATCAGTTTAGCTAATCTATAACAATAGACGCAACCAATTACAGACCCACTAAGCAATCAGATCACACTTCTTTGATCAAGATTCAAACAGAAACAGAAAAACGAAACCCTAATTATCGATTCCTCTAATTGCTAACAATGCTCGTATTGACAGAATCAATCACAGGATTGTTACACAAAGGAGGATCACAATAATCAGGAACAAACAACCAAACAATAGACAGAATCAAGCAGGCAAAAACATACTAACGTGCTTTTCAAGGTGCTAATGTGCATACAGAGTCGTAAGATGTCCTGAGTTGTCGTACGATGTTCAAAGGACTCGGACGAATTCATTATGTTTATAATGGAATTTTAAGGTTTCGTACGGTGTTGTAAGGTGTTTTTAGGAGTATTAAGGCAACCTATGTTATACTAACGTGCTTTTCAAGGTGCTAATATGACATACAGAGTCTTAAGATGTCCGAACTTGTAGTAAGATGTTCGAAGAACTCGGACGAATTCATTAGGTGTATTATGGAGTTTTAAGGTTTCGTACGGTGATGTATGGTGTTCTTAGGAGTTGTAAGACGTCCTACATTATAGTAACGTTCTTTTCGAGTTGCTAATGTGGCATAAAGAGTCGTAACATGTCCTGAGTTGTCCTACGATGTTCAAAAGACTCGGACGAATTCTTTAGGTTTATTATGGAGTTTTAAGGTTTCGAACGGTGTTGTAAGCTGTTGTTAGGAGTTTTAAGGCGTCCTATGTTATACTAACGTGCTTTTCAAGGTGCTAATATGGCATACAGAGTCGTAAGATGTCTTAAGTTGCCGTACGATCTTCAAAGTACTCGGATGAATTGTTTAGGTTTATTATTGAGTTTTAACGTTTCGTACGGTGATGTAAGGTGTTCTTAGGAGTTGTAACGCGTCCAACATTATTCTAACGTGCTTTTCAAGTTGCTAATCTCGCATCCTTAGGAGTAACATCTCCTTAGTTGTCGTACGATGTTCAATGGACTTCGACGAATTCATTAGGTTTATTATGGAGTTTGAAGGTTTGTACGTTGTTGTAAGTTGTTGTTAGGAGTTGTAAGGCGTCTTACATTATACTAACGTGCTTTTATAGGTGCTAATGTGCATACAGAGTCGTAAATGTCCTGAGTTGTCGTACGATGTTCAAAGGACTCGGACGAATTCATTATGTTTATAATGGAATTTTAAGGTTTCGTAGGGTGTTGTTAGGAGTTTTAAGGCGTCTTATGTTATACTAACGTGCTTTTCAAGGTGCTAATATGACATATAGAGTCTTAAGATGTCCGAACTTGTAGTAAGATGTTCGAAGAACTCGGACGAATTCATTAGGTGTATTATGGAGTTTTAAGGTTTTGTACGGTGATGTATGGTGTTCTTAGGAGTTGTAAGACGTCCTACATTATAGTAACGTTCTTTTCGAGTTGCTAATGTGGCATAAAGAGTCGTAACATGTCTAAAGTTGTCGTACGATGTTCAAAAGACTCGGACGAATTCTTTAGGTTTATTATGGAGTTTTAAGGTTTCGAACGGTGTTGTAAGCTGTTGTTAGGAGTTTTAAGGCGTCCTATGTTATACTAACGTGCTTTTCAAGGTGCTAATATGGCATACAGAGTCGTAAGATGTCTTAAGTTGCCATACGATCTTCAAAGTACTCGGATGAATTCTTTAGGTTTATTATTGAGTTTTAACGTTTCGTACGGTGATGTAAGGTGTTCTTAGGAGTTGTAACGCGTCCAACATTATTCTAACGTGCTTTTCAAGTTGCTAATCTCGCATCCTAAGGAGTAACATCTCCTTAGTTGTCGTACGATGTTCAATGGACTTCGACGAATTCATTAGGTTTATTATGGAGTTTTAGGTTTGTACGATGTTGTAAGGTGTTGTTAGGAGTTGTAAGGCGTCCTACATTATACTAACGTGCTTTTCAAGGTGCTAATGTGCATACAGAGTCGTAAGATGTCCTGAGTTGTCGTACGATGTTCAAAGGACTAGGACGAATTCATTATGTTTATAATGGAATTTTAAGGTTTCGTACGGTGTTGTAAGGTGTTTTTAGGAGTATTAAGGCAACCTATGTTATACTAACGTGCTTTTCAAGGTGCTAATATGACATACAGAGTCTTAAGATGTCCGAACTTGTAGTAAGATGTTCGAAGAACTCGGACGAATTCATTAGGTGTATTATGGAGTTTTAAGGTTTCGTACGGTGATGTATGGTGTTCTTAGGAGTTGTAAGACGTCCTACATTATAGTAACGTTCTTTTCGAGTTGCTAATGTGGCATAAAGAGTCGTAACATGTCCTGAGTTGTCCTACGATGTTCAAAAGACTCGGACGAATTCTTTAGGTTTATTATGGAGTTTTAAGGTTTCGAACGGTGTTGTAAGCTGTTGTTAGGAGTTTTAAGGCGTCCTATGTTATACTAACGTGCTTTTCAAGGTGCTAATATGGCATACAGAGTCGTAAGATGTCTTAAGTTGCCGTACGATCTTCAAAGGACTCGGATGAATTCTTTAGGTTTATTATTGAGTTTTAACGTTTCGTACGGTGATGTAAGGTGTTCTTAGGAGTTGTAACGCGTCCAACATTATTCTAACGTGCTTTTCAAGTTGCTAATCTCGCATCCTAAGGAGTAACATCTGCTTAGTTGTCGTACGATGTTCAATGGACTTCGACGAATTCATTAGGTTTATTATGGAGTTTGAAGGTTTGTACGGTGTTGTAAGGTGTTGTTAGGAGTTGTAAGGCGTCTTACATTATACTAACGTGCTTTTCAAGGTGCTAATGTGCATACAGAGTCGTAAGATGTCCTGAGTTGTCGTACGATGTTCAAAGGACTCGGACGAATTCATTATGTTTATAATGGAATTTTAAGGTTTCGTACGGTGTTGTTAGGAGTTTTAAGGCGTCTTATGTTATACTAACGTGATTTTCAAGGTGCTAATATGACATACAGAGTCTTAAGATGTCCGAACTTGTAGTAAGATGTTCGAAGAACTCGGACGAATTCATTAGGTGTATTATGGAGTTTTAAGGTTTCGTACGGTGATGTATGGTGTTCTTAGGAGTTGTAAGACGTCCTACATTATAGTAACGTTCTTTTCGAGTTGCTAACGTGGCATAAAGAGTCGTAACATGTCCTAAGTTGTCGTACGATGTTCAAAAGACTCGGACGAATTCTTTAGGTTTATTATGGAGTTTTAAGGTTTCGAACGGTGTTGTAAGCTGTTGTTAGGAGTTTTAAGGCGTCCTATGTTATACTAACGTGCTTTTCAAGGTGCTAATATGGCATACAGAGTCGTAAGATGTCTTAAGTTGCCGTACGATCTTCAAAGTACTCGGATGAATTCTTTAGGTTTATTATTGAGTTTTAACGTTTCGTATGGTGATGTAAGGTGTTCTTAGGAGTTGTAACGCGTCCAACATTATTCTAACGTGCTTTTCAAGTTGCTAATCTCGCATCCTAAGGAGTAACATCTCCTTAGTTGTCGTACGATGTTCAATGGACTTCGACGAATTCATTAGGTTTATTATGGAGTTTTAGGTTTGTACGGTGTTGTAAGGTGTTGTTAGGAGTTGTAAGGCGTCCTACATTATACTAACGTGCTTTTCAAGGTGCTAATGTGCATACAGAGTCGTAAAATGTCCTGAGTTGTCGTACGATGTTCAAAGGACTCGGACGAATTCATTATGTTTATAATGGAATTTTAAGGTTTCGTACGGTGTTGTAAGGTGTTTTTAGGAGTATTAAGGCAACCTATGTTATACTAACGTGCTTTTCAAGGTGCTAATATGACATACAGAGTCTTAAGATGTCCGAACTTGTAGTAAGATGTTCGAAGAACTCGGACGAATTCATTAGGTGTATTATGGAGTTTTAAGGTTTCATACGGTGATGTATGGTGTTCTTAGGAGTTGTAAGACGTCCTACATTATAGTAACGTTCTTTTCGAGTTGCTAATGTGGCATAAAGAGTCGTAACATGTCCTGAGTTGTCCTACGATGTTCAAAAGACTCGGACGAATTCTTTAGGTTTATTATGGAGTTTTAAGGTTTCGAACGGTGTTGTAAGCTGTTGTTAGGAGTTTTAAGGCGTCCTATGTTATACTAACGTGCTTTTCAAGGTGCTAATATGGCATACAGAGTCGTATGATGTCTTAAGTTGTCGTACGATCTTCAAAGGACTCGGATGAATTCTTTAGGTTTATTATTGAGTTTTAACGTTTCTTATGGTGATGTAAGGTGTTCTTAGGAGTTGTAACGCGTCCAACATTATTCTAACGTGCTTTTCAAGTTGCTAATCTCGCATCCTTAGGAGTAACATCTCCTTAGTTGTCGTACGATGTTCAATGGACTTCGACGAATTCATTAGGTTTATTATGGAGTTTGAAGGTTTGTACGTTGTTGTAAGTTGTTGTTAGGAGTTGTAAGGCGTCTTACATTATACTAACGTGCTTTTATAGGTGCTAATGTGCATACAGAGTCGTAAATGTCCTGAGTTGTCGTACGATGTTCAAAGGACTCGGACGAATTCATTATGTTTATAATGGAATTTTAAGGTTTCGTAGGGTGTTGTTAGGAGTTTTAAGGCGTCTTATGTTATACTAACGTGCTTTTCAAGGTGCTAATATGACATATAGAGTCTTAAGATGTCCGAACTTGTAGTAAGATGTTCGAAGAACTCGGACGAATTCATTAGGTGTATTATGGAGTTTTAAGGTTTTGTACGGTGATGTATGGTGTTCTTAGGAGTTGTAAGACGTCCTACATTATAGTAACGTTCTTTTCGAGTTGCTAATGTGGCATAAAGAGTCGTAACATGTCTAAAGTTGTCGTACGATGTTCAAAAGACTCGGACGAATTCTTTAGGTTTATTATGGAGTTTTAAGGTTTCGAACGGTGTTGTAAGCTGTTGTTAGGAGTTTTAAGGCGTCCTATGTTATACTAACGTGCTTTTCAAGGTGCTAATATGGCATACAGAGTCGTAAGATGTCTTAAGTTGCCATACGATCTTCAAAGTACTCGGATGAATTCTTTAGGTTTATTATTGAGTTTTAACGTTTCGTACGGTGATGTAAGGTGTTCTTAGGAGTTGTAACGCGTCCAACATTATTCTAACGTGCTTTTCAAGTTGCTAATCTCGCATCCTAAGGAGTAACATCTCCTTAGTTGTCGTACGATGTTCAATGGACTTCGACGAATTCATTAGGTTTATTATGGAGTTTTAGGTTTGTACGATGTTGTAAGGTGTTGTTAGGAGTTGTAAGGCGTCCTACATTATACTAACGTGCTTTTCAAGGTGCTAATGTGCATACAGAGTCGTAAGATGTCCTGAGTTGTCGTACGATGTTCAAAGGACTAGGACGAATTCATTATGTTTATAATGGAATTTTAAGGTTTCGTACGGTGTTGTAAGGTGTTTTTAGGAGTATTAAGGCAACCTATGTTATACTAACGTGCTTTTCAAGGTGCTAATATGACATACAGAGTCTTAAGATGTCCGAACTTGTAGTAAGATGTTCGAAGAACTCGGACGAATTCATTAGGTGTATTATGGAGTTTTAAGGTTTCGTACGGTGATGTATGGTGTTCTTAGGAGTTGTAAGACGTCCTACATTATAGTAACGTTCTTTTCGAGTTGCTAATGTGGCATAAAGAGTCGTAACATGTCCTGAGTTGTCCTACGATGTTCAAAAGACTCGGACGAATTCTTTAGGTTTATTATGGAGTTTTAAGGTTTCGAACGGTGTTGTAAGCTGTTGTTAGGAGTTTTAAGGCGTCCTATGTTATACTAACGTGCTTTTCAAGGTGCTAATATGGCATACAGAGTCGTAAGATGTCTTAAGTTGCCGTACGATCTTCAAAGGACTCGGATGAATTCTTTAGGTTTATTATTGAGTTTTAACGTTTCGTACGGTGATGTAAGGTGTTCTTAGGAGTTGTAACGCGTCCAACATTATTCTAACGTGCTTTTCAAGTTGCTAATCTCGCATCCTAAGGAGTAACATCTGCTTAGTTGTCGTACGATGTTCAATGGACTTCGACGAATTCATTAGGTTTATTATGGAGTTTGAAGGTTTGTACGGTGTTGTAAGGTGTTGTTAGGAGTTGTAAGGCGTCTTACATTATACTAACGTGCTTTTCAAGGTGCTAATGTGCATACAGAGTCGTAAGATGTCCTGAGTTGTCGTACGATGTTCAAAGGACTCGGACGAATTCATTATGTTTATAATGGAATTTTAAGGTTTCGTACGGTGTTGTTAGGAGTTTTAAGGCGTCTTATGTTATACTAACGTGATTTTCAAGGTGCTAATATGACATACAGAGTCTTAAGATGTCCGAACTTGTAGTAAGATGTTCGAAGAACTCGGACGAATTCATTAGGTGTATTATGGAGTTTTAAGGTTTCGTACGGTGATGTATGGTGTTCTTAGGAGTTGTAAGACGTCCTACATTATAGTAACGTTCTTTTCGAGTTGCTAACGTGGCATAAAGAGTCGTAACATGTCCTAAGTTGTCGTACGATGTTCAAAAGACTCGGACGAATTCTTTAGGTTTATTATGGAGTTTTAAGGTTTCGAACGGTGTTGTAAGCTGTTGTTAGGAGTTTTAAGGCGTCCTATGTTATACTAACGTGCTTTTCAAGGTGCTAATATGGCATACAGAGTCGTAAGATGTCTTAAGTTGCCGTACGATCTTCAAAGTACTCGGATGAATTCTTTAGGTTTATTATTGAGTTTTGACGTTTCGTATGGTGATGTAAGGTGTTCTTAGGAGTTGTAACGCGTCCAACATTATTCTAACGTCCTTTTCAAGTTGCTAATCTCGCATCCTAAGGAGTAACATCTCCTTAGTTGTCGTACGATGTTCAATGGACTTCGACGAATTCATTAGGTTTATTATGGAGTTTTAGGTTTGTACGGTGTTGTAAGGTGTTGTTAGGAGTTGTAAGGCGTCCTACATTATACTAACGTGCTTTTCAAGGTGCTAATGTGCATACAGAGTCGTAAAATGTCCTGAGTTGTCGTACGATGTTCAAAGGACTCGGACGAATTCATTATGTTTATAATGGAATTTTAAGGTTTCGTACGGTGTTGTAAGGTGTTTTTAGGAGTATTAAGGCAACCTATGTTATACTAACGTGCTTTTCAAGGTGCTAATATGACATACAGAGTCTTAAGATGTCCGAACTTGTAGTAAGATGTTCGAAGAACTCGGACGAATTCATTAGGTGTATTATGGAGTTTTAAGGTTTCGTACGGTGATGTATGGTGTTCTTAGGAGTTGTAAGACGTCCTACATTATAGTAACGTTCTTTTCGAGTTGCTAATGTGGCATAAAGAGTCGTAACATGTCCTAAGTTGTCGTACGATGTTCAAAAGACTCGGACGAATTCTTTAGGTTTATTATGGAGTTTTAAGGTTTCGAACGGTGTTGTAAGCTGTTGTTAGGAGTTTTAAGGCGTCCTATGTTATACTAACGTGCTTTTCAAGGTGCTAATATGGCATACAGAGTCGTAAGATGTCTTAAGTTGCCGTACGATCTTCAAAGGACTCGGATGAATTCTTTAGGTTTATTATTGAGTTTTAACGTTTCGTACGGTGATGTAAGGTGTTCTTAGGAGTTGTAACGCGTCCAACATTATTCTAACGTGCTTTTCAAGTTGCTAATCTCGCATCCTAAGGAGTAACATCTGCTTAGTTGTCGTACGATGTTCAATGGACTTCGACGAATTCATTAGGTTTATTATGGGGTTTGAAGGTTTGTACGGTGTTGTAAGGTGTTGTTAGGAGTTGTAAGGCGTCTTACATTATACTAACGTGCTTTTCAAGGTGCTAATGTGCATACAGAGTCGTAAGATGTCCTGAGTTGTCGTACGATGTTCAAAGGACTCGGACGAATTCATTATGTTTATAATGGAATTTTAAGGTTTCGTACGGTGTTGTTAGGAGTTTTAAGGCGTCTTATGTTATACTAACGTGAATTTCAAGGTGCTAATATGACATACAGAGTCTTAAGATGTCCGAACTTGTAGTAAGATGTTCGAAGAACTCGGACGAATTCATTAGGTGTATTATGGAGTTTTAAGGTTTCGTACGGTGATGTATGGTGTTCTTAGAAGTTGTAAGACGTCCTACATTATAGTAACGTTCTTTTCGAGTTGCTAATGTGGCATAAAGAGTCGTAACATGTCCTAAGTTGTCGTACGATGTTCAAAAGACTCGGATGAATTCTTTAGGTTTATTATTGAGTTTTAACGTTTCGTACGGTGATGTAAGGTGTTCTTAGGAGTTGTAACGCGTCCAACATTATTCTAACGAGCTTTTCAAGTTGCTAATCTCGCATCCTAAGGAGTAACATCTGCTTAGTTGTCGTACGATGTTCAATGGACTTCGACGAATTCATTAGGTTTATTATGGAGTTTGAAGGTTTGTACGGTGTTGTAAGGTGTTGTTAGGAGTTGTAAGGCGTCTTACATTATACTAACGTGCTTTTCAAGGTGCTAATGTGCATACAGAGTCGTAAGATGTCCTGAGTTGTCGTACGATGTTCAAAGGACTCGGACGAATTCATTATGTTTATAATGGAATTTTAAGGTTTCGTACGGTGTTGTTAGGAGTTTTAAGGCGTCTTATGTTATACTAACGTGATTTTCAAGGTGCTAATATGACATACAGAGTCTTAAGATGTCCGAACTTGTAGTAAGATGTTCGAAGAACTCGGACGAATTCATTAGGTGTATTATGGAGTTTTAAGGTTTCGTACGGTGATGTATGGTGTTCTTAGAAGTTGTAA
Source organism: Tagetes erecta (assembly GCA_030867185.1). Lineage (NCBI taxonomy): Eukaryota > Viridiplantae > Streptophyta > Magnoliopsida > Asterales > Asteraceae > Tagetes > Tagetes erecta. Next base: position 65,962,445 of record CM061486.1, read on the forward strand.
GACGTCCTACATTATAGTAACGTTCTTTTCGAGTTGCTAATGTGGCATAAAGAGTCGTAACATGTCCTAAGTTGTCGTACGATGTTCAAAAGACTCGGACGAATTCTTTAGGTTTATTATGGAGTTTTAAGGTTTCGAACGGTGTTGTAAGCTGTTGTTAGGAGTTTTAAGGCGTCCTATGTTATACTAACGTGCTTTTCAAGGTGCTAATATGGCATACAGAGTCGTAAGATGTCTTAAGTTGCCGTACGATCTTCAAAGTACTCGGATGAATTCCTTAGGTTTATTATTGAGTTTTAACGTTTCGTACGGTGATGTAAGGTGTTCTTAGGAGTTGTAACGCGTCCAACATTATTCTAACGTGCTTTTCAAGTTGCTAATCTCGCATCCTAAGGAGTAACATCTGCTTAGTTGTCGTACGATGTTCAATGGACTTCGACGAATTCATTAGGTTTATTATGGGGTTTGAAGGTTTGTACGGTGTTGTAAGGTGTTGTTAGGAGTTGTAAGGCGTCTTACATTATACTAACGTGCTTTTCAAGGTGCTAATGTGCATACAGAGTCGTAAGATGTCCTGAGTTGTCGTACGATGTTCAAAGGACTCGGACGAATTCATTATGTTTATAATGGAATTTTAAGGTTTCGTACGGTGTTGTTAGGAGTTTTAAGGCGTCTTATGTTATACTAACGTGATTTTCAAGGTGCTAATATGACATACAGAGTCTTAAGATGTCCGAACTTGTAGTAAGATGTTCGAAGAACTCGGACGAATTCATTAGGTGTATTATGGAGTTTTAAGGTTTCGTACGGTGATGTATGGTGTTCTTAGAAGTTGTAAGACGTCCTACATTATAGTAACGTTCTTTTCGAGTTGCTAATGTGGCATAAAGAGTCGTAACATGTCCTAAGTTGTCGTACGATGTTCAAAAGACTCGGATGAATTCTTTAGGTTTATTATTGAGTTTTAACGTTTCGTACGGTGATGTAAGGTGTTCTTAGGAGTTGTAACGCGTCCAACATTATTCTAACGTGCTTTTCAAGTTGCTAATCTCGCATCCTAAGGAGTAACATCTGCTTAGTTGTCGTACGATGTTCAATGGACTTCGACAAATTCATTAGGTTTATTATGGAGTTTGAAGGTTTGTACGGTGTTGTAAGGTGTTGTTAGGAGTTGTAAGGCGTCTTACATTGTACTAACGTGCTTTTCAAGGTGCTAATGTGCATACAGAGTCGTAAGATGTCCTGAGTTGTCGTACGATGTTCAAAGGACTCGGACGAATTCATTATGTTTATAATGGAATTTTAAGGTTTCGTACGGTGTTGTTAGGAGTTTTAAGGCGTCTTATGTTATACTAACGTGATTTTCAAGGTGCTAATATGACATACAGAGTCTTAAGATGTCCGAACTTGTAGTAAGATGTTCGAAGAACTCGGACGAATTCATTAGGTGTATTATGGAGTTTTAAGGTTTCGTACGGTGATGTATGGTGTTCTTAGAAGTTGTAAGACGTCCTACATTATAGTAACGTTCTTTTCGAGTTGCTAATGTGGCATAAAGAGTCGTAACATGTCCTAAGTTGTCGTACGATGTTCAAAAGACTCGGACGAATTCTTTAGGTTTATTATGGAGTTTTAAGGTTTCGAACGGTGTTGTAAGCTGTTGTTAGGAGTTTTAAGGCGTCCTATGTTATACTAACGTGCTTTTCAAGGTGCTAATATGGCATACAGAGTCGTAAGATGTCTTAAGTTGCCGTACGATCTTCAAAGTACTCGGATGAATTCCTTAGGTTTATTATTGAGTTTTAACGTTTCGTACGGTGATGTAAGGTGTTCTTAGGAGTTGTAACGCGTCCAACATTATTCTAACGTGCTTTTCAAGTTGCTAATCTCGCATCCTAAGGAGTAACATCTGCTTAGTTGTCGTACGATGTTCAATGGACTTCGACGAATTCATTAGGTTTATTATGGAGTTTTAGGTTTGTACGGTGTTGTAAGGTGTTGTTAGGAGTTGTAAGGCGTCCTACATTATACTAACGTGCTTTTCAAGGTGCTAATGTGCATACAGAGTCGTAAGATGTCCTGAGTTGTCGTACGATGTTCAAAGGACTCGGACGAATTCATTATGTTTATAATGGAATTTTAAGGTTTCGTACGGTGTTGTAAGGTGTTTTTAGGAGTATTAAGGCAACCTATGTTATACTAACGTGCTTTTCAAGGTGCTAATATGACATAGAGAGTCTTAAGATGTCCGAACTTGTAGTAAGATGTTCGAAGAACTCGGACGAATTCATTAGGTGTATTATGGAGTTTTAAGGTTTCGTACGGTGATATATGGTGTTCTTAGGAGTTGTAAGACGTCCTACATTATAGTAACGTTCTTTTCGAGTTGCTAATGTGGCATAAAGAGTCGTAACATGTCCTGAGTTGTCCTACGATGTTCAAAAGACTCGGACGAATTCTTTAGGTTTATTATGGAGTTTTAAGGTTTCGAACGGTGTTGTAAGCTGTTGTTAGGAGTTTTAAGGCGTCCTATGTTATACTAACGTGCTTTTCAAGGTGCTAATATGGCATACAGAGTCGTAAGATGTCTTAAGTTGCCGTACGATCTTCAAAGGACTCGGATGAATTCTTTAGGTTTATTATTGAGTTTTAACGTTTCGTACGGTGATGTAAGGTGTTCTTAGGAGTTGTAACGCGTCCAACATTATTCTAACGTGCTTTTCAAGTTGCTAATCTCGCATCCTAAGGAGTAACATCTGCTTAGTTGTCGTACGATGTTCAATGGACTTCGACGAATTCATTAGGTTTATTATGGGGTTTGAAGGTTTGCACGGTGTTGTAAGGTGTTGTTAGGAGTTGTAAGGCGTCTTACATTATACTAACGTGCTTTTCAAGGTGCTAATGTGCATACAGAGTCGTAAGATGTCCTGAGTTGTCGTACGACGTTCAAAGGACTCGGACGAATTCATTATGTTTATAATGGAATTTTAAGGTTTCGTACGGTGTTGTTAGGAGTTTTTAGGAGTATTAAGGCATCCTATGTTATACTAACGTGCTTTTCAGAGTGCTAATATGACATACAGAGTCTTAAGATGTCCGAACTTGTAGTAAGATGTTCGAAGAACTCGGACGAATTCATTAGGTGTATTATGGAGTTTTAGGGCTTCGTACGGTGATGTATGGTGTTCTTAGGAGTTGTAAGACGTCCTACATTATACTAAAGTTCTTTTCGAGTTGCTAATGTGGCATAAAGAGTCGTAAGATATCCTAAGTTGTCGTACGATGTTCAAAAGACTCGGACGAATTCATTAGGTTTATTATGGAGTTTTAAGGTTTCGTACGGTGTTGTTATGAGTTTTAAGGCGTCTTATGTTATACTAACGTGCTTTTCAAGGTGCTAATATGACATACAGAGACTTAAGATGTCCGAACTTGTAGTACGATGTTCAAAGAACTCGGACGAATTCATTAGGTGTATTATGGAGTTTTAAGGTTTCATACGGTGATGTATGGTGTTCTTAGGAGTTGTAAGACGTCCTACGTTATACTAAAGCTCTTTTCGAGTTGCTAATGTGGCATAAAGAGTCGTAAGATATCCTAAGTTGTCGTACGATGTTCAAAAGACTCGGACGAATTCATTAGGTTTATTATGGAGTTTTAAGGTTTCGTACGGTGTTGTTAGGAGTTTTAAGGCGTCTTATGTTATACTAACGTGCTTTTCAAGGTGCTAATATGACATACAGAGTCTTAAGATGTCCGAACATATAGTACGATGTTCAAAGATCTCGGACGAATTCATTAGGAGTATTATGGAGTTTTAAGGTTTCATACGGTGATGTATGGTGTTCTTAGGAGTTGTAAGACGTCCTACATTATACTAAAGTTCTTTTCGAGTTGCTAATGTGGCATAAAGAGTCGTAAGATATCCTAAGTTGTCGTACGATGTTCAAAAGACTCGGACGAATTCATTAGGTTTATTATGGAGTTTTAAGGTTTCGTACGGTGTTGTTATGAGTTTTAAGGCGTCTTATGTTATACTAACGTGCTTTTCAAGGTGCTAATATGACATACAGAGACTTAAGATGTCCGAACTTGTAGTACGATGTTCAAAGAACTCGGACGAATTCATTAGGTGTATTATGGAGTTTTAAGGTTTCATACGGTGATGTATGGTGTTCTTAGGAGTTGTAAGACGTCCTACGTTATACTAAAGCTCTTTTCGAGTTGCTAATGTGGCATAAAGAGTCGTAAGATATCCTAAGTTGTCGTACGATGTTCAAAAGACTCGGACGAATTCATTAGGTTTATTATGGAGTTTTAAGGTTTCGTACGGTGTTGTTAGGAGTTTTAAGGCGTCTTATGTTATACTAACGTGCTTTTCAAGGTGCTAATATGACATACAGAGTCTTAAGATGTCCGAACATATAGTACGATGTTCAAAGATCTCGGACGAATTCATTAGGAGTATTATGGAGTTTTAAGGTTTCATACGGTGATGTATGGTGTTCTTAGGAGTTGTAAGACTGCCTACATTTTAGTAACGTTCTTTTCGAGTTGCTAATGTGGCATAAAGAGTCGTAACATGTCCTGAGTTGTCGTACGATGTTCAAAAGACTCGGACGATTTCTTTAGGTTTATTATAGAGTTTTAAGGTTTCGAACGGTGTTGTCATCTGTTGTTAGGAGTTTTAAGGCGTCCTATGTTATACTAACATGCTTTTTTTTTTGGGTAAAGGGTTACCCCGGTGATTCTATTATAAAGACAACCGTCAATGAAGTACAAGTAGTGAGGAAGCGTTCCACACTAGTTCATATATGGGACAGGCCCCACATATGTGAACATAAAAACAAAAAACCCACAAAACAACACCAAGACAAACCAAACAATCTAGCCTACCACAAATTGATGACATAAACAAAATTAAATAAAAACCATTTCATCAGCCGCCATCATCAAAAGTGTAGATTCCACCCCAAAGAAACCTCAACCAATATTGCCAGCAGATCAACTCCCTAGTAATCCAGAATATCAGACAAACCATTAACACCCGATGTAGAAGGAGTACCTGCCCTCTTAGAACCCGATGGAGATTCTAGCGCCATTGCCATGCTCATCATATACCTTGCCATCCCATTATCCATATCTAAAACCTCATCCACTTCCGAATCCGAGTCAAACCTAGAGCTTTCCTTATCCATGTTCCCTTTCACCTTGTCTGTCTCAATTTCATCTATTTTCTCCACAGATAACGCCTCAAAAGGGTTTGATGTAGTTAGATCAGATTTACCCATATTTGAACCACTTTTAGTCTCCATAGTATCAATCTTTGTCACTTGCTTTGTAACATGTTGCACTTCCTTCCCTTTTTTGTTAACTGGACGGTACTCGAATTGGGGCTTTTTTAAAGCAACCCCAAATCTTTTTGCAGCTTTCTTACCCTTTACTTCCTTAAACCCTTTATCATCCTCTCTAGCATTTGTGGTCTGCTCATGCTTATTCGTATTAGTACAATCAGCATCATTATGGCCAAAAACACAACAATGACCACATCTTGGAGGCTTCCACTCATACTCAACCATCACATCTGCTGCTCCAAACCCATCCCCCTCTAATTCTGGAATAGCAACAGATATCTCTTCTTTAAACCCCGCATCCGCTGAGATCTCAACCAAAGCTCTTGCAAAGCTACTTCTACCCCACGTGTTTGCACACATAGAGCTTGTGAATGAATCCAACAACTTTGGAGTCCCAATTTGCGAAACCAAAAGACTCAAACCAACATCAGAATAAGCTACCAACGGAATATCATGCAATTTTACCCAAACAGATACATTCTTGATATCATCCTTGTGTAGCTTTGTGTTAGGGGACCAGACATTCAGGATAATCGGTTTATTACGAATTATCCAAGGCCCTGCTTCGATCACATCCATCATCCCCTTCCTATCATTAAACTTAAAAAAGAAAAAGCCATTTGCATTCATCATTGACTTTTGCAAGCCAAATTTTTTCCAATGAGTTTTAGCAAAGTATTCAACCACTGGATACGCTACCCTATCCCCCAAAAAGTAGCCATACAAAGTAAATTCAAGTTTATTACAAATCATACGGACAGTCTCTTTGGGTAACACAACATCAAAACCTTCTTTTTTCTCCTCATTCACCATATAACCGAACTTAACTGGTGTGATAGGTAATTCAGACTTTGGTTGAACAATAGCAGCATACGTTGTATTCAAATTAGACTTACCGGGCGCATCATTCACACTAGTCGCATGAGCAAGAGAACCCACAGATGCATCAGCCGTATGATTGTGAGCTGAATCAGTCATGTGAGATGAATCAGTTGTATGACTTGTTGTATCATTCTGCTTAGCCGTGTCAACCCCATGAGGTTCAAGATTTGTTGTATCATTCTGCTTAGCCGTGTCAACCCCATGAGGCAGATTAGGGTTTATGGATGAACCCCTAATCGCCTTTTCCTGATTCAACAAATTGCAACGTGGATTGCCATCGATCTTTAGCACCTTACTAGCCAAATTACCACCTTTCATACTCGTTTTTATGATCAGAAACGAATCTGATATAAAAAAACCCAAGAACAGGCCAAACCCTAATTGCACAAAAGAAACTAGGGTTTTAGGTACTATATGACACTAGATGAACGAATTAAGGATCAAGTAACAAACCCAAGAATCAAGAAACGATCAAGAAAGAAGAAACGAATCAAGAAATCAGATTCAAGAGCAAAAAACGAATTAGGGTTTATGTAACCCTAATAACCAGCCGTAACAACCCAATAACAACCCAAGATCAAGAAACAAGATTCAAGAATCAAGATTCAAGAACAAGAAACGAATCAAGAACCAGCCAAATCACCCCAAAATCGCCAAAAACGCCCCCCCCCCTCTCAACTTGACCTTCCTAACATGCTTTTTTTACTAACATGCTTTTCAAGGTGCAAATATGGCATACAGAGTCGTAAGATGTCTTAAGTTGCCGTACGATCTTCAAAGAACTCGGATGAATTCATTAGGTTTATTATTGAGTTTTAACGTTTCGTACGGTGATGTAAGGTGTTCTTAGGAGTTGTAACGCGTCCAACATTATTCTAACGTGCTTTTCAAGTTGCTAATCTCGCATCCTAAGGAGTAACATCTCCTTAGTTGTCGTACGATGTTCAATGGACTTCGACGAATTCATTAGGTTTATTATGGAGTTTTAAGGTTTGTACGGTGTTGTAAGGTGTTGTTAGGAGTTGTTAGGCGTCGTACATTAAACTAACGTGCTTTTCAAGGTGCTAATGTGCATACAGAGTCGTAAGATGTCCTAAGTTGTCGTACGATGTTCAAAGGACTCGGACGAATTCATTATGTTTATAATGGAATTTTAAGGTTTCGTACGGTGTTGTAAGGTGTTTTTAGGAGTATTAAGGCATCCTATGTTATACTAACGTGCTTTTCAAGGTGCTAATATGACATACAGAGTCTTAAGATGTCCGAACTTGTAGTAAGATGTTCGAAGAACTCGGACGAATTCATTAGGTGTATTATGGAGTTTTAAGGTTTCGTACGGTGATGTATGGTGTTCTTAGGAGTTGTAAGTCGTCCTACATTATAGTAACGTTCTTTTCGAGTTGCTAATGTGGCATAAAGAGTCGTAACATGTCCTGAGTTGTCGTACGATGTTCAAAAGACTCGGACGAATTCTTTAGGTTTATTATGGAGTTTTAAGGTTTCGAACGGTGTTGTAAGCTGTTGTTAGGAGTTTTAAGGCGTCCTATGTTATACTAACGTGCTTTTCAAGGTGCTAATATGGCATACAGAGTCGTAAGATGTCTTAAGTTGCCGTACGATCTTCAAAGGACTCGGATGAATTCTTTAGGTTTATTATTGAGTTTTAACGTTTCGTACGGTGATGTAAGGTGTTCTTAGGAGTTGTAACGCGTCCAACATTATTCTAACGTGCTTTTCAAGTTGCTAATCTCGCATCCTAAGGAGTAACATCTCCTTAGTTGTCGTACGATGTTCAATGGACTTCGACGAATTCATTAGGTTTATTATGGAGTTTGAAGGTTTGTACGGTGTTGTAAGGTGTTGTTAGGAGTTGTAAGGCGTCTTACATTATACTAACGTGCTTTTCAAGGTGCTAATGTGCATACAGAGTCGTAAGATGTCCTAAGTTGTCGTACGATGTTCAAAGGACTCGGACGAATTCATTATGTTTATAATGGAATTTTAAGGTTTCGTACGGTGTTGTAAGGTGTTTTTAGGAGTATTAAGGCATCCTATGTTATACTAACGTGCTTTTCAAGGTGCTAATATGACATACAGAGTCTTAAGATGTCCGAACTTGTAGTAAGATGTTCGAAGAACTCGGACGAATTCATTAGGTGTATTATGGAGTTTTAGGGTTTCGTACGGTGATGTATGGTGTTCTTAGGAGTTGTAAGACGTCCTACATTATACTAAAGTTCTTTTCGAGTTGCTAATGTGGCATAAAGAGTCGTAAGATATCCTAAGTTGTCGTACGATGTTCAAAAGACTCGGACGAATTCATTAGGTTTATTATGGAGTTTTAAGGTTTCGTACGGTGTTGTTAGGAGTTTTAAGGCGTCTTATGTTATACTAACGTGCTTTTGAAGGTGCTAATATGACATACAGAGACTAAAGATGTCCGAACTTGTAGTACGATGTTCAAAGAACTCGGACGAATTCATTAGGTGTATTATGGAGTTTTAAGGTTTCATACGGTGATGTATGGTGTTCTTAGGAGTTGTAAGACGTCCTACGTTATACTAAAGCTCTTTTCGAGTTGCTAATGTGGCATAAAAAGTCGTAAGATATCCTAAGTTGTCGTACGATGTTCAAAAGACTCGGACGAATTCATTAGGTTTATTATGGAGTTTTAAGGTTTCGTACGGTGTTGTTAGGAGTTTTAAGGCGTCTTATGTTATACTAACGTGCTTTTCAAGGTGCTAATATGGCATACAGAGTCGTAAGATGTCTTAAGTTGTCGTACGATCTTCAAAGGACTCGGATGAATTCATTAGGTTTATTATTGAGTTTTAACGTTTCGTACGGTGAGGTAAGGTGTTCTTAGGAGTTGTAACGCGTCCAACATTATTCTAACGTGCTTTTCAAGTTGCTAATCTCGCATCCTAAGGAGTAACATCTCCTTAGTTGTCGTACGATGTTCAATGGACTTTGACGAATTCATTAGGTTATTATGGAGTTTGAAGGTTTGAACGGTGTTGTAAGGTGTTGTTAGGAGTTGTAAGGCGTCTTACATTATACTAACGTGCTTTTCAAGGTGCTAATGTGCATACAGAGTCGTAAGATGTCCTAAGTTGTCGTACGATGTTCAAAGGACTCGGACGAATTCATTATGTTTATAATGGAATTTTAAGGTTTCGTACGGTGTTGTAAGGTGTTTTTAGGAGTATTAAGGCATCCTATGTTATACTAACGTGCTTTTCAAGGTGCTAATATGACATACAGAGTCTTAAGATGTCCGAACTTGTAGTAAGATGTTCGAATAACTCGGACGAATTCATTAGGTGTATAATGGAGTTTTAAGGTTTCGTACGGTGATGTATGGTGTTCTTAGGAGTTGTAAGACGTCCTACATTATACTAAAGTTCTTTTCGAGTTGCTAATGTGGCATAAAGAGTCGTAAGATATCCTAAGTTGTCGTACGAGGTTCAAAAGACTCGGACGAATTCATTAGGTTTATTATGGAGTTTTAAGGTTTCGTACGGTGTTGTTAGGAGTTTTAAGGCGTCTTATGTTATACTAACGTGCTTTTCAATGTGCTAATATGACATACAGAGACTTAAGATGTCCGAACTTGTAGTACGATGTTCAAAGAACTCGGACGAATTCATTAGGTGTATTATGGAGTTTTAAGGTTTCATACGGTGATGTATGGTGTTCTTAGGAGTTGTAAGACGTCCTACGTTATACTAAAGCTCTTTTCGAGTTGCTAATGTGGCATAAAGAGTCGTAAGATATCCTAAGTTGTCGTACGATGTTCAAAAGACTCGGACGAATTCATTAGGTTTATTATGGAGTTTTAAGGTTTCGTACGGTGTTGTTAGGAGTTTTAAGGCGTCTTATGTTATACTAACGTGCTTTTCAAGGTGCTAATATGACATACAGAGTCTTAAGATGTCCGAACATGTAGTACGATGTTCAAAGAACTCGGACGAATTTATTAGGAGTATTATGGAGTTTTAAGGTTTCATACGGTGATGTATGGTGTTCTTAGGAGTTGTAAGACTGCCTACATTATAGTAACGTTTTTTTCGAGTTGCTAATGTGGCATAAAGAGTCGTAACATGTCCTGAGTTGTCGTACGATGTTCAAAAGACTCGGACGATTTCTTTAGGTTTATTATGGAGTTTTAAGGTTTCGAACGGTGTTGTCAGCTGTTGTTAGGAGTTTTAAGGCGTCCTATGTTATACTAACATGCTTTTCAAGGTTCTAATATGGCATACAGAGTCGTAAGATGTCTTAAGTTGCCGTACGATTTTCAAAGGACTCGGATGAATTCTTTAGGTTTATTATTGAGTTTTAACGTTTCGTATGGTGATGTAAGGTGTTCTTAGGAGTTGTAACGCGTCCAACATTATTCTAACGTGCTTTTCAAGTTGCTAATCTCGCATCCTAAGGAGTAACATCTCCTTAGTTGTCGTACGATGTTCAATGGACTTCGACGAATTCATTAGGTTTATTATGGAGTTTGAAGGTTTGTACGGTGTTGTAAGGTGTTGTTAGGAGTTGTAAGGCGTCTTACATTATACTAACGTGCTTTTCAAGGTGCTAATGTGCATACAGAGTCGTAAGATGTCCTAAGTTGTCGTACGATGTTCAAAGGACTCGGACGAATTCATTATGTTTATAATGGAATTTTAAGGTTTCGTACGGTGTTGTAAGGTGTTTTTAGGAGTATTAAGGCATCCTATGTTATACTAACGTGCTTTTCAAGGTGCTAATATGACATACAGAGTCTTAAGATGTCCGAACTTGTAGTAAGATGTTCGAAGAACTCGGACGAATTCATTAGGTGTATTATGGAGTTTTAGGGTTTCGTACGGTGATGTATGGTGTTCTTAGGAGTTGTAAGACGTCCTACATTATACTAAAGTTCTTTTCGAGTTGCTAATGTGGCATAAAGAGTCGTAAGATATCCTAATTGTCGTACGAGGTTCAAAAGACTCGGACGAATTCATTAGGTTTATTATGGAGTTTTAAGGTTTCGTACGGTGTTGTTAGGAGTTTTAAGGCGTCTTATGTTATACTAACGTGCTTTTCAATGTGCTAATATGACATACAGAGACTTAAGATGTCCGAACTTGTAGTACGATGTTCAAAGAACTCGGACGAATTCATTAGGTGTATTATGGAGTTTTAAGGTTTCATACGGTGATGTATGGTGTTCTTAGGAGTTGTAAGACGTCCTACGTTATACTAAAGCTCTTTTCGAGTTGCTAATGTGGCATAAAGAGTCGTAAGATATCCTAAGTTGTCGTACGATGTTCAAAAGACTCGGACGAATTCATTAGGTTTATTATGGAGTTTTAAGGTTTCGTACGGTGTTGTTAGGAGTTTTAAGGCGTCTTATGTTATACTAACGTGCTTTTCAAGGTGCTAATATGACATACAGAGTCTTAAGATGTCCGAACATGTAGTACGATGTTCAAAGAACTCGGACGAATTCATTAGGAGTATTATGGAGTTTTAAGGTTTCATACGGTGATGTATGGTGTTCTTAGGAGTTGTAAGACTGCCTACATTATAGTAACGTTTTTTTCGAGTTGCTAATGTGGCATAAAGAGTCGTAACATGTCCTGAGTTGTCGTACGATGTTCAAAAGACTCGGACGATTTCTTTAGGTTTATTATGGAGTTTTAAGGTTTCGAACGGTGTTGTCAGCTGTTGTTAGGAGTTTTAAGGCGTCTTATGTTATACTAACGTGCTTTTCAAGGTGCTAATATGGCATACATAGTCGTAAGATGTCTTAAGTTGTCGTACGATCTTCAAAGGACTCGGATGAATTCATTAGGTTTATTATTGAGTTTTAACGTTTCGTACGGTGAGGTAAGGTGTTCTTAGGAGTTGTAACGCGTCCAACATTATTCTAACGTGCTTTTCAAGTTGCTAATCTCGCATCCTAAGGAGTAACATCTCCTTAGTTGTCGTACGATGTTCAATGGACTTTGACGAATTCATTAGGTTATTATGGAGTTTGAAGGTTTGAACGGTGTTGTAAGGTGTTGTTAGGAGTTGTAAGGCGTCTTACATTATACTAACGTGCTTTTCAAGGTGCTAATGTGCATACAGAGTCGTAAGATGTCCTAAGTTGTCGTACGATGTTCAAAGGACTCGGACGAATTCATTATGTTTATAATGGAATTTTAAGGTTTCGTACGGTGTTGTAAGGTGTTTTTAGGAGTATTAAGGCATCCTATGTTATACTAACGTGCTTTTCAAGGTGCTAATATGACATACAGAGTCTTAAGATGTCCGAACTTGTAGTAAGATGTTCGAATAACTCGGACGAATTCATTAGGTGTATAATGGAGTTTTAAGGTTTCGTACGGTGATGTATGGTGTTCTTAGGAGTTGTAAGACGTCCTACATTATACTAAAGTTCTTTTCGAGTTGCTAATGTGGCATAAAGAGTCGTAAGATATCCTAAGTTGTCGTACGAGGTTCAAAAGACTCGGACGAATTCATTAGGTTTATTATGGAGTTTTAAGGTTTCGTACGGTGTTGTTAGGAGTTTTAAGGCGTCTTATGTTATACTAACGTGCTTTTCAATGTGCTAATATGACATACAGAGACTTAAGATGTCCGAACTTGTAGTACGATGTTCAAAGAACTCGGACGAATTCATTAGGTGTATTATGGAGTTTTAAGGTTTCATACGGTGATGTATGGTGTTCTTAGGAGTTGTAAGACGTCCTACGTTATACTAAAGCTCTTTTCGAGTTGCTAATGTGGCATAAAGAGTCGTAAGATATCCTAAGTTGTCGTACGATGTTCAAAAGACTCGGACGAATTCATTAGGTTTATTATGGAGTTTTAAGGTTTCGTACGGTGTTGTTAGGAGTTTTAAGGCGTCTTATGTTATACTAACGTGCTTTTCAAGGTGCTAATATGACATACAGAGTCTTAAGATGTCCGAACATGTAGTACGATGTTCAAAGAACTCGGACGAATTCATTAGGAGTATTATGGAGTTTTAAGGTTTCATACGGTGATGTATGGTGTTCTTAGGAGTTGTAAGACTGCCTACATTATAGTAACGTTTTTTTCGAGTTGCTAATGTGGCATAAAGAGTCGTAACATGTCCTGAGTTGTCGTACGATGTTCAAAAGACTCGGACGATTTCTTTAAGTTTATTATGGAGTTTTAAGGTTTCGAACGGTGTTGTCAGCTGTTGTTAGGAGTTTTAAGGCGTCCTATGTTATACTAACATGCTTTTCAAGGTTCTAATATGGCATACAGAGTCGTAAGATGTCTTAAGTTGCCGTACGATTTTCAAAGGACTCGGATGAATTCTTTAGGTTTATTATTGAGTTTTAACGTTTCGTATGGTGATGTAAGGTGTTCTTAGGAGTTGTAACGCGTCCAACATTATTCTAACGTGCTTTTCAAGTTGCTAATCTCGCATCCTAAGGAGTAACATCTCCTTAGTTGTCGTACGATGTTCAATGGACTTCGACGAATTCATTAGGTTTATTATGGAGTTTGAAGGTTTGTACGGTGTTGTAAGGAGTTGTTAGGAGTTGTAAGGCGTCTTACATTATACTAACGTGCTTTTCAAGGTGCTAATGTGCATACAGAGTCGTAAGATGTCCTAAGTTGTCGTACGATGTTCAAAGGACTCGGACGAATTCATTATGTTTATAATGGAATTTTAAGGTTTCGTACGGTGTTGTAAGGTGTTTTTAGGAGTATTAAGGCATCCTATGTTATACTAACGTGCTTTTCAAGGTGCTAATATGACATACAGAGTCTTAAGATGTCCGAACTTGTAGTAAGATGTTCGAAGAACTCGGACGAATTCATTAGGTGTATTATGGAGTTTTAGGGTTTCGTACGGTGATGTATGGTGTTCTTAGGAGTTGTAAGACGTCCTACATTATACTAAAGTTCTTTTCGAGTTGCTAATGTGGCATAAAGAGTCGTAAGATATCCTAATTGTCGTACGAGGTTCAAAAGACTCGGACGAATTCATTAGGTTTATTATGGAGTTTTAAGGTTTCGTACGGTGTTGTTAGGAGTTTTAAGGCGTCTTATGTTATACTAACGTGCTTTTCAATGTGCTAATATGACATACAGAGACTTAAGATGTCCGAACTTGTAGTACGATGTTCAAAGAACTCGGACGAATTCATTAGGTGTATTATGGAGTTTTAAGGTTTCATACGGTGATGTATGGTGTTCTTAGGAGTTGTAAGACGTCCTACGTTATACTAAAGCTCTTTTCGAGTTGCTAATGTGGCATAAAGAGTCGTAAGATATCCTAAGTTGTCGTACGATGTTCAAAAGACTCGGACGAATTCATTAGGTTTATTATGGAGTTTTAAGGTTTCGTACGGTGTTGTTAGGAGTTTTAAGGCGTCTTATGTTATACTAACGTGCTTTTCAAGGTGCTAATATGACATACAGAGTCTTAAGATGTCCGAACATGTAGTACGATGTTCAAAGAACTCGGACGAATTCATTAGGAGTATTATGGAGTTTTAAGGTTTCATACGGTGATGTATGGTGTTCTTAGGAGTTGTAAGACTGCCTACATTATAGTAACGTTTTTTTCGAGTTGCTAATGTGGCATAAAGAGTCGTAACATGTCCTGAGTTGTCGTACGATGTTCAAAAGACTCGGACGATTTCTTTAGGTTTATTATGGAGTTTTAAGGTTTCGAACGGTGTTGTCAGCTGTTGTTAGGAGTTTTAAGGCGTCTTATGTTATACTAACGTGCTTTTCAAGGTGCTAATATGGCATACATAGTCGTAAGATGTCTTAAGTTGTCGTACGATCTTCAAAGGACTCGGATGAATTCATTAGGTTTATTATTGAGTTTTAACGTTTCGTACGGTGAGGTAAGGTGTTCTTAGGAGTTGTAACGCGTCCAACATTATTCTAACGTGCTTTTCAAGTTGCTAATCTCGCATCCTAAGGAGTAACATCTCCTTAGTTGTCGTACGATGTTCAATGGACTTTGACGAATTCATTAGGTTATTATGGAGTTTGAAGGTTTGAACGGTGTTGTAAGGTGTTGTTAGGAGTTGTAAGGCGTCTTACATTATACTAACGTGCTTTTCAAGGTGCTAATGTGCATACAGAGTCGTAAGATGTCCTAAGTTGTCGTACGATGTTCAAAGGACTCGGACGAATTCATTATGTTTATAATGGAATTTTAAGGTTTCGTACGGTGTTGTAAGGTGTTTTTAGGAGTATTAAGGCATCCTATGTTATACTAACGTGCTTTTCAAGGTGCTAATATGACATACAGAGTCTTAAGATGTCCGAACTTGTAGTAAGATGTTCGAATAACTCGGACGAATTCATTAGGTGTATAATGGAGTTTTAAGGTTTCGTACGGTGATGTATGGTGTTCTTAGGAGTTGTAAGACGTCCTACATTATACTAAAGTTCTTTTCGAGTTGCTAATGTGGCATAAAGAGTCGTAAGATATCCTAAGTTGTCGTACGAGGTTCAAAAGACTCGGACGAATTCATTAGGTTTATTATGGAGTTTTAAGGTTTCGTACGGTGTTGTTAGGAGTTTTAAGGCGTCTTATGTTATACTAACGTGCTTTTCAATGTGCTAATATGACATACAGAGACTTAAGATGTCCGAACTTGTAGTACGATGTTCAAAGAACTCGGACGAATTCATTAGGTGTATTATGGAGTTTTAAGGTTTCATACGGTGATGTATGGTGTTCTTAGGAGTTGTAAGACGTCCTACGTTATACTAAAGCTCTTTTCGAGTTGCTAATGTGGCATAAAGAGTCGTAAGATATCCTAAGTTGTCGTACGATGTTCAAAAGACTCGGACGAATTCATTAGGTTTATTATGGAGTTTTAAGGTTTCGTACGGTGTTGTTAGGAGTTTTAAGGCGTCTTATGTTATACTAACGTGCTTTTCAAGGTGCTAATATGACATACAGAGTCTTAAGATGTCCGAACATGTAGTACGATGTTCAAAGAACTCGGACGAATTCATTAGGAGTATTATGGAGTTTTAAGGTTTCATACGGTGATGTATGGTGTTCTTAGGAGTTGTAAGACTGCCTACATTATAGTAACGTTTTTTTCGAGTTGCTAATGTGGCATAAAGAGTCGTAACATGTCCTGAGTTGTCGTACGATGTTCAAAAGACTCGGACGATTTCTTTAAGTTTATTATGGAGTTTTAAGGTTTCGAACGGTGTTGTCAGCTGTTGTTAGGAGTTTTAAGGCGTCCTATGTTATACTAACATGCTTTTCAAGGTTCTAATATGGCATACAGAGTCGTAAGATGTCTTAAGTTGCCGTACGATTTTCAAAGGACTCGGATGAATTCTTTAGGTTTATTATTGAGTTTTAACGTTTCGTATGGTGATGTAAGGTGTTCTTAGGAGTTGTAACGCGTCCAACATTATTCTAACGTGCTTTTCAAGTTGCTAATCTCGCATCCTAAGGAGTAACATCTCCTTAGTTGTCGTACGATGTTCAATGGACTTCGACGAATTCATTAGGTTTATTATGGAGTTTGAAGGTTTGTACGGTGTTGTAAGGAGTTGTTAGGAGTTGTAAGGCGTCTTACATTATACTAACGTGCTTTTCAAGGTGCTAATGTGCATACAGAGTCGTAAGATGTCCTAAGTTGTCGTACGATGTTCAAAGGACTCGGACGAATTCATTATGTTTATAATGGAATTTTAAGGTTTCGTACGGTGTTGTAAGGTGTTTTTAGGAGTATTAAGGCATCCTATGTTATACTAACGTGCTTTTCAAGGTGCTAATATGACATACAGAGTCTTAAGATGTCCGAACTTGTAGTAAGATGTTCGAAGAACTCGGACGAATTCATTAGGTGTATTATGGAGTTTTAGGGTTTCGTACGGTGATGTATGGTGTTCTTAGGAGTTGTAAGACGTCCTACATTATACTAAAGTTCTTTTCGAGTTGCTAATGTGGCATAAAGAGTCGTAAGATATCCTAAGTTGTCGTACGATGTTCAAAAGACTCGGACGAATTCATTAGGTTTATTATGGAGTTTTAAGGTTTCGTACGGTGTTGTTAGGAGTTTTAAGGCGTCTTATGTTATACTAACGTGCTTTTCAAGGTGCTAATATGACATAAAGAGACTAAAGATGTCCGAACTTGTAGTACGATGTTCAAAGAACTCGGACGAATTCATTAGGTGTATTATGGAGTTTTAAGGTTTCATACGGTGATGTATGGTGTTCTTAGGAGTTGTAAGACGTCCTGCGTTATACTAAAGCTCTTTTCGAGTTGCTAATGTGGCATAAAAAGTCGTAAGATATCCTAAGTTGTCGTACGATGTTCAAAAGACTCGGACGAATTCATTAGGTTTATTATGGAGTTTTAAGGTTTCGTACGGTGTTGTTAGGAGTTTTAAGGCGTCTTATGTTATACTAACGTGCTTTTCAAGGTGCTAATATGGCATACATAGTCGTAAGATGTCTTAAGTTGTCGTACGATCTTCAAAGGACTCGGATGAATTCATTAGGTTTATTATTGAGTTTTAACGTTTCGTACGGTGATGTAAGGTGTTCTTAGGAGTTGTAACGCGTCCAACATTATTCTAACGTGCTTTTCAAGTTGCTAATCTCGCATCCTAAGGAGTAACATCTCCTTAGTTGTCGTACGATGTTCAATGGACTTTGACGAATTCATTAGGTTATTATGGAGTTTGAAGGTTTGAACGGTGTTGTAAGGTGTTGTTAGGAGTTGTAAGGCGTCTTACATTATACTAACGTGCTTTTCAAGGTGCTAATGTGCATACAGAGTCGTAAGATGTCCTAAGTTGTCGTACGATGTTCAAAGGACTCGGACGAATTCATTATGTTTATAATGGAATTTTAAGGTTTCGTACGGTGTTGTAAGGTGTTTTTAGGAGTATTAAGGCATCCTATGTTATACTAACGTGCTTTTCAAGGTGCTAATATGACATACAGAGTCTTAAGATGTCCGAACTTGTAGTAAGATGTTCGAAGAACTCGGACGAATTCATTAGGTGTATAATGGAGTTTTAAGGTTTCGTACGGTGTTGTATGTTACTCGTTGTAAGGCGTCTTACATTATACTAACGTGCTTTTCAAGGTGCTAATGTGCATACGGAGTCGTAAGATATTCTAAGTTGTCATACGATGTTCAATGGACTCGGACGAATTCATTAGATTTATTATTGAGATTTAAGGTTTCGTACGGTGTTGTAAGGTGTTGTTAGGAGTTTAAGGCATCCTACGCTATACTAAAGTGTTTTTCAAGGTGCTAATGTTGCATATAGAGTCGTAAGATGTCTTAAGTTGCCGTACGATGTTCAAAGGACTCCGACGAATTCATTAGGTTTATTATGGAGTTTTAAAGTTCCGTACGGTGATGTAAGGTGTTCTTAGTAGTTGTAACGCGTCCTACATTCTTCTAACGTGCTTTTCATGTTGCTAATGTCGCTAATTGAGCCGTTACGTGTCCTGACTTGTCGTATGACGTTCAAAGGACTTCGAACAATTCATTAGGTTTATTATGGAGTTTTTAGGTTTTGTACGGTGTTGTAAGTTGTTGTTAGGAATGGTAAGGTGTTCTACATTATACTAACGTGCTTTTCAAGGTTCTAATGTGCATACTGAGTTGGACGTTGTCCTAAGTTGTCGTACGATGTTCAAAGGACTCCGACGAATTGATTAGGTTTATTATGGAGTTTTAAGGTTTCGTACGGTGTTGTAAGGTGTTGTTAGTAGTTGTAAGGCGTCTTACATTATACTAACGTGCTTTTCAAATTGCTAATGTGCATAAAGAATCGTAAGATATTCTAAGTTGTCATACGATGTTCAATAGACTCGGACGAATTCATTAGGTTTATTATTGAGTTTTAAGGTTTCGTACGGTGTTGTAGTGTTGTTAGGAGTTTAAGGCATACTATGCTATACTAAAGAGTTTTTCAAGGTGCTAATGTTGCATATAGAGTCGTAAGATGTCTTAAGTTGCCGTACGATGTTCAAAGGACTCGGACGAATTCATTAGGTTTATTATGGAGTTTTAAGGTTTCGTACGGTGTTGTTAGGAGTTTTAAGGCGTCTTATGTTATACTAACGTGCTTTTCAAGGTGCTAATATGACATACAGAGTCTTAAGATGTCCGAACATGTAGTACGATGTTCAAAGAACTCGGACGAATTCATTAGGAGTATTATGGAGTTTTAAGGTTTCATACGGTGATGTATGGTGTTCTTAGGAGTTGTAAGACTGCCTACATTATAGTAACGTTTTTTTCGAGTTGCTAATGTGGCATAAAGAGTCGTAACATGTCCTGAGTTGTCGTACGATGTTCAAAAGACTCGGACGATTTCTTTAAGTTTATTATGGAGTTTTAAGGTTTCGAACGGTGTTGTCAGCTGTTGTTAGGAGTTTTAAGGCGTCCTATGTTATACTAACATGCTTTTCAAGGTTCTAATATGGCATACAGAGTCGTAAGATGTCTTAAGTTGCCGTACGATTTTCAAAGGACTCGGATGAATTCTTTAGGTTTATTATTGAGTTTTAACGTTTCGTATGGTGATGTAAGGTGTTCTTAGGAGTTGTAACGCGTCCAACATTATTCTAACGTGCTTTTCAAGTTGCTAATCTCGCATCCTAAGGAGTAACATCTCCTTAGTTGTCGTACGATGTTCAATGGACTTCGACGAATTCATTAGGTTTATTATGGAGTTTGAAGGTTTGTACGGTGTTGTAAGGAGTTGTTAGGAGTTGTAAGGCGTCTTACATTATACTAACGTGCTTTTCAAGGTGCTAATGTGCATACAGAGTCGTAAGATGTCCTAAGTTGTCGTACGATGTTCAAAGGACTCGGACGAATTCATTATGTTTATAATGGAATTTTAAGGTTTCGTACGGTGTTGTAAGGTGTTTTTAGGAGTATTAAGGCATCCTATGTTATACTAACGTGCTTTTCAAGGTGCTAATATGACATACAGAGTCTTAAGATGTCCGAACTTGTAGTAAGATGTTCGAAGAACTCGGACGAATTCATTAGGTGTATTATGGAGTTTTAGGGTTTCGTACGGTGATGTATGGTGTTCTTAGGAGTTGTAAGACGTCCTACATTATACTAAAGTTCTTTTCGAGTTGCTAATGTGGCATAAAGAGTCGTAAGATATCCTAAGTTGTCGTACGATGTTCAAAAGACTCGGACGAATTCATTAGGTTTATTATGGAGTTTTAAGGTTTCGTACGGTGTTGTTAGGAGTTTTAAGGCGTCTTATGTTATACTAACGTGCTTTTCAAGGTGCTAATATGACATAAAGAGACTAAAGATGTCCGAACTTGTAGTACGATGTTCAAAGAACTCGGACGAATTCATTAGGTGTATTATGGAGTTTTAAGGTTTCATACGGTGATGTATGGTGTTCTTAGGAGTTGTAAGACGTCCTGCGTTATACTAAAGCTCTTTTCGAGTTGCTAATGTGGCATAAAAAGTCGTAAGATATCCTAAGTTGTCGTACGATGTTCAAAAGACTCGGACGAATTCATTAGGTTTATTATGGAGTTTTAAGGTTTCGTACGGTGTTGTTAGGAGTTTTAAGGCGTCTTATGTTATACTAACGTGCTTTTCAAGGTGCTAATATGGCATACATAGTCGTAAGATGTCTTAAGTTGTCGTACGATCTTCAAAGGACTCGGATGAATTCATTAGGTTTATTATTGAGTTTTAACGTTTCGTACGGTGATGTAAGGTGTTCTTAGGAGTTGTAACGCGTCCAACATTATTCTAACGTGCTTTTCAAGTTGCTAATCTCGCATCCTAAGGAGTAACATCTCCTTAGTTGTCGTACGATGTTCAATGGACTTTGACGAATTCATTAGGTTATTATGGAGTTTGAAGGTTTGAACGGTGTTGTAAGGTGTTGTTAGGAGTTGTAAGGCGTCTTACATTATACTAACGTGCTTTTCAAGGTGCTAATGTGCATACAGAGTCGTAAGATGTCCTAAGTTGTCGTACGATGTTCAAAGGACTCGGACGAATTCATTATGTTTATAATGGAATTTTAAGGTTTCGTACGGTGTTGTAAGGTGTTTTTAGGAGTATTAAGGCATCCTATGTTATACTAACGTGCTTTTCAAGGTGCTAATATGACATACAGAGTCTTAAGATGTCCGAACTTGTAGTAAGATGTTCGAAGAACTCGGACGAATTCATTAGGTGTATAATGGAGTTTTAAGGTTTCGTACGGTGTTGTATGTTACTCGTTGTAAGGCGTCTTACATTATACTAACGTGCTTTTCAAGGTGCTAATGTGCATACGGAGTCGTAAGATATTCTAAGTTGTCATACGATGTTCAATGGACTCGGACGAATTCATTAGATTTATTATTGAGATTTAAGGTTTCGTACGGTGTTGTAAGGTGTTGTTAGGAGTTTAAGGCATCCTACGCTATACTAAAGTGTTTTTCAAGGTGCTAATGTTGCATATAGAGTCGTAAGATGTCTTAAGTTGCCGTACGATGTTCAAAGGACTCCGACGAATTCATTAGGTTTATTATGGAGTTTTAAAGTTCCGTACGGTGATGTAAGGTGTTCTTAGTAGTTGTAACGCGTCCTACATTCTTCTAACGTGCTTTTCATGTTGCTAATGTCGCTAATTGAGCCGTTACGTGTCCTGACTTGTCGTATGACGTTCAAAGGACTTCGAACAATTCATTAGGTTTATTATGGAGTTTTTAGGTTTTGTACGGTGTTGTAAGTTGTTGTTAGGAATGGTAAGGTGTTC
Source organism: Tagetes erecta (assembly GCA_030867185.1). Taxonomy (NCBI): domain Eukaryota; kingdom Viridiplantae; phylum Streptophyta; class Magnoliopsida; order Asterales; family Asteraceae; genus Tagetes; species Tagetes erecta. Next base: position 65,984,457 of record CM061486.1, read on the forward strand.
TACATTATACTAACGTGCTTTTCAAGGTTCTAATGTGCATACTGAGTTGGACGTTGTCCTAAGTTGTCGTACGATGTTCAAAGGACTCCGACGAATTGATTAGGTTTATTATGGAGTTTTAAGGTTTCGTACGGTGTTGTAAGGTGTTGTTAGTAGTTGTAAGGCGTCTTACATTATACTAACGTGCTTTTCAAATTGCTAATGTGCATAAAGAATCGTAAGATATTCTAAGTTGTCATACGATGTTCAATAGACTCGGACGAATTCATTAGGTTTATTATTGAGTTTTAAGGTTTCGTACGGTGTTGTAGTGTTGTTAGGAGTTTAAGGCATACTATGCTATACTAAAGAGTTTTTCAAGGTGCTAATGTTGCATATAGAGTCGTAAGATGTCTTAAGTTGCCGTACGATGTTCAAAGGACTCGGACGAATTCATTAGGTTTATTATGTAGTTTTAAAGTTCTGTACGGTTATGTAAGGTGTTCTTAGGAGTTGTAACGCGTCCTACATTTTTCTAACGTGCTTTTCATGTTGCTAATGTCGCTAATTGAGCCGTTACATGTCCTGACTTGTCGTACGATCTTCAATAGACATCGACGAATTCATTAGGTTTATAATGGAGTTTTTAGGTTTTGTACGGTGTTGTAAGTTGTTGTTAGGAATGGTAAGGTGTTCTACATTATACTAACGTGCTTTTCAAGGTTCTAATGTGCATACAGAGTCGGACGATGTCCTAAGTTGTCGTACGATGTTCAAAGGACTCCGACGAATTGATTAGGTTTATTATAGAGTTTTAAGGTTCCGTACGTTGTTGTATGTTACTCGTTGTAAGGCGTCTTACATTATACTAACGTGCTTTTCAAGGTGCTAATGTGCATACGGAGTCGTAAGATATTCTAAGTTGTCATACGATGTTCAATGGACTCGGACGAATTCATTATGTTTATTATTGAGATTTAAGGTTTCGTACGGTGTTGTAAGGTGTTGTTAGGAGTTTAAGGCATCCTACGCTATACTAAAGTGTTTTTCAAGGTGCTAATGTTGCATATAGAGTCGTAAGATGTCTTAAGTTGCCGTACGATGTTCAAAGGACTCCGACGAATTCATTAGGTTTATTATGGAGTTTTAAAGTTCCGTACGGTGATGTAAGGTGTTCTTAGTAGTTGTAACGCGTCCTACATTCTTCTAACGTGCTTTTCATGTTGCTAATGTCGCTAATTGAGCCGTTACGTGTCCTGACTTGTCGTATGACGTTCAAAGGACTTCGAACAATTCATTAGGTTTATTATGGAGTTTTTAGGTTTTGTACGGTGTTGTAAGTTGTTGTTAGGAATGGTAAGGTGTTCTACATTATACTAACGTGCTTTTCAAGGTTCTAGTGTGCATACAGAGTTGGACGTTGTCCTAAGTTGTCGTACGATGTTCAAAGGACTCCGACGAATTGATTAGGTTTATTATGGAGTTTTAAGGTTTCGTACGGTGTTGTAAGGTGTTGTTAGTAGTTGTAAGGCGTCTTACATTATACTAACGTGCTTTTCAAATTGCTAATGTGCATAAAGAGTCGTAAGATATTCTAAGTTGTCATACGATGTTCAATAGACTCGGACGAATTCATTAGGTTTATTATTGAGTTTTAAGGTTTCGTACGGTGTTGTAAGGTGTTGTTAGGAGTTTAAGGCATACTATGCTATACTAAAGAGTTTTTCAAGGTGCTAATGTTGCATATAGAGTCGTAAGATGTCTTAAGTTGCCGTACGATGTTCAAAGGACTCGGACGAATTCATTAGGTTTATTATGTAGTTTTAAAGTTCTGTACGGTTATGTAAGGTGTTCTTAGGAGTTGTAACGCGTCCTACATTTTTCTAACGTGCTTTTCATGTTGCTAATGTCGCTAATTGAGCCGTTACATGTCCTGACTTGTCGTACGATCTTCAATAGACATCGACGAATTCATTAGGTTTATAATGGAGTTTTTAGGTTTTGTACGGTGTTGTAAGTTGTTGTTAGGAATGGTAAGGTGTTCTACATTATACTAACGTGCTTTTCAAGGTTCTAATGTGCATACAGAGTCGGACGATGTCCTAAGTTGTCGTACGATGTTCAAAGGACTCCGACGAATTGATTAGGTTTATTATAGAGTTTTAAGGTTCCGTACGTTGTTGTATGTTACTCGTTGTAAGGCGTCTTACATTATACTAACGTGCTTTTCAAGGTGCTAATGTGCATACGGAGTCGTAAGATATTCTAAGTTGTCATACGATGTTCAATGGACTCGGACGAATTCATTAGGTTTATTATTGAGATTTAAGGTTTCGTACGGTGTTGTAAGGTGTTGTTAGGAGTTTAAGGCATCCTACGCTATACTAAAGTGTTTTTCAAGGTGCTAATGTTGCATATAGAGTCGTAAGATGTCTTAAGTTGCCGTACGATGTTCAAAGGACTCCGACGAATTCATTAGGTTTATTATGGAGTTTTAAAGTTCCGTACGGTGATGTAAGGTGTTCTTAGTAGTTGTAATGCGTCCTACATTCTTCTAACGTGCTTTTCATGTTGCTAATGTCGCTAATTGAGCCGTTACGTGTCCTGACTTGTCGTATGACGTTCAAAGGACTTCGAACAATTCATTAGGTTTATTATGGAGTTTTTAGGTTTTGTACGGTGTTGTAAGTTGTTGTTAGAAATGGTAAGGTGTTCTACATTATACTAACGTGCTTTTCAAGGTTCTAATGTGCATACAGAGTTGGACGTTGTCCTAAGTTGTCGTACGATGTTCAAAGGACTCCGACGAATTGATTAGGTTTATTATGGAGTTTTAAGGTTTCGTACGGTGTTGTAAGGTGTTGTTAGTAGTTGTAAGGCGTCTTACATTATACTAACGTGCTTTTCAAATTGCTAATGTGCATAAAGAGTCGTAAGATATTCTAAGTTGTCATACGATGTTCAATAGACTCGGACGAATTCATTAGGTTTATTATTGAGTTTTAAGGTTTCGTACGGTGTTGTAAGGTGTTGTTAGGAGTTTAAGGCATACTATGCTATACTAAAGAGTTTTTCAAGGTGCTAATGTTGCATATAGAGTCGTAAGATGTCTTAAGTTGCCGTACGATGTTCAAAGGACTCGGACGAATTCATTAGGTTTATTATGTAGTTTTAAAGTTTTGTACGGTTATGTAAGGTGTTCTTAGGAGTTGTAACGCGTCCTACATTTTTCTTACGTGCTTTTCATGTTGCTAATGTCGCTAATTGAGCCGTTACATGTCCTGACTTGTCGTACGATCTTCAATAGACATCGACGAATTCATTAGGTTTTTAATGGAGTTTTTAGGTTTTGTACGGTGTTGTAAGTTGTTGTTAGGAATGGTAAGGTGTTCTACATTATACTAACGTGCTTTTCAAGGTTCTAATGTGCATACAGAGTCGGACGATGTCCTAAGTTGTCGTAAGATGTTCAAAGGACTCCGACGAATTGATTACGTTTATTATAGAGTTTTAAGGTTCCGTACGGTGTTGTATGTTACTCGTTGTAAGGCGTCTTACATTATACTAACGTGCTTTTCAAGGTGCTAATGTGCATACGGAGTCGTAAGATATTCTAAGTTGTCATACGATGTTCAATGGACTCGGACGAATTCATTAGGTTTATTATTGAGATTTAAGGTTTCGTACGGTGTTGTAAGGTGTTGTTAGGAGTTTAAGGCATCCTACGCAATACTAAAGTGTTTTTCAAGGTGCTAATGTTGCATATAGAGTCGTAAGATGTCTTAAGTTGCCGTACGATGTTCAAAGGACTCCGACGAATTCATTAGGTTTATTATGGAGTTTTAAAGTTCCGTACGGTGATGTAAGGTGTTCTTAGTAGTTGTAACGCGTCCTACATTCTTCTAACGTGCTTTTCATGTTGCTAATGTCGCTAATTGAGCCGTTACGTGTCCTGACTTGTCGTATGACGTTCAAAGGACTTCGAACAATTCATTAGGTTTATTATGGAGTTTTTAGGTTTTGTACGGTGTTGTAAGTTGTTGTTAGAAATGGTAAGGTGTTCTACATTATACTAACGTGCTTTTCAAGGTTCTAATGTGCATACAGAGTTGGACGTTGTCCTAAGTTGTCGTACGATGTTCAAAGGACTCCGACGAATTGATTAGGTTTATTATGGAGTTTTAAGGTTTCGTACGGTGTTGTAAGGTGTTGTTAGTAGTTGTAAGGCGTCTTACATTATACTAACGTGCTTTTCAAATTGCTAATGTGCATAAAGAGTCGTAAGATATTCTAAGTTGTCATACGATGTTCAATAGACTCGGACGAATTCATTAGGTTTATTATTGAGTTTTAAGGTTTCGTACGGTGTTGTAAGGTGTTGTTAGGAGTTTAAGGCATACTATGCTATACTAAAGAGTTTTTCAAGGTGCTAATGTTGCATATAGAGTCGTAAGATGTCTTAAGTTGCCGTACGATGTTCAAAGGACTCGGACGAATTCATTAGGTTTATTATGTAGTTTTAAAGTTCTGTACGGTTATGTAAGGTGTTCTTAGGAGTTGTAACGCGTCCTACATTTTTCTTACGTGCTTTTCATGTTGCTAATGTCGCTAATTGAGCCGTTACATGTCCTGACTTGTCGTACGATCTTCAATAGACATCGACGAATTCATTAGGTTTTTAATGGAGTTTTTAGGTTTTGTACGGTGTTGTAAGTTGTTGTTAGGAATGGTAAGGTGTTCTACATTATACTAACGTGCTTTTCAAGGTTCTAATGTGCATACAGAGTCGGACGATGTCCTAAGTTGTCGTACGATGTTCAAAGGACTCCGACGAATTGATTAGGTTTATTATAGAGTTTTAAGGTTCCGTACGTTGTTGTATGTTACTCGTTGTAAGGCGTCTTACATTATACTAACGTGCTTTTCAAGGTGCTAATGTGCATACGGAGTCGTAAGATATTCTAAGTTGTCATACGATGTTCAATGGACTCGGACGAATTCATTATGTTTATTATTGAGATTTAAGGTTTCGTACGGTGTTGTAAGGTGTTGTTAGGAGTTTAAGGCATCCTACGCTATACTAAAGTGTTTTTCAAGGTGCTAATGTTGCATATAGAGTCGTAAGATGTCTTAAGTTGCCGTACGATGTTCAAAGGACTCCGACGAATTCATTAGGTTTATTATGGAGTTTTAAAGTTCCGTACGGTGATGTAAGGTGTTCTTAGTAGTTGTAACGCGTCCTACATTCTTCTAACGTGCTTTTCATGTTGCTAATGTCGCTAATTGAGCCGTTACGTGTCCTGACTTGTCGTATGACGTTCAAAGGACTTCGAACAATTCATTAGGTTTATTATGGAGTTTTTAGGTTTTGTACGGTGTTGTAAGTTGTTGTTAGGAATGGTAAGGTGTTCTACATTATACTAACGTGCTTTTCAAGGTTCTAGTGTGCATACAGAGTTGGACGTTGTCCTAAGTTGTCGTACGATGTTCAAAGGACTCCGACGAATTGATTAGGTTTATTATGGAGTTTTAAGGTTTCGTACGGTGTTGTAAGGTGTTGTTAGTAGTTGTAAGGCGTCTTACATTATACTAACGTGCTTTTCAAATTGCTAATGTGCATAAAGAGTCGTAAGATATTCTAAGTTGTCATACGATGTTCAATAGACTCGGACGAATTCATTAGGTTTATTATTGAGTTTTAAGGTTTCGTACGGTGTTGTAAGGTGTTGTTAGGAGTTTAAGGCATACTATGCTATACTAAAGAGTTTTTCAAGGTGCTAATGTTGCATATAGAGTCGTAAGATGTCTTAAGTTGCCGTACGATGTTCAAAGGACTCGGACGAATTCATTAGGTTTATTATGTAGTTTTAAAGTTCTGTACGGTTATGTAAGGTGTTCTTAGGAGTTGTAACGCGTCCTACATTTTTCTAACGTGCTTTTCATGTTGCTAATGTCGCTAATTGAGCCGTTACATGTCCTGACTTGTCGTACGATCTTCAATAGACATCGACGAATTCATTAGGTTTATAATGGAGTTTTTAGGTTTTGTACGGTGTTGTAAGTTGTTGTTAGGAATGGTAAGGTGTTCTACATTATACTAACGTGCTTTTCAAGGTTCTAATGTGCATACAGAGTCGGACGATGTCCTAAGTTGTCGTACGATGTTCAAAGGACTCCGACGAATTGATTAGGTTTATTATAGAGTTTTAAGGTTCCGTACGTTGTTGTATGTTACTCGTTGTAAGGCGTCTTACATTATACTAACGTGCTTTTCAAGGTGCTAATGTGCATACGGAGTCGTAAGATATTCTAAGTTGTCATACGATGTTCAATGGACTCGGACGAATTCATTAGGTTTATTATTGAGATTTAAGGTTTCGTACGGTGTTGTAAGGTGTTGTTAGGAGTTTAAGGCATCCTACGCTATACTAAAGTGTTTTTCAAGGTGCTAATGTTGCATATAGAGTCGTAAGATGTCTTAAGTTGCCGTACGATGTTCAAAGGACTCCGACGAATTCATTAGGTTTATTATGGAGTTTTAAAGTTCCGTACGGTGATGTAAGGTGTTCTTAGTAGTTGTAATGCGTCCTACATTCTTCTAACGTGCTTTTCATGTTGCTAATGTCGCTAATTGAGCCGTTACGTGTCCTGACTTGTCGTATGACGTTCAAAGGACTTCGAACAATTCATTAGGTTTATTATGGAGTTTTTAGGTTTTGTACGGTGTTGTAAGTTGTTGTTAGAAATGGTAAGGTGTTCTACATTATACTAACGTGCTTTTCAAGGTTCTAATGTGCATACAGAGTTGGACGTTGTCCTAAGTTGTCGTACGATGTTCAAAGGACTCCGACGAATTGATTAGGTTTATTATGGAGTTTTAAGGTTTCGTACGGTGTTGTAAGGTGTTGTTAGTAGTTGTAAGGCGTCTTACATTATACTAACGTGCTTTTCAAATTGCTAATGTGCATAAAGAGTCGTAAGATATTCTAAGTTGTCATACGATGTTCAATAGACTCGGACGAATTCATTAGGTTTATTATTGAGTTTTAAGGTTTCGTACGGTGTTGTAAGGTGTTGTTAGGAGTTTAAGGCATACTATGCTATACTAAAGAGTTTTTCAAGGTGCTAATGTTGCATATAGAGTCGTAAGATGTCTTAAGTTGCCGTACGATGTTCAAAGGACTCGGACGAATTCATTAGGTTTATTATGTAGTTTTAAAGTTTTGTACGGTTATGTAAGGTGTTCTTAGGAGTTGTAACGCGTCCTACATTTTTCTTACGTGCTTTTCATGTTGCTAATGTCGCTAATTGAGCCGTTACATGTCCTGACTTGTCGTACGATCTTCAATAGACATCGACGAATTCATTAGGTTTTTAATGGAGTTTTTAGGTTTTGTACGGTGTTGTAAGTTGTTGTTAGGAATGGTAAGGTGTTCTACATTATACTAACGTGCTTTTCAAGGTTCTAATGTGCATACAGAGTCGGACGATGTCCTAAGTTGTCGTAAGATGTTCAAAGGACTCCGACGAATTGATTACGTTTATTATAGAGTTTTAAGGTTCCGTACGGTGTTGTATGTTACTCGTTGTAAGGCGTCTTACATTATACTAACGTGCTTTTCAAGGTGCTAATGTGCATACGGAGTCGTAAGATATTCTAAGTTGTCATACGATGTTCAATGGACTCGGACGAATTCATTAGGTTTATTATTGAGATTTAAGGTTTCGTACGGTGTTGTAAGGTGTTGTTAGGAGTTTAAGGCATCCTACGCAATACTAAAGTGTTTTTCAAGGTGCTAATGTTGCATATAGAGTCGTAAGATGTCTTAAGTTGCCGTACGATGTTCAAAGGACTCCGACGAATTCATTAGGTTTATTATGGAGTTTTAAAGTTCCGTACGGTGATGTAAGGTGTTCTTAGTAGTTGTAACGCGTCCTACATTCTTCTAACGTGCTTTTCATGTTGCTAATGTCGCTAATTGAGCCGTTACGTGTCCTGACTTGTCGTATGACGTTCAAAGGACTTCGAACAATTCATTAGGTTTATTATGGAGTTTTTAGGTTTTGTACGGTGTTGTAAGTTGTTGTTAGAAATGGTAAGGTGTTCTACATTATACTAACGTGCTTTTCAAGGTTCTAATGTGCATACAGAGTTGGACGTTGTCCTAAGTTGTCGTACGATGTTCAAAGGACTCCGACGAATTGATTAGGTTTATTATGGAGTTTTAAGGTTTCGTACGGTGTTGTAAGGTGTTGTTAGTAGTTGTAAGGCGTCTTACATTATACTAACGTGCTTTTCAAATTGCTAATGTGCATAAAGAGTCGTAAGATATTCTAAGTTGTCATACGATGTTCAATAGACTCGGACGAATTCATTAGGTTTATTATTGAGTTTTAAGGTTTCGTACGGTGTTGTAAGGTGTTGTTAGGAGTTTAAGGCATACTATGCTATACTAAAGAGTTTTTCAAGGTGCTAATGTTGCATATAGAGTCGTAAGATGTCTTAAGTTGCCGTACGATGTTCAAAGGACTCGGACGAATTCATTAGGTTTATTATGTAGTTTTAAAGTTCTGTACGGTTATGTAAGGTGTTCTTAGGAGTTGTAACGCGTCCTACATTTTTCTTACGTGCTTTTCATGTTGCTAATGTCGCTAATTGAGCCGTTACATGTCCTGACTTGTCGTACGATCTTCAATAGACATCGACGAATTCATTAGGTTTTTAATGGAGTTTTTAGGTTTTGTACGGTGTTGTAAGTTGTTGTTAGGAATGGTAAGGTGTTCTACATTATACTAACGTGCTTTTCAAGGTTCTAATGTGCATACAGAGTCGGACGATGTCCTAAGTTGTCGTACGATGTTCAAAGGACTCCGACGAATTGATTAGGTTTATTATAGAGTTTTAAGGTTCCGTACGTTGTTGTATGTTACTCGTTGTAAGGCGTCTTACATTATACTAACGTGCTTTTCAAGGTGCTAATGTGCATACGGAGTCGTAAGATATTCTAAGTTGTCATACGATGTTCAATGGACTCGGACGAATTCATTAGGTTTATTATTGAGATTTAAGGTTTCGTACGGTGTTGTAAGGTGTTGTTAGGAGTTTAAGGCATCCTACGCTATACTAAAGTGTTTTTCAAGGTGCTAATGTTGCATATAGAGTCGTAAGATGTCTTAAGTTGCCGTACGATGTTCAAAGGACTCCGACGAATTCATTAGGTTTATTATGGAGTTTTAAAGTTCCGTACGGTGATGTAAGGTGTTCTTAGTAGTTGTAACGCGTCCTACATTCTTCTAACGTGCTTTTCATGTTGCTAATGTCGCTAATTGAGCCGTTACGTGTCCTGACTTGTCGTATGACGTTCAAAGGACTTCGAACAATTCATTAGGTTTATTATGGAGTTTTTAGGTTTTGTACGGTGTTGTAAGTTGTTGTTAGGAATGGTAAGGTGTTCTACATTATACTAACGTGCTTTTCAAGGTTCTAATGTGCATACAGAGTTGGACGTTGTCCTAAGTTGTCGTACGATGTTCAAAGGACTCCGACGAATTGATTAGGTTTATTATGGAGTTTTAAGGTTTCGTACGGTGTTGTAAGGTGTTGTTAGTAGTTGTAAGGCGTCTTACATTATACTAACGTGCTTTTCAAATTGCTAATGTGCATAAAGAGTCGTAAGATATTCTAAGTTGTCATACGATGTTCAATAGACTCGGACGAATTCATTAGGTTTATTATTGAGTTTTAAGGTTTCGTACGGTGTTGTAAGGTGTTGTTAGGAGTTTAAGGCATACTATGCTATACTAAAGAGTTTTTCAAGGTGCTAATGTTGCATATAGAGTCGTAAGATGTCTTAAGTTGCCGTACGATGTTCAAAGGACTCGGACGAATTCATTAGGTTTATTATGTAGTTTTAAAGTTCTGTACGGTTATGTAAGGTGTTCTTAGGAGTTGTAACGCGTCCTACATTTTTCTAACGTGCTTTTCATGTTGCTAATGTCGCTAATTGAGCCGTTACATGTCCTGACTTGTCGTACGATCTTCAATAGACATCGACGAATTCATTAGGTTTTTAATGGAGTTTTTAGGTTTTGTACGGTTTGTAAGTTGTTGTTAGGAATGGTAAGGTGTTCTACATTATACTAACGTGCTTTTCAAAGTTCTAATGTGCATACAGAGTCGGACGATGTCCTAAGTTGTCGTAAGATGTTCAAAGGACTCCGACGAATTGATTAGGTTTATTATAGAGTTTTAAGGTTCCGTATGGTGTTGTATGTTACTCGTTGTAAGGCGTCTTACATTATACTAACGTGCTTTTCAAGGTGCTAATGTGCATACGGAGTCGTAAGATATTCTAAGTTGTCATACGATGTTCAATGGACTCGGACGAATTCATTAGGTTTATTATTGAGATTTAAGGTTCCGTACGGTGTTGTAAGGTGTTGTTAGGAGTTTAAGGCATCCTACGCTATACTAAAGTGTTTTTCAAGGTGCTAATGTTGCATATAGAGTCGTAAGATGTTTTAAGTTGCCGTACGATGTTCAAAGGACTCCGACGAATTCATTAGGTTTATTATGGAGTTTTAAAGTTCCGTACGGTGATGTAAGGTGTTCTTAGTAGTTGTAACGCGTCCTACATTCTTCTAACGTGCTTTTCATGTTGCTAATGTCGCTAATTGAGCCGTTACGTGTCCTGACTTGTCGTATGACGTTCAAAGGACTTCGAACAATTCATTAGGTTTATTATGGAGTTTTTAGGTTTTGTACGGTGTTGTAAGTTGTTGTTAGGAATGGTAAGGTGTTCTACATTATACTAACGTGCTTTTCAAGGTTCTAATGTGCATACAGAGTTGGACGTTGTCCTAAGTTGTCGTACGATGTTCAAAGGACTCCGACGAATTGATTAGGTTTATTATGGAGTTTTAAGGTTTCGTACGGTGTTGTAAGGTGTTGTTAGTAGTTGTAAGGCGTCTTACATTATACTAACGTGCTTTTCAAATTGCTAATGTGCATAAAGAGTCGTAAGATATTCTAAGTTGTCATACGATGTTCAATAGACTCGGACGAATTCATTAGGTTTATTATTGAGTTTTAAGGTTTCGTACGGTGTTGTAAGGTGTTGTTAGGAGTTTAAGGCATACTATGCTATACTAAAGAGTTTTTCAAGGTGCTAATGTTGCATATAGAGTCGTAAGATGTCTTAAGTTGCCGTACGATGTTCAAAGGACTCGGACGAATTCATTAGGTTTATTATGTAGTTTTAAAGTTCTGTATGGTTATGTAAGGTGTTCTTAGGAGTTGTAACGCGTCCTACATTTTTCTAACGTGCTTTTCATGTTGCTAATGTCGCTAATTGAGCCGTTACATGTCCTGACTTGTCGTACGATCTTCAATAGACATCGACGAATTCATTAGGTTTATAATGGAGTTTTTAGGTTTTGTACGGTGTTGTAAGTTGTTGTTAGGAATGGTAAGGTGTTCTACATTATACTAACGTGCTTTTCAAGGTTTTAATGTGCATACAGAGTTGGACGTTGTCCTAAGTTGTCGTACGATGTTTAAAGGACTCGACGAATTCATTAGGTTTATTATGGAGTTTTAAGGATTCGTACGGTGTTGTAAGGTGTTGTTAGTAGTTGTAATGCGTCTTACATTATACTAACGTGCTTTTCAAGGTGCTAATGTGCATATAGAGTCGTAATATATTCTAAGTTGTCATACGATGTTCAATGGACTCGGACGAATTCATTAGGTTTATTATTGAGTTTTAAGGTTTCGTACGGTGTTGTAAGGTGTTGTTAGGAGTTTAAGGCATCCTATGCTATACTAAAGTGTTTTTCAAGGTGCTAATGTTGCATATAGAGTCGTAAGATGTCTTAAGTTGCCGTACGATGTTCAAAGGACTCCGACAAATTCATTAGGTTTATTATGGAGTTTTAAAGTTCCGTACGGTGATGTAAGGTGTTCTTAGTAGTTGTAACGCGCCCTACATTCTTCTAACGTTCTTTTCATGTTGCTAATGTCGCTAATTGAGCCGTTACGTGTCCTGACTTGTCGTACGATGTTCAAAGGACTTCGAACAATTCATTAGGTTTATTATGGGGTTTTTAGGTTTTGTACGGTGTTGTAAGTTGTTGTTAGGAATGGTAAGGTGTTCTACATTATACTAACGTGCTTTTCAAAGTTCTAATGTGCATACAGAGTCGGACGATGTCCTAAGTTGTCGTACGATGTTCAAAGGACTCCGACGAATTGATTAGGTTTATTATGGAGTTTTAAGGTTTCGTACGGTGTTGTAAGGTGTTGTTAGTAGTTGTAAGGCGTCTTACATTATACTAACGTGCTTTTCAAATTGCTAATGTGCATAAAGAGTCGTAAGATATTCTAAGTTGTCATACGATGTTCAATAGACTCGGACGAATTCATTAGGTTTATTATTGAGTTTTAAGGTTTCGTACGGTGTTGTAAGGTGTTGTTAGGAGTTTAAGGCATACTATGCTATACTAAAGAGTTTTTCAAGGTGCTAATGTTGCATATAGAGTCGTAAGATGTCTGAAGTTGTCGTACGATGTTCAAAGGACTCGGACGAATTCATTAGGTTTATTATGTAGTTTTAAAGTTCTATACGGTGATGTAAGGTGTTCTTAAGAGTTGTAGCGCGTCGTACATTTTTCTAACGTGCTTTTCATGTTGCTAATGTCGCTAATTGAGCCGTTACATGTCCTGAGTTGTCGTACGATGTTCAAAGGACTTCGACGAATTCATTTGGTTTATTATGGAGTTTTTAGGTTTTGTACGGTGTTGTAAGTTGTTGTTAGGAATTGTAAGGTGTTCTACATTATACTAACGTGCTTTTCAAGGTTATAATGTGCATACTGAGTCAGACGATGTCCTAAGTTGTCGTACGATGTTTAAAGGACTCGACGAATTCATTAGGTTTATTATGGAGTTTTAAGGATTCGTACGGTGTTGTAAGGTGTTGTTAGTAGTTGTAATGCGTCTTACATTATACTAACGTGCTTTTCAAGGTGCTAATGTGCATATAGAGTCGTAATATATTCTAAGTTGTCATACGATGTTCAATGGACTCGGACGAATTCATTAGGTTTATTATTGAGTTTTAAGGTTTCGTACGGTGTTGTAAGGTGTTGTTAGGAGTTTAAGGCATCCTATGCTATACTAAAGTGTTTTTCAAGGTGCTAATGTTGCATATAGAGTCGTAAGATGTCTTAAGTTGCCGTACGATGTTCAAAGGACTCCGACGAATTCATTAGGTTTATTATGGAGTTTTAAAGTTCCGTACGGTGATGTAAGGTGTTCTTAGTAGTTGTAACTCGTCCTACATTTTTCTAACGTGCTTTTCATGTTGCTAATGTCGCTAATTGAGCCGTTACGTGTCTTGACTTGTCGTACGATGTTCAAAGGACTTCGACGAATTCATTAGGTTTATTATTGAGTTTTTAGGTTTTGTACGGTGTTGTAAGTTGTTGTTAGGAATGGTAATGTGTTCTACATTATACTAACGTGCTTTTCAAGGTTCTAATGTGCATACAGAGTCAGACGATGTCCTAAGTTGTCGTACGATGTTCAAAGGACTCCGACGAATTGATTAGGTTTATTATGGAGTTTTAAGGTTTCGTACGGTGTTGTAAGGTGTTGTTAGTAGTTGTAAGGCGTCTTACATTATACTAACGTGCTTTTCAAATTGATAATGTGCATGAAGACTCGTAAGATATTCTAAGTTGTCATACGATGTTCAAAAGACTCGGACGAATTCATTAGGTTTATTATTGAGTTTTAAGGTTTCGTACGGTGTTGTAAGGTGTTGTTAGGAGTTTAAGGCATCCTATGCTATACTAAAGTGTTTTTTTTTTGGGTAAAAGGGTTTTACCCTGGTGATTCTATTAAAAAATTAAAACAAGTAGCATGGATGATCCATACTAGTTAAGTCTTGGACATACCCAAAGACTTCAGAACATACAAAACTCAATCACGAGATCAAACATAAACACAAACCAACAAACTAGCTATAACTAGCACTAGACATGTATCAAACACCACTAGATATCAATCTCCATTTGCATCCAAGTATTTAATCTTCTTTGATCCCCCATAGTGGTCTTGATCTTTAGGTTCATTATTCGGCATCTAATAGTTTGGAGAACTAATTTACCAACCACTTCAGGAGGTCTTGGGTTTTCATTGAAAAGACGATTATTCCTCTCCTGCCAAATGGCATAAGCCACACCCGACACAACCAACCGACTACAGATAGCATCTAAATTTTTGCTGTTAGACTTACATTTTAAGTCATGCAAAACGATCGACCAAATTGGAGGGATATGCTCCATTTTAGCCTTCCCTCGCACCAACTCCCAAACCCGAGTCGCATAAGGGCATTCGAAAAATAAATGGTCATGAGAGTCCACATTGTGCAAACATAAGAAACAACACATCATATTCATGTTAATACCTTTCAAATGGTTCCATCTGAGAAGTCTATCTTGGGTTAACAGCTTGCGTTGGCAAATAAGCCACATGTTAAAAGCATGTTTTGGGATGCAATGAGGAAACCAAACACAATCCACCCACTCCACCTGATCTTCCTTAACCCTAATCGCATTCCAAGCTAAAGAAGTATTGAACTGCATCAGCTCCGGTCCCTCCCTCCATCTAACTACATCCGCACCATTTGAAGTAAATGGAATAGATATATTCGACAGAGAGGGAAAACGACTAGTTAACTCATTTGGCCAGTTACATACCGGATCCACCAAGACTCTGTCCACCGTGTCCATAAGTGTCATGTTTACATCCCGAACAGCTCTTGAATTGATAAACGTTGAAAGGGGGCTTTGATCAGCCCAATAATCGAACCAAATATTCGTATCTTTACCATCACCAATCTGAACCCAGAATTTACCTTTAAAAACATCTCTCAGCTTCAAAATATTCCGCCAACTCCATGAACATGAAGGAGGGCTTTTAAGATCCCAGAAATTTCTCGAGCCAATCCTATGTTTCCAAACCCATTGCACCCACATCGAATCAGCCTTAGAAAGAATGCGCCATATATGCGAACCCATTAGGGCCATATTCATATCATAAATACGACGAACTCCTAATCCCCCCTCAGCTTTGGGAAGGCAAACCTTTTTCCATGACACTTTAGCAGTAGCTTTATTATCATCCTTGATACCCCATAAAAACCTTCTAAGCTTAGCCTCCATCTCCTTAGATGTAAAAACAGGGAGCAAAAACGCTGCAGCCCAAAAAATATGCATAGAAGATAAGACTGATCGAATAAGTTGAAGTCTACCTGCAAACGACAAATATTTGTTATTCCAAGATGAAATACGACTTTCAACCCGGTCCGTTAGAACTGTACACTGCTGGCTGTTCAACCTAGACGAGATCAACGGCACTCCCAGATATTTCACTGGGAATTTCCCTTCTTCAAACGGAAGAAAGCTTAAGATACCATTCTTCACAAGAGGGGGGACATGACAAAAATACACCGTACTCTTGTGGTTATTAGTATATAACCCTGAAAGGTCAGCAAACTTTTTCAGAACCTCCAATATACAAGAAGCCGATCTCGTATCACCCCGAGCAAATATAAACAAATCATCTGCAAAACATAAGTTGATAATACGGAGGTCCTCACATTTATGATGAAACTTGAAACTATCCATCGGCATGTTCATGAATAGAAGAGTTAAGACCTCCATAACCATGGTAAAAAGATAAGGAGATAAAGGATCCCCTTGACGTAAACCTCTCGTACCTTTAAAATAACCATGCACGTCCCCATTAATACAGACCGAATAAGAAGGTGAGGAGACACAGGTCATAATCCAGTCTACCATCTTCTCATGAAAACCAAACCCTTGCAGGCAAAACTTCATAAACTTCCAATTAACCGTATCATAAGCCTTTTGAATATCAACTTTGAAAGCACATTTCGGATGCCCTCTATTCCGATGATAATTGTGCAACAGTTCCTGTGTAAGAAGAATATTATCTGCAATCCTCCTACCTGGAATAAAAGCTGACTGATTAGAACTAATAATACAAGAGAGTGAATGTTTCAATCGATTAGCAATGATCTTCGAGATACACTTATATAACACATTGCAGCAGGCAATTGGCCTATAATCAGTCACACGGCTCGGAACATCAACTTTTGGAACCAACGCAATCAACGTATGATTCCATTCCTGAAGCAGTCTATTCGTATTGAAAAAATCTTGAATAGCTAAAACCACTTCATCCCCCACAATGTCCCAGGCTTTTTTGAAAAAAGCCGATGTATACCCATCTGGACCTGGCGCCTTGTCATCATTCATAGAGAATAAAACTTGCTTAATTTCTTCTCTAGTAACCGGAGACACCATACTAGAGGCCAAATCTACATCCAATCTTTTAGAGAATAAATCCATCGAAGGGAGAGTAGGACTATCATGTTCACCCCCCAGAAAGTGTTCATAGAAATTGACAAATTCATGGATCATCAAATCCCCTTCAAGCACCATACCATCCACCCCAAGAACAGAAAGAATCGTTTTTTTGTTGTTTTTGCATTTAAGAATATTATGGAAGTACTTGGTATTAGCATCACCTTCAGCTAGCCACTTCACTTTCGCTTTTTGCTTAACAAACCTCTCTTCATCCATACTCGCCTCAACAAATTCCTTCAGGTATTTGGCCTCCTTTTCCCTCAAACCTCCATCATATGGATTGCTTTCAATAAGAGATTGAGTATCTTCCAGCTCTTTCCTAAGGTTAACCACCTTATCATGAATATGTCCCTGTTTAAACAGCAACAATCTGAACTCTTTCTTGAGCCCTTTCAGCCTCTTTACAAGCCTGAATTGTGGAACTCCATTCACATTACATTCCCACCCTTTCTTCACAATATCCTCAAATTCTGGCTTCTGCGTTAAAAGATTTGTGAATTTAAACGGTTTTGGCTTGTGTTTACTACTCTCCAACAAAGTTAAAATACATGGGCTATGATCCGATAACCCATAAGGCTTAAACAAAACCGAAGCTTTAGGAAACCGATCAATCAGCCCAGCATTACCCATGACCCGATCCAGCTTTTTGAAAATACCAATACCTGACTTAGGCTTTTGATTCCATGTGTATTTAACCCCCGAGGCATTAATATCTACCACCTCTATCTCATTAACACAATCACGAAATTCCTTCATACCCAAAGAGATTTTAGAAGGACCGGCCATTTGATCATCAAGGTTAAGAGTCGAATTGAAATCACCCAACATCACCCAAGGGTGGTCTTTGACACATCCTTTGTGAACAGATAAAGACTCCCATAAACTCCTTCTCTGAACATAATAATTATGGGCATAAACCATAGAACAATAAAGCATAGTACCTGAATGTTTGTGAAACACTTGACAATGAATGATTTGGTCACTATGAGTAAGCACATGGACATCGACCACACTAGTATCCCATCCCATAATGATTCGAGTACCTCTAGCACCACCCATGCATGAGCTAGCATTAGAGCACCACCTCCAAACTTTCGAAATCTTTCCACACATATCCTCTACCTTACTAACCTCAACATGAGACTCTAAAATAGCACATAAACTAACCTTACTATCTTGAATTAAAAACCGAATCTCTTTCTGTTTAAGGGGCCGATTCATACCCCTTACATTCCACGCTGCAAGCTTAAACATTAAAAACCTGGTCCGAAGGAGTGCTTGCCCCTTTTTTAACCGTTTCATTCTGAAATAAAGCATTATAAGTTTCATCATAACATTCTTCACTTTCTTCCAGCTTTTCCACACCACCCCCATCACCTTTTTTAACGTGATCATCGACATCTGATTTATCTATGTCCCCTTCATTATCCATCAATACACTAAAAGAATTGTTCAACATGTTCGGCTTTGGCCCTACATTCACTTCATTGCCAGAATCTTTACCATGATCAGCACCCATGTTTTTGTTTACAATCGGTCTATATTCAAACCTTGGCTTGTGTTGTTGAACATTGAACCCATGTTTTTTAGCAGCTTTCTTTCTTGGCACCTCCACAAACCCATCATTCTCCAATCTGACATCCTTTTTCTTGTCTCCCAACCCCTTATCAGTCATTAACACACAAGTATCCGTATCATGTCCAAACACCTTGCAATGAGAACATCTAGGGGGGATCCATTCATATTCCACATCAACTTGCTTCACCGTAACACTGTCACCCTCCAAAGATGGAATACCCACCTTAAGGGTTTGTTTAAATTCCATATCAGCCGAGATCTCCACCATAGCTCTAGCATAGCTGCTCCTTCCCCATCCATTGATACACATCGATGTAGTAAACGAATCTAACTGTTGTGGTTTGCCTATCTTGCTCATCAGTTCACTCAATCCATCATCAGTGTAAGCTGCTATGGGCACCCCATGTAGCTTAACCCACACCGATAAAGACTTAAACTCTTGTTTAACAAGCTTAGAATCAGGAGCCCACTCATGCAAGAACAATGGAGAACTAAACACTAACCATGGGCCTCCATTCACAACCCCCTGCAAACCCTCATAATCAGTAAATTGAAAGAAAAAGAAACCTTCTGCATTCATCATAATCTTCTTCAGCCCGAACTTGTTCCAGTTGTTCTTTGCAAAATACTTGACTGCATGAAACGACTGTCTCTCCCCCAGAAAATAACCATAAAGCGTGTAACCCTAGTTTAGCCTGCACATTTTTCACCGATTCTTTGGATGTTGCATATAGAGTCGTAAGATGTCCTAAGGTTGTCGTACGATGTTCAAAGGACTCCGACGAATTGATTAGGTTTATTATGGAGTTTTAAGGTTTCGTACGGTGTTATAAGGTGTTGTTAGTAGTTGTAAGGCGTCTTACATTATACTAACGTGCTTTTCAAATTGCTAATGTGCATAAAGAGTCGTAAGATATTCTAAGTTGTCATACGATGTTCAATAGACTCGGACGAATCCATTAGGTTTATTATTGAGTTTTAAGGTTTCGTACGGTGTTGTAAGGTGTTGTTAGGAGTTTAAGGCATCCTATGCTATACTAAAGTGTTTTTCAAGGTGCTAATGTTGCATATAGAGTCGTAAGATGTCTTAAGTTGCCGTACGATGTTCAAAGGACTCCGACAAATTCATTAGGTTTATTATGGAGTTTTAAAGTTCCGTACGGTGATGTAAGGTGTTCTTAGTAGTTGTAACGCGCCCTACATTCTTCTAACGTTCTTTTCATGTTGCTAATGTCGCTAATTGAGCCGTTACGTGTCTTGACTTGTCGTACGATGTTCAAAGGACTTCGAACAAGTCATTAGGTTTATTATGGGGTTTTTAGGTTTTGTACAGTGTTGTAAGTTTTTGTTAGGAATGGTAAGGTGTTCTACATTATACTAACGTGCTTTTCAAGGTTCTAATGTGCATACAGAGTCGGACGATGTCCTAAGGTTGTCGTACGATGTTCAAAGGACTCCGACGAATTGATTAGGTTTATTATGGAGTTTTAAGGTTTCGTACGGTGTTATAAGGTGTTGTTAGTAGTTGTAAGGCGTCTTACATTATACTAACGTGCTTTTCAAATTGCTAATGTGCATAAAGAGTCGTAAGATATTCTAAGTTGTCATACGATGTTCAATAGACTCGGACGAATCCATTAGGTTTATTATTGAGTTTTAAGGTTTCGTACGGTGTTGTTAGGAGTTTAAGGCATCCTATGCTATACTAAAGTGTTTTTCAAGGTGCTAATGTTGCATATAGAGTCGTAAGATGTCTTAAGTTGCCGTACGATGTTCAAAGGACTCCGACGAATTCATTAGGTTTATTATGGAGTTTTAAAGTTCCGTACGGTGATGTAAGGTGTTCTTAGTAGTTGTAACTCGTCCTACATTTTTCTAACGTGCTTTTCATGTTGCTAATGTCGCTAATTGAGCCGTTACGTGTCTTGACTTGTCGTACGATGTTCAAAGGACTTCGACGAATTCATTAGGTTTATTATTGAGTTTTTAGGTTTTGTACGGTGTTGTAAGTTGTTGTTAGGAATGGTAAGGTGTTCTACATTATACTAACGTGCTTTTCAAGGTTCTAATGTGCATACAGAGTCAGACGATGTCCTAAGTTGTCGTACGATGTTCAAAGGACTCCGACGAATTGATTAGGTTTATTATGGAGTTTTAAGGTTTCGTACGGTGTTGTAAGGTGTTGTTAGTAGTTGTAAGGCGTCTTACATTATACTAACGTGCTTTTCAAATTGATAATGTGCATGAAGACTCGTAAGATATTCTAAGTTGTCATACGATGTTCAAAAGACTCGGACGAATTCATTAGGTTTATTATTGAGTTTTAAGGTTTCGTACGGTGTTGTAAGGTGTTGTTAGGAGTTTAAGGCATCCTATGCTATACTAAAGTGTTTTTCAAGGTGTTAATGTTGCATATAGAGTCGTAAGATGTCTTAAGTTGCCGTACGATGTTCAAAGGACTCCGACGAATTCATTAGGTTTATTATGGAGTTTTAAAGTTCCGTACGGTGATGTAAGGTGTTCTTAGTAGTTGTAAGTCGTCCTACATTTTTCTAACGTGCTTTTCATGTTGCTAATGTCGCTAATTGAGCCGTTACGTGTCCTGACTTGTCGTACGATGTTCAAAGGACTTTTACGAATTCATTAGGTTTATTATGGAGTTTTTAGGTTTTGTACGGTGTTGTAAGTTGTTGTTAGGAATGGTAAGGTGTTCTACATTATACTAACGTGCTTTTCAAGGTTCTAATGTGCATACAGAGTCGGACGATGTCCTAAGGTTGTCGTACGATGTTCAAAGGACTCCGACGAATTGATTAGGTTTATTATGGAGTTTTAAGGTTTCGTACGGTGTTATAAGGTGTTGTTAGTAGTTGTAAGGCGTCTTACATTATACTAACGTGCTTTTCAAATTGCTAATGTGCATAAAGAGTCGTAAGATATTCTAAGTTGTCATACGATGTTCAATAGACTCGGACGAATCCATTAGGTTTATTATTGAGTTTTAAGGTTTCGTACGGTGTTGTAAGGTGTTGTTAGGAGTTTAAGGCATCCTATGCTATACTAAAGTGTTTTTCAAGGTGCTAATGTTGCATATAGAGTCGTAAGATGTCTTAAGTTGCCGTACGATGTTCAAAGGACTCCGACGAATTCATTAGGTTTATTATGGAGTTTTAAAGTTCCTTACGGTGATGTAAGGTGTTCTTAGTAGTTGTAAGTCGTCCTACATTTTTCTAACGTGCTTTTCATGTTGCTAATGTCGCTAATTGAGCCGTTACGTGTCCTGACTTGTCGTACGATGTTTAAAGGACTTCGACGAATTCATTAGGTTTATTATGGAGTTTTTAGGTTTTGTACGGTGTTGTAAGTTGTTGTTAGGAATGGTAAGGTGTTCTACATTATACTAACGTGCTTTTCAAGGTTCTAATGTGCATACAGAGTCGGACGATGTCCTAAGGTTGTCGTACGATGTTCAAAGGACTCCGACGAATTGATTAGGTTTATTATGGAGTTTTAAGGTTTCGTACGGTGTTATAAGGTGTTGTTAGTAGTTGTAAGGCGTCTTACATTATATTAACGTGCTTTTCAAATTGCTAATGTGCATAAAGAGTCGTAAGATATTCTAAGTTGTCATACGATGTTCAATAGACTCGGACGAATTCATTAGGTTTATTATTGAGTTTTAAGGTTTCGTACGGTGTTGTAAGGTGTTGTTAGGAGTTTAAGGCATACTATGCTATACTAAAGAGTTTTTCAAGGTGCTAATGTTGCATATAGAGTCGTAAGATGTCTGAAGTTGCCGTACGATGTTCAAAGGACTCCGACGAATTCATTAGGTTTATTATGTAGTTTTAAAGTTCTGTACGGTGATGTAAGGTGTTCTTAAGAGTTGTAGCGCGTCGTACATTTTTCTAACGTGCTTTTCATGTTGCTAATGTCGCTAATTGAGCCGTTACATGTCCTGAGTTGTCGTACGATGTTCAAAGGACTTCGACGAATTCATTAGGTTTATTTTGGAGTTTTTAGGTTTTGTACGGTGTTTTAAGTTGTTGTTAGGAATTGTAAGGTGTTCTACATTATACTAACGTGCTTTTCAAGGTTATAATGTGCATACTGAGTCAGACGATGTCCTAAGTTGTCGTACGATGTTTAAAGGACTCGACGAATTCATTAGGTTTATTATGGAGTTTTAAGGATTCGTACGGTGTTGTAAGGTGTTGTTAGTAGTTGTAATGCGTCTTACATTATACTAACGTGCTTTTCAAGGTGCTAATGTGCATATAGAGTCGTAATATATTCTAAGTTGTCATACGATGTTCAATGGACTCGGACGAATTCATTAGGTTTATTATTGAGTTTTAAGGTTTCGTACGGTGTTGTAAGGTGTTGTTAGGAGTTTAAGGCATCCTATGCTATACTAAAGTGTTTTTCAAGGTGCTAATGTTGCATATAGAGTCGTAAGATGTCTTAAGTTGCCGTACGATGTTCAAAGGACTCCGACAAATTCATTAGGTTTATTATGGAGTTTTAAAGTTCCGTACGGTGATGTAAGGTGTTCTTAGTAGTTGTAACGCGCCCTACATTCTTCTAACGTTCTTTTCATGTTGCTAATGTCACTAATTGAGCCGTTACGTGTCCTGACTTGTCGTACGATGTTCAAAGGACTTCGAACAAGTCATTAGGTTTATTATGGGGTTTTTAGGTTTTGTACGGTGTTGTAAGTTTTTGTTAGGAATGGTAAGGTGTTCTACATTATACTAACGTGCTTTTCAAGGTTCTAATGTGCATACAGAGTCGGACGATGTCCTAAGTTGTCGTACGATGTTCAAAGGACTACGACGAATTGATTAGGTTTATTATGGAGTTTTAAGGTTTCGTACGGTGTTGTAAGGTGTTGTTAATAGTTGTAAGGCGTCTTACATTATACTAACGTGCTTTTCAAATTGATAATGTGCATAAAGAGTCGTAAGATATTCTAAGTTGTCATACGATGTTCAATGGACTCGGACGAATTCATTAGGTTTATTATTGAGTTTTAAGGTTTCGTACGGTGTTGTAAGGTGTTGTTAGGAGTTTAAGGCATCCTATGCTATACTAAAGTGTTTTTCAAGGTGCAAATGTTGCATATAGAGTCGTAAGATGTCTTAAGTTGCCGTACGATGTTCAAAGGACTCCGACGAATTCATTAGGTTTATTATGGAGTTTTAAAGTTCCGTACGGTGATGTAAGGTGTCCTTAGTAGTTGTAACGCGTCCTACATTCTTCTAACGTGCTTTTCATGTTGCTAATGTCGCTAATTGAGCCGTTACGTGTCCTGACTTGTCGTTTGACGTTCAAAGGACTTCGAACAATTCATTAGGTTTATTATGGAGTTTTTAGGTTTTGTACGGTGTTGTAAGTTGTTGTTAGGAATGGTAAGGTGTTCTACATTATACTAACGTGCTTTTCAAGGTTCTAATGTGCATACAGAGTTGGACGTTGTCCTAAGTTGTCGTACGATGTTCAAAGGACTCCGACGAATTGATTAGGTTTATTATGGAGTTTTAAGGTTTCGTACGGTGTTGTAAGGTGTTGTTAGTAGTTGTAAGGCGTCTTACATTATACTAACGTGCTTTTCAAATTGCTAATGTGCATAAAGAGTCGTAAGATATTCTAAGTTGTCATACGATGTTCAATAGACTCGGACGAATTCATTAGGTTTATTATTGAGTTTTAAGGTTTCGTACGGTGTTGTAAGGTGTTGTTAGGAGTTTAAGGCATACTATGCTATACTAAAGAGTTTTTCAAGGTGCTAATGTTGCATATAGAGTCGTAAGATGTCTGAAGTTGTCGTACGATGTTCAAAGGACTCGGACGAATTCATTAGGTTTATTATGTAGTTTTAAAGTTCTATACGGTGATGTAAGGTGTTCTTAAGAGTTGTAGCGCGTCGTACATTTTTCTAACGTGCTTTTCATGTTGCTAATGTCGCTAATTGAGCCGTTACATGTCCTGAGTTGTCGTACGATGTTCAAAGGACTTCGACGAATTCATTAGGTTTATTATGGAGTTTTTAGGTTTTGTACGGTGTTGTAAGTTGTTGTTAGGAATTGTAAGGTGTTCTACATTATACTAACGTGCTTTTCAAGGTTATAATGTGCATACTGAGTCAGACGATGTCCTAAGTTGTCGTACGATGTTTAAAGGACTCGACGAATTCATTAGGTTTATTATGGAGTTTTAAGGATTCGTACGGTGTTGTAAGGTGTTGTTAGTAGTTGTAATGCGTCTTACATTATACTAACGTGCTTTTCAAGGTGCTAATGTGCATATAGAGTCGTAATATATTCTAAGTTGTCATACGATGTTCAATGGACTCGGACGAATTCATTAGGTTTATTATTGAGTTTTAAGGTTTCGTACGGTGTTGTAAGGTGTTGTTAGGAGTTTAAGGCATCCTATGCTATACTAAAGTGTTTTTCAAGGTGCTAATGTTGCATATAGAGTCGTAAGATGTCTTAAGTTGCCGTACGATGTTCAAAGGACTCCGACAAATTCATTAGGTTTATTATGGAGTTTTAAAGTTCCGTACGGTGATGTAAGGTGTTCTTAGTAGTTGTAACGCGCCCTACATTCTTCTAACGTTCTTTTCATGTTGCTAATGTCGCTAATTGAGCCGTTACGTGTCCTGACTTGTCGTACGATGTTCAAAGGACTTCGAACAATTCATTAGGTTTATTATGGGGTTTTTAGGTTTTGTACGGTGTTGTAAGTTTTTGTTAGGAATGGTAAGGTGTTCTACATTATACTAACGTGCTTTTCAAGGTTCTAATGTGCATACAGAGTCGGACGATGTCCTAAGTTGTCGTACGATGTTCAAAGGACTCCGACGAATTGATTAGGTTTATTATGGAGTTTTAAGGTTTCGTACGGTGTTGTAAGGTGTTGTTAATAGTTGTAAGGCGTCTTACATTATACTAACGTGCTTTTCAAATTGATAATGTGCATAAAGAGTCGTAAGATATTCTAAGTTGTCATACGATGTTCAATAGACTCGGACGAATTCATTAGGTTTATTATTGAGTTTTAAGGTTTCGTACGGTGTTGTAAGGTGTTGTTAGGAGTTTAAGGCATACTATACTATACTAAAGAGTTTTTCAAGGTGCTAATGTTGCATATAGAGTCGTAAGATGTCTTAAGTTGCCGTACGATGTTCAAAGGACTCCGACGAATTCATTAGGTTTATTATGGAGTTTTAAAGTTCCGTACGGTGATGTAAGGTGTTCTTAGTAGTTGTAACTCGTCCTACATTTTTCTAACGTGCTTTTCATGTTGCTAATGTCGCTAATTGAGCCGTTACGTGTCTTGACTTGTCGTACGATGTTCAAAGGACTTCGACGAATTCATTAGGTTTATTATTGAGTTTTTAGGTTTTGTACGGTGTTGTAAGTTGTTGTTAGGAATGGTAATGTGTTCTACATTATACTAACGTGCTTTTCAAGGTTCTAATGTGCATACAGAGTCAGACGATGTCCTAAGTTGTCGTACGATGTTCAAAGGACTCCGACGAATTGATTAGGTTTATTATGGAGTTTTAAGGTTTCGTACGGTGTTGTAAGGTGTTGTTAGTAGTTGTAAGGCGTCTTACATTATACTAACGTGCTTTTCAAATTGATAATGTGCATGAAGACTCGTAAGATATTCTAAGTTGTCATACGATGTTCAAAAGACTCGGACGAATTCATTAGGTTTATTATTGAGTTTTAAGGTTTCGTACGGTGTTGTAAGGTGTTGTTAGGAGTTTAAGGCATCCTATGCTATACTAAAGTGTTTTTCAAGGTGCTAATGTTGCATATAGAGTCGTAAGATGTCTTAAGTTGCCGTACGATGTTCAAAGGACTCCGACAAATTCATTAGGTTTATTATGGAGTTTTAAAGTTCCGTACGGTGATGTAAGGTGTTCTTAAGAGTTGTAGCGCGTCGTACATTTTTCTAACGTGCTTTTCATGTTGCTAATGTCGCTAATTGAGCCGTTACAGGTCCTGAGTTGTCGTACGATGTTCAAAGGACTTCGACGAATTCATTAGGTTTATTTTGGAGTTTTTAGGTTTTGTACGGTGTTGTAAGTTGTTGTTAGGAATTGTAAGGTGTTCTACATTATACTAACGTGCTTTTCAAGGTTATAATGTGCATACTGAGTCAGACGATGTCCTAAGTTGTCGTACGATGTTTAAAGGACTCGACGAATTCATTAGGTTTATTATGGAGTTTTAAGGATTCGTACGGTGTTGTAAGGTGTTGTTAGTAGTTGTAATGCGTCTTACATTATACTAACGTGCTTTTCAAGGTGCTAATGTGCATATAGAGTCGTAATATATTCTAAGTTGTCATACGATGTTCAATGGACTCGGACGAATTCATTAGGTTTATTATTGAGTTTTAAGGTTTCGTACGGTGTTGTAAGGTGTTGTTAGGAGTTTAAGGCATCCTATGCTATACTAAAGTGTTTTTCAAGGTGCTAATGTTGCATATAGAGTCGTAAGATGTCTTAAGTTGCCGTACGATGTTCAAAGGACTCCGACAAATTCATTAGGTTTATTATGGAGTTTTAAAGTTCCGTACGGTGATGTAAGGTGTTCTTAGTAGTTGTAACGCGCCCTACATTCTTCTAACGTTCTTTTCATGTTGCTAATGTCGCTAATTGAGCCGTTACGTGTCCTGACTTGTCGTACGATGTTCAAAGGACTTCGAACAAGTCATTAGGTTTATTATGGGGTTTTTAGGTTTTGTACGGTGTTGTAAGTTTTTGTTAGGAATGGTAAGGTGTTCTACATTATACTAACGTGCTTTTCAAGGTTCTAATGTGCATACAGAGTCGGACGATGTCCTAAGTTGTCGTACGATGTTCAAAGGACTACGACGAATTGATTAGGTTTATTATGGAGTTTTAAGGTTTCGTACGGTGTTGTAAGGTGTTGTTAATAGTTGTAAGGCGTCTTACATTATACTAACGTGCTTTTCAAATTGATAATGTGCATAAAGAGTCGTAAGATATTCTAAGTTGTCATACGATGTTCAATGGACTCGGACGAATTCATTAGGTTTATTATTGAGTTTTAAGGTTTCGTACGGTGTTGTAAGGTGTTGTTAGGAGTTTAAGGCATCCTATGCTATACTAAAGTGTTTTTCAAGGTGCAAATGTTGCATATAGAGTCGTAAGATGTCTTAAGTTGCCGTACGATGTTCAAAGGACTCCGACGAATTCATTAGGTTTATTATGGAGTTTTAAAGTTCCGTACGGTGATGTAAGGTGTTCTTAGTAGTTGTAACGCGTCCTACATTCTTCTAACGTGCTTTTCATGTTGCTAATGTCGCTAATTGAGCCGTTACGTGTCCTGACTTGTCGTTTGACGTTCAAAGGACTTCGAACAATTCATTAGGTTTATTATGGAGTTTTTAGGTTTTGTACGGTGTTGTAAGTTGTTGTTAGGAATGGTAAGGTGTTCTACATTATACTAACGTGCTTTTCAAGGTTCTAATGTGCATACAGAGTTGGACGTTGTCCTAAGTTGTCGTACGATGTTCAAAGGACTCCGACGAATTGATTAGGTTTATTATGGAGTTTTAAGGTTTCGTACGGTGTTGTAAGGTGTTGTTAGTAGTTGTAAGGCGTCTTACATTATACTAACGTGCTTTTCAAATTGCTAATGTGCATAAAGAGTCGTAAGATATTCTAAGTTGTCATACGATGTTCAATAGACTCGGACGAATTCATTAGGTTTATTATTGAGTTTTAAGGTTTCGTACGGTGTTGTAAGGTGTTGTTAGGAGTTTAAGGCATACTATGCTATACTAAAGAGTTTTTCAAGGTGCTAATGTTGCATATAGAGTCGTAAGATGTCTTAAGTTGCCGTACGATGTTCAAAGGACTCGGACGAATTCATTAGGTTTATTATGTAGTTTTAAAGTTCTGTACGGTTATGTAAGGTGTTCTTAGGAGTTGTAACGCGTCCTACATTTTTCTAACGTGCTTTTCATGTTGCTAATGTCGCTAATTGAGCCGTTACATGTCCTGACTTGTCGAACGATCTTCAATAGACATCGACGAATTCATTAGGTTTATAATGGAGTTTTTAGGTTTTGTACGGTGTTGTAAGTTGTTGTTAGGAATGGTAAGGTGTTCTACATTATACTAACGTGCTTTTCAAGGTTCTAATGTGCATACAGAGTCGGACGATGTCCTAAGTTGTCGTACGATGTTCAAAGGACTCCGACGAATTGATTAGGTTTATTATAGAGTTTTAAGGTTCCGTACGGTGTTGTATGTTACTCGTTGTAAGGCGTCTTACATTATACTAACGTGCTTTTCAAGGTGCTAATGTGCATACGGAGTCGTAAGATATTCTAAGTTGTCATATGATGTTCAATGGACTCGGACGAATTCATTAGGTTTATTATTGAGATTTAAGGTTTCGTACGGTGTTGTAAGGTGTTGTTAGGAGTTTAAGGCATCCTACGCTATACTAAAGTGTTTTTCAAGGTGCTAATGTTGCATATAGAGTCGTAAGATGTCTTAAGTTGCTGTACGATGTTCAAAGGACTCCGACGAATTCATTAGGTTTATTATAGAGTTTTAAAGTTCCGTACGGTGATGTAAGGTGTTTATAGTAGTTGTAACGCGTCCTACATTCTTCTAACGTGCTTTTCATGTTGCTAATGTCGCTAATTGAGCCGTTACGTGTCCTGACTTGTCGTATGACGTTCAAAGGACTTCGAACAATTCATTAGGTTTATTATGGAGTTTTTAGGTTTTGTACGGTGTTGTAAGTTGTTGTTAGGAATGGTAAGGTGTTCTACATTATACTAACGTGCTTTTCAAGGTTCTAATGTGCATACAGAGTTGGACGTTGTCCTAAGTTGTCGTACGATGTTCAAAGGACTCCGACGAATTGATTAGGTTTATTATGGAGTTTTAAGGTTTCGTACGGTGTTGTAAGGTGTTGTTAGTAGTTGTAAGGCGTCTTACATTATATTAACGTGCTTTTCAAATTGCTAATGTGCATAAAGAGTCGTAAGATATTCTAAGTTGTCATACGATGTTCAATAGACTCGGACGAATTCATTAGGTTTATTATTGAGTTTTAAGGTTTCGTACGGTGTTGTAAGGTGTTGTTAGGAGTTTAAGGCATACTATGCTATACTAAAGAGTTTTTCAAGGTGCTAATGTTGCATATAGAGTCGTAAGATGTCTGAAGTTGACGTACGATGTTCAAAGGACTCCGACGAATTCATTAGGTTTATTATGTAGTTTTAAAGTTCTGTACGGTGATGTAAGGTGTTCTTAAGAGTTGTAGCGCGTCGTACATTTTTCTAACGTGCTTTTCATGTTGCTAATGTCGCTAATTGAGCCGTTACATGTCCTGAGTTGTCGTACGATGTTCAAAGGACTTCGACGAATTCATTAGGTTTATTATGGAGTTTTTAGGTTTTGTACGGTGTTGTAAGTTGTTGTTAGGAATTGTAAGGTGTTCTACATTATACTAACGTGCTTTTCAAGGTTATAATGTGCATACTGAGTCAGACGATGTCCTAAGTTGTCGTACGATGTTTAAAGGACTCGACGAATTCATTAGGTTTATTATGGAGTTTTAAGGATTCGTACGGTGTTGTAAGGTGTTGTTAGTAGTTGTAATGCGTCTTACATTATACTAACGTGCTTTTCAAGGTGCTAATGTGCATATAGAGTCTTAAGATATTCTAAGTTGTCATACAATGTTCAATGGACTCGGACGAATTCATTAGGTTTATTATTGAGTTTTAAGGTTTCGTACGGTGTTGTAAGGTGTTGTTAGGAGTTTAAGGCAACCTATGCTATACTAAAGTGTTTTTCAAGGTGCAAATGTTGCATATAGAGTCGTAAGATGTCTTAAGTTGCCGTACGATGTTCAAAGGACTCCGACGAATTCATTAGGTTTATTATGGAGTTTTAAAGTTCCGTACGGTGATGTAAGGTGTTCTTAGTAGTTGTAACGCGTCCTACATTCTTCTAACGTGCTTTTCATGTTGCTAATGTCGCTAATTGAGCCGTTACGTGTCCTGACTTGTCGTATGACGTTCAAAGGACTTCGAACAATTCTTTAGGTTTATTATGGAGTTTTTAGGTTTTGTACGGTGTTGTAAGTTGTTGTTAGGAATGGTAAGGTGTTCTACATTATACTAACGTGCTTTTCAAGGTTCTAATGTGCATACAGAGTTGGACGTTGTCCTAAGTTGTCGTACGATGTTCAAAGGACTCCGACGAATTGATTAGGTTTATTATGGAGTTTTAAGGTTTCGTACGGTGTTGTAAGGTGTTGTTAGTAGTTGTAAGGCGTCTTACATTATACTAACGTGCTTTTCAAATTGCTAATGTGCATAAAGAGTCGTAAGATATTCTAAGTTGTCATACGATGTTCAATAGACTCGGACGAATTCATTAGGTTTATTATTGAGTTTTAAGGTTTCGTACGGTGTTGTAAGGTGTTGTTAGGAGTTTAAGGCATACTATGCTATACTAAAGAGTTTTTCAAGGTGCTAATGTTGCATATAGAGTCGTAAGATGTCTTAAGTTGCCGTACGATGTTCAAAGGACTCGGACGAATTCATTAGGTTTATTATGTAGTTTTAAAGTTCTGTACGGTTATGTAAGGTGTTCTTAGGAGTTGTAACGCGTCCTACATTTTTCTAACGTGCTTTTCATGTTGCTAATGTCGCTAATTGAGCCGTTACATGTCCTGACTTGTCGAACGATCTTCAATAGACATCGACGAATTCATTAGGTTTATAATGGAGTTTTTAGGTTTTGTACGGTGTTGTAAGTTGTTGTTAGGAATGGTAAGGTGTTCTACATTATACTAACGTGCTTTTCAAGGTTCTAATGTGCATACAGAGTCGGACGATGTCCTAAGTTGTCGTACGATGTTCAAAGGACTCCGACGAATTGATTAGGTTTATTATAGAGTTTTAAGGTTCCGTACGTTGTTGTATGTTACTCGTTGTAAGGCGTCTTACATTATACTAACGTGCTTTTCAAGGTGCTAATGTGCATACGGAGTCGTAAGATATTCTAAGTTGTCATACGATGTTCAATGGACTCGGACGAATTCATTAGGTTTATTATTGAGATTTAAGGTTTCGTACGGTGTTGTAAGGTGTTGTTAGGAGTTTAAGGCATCCTACGCTATACTAAAGTGTTTTTCAAGGTGCTAATGTTGCATATAGAGTCGTAAGATGTCTTAAGTTGCCGTACGATGTTCAAAGGACTCCGACGAATTCATTAGGTTTATTATGGAGTTTTAAAGTTCCGTACGGTGATGTAAGGTGTTCTTAGTAGTTGTAACGCGTCCTACATTCTTCTAACGTGCTTTTCATGTTGCTAATGTCGCTAATTGAGCCGTTACGTGTCCTGACTTGTCGTATGACGTTCAAAGGACTTCGAACAATTCATTAGGTTTATTATGGAGTTTTTAGGTTTTGTACGGTGTTGTAAGTTGTTGTTAGGAATGGTAAGGTGTTCTACATTATACTAACGTGCTTTTCAAGGTTCTAATGTGCATACTGAGTTGGACGTTGTCCTAAGTTGTCGTACGATGTTCAAAGGACTCCGACGAATTGATTAGGTTTATTATGGAGTTTTAAGGTTTCGTACGGTGTTGTAAGGTGTTGTTAGTAGTTGTAAGGCGTCTTACATTATACTAACGTGCTTTTCAAATTGCTAATGTGCATAAAGAATCGTAAGATATTCTAAGTTGTCAAACGATGTTCAATAGACTCGGACGAATTCATTAGGTTTATTATTGAGTTTTAAGGTTTCGTACGGTGTTGTAGTGTTGTTAGGAGTTTAAGGCATACTATGCTATACTAAAGAGTTTTTCAAGGTGCTAATGTTGCATATAGAGTCGTAAGATGTCTTAAGTTGCCGTACGATGTTCAAAGGACTCGGACGAATTCATTAGGTTTATTATGTAGTTTTAAAGTTCTGTACGGTTATGTAAGGTGTTCTTAGGAGTTGTAACGCGTCCTACATTTTTCTTACGTGCTTTTCATGTTGCTAATGTCGCTAATTGAGCCGTTACATGTCCTGACTTGTCGTACGATCTTCAATAGACATCGACGAATTCATTAGGTTTATAATGGAGTTTTTAGGTTTTGTACGGTGTTGTAAGTTGTTGTTAGGAATGGTAAGGTGTTCTACATTATACTAACGTGCTTTTCAAGGTTCTAATGTGCATACAGAGTCGGACGATGTCCTAAGTTGTCGTACGATGTTCAAAGGACTCCGACGAATTGATTAGGTTTATTATAGAGTTTTAAGGTTCCGTACGTTGTTGTATGTTACTCGTTGTAAGGCGTCTTACATTATACTAACGTGCTTTTCAAGGTGCTAATGTGCATACGGAGTCGTAAGATATTCTAAGTTGTCATACGATGTTCAATGGACTCGGACGAATTCATTAGGTTTATTATTGAGATTTAAGGTTTCGTACGGTGTTGTAAGGTGTTGTTAGGAGTTTAAGGCATCCTACGCTATACTAAAGTGTTTTTCAAGGTGCTAATGTTGCATATAGAGTCGTAAGATGTCTTAAGTTGCCGTACGATGTTCAAAGGACTCCGACGAATTCATTAGGTTTATTATGGAGTTTTAAAGTTCCGTACGGTGATGTAAGGTGTTCTTAGTAGTTGTAACGCGTCCTACATTCTTCTAACGTGCTTTTCATGTTGCTAATGTCGCTAATTGAGCCGTTACGTGTCCTGACTTGTCGTATGACGTTCAAAGGACTTCGAACAATTCATTAGGTTTATTATGGAGTTTTTAGGTTTTGTACGGTGTTGTAAGTTGTTGTTAGGAATGGTAAGGTGTTCTACATTATACTAACGTGCTTTTCAAGGTTCTAATGTGCATACAGAGTTGGACGTTGTCCTAAGTTGTCGTACGATGTTCAAAGGACTCCGACGAATTGATTAGGTTTATTATGGAGTTTTAAGGTTTCGTACGGTGTTGTAAGGTGTTGTTAGTAGTTGTAAGGCGTCTTACATTATACTAACGTGCTTTTCAAATTGCTAATGTGCATAAAGAGTCGTAAGATATTCTAAGTTGTCATACGATGTTCAATAGACTCGGACGAATTTATTAGGTTTATTATTGAGTTTTAAGGTTTCGTACGGTGTTGTAAGGTGTTGTTAGGAGTTTAAGGCATACTATGCTATACTAAAGAGTTTTTCAAGGTGCTAATGTTGCATATAGAGTCGTAAGATGTCTTAAGTTGCCGTACGATGTTCAAAGGACTCGGACGAATTCATTAGGTTTATTATGTAGTTTTAAAGTTCTGTACGGTTATGTAAGGTGTTCTTAGGAGTTGTAACGCGTCCTACATTTTTCTAACGTGCTTTTCATGTTGCTAATGTCGCTAATTGAGCCGTTACATGTCCTGACTTGTCGTACGATCTTCAATAGACATCGACGAATTCATTAGGTTTTTAATGGAGTTTTTAGGTTTTGTACGGTGTTGTAAGTTGTTGTTAGGAATGGTAAGGTGTTCTACATTATACTAACGTGCTTTTCAAGGTTCTAATGTGCATACAGAGTCGGACGATGTCCTAAGTTGTCGTAAGATGTTCAAAGGACTCCGACGAATTGATTAGGTTTATTATAGAGTTTTAAGGTTCCGTACGGTGTTGTATGTTACTCGTTGTAAGGCGTCTTACATTATACTAACGTGCTTTTCAAGGTGCTAATGTGCATACGGAGTCGTAAGATATTCTAAGTTGTCATACGATGTTCAATGGACTCGGACGAATTCATTAGGTTTATTATTGAGATTTAAGGTTTCGTACGGTGTTGTAAGGTGTTGTTAGGAGTTTAAGGCATCCTACGCTATACTAAAGTGTTTTTCAAGGTGCTAATGTTGCATATAGAGTCGTAAGATGTCTTAAGTTGCCGTACGATGTTCAAAGGACTCCGACGAATTCATTAGGTTTATTATGGAGTTTTAAAGTTCCGTACGGTGATGTAAGGTGTTCTTAGTAGTTGTAACGCGTCCTACATTCTTCTAACGTGCTTTTCATGTTGCTAATGTCGCTAATTGAGCCGTTACGTGTCCTGACTTGTCGTATGACGTTCAAAGGACTTCGAACAATTCATTAGGTTTATTATGGAGTTTTTAGGTTTTGTACGGTGTTGTAAGTTGTTGTTAGGAATGGTAAGGTGTTCTACATTATACTAACGTGCTTTTCAAGGTTCTAGTGTGCATACAGAGTTGGACGTTGTCCTAAGTTGTCGTACGATGTTCAAAGGACTCCGACGAATTGATTAGGTTTATTATGGAGTTTTAAGGTTTCGTACGGTGTTGTAAGGTGTTGTTAGTAGTTGTAAGGCGTCTTACATTATACTAACGTGCTTTTCAAATTGCTAATGTGCATAAAGAGTCGTAAGATATTCTAAGTTGTCATACGATGTTCAATAGACTCGGACGAATTCATTAGGTTTATTATTGAGTTTTAAGGTTTCGTACGGTGTTGTAAGGTGTTGTTAGGAGTTTAAGGCATACTATGCTATACTAAAGAGTTTTTCAAGGTGCTAATGTTGCATATAGAGTCGTAAGATGTCTTAAGTTGCCGTACGATGTTCCAAGGACTCGGACGAATTCATTAGGTTTATTATGTAGTTTTAAAGTTCTGTACGGTTATGTAAGGTGTTCTTAGGAGTTGTAACGCGTCCTACATTTTTCTAACGTGCTTTTCATGTTGCTAATGTCGCTAATTGAGCCGTTACATGTCCTGACTTGTCGTACGATCTTCAATAGACATCGACGAATTCATTAGGTTTATAATGGAGTTTTTAGGTTTTGTACGGTGTTGTAAGTTGTTGTTAGGAATGGTAAGGTGTTCTTTTTTTTGGGTAAAGGGTTACCCCGGTGATTCTATTATAAAGACAACCGTCATTAACGTACAAGTAGTATGGATGTGTTCCACACTAGTTCATATGTGGGACAAACCCCCACATATGTGAACAAAATAAAGACATAAAACCAAAACATACCAAGCAAACTATCCTACCACAATTCGTAAACATAAACGCCAAAACCTAATAAGAAAACCAATCCATCAACCGCCATCATCAAAGATGAAGTTGTCACCGATGGAAAGCCATATCAACCACCTGAATAGTCGACTATCCATTGGACACCAATGAAGATGAGGAACTTGCCCCTGTTTTATCTCTAGTTATATCTTTTGTTTCATCATAAACAACTTCAACCTCTTCCTCATCCAAGTCTTCAATCAAATCCCTATCCAACTTGCCCTTCAATTTAGTAGATTCCAAAGTCCCCCCATCGTTCACAATTTCCGAGTTAAGAACATTAAAGGAGTTATTAATCTGGATCTTTGAGGGATCTTTACTCTTCACTTCTGACTTTGGAGGTTTTGTTCCCACCATTTTCTTATAATCCAACGGTCTATACTCAACTTTTGGTTTTTGGTTTTTTACCTGAAACCCATTTTTCTTAGCCGTTTTCCGACCCTTTACTTCAGTAAAACCATCCTCATTTACTTTAGGAGCGGGTTTAGATATAGGACAATCCGATATAGTACAAACCTGTTTAGGGCAAGCATCAGTTTTGTGTCCAAACACACAACAGTAAGCACACCTCGGTGGTTTCCACTCATACTCCACATCCACAATCTCAGTAATATATTTGCCCCCCTCTAACTCAGGAATAGCCATTGTTAGAACCTCTTTGAAATCATGATCAACTGAAATTTCCACAAGGGCCCTAGCATAACTACTCCTTCCCCAAGCATCATTACACATAGCACTAGTATATGTATCAAGCAACTTCGGAGTACCAATCTTTGAAAAAAGCATACTTAGCCCATCATCAGTGTATGCGGCAAGAGGAACATTATGCAGTTTAACCCAAACCGCCACTTTTTTGATATCTTCTTTTTTAAGCATAAGAGTAGGCGACCATATATTTAGCAAAATCGGTTTATTACGAATCAGCCAAGGTCCCCCTTCAAGCACATCAATCATACCTTTAGTATTTGCAAATTTGAAGAAGAAGAATCCGTTTGCATTCATCATAATCTTCTGAATTCCGTACTTCTTCCAATTGTTCTCCACAAAGTACTTCACAACAGGGAACGCTTCTCTTTCACCAATAAAGTACCCATAAAGAGTAAATGCAAGTTTGTCTTGCACAATTTTAACAGACTCCCTAGATAGAACCACATCAACCCCTTTTTCCATGTCCAAGGACTCCAAAAAACGAAAATTAATCGATTTTTCAACCGTACCTGATTGTAATGAATCAGCATAAGTAGCTTTCACCATGTTGTTATCCAATGACTCAGAATCAGATTTTGAGACGTGCAGTTTATTACCCACATCAGCTTTAGATTCCACCTTTGAGTAATTTATAACCTTCCCTCGTCGAGGAAGAAGAGGGATTCCATCAATATTTACCACCTTACTCGCTATACCAGTTGGAGCATTGCCATTATCCTCTTGATTCAGGAATGTAACTTTACGAGTTCTTATAGGTGTAGTATTCATCTCCATTTAGAATGGGACTCCAACCACAAACCCTACTCAGAATTCGAACAAACTTGAATCAACAGCCCTAGAGTGTAATTCAAACCTTAGAAAAAGTTCAATATGGAAGACCTTCAACCGATGTTGTATTTGCTTTACTATGATGAACAAACTTCGAACCAAGACTAATGGTAAGGTGTTCTACATTATACTAACGTGCTTTTCAAGGTTCTAATGTGCATACAGAGTCGGACGATGTCCTAAGTTGTCGTACGATGTTCAAAGGACTCCGACGAATTGATTAGGTTTATTATAGAGTTTTAAGGTTCCGTACGTTGTTGTATGTTACTCGTTGTAAGGCGTCTTACATTATACTAACGTGCTTTTCAAGGTGCTAATGTGCATACGGAGTCGTAAGATATTCTAAGTTGTCATACGATGTTCAATGGACTCGGACGAATTCATTAGGTTTATTATTGAGATTTAAGGTTTCGTACGGTGTTGTAAGGTGTTGTTAGGAGTTTAAGGCATCCTACGCTATACTAAAGTGTTTTTCAAGGTGCTAATGTTGCATATAGAGTCGTAAGATGTCTTAAGTTGCCGTACGATGTTCAAAGGACTCGGAAGAATTCATTAGGCTTATTATGGAGTTTTAAAGTTCCGTACGGTGATGTAAGGTGTTCTTAGTAGTTGTAACGCGTCCTACATTCTTCTAACGTGCTTTTCATGTTGCTAATGTCGCTAATTGAGCCGTTACGTGTCCTGACTTGTCGTATGACGTTCAAAGGACTTCGAACAATTCATTAGGTTTATTATGGAGTTTTTAGGTTTTGTACGGTGTTGTAAGTTGTTGTTAGGAATGGTAAGGTGTTCTACATTATACTAACGTGCTTTTCAAGGTTCTACTGTGCATACAGAGTTGGACGTTGTCCTAAGTTGTCGTACGATGTTCAAAGGACTCCGACGAATTGATTAGGTTTATTATGGAGTTTTAAGGTTTCGTACGGTGTTGTAAGGTGTTGTTAGTAGTTGTAAGGCGTCTTACATTATACTAATGTGCTTTTCAAATTGCTAATGTGCATAAAGAGTCGTAAGATATTCTAAGTTGTCATACGATGTTCAATAGACTCGGACGAATTCATTAGGTTTATTATTGAGTTTTAAGGTTTCGTACGGTGTTGTAAGGTGTTGTTAGGAGTTTAAGGCATACTATGCTATACTAAAGAGTTTTTCAAGGTGCTAATGTTGCATATAGAGTCGTAAGATGTCTTAAGTTGCCGTACGATGTTCAAAGGACTCGGATGAATTCATTAGGTTTATTATGTAGTTTTAAAGTTCTGTACGGTTATGTAAGGTGTTCTTAGGAGTTGTAACGCGTCCTACATTTTTCTAACGTGCTTTTCATTTTGCTAATGTCGCTAATTGATCCGTTACATGTCCTGACTTATCGTACGATCTTCAATAGACATCGACGAATTCATTAGGTTTTTAATGGAGTTTTTAGGTTTTGTACGGTGTTGTAAGTTGTTGTTAGGAATGGTAAGGTGTTCTACATTATACTAACGTGCTTTTCAAGGTTCTAATGTGAATACAGAGTCGGACGATGTCCTAAGTTGTCGTAAGATGTTCAAAGGACTCCGACGAATTGATTAGGTTTATTATAGAGTTTTAAGGTTCCGTACGGTGTTGTATGTTACTCGTTGTAAGGCGTCTTACATTATACTAACGTGCTTTTCAAGGTGCTAATGTGCATACGGAGTCGTAAGATATTCTAAGTTGTCATACGATGTTCAATGGACTCGGACGAATTCATTAGGTTTATTATTGAAATTTAAGGTTTCGTACGGTGTTGTAAGGTGTTGTTAGGAGTTTAAGGCATCCAATGTTATACTAAAGTGCTTTTCAAGGTGCTAATGTTGCATATAGAGTCGTAAAATGTCTTAAGTTGTAGTACGATGTTCAGAGGACTCGGACGAATTTATTAGGTTTATTATGGAGTTTTAAAGTTCCGTACGGTGATGTAAGGTGTTCTTAGGAGTTGTAACGCGTCCTACATTTTTCTAACGTGCTTTTCATGTTGCTAATGTCGCTAATTGAGCCGTTACGTGTCCTGAGTTGTCGTACGATGTTCAAAGGACTTCGACGAATTCATTAGGTTTATTATGGAGTTTTTAGGTTTTGTACGGTGTTGTAAGTTGTTGTTAGGAATTGTAAGGTGTTCTACATTTTACTAACGTGCTTTTCAAGGTTCTAATGTGCATTCAGAGTTGGACGTTGTCCTAAGTTATCGTACGATGTTCAAAGGACTCGGACGAATTAGTAGGTTTATTATGGAGTTTTAAGGTTTCGTACGGTGTTGTAAGGTGTTGTCAGGAGTTGTAAGGCGTCCTGCATTATACTAATGTGCTTTTCAAAGTGCTAATGTGCATACAGAGTCGTAAGATGTCCAAAGTTGGCGTACGATGTTCAATGGACGCGGACGAATCCATTTGGTTTATTATTGAGTTTTAAGGTTTCGTACGGTGGTAAGGTGCTGTTAGGAATTTAAGGCATCCTAAGTTATACTGGCGTGCTTTTTAAGGTGCTAATATGGCATATTGAGTCGTAAGATGTCTTAAGTTGCCGTACGATGTTCAAAGGACTCCGACGAATTCATTAGGTTTATTATGAAGTTGAAAAGTTTTGTACGGTGATGTAAGGTGTTCTTACGAGTTGTAACGCGTCCTACTTTAGTCTAAAGTGCTTTTGGTGTTGCTAATGTCGCATACTAAGGCGCAACATCTCCTGAGTTGTACGATCTTCAATGGACATCGTCGAATTCATTAGGTTTATAATGGAGTTTTTAGGTTTTGTGCGGTGTTGTAAGTTGTTAGGAATTGTAAGGTGTTCTACATTATATTAACGTGCTTTTTTTTTGGGTAAAGGGAATTACCCTGGTGATTCTATTAAACAAATAAACACAAGTAGTGTGGTGAAATCCACACTAGTTCAGTCTTGGACATGCCCCAAGACTATAAAATAGTTACAATCAAATATCAATTACACAAGAAACCCATCTACCACTACTAAACCTAATCGCAACTAGCCTATGGATCAAACCATCAAACTAATGCATCCTCATCCCTCTTTAGCCACGTATCTAGCTGTTGCTGCGCCCCTAGCGTAGGCTTAATCTTCATGCTCATCAGCTTGTATCTGACAGTTTGAGTAACCAACTTACCCACCACTTCCGGGGGCCTTGGTTTATCATTAAACAGCCTTCTATTCCTTTCCTGCCAAATAGCATAAGCTCTAGCTGCTATAACCAATCTATTAATATTTGAATCGATATCCTTGCCCTTATATATACTAACGTGCTTTTCAAGGTTCTAATGTGCATACAGAGTCGGACCATGTCCTAAGTTGTCGTACGATGTTCAAAGGACTCCGACGAATTGATTAGGTTTATTATAGAGTTTTAAGGTTTCGTATGGAGTTGTAAGGTGTTGTTACTCGTTGTAAGGCGTATTACATTATACTAACGTGCTTTTCAAGGTGCTAATATGCATACGGAGTCGTAAGATATTCTAAGTTGTCGTACGACGTTCAATGGACTCGGACGAATTCATTAGGTTTATTATTTAGTTTTAAGGTTTTGTACGGTGTTGTAAGGTATTGTTAGGAGTTTAAGGCATCCTATGTTATACTAAAGTGCTTTTCAAGGTGCTAATGTTGCATATAGAGTCGTAAGATGTCTTAAGTTGCCGTACGATGTTCAAAGGACTCCGACGAATTCATAAGGTTTATTATGGAGTTGAAAAGTTTTGTACTGTGATGTAAGGTGTTCTTAGGAGTTGTAACGCGCCCTACATTTTTCTAACGTGCTTTTCATGTTGCTAATGTCGCTAATTGAGCCGTTACATGTCCTGAGTTGTCGTACGATGTTCAAAGGACTTCGACGAATTCATTAGGTTTATTATGGAGTTTTTAGGTTTTGTACGGTGTTTATGTTGTTGTTAGGAATTGTAAGGAGTTCTACATTATACTAACGTGCTTTTCAAGGTTCTAATGTGCATACAGAGTCAGACGATGTCCTAAGTTGTCGTACGATGTTCAAAGGACTCCGACGAATTCAGTAGGTTTATTATGGAGTTGTAAGGATTCGTACGGTGTTGTAAGGTGTTGTTAGTAGTTGTAAGGCGTCTTACATTATACTAACGTGCTTTTCAAGGTGCTAATGTGCATAAAGAGTCGTAAGATATTCTAAGTTGTCATACGATGTTTAATAGACTCGGACGAATTCATTAGGTTTATTATTGAGTTTTAAGGTTTCGTACGGTGTTGTAAGGTGTTGTTAGTAGTTTAAGGCATACTATGCTATACTAAAGTGTTTTTCAAGGTGCTAATGTTGCATATAGAGTCATAAGATGTCTTAAGTTGCCGTACGATGTTCAAAGGACTCGGTCGAATTCATTAGGTTTATTATGTAGTTTTAAAGTTCCGTACGGTGATGTAAGGTGTTCTTAGGAGTTGTAACGCGTCCTACATTTTTCTAACGTGCTTTTCATGTTGCTAATGTCGCTAATTGAGCCGTTACATGTCCTGAGTTGTCGTACGATGTTCAAAGGACTTCGACGAATTCATTAGGTTTATTATGGAGTTTTTAGGTTTTGTACGGTGTTGTAAGTTGTTGTTAGGAATTGTAAGGTGTTCTACATTATACTAACGTGCTTTTCAAGGTTCTAATGTTGCATATAGAGTCGTAAGATGTCTTAAGTTGCCGTACGATGTTCAAAGGACTCCGACGAATTCATTAGGTTTATTATGGAGTTTTAAAGTTCCGTACGGTGATGTAAGGTCTTCTTAGTAGTTGTAACGCGTCCTACATTTTTCTAACGTGCTTTTCATGTTGCTAATGTCGCTAATTGAGCCGTTACATGTCTTGAGTTGTCGTATGATGTTCAAAGGATTTCGACGAATTCATTAGGTTTATTATGGAGTTTTTAGGTTTTATACGGTGTTGTAAGTTGTTGTTAGGAATTGTAAGGTGTTCTACATTATACTAATGTGCTTTTCAAGGTTCTAATGTGCACAGAGTTAGACGTTGTCCTAAGTTGTCGTACGATGTTCAAAGGACTCGGCGAATTCATTAGGTTTATTATGGAGTTTTAAAGTTCCGTACGGTGATGTAAGGTGTTCTTAGGAGTTGTAACGCGTCCTACATTTTTCTAACGTGCTTTTCATGTTGCTAATGTCGCTAATTGAGCCGTTACATGTCCTGAGTTGTCGTACGATGTTCAAAGGACTTCGACGAATTTATTACGTTTATTATGGAGTTTTTAGGTTTTGTACGGTGTTGTAAGTTGTTATTAGGAATTGTAAGGTGTTCTACATTTTACTAACGTGCTTTTCAAGGTTCTAATGTGCATACAGAGTTGGACGTTGTCCTAAGTTATCGTACGATGTTCAAAAGACTCGGACGAATTCAGTAGGTTTGTTATGGAGTTTTAAGGTTTCGTACGGTGTTATTAGGAGTTGTAAGGCGTCCTGCATTATACTAATGTGCTTTTCAAGGTGCTAATGTGCATACAGAGTCGTAAGATGTCCAAAGTAGGCGTACGATGTTCAAAGGACTCGGACGAATTCATTTGGTTTATTATTGAGTTTTAAGGTTTCGTACGGTGGTAAGGTGCTGTTAGGAATTTAAGGCATCCTAAGTTATATTGACGTGCTTTTTAAGGTGCTAATATGGCATACAGAGTCGTAAGATGTCTTAAGTTGCCGTACGATGTTCAAAGGACTCCGACGAATTCATTAGGTTAATTATGGAGTTTAAAAGTTTTGTACGGTGATGTAAGGTGTTCTTAGGAGTTGTAGCGAGTCCTACATTTTTCTAACGTGCTTTTCATGTTGCTAATGTCGCTAATTGAGCCGTTACATGTCCTGAGTTGTCGTACGATGTTCAAAGGACTTCGACGAATTCATTAGGTTTATTATGGAGTTTTAGGTTTTGTACGGTGTTGTAAGTTGTTGTTAGGAATTGTAAGGTGTTCTACATTATACTAACGTGCTTTTCAAGGTTCTAATGTGCATACAGAGTCGGTCGATGTCCTAAGTTGTCGTACGATGTTTAAAGGACTCCGACGAATTGATTAGGTTTATTATAGAGTTTTAAGGTTTCGTACGGTGTTGTAAGGTGTTGTTACTCGTTGTAAGGCGTATTACATTATACTAACGTGCTTTTCAAGGTGCTAATATGCATACGGAGTCGTAAGATATTCTAAGTTGTCGTACGACGTTCAATGGACTCGGACGAATTCATTAGGTTTATTTTTTATTTTTAAGGTTTCGTACGGTGTTGTAAGGTATTGTTAGGAGTTTAAGGCATCCTATGTTATACTAAAGTGCTTTTTTTTTGGGTAAAGGGTTACCCCGGTGATTCTATTATAAAGACAACCGTCAATGAAGTACAAGTAG
Source organism: Tagetes erecta (assembly GCA_030867185.1). Classification (NCBI taxonomy): domain Eukaryota; kingdom Viridiplantae; phylum Streptophyta; class Magnoliopsida; order Asterales; family Asteraceae; genus Tagetes; species Tagetes erecta. Next base: position 66,027,478 of record CM061486.1, read on the forward strand.
TGAGGATGTGTTCCACACTAGTTCATATGTGGGACAAACCCCCACATATGTGAACAAAATAGATAACTAACCAAAACAATCCAAACAAACTAGTCTACCACAGATAAACGACCTAATAGAAAGAAAATAACAAAACCAAACCATCATCCGCCATCATCAAATATGAACTCTCCACCCTCGAGAATCTACCTCTAAAACCCGAGCAAATAATTATCCATTGGAAACCACATGAGAAGAGGAGCTTTCCCCTGATTTATCTCTAGATATATCTCTTATTTCATTAAAGATATCTTCAACCTCTTCCTCATCCAAGACTTCAAGCACCTCTCTCTCCAATTTATCCTTCGCTTTGATAGATTCCAACGCCCCCCCATCCTTCACATGCTCCGAATCTAGAGAACTAAAGGAGTTTTGTACTTGGATCTTCTGGGGGTCTCTACCTTTACCAGCCGAAGTAGTGGGTCTTGCTCCCATCATTTTCTTGTAGTTGAACGCTCGATATTCAAATTTTGGTTTCTGATTGGTAACTTGAAACCCACTTTTGTTATCCTTTTTCCTCCCCTTTACTTCAGTAAACCCATCCCTATTAACCTTTGGTTTAGGGGCAGAATTAGGTTTAGCACCAACCTGTTCTGGGATAGATGTAGCACGAACCTGTTTAGGACATTCATCATTTAGATGTCCAAACACACAACACTGCGTACACCTCGGGGGCGTCCATTCATACTCCACACCAACACTCTCAGTAGCGTATTTATCTCCATCCACATTAGGAATAGCCATAGTTAGCACATCCTTAAACTCATGCTCTGCTGAAATTTCAATAAGAGCCCTTGCATAACTACTTCTACCCCAACTTTCAGAACACATAGAAGCAGTGTAGGAATCTAGTAACCTTGGAGAACCAATCTTTGAAGCAAGCATGCTTAACCCATCATCTGTATAAGCTGCAATAGGCACATCATGCAATTTAACCCAAACCGCCACTTTCCTAATGTCTTCCTTTTTAAGGACAGTAGTAGGAGACCATGTATTTAGAACAATCGGTTTATTGCGAATTAGCCAAGGTCCCCCTTCAAGCACATCAAGCATACTCTTGTTATCAACAAATTTGAAGAAAAAGAAGCCATTAGCATTCATCATACATTTTTGAAGACCATACTTCTTCCAATTTGTTTTCACAAAATGCTCAACAACAGGATATGCAACTCTATCCCCTAGAAAATACCCATATAGAGTGAAAGCTAATTTATCTTGGACAATTTTAACCGATTCCCTAGAGAGAACCACATCAACACCTTGTTGTGTATCCAACGGCTCCAAAAAACGAAAATTAATGCTACTTTTGGACGTACCGGATTGTAGAGTAGCAGCATAAGAATTCACATTAGGCTCAATAATCTGGTCACTAGTGGAAGCCTCATTATCTTTGTCAGGTAAAATCACAGCTTGTTTTTCAATTTGAACATCCGCTTGATTTATAATCTTACCACGACGAGGAAGACGAACACCATCAATATTCACCACCTTCCGAGCAATACCCTCAATTTTTGGCTCTGTATTCTCTACAAATCTTACTTTTCGAGCACTGATAGGTTTTGGACTTAATTCTGTCTCCATTGAAGAAAAACGAATTTAATAACCAAACCAAGATTCAAGAACCAAGAAACAAGAATCAAGATTCAAGAACAAGAATCAAGATCCAAGAAACAAGAATCAAGAATCAAGATTCATGAACCAATAGCCAAATTCGCCCCTCTTTCAGCCGCCACAAACCCTAATCACGATCAGAAAAACCCTAACCACGATCAGAAATCAGCTAGCTCAAAACCTCTATTCTCTCAAAAAAGATCAAATCCAAGAACACCAACGCAGCAAAGCATCAATAACCCAAAAAAATCCAAGAAACGGCAGCCCCACAACACAAAACCCTAATCCTAGAATAAAAAAACGGCAATTACAAGAAGAAAACAGAAAACCTAATTTGCATAAGTGTTAGATACGCAAATCATACACCAATTACCAATTAGATTCAAAGAAAAAGGAAGAACACTTGAAATCGCCATTCTAGGGAGAGAAAATTAAGGTTTCAGTTGCTAAAGTGGCATATACTAAAGTGCTTTTCAAGGTGCTAATGTTGCATATAGAGTCGTAAGATGTCTTAAGTTGCCGTACGATGTTCAAAGGACTCCGACAAATTCATTAGGTTTATTATGGAGTTTTAAAGTTCCGTACGGTGATGTAAGGTGTTCTTAGGAGTTGTAACGCGTCCTACATTTTTCTAACGTGCTTTTCATGTTGCTAATGTCGCTAATTGAGCCGTTACATGTCCTGCGTTGTTGTACGATGTTCAGAGGACTTCCACGAATTCATTAGGTTTATTATGGAGTTTTTAGGTTTTGTACGGTGTTGTAAGTTGTTGTTAGGAATTGTAAGGTGTTCTACATTATACTAACGTGCTTTTCAAGGTTCTAATGTGCATACAGAGTCTGACGATGTCCTAAGTTGTCGTACGATGTTCAAAGGACTCCGACGAATTGATTAGGTTTTTTAATGAGTTTTAAGGTTTCATACGGTGTTGTAAGGTGTTGTTACTCGTTGTAAGGCGTATTACATTATACTAACGTGCTTTTCAAGGTGCTAATGTGCATATGGATTCGTAAGATCTTCTAAGTTGTCGTACGATGTTCAATGGACTCGGACGAATTCATTAGTTTTATTATTAAGTTTTAAGGTTTCGTACATTGTTGTAAGGTGTTCTTAGGAGTTTAAGGCATCCTATGTTATACTAAAGTGCTTTTCAAGGTGCTAATGTTGCATATAGAGTCGTAAGATGTCTTAAGTTGCCGTACGATGTTCAAAGGACTCGGACGAATTCATTAGGTTTATTATGGAGTTTTAAAGTTCCGTACGGTGATGTAAGGTGTTCTTAGGAGTTGTAACGCGTCCTACATTTTTCTAACGTGCTTTTCATGTTGCTAATGTCGCTAATTGAGCCGTTACATGTCCTGAGTTGTCGTACGATGTTCAAAGGACTTCGACGAATTTATTACGTTTATTATGGAGTTTTTAGGTTTTGTACGGGGTTGTAAGTTGTTATTAGGAATTGTAAGGTGTTCTACATTTTACTAACGTGCTTTTCAAGGTTCTAATGTGCATACAGAGTTGGACGTTGTCCTAAGTTATCGTACGATGTTCAAAAGACTCGGACGAATTGATTAGGTTTTTAAAGAGTTTTAAGGTTTCATACGGTGTTGTAAGGTGTTGTTACTCGTTGTAAGGCGTATTACATTATACTAACGTGCTTTTCAAGGTGCTAATGTGCATATGGATTCGTAAGATCTTCTAAGTTGTCGTACGATGTTCAAAGGACTCAGACGAATTCATTAGGTTTATTATTGAGTTTTAAGGTTTCGTACTGTGGTAAGGTGCTGTTAGGAATTTAAGGCATCCTAAGTTATACTGACGTGCTTTTTAAGGTGCTAATATGGCATACAGAGTCGTAAGATGTCTTAAGTTGCCGTACGATGTTCAAAGGACTCGGACGAATTCATTAGGTTTATTATGGAGTTTAAAAGTTTTATACGGTGATGTAAGGTGTTCTTAGGAGTTGTAAGGCGTCCTGCATTATACTAATGTGCTTTTCAAGGTGCTAATGTGCATACAGAGTCGTAAGTTGTCTAGAGTTGGCGCACGATATTCAAAGGACTCAGACGAATTCATTAGGTTTATTATTGAGTTTTAAGGTTTCGTACTGTGGTAAGGTGCTGTTAGGAATTTAAGGCATCCTAAGTTATACTGACGTGCTTTTTAAGGTGCTGATATGGCATATAGAGTCGTAAGATGTCTTAAGTTGCCGTACGATGTTCAAAAGACTTGGACGAATTCATTAGGTTTATTATGGAGTTTAAAAGTTTTGTACGGTGATGTAAGGTGTTCTTAGGAGGTGTAACGCGTCCTACATTAGTCTAACGTGCTTTTGATTTTGCTAATGTCGCATACTAAGGCGTAACATATCCTGAGCTGTCGTACGATCTTCAATGGACATCGACGAATTCATTAGGTTTATAATGGATTTTTTAGGTTTTGTGCAGTGTTGTAAGTTGTTGTTAGGAATTTTAAGGTGTTCTACATTATATAAACGTGCTTTTCAAGGTTCTAATGTGCATATAGAGTCGAACGATGTCCTAACTTGTCGTACGATAATCAAAGGACTCCGACGAATTGATTAGGTTTATTATGGAGTTTTAAGGTTTCGTACGGTGTTGTAAGGTGTTGTTACTAGTTCTAAGTCGTATTACGTTATACTAACGTGCTTTTCAAGGTTCTAATGTGCATACGGAGTCGTAAGATATTCTAAGTTGTCGTACGATGTTCAATGGACTCGGACAAATTCATTAGGTTTATTATTAAGTTTTAAGGTTTCGTACGGTGTTGTTGTTAGGAGTTTAAGGCATCGTATCTTATACTAAAGTGCTTTTCAAGGTGCAAATGTTTCATATAGAGTCGTAAGATGTCTTAAGTTGCCGTACGATGTTCAAAGGACTCAGATGAATTTATTAGGTTTATTATGAAGTTTTAAAGTTCCGTACGGTGATGTAAGGTGTTCTTAGGATTTGTAACGCGTCCTACATTTTTCTAACGTGCTTTTCATGTTGCTAATGTCGCTAATTGAGCCGTTACATGTCCTGAGTTGTCGTACGATGTTCAAAGGACTTCAACGAATTCATTATGTTTATTGTGGAGTTTTTAGGTTTTGTACGATGTTGTAAGTTGTTAGGAATTGTAAGGTGTTCTACATTATACTAACGTGCTTTTCAAGGTTCTAATGAGCATACAGAGTTAGACGTTGTCCTAAGTTGTCGTACGATGTTCAAAGGACTCGGACGAATTCATTAGGTTTATTATGGAGTTTTAAAGTTCCGTACGGTGATGTAAGGTGTTCTTAGGAGTTGTAACGCGTCCTACATTTTTCTTACGTGCTTTTCATGTTGCTAATGTCGCTAATTGAGCCGTTACATGTCCTGAGTTGTCGTACGATGTTCAAAGGACTTCGACGAATTTATTACGTTTATTATGGAGTTTTTAGGTTTTGTACGGTGTTGTAAGTTGTTATTAGGAATTGTAAGGTGTTCTACATTTTACTAACGTGCTTTTCAAGGTTCTAATGTGCATACAGAGTTGGACGTTGTCCTAAGTTATCGTACGATGTTCAAAAGACTCGGACGAATTCAGTAGGTTTGTTATGGAGTTTTAAGGTTTCGTACGGTGTTATTAGGAGTTGTAAGGCGTCCTGCATTATACTAATGTGCTTTTCAAGGTGCTAATGTGCATACAGAGTCGTAAGATGTCCAAAGTAGGCGTACGATGTTCAAAGGACTCGGACGAATTCATTTGGTTTATTATTGAGTTTTAAGGTTTCGTACGGTGGTAAGGTGCTGTTAGGAATTTAAGGCATCCTAAGTTATACTGGCGTGCTTTTTAAGGTGCTAATATGGCATACAGAGTCGTAAGATGTCTTAAGTTGCCGTACGATGTTCAAAGGACTCCGACGAATTCATTAGGTTTATTATGGAGTTGAAAAGTTTTGTACGGTGATATAAGGTGTTCTTAGGAGTTGTAACGCGTCCTACTTTAGTCTAACGTGCTTTTGATGTTGCTAATGTCGCATACTAAGTCGTAACATCTCCTGAGTTGTACGATCTTCAATGGACATCGACGAATTCATTAGGTTTATAATAGTGTTTTTAGGTTTTGTGCGGTGTTGTAAGTTGTTGTTAGGAATTGTAAGGTAATATACATTATACTAACGTGCTTTTCAAGGTTCTAATGTGCATACAGAGTCGGACGATGTCCTAAGTTGTTGTACGATGTTCAAAGGACTCCGACGAATTGATTAGGTTTATTATAGAGTTTTAAGGTTTCGTACGGTGTTTTAAGGTGTTGTTACTCGTTGTAAGGCGTATTACATTATACTAACGTGCTTTTCAAGGTGCTAATGTGCATACGGAGTCGTAAGATATTCTAAGTTGTCATACGAAGTTCAATGGACTCGGACGAATTCATTAGGTTTATTATTAAGTTTTAAGGTTTCGTACGGTGTTGTAAGGTGTTGTTAGGAGTTTAAGGCATCCTATGTTATACTAAAGTGCTTTTCAAGGTGCTAATGTTGCATATAAAGTCGTAAGATGTCTTAAGTTGCCGTACAATGTTCAAAGGACTCGGATGAATTCATTAGGTTTATTATGGAGTTTTAAAGTTCCGTACGGTGATGTAAGGTGTTCTTAGGAGTTGTAACGCGTCCTACATTTTTCTAACGTGCTTTTCATGTTGCTAATGTCGCTAATTGAGCCGTTACATGTCCTGAGTTGTCGTATGATGTTCAAAGGACTTCCACGAATTCATTAGGTTTATTATGGAGTTTTTAGGTTTTCTACGGTGTTGTAAGTTGTTGTTAGGATTGTAAGGTGTTCTACATTATACTAACTTGCTTTTCAAGGTTCTAATGTGCATACAGAGTTAGACGTTGTCCTAAGTTGTCGTACGATGTTCAAAGGACTCGGACGAATTCATTAGGTTTATTATGGAGTTTTAAGGTTTCGTACGGTGTTGAAAGGTGTTGTTAGGAGTTGTAAGGCGTCCTGCATTATACTAATGTGCTTTTCAAGGTTCTAATGTGCATACAGAGTGAGGAATTGCTTGATATTGGGAGATGGGCGATTAGGGCGATTTGGGCGATTAGGGTTTGCATGCTGATTGCTTGATCTTGCATGTGTTGCAATTCAATCTTTCGATTGTTGGTGAGTTCGTTTAATTTTCTCTAATTGATTTACGCTTATTCTTGTGTAGTAGTCCTGAGATACAATTGGTTTTGGCCAGTTTATTCGAGCACTATTAGCAAGATATAGGGTTTATCGATTAGGGTTTGGTGGGATTTCTTTCACTAAATCATACATTGCTAACTCTTACTGCTTAGTAGGTCTGTAATCGAAAGCGGCTATTGAATATAGTATAGCTTTTTGGTACGAATCCTATTAACCTATTAAGACTTGGTAGTGGTATTGGTTTGGTGCTGTTCTTCGCTTTTCTGGAGTTTTTTAACAATGGAGAAACGATCACTTGCTGATAAAGTTAAAAATATTGATGGAAAGGTTAAGAGAAGCATTCTAAGGAGATCGAATACTGCAACCACTGATGAGGTGAATCAGAATAAGGAAACTGGGCAGATTAGGGTTTCGGTGAATAATACTGGTAATGGAGAGATGGATAAAAGTTTGAATAGGACGGGTGAGGTTATGAAGGAGCCGGGCGAAGTGCTCAAGGAGCCGGGTGAGGGTTGTAATGCGGCTAGTTATAGTGACCCGGCTGCAAGTGTTGACCCGGCAAGAAGCGTTGACCCGGCAACAAGCGTTAACCCGGCTGCAAGTGTTGACCTGGCAACAAGTGTTGACACGGCTGCAAGTGTTGACCCGGCTACAAGCGTTGACCCGGCTAGTTACACGAGTATACATGTTGACACGGTTATGCAGGGTGACACGGCTGGTTATGTTAACAAGGCTAATAATAGTGACCCGGCTACAAGTGTTGACCCGGCTATGGACATTCATACAGCTGAATATGTTGACCCGGCAAGAGCTTTTGACCCTACTGTTAACTCCTATGCTGAGATGACAAAAAAATTTGGGCTAAATTCGGATCAAATGGGAGCAAAAGTGAATTTTAGGTATATGTTGAATGCTGAAACAAAGCAGGGGTTTGATGTTGTGCTTCCAAAGGACTCAGTTCGGGCAGTTTGTAATAAACTGGAGTTTACGTTGTATGGGTACTTTCTAGGGGATAGGATGGCGTACCCTGTAGTAGAGTATTATGTTCGTATGAAGTGGAAAAAATATGGTCTCCAGAGGTCCATGATGAATGCAAATGGGTTTTTCTTCTTTAAGTTTAACTAGGTGTTAGACCCGTGTACACGGGTTTTCTATATATTATCATATAAATTTTTAATTTTATTTTAATAAAATCTGATATTTTATAAATATTGCAAAAGTTCTTTATAAACTATATTAACTGTTGAGACTTCTATATCTTTTTCTTATCAGAAACTAAAATATTGGAAATAGCCACATACAACTGTCTGTGATTGAAAACGGGTCGTACAAGAGATTGATCTTGGTTTTTGTTTATCGTCATTAAAAAGCATACAGTAACTGGAAATTGTTTTTTACAGATCTTGACTGGTACTGTGACACCCCGCCCGGCGGCGGAAACACCGGGCTGTCATTGGAATTGGATATCAATAGTAAACAAAGCACATGGTATTTATTTATTAAGTCTAATAATGATATCATAAGTTTTGGAACATGAGACTTAAATGGATACGACAAAATAATAAAACGGAAACAGTAAATGCAATTGTCTTTTTATCATTCTAGGTCCAAGGCAATCCTATGTCTTGGCAAAAGCATCAAAACAATATCAAAGCGTCACCTGAAATATGTGAAAATAAAGTTAGCTATTTAAAGCTAGTGAGTAAACTACAGTTGATAAATAATAGTATAGAAAATCCGAGATCATCATAACATGCTGCGCAATCTTACATGTATAGCTATTTCATCATATTACTCAACCTTTGACCATAGAACACATAGAAACAAGAATCATAGACCCCGCAGGGTAACCTCTAGCAACAAGTCATGAGGAACCACTCATGTTACAATTAGTGATAACTGTTATTTAACCGTCATTTAACCGTCTCGATGTGTAAGTTATCAAAAATTGTTTTAGCATCGAAGGGACATAGTAGCATAGCAACAAGCATCACAGTATAGTAACTAGTAACCATTGTATAGAATCGCCGGGTTTAAATCACCTATCGTTGTTGTACATGTAGGTGGGTTTGTCAGACCATTAGCGCTAACATTGTACCGGTGGAAATTACAAGTAATATACTACTTTAAACTACCACATAAGGATTGCATCTTGTCGCGAGTCAAGACTAACACATTTTATGATCTCTTTTGGAAAACAAATAGAAAATTGAAAACATTGTATAGTAACTAGAAACATATTTCAGCCCCAAAACGTAATAAAAAGGGAAGTGAGTTTACTCACCTTGAAACTTGGGCTCGAAACAAATAGTAAATAGTCTGAATTGAAACGAGGATCGTCAAAATATTAGAATCACCTAAAATGACAATCCTATTTTAGTAAACATATTGTATAGAAACCTTGAATAGAAACAATAAGAGTCTAAGAAAATTGGAAATCTAGGGTATCGAATTGGGATTTGGGAGTTTCTCGTTAAACGACCAAAAATATATAAAATCATTTATTCATACCGATAGTAATTGTAATAATAATTAATTTTTTTTATAAACAATAGAAACTTTAATATTATATTTTTAACAATGATTTATATAATGTCAGAAGTATGCCATATTCATTAGAAATATGTTCACATCATTTTAAAGTATATAAAATCCGTATAAAAGTCTTATTCACATGGCCAATTATTTATAAGACTTCGTATGCATTTTGTAAAAATTTAAAATACATTTATAGTATTCTTGTAGTATTAAAAGTGTTTGTAATAATTAAATTTATAAAATTAAATTCATACATAAACATGGTTGGTATGTTTTATATAATTTTAGCACTTTATAAAATATATATGATGGTGTTGATATTAGATTTAAGATGGTTAGTAAAATGAGTATTATAATAATTAAATAAAAATTATATAAAATCAGTTTAGCCCGGGGATTGAACCTGCGACTTCAAGTTCACAGCCCAAAGACTAAACCAAAAGCGCTACATGATGTTTTTGTTTAAAATTGGCTTGGAAATGTTTTTACTATGTTACGGATAAAAGAACCCAAATTCCATACAAACCCTAGATTACGAATCCGTAAATTACTTCGGATTGGGATAAAGAAGCTTGCAATTGATTGAGGGCTTTTGATAAGCATAAGATCACGAGTATTTTAGCACGAATTACTTACTTGATTGGAGACGAATTGAAACGATTAAGATGAAGAACATGCCGCGACTGTGAAGGATTCAAAACTGGAATCTAGAGATTGTTAAACTTTAATTAAAATTCCAGATTTACTCTTTAAAACATGATGAATGAAAGCCCCAATAAAATTTCGGATGAAAACAACTTCTTGATTCTTGATTTGCGACTTGCAGGTTCGAACAAGATGAAGATCAACGACCCAGTTCTTGATGTTTTAGGTTGAAATTGCTTACCCAGAGAGTGAGAGCGACCTCTAATGAGGGTTTTACGATAAATGAATTAGATTATTTTGATTGAAAACAAGTCGAACGGTACCGAGTTTGATAACGGAGTAAATTGGATTGATTGGTGTTTAATTGAGAGAATAAGATTCGATTAAAACTCACAAACAGTTTCTAATCGTCGAAAGGGTCATAGTAGTTAATTCCATTTACTGTTTTGTGCGTTTTGGGATGGTTTTGTTATGTGGGTTTCGTAACCGATCACAAAATTGAGTTAAAACGTGAATTGGATCGATTAAATGAATATTAAACCTTGGTAACTACTTCGAAACACACAGAGGACCATTTTATAGGTTTTTGATTTCATTAAAACGATTAAAAATGGGAAATGAGGGCTGCCGGAGCTTTGCCGCCGGTGGCCGGAGCACACACCGGAAAATCGGGGAGAGAGAAGAGGGGGGGGGGAATTTAATGTAAATTTACAGTTTAGGACCCTCAAGTTTGTTGTGTTATTAAGTTTGTTTTATAACTTTAATATAAGTTTCAAAAGTTGACAATTTTAACACAAACTATTTTAACTAACTTAATTAAACCGCGTTAACTCGTAACCTTTATTATAGGTGACGTTTTTACGTCTCCACTTCGCTTTTGACTTTGGAAGATTATATTTAGGCTTAGAAGTAATCATCTTTGATAATTTTTATAAAAAAAATCTCTTTTATAAATTATAATTCATATTTTCATTAGATTTATTTATTATAGATAGTATTTAAGTAGTAACTTAGATATTAACGCAAAAAGAATTCGATTGGTTTATTAAAGACGGGAATAATATAAAGTTTTATATTAGTAACGAACAAAACGTTACATCTTTGATAAAGATAAATACAAATAAATAAATGATAGACGGATTCGGGTTCGAGCCGGGCATTCGGGTTCAGGTTTGGGCCAGATGTCACAGTCTCCCCTCCTTATATAAATTTCGTCCCGAAATTTGCTCAACCGAAACAGAAGATGAAACGAAAAGATGCAATTATTTAGCTTTAATTATGAATGCAGTTACGTTATTTAGCTTTTCTAATTTGAACATGATACTTTAGTCTCGAGGAGTTGAATTAGAATACACCAATTTAAGAACAAAGTGATGATAATGACAGATGGTAATTTGCGAAAACAATTGTTAAATTTTGATCTATATACAATAAGAAATGATTTATGATTTCTGCATTGGTTCAAATGGTAATAAGTTAGATTAACTTAGAATGTAAAAAGTTTATCTTACTCGATGATGTATGATAGGTTTTATTATATGAATAAGATATTTAGAACAACACGAACATTCACAAATCGAAACAACGCTTCATTTGATAGTATGACAAAAGCATTTATATATAGGAAGTACCAGCGGCGTATCCACCATACTCTTGTCATACCACATTTGTCGCATTGCCCACATGACAAAACTTGCTATGGTTTCCATGCACCAACTTTCATAATTCCGTGTGCACCCGTAATTACTTTAGTTTTTGCATGGACCACATAGTTCATTCGGTCACGTGCGAGTCAGATGTACACGAAAGTTTCTAAATCAAAAGATGGGTTATATATAGGATGTACACGAGTCAGGTGATACGCAAATTGTTGATTCGAGCGGGTCGAGTTAATATATGGTCATTGCTCTTGTAAATAATTTTGTTGCCTTACATAGCTACTCAAATTCGAGTACAAAAATAGTAGCAACTTAAATTTTTGATAAACCCACTTTATGTGTGAGATGTAGGTATCAAAGGTTCATAGTATCGCCAAGTTCATAAGCGTTAGTTCATGATGAGAATAATCCAATTTATAGTTCAAATGGATAAACCACTCAGTTTTCTTAATAGATACAATTCTTACGACATTTGAGTTCATATAGCAAAAACTTTAGGTAAACCAAGTGAAGTGACAAGATTATATGAAATGATGTTATTTTTCTTTAATACGGTTTAAAAAGAAAAACTATGTAATTAGATAATGAGTTTAGAAAAAGTTAAAAGTTTTAAATGTTTACTATCTATGGAGACATTGATTTGAAAATAAATAAATAGCACAGTCTAAGTCTTAAATATTCGATATTGGAAAAACATGAATCATGACGTTTGTTGCAAGCGTTTGTATTACATTTGAGAAAACATGGAAATGTTACGCAAATATTTAATAATGTTTAGAATAATCAATCCCTACTTAAAGAAATCATTTATCATGAAAATTTTATTTTAAATATATTTTTATTTGAAAAAAATAGAGAAATCATTTTAATAGAATCAATTATTGTTAATTAAATTTTTTTTAACGAAAATCGCAGATAAAACATAGTGTTTTAAGTAGCAAGTTTAAACGTAAAAGACACGTTGGGTTTATATGGATTTATAGAAACGAGACGCATAAAATTCCATTAGTGGCCATATGTACAAATAAAATACTTTAGTTCAATGAGTTTAGGAATAGTTGTGTAGTGAGTTAGTTGTGTAGTGAGTTCACGTTAAGTTGTGGAAAGCGAATTAATGAATAACATCATTTAATGGAGGATTAGAAGTTGGATTAGAATCTTATGATTAGAAGAGTAGCTTAGACAACATTTGAGTATTTGAAATCAAGTTGAGATACTTTGAAGGTAAACGTTCGATTCGTAAATCAAACGAATGCGTTGACATGTCAAAATAGTAAACCTGTTACGAGATTTTCAAGAATCATGAATTAAGTTTCAATTTGGGATTCGATAATTGAATTGAGATTAGAACCTTAAATTTGGTATTTGGTATTTGTTTTGAAGTTTTGATAATTTGATTGAGGTTATTCAATATGTCTTAGTTTTGATTTAGAACATTCGGGTCGCGATGGTATTAGCGAGTCATTCACGTCTTGTTGCCATTCTACAAGATAGGATAGAAAAGGATTTCATGAAACATAAGAAAATGTTGGATAGCACAAGTTGCAATGAAACTTTTGGATCGAATAGAAAATGATAATTGTACTTTGAATTTCATAGAATTGTTAAAGAATCCATAACATAGTAATCACTTGAAAATCATTGAAATGTAAATAAGCAACTTTGGAATAACATTTGAAATAATATAGAAACCCACTGAAATAACTTGAAATCATAGAAAATGATATTCATAGAATCCATAAATAAATAGAACTCGAAGGCATAGGAATGTGTCTTGGTTTTGGACACTTAAGACTTATCAAAGTGTTAAGTTCGTTTTCAACGTATTCGAAAAAACGTGCTTTAGCCTATAGGGTCACACTCATCTCGTCCATCCCCAGGTAAGCATACTGGTCTCTTAAAGAGATTTATACGAAATGCTTTGCCTTAGACAGGATGTCCGTGATACAGGCGTTCCCCCTTCCGGATTGCACACGTTCCCACGTATCAAACTTACTTAAGACGATGACGAGATTCCACAAAGAGAAAGATCCTAATCACACAGACGAGTCTCTTGTAGCTCCTTCGCGAAATCGGATAAGAAATAAGATAAAGAAAATGCACAGAAAGGTTCATTAAGAGGAATAAGTAAATAAGTTCTAGAAGAGTTTTCTAAGCACAACTATTTGTACTAAGGACTCTTAGGTTATAGTCTAGGTCGGTGTATTTCTAATACCCTATCCTAGTTCCCTATAACCATGTCTCTGATACCAAACTGTGACACCCCGCCCGGCGGCGGAAACACCGGGCTGTCATTGGAATTGGATATCAATAGTAAACAAAGCACATAGTATTTATTTATTAAGTCTAATAATGATATCATAAGTTTTGGAACATGAGACTTAAATGGATACGACAAAATAATAAAACGGAAACAGTAAATGCAATTGTCTTTTTATCATTCTAGGTCCAAGGCAATCCTATGTCTTGGCAAAAGCATCAAAACAATATCAAAGCGTCACCTGAAATATGTGAAAATAAAGTTAGCTATTTAAAGCTAGTGAGTAAACTACAGTTGATAAATAATAGTATAGAAAATCCGAGATCATCATAACATGCTGCGCAATCTTACATGTATAGCTATTTCATCATATTACTCAACCTTTGACCATAGAACACATAGAAACAAGAATCATAGACCCCGCAGGGTAACCTCTAGCAACAAGTCATGAGGAACCACTCATGTTACAATTAGTGATAACTGTTATTTAACCGTCATTTAACCGTCTCGATGTGTAAGTTATCAAAAATTGTTTTAGCATCGAAGGGACATAGTAGCATAGCAACAAGCATCACAGTATAGTAACTAGTAACCATTGTATAGAATCGCCGGGTTTAAATCACCTATCGTTGTTGTACATGTAGGTGGGTTTGTCAGACCATTAGCGCTAACATTGTACCGGTGGAAATTACAAGTAATATACTACTTTAAACTACCACATAAGGATTGCATCTTGTCGCGAGTCAAGACTAACACATTTTATGATCTCTTTTGGAAAACAAATAGAAAATTGAAAACATTGTATAGTAACTAGAAACATATTTCAGCCCCAAAACGTAATAAAAAGGGAAGTGAGTTTACTCACCTTGAAACTTGGGCTCGAAACAAATAGTAAATAGTCTGAATTGAAACGAGGATCGTCAAAATATTAGAATCACCTAAAATGACAATCCTATTTTAGTAAACATATTGTATAGAAACCTTGAATAGAAACAATAAGAGTCTAAGAAAATTGGAAATCTAGGGTATCGAATTGGGATTTGGGAGTTTCTCGTTAAACGACCAAAAATATATAAAATCATTTATTCATACCGATAGTAATTGTAATAATAATTAATTTTTTTTATAAACAATAGAAACTTTAATATTATATTTTTAACAATGATTTATATAATGTCAGAAGTATGCCATATTCATTAGAAATATGTTCACATCATTTTAAAGTATATAAAATCCGTATAAAAGTCTTATTCACATGGCCAATTATTTATAAGACTTCGTATGCATTTTGTAAAAATTTAAAATACATTTATAGTATTCTTGTAGTATTAAAAGTGTTTGTAATAATTAAATTTATAAAATTAAATTCATACATAAACATGGTTGGTATGTTTTATATAATTTTAGCACTTTATAAAATATATATGATGGTGTTGATATTAGATTTAAGATGGTTAGTAAAATGAGTATTATAATAATTAAATAAAAATTATATAAAATCAGTTTAGCCCGGGGATTGAACCTGCGACTTCAAGTTCACAGCCCAAAGACTAAACCAAAAGCGCTACATGATGTTTTTGTTTAAAATTGGCTTGGAAATGTTTTTACTATGTTACGGATAAAAGAACCCAAATTCCATACAAACCCTAGATTACGAATCCGTAAATTACTTCGGATTGGGATAAAGAAGCTTGCAATTGATTGAGGGCTTTTGATAAGCATAAGATCACGAGTATTTTAGCACGAATTACTTACTTGATTGGAGACGAATTGAAACGATTAAGATGAAGAACATGCCGCGACTGTGAAGGATTCAAAACTGGAATCTAGAGATTGTTAAACTTTAATTAAAATTCCAGATTTACTCTTTAAAACATGATGAATGAAAGCCCCAATAAAATTTCGGATGAAAACAACTTCTTGATTCTTGATTTGCGACTTGCAGGTTCGAACAAGATGAAGATCAACGACCCAGTTCTTGATGTTTTAGGTTGAAATTGCTTACCCAGAGAGTGAGAGCGACCTCTAATGAGGGTTTTACGATAAATGAATTAGATTATTTTGATTGAAAACAAGTCGAACGGTACCGAGTTTGATAACGGAGTAAATTGGATTGATTGGTGTTTAATTGAGAGAATAAGATTCGATTAAAACTCACAAACAGTTTCTAATCGTCGAAAGGGTCATAGTAGTTAATTCCATTTACTGTTTTGTGCGTTTTGGGATGGTTTTGTTATGTGGGTTTCGTAACCGATCACAAAATTGAGTTAAAACGTGAATTGGATCGATTAAATGAATATTAAACCTTGGTAACTACTTCGAAACACACAGAGGACCATTTTATAGGTTTTTGATTTCATTAAAACGATTAAAAATGGGAAATGAGGGCTGCCGGAGCTTTGCCGCCGGTGGCCGGAGCACACACCGGAAAATCGGGGAGAGAGAAGAGGGGGGGGGAATTTAATGTAAATTTACAGTTTAGGACCCTCAAGTTTGTTGTGTTATTAAGTTTGTTTTATAACTTTAATATAAGTTTCAAAAGTTGACAATTTTAACACAAACTATTTTAACTAACTTAATTAAACCGCGTTAACTCGTAACCTTTATTATAGGTGACGTTTTTACGTCTCCACTTCGCTTTTGACTTTGGAAGATTATATTTAGGCTTAGAAGTAATCATCTTTGATAATTTTTATAAAAAAAATCTCTTTTATAAATTATAATTCATATTTTCATTAGATTTATTTATTATAGATAGTATTTAAGTAGTAACTTAGATATTAACGCAAAAAGAATTCGATTGGTTTATTAAAGACGGGAATAATATAAAGTTTTATATTAGTAACGAACAAAACGTTACATCTTTGATAAAGATAAATACAAATAAATAAATGATAGACGGATTCGGGTTCGAGCCGGGCATTCGGGTTCAGGTTTGGGCCAGATGTCACAGGTACATCAAGATGAGTATCAACAACTACTTTTACGCTGTGTTCCCGAGCTTACTTTATGAAGGAAAAGAAAGGAAATGAAAGGAAAGAATAATTATACATGTGTTCCCGAGTTTTATTAAAAGAAAGAAAGGAAAAGAAATGAAGGGAATGTGTGTTCCCGAGTTTCATTAAAGGAAAGAAATGGAAGGAAATGGAAGGAAAACAAGAAGAAAAAGGAAGGAAAACGTTTCCTTCCAAATTGAAAGGAAATGGAAGGAAAGAAAGAGACGAGAAGAAGAGAAAAGAAAAGAAGAGAAAATATTTTTTTTCCTTTCTTTTCTCTCGTTAAATGAACTCGGGAACATAGCGTTAAATTTGGCACAAGCATAAGATGGAATCTCCAACCAACAACCTGCAAAACGCAAAAGCAAGTGTGGATATGGTGTAAAAAATTAATATGTTTTAGTTTAACATTTTATGAATCCAAAAAATGATGAGAAACTTGAAAAGTTAAACTTTGAAAGTTAAACTTTGCACTACAAATGATGAGAAACTTGAAATGTTGCGTTATCATACTCGAACATAATCCATATATCTAATGCCCTGTTTAGGCAGCTTTAATTTGACACTAACAAACTGCACTGTTTTAACAACTTTAAAATGCATAAAAATTGCACAATTAGATAGATAACCCATTGCTTATATCTACATTGTTTTGGCAACTATATGATGCATAAAAACTGTACAAAATTGACAACAATGAATTGCACAAATCTACATAGTTTGATACCTCTATATGCCTACAAATTGCACTAACTGATAGCATTAAACTACATATATCTACACACTTTCGACAATTCTATATGCATAAAAATTGAACCACTTGACATAAATAAACTCCAGAAATCTTAACCAATTTGACAGCTGATGCATAAAAACTACACTAATTTGAGAGCAATAAACTACACAAATCTGAACAGTTCTGACATATCTGCATAAAAGATTTGGAGTTCTAACATATTTTACATTAACAGGATTTCAAGTTAAAAAGCCAAATTTCAGTTCAGTTGTTTTATTTCTGTTTCTTTTTTCTAATATTTTGTCACAAATTCAATAGATTTGTGAGGTAAAAACTTTAAGATAACACCAGGTTTAAAGTTACTTTTACATTTGATGCTCACTTGTGGGTTTGAACTCAACATCTAATAATCTCCAATATATTTTTCCCAATTGCTCAACTACGATGGACACTCTAAACGCTTAGTAAATCCTAACTGAAGCAAGGCACATGTGCAGATTGAAACTCAGGTTTAGGTAGGAAATTAAAATACCACTGTTAAAAAAACCAACTTAGTCATCATTGATGTTTTGTTAAATCTCTTGCAAACATAACAACACCATACAATAATAATAATTATGAAATCCACATAAGCATGATATTTTTGTTTGTAAAAGTGAGCAATGTAAGTTTCTGTTGATAATAATGAGAATATAATAGTGAGCCATAAAGTTGGTAAATGCGACCACATATTGAAATCTCTATTGTCAAAAGCGCTAAACAATTCTATGTTTTTCCCTTTTTAACATATGCTATTCGTTTTGAATGTTTGGTATTGTTTCTGGTATGGTTTTTAACTTTTTGGTATTGATTTTGTTGTTGGTTTTGAATGTTTAGTTTTGGTATTGATTTTGGTATTGGTTTTGGTATTAACTTCTATTGCATAAATGTTTTTAAAAATTTTTTCTTTGTGCGCTTTTTTTGTCTCAGGCGAGCGCTTTTTTTGCGCTTTGCGCCTAGCCTTGAGTGCGCCTATTGCCTTTGACAACAGAGATTGAAATTACCTATTTCCAAGCATATTCAGATAGTTCTGGGTTAAAGCTTCACTTATGAGGTAGAGACTACAAACGCAAATGCATACTAATCAAGATTTTGAATCCTAAAATCACAATTCGGTAAATGAAGTTAAATAATTAAATAATCAAAGAAATTAAAAGTAAAAAACAATACCCTCTCTATTTCTGCGTCTATTAGGAGCCATCTTCCGTTTTCCCTTCTATCGGGTGCCGGATCTAAAGCAAAGATCACCAACTAAAACAAAGATCTCAGACAAATGACAAAACAAATATTCGAAATCAGTGACTTGAACATAAAAATTCACCAGATTTTGTAGAATCAATGCCTCAATTTCAGATTCCTAACCCAAAAAAATGTAAAAAAAAATATTATTTTATACTCTGATTTGGCGGTGCTTATACAATTTAATGGAGAACAATTTGACAATTAAAACATACCAGTTATAGCAGACAATGTGTTCCTGCTGATCAATCTCAATCTAGTGTGGTGTAATGCTCAAAGCGAAATCTCAGTCTGGTGAATAGCAAACAACCAATTCGACAGTCTTGAATGTGATTTGTTAAGGATGCACATAGATGAAAGTATGAAACATGAATTGCTCTGCGAGCGAATACATGATCAAAGGTAAAATAAACATACACAAACGAAGAACCATGTGTCATAATTCATAAATGAAGAAACCCACCCACAAGATGTACTTAACGAATACCTGTGCCAAACGTTCTCACCAAATTTGACCAAAAAAATAAACAAATTCTATATGTATAGGATCATTCCATTAAACGTAATGTTTTTATAATAAACCATGAACCATATGATGCTTGGAATGTTCCAATGAAAGCATCGATCACCTTTATTGATGCAACGTTGTATACTTGTATAAATGTTCTTCAGCTCTGCTATGGTCAAGGCACAATTCTTAAATGCCACAAAAGCTTGAATAGCAGCATCGATGAACACAGAGACATAGCTTTCTTCTAATGGTCGCTCGCACTCATCAATATCTTCACTACATAATATGAAGCATACAACATCAATGAAGTAAAAAATCAAATATAAATCCAAATAGAATATATCCTTATTGGTACATGTAAATTGATAGAAAGGCGTAGATGAAGATAAACACACCTATAAAGGTATAAGTGTCAATGAACAAAAAAGGAGGAGCAACAACAGCAAGTGGTAAACATTAAACAATTAGATTTTCAAAACTTAGGCTCCATGTTATCATGCCCCATGTGTGCGTAAACAATTAGATTTACTTAAATTTAAACAAAAGAAACTAATTACAATTCTAATTAGCTTAAAAGAAGCAATCAAAGATGTGATTAAGCTTACCTCATCATCCATTGCTTCAATTGCCAATGTAAATGTGTAAATGGAACTAACAAGCATAAATGAATGATAAAGCTATTAAACAATACAATATTCGCAGATGAAGATCATACTAACTACAATCAATGATACAGCTATAAAACAATACAATACGGAAAATCACAATTTATACATCAATATAAAAAATTAGGGTTTCATAAATCAAAAAATAAATCCATTTATGTTTGAAAGTGTAGCTGCATGATAATCGATTAACACAAAGAACACGATTACAGTTTTAAACAATGAGAATCATACACATACAAACGACTGATTATGATATAACTTGATTAGTAATCGCAGATGAAGATCGAAGAAGAACAACCAATTAGGGTATTAGTAACAACAGATTAATGGACAAAAACACTGTAAAAAACATCATCGATTGTATTTTGGTTTGAAATAGTGTGTTGAACGACCGATTAGGGTTTAGACATAAATTTGTGCGTGATGAAATCGCAAATGAACAGTTACATACCTGTATTAGTAATCGTAGATGAAGATCGAAGATGGTATCTTGCTTTGTAGTCGCCTCTGGAACAGCGGATTAGGATTTTCAAAAGAAATTTTTGAGAAAGAAAGAGTGTCAGGGAAGTTTTGAAAATTCAAAATGAAAAAAACGGTTCGGGTATTAGTCACATGTTATGAATCGGGTTGCTGATCTCATGCCAACATCATAAATCCTATGTGGCTTGGCTGAAAGATTGACACATACCCCTTGCTGACATCACTCTCATTTCTCCTTTAGTAGTATTAGTAGATGATAAGAAAGGTATGATGGATGTTCTGGAAGGTGGTCCTTGGTTAATTCGAAATAAACCGATTATTCTTAATGTTTGGTCTCCGACTTCAAAGCTCCAGAAGGATGACATCAAAACGGTGTCGGTTTGGGTAAAGTTACATGATGTTCCATTAGTGGCTTATACGTATGTTGGTTTGAGCCTTTTAGTCTCACAGATTGGTACTCCTAGGTTGCTTGACTCGTTTACCACTTCGATGTGTACTAATGCGTGGGGAAGAAGTAGTTTTGCTAGAGCTCTTGTTGAAATATCAGCGGATATGGATTTTAAGGAGGAAATTACTATTGCCGTTCCTGATCTGGAGGGCGATGGCTTTGGATCGGCTAAGGTGTCGGTGGAATATGAGTGGAAACCTCCTAGATGCGGGCATTGTAGTGTATTTGGTCATACTAAGGATGGATGTCCTTTACCGAAACAGGACACCAATCCTAGTTCAAACGTGAATAGTGATGGTTTCAAGGAGGTGAAGAATAAAAAGACAGCAAAGAGAAATGGAATTCAAATTAAGAAACCGCAGTTTGAATATCGTCCAGTGGTTAAAAGAGATGGGACAAATGATGTCAGAAAGATGGATAGGCAAAATGAAAATAGGTTAAAGTTGAAGGAGCCAATGATGGATAACGTCGTGTCTGCTAACCCATTTGGTGTCTTAATGGATGAAGTTGAGAACAGCACTGGGGAGGATAGAATGAAGGGTAATTTGGAAAATGGGATTAATCAACTGGATTCAGATTCGGATGTTGATGAAGTTCTTGATTTGGATAGTGGTATGGCCAGGTTTGTGCAAAATACTTCATTCAAGGATATGAATACTATTAAAGGGGCAAGCACTCCTTCTACTTCAGGTCTCAATGGTTAGTATGACCGCTTGGAACATTAGGGGTTTGAACCGAGCCCCAAAGCAGAAGGAGGTGCGTCAGATTGTTAGAGATAATAAGTTGAGCTTGTGTGCTATCTTGGAGTCTCATGTGGAATTGGATAGACTAACGGGGGTTTGTGAGAGTGTGTTTAAAAGATGGGATTGGACGTCAAATGGAAATATGTGCTCGAAGGGGTCCAGGATTATATTGGGATGGGATCCCCTCATTATGGATGTTATGGTTCTTGCTCAGTCGGATCAGGTTATGCATATTCAAATTTCTTTTAAGCTTGATAAAAGGAGGTTATTCTGCTCTGTTGTTTATGCTGCCAATTATTATGTCCATAGAAGGGAGTTATGGGCTAGTTTATGCAGACACAGTATGATGGTCAAAGGTGACCCCTGGTTTATGATGGGGGACTTTAACTCGGCTTTATTCTCTCATGATTCGTATGCTGGGTCGTCAAGTTCTACTATTGGCATGAGAGAGTTTATGGATTGTATTAACCAGATTGAGATGATTGATGTTAACAGGTCTGGAATGCAATTCACTTGGAAGCAAAAACCCAAACAGGGTAAAGGGGTGTTCAAAAAAATTGATAGGATTATGGCGAATGTTCGATTTACTGATATCTATCCTACGGCAAGTGCTATTTTTCAACTGAATGGTATTTCTGATCATTCTCCCTGTGTCATTAGAATCCCGGAAGTGGAACGTAGTAGACCCCCCCCCCCCATTTCGATTTGCAAATTTCCTTACGTATAAACCGGAATTCAAGGATGTTGTTGCTAAGATTTGGGGTATGAATATTGATGGTGTGCACCAGTTCAAAGTGGTTAAAAGGCTTAAACTTCTTAAACCTCCTTTAAGGGGCTTATTATATATGCAGGGAAATCTTCACTCTAAGGTTGCTGCCATTCATACTCAACTTAATCAAATTCAACGTTTGATTGATGAAGATCCTATGAACTTGGAGTTATACTCCCAGGAGTCTAAACTTCTTGCTTCATTTAGTGAGGCAAGCCTTGATGAAGAAAGATTCTTGAAGCAGAAAGCGAAGGTGCATTGGTTGGCAAGGGGGATGCTAATACTAAGTATTTCCATAGTGCTCTGAAGTGCAGAAACCATAGAGCTCGGATAGACGTCATTACTGATAGTAATGGTAATCTGCATGAAGGGAAGGAGGTTCCAAAGGCGTTTGTTGATCATTATGTGGGGTTTCTGGGAAAGGAGGATATTTCTATTATTCCCATAACTCTGGAGTTGTTTGATGTCCGGATTGATCAGGCTGTGGCTGTTGATATGATTCGAGAGGTGACGGTGGATGAAATCAAAAGGACCATGTTTGCTTTTGGTGATGATAAAGCTCCTGGTCCGGATGGGTTTACAGCTGCGTTTTATAAGAAGTCATGGGATATTGTGGGTCAAGATGTGTGCCTCGCTGTGCAGGATTTTTTTCGTGAGGGCAAGTTACTTATCGAGATGAATCATACTCTGATTACGCTTATTCCCAAGGTTGAGACTCCCACTTTTATTACGGATTATAGACCGATTGCTTGTTGTAATGTTCTGTTTAAGTGCATTACTAAGATTTTAGCGGATAGAATGAAGGAGAGCCTGAGTAGTATTATTAGTTCCAATCAATCTGCTTTTATTCCGGGTAGAAGAATAACGGATAATATTTTATTGACCCAAGAACTCATGCATAGATATCACCTGGATAGTGGGCCTCCAAGGTGTGCGTTTAAAGTTGACATTCAGAAAGCTTATGATACTGTGAATTGGAAATTCTTGAAGACGGTTTTATTGGGTTTTGGCTTTCATCCTATGATTGTTAATTGGGTCATGATGTGTGTTACCACGGTTTCGTTCTCTATCTCTGTGAATGGCAGTCTTCATGGTTATTTTAGGGGGAAACGTGGGCTCCGACAGGGGGATCCGATGTCCCCGTATCTGTTTACTATGGTTATGGAGATCCTTACTTTGGTGTTGAGAAGAGCTGTTTCACTGGACTCGTCTTTCAGATTCCATAATAGATGTGAGAAGATTCTTTTGATTAATTTGTGTTTTGCAGATGACTTATTTCTGTTTGCTAGAGGGGATTTGAGTTCTGCAAAGGTGATTATGAAATCTTTAACGGATTTTGCTAACATGTCTGGGTTGAGCCCGAGCAACCAGAAAAGTACTATATTTTTTTGTAATGTCCCTGTGCAAATCAAGAATAGTATTCTGAATATTATGCCTTTTGTGGAGGGTAAGTTGCCGGTTAGGTATTTGGGTGTTCCTCTTGTGGCGTCTAGAGTGAGGACTTCGGACTGTCGGGCTCTTATTGAAAAAGTTGATAATCGTATTGGTGACTGGAAGAATAAGTTGCTTTCCTTTGCTGGTAGGTGTCAACTCATTAACTCTGTTATCGCTTCTTTTCATGTTTTTTGGTCTTCAGTGTTCATCCTCCCAATCCGGATTATGCATGATATTGAGGCTAAAATGCGGGATTTCTTATGGGCTCGGGGTCCTTTGAAGAAGGGTCGTGCTAGGGTTGCTTGGAAGGATGTTTGCATGCCAAAAGATGAAGGTGGTATGGGGATCAAACGCGTTAGGGATATGAATAAAGCCATGATGTCGTATCACATTTGGAGCATCATCTCTAATCGCCCCTCTGTTTGGGTGGATTGGATCAAGCAATATAGGTTAAAGGGGAGGAATCTTTGGAGTGTAGAGATCCCTAGAAATTGTTCTTGGGGTTGGCGGAAAATTCTTCAACTTAGGCCTCTTGTTCGTAGATTCATGTGGTCCAAAGTGGGGAATGGTTGCAATACGTCTGTTTGGTATGATACCTGGTTTGAAGGGGGTCCGTTTATTGAGATGTTGTCGCACATGGATATTAGGAATGCTGGGTTTTCTTTGGAAGCTACTGTGGCTGATATATATAGGGATGGTAGTTGGAGATGGCCATCTTCTTGGTTAAATACTTATCCGGTTCTTATCCAGGTTATACAGATGCGGTTATATCCAGATACATTGGATCAGATTGTCTGGAAAACGGGCTCGAATCTGTGCTCGTTCTCTACTAAGGAGGTGTGGGATTGTATTAGATTACGTGGGTCTATTGTTGACTGGGCTAAAGGGGTTTGGTTTTCTCAGTGTATTCCGAAGCATGCTTTTCTGTTATGGTTGGTGATGAGGGAGAGATTACTCACCCAAGACAAGATTCTGTCCTGGGATATGGTTAGAAGAGGGAATATGAATATGATGTGTTGTCCGCTTTGTTGCAGAAATTTTGATTCTCATGACCATTTGTTCTTTGAGTGTTCCTTTGCTTCTAGGGTTTGGGATCTTACAAAATCTGTGGCGAGATTGCAGCACCTGTCGAACAACAGATTGGATATTATTGACTGGATAAGGTCGGCTTATTCGAAGTCATTGCGTCATGTGGTAGGTAAACTATCTATTGCAGCTGCTATCTATTTGGTGTGGCAGGAAAGAAATAACCGGTTGTTCAAGAACCAGACACGGCCCCCGGAAGTGGTAGCTGAAGAAATCCGCAATACTGTTCGATGCAAGTTATTGGGCCTTAAATTTAAGAACTCAACACGGGTGTGGACTATTCTAAGGGAATGGAAGATTGATCGCGACAAAGATTTGGTAGATCCAGGCTGATTATTTGTTTTTCTTTTATGTTGATTTAGCATGGCTAGTATGTTTCTTGTTTTGCTTTGTTTACTAGGCAATGTTGCTTTTGTTGGTGTTTTTTGTACACATTCATGGGGCATGTCCTATGTTTGAACTAGTGTGGTATTCTGCCATGCTACTTATTCTTATTGTTGATGTTAATATATAGAATCACCGGGGTAACCCTTTACCCAAAAAAATGTGCATACAGAGTCGTAAGTTGTCTAGAGTTGGCGTACGATGTTCAAAGGACTCAGACGAATTCATTAGGTTTATTATTGAGTTTTAAGGTTTCGTACTGTGGTAAGGTGCTGTTAGGAATTTAAGGCATCCTAAGTTATACTGACGTGCTTTTTAAGGTGCTAATATGGCATACAGAGTCGTAAGATGTCTTAAGTAGCCGTACGATGTTCAAAGGACTCGGACGAATTCATTAGGTTTATTATGGAGTTTAAAAGTTTTATACGGTGATGTAAGGTGTTCTTAGGAGTTGTAAGGCGTCCTGCATTATACTAATGTGCTTTTCAAGGTGCTAATGTGCATACAGAGTCGTAAGTTGTCTAGAGTTGGCGCACGATGTTCAAAGGACTCAGACGAATTCATTAGGTTTATTATTGAGTTTTAAGGTTTCGTACTGTGGTAAGGTGCTGTTAGGAATTTAAGGCATCCTAAGTTATACTGACGTGCTTTTTAAGGTGCTGATATGGCATATAGAGTCGTAAGATGTCTTAAGTTGCTGTACGATGTTCAAAAGACTTGGACGAATTCATTAGGTTTATTATGGAGTTTAAAAGTTTTGTACGGTGATGTAAGGTGTTCTTAGGAGGTGTAACGCGTCCTACATTAGTCTAACGTGCTTTTGATTTTGCTAATGTCGCATACTAAGGCGTAACATATCCTGAGCTGTCGTACGATCTTCAATGGACATCGACGAATTCATTAGGTTTATAATGGAGTTTTAGGTTTTGTGCAGTGTTGTAAGTTGTTGTTAGGAATTTTAAGGTGTTTTACATTATATAAACGTGCTTTTCAAGGTTCTAATGTGCATATAGAGTCGGACGATGTCCTAACTTGTCGTACGATAATCAAAGGACTCCGACGAATTAATTAGGTTTATTATGGAGTTTTAAGGTTTCGTACGGTGTTGTAAGGTGTTGTTACTAGTTCTAAGGCGTATTACGTTATACTAACGTGCTTTTCAAGGTTCTAATGTGCATACGGAGTCGTAAGATATTCTAAGTTGTCGTACGATGTTCAATGGACTCGGACAAATTCATTAGGTTTATTATTAAGTTTTAAGGTTTCGTACGGTGTTGTAAGGTGTTGTTAGGAGTTTAAGGCATCGTATCTTATACTAAAGTGCTTTTCAAGGTGCTAATGTTTCATATAGAGTCGTAAGATGTCTTAAGTTGCCGTACGATGTTCAAAGGACTCAGACGAATTTATTAGGTTTATTATGAAGTTTTAAAGTTCCGTACGGTGATGTAAGGTGTTCTTAGGATTTGTAACGCGTCCTACATTTTCTAACGTGCTTTTCATGTTGCTAATGTCGCTAATTGAGCCGTTACATGTCCTGAGTTGTCGTACGATGTTCAAAGGACTTCAACGAATTCATTATGTTTATTGTGGTGTTTTTAGGTTTTGTACGATGTTGTAAGTTGTTAGGAATTGTAAGGTGTTCTACATTATACTAACGTGCTTTTCAAGGTTCTAATGAGCATACAGAGTTAGACGTTGTCCTAAGTTGTCGTACGATGTTCAAAGGACTCGGACGAATTCATTAGGTTTATTATGGAGTTTAAAAGTTTTGTACGGTGATGTAAGGTGTTCTTAGGAGTTGTACGGCGTCCTGCATTATACTAATGTGCTTTTAAAGGTGCTAATGTGCATACAGAGTCATAAGATGTCCAAAGTTGGCGTACGATGTTCAAAGGACTCGGACGAATTCATTAGGTTTATTATTGAGTTTTAAGGTTTCGTACTGTGGTAAGGTGCTGTTAGGAATTTAAGGCATCCTAAGGTATACTGACGTGCTTTTTAAGGTGCTAATATGGCATACAGAATCGTAAGATGTCTTAAGTTGCCGTACGATGTTCAAAGGACTCCGACGAATTCATTAGGTTTATTATGGAGTTTAAAAGTTTTGTACGGTGATGTAAGGTGTTCTTAGGAGTTGTAACGCGTCCTACATTAGTCTAACGTGCTTTTGATGTTGCTAATGTCGCATACTAAGGCGTAACATATCCTGAGTTGTCGTACGATCTTCAATGGACATCGACGAATTCATTAGGTTTATAATGGAGTTTTTAGGTTTTGTGCGGTGTTGTAAGTTGTTGTTAGGAATTGTAAGGTGTTCTACAATATACTAACGTGTTTTTTTTTTGGGTAAAGGGTATTACCCTGGTGATTCTATTAGAAAATAAACACAAGTAGCGTGGAGGAGCCCACACTAGTTCAGTCTTGGACATGCCCAAGACTGTAGAACATTGTACAACTTATAAAACAAAGAAACCCACAACTAAATCCATCACACCACTACCTTCTAGCTAATACTAGACAATGTAACAAAATCATTAACTTCTAGTCAACAATATCCATCTGCTTCAATGTCTCTAACATATGTTGCATCCGATTCGTATTCTTGATCCGTATGCTCATCACTTTGCATCTAACTGTTTGGATGACCAATTTACCTATCTCCTCCGGAGGCCTTGGATTTTCATTAAACAGTCTTCTGTTTCTCTCCTGCCAAATAGTATAAGCCGCAGCCGCAGTGACCAGCCAGCTTACTATAGAACCAATATCCTTGCCTTTAGAAATACTTTGAAGCTGACGCATGATATTCGACCAAATTGGTGGAACATTCGCCATGTTGGCCTTGCTACGCACCAACCTCCAAACCCGTGAAGCATAAGGGCATTCAACAAATAAATGATTATGAGAGTCTACATCATGCAAACATAATAAGCAACACATCATATTCATATTCCGACTTCTTAAATGGTTCCATCTTAGCAGCCTATCTTGAGTCAGCAACTTACCATGAAAGATAAGCCACATGTTAAACGCATGCTTTGGAATACATTGAGGGAACCAAACACAATCCGCCCAATCCACCTTCACTTCCTTATCTCTAATAGCATCCCATGCTAACGATGTGGAGAAATCATATAGCGCATTACCTTCCCTCCATTGCACTACGTCCATAGCGTTTGTAGTAAATGGAATGGATATACACAACAAAGACGGGTAGAGCCTAACAAGCTCATTTGGCCATGTCAATGAAGAACCTATGTATACTTTATCGACCGAATCCATAAGCGACATATTTACATCCCGAATAGCTCTAGCATTAATAAAGTTAGCAAGAGGGCTCTGATCAGACCAATAATCAAACCATATATTCGTGTTCCTCCCATCACCAACTCGAACCCAAAATTTACCTTTGAAGACCTGTCGCAAGTTCAATATATTTCTCCAACTCCACGAACATTTAGCCGGAATTTTTAAGTGCCAGAAATTTCTTGTTCCAATCCTATGCGCCCATATCCATTTAACCCACAACGAGTCTGCATAAGATAATAATCTCCAAATATGTGCCCCCATTAACGCCATATTCATGTCAGAAACTCTCCGAACACCTAGACCACCCTCCATTTTTGGAAGACACACTTTTTTCCATGAAACTTTAAATATACCTTTCGTATCCTCCTTTGCTCCCCATAAAAATCTTTTTAGCTTAGATTCTATCTCCTTGGCTGTGTATGCAGGAAGCATGAAAGCAGCGGCCCAAAAAATATGCATCGATGATAAAACTGACCGAACTAGCTGAAGTCTCCCTGCAAACGACAAATATTTATTATTCCAAGATGATATTCGATTCTCCAACCTATTCATTAACTCTCTGCAATGTTGATTGTTTAGCCTGGACAAAATCAAAGGAACCCCTAAGTACTTCACCGGAAATTTCCCTTCTTCAAATGGAAGAATGCGTAAAATACCATTCTTAACATGGGGGGGAACATGACAGAAATAAACAGTGCTTTTATGGTTATTAGGGAATAACCCAGATAAATCCGCAA
Organism: Tagetes erecta; assembly: GCA_030867185.1. NCBI lineage: Eukaryota > Viridiplantae > Streptophyta > Magnoliopsida > Asterales > Asteraceae > Tagetes > Tagetes erecta. The sequence continues at coordinate 66,056,979 of CM061486.1, forward strand.
ACTTTTTCAACACCTCTAAAATACATGAAGCGGATCTCGCATCACCTCTTGAGAAAATAAATAGATCATCCGCAAAGCATAAATTAACAATACGGAGCTCTTCACATTTATGATGGTACTTGAAACTTTCCAAAGGCATTTTCATGAAGAGCAACGTTAAAACTTCCATAACCATAGTAAACAGGTAAGGAGATAAAGGATCTCCTTGTCTTAGGCCTCTAGATCCTTTGAAGTAGCCATGAATATCTCCATTAATACAAATGGAATAGGACGTAGTGGAGACACATGCCATAATCCATTTGACCATCCTGCTGTGAAGACCAAATCCCTTCAGACAAAACTCCATAAATTTCCAGTTAACCATGTCATAGGCTTTTTGGATGTCAACCTTAAATGCACATTTTGGAGGGCCCACATTCCAATGATAGTTGTGCATGAGTTCCTGTGTAAGTAGGATATTGTCTGCAATCCGCCTCCCAGGGATAAACGCTGACTGGTTAATACTAATAATGGTTGTTAAAGATGTTTTCAGTCGATTAGCAATAATCTTTGAAATACACTTGTACAAGACATTACAGCAAGCTATCAGTCTATAATCAGTCACCCGACTTGGAATCTGAGTCTTTGGAATCAACGCAATTAGGGTATGGTTCCATTCCTGCAATAATCTACCCGTGTTAAAGAAATCTTGTATAGCTAATACAACCTCGTCTCCCACAACGTCCCATGCTTTTTTTAAAAACACCGACGTATACCCATCAGGACCCGGAGCTTTATCATCATTCATAGAAAAAATAACTTTCTTGATTTCATCTCTTGTGACCGGTTCAATCATACTAGACGCTATATCACTATCCAGCCATGTAGAGAATAAATCACCCGATGGAAGAGTCGGTTGATCATGTTCTCCCCCCAAGAAATTCGGTAAAAAGTTACAAATTCTGTGATCATTAAATCTCCTTCCAGCTCCATCCCATTCGACCCCATGACCGAGTGAATCATCTTTTTGTTATTCTTACATTTAAGAACATTATGGAAATACTTGGTATTAGCATCTCCTTCAGCCAACCATGTAACTTTCGCTCTTTGTTCAACAAAACTCTCTTCATCCAAACTTGCGTCTACAAATTCCTTGATGCATTTGGCCTCCTTATCCCTCAACGTCAAGTCATAGGGAGATCCATCAATACACATTTGGATATCCTCGAGATTACCTCTAAGCTTCACCACCTTCTCATGAACATTACCTTGCTTAAACATTAGAGCTCGGAAATGTTTTTTGAGATCTTTCAGCCTCTTTACAACTCTAAACTGGGCAACTCCACTAACGTTACACTCCCAACCTTTTTTCACAATATCCACAAATTCTGGTTTATTTGTTAAAAGATTCGAGAATTTAAATGGCTTCGGCTTGTGTTTGCTCTTTTCCATCAACGCTAAGATGCATGGGCTGTGATCCGATAGCCCATAAGGCTTGAACAAAGACGTCGCTGTAGGGAACATATCAATCAATCCAGCATTACACATAACCCTATCCAGCTTCTTGAATATACCAACACCTGACTTAGGTTTTTGAGTCCATGTAAACCTCACACCTGTGGCATTAATATCAAAGACTTCAATCTCATTAACACAGTCACGAAATTCTTTCATACCTAATGAGACTTTAGACGATCCAGCAAGTTGATCATCAAGATGAAGAGACGAATTGAAATCACCTAAAATGGCCCAAGGATGATCTTTAACAAGACCCTTATGATATGTTAATGAGCTCCATAACCTCCTTCTAGTCACATAATAGTTATCAGCATAAACAACCGAACAATAAAACATACGTTTCGAAGGTTTGTGAACAATTTGACAGTGGATGACTTGGTCACTATGTGTTAGGACATTAACATCAACAATATTTGTCTCCCACCCCAGAATTATTCTAGTACCTTTCGCTCCACCCACACACGAACTTGCATTAGAACACCAAATCCAAACATTATAGATTTTAGCACACATACTCTCCACCTTACTAACATCCACATGAGATTCCAATATAGCACATACATTAATCTGACTATCCTTAAGCAAGAAACGAACCTCTTTTTGTTTTAAGGGTCGGTTCATCCCCCTAATATTCCAGCATGCGAGCTTAACCATTGATAACCTGAGTCTCAGGAGTGCTTGCCCCTGTATTGACGATCTCATCACTAAATAATGCATTATACGCTGCATCATAGATATCAGCAGCAGCCTCTCCATGCTCATCAACATACTCAGTTTGCTCTTTTCCACGATCATTAACCACTAACTCAGTTTGTTCCCCATCCTCATCCATCAGCACATTGAAGGGATTTGTTGATGTAGTAACATTCTCCACATCCGACTTCTTCTTGTCAACCTGCTTAAGTTGGTCACCTTTCTTTTGTTTTCCAGGGATTGGCCTGTATTCAAATTTCTGTCGATGCTGTTGAACATTAAAACCAGTTTTTTTAGCCACTTTTTTATGTGCGACCTCCACAAACCCCTCCTCATCTTTGGTCACTTCTTTCTTCTTACTTGCCACTTTCTTTTCATTCATTAAAACACACGCATTCACATCATGACCAAATACCCTACAGCGAGAACATCTATAGGGTGTCCACTCATACTCCACATCTACCTGTTTAATTGTAACAGTATTGCCATCCAATGACGAAATACCCACTTTAAGATTCTGTTTAAAATCCATTTCTGCTGAGATCTCCACACATGCCCTAGCATAACTACTTCTACCCCAACCGTGTAAGCACATTGATGTAGTATACGTATCCAGCTGTTTTGGCGTTCCAATCTTAGATATTAATGCACTCAAACCATCATCAGTGTAAGCAGCTATAGGAACCCCATGAATTTTAACCCACACAGGTAGAGACTTACACTCCTTCTTAACCAGCTTTGCATCTGGCGCCCATTCATGCAGAATTAGAGGAGCACTCAGAACCATCCATGGACCTCCTTTTAAAACTCCCAACATACCATCATAATTATCAAACTGAAAGAAGAAAAATCCATCAGCATTCATCATTACCTTTTTTAATCCAAACTTGTTCCAATTGTTTTGAGCAAAAAATTTCACAGCATGAAAAGATTGTCGATCCCCCAAGAAGTGACCATACAATGTGAATCCCAGCTTGGCCTGAACGTTTCTCACTGATTCACACGACAACATGACATCTACACCATCAGTTTTGGACGTAGATTCTATAAACCTGAAATTAACCTTTTTATCTTGCTTGATTAAGTCTCGGTATGATTTTCCACTCATTTCAACCTCTTTCTTTTCTTCAGACTTGTTATTAACCAGCTCTTCACCCTCCAAAACCCTAGTCAGATTAGGATTTTCATTCGCACCAGATACTTGAGGTTTACCTTCAGCAACAACATTCAAACTATCCGTCCCATGATTAATATTCTTCTTCAAGATACTTTTCAGAGCAACATGACCATCTATGTTAGTTATCTTGGACGCTAACGAAGAGGTAGCCATGCATGCAGCCCCAAAAAACCCTAATCTTAATTCTCAGAAGTTGGTTCTTGAAAGGTTAATGGGATTCGTATCAATTTAGCTAATCTATATCAATAGACGCAATCAATTACAGACCCAGTAAGCAATCAGAACACAGCTCTTTGAATCAAGAATGAAACAGACAAACGAAACGCAACCCTAAATCTCGATCACCTCTAATTGCTAACAAAGCTCGTATTGTGGTTAGACAATAACAGGATTGTTACACAAAGGAGGAATCAAAGAATCAGGAATTGAGTACGAACAATAATTCACAAGAAAACACAAACTCTAGATCGTCCAAATCGCCCAAATCGCCATGTTGATAATTTTCATGTTGCTATTATGGCATACAGAGTCTAACTTGTCGTACGATGTTCCTTTTTTCTCAAGAGGTGATGCCTAACGTGCTTTTAAAAGGTTCTAATGTGCATACAGAGTCGGACGATGTCCTAAGTTGTTGTACGATGTTCAAAGGACTCCGACGAATTGATGAGTTTTATTATGGAGTTTTAAGATTTCGTACGGTGTTGTAAGGTGGTGTTACTAGTTCTAAGGCGTATTACATTATACTAACGTGCTTTTCAAGGTTCTAATGTGCATACGGAGTCGTAAGATATTCTAAGTTGTCGTACGATGTTCAATGGACTCGGACGAATTCATTAGGTTTATTATTAAGTTTTAAGGTTTCGTACGGTGTTGTAAGGTGTTGTTAGGAGTTTAAGGCATCCTATATTATACTAAAGTGCTTTTCAAGGTGCTAATGTTTCATATAGAGTCGTAAGATGTCTTAAGACGCCGTACGATGTTCAAAGGACTCGGACGAATTTATTAGGTTTATTATGAAGTTTTAAAGTTCCGTACGGTGATGTAAGGTGTTCTTAGTAGTTGTAACACGTCCTACATTTTTCTAACGTGCTTTTCATGTTGCTAATGTCGCTAATTGAGCCGTTACATGTCCTGAGTTGTCGTACGACGTTCAAAGGACTTCAACGAATTCATTATGTTTATTATGGAGTTTTTAGGTTTTGTACGATGTTGTAAGTTGTTAGGAATTGTAAGGTGTTCTACATTATACTAACGTGCTTTTCAAGGTTCTAATGAGCATACAGAGTTAGACGTTGTCCTAAGTTGTCGTACGATGTTCAAAGGAATCGGACGAATTCATTAGGTTTATTATGGAGTTTAAAAGTTTTGTACGGTGATGTAAGGTGTTCTTAGGAGTTGTACGGCGTCCTGCATTATACTAATGTGCTTTTCAAGGTGCTAATGTGCATACAGAGTCGTTAGATATCCAAAGTTGGCGTACGATGTTCAAAGGACTCGGACGAATTCATTAGGTTTATTATTGAGTTTTAAGGTTTCGTACGGTGGTAAGGTTCTGTTAGGAATTTAAGGCATCCTAAGTTATACTGACGTGCTTTTTAAGGTGCTAATATGGCATACAGAGTCGTAAGATGTCTTAAGTTGCCGTACGATGTTCAAAGGACTCCGACGAATTCAATAGGTTTATTATGGAGTTTAAAAGTTTTGTACGTTGATGTAAGGTGTTCTTAGGAGTTGAAACGCGTCCTACATTAGTCTAACGTGCTTTTGATGTTGCTAATGTCTCATACTAAGGCGTAACATATCCTGAGTTGTCGTACGATCTTCAATGGACATCGACGAATTCATTAGGTTTATAATGGAGTTTTTAGGTTTTGTGCAATGTTGTAAGTTGTTGTTAGGAATTGTAAGGTGTTCTACATTATACTAACGTGCTTTTCAAGGTTCTAATGTGCATACAGAGTTGGACGATGTCCTAAGTTGTCGTACGATGTTCAAAGGACTCCGACGAATTGATTAGGTTTATTATGGAGTTTTAAGGTTTTGTACGGTGTTGTAAGGTGTTGTTACTAGTTCTAAGGCGTATTACATTATACTAACGTGCTTTTCAAGGTTCTAATGTGCATACGGAGTCGTAAGATATTCTAAGTTGTCGTACGATGTTCAATGGACTCGGACGAATTCATTAGGTTTATTATTAAGTTTTAAGGTTTCGTACGGTGTTGTAAGGTGTTGTTAGGAGTTTAAGGCATCCTATATTATACTAAAGTGCTTTTCAAGGTGCTAATGTTTCATATAGAGTCGTAAGATGTCTTAAGACGCCGTACGATGTTCAAAGGACTCGGACGAATTTATTAGGTTTATTATGAAGTTTTAAAGTTCCGTACGGTGATGTAAGGTGTTCTTAGTAGTTGTAACACGTCCTACATTTTTCTAACGTGCTTTTCATGTTGCTAATGTCGCTAATTGAGCCGTTACATGTCCTGAGTTGTCGTACGACGTTCAAAGGACTTCAACGAATTCATTATGTTTATTATGGAGTTTTTAGGTTTTGTACGATGTTGTAAGTTGTTAGGAATTGTAAGGTGTTTTACATTATACTAACGTGCTTTTCAAGGTTCTAATGAGCATACAGAGTTAGACGTTGTCCTAAGTTGTCGTACGATGTTCAAAGGAATCGGACGAATTCATTAGGTTTATTATGGAGTTTAAAAGTTTTGTACGGTGATGTAAGGTGTTCTTAGGAGTTGTACGGCGTCCTGCATTATACTAATGTGCTTTTCAAGGTGCTAATGTGCATACAGAGTCGTTAGATATCCAAAGTTGGCGTACGATGTTCAAAGGACTCGGACGAATTCATTAGGTTTATTATTGAGTTTTAAGGTTTCGTACGGTGGTAAGGTTCTGTTAGGAATTTAAGGCATCCTAAGTTATACTGACGTGCTTTTTAAGGTGCTAATATGGCATACAGAGTCGTAAGATGTCTTAAGTTGCCGTACGATGTTCAAAGGACTCCAACGAATTCAATAGGTTTATTATGGAGTTTAAAAGTTTTGTACGTTGATGTAAGGTGTTCTTAGGAGTTGAAACGCGTCCTACATTAGTCTAACGTGCTTTTGATGTTGCTAATGTCGCATACTAAGGCGTAACATATCCTGAGTTGTCGTACGATCTTCAATGGACATCGACGAATTCATTAGGTTTATAATGGAGTTTTTAGGTTTTGTGCAATGTTGTAAGTTGTTGTTAGGAATTGTAAGGTGTTCTACATTATACTAACGTGCTTTTCAAGGTTCTAATGTGCATACAGAGTCGGACGATGTCCTAAGTTGTCGTACGATGTTCAAAGGACTCCGACGAATTGATTAGGTTTATTATGGAGTTTTAAGGTTTCGTACGGTGTTGTAAGGTGTTGTTACTAGTTCTAAGGCGTATTACATTATACTAACGTGCTTTTCAAGGTTCTAATGTGCATACGGAGTCGTAAGATATTCTAAGTTGTCGTACGATGTTCAATGGACTCGGACGAATTCATTAGGTTTATTATTAAGTTTTAAGGTTTCGTACGGTGTTGTAAGGTGTTGTTAGGAGTTTAAGGCATCCTATGTTATACTAAAGTGCTTTTCAAGGAGCTAATGTTGCATATAGAGTCGTAAGATGTCTTAAGTTTCCGCACGATGTTCAAAGGACTCGGACAAATTTATTAGGTTCTTAGTAGTTGTTGTTAGTAGTTGTAAGGCGTCTTACATTATACTAACGTGCTTTTCAAGGTGCTAATGTGCATACAGAGTCGTAAGATATTCTAAGTTGTCGTACAATGTTCAATGGAGTCGGACGAATTCATTAGGTTTATTATTGAGTTTTAAGGTTTTGTACGGTGTTGTAAGGTGTTGTTAGGAGTTTAAGGCATCCTATGTTAAACTAAAGTGCTTTTCAATGTGCTAATGTTGCATATAGAGTCGTAAGATGTCTTAAGTTGCCGTATGATGTTCAAAGGACTCCGACGAATTCATTAGGTTTATTATGGAGTTTTAAAGTTCCGTACGGTGATGTATGGTGTTATTAGGAATTGTAACGCATTCTACATTTTTCTAACGTGCTTTTCATGTTGCTAATGTCGTTAATTGAGCCGTTACATGTCCTGAGTTGTCGTACGATGTTCAAAGGACTTCGACGAATTCATTAGGTTTATTATGGAGTTTTTAGGTTTTGTACGGTGTTGTAAGTTGTTGTTAGGAATTGTAAGGTGTTCTACATTATACTAACGTGCTTTTCAAGGTTCAAATGTGCATACAGAGTTAGACGATGTCCTAAGTTGTAGTACGATGTTCAAAGGACTCGGACGAATTCAATAGGTTTATTATTGAGTTTTAAGGTTTATAACGGTGTTGAAAGGTGTTGTTAGGAGTTTAAGGCGTCATAAGTTATACTAAAGTGCTTTTCAAGGTGCTAATGTTGCATATAGAGTTGTAAGATGTCTTAAGCTGCCGTACAATGTTCAAAGGACTCGGACGAATTCATTAGGTTTATTATGGAGTTTTAAAGTTCCGTACGGTGATGTAAGGTGTTCTTAGTTTTGTAACGCGTCCTACATTTTTCTAACGTGCTTTTCATGTTGCTAATGTCGCTAATTGAGCCGTTACATGTCCTGAGTTGTCGTACGATGTTCAAAGGACTTCCACGAATTCATTAGGTTTATTATGGAGTTTTTAGGTTTTGTAAGGTGTTGTAAGTTATTCTACCTTATACTAACGTGCTTTTCAAGGTTCTAATGTGCATACAGAGTCGGACGATGTCCTAAGTTGTCGTACGATGTTCAAAGGACTCCGACGAATTGATTAGGTTTATTATGGAGTTTTAAGGTTTCGTACGGTGTTGTAAGGTGTTGTTTGGAGATGTAAGGCGTCCTACATTATTCTAACGTGCTTTGCAAGTTGCTAATGTGCATACTGAGTCGTAAGATGTCCTAAGTTGTCGTACGATGTTGAAAAGACTCGGACGAATTCATTAGGTTTATTATTGAGTTTTAAGGTTTCGAACGGTGTTGTAAAGTTTTGTTAGGAGTTTAAGGCGTCATAAGTTAAACTAAAGTGCTTTTCAAGGTGCTAATGTTGCATATTGAGTCGTAAGATGTCTTAAGCTGCCGTACGATGTTCAAAGGACTCGGACGAATTCATTAGCTTTATTATGGAGTTTTAAAGTTCCGTACGGTGATGTAAGTTGTTCTTAGTATTTGTAACGCGTCCTACATTTTTCTAACGTGCTTTTCATGTTTCTAATGTCGTTAATTGAGCCGTTACATGTCCTGAGTTGTCGCACGATGTTCAAAGGACTTCGACGAATTCATTAGGTTTATTATGAAGTTTTTAGGTTTTGTATGGTGTTGTAAGTTGTTGTTATTAATTGTAAAGTGTTTACAATATACTAACGTGCTTTTCAAGGTTCTAATGTGCATACAGAGTTAGACGATGTCCTAAGTTATCGTACGATATTCAAAGGACTCGGACGAATTCATTAGGTTTATTATGGAGTTTTAAGGTTTCATACGGAGTTGGAAGGTGTTTTTAGGAGTTGTAAGGCACCCTGCATTATACTAATGTGCTTTTCAAGGTGCTAATGTGCATACAGATTCGTAAGATGTCCAAAGTTGGCGTACGATGTTCAAAGGATTCGGACGAATTCATTAGGTTTATTATTTAGTTTTAAGGTTTCGTACGGTGTTGTAAGGTGTTGTTAGGAATTGTATGACGTCCTACATTTTACGAACGTGCTTTTCAAGGTGCTAATGTGCATATAGAGTCGGACGATTTCGTAAGTTGTCGTACGATGTTCAAAGGACTCCGACGAATTGATTAGATTTATTATGGAGTTTTAAGGTTTCGTACGGTGTTGTAAGGTGTTGTTTGGAGATGTAAGGCGTCATACATTATTCTAACGTGCTTTGCAAGGTGCTAATGTGCAAACCGAGTCGTAAGATGTCCTAACTTGTCGTATGATGTTGAAAGGACTCGGACGAATTCATTAGGTTTATTATTGAGTTTTAAGGTTTCGTACGGTGTTGTAAGATGTTGTTAGGAGTTTAAGGCGTCCTAAGTTATACTAAAGTGCTTTTCAAGGTGCTAATGTTGCATATAGAGTCGTAAGCTGTCTTAAGTTGTCGTAAGATGTTCAAAGGACTCGGACGAATTCATTAGGTTTATTATGGAGTTTTAAAGTTCCGTACGGTGATGTAAGGTGTTCTTAGTTTTGTAACGCGTCCTACATTTTTCTAACGTGCTTTTCATGTTGCTAATGTCGCTAATTGAGCCGTTACGTGTCCTGAGTTGTCGTACGATGTTCAAAGGACTTCCACGAATTCATTAGGTTTATTGTGGAGTTTTTAGGTTTTGTAAGGTGTTGTAAGTTATTCTACATTATACTAACGTGCTTTTCAAGGTTCTAATGTGCATACAGAGTCGGACGATGTCCTAAGTTGTCGTACGATGTTCAAAGGACTCCGACGAATTGATTAGGTTTATTATGGAGTTTTAAGGTTTCGTACGGTGTTGTAAGGTGTTGTTTGGAGATGTAAGGCGTCCTACATTATTCTAACGTGCTTTGCAAGGTGCTAATGTGCATACTGAGTCGTAAGATGTCCTAAGTTGTCGTACGATGTTGAAAAGACTCGGACGAATTCATTAGGTTTATTATTGAGTTTTAAGGTTTCGAACGGTGTTGTAAAGTTTTGTTAGGAGTTTAAGGCGTCATAAGTTAAACTAAAGTGCTTTTCAAGGTGCTAATGTTGCATATTGAGTCGTAAGATGTCTTAAGCTGCCGTACGATGTTCAAAGGACTCGGACGAATTCATTAGCTTTATTATGGAGTTTTAAAGTTCCGTACGGTGATGTAAGTTGTTCTTAGTATTTGTAACGCGTCCTACATTTTTCTAACGTGCTTTTCATGTTTCTAATGTCGGTAATTGAGCCGTTACATGTCCTGAGTTGTCGCACGATGTTCAAAGGACTTCGACGAATTCATTAGGTTTATTATGAAGTTTTTAGGTTTTGTATGGTGTTGTAAGTTGTTGTTATTAATTGTAAAGTGTTTACAATATACTAACGTGCTTTTCAAGGTTCTAATGTGCATACAGAGTTAGACGATGTCCTAAGTTATCGTACGATATTCAAAGGACTCGGACGAATTCATTAGGTTTATTATGGAGTTTTAAGGTTTCATACGGAGTTGGAAGGTGTTTTTAGGAGTTGTAAGGCACCCTGCATTATACTAATGTGCTTTTCAAGGTGCTAATGTGCATACAGATTCGTAAGATGTCCAAAGTTGGCGTACGATGTTCAAAGGATTCGGACGAATTCATTAGGTTTATTATTTAGTTTTAAGGTTTCGTACGGTGTTGTAAGGTGTTGTTAGGAATTGTATGACGTCCTACATTTTACGAACGTGCTTTTCAAGGTGCTAATGTGCATATAGAGTCGGACGATTTCGTAAGTTGTCGTACGATGTTCAAAGGACTCCGACGAATTGATTAGATTTATTATGGAGTTTTAAGGTTTCGTACGGTGTTGTAAGGTGTTGTTTGGAGATGTAAGGCGTCATACATTATTCTAACGTGCTTTGCAAGGTGCTAATGTGCAAACCGAGTCGTAAGATGTCCTAACTTGTCGTATGATGTTGAAAGGACTCGGACGAATTCATTAGGTTTATTATTGAGTTTTAAGGTTTCGTACGGTGTTGTAAGATGTTGTTAGGAGTTTAAGGCGTCCTAAGTTATACTAAAGTGCTTTTCAAGGTGCTAATGTTGCATATAGAGTCGTAAGCTGTCTTAAGTTGTCGTAAGATGTTCAAAGGACTCGGACGAATTCATTAGGTTTATTATGGAGTTTTAAAGTTCCGTACGGTGATGTAAGGTGTTCTTAGTTTTGTAACGCGTCCTACATTTTTCTAACGTGCTTTTCATGTTGCTAATGTCGCTAATTGAGCCGTTACGTGTCCTGAGTTGTCGTACGATGTTCAAAGGACTTCCACGAATTCATTAGGTTTATTGTGGAGTTTTTAGGTTTTGTAAGGTGTTGTAAGTTATTCTACATTATACTAACGTGCTTTTCAAGGTTCTAATGTGCATACAGAGTCGGACGATGTCCTAAGTTGTCGTACGATGTTCAAAGGACTCCGACGAATTGATTAGGTTTATTATGGAGTTTTAAGGTTTCGTACGGTGTTGTAAGGTGTTGTTTGGAGATGTAAGGCGTCCTACATTATTCTAACGTGCTTTGCAAGGTGCTAATGTGCATACTGAGTCGTAAGATGTCCTAAGTTGTCGTACGATGTTGAAAAGACTCGGACGAATTCATTAGGTTTATTATTGAGTTTTAAGGTTTCGAACGGTGTTGTAAAGTTTTGTTAGGTGTTTAAGTCGTCATAAGTTAAACTAAAGTGCTTTTCAAGGTGCTAATGTTGCATATTGAGTCGTAAGATGTCTTAAGCTGCCGTACGATGTTCAAAGGACTCGGACGAATTCATTAGCTTTATTATGGAGGTTTAAAGTTCCGTACGGTGATGTAAGTTGTTCTTAGTATTTGTAACGCGTCCTACATTTTTCTAACGTGCTTTTCATGTTGCTAATGTCGGTAATTGAGCCGTTACATGTCCTGAGTTGTCGCACGATGTTCAAAGGACTTCGACGAATTCATTAGGTTTATTATGGAGTTTTTAGGTTTTGTATGGTGTTGTAAGTTGTTGTTATTAATTGTAAAGTGTTTTACAATATACTAACGTGCTTTTCAAGGTTCTAATGTGCATACAGAGTTAGACGATGTCCTAAGTTATCGTACGATATTCAAAGGACTCGGACGAATTCATTAGGTTTATTATGGAGTTTTAAGGTTTCATACGGAGTTGGAAGGTGTTTTTAGGAGTTGTAAGGCACCCTGCATTATACTAATGTGCTTTTCAAGGTGCTAATGTGCATACAGAGTCGTAAGATGTCCAAAGTTGGCGTACGATGTTCAAAGGATTCGGACGAATTCATTAGGTTTATTATTTAGTTTTAAGGTTTCGTACGGTGTTGTAAGGTGTTGTTAGGAATTATATGACGTCCTACATTTTACTAACGTGCTTTTCAAGGTGCTAATGTGTATATAGAGTCGGACGATTTCGTAAGTTGTCGTACGATGTTCAAAGGACTCCGACGAATTGATTAGATTTATTATGGAGTTTTAAGGTTTCGTACGGTGTTGTAAGGTGTTGTTTGGAGATGTAAGGCGTCATACATTATTCTAACGTGCTTTGCAAGGTGCTAATGTGCAAACCGAGTCGTAAGATGTCCTAACTTGTCGTATGATGTTGAAAGGACTCGGACGAATTCATTAGGTTTATTATTGAGTTTTAAGGTTTCGTACGGTGTTGTAAGATGTTGTTAGGAGTTTAAGGCGTCCTAAGTTATACTAAAGTGCTTTTCAAGGTGCTAATGTTGCATATAGAGTCGTAAGCTGTCTTAAGTTGTCGTACGATGTTCAAAGGACTCGGACGAATTCATTAGGTTTATTATGGAGTTTTAAAGTTCCGTACGGTGATGTAAGGTGTTCTTAGTTTTGTAACGCGTCCTACATTTTTCTAACGTGCTTTTCATGTTGCTAATGTCGCTAATTGAGCCGTTACGTGTCCTGAGTTGTCGTACGATGTTCAAAGGACTTCCACGAATTCATTAGGTTTATTATGGAGTTTTTAGGTTTTGTAAGGTGTTGTAAGTTATTCTACATTATACTAACGTGCTTTTCAAGGTTCTAATGTGCATACAGAGTCGGACGATGTCCTAAGTTGTCGTACGATGTTCAAAGGACTCCGACGAATTGATTAGGTTTATTATGGAGTTTTAAGGTTTCGTACGGTGTTGTAAGGTGTTGTTTGGAGATGTAAGGCGTCCTACATTATTCTAACGTGCTTTGCAAGGTGCTAATGTGCATACTGAGTCGTAAGATGTCCTAAGTTGTCGTACGATGTTGAAAAGACTCGGACGAATTCATTAGGTTTATTATTGAGTTTTAAGGTTTCGAACGGTGTTGTAAAGTTTTGTTAGGAGTTTAAGGCGTCATAAGTTAAACTAAAGTGCTTTTCAAGGTGCTAATGTTGCATATTGAGTCGTAAGATGTCTTAAGCTGCCGTACGATGTTCAAAGGACTCGGACGAATTCATTAGCTTTATTATAGAGTTTTAAAGTTCCGTACGGTGATGTAAGGTGTTCTTAGTATTTGTAACGCGTCCTACATTTTTCTAACGTGCTTTTCATGTTGCTAATGTCGGTAATTGAGCCGTTACATGTCCTGAGTTGTCGCACGATGTTCAAAGGACTTCGACGAATTCATTAGGTTTATTATGGAGTTTTTAGGTTTTGTACGGTGTTGTAAGTTGTTGTTAGGAATTGTAAGGTGTTCTACATTATACTAACGTGCTTTTCAAGGTTCTAATGTGCATACAGAGTCGGACGATGTCCTAAGTTGTCGTACGATGTTCAAAGGATTCCGACGAATTGATTAGGTTTATTATGGAGTTTTAAGGTTTCGTACAGTGTTGTAAGGTGTTGTTTGGAGATGTAAGGCGTCCTATATTATTCTAACGTGCTTTGCAAGGGGCTAATGTGCATACTGAGTCGTAAGATGTCCTAAGTTGTCGTACGATGTTGAAAGGACTCGGAGGAATTCATTAGGTTTATTATTGAGTTTTAAGGTTTCAAACGGTGTTGTAAGGTGTTGTTAGGAGTTTAAGGCGTCCTAAGTGATACTAAAGTGCTTTTCAAGGTGCTAATGTTGCATATTGAGTCGTAAGATGTCTTAAGCTACCGTACGATGTTCAAAGGACTCGGACGAATTCATTAGGTTTATTATGGAGTTTTAAAGTTCCGTACGGTGATGTAAGGTGTTCTTAGGAGCTGTAACGCGTCCTACATTTTTCTAACGTGCTTTTCATGTTGCTAATGTCGCTAATTGAGCCGTTACATGTCCTGAGTTGTCGTACGATGTTCAAAGGACTTCGACGAATTCATCAGGTTTATTTTGGAGTTTTTAGCTTTGTATGGTGTTGTAAGTTGTTGTTATTAATTGTGAAGTGTTTTACAATATACTAACGTGCTTTTCAAGGTTCTAATGTGCATACAGAGTTAGACGATGTCCTAAGTTATCGTACGATATTCAAAGGACTCGGACGAAATCATTAGGTTTATTATGGAGTTTTAAGGTTTCATACGGAGATGGAAGGTGTTTTTAGGAGTTGTAAGGCATCCTGCATTATACTAATGTGCTTTTCAAGGTGCTAATGTGCATACAGAGTCGTAAGATGTCCAAAGTTGGCGTACGATGTTCAAAGGATTCGGACGAATTCATTAGGATTCGTACGGTGTTGTAAGGTGTTGTTAGGAATTGTATGACGTCCTACATTTTACTAACGTGCTTTTCAAGGTGCTAATGTGCATATAGAGTCGGACGATTTCGTTAGTTGTCGTACGATGTTCAAAGGACTCCGACGAATTGATTAGATTTATTATGGAGTTTTAAGGTTTCGTACGGTGTTGTAAGGTGTTGTTTGGAGATGTAAGGCGTCATACATTATTCTAACGTGCTTTGCAAGGTGCTAATGTGCAAACCGAGTCGTAAGATGTCCTAAGTTGTCGTATGATGTTGAAAGGACTCGGACGATATCATTAGGTTTATTATTGAGTTTTAAGGTTTCGTACGGTGTTGTAAGATGTTGTTAGGAGTTTAAGGCGTCCTAAGTTATACTAAAGTGCTTTTCAAGGTGCTAATGTTGCATATAGAGTCGTAAGATGTCTTAAGTTGTCGTACGATGTTCAAAGGACTCGGACGAATTCATTAGGTTTATTATGCAGTTTTAAAGTTCCGTACGGTTATGTAAGTTGTTCTTAGTATTTGTAACGCCTCCTACATTTTTCTAACGTGCTTTTCATGTTACTAATGTCCCTAATTGCGTCGTTACATGTCCTGAGTTGGCGTACGATGTTCAAAGGACTTCGACGAATTCATTAGGTTTATTATGGAGTTTTTAGGTTTTATACGGTGTTGTAAGTTGTTGTTAGGAATTGTAAGGTGTTCTACATTATACTAACGTGCTTTTCAAGGTTCTAATGTGCATACAGAGTTAGACGTTGTCCTAAGTTGTCGTACGATGTTCAAAGGACTCGGACGAATTCATTACGCAAAAGTTTTAAGGTTTCGTACGAAGTTGTAAGGTGTAGTTAGGAGTTGTAAGGCGTCCTGCATTTTACTAACGTGCTTTTCAAGGTGCTAATGTGCATACAGAGTCGTAAGATGTCCTAAGTTTTCGTATGATGTTCAAAGGACTTGAACGAATTCATTAGGTTTATTTTGGAGTTTAAAAGTTTCGTTCGGTGATGTAAGGTGTTCTTAGGAGTTGTAACGCGTCCTACATTATTCTAACGTGCTTTTGATGTTGCTAATGTCGCATACTAAGGCGTAAGATCTCCTGAGTTGTCGTATGATGATCAATGGACATAGACAAATTCATTAGGTTTATTATAGAGTTTTTAGGTTTTGTACGGTGTTGAAGTTGTTGTTAGGAATTGTAAGGTGTTCTACATTATACTAACGTGCTTTTCAAGGTTCTAATGTGAATACAGAGTCGGAAGATGTCCTAAGTGGTCGCACGATGTTCAAAGGACTTAGACGATTAGGTTTATTATGGAGATTTAAGGTTTCGTACGGTGTTGTAAGGTGTGGTTAGTATTTGTAAGGCGTCCTACATTATACTAACGTGCTTTTCAAGGTGCTAATGTGCATACAGAGTCGTAAGATGTCCTAAGTTGTCGTACGATGTTGAAAGGACTCGCACGAATTCATTAGGTTTATTATTAAGTTTTAAGGTTTCGCACGCTGTTGTAAGGTGTTGTTAGGTGTTTAAGGCATCCTATGTTATACTAAAGTGCTTTTCAAGGTGCTAATGTTGCATATAGAGTCGTTAGGTTTATTATTGAGTTTTAAAGTTCCGTAAGGTGTTGTTTGGAGATGTAAGGCGTCCTACATTATTCTAACGTGCTTTGCAAGGTGCTAATGAGTCGTAAGATGTCCTAAGTTGTCGTATGATATTGAAAGGACTCGGACGAATTCATTAGGTTTATTATGGAGTTTTTAAGTTTTGTACGGTGTTGTAAGTTTTTGTTAGGAATTGTAAGGTGTTCTACATTATACTAATGTGCTTTTCAAGGTTCTAATGTGCATACAGATTTAGACGATGTCCTAAGTTGTCGTACGATGTTCAAAGGACTCGGACGAATTCATTAGGTTTATTATGGAGTTTTAAGGTTCCGTACAGTGATGTAAGGTGTTCTTAGGAGTTGTAACGCGTCCTACATTTGTCTAACGTGCTTTTGAAGTTGCTAATGTGCATAAAGAGTCGTAAGATATCCTAAGTTTTCGTACGATGTTGAAAGGACTCGGACGAATTCATTAGGTTTATTATTAAGTTTTAAGGTTTCGCACGCTGTTGTAAGGTGTTGTTAGGTGTTTAAGGCATCCTATGTTATACTAAAGTGCTTTTCAAGGTGCTAATGTTGCATATAGAGTCGTTAGGTTTATTATGGAGTTTTGAAGTTCCGTACGGTGTTGTAAGGTGTTGTTTGGAGATGTAAGGCGTCCTACATTATTCTAACGTGCTTTGCAAGGTGCTAATGAGTCGTAAGATGTCCTAAGTTGTCGTACGATGTTGAAAGGACTCCGACGAATTCATTAGGTTTATTATGGAGTTTTTAAGTTTTGTACGGTGTTGTAAGTTTTTGTTAGGAACTGTAAGGTGTTCTACATTATACTAATGTGCTTTTCAAGGTTCTAATGTGCATACAGAGTTAGACGATGTCCTAAGTTGTCGTACGATGTTCAAAGGACTCGGACGAATTCATTAGGTTTATTATGGAGTTTTAAGGTTCCGTTCGGTGATGTAAGGTGTTCTTAGGAGTTGTAACGCGTCCTACATTTGTCTAACGTGCTTTTGAAGTTGCTAATGTGCATAAAGAGTCGTAAGATATCCTAAGTTTTCGTACGATGTTGAAAGGACTCGGACGAATTCATTAGGTTTATTATTATGTTTTAAGGTTTCGCACGCTGTTGTAAGGTGTTGTTAGGTGTTTAAGGCATCCTATGTTATACTAAAGTGCTTTTCAAGGTGCTAATGTTGCATATAGAGTCGTTAGGTTTATTATGGAGTTTTGAAGTTCCGTACGGTGTTGTAAGGTGTTGTTTGGAGATGTAAGGCGTCCTACATTATTCTAACGTGCTTTGCAAGGTGCTAATGAGTCGTAAGATGTCCTAAGTTGTCGTACGATGTTGAAAGGACTCCGACGAATTCATTAGGTTTATTATGGAGTTTTTAAGTTTTGTACGGTGTTGTAAGTTTTTGTTAGGAACTGTAAGGTGTTCTACATTATACTAATGTGCTTTTCAAGGTTCTAATGTGCATACAGAGTTAGACGATGTCCTAAGTTGTCGTACGATGTTCAAAGGACTCGGACGAATTCATTAGGTTTATTATGGAGTTTTAAGGTTCCGTACGGTGATGTAAGGTGTTCTTAGGAGTTGTAACGCGTCCTACATTTGTCTAACGTGCTTTTGAAGTTGCTAATGTGCATAAAGAGTCGTAAGATATCCTAAGTTTTCGTACGATGTTGAAAGGACTCGGACGAATTCATTAGGTTTATTATTATGTTTTAAGGTTTCGCACGCTGTTGTAAGGTGTTGTTAGGTGTTTAAGGCATCCTATGTTATACTAAAGTGCTTTTCAAGGTGCTAATGTTGCATATAGAGTCGTTAGGTTTATTATGGAGTTTTAAAGTTCCGTACGGTGTTGTAAGGTGTTGTTTGGAGATGTAAGGCGTCCTACATTATTCTAACGTGCTTTGCAAGGTGCTAATGAGTCGTAAGATGTCCTAAGTTGTCGTACGATGTTGAAAGGACTCGGACGAGTTCATTAGGTTTATTATGGAGTTTTTAAGTTTTGTACGGTGTTGTAATTTTTTGTTAGGAATTGTAAGGTGTTCTACATTATACTAATGTGCTTTTCAAGGTTCTAATGTGCATACAGAGTTAGACGATGTCCTAAGTTGTCGTACGATGTTCAAAGGACTCGGATGAATTCATTAGGTTTATTATGGAGTTTTAAGGTTCCGTACGGTGATGTAAGGTGTTCTTAGGAGCTGTAACGCGTCCTACATTTTTCTAACGTACTTTTCATGTTGCTAATGTCGCTAATTGATCCGTTACATGTCCTGAGTTGTCGTACGATGTTCAAAAGACTTCGACGAATTCATTAGGTTTATTATGGAGTTTTTAGGTTTTGTACGGTGTTGTAAGTTGTTGTTAGGAATTGTAAGGTCTTCTACATTATACTAACATGCTTTTCAAGGTTCTAATGTGCATAAAGAGTTAGACGATGTCCTAATTTGCCGTACGATGTTCAAAGGACTCCGACGAATTGATTAGGATTATTATGGAGTTTTAAGGTTTCGTACGGTGGTGTAAGGTGTTGTTAATAGTTGTAAGGTGTCTTACATTATACTAACGTGCTTTTCAAGGTGCTAATGTGCATACGGAGTCGTAAGATATTCTAAGTTGTCGTACGGTGTTCAATGGACTCGGACGAATTCATTAGGTTTGTTATTAAGATTTAAGGTTTCGTACGGTGTTGTAAAGTGTTCTTAGGAGTTGTAACGCGTCCTACATTTTTCTAACGTGCTTTTCATGTTGCTAATCTGAGGCGTTACATGTCCTGAGTTGTCGTACGATGTTCAAAGGACTCGGACGAATTTAGTAGGTTTATTATGGAGTTTTAAGGTTTCGTACGGTGTTGTAAGGTGTTGTTAGGAGTTGTAAGGCATCCTACATTATAATAACGCGCTTTTCAAGGTGCTAATGTGCATACAGAGTCGGACGATGTCCTAAGTTGTCGTACGATGTTCAAAGGACTCAGATGAATTCATTAGGTTTGTTATTGAGTTTTAAGGCATCCTAAGTTATAGTAACGTGCTTTTCAAGGTGCTAATATGGCATACAGAGTCGTAAGATGTCTTAAATTGTTGTACGGTGTTCAAAAGACTCGGACAAATTCATTAGGTTTATTATCGAGTTTTAAAGTTTCGTACAGTGATGTAAGGTGTTCTTAGGAGTTGTAACCCGTCCTACATTATTCTAACGTGCTTTTCATGTTGCTAATGTCGTATACTGAGGCGTAACATCTCCTGAGTTGTCGTACGATGTTAAGTGGACTTCGACGAATTGATTAGGTTTATTATGGAGTTTAAGGTTTTGTAGAGTGTTGTAAGGTGTCCTAAATTATACTACGTGCTTTTCATGGTGCATGTGTGCATACAGGGTCGTAAGATGTCTTAAGTTGTCGTACGATGTTCAAATGACTTGGATGAATTCATTAGTTTTATTCGGGAGTTAAATTTACGTATGGGATTGTAAGGTGTTGTTACGATTTGAAAGGTGTCGTACATTATACTAACATGCTTTTCAAGCTGCTAATGTGGTATACAGAGTCGTAAGATATTCTAATTTTGTGTACGATGTTTAAATGACTCGGAGGAATTTATTAGGTTTATTATAGTGTTTTAAGGTTTTGTACGGTGTTTTAAGGTGTTGTTACGAGTTTTAAGGCGTCCTATGTTATACTAAGGTGTTTTTCAAGGTGCAAATATGATATACAGAGTCTGAAGATGTCCGAAATTGTGGTCCGATGTTCAAAGAACTCGGACGAATTCATTAGGTGTATTATGGTGTTTTAAGGCTTCGTACGGTGATGTATGGTGTTCTTAGGAGTTGTAAGACGTCCTACATTATACTAAAGTTCTTTTTGAGTTGCTAATGTGGCATAAAGAGTCGTAACTTGTCCTAAGTTGTCGTACCATGTTCAAAAGACTCGGCCGAATTAAATATGTTTATTATTGACTTTTAAGGTTTCATACGGTGTTGTATGGTGTTCTTAGGGGTTGTAACACGTCCTAGGTTATACTAACGTGCTTTTCAAGGTGCTAATATTGCATACATAGTCGTAAGAGGTCTTAAGTTGTCGTACGATGTTGAAAGGACTCGGACGAATTCATTAGGTTTATTATTGAGTTTTAAGGTTTCGTAAGGTGTTCTTAGGAGTTGTAACGCGTCCTAAGTTATACTAACGTGCTTTTCAAGGTGCTAATATGGCATACAGAGTCGTAAGATGTCTTAAGTTGTTGTATGATGTTCAGAGGACTCGGACGAATTCATTAGGTTTATTATGGTGTTTTAAGGTTTCGTACGGTGTTGTCAGGTGTTGTTAGGAGTTTTAAGGTGTCTTATGTTATACTAAATTGCTTTTCAAGGTGCTAATATGACATACAGAGTCTTGAGATATTCGAACTTGTAGTACGATGTTCATAGAACTCGGGTGAATTCATTAGGTGTATTATGGAGTTTTAAGGTTTCGTACGGTGATGTATGGTGTTCTTATTAGTTGTAAGACATCCTACATTATACTAAAGTTCTTTTCGAGTTGCTAATGTGGCATAAAGAGTCGTAAGATGTTCTAAGTTGTCGTACGATGTTCACAGGATTCGGACGAATTCATTTGTTTATTATTGAGTTTTAAGGTTTCGTACAGTGTTGTAAGGTGTTGTTAGGAATTTTAAGGTGTTCTACGTTATAATAACGTGCTTTTCAAGGTTCTAATGTGCATACAGAGTCGGACGATGTCCTAAGTTGTCGTACGATGTTCCAAGGACTCAGACGAATTGATTAGATTTATTATGGAGTTTTAAGGTTTCGTACGGTGTTGTAAGGTGTTGTTAGGAGTTGTAAGGCATCCTACATTATAATAACGTGCTTTTCAAGGTGCTAATGTGCATACAGAGTCGTAAGATGTTCTAAGTTTTCGTACGATGTTAAAAGGACTCGGACGAATTCATTAGGTTTATTATTGAGTTTTAAGGTTTCGTACGGTGTTGTAAGGTGTTCATTGGGGTTGTAACGCGTCCTACATTAGTCTAACGTGCTTTTGATGTTGCTAATATGCATAAAGAGTCGTAAGATGTCCTAATTTTCGTACGATGTTGAAAGGACTCGGACGAATTCAATAGCTTTATTATTAAGTTTTAAGGTTTCGTACGGTGTTTTAAGGTGTTGTTAGGAGTTTAAGGCATCCTATGTTATACTAAAGTGCTTTTCAAGGTGCTAATGTTGCATATAGAGTCGTAAGATGTCGTAAGTTGTTGTACGATGTTTAAAGGACTCGGACGAATTCATTAGGTGTATTATGGAGTTTTAAAGTTCCGTACGGTGATGTAAGGTGTACTTAGGAGTTATAACGCGTCCTATATTTTCCTAACGTGCTTTTCATGTTGCTAATGTCGCTAATTGAGCCGTTACATGTCCTGAGTTGTCGTACGATGTTCCAAGGAGTCAGACAAATTGATTAGGTTTATTATGGAGTTTTAAGGTTTCGTACGGTGTTGTAAGGTGTTGTTAGGAGTTGTAAGGCATCCTACATTATAATAACGTGCTTTTCAAGGTGCTAATGTGCATACAGAGTCATAAGATGTTCTAAGTTGTCGTACGATGTTAAAAGGACTCGGACGAATTCATTAGGTTTATTATTGAGTTTTAAGGTTTCGTACGGTGTTGTAAGGTGTTCTTTGGGGTTGTAACACGTCCTACATTAGTCTAACGTGCTTTTGATGTTGCTAATGTGCATAAAGAGTCGTAAGATGTCCTAAGTTTTCGTACGATGTTGAAAGGACTCGGACGAATTCAATAGCTTTATTATTAAGTTTTAAGGTTTCGTACGGTGTTGTAAGGTGTTGTTAGGAGTTTAAGGCATCCTATGTTATACTAAAGTGCTTTTCAAGGTGCTAATGTTGCATATAGAGTCGTAAGATGTCGTAAGTTGTTGTACGATGTTTAAAGGACTCGGACGAATTCATTAGGTGTATTATGGAGTTTTAAAGTTCCGTATTGTGATGTAAGTTGTACTTAGGAGTTGTAACGCGTCCTATATTTTTCTAACGTGCTTTTCATGTTGCTAATGTCGCTAATTGAGCCGTTACATGTCCTGAGTTGTCGTACGATGTTCCAAGGAGTCAGACAAAATGATTAGGTTTATTATGGAGTTTTAAGGTTTCGTACGGTGTTGTAAGGTGTTGTTAGGAGTTGTAAGGCATCCTACATTATAATAACGAGCTTTTCAAGGTGCTAATGTGCATACAGAGTCGTAAGTAGTTCTAAATTGTCGTACGATGTTAAAAGGACTCGGACGAATTCATTAGGTTTATTATTGAGTTTTAAGGTTTCGTACGGTGTTGTAAGGTGTTCTTTGGGGTTGTAACGCGTCCTACATTAGTCTAACGTGCTTTTGATGTTGCTAATGTGCGTAAAGAGTCGTAAGATGTCCTAAGTTTTCGTACGATGTTGAAAGGACTCGGACGAATTCATAAGGTTTATTATTAAGTTTTAAGGTTTCGTAAGGTGTTGTAAGGTGTTGTTAGGAGTTTAAGGAATCCTATGTTATACTAAAGTGATTTTCAAGGTGCTAATGTTGCATATAGAGTCGTAAGATGTCGTAAGTTGCTGTACGATGTTTAAAGGACTCGGACGAATTCATTAGGTGTATTACGGAGTTTTAAAGTTCCGTACGGTGATGTAAGGTGTACTTAGGAGTTGTAACTCGTCCTATATTTTTCTAACGTGCTTTTCATGTTGCCAATGTCGCTAATTGAGCCGTTACATGCCCTGAGTTGTCGTACGATGTTCAAAGGACTTCGACGAATTCATTAGGTTTATTATGGAGTTTTTAAGTTTTGTACGGTGTTGTAAGGTGTTGTTAGGAATTGTAAGGTGTTCTACATTATAATAATGTGCTTTTCAAGGTTCTAATATGCATACAGAGTCGGACGATGTCCTAAGTTGTCGTACGATGTTCAAAGGACTCCGACGAATTGATTAGGTTTATTACGGAGTTTTAAGGTTTCGTACGGTGTTGTAAGGTGTTGTTACTAGTTGTAAGGCGTCTTGCATTATACTAACGTGCTTTTCAAGGTGCTAATGTGCATACAGAGTCGTAAGATATTCTAAGTTGTCGTACGATGTTCAATGGACTCGGACGAATTCATTAAGTTTATTATTAAGTTTTAAGGTTTTGTACGGTGTTGCTTAGTTAGGAGTTTAAGGCATCCTATGTTATACTAAAGTGCTTTTCAAGGTGCTAATATTGCATATAGAGTCGTAAGATGCCTTAATTTACCGTACGATGTTCAAAGGACTCGGACGAATTCATTAGGTTTATTATGGAGTTTTAAAGTTTCGTACGGTGATGTAAGGTGTTCTTAGGAGTTGTAACATGTCCTACATTTTTCTAACGTGCTTTTCTTGTTCTAATGTCGCTAATTGATCCGTTACATGTCCTGAGTTGTCGTACGATGTTCAAAGGACTTCGACGAATTCATTAGGTTTATTATGGAGTTTTTAGGTTTTGTACGGTGTTGTAAGTTGTTGATAGAAATTGTAAGGTGTTCTACATTATACTAACGTGCTTTTCAAGGTTCTAATGTGCATACAGAGTTAGACGATGTCCTAATTTGCCGTGCGATGTTCAAAGGACTCCGACGAATTGATTAGGTTTATTATGGAGTTTTAAGGTTTCGTACGGTGTTGTAAGGTGTTGTTAATAGTTGTAAGGTGTCTTACATTATACTAACGTGCTTTTCAAGGTGCTAATGTGCATACAGAGTCGTAAGATATTCTAAGTTGTCGTACGGTGTTCAATGGACTTGGACGAATTCATTAGGTTTATTATTAAGATTTAAGGTCTCGTACGGTGTTGTAAGGTGTTCTTAGGAGTTGTAACGCGTCCTACATTTTTCTAACGTGCTTTTCATGTTGCTAATGTCTCTAATTGAGCCGTTACATGTCCTGAGTTGTCGTACGATGTTCAAGAGACTTCGACGAATTCATTAGGTTTATTATGGAGTTTTATGTTTTGTACGGTGTTGTAAATTGTTGTTAGGAATTGTAAGGTGTTCAACATTATACTAACGTGCTTTTCAAGGTTCTAATGTGCATACAGAGTTAGACGATGTCCTAAGTTGCCGTACGATGTTCAAAGGACTCGGACGAATTCATTAGGTTTATAATGGAGTTTTAAGGTTCCGTACGGTAATGTAAGGTGTTCTTAGGAGTTGTAACGCGTCGTACATTTGTCTGACGTGCTTTTCATGTTGCTAATCTGAGCCATTACATGTCGTGAGTTTTCGTACGATGTTCAAAGGACTCGGACGAATTTATTAGGTTTATTATAGAGTTTTTAGGTTTTGTACGATGTTGTAAGTTGTTGTTAGGAAATGTAAGGTGTTCTACATTATACTAACATGCTTTTCAAGGTTCTAATGTGCATACAGAGTCGGACGATGTCATGAGTTGTTGTATGATGTTCAAAGGACTCAGACGAATTCATTAGGTCTATTATTGAGTTTTAAGGCATCCAAAGTTATGGTAACATGCTTTTCAAGGTGCTATTATGGCATACAGAGTCGTAAGATGTCTTAAGTTGCCGTACCGTGTTCAAAGGACTCGGACGAAGTCATTAGGTTTATTATTGAGTTTTAAAGTTTCGTACAGTGATGTAAGGTGTTCTTAGGAGTTGTAACCCGTCCTACATTATTCTAACGTGCTTTTCATGTTGCTAATGTCGTATACTGAGGCGTAACATCTCCTGAGTTGTCGTACGATGTTCAGTGGACTTCGACGAATTCATTAGGTTTATTATGGAGATTAAGGTTTTGTAAAGTGTTGTAAGGTGTTGTTAGGAATTGTAAAGTGTCCTAAATTATACTACGTGTTTTTAAGATGCAAGTGTGCATACAGAGTCGTAAGATGTCCTAAGTTGTCGTACGATGTTCAAAGGACTTGGATGAATTCATTAGTTTTATTCTGGAGTTAAGTTTACGTATGGGATTGTAAGGTGTTGTTACGATTTGTGAGGTGTCGTACATTATACTAACATGCTTTTCAAGCTGCTAATGTGGTATACAGAGTTGTAAGATATTCTAATTTGTCGTACGATGTTTAAATGACTCGGAGGAATTTATTAGGTTTATTATGGAGTTTTAAGGTTTCGTACGGTGTTTTAAGGTGTTGTTACGAGTTTTGAGGCGTCCTATGTTATACTAACGTGTTCTTCAAGGTGCAAATATGATATACAGAGTCTTAAGATGTCCGAACTTGTGGTCCGATGTTCAAAGAACTCGGACGAGTTCATTAGGTGTATTATGGTGCTTTAAGGCTTCGTACGGTGATGTATGGTGTTCTTAGGAGTTGTAAGACGTCCTACATTATACTAAAGTTCTTTTTGAGTTGCTAATGTGGCATAAAGAGTCGTAACATGTCCTAAGTTGCCGTACTATTTTCAAAGGACTCGGACGAATTCATTAGGTTTTTTATTGAGTTTTAAGGTTTCATACGGTGTTGTATGGTGTTCTTAGGGGTTGTAACACGTCCTAAGTTATACTAACATGCTTTTTAAGGTGCTAATATGGCATACAGAGTCGTAAGTGGTCTTAAGTTGCCGTAAAATGTTCAAAGGACTCGGACGAATTCATTAGGTTTATTATTGAGTTTTAAGGTTTCGTAAGGTGTTCTTAGGAGTTGTAACGCGTCCTAAGTTATACTAACGTTCTTTTCAAGGTGTTTTTTTTGGGGTAAAGGGTTACCCCGGTGATTCTATTATAAAGACAACCGTCAATGAAGTACAAGTAGTGAGGATGTGTTCCACACTAGTTCATATGTGGGACAAACCCCCACATATGTGAAACAAAATTGATAACTAGATAACTAACCAAAACAATCCAAACAAACTAGCTACCACTGAAAATCGACCTAATAGAAAAAAACTAACAAAAAACCAAACCATCGTCCGCCATCATCAACAATGAACTCTCCACCCTTGGAAGCCCACCCCCAAAACCCGAGCATACTATTTTCCATTGGAAATCACATGAGAAGAGGAGCATTCCCTTGATTTATCTCTAGATATATCCCTTATTTCATCAAAAAAGTCTTCAACCTCTTCCTCATCCAATACTTCAAGCACCGCTCCATCCAGTGTATCCTTCCCTTTGAGAGATTCTAAAGTCCCCCCATCCTTCACTTGATCCGAATCAAGAATACTAAATGAGTTTTGTACTTGAATCTTTAGGGGTTCTCTTCCTTTAACAGTCGAAGTAGTGGGTCTAGCACCCACCATTTTCTTGTAGTCCAATGGTCGATATTCAACCTTCGGTTTCTGGTTTGAAACTTGAAACCCACTTTTCTTATCCTTTTTCCTCCCCTTTACTTCAGTAAATCCATCCCTATCTACGTTTGGTTTAGAAGTAATGTTACCTTTAGCAACAATCTGTTTAGAAGTAGTGTTAACTCTAGTACCAACCTGTTTAGGGCAAGTATCATTACCATGCCCAAACACACAACAATGGGCACACCTTGGGGGTTTCCATTCATACTCCACATCAATAATCTCTGTAACATACTTGCCCCCATCCAAATCAGGGATAGCAATAGATAAAATATATTTAAAATCATGTTCAGCAGAGATTTCAATGAGTGCCCTTGCATAGCTACTTCTTCCCCAACTATCTGAACACATAGATGTGGTGTAAGTGTCAAGTAATCTAGGCGTACCAATTTTTGAAGCCAACATGCTTAAACCATCCTCAGTGTAGGCCGCCAGAGGGACATCATGCAATTTAACCCACACCGTAGCTTTCTTGATATCTTCTTTCCTAAGGGTACTAGTAGGAGACCATATATTAAGAAAAATAGGTTTACTACGAATCAGCCAAGGACCCCCTTCAAGAACATCAATCATTCCCTTGTTATCAGCAAATTTGAAAAAGAAGAAGCCACTTGCATTCATCATAGTTTTTTGAAGCCCATATTTCTTCCAATTCATTGTTACAAATTGCTCAACAACAGGATAAGCAACTCTTTCCCCTAAGAAATACCCATAAAGTGTGAATGCTAACTTTTCTTTAACAACTTTAACAGATTCCCTAGGGAGGACCACATCACACCTTCTTGTTTATCCAAAGACTCCAAAAATCGAAAATTCATGCTACTTTTGGCCAACCCAGTTTGCACCGTAGCAGCATAAGAACCCACACTAGAATGAACACTCGAATCACTAGTCTTACTAATAACCACATTATCTTGTTTTTCTATTATACCATCATTAGAGTTTGAAACCTTACCTCTTCGAGGAAGATATCGGGTTCCATCAATATTCACCACCTTACGAGCAATACCCTCAATTTGTGGCTCAGTCTCCTCTTGAAATTTGACTTTACGAGCACTAGCAGGTTTGGAAACAACATCTTCCGTCACTATACCAACCAGCAATTCTTGAGACCAAACCCTAAATTCGTTTTTTCTTTTTCCTAAGGTTTGCGCACCACAATCAGATGAAACAACAGCAAACTTGCACGATTAGTAAAAGTATTCAGCCGTTTCAGCCTTAAGAACCCTAACCACGATCGATATATGCTTCAATCTTGATTAGCAACGCCAAATATAAGCAACAGCAAACCAGCCTTTTGATTCTAAAACCCTAGCCGTTCGAATAACAATAACTCCGGAACTCCAATTAAAATCGAAAAACGCGATTACAAACCAGAATCAGAATGAAATACCTTCAATCGAAGTTCTTGTTGATCAGATTAAGACAGTGAAACCAGAAATTCGACCAAAAACGATTAGATCTAAAGTTTCAGGAATGAAACCCTAGAAATCGCCCAAATCGCGCATAGACCAACATGAATATGATGTGTTGCTCGCTTTGTTGAAAGTTGATTTTTGAAAAGTTGCTTTTTATTCTTTTCAAGGTGTTAATATGGCATACAGAGTCGTAAGATGTCTTAAGTTGTCGTACGATGTACAAAGGACTCAGACGAATTCATTTGATTTATTATGGAGTTTTAAGGTTTCGTACGGTATTGTCAGGTGTTGTTAGGAGTTTTAAGGTGTCCTATGATATACTAACTTGCTTTTCAAGGTGCTAATATGACATATAGAGTCTTGAGATATTCGAACTTGTAGTACGATGTTCATAGAACTCGGGCGAATTCATTAGGTGTATTATGGAGTTTTAAGGTTTCGTACGGTGATGTAAGGTGTTCTTAGAAGTTGTAAGACGTCCTACATTATACTAAAGTTCTTTACGAGTTGCTAATGTGGCATAAAGAGTCGTAAGATGTCCTAAGTTGTCTAATGTGGCATTATTTAGGGTTTGTGGCTGATTCTTTACTAGAGTTTGCTGCTGATTTCTGAATCAGGTTTATGGATCAAGTAATTCGTTTTTGCTGCTGATTTGCGTTCTAGGGAGTGATTGATCAAAAAGGTTGTTTAGTGTTAATCTGATTGTTGATTGTGTGATTGTAATTAATCAAGTTTGATTGTGAAACAAGGTTTGTTGGATCGAATTAGGGTTTGCGGCTGGAAAATAAAGCTTGAATCAGGTTTTTTTATCAAACAAATTCGTTTTTTTATTGTAATCAAGAACGTTGTGATCCTGGAGCTGTTTGAACGTGATTTTTCTACTTGATTACAAGGATTTTTGCTGGTTAGGGTTTGTGGCTTATTCTAGGGTTCAAAATCAGATTCTTTTGATTAGGGTTTGATCGTGAATCAAGTTTCTTGTTGAGGCTAATCATGGAGACGAATTCTTCACCCAAAAGTGCTCGTAGAGTTAATTTTCTGGTCCAAGATGATGAAGATTACGAACATAATGGTATTGCTGGTAAGGTGGTCAATATTGATGGAATCCCACTTCTCCCTCGGCGAGGAAAGGTTATCAATGCTAATCCAGTCATAGAATCTCAAGATGAGTTGGCTGAAAAAGTGCAGATTATTGATCCGGATGTGGGTTCTTATGCTGCTGTTCTACACACCGGTACGTCCAAAAATAGGATTAATTTTCGTTTTTTTGAGCCTTTGGATAAACAACAAGGTGTTGATGTGGTGCTTCCTAGGGAATCGGTTAAAATTGTTCAAGAAAAATTAGGTTTCACACTATATGGGTACTTCCTAGGGGATAGAGTTGCTTATCCTGTTGTTGAGTATTTTGTGAGAATGAATTGGCAAAAGTACGGGCTTCAAAAAGTAATGATGAATGCAAGTGGCTTCTTTTTCTTCAAGTTTGCTGATAATAAGGGTATGCTTGATGTTCTCGAAGGGGGACCATGGCTGATTCGCAATAGACCCATTTTTCTTAATACATGGTCTCCTACTAGTTCCCTTAAAAAAGAAGATATCAAGAAAGTTGCGGTTTGGGTTAAACTACATGATGTTCCTCTAGCAGCCTATACTGACGACGGCTTAAGCATGCTTGCCTCAAAGATTGGCTCTCCTAAGTTACTTGATTCTTACACCACATCTATGTGCGCTGATAACTGGGGAAGAAGTAGCTATGCTAGGGCACTTATTGAAATTTCAGCTGAGCGTGAGTTTAAAGAGTTTTTAACTATGGCTATTCCGGATTTGGCAGGGGGCAAATATGTTACTGATACTGTGAATGTGGAGTATGAGTGGGAACCACCGAGGTGTGCTCATTGTTGTGTTTTTAGGCATGGTACTGATGCTTGCCTTAAACAGGTTTGTACTACATCTAAACCCTCTCTTAAAGTAAATGGGGATGGTTTTACTGAAGTAAAGGGTAGGAAAACGACTAAGAAAAGTGGGTTTCAGGTTAAAGACCAGAAACCAAAATTTGAATATAGACCTTTGGATTACAAGAAAATGGTGGGAGCTAAACCTTCAACTTCGGAAGTAAAGAGTAGAGATCCCTCAAAGATCCAGATTCAAAACTCCTTTAGTGTTCTTAATTCTGAAAATGTGAACGATGGGGGGACGTTGGAATCTATTAAAGGGAAGGGAAAATCGGATAGGGATGTGATTGAAGACTTGGATGAAGAAGACGTTGAAGTTATATATGATGAAACAAGAGATATAACTCAAGATAAAATAAGGGCGAGTTCCTCCCTTTCAATGACTTCCAATGGATAGTCGATTATTCAGGTTGTTTTGGAGGCTTTCCATTGGTGACAACTACATCATTGATGATGGTGGCTGATGGATGGGTTTTTCTTGTTAAATTTTGGATATTATGTCGATTTTTGTAGTAGGCTAGTTTGTTTGGTTTGTTTAGGTTAGTTGTCTTTGTTTTGTTCACATATGTGGGGGTTTGTCCCATATATGAACTAGTGTGGAACTCATCCTCACTACTTATACGTTAATGATGGTTGTCTTTTTAATAGAATCACCGGGGTAACCCTTTACCCAAAAAAAAAGGACTCGGACGAATTCGTTATGTTTATTATTGAGTTTTAAGGTTTCGTATAGTGTTGTAAGGTGTTGTTAGGAATTTTAAGGTGTTATACATTATAATAACATGCTTTTCAAGGTTTTAATGTGCATACAAAGTCGGACGATGTCCTAAGTTGTCGTACGATGTTCAAAGGACTTAGACGAATTGATTAGGTTTATTATGGAGTTTTAAGGTTTCGTACGGTGTTGTAAGGTGTTGTTAGGAGTTGTAAGGCATCCTACATTATAATAACGTGCTTTTCAAGGTGCTAATGTGCATACAGAGTCGTAAGATGTCCTAAGTTGTCGTACGATGTTCAAAGGACTCGGATGAATTCATTAGGTTTGTTATTGAGTTTTAAGGCATCCTAAGTTATAGTAACGTGCTTTTCAAGGTGCTAATATGGCATACGGAGTCGTAAGATGTCTTAAATTGTCGTACGGTGTTCAAAAGACTCGGACAAATTCATTAGGTTTATTAGCGAGTTTTAAAGTTTCGTACAGTGATGTAAGGTGTTCTTAGGAGTTGTAACCCATCCTACATTATTCTAATGTGCTTTTCATGTTGCTAATGTCGTATACTGAGGCGTAACATCTCCTGAGTTGTCGTACGATGTTCAGTGGACTACGACGAATTCATTAGGTTTATTATGGAGTTTAAGGTTTTGTAGAGTGTTGTAAGGTGTTGTTAGGAATTGTAAGGAGTCCTAAATTATACTACGTGCTTTTCAAGGTGCATGTGTGCATACAGAGTCGTAAGATGTCCTAAGTTGTCGTACGATGTTCAAAGGACTTGGATGAATTCATTAGTTTTATTCGGGAGTTAAATTTACGTATGGGATTGTAAGGTGTTGTTACGATTTGTGAGGTGTCGTACATTATACTACATGCTTTTAAAGCTGATAATGTCGTATACAGAGTCGTAAGATATTCTAATTTGTCGTACGATGTTTAAATGACTCGGAGGAATTTATTAGGTTTATTATGCAGTTTTAAGGTTTCGTACGGTGTTTTAAGGTGTTGTTACGAGTTTTGAGGCGTCCTATGTTATACTAACGTGTTCTTCAAGGTGCAAATATGATATACAGAGTCTTAAGATGTCCGAACTTGTGGTCCGATGTTCAAAGAACTCGGACGAATTCATTAGGTGTATTATGGTGTTTTAAGGCTTCGTACAGTGATGTATGGTGTTCTTAGGAGTTGTAAGACGTCCTACATTATAGTAAAGTTCTTTTTGAGTTGCTAATGTGGCATAAAGAGTCATAACATGTCCTAAGTTGTCGTACCATGTTCAAAGGACTCGGACGAAATTAATATGTTTATTATTGAGTTTTAAGATTTCATAAGGTATTGTATGGTGTTCTTAGGGGTTGTAACACATCCTAAGTTATACTAACGTGCTTTTCAGGGTGCTAATATTGCATATAGAGTCGTAAGAGGTCTTAAGTTGTCGTACGATGTTCAAAGGACTCGGGCGAATTCATTAGGTTTATTATTGAGTTTTAAGGTTTCGTAAGGTGGTCTTTGGAGTTGTAACGCGTCCTAAGTTATACTAACGTGCTTTTCATGGTGCTAATATGGCATAGAGAGTCGTAAGATGTCTTAAGTTGTCGTATGATGTTCAGAGGACTCGGACGAATTCATTAGGTTTATTATGGAGTTTTAAGGTTTCGTACGTTGTTGTCAGGTGTTGTTAGGAGTTTTAAGGTGTCCTATGTTATACTAACTTGCTTTTAAAGGTGCTAATATGACATACAGAGTCTTGAGATATTCGAACTTGTAGTACGATGTTCATAGAACTCGGGCGAATTCATTAGGTGTATTATGGAGTTTTAAGGTTTCGTACGGTGATGTATGGTGTTCTTAGCAGTTGTAAGACGTCCTACATTATACTAAAGTTCTTTTCGAGTTGCTAATGTGGCATAAAGAGTCGTAAGATGTCGTACGATGTTCAGAGGACTCGGACGAATTCATTTGTTTATTATTGAGTTTTAAGGTTTCGTACAGTGTTGTAACGTGTTGTTAGGAATTTTAAGGTGTTCTACATTATAATAACGTGCTTTTCAAGGTTCTAATGTGCATACAGAGTCGGACGATGTCCTAAGTTGTCGTACGATGTTCCAAGGACTCAGACGAATTGATTAGGTTTATTATGGAGTTTTAAGGTTTCGTACGGTGTTGTAAGCTGTTGTTAGGAGTTGTAAGGCATCCTACATTATAATAACGTGCTTTTCAAGGTGCTAATGTGCATACAGAGTCGTAAGATGTTCTAAGTTGTCGTACGATGTTAAAAGGACTCGGACGAATTCATTAGGTTTATTATTGAGTTTTAAGGTTTCGTACGGTGTTGTAAGGTGTTCTTTGGGGTTGTAATGCGTCCTAAGTTATACTAACGTGCTTTTCAAGGTGCTAATGTTGCATATAGAGTCGTAAGATGTCTTAAGTTGTCGTACGATGTTCAAAGGACTCAGACGAATTCATTTGGTTTATTATGAAGTTTTAAAGTTTCATACGGTGATGTAAGCTGTTCTTAGGAGTTGTAACGCATGCTACGTTATTCTAACGTGCTTTTCATGTTGCTAATGTCGCATATTGAGCCGTAAGATGTCTTAAGTTGCCGTATGATGTTCAAAGGACTTCGACGAATTTATTAGGTTTATTATGGAGTTTTTAGGTTTTGTACGTTGTTGTAAGTTGTTGTTATGATTCGCTTTTCAAGTTTCTAATGTGCATACAGAGTCGGACGATGCCCATAGTTGTTGTACGATGTTCAATAGACTTCGATGAATTCATTAGGTTTATTATGGAGCTTTAAGGTTTTGTACGGTGTTGTAAGGTGTTGTTAGGAATTGTAAGGTGTCCTATATAATACTAACGTGCTTTTCAAGGTGCTAATTTGCATACAGAGTCGTAAGATGTTCTATGTTGTCGTACGATGTTCAAAGGACTCGGACGAATTCATTATGTTTATTCGGGAGTTAAGTTTACGTACGGTATTGTAAGGTGTTCTTACGATTTGTGAGGTGTCGTACATTATACTAACATGCTTTTCAAGGTGCTAATGTGGTATACAGAGTCGTAAGATATTCTAATTTGTCGTACGATGTTCAAAGGACTTCGACGAATTAATTAGGTTTATTATGTAGTTTTTAGGTTTTGTACGGTGTTGTAAGTTGTTATTAGGAATTTTAAGGTGTTCTACATTATACTAACATGTTTTTCAAGGTTCTAATCTGCATACAGAGTCGGACGATGTCCTAAGTTGTCGTACGATGTTCAAAGGACTCGGACGAATTGATTAGGTTTATTATGTAGTTTTAAGGTTTCGGACGGTGTTGTAAGTTGTTGTTAGGAGTTGTATGGCGTCCTACATTATACTAACGTGCTTTTCAAGGTGCTAATGTGCATTCAGAGTCGTAAGATGTCCTAAGTTGTTGTACGATGTTCAAAGGACTCGGACGAATTGATTAGGTTTATTATGGAGTTTTAAGGTTTCGTACGGTGTTGTAAGGTGTCGTTAGGAGTTCTAAGGGGTCCTACATTATACTAACGTGCTTTTCAATATGCTAATGTGCATAGAGAGTCGTAAGATGTCCTAAGTTGCCCTACGATGTTCAAAGGACTCGTTTGAATTCATTAGGTTTATTATAGAGTTTTAATGTTTTGTACGGTGTTGTAAGCTGTTGTTAGGAATTGTAATATGTCCTACATTATTCTAACGTGCTTTTCATGTTGCTAATGTCGCATATTGAGGTGTAACATCTCCTAAGTTGTCGTATAATGTTCAATGGACTTCGACGAATTCATTAAGTTTATTATGGAGTTTTTAGGTTTTGTAAAATGTTCTAAGTTGTTGTTAGGAATTGTAAAGTGTTCTACATTATACTAACGTGCTTTTTAAGGTGCGGATGTTCATACAGAGTTGTAAGATGCCCTAAGTTGTCGTACGATGTTCAAAGGAATCGGACGAATTCATTAGGTTTATTATGGAGTATTAAGGTTTTGTACGGTGTTGTTTGGAGTTGTAAGGCGTCCTATGTTATACTAGCGTGCTTTTCAAGGTGCTAATATGACATACAGAGTCTTAAGATGTCCGAACTTGTAGTACGATGTTCAAAGAACTCAGACGAATTGATTAGGTTTATTATGGAGTTTTTAGGTTTCCTACGGTGTTGTAAGGTGTTGTTAGGAGTTGTAAGGCGTCCTACATTATACTAACGTGCTTTTCAAGGTGCTAATGTGCATACAGAATCGTAAGATGTCCTAAGTTGTCGTACGATGTTCAAAGGACTTGGACGAATTCATTAAGTTTATTATTGAGTTTTAAGGTTTCGTACGGTGTTGTAAGGTGTTCTTAGGGGTTGTAACGCGTCCTAAGTTATACTAAGTTACTAACGTGCTTTTCATGGTGCTAATATGGCATACAGAGTCGTAAGATGTCTTTAGTTGTCGTACGATGTTCAAAGAACTCGGACGAATTCATTAGGTGTATTATGGAGTTTTAAGGTTTCGTGCGGTGATGTATGGTGTTCTTAGAGTTGTAAGACGTCCTACATTATACTAACGTTCTTTTTGAGTTGCTAATGTGGCATAAAGAGTCTTAAGATGTCCTAAGTTTTCGTACAATGTTCAAAGGACCCTTACACTAACATTCTATTCAAGGTGCTAATATGGCATACAGAGTCGTAAGATGTCTTAACTTGTCGTACGACGGTCAAAGGACTCGGACGAATTCATTAGGTTTATTATGGAGTTTTAAAGTTTCATACGATGATGTAAGGTGTTCTTAGGAGTTGTAACGCGTCATACATTATTCTAACTTGCTTTTCATGTTACTAATGTCGCATATTAAGCCGTAACATATCCTGAGTTGTCGTACGATGTTCAAAGTAATTCGACGAATTCATTAGGTTTATTATGGAGTTTTTAGGTTTTGTACAGTGTTCTAGGTTGTTGTTAGGATTTTAAGGTGTTCTACATTATACTAACGTGCTTTTCAAGGTTCTAATGTGCATATAGAGTCGGACGATGTCCTAAGTTATCGTACGATGTTCAAAGCACTCGGACGAATTGATTAGGTTTATTAAGGAGTTTTAAGGTTTCGTTCGGTGTTGTAAGGTGTTGGTAGGAGTTGTAAGGCATCCTACATTATACTAACATGCTTTTCAAGGTGCTAATGTGCATTCAGAGTCGTAAGATGTCCTAAGTTTTCGTACGATGTTCAAAGGACGCTGTTGGTCCATTAGATCGAGATTTCAGTGCTATAATGATAAGTAAACAACAAAACCCACTTAAATTCAATGAAACATTGTCCAAATACTCTTAACACACAATAACAAAGATCAAATAAACACAAACAGAGGTAATCATGCTACAAAGATGATAATAATAAGCTCCTAGCACCTCAGCCGTCACACACACACAAGATTAGGGTTTGATAAACTTTCAAAAACTTGTATTCAAAATGAGAAAACATTACATTATGGTTGTGTTTGTTTAAATCTGAATCACCTCTGAATCTGACCGATTCAAAGGTGAAGTTTGGTTCAGATTGTTTGGTTGAAGAGGAAGGTCTGACCGAATCAGACGCAACCTCTGAGCGCGCATCTGAGCGAATTAGAGGTTGTAAGGAGTCTGAATGAGCTCTGAGAAGAAGCGACGAGGCTGGCGACGAAAGAAGCGACAAAAACGATGTTGTGAGGTAGGGTTTATGGTCGAACAAAATGGGGAAGATGAAGAAGAAACAGCGGCGGCCATGAAAGGTGAAGTAGGTAGGGTTTATTGTGGAAAAAACGAAAGTTTATATATGGAGCTAGTGGAGTTTCATTATTTTTTCTTAAACAAATAATTAGGTTTGCTTTTTAAAAAACAAAAACTCGTGTATATATGGATCTAGTTTCATTATTTTTTTAAACAAATAATTAGGTGAATGAAAAAAAATATTTAGAAATTTCATTCAGATGTTAAACCAAACAGAACCTCTTAACCATTCAGCACTTAATCATTCAGACATCTTAACCATTCAGACCTCTTAACCATTCAGCTCTTAACCATTCAGCACTTGCCAAACAGCCCCTATATAGAACAGACATAGGTTCGCTGACAGCGAATCTGTCATGCAAACCTATCAGCTTCGCCGGGCACAAAACAGGATCGCCCGGCGACTGATCTAATCTAAAGTCTATTCAAATCAGGACTTCCGGGCGAACCTATAGGTTCTCCCGTAGGTTCGCTAGTTACAATAAGAACAAAATACATAACAAATCAAAAGTAACACCGACATGCCGGTGAGTCCAACTTACATGTACTATCAATACTCCCCCTAGGTTGGACCTCACCTAGGGAAGTCTTCTGTTCAAGCTCCGTCTCTTTCGGCTTTATAGATTCTCAATGAATGCTCAAGCTCTCGATTTAATACCGGCCAATGGATTAGTAACATCTTCAGATCCGGCCTCATCACTATCACTCAGATCCAGAAATGATTCAACAAACTGTGCTTCGGTGACAACTGTTTCAGGCAAATCAGTAACTGTAGTTTCCTCCTGAACATCTCCAGTCTGCTCCTCACCTTGCACTTTTGATCCACTAACTTCCACTTCAACAGGCTTCTTAAATCACTTCTTAATCGATTGATCCAATTGTTTGGATAGATCATCCATCTCTAAGTTCAGATCATCAGTCCTCCTTAACCTCTCATTCACCCTTCTCAACTCAGTACGTACCCCCCGGGCTTTATTCGCAACTCTCACAAATAAGTTGGCTTCGGTTTTGGTGTCATCTCCAGCCCCGTGCTTTATCTAATTCTCACACAACACCTTCAAATCTTCATCACAGAAGGAGAATATCTCCATGGGTCAAACAATCTAATTTCTGGACGATCTTCCCCTTCTAATCTGATTATCGCTTCACCAGTGCTGTTATCATAGAAGCACTTCACAAACTCTTGCAATCTTTGTGGCTGAGTGTCTGGAACTCTAACTCTATTCAATGTTTTCGGAGCGGCCACTTTCAAAACGATTTTACCTTTCCACGACACCCATTGCTTATCTCTCTTGTATCTCCTCCTCATTGGATTTTTATACCCGAATTCAATGAAGTTTTCTTCAGCGGCCCTTTTAATTGCAACCTCAAATGCACTAGCTCTGCCACTATCCTCCTTGCCAAGCAGAGGGAGTTCATCTAATCTCCTCAGATCTCATCTGGGCAGTGTAGCAAAATGTTTTTTGTTCTTTATATAGCAGATATCTCCCCCACTCCTCTGTATCATATACGCATCAATCTGAGTGTTGTATTTCCATGCAATAATCTGTCTATCCATCTGCATGGTGTTTGGTTCATCCAGGTGTTGAAAGATTGGGACTTCAGAAGTAATCTCTTCATCCTTTTTGAACCATTCGGATTTGTCTAGATCAATGTGCTCAAACAAATAAGTCACAGCCTTTTCATCAACATTGTACTGTTCTGGTTCATCCTCTGGATCATCCTCCACATCCTCTTCACTTCCCATATCCTCATTCACATCTGGTTCATCAATCAGACTAAAGTTTACATTAAAACCACCAACAACCTCTGATCCTGTAAATGCATCAAGGTCTATACCCATTTCTTCGTCAAAAACATCTTCAATAGCCTTTTCTTTTGATTTATCTCTAACACCATAATTCATTAACGGATACTTTGAAGAAACCGTTAAGCTGTTCAGCTCGCATTCAGACATTGCACGAAAAGACCCTTCGTTCTCTTTCAAACTATTTAATTCCTTGAAGATGCGAACAATTAGACATTGTTGATCCTTGACCATCCTGGCCATTCCTTTGATCACATCCCCCTTTTCTTTGTCCTTCTTTTCCAACTCAGCATATTTACCTTTTAGATTCTCCAATTCAGTCTTGACTTCAGTACTGGTTTGATCAGCCTGTGCAGGGATCCCATGCTTTTGCTTAGTTCTCCTCTCAGATTCAGCAGAAACATTACCAGCTTTTCTCTTCGAACTTCGTTTACCTTGTGCATCCAATTCTTTTTGTATCTCATCGATATCCTTATCCAATGAATATTCCTTTTCTTTTGCATATGGTTTTCTCTTCTTTAGCTTCTTTTGAACTTCCTCAACGTTCTCACCAACTCTCTTATTCTCAATCTCCTTCAATCTTTGTATGTGTACCCATCTATCAGCCGGATACATATTCTCCCACAAATACGATATCATCCCCACACAATCATGTCTAGCAACCTTGCAATCACTGAAGATCCTTGAATGCATCGGCCATATACTTAGAGTATCACCAACAACAGGCAAATCGGGCTTTATATCATTAAGAATCATTTGAACAAACCTTGAATATAGCAACCACTTATCTTTCTTTGCAGCATGGATGTTCTCAATCATATAGTTAAAGATCAGCTTTGCCAAATTTGCTTTCTGCCCTTTGCAGAACAACACCATCGCCCTTGCCCAATCAAGGTTTAATCCATCAGTACCTCCCTTTCTGTGATCAAGGCACATAATGAAAACGTGAGCGATGCATCTCCATTCCTTGATCAGATATGACTTGATAAATTCCATCTTTTTCTCTCCAGGCATTGGACCCTCATAACCAGCAGTTCTCAATTCACTATATACATCCTCAGCAGTCATCTTTACCTCATTACCAACATCTCCTTCAAGTTTCAAAATTCTTGTCAAATCAGCTTTAGTAAAAACAACATCATGACCTTCAACCTTTGAACTAATCTTTGATGGCTGTTCAGCAACGTTTAACACGGCGTTCCTCCATAAATCACGAACGTGTAAGTCGTACATGATCGGAGAATGCGATATAGCATGATAAATCTGAGAAGATTTGAGCCATTTGATGCAATCCTTGTACCCTGTGGCTTTTTCATGGTTCTCGTTCAACAACACGCACATATTATGCTTCTTCTCGAAATATAATGTAGACATAATGCTTGAAACAGAAATGGAAGTTGATCAGAAAAATAAGTTTAGAACAGTTTATAGGTTCGCTTGAATGTAACAGATTCGCTGAAAAGCGAACCTATAATTAGACTGCAGAACCTATAGATTCGCCGGCATACAAATTTGACACAAAGTCTCGGGAGAATTTATAGGTTCGCTAAGAACAGTCGGGCGAAGCTATGCTCATGCACGGACAGCATAACGGCATAGGTTCGCTCAAAGATTTGAACTTTCGTTCAAGGTCGCCAATGAACACTAGGTTCGCTCGAACCCTAGATTTTTGAAAATAGGGCGGAATCAATAGGATTAACCAAATAGAACACACCATCATGCATTTAATCACAAGACGAACACATTAGAATAGATTTTTATCAAACAATCAATCACAACTAAGTTTAAACAATCAGAGACAAGTTAATGGGTCCGAATGGATTGAAACAGGTTAGAAAATGATTAAAACAGGATGATTTGGATTAAATGCACTTGCGTTTACATACCTGAAGGAATTAAAACGATTCAATTTGTAATGAAAAGCCTTAAGCAAGATTCGAACTTGAAACTTTTGAAACAAACCGGTTACAGTGCGAGCGAATATGTTAAGTGGATTCGCAGAAAACATATATATACAGCCCCAGGTTCGCTGAATTACAATGGGGCGAACCTCAGATTCGCTCGGAGCTTAAGGTCAAAGAAAAGTCAAGC
Organism: Tagetes erecta; assembly: GCA_030867185.1. Classification (NCBI taxonomy): domain Eukaryota; kingdom Viridiplantae; phylum Streptophyta; class Magnoliopsida; order Asterales; family Asteraceae; genus Tagetes; species Tagetes erecta. The sequence continues at coordinate 66,097,393 of CM061486.1, forward strand.
GACTTAAATCAATTCCGGGCAAACCTGTAGGTTCGCTGTCAGTTTTGCTGGATTGAAGAATTTAAAGAAAAATTAAAATATTTTTTTGGTTTTTGGTAATTTTGATTTGCTTTAAGAATTCTAAAAAGCCCCACAATTTCAACGCTCAAAAACAAAAACAAGAAAATAAAGGTAAAAGATAGAATGAAAAGAAAAATATAATTAAATAAAACAAAATTAAAACTAAAGGAGGATATATATATTTTTCTTGACGTTTTTCGAGCAAAATCTGGAGAATCATAGATTGGCGGGATTGCAGATATGTTTGTCCAATTAAACCCATGCCTTATTCTTTTCAACAAGAGATCTGCAGCTTCATTTATCATGTTTTGGTTTTATTGAAGAAACTCAGGCAACTCGGTCCCCACAGACATCTTGGTAAAGAAACTTGTCCTATCATCAGGGTTTATAGAGCAATATGATTGACTTTGCTTGAATTTCTTTTGGATCAAATCTTGAATATTGATCAATTCATGAAGCTCTTTTTGCTTGATGAGCAGGCAAAGACAATGAACAATTTTTGTGAAACATTGTGAGTGCCATTTGACATTTTGGTAGTGGAGCTTTTCGACAATGATTCTTTGATGTTTGAACACATTGTGACTTTATTATTTGGGAAACTCAAATGATTAGAGCTCCAGGTCTATACCGACGTATAACAGAGGAGATAACCATTTGAGCATGCTCGGTGAAACTTTAGGTCTATAGCAACGTATAACAGAGAAGATTCACCAACTCCTGGTCATTGTTCACACAAAGCAGAGGAGTTAAGCACTTTGACTCAATACTTTCTGAGGAGCTAACAAGTAACTCACTCAGAGGTTTTTCTGAAGAGCAACACTAGCAGTCTTTTATTTTATTTGCTAACTAGAAACTCAATTCAGGGCTAGGATGAGGGTGATTTGGGATGTTTTAGGGACGTCAAGGCAAATATTTGACGATCTCAACCCATTTCTGACAAGGACTTGTAACTTTATGCAAACCAATCATGTGAAGGAGATAATCCTCATTGTCGAGTTCTTGAACTTTATGTTTGGCTACACAATCACTGTTTACTTTGTTTTCGGGCTGAGCCTATCTTGCATATCCCAAACACAATACTTCTGACCTCCTTCAACATCTCTTCAACATCAATTCAAATGGGGATCCTGAAATAGCAAAATTTAAAAAACTATGAATAGTTAATCTTTAATATCTCCCCCAAAATTTCTATATGATAGCCATCTAATAAGAATTTTTTTTTGTTTTTCAGATTTTCATAATATATACACATGATAAAGAAAAAGAAATAAAATAAAATAAAATAAAAGGAATAAAAAGGAGCGAAGGAATATGTGACAACCGGATTCTCAAGGAAAATGAAAAAAATATATTTACATATATACAAAGCCATTTTTCTTAGAAGGTGGTTTTCAAATTGATATCAATCCCAACATAGAATCAGTTCATAAAAACGTGGTTTATCAAATGTTTTTGAGAAAAGATCTGCTTTTTGCTTTCTTGTTTCAATTGGAATGATATTAATGAACCCCTTTTCCTGTGCATCACGAATGGCATGAATTCTTGTTTCAATGTACTTGGTTCGTGTGTGATGAATAGGATTCTTGGCAATTCCAACAACAGCTTCATTGTCACAAAAGAGTGGTGTATAAAGGAAGTTGATATCGTAATCCATCATCTGGTGCTGAATCCAGAGCACTTGGCAGCAGCAGCTTGAAGCAGCAATGCATTCAGCTTCTCCTGTGGAAAAGGAGACTGTTGTTTGCTTTTTGTTTTGCCAAGAAACAAGACATTCACCGAGATATTGACATCCACCAGTTACCGATTTTATGTTTATCCTGCAACTAGCATGATCACTATCAGAAAAAGCATGTAAATCAAAGTCCCCACCTCTTGGGTATTAAAGCCCCAAACGAGAGGAACCCTTAAGGTAACAAAAAATGCGTTTAACAGCTTGTTCATGTGATTCTTTAGGGTTGGCCTGGAAACGAGCACAGTAGCACACAGCAAATGTAATATCTGGTCGGCTTGCAGTAAGATACATGAGAGATCCAATCATCGAGCGGTAACGATGAGCATCCACATGATTCCCATTATCATCAGAAGTTAGGCATGTTTGAGCAGTGAAGGGAATCAGTTCAGGAAAGGAATCGTCCATGCCAAACTTTGTAAGAATTTCTTTGATGTACTTTACTTGGTGGATAAGGATTCCATCAGGCTTTTGTTCCACTTGCAGCCCCAAGAAGAAGCACATTTCACCCATGATAGTCATTTCAAAGCGATCCATCATTACTTTCTCAAATTCTCTACACAGCTCCTCGATCCGAAGATAATATCGTCCACATACACTTGAACTATCAGCATCTCACCATTAACCTCTTCTTGAATAATGTCATATCTGTAGTCCCACGAGAGAAACCTTTGCTGAGCAGATACTGTGTCAGAGTTTCGTACTAGATTCGTGGAGCTTGATGCAACCCATACAGGGATTTATCAAGCTTGTACACCTTTGAAGGAAAATCTGGATCCTCGAAACCTGGTGGTTGACATACGTAGATCTCCTCATCGATATCTCCATATAGAAATGCACATTTAACATCCATCTGATAAACTTTAAAGTTCTTGTTAGCAGCATGTGCAAGAAAGATTCTAATGGCTTCGAGACGAGCGACAGGAGCAAAAACTTCAATGTAATCAATCCCTTCCTCTTGAGCGAATCCTTGAACAACCAATCTGGCCTTGTTTCTAATAACAACACCGCGATCATCTGGCTTGTTCCGAAATACCCACTTAGTACCAATGGGGCACTTATTTGGAGGAAGATCAACAAGTTCTCAAACTTTCAGCTTCCTGAATTGTTGTAATTCCATTTGCATGGCATCAACTCAGCTAGGATCTTCAAGATCTTGTTTATAATTCTTCGGAACAACTTGGGATAAGAAAGCAGCATAGAGACACTCATTAATCAAACCACTCTGACTCCGAGTTCGCACACCATCAGTAATTGATCCTATGATATAATCATGAGGATGATCTTTCAAAGTTTTGAAATTTGTGTTTAGAAGCATTGGGTTGGTTTGGGATGAGGATGCTTGGTCAGATGGTTGTGAAGGAACATTTGAAGTTGGAGGAATTGTATTGGTAGAAGAGGTTGGGATGGAAGTGGATGATGATGGAATATCTGATGGAGGAAATGGAACAGTTTGAGATGGTGGAGGAATGTCAAATGTGGTTGGAGATAGGTGACAGAAGGTTGTGGTTGTGACGGTGGTTGAGGTTGAGGATTGATAATAGTAACTGGAGTATGAGAAATGATATCATCATCGTCAGAGTTAGGAAGATTAAACGAGTTGAAAACAGTGGTGGAATCGTAAAACCATGCGGGTTCACTGCCAATGCTTGTAGAGTTTGATTCTTGCCAATCAACATAGTAGGACTCTTGCACAATCCGCGTTTACTTGTTGTACACACGATACGCTTTTTGTGTGTCAGAGTATCCCACAAAGAAACATTCATCAGAAACGGGGCGCAGAAAATCGATCAACGGCTTTATCCCACGAAACAGCTGATACGATGTCTTCATCTTGCTTTTGACAATCAGTACCCGATTCAGGACATAAGCTGCACAATTAACAGCTTCTGCCCAGAAGATAATAGGAAGCTTTGACTCAATCAGCATAGTTCGAGCAGCTTCCACAAGAGTTCGGTTCTTCCTTTCAGCAAGACCATTTTGCTGAGGCGTTCTTGCAGCGTTGAACTGTCTAAGAATACCCCTTTGTTCACAGAATGAATTGAAGATATGGTTTCTGAATTCCGTTCCGTTGTCGCTTCTAATAGCTTGAACCTTTCGTTTTCCAAGAACCTCAATCAGGGGAATCAGCTTCATTAACTCTTCAGCGGTCTCACTCTTGTTTGCTAGGAATCTCACCCAAGTGTATCTTGAGTAATCATCTGTGACAACCAAACAATAAGATTTCTTAGCAATTGATTTGAAACTAATTGGACCAAATAAGTCAGTATGTAACAATTCGAGGGGTTGTGAGATAGAATTTTCAATTTTAAGTTTATGTGGTTTTTTGTGCTGTTTTCCTTTAGCACAAGCCATGCATTTCTCTACCACAGAAAAGTCTTTAAGTGGTAGTCCCCTTACCAAATTGTTCTTAACCAACTTATTTAGTATTTTGAAATTTATGTGTCCTAAACGTCTATGCTATTGGAAAGATTCAAAAGATGAAGCTTTAGACAGAAGACAGGTCATAGTGGAAGTTGATTCTTTTGATCCCATGTTCAGCATATATGTATCATTTCGTCTTGAAGCTCGCATGATCACCAATTCTTCAGGAATTGTAAACTCTGGCTTCAAATTGGAAGAAACAGCACAGGAATATTCTTATCACACATTTGTGATACACTAAGAAGATTGAATGCCAACTCGGGAACATAGTTAACATCTTCCAAGGTTAGTGAACCATTTGAGACTTCTCCTTGACCAATCATCTTTCCACCCTTCTTGTCTCCCGTAAAAGCAACATATCCACCGTTAATGATTCGATAATTTGTCAGCAGGTCCTTCAACCCTGTCATATGTCTGGAACATCCACTATCAATGTGCCAATGACTATTTACAACGGTGCTGGAATGTTCCTGACATTTTCCAAAAAGTGAATTAGACTTTTGAAATTGGGACCCAAGCCTTAGTGTACTTAGATCTCTGAACAGAAGAAGATTTACTGAAAAACTTATTTACAAATGTATTCAATCTTCTTCCTAAAGATCTATGCTTTGAACTATTTACAACTAACTCAGGACATTGCTTGACAGTATGATCATCATTTCCACATTTATAGCAATGAGATTTCAAACCTACTTTGGAAACTTTAGAAACAATAATTCTATCTATTTCTATCTCTTCATCACAATCAGATAATTGAGAGTTACAATCACTGAAAGAGTCATAAGGCTCTTTTGATTTACCTGCTGTGACTTTTACCTTATCAGGTTCTGATTTAAGTTTATCGATGTGATTCATGGATGAAAAAGATGATTCCTTGTCTTTAGGTTTTGAAATCCTTACAGGTGTGAAAGATGGAATTTGATGAGAAAAGAACTTTTGAAAACAGTTTGTTTTGGTTTGACTTTCAGAGACATGACCTGAAAGTTCATCTTTGTCATTCACACAAACATTTCCAATGGCATCATCATTCAAATGACTAATGTTTGAAGTAGAGCATCCTAAATTACTATTACACATAAAATTGTCTGAATGTAAAACATGACTAGAAACAAAATTAATTAAGCTATTGTCTTCAACAGAATTCTTTGAATCAAAACTAGAACAACTAGAACTGCCAGAACAACCAAGGCCACTACTCCCACCATAAGCATACTCCTCTCGCACCTCTTTAAGATTTATTCCACTTAAACCTGCAAGAGAGCTGTTAGTATCATTCTGTATAATCTCTTGTATCACCTCATTTGAAGGATGAGGAATGGGTGTCGGAGAATAACAGAAAGTACTGGGTGGAGGGTATACTTGTGCATCGTTTTTATAACCCAATCCGGTCTTAATTCTAGCACCCCGTTGTTTCTTGCAAAGGTCCTCCCTTTTCATGCTTGAAATTGTCCATTGTTCCAGTTTATTTTTGACTTTTCTTGTTTCAAATTCAGCAAGAGTGACTTGCTCAGTCAAATAGTTTATTTCACAGTTCTTTTCCAAAAGAGATCTTTTCAAATGTTTGTTTTCTTACAAAGCTTCTCTTAATTTAACAAAAAATTTTGATTCATTCTCTTTAAGCTCTTTGTTAATTCTCTTTAATTCGTTTTCATTTGACATTAATAATTTATTAGCTTTATATATGCCAATCAAACGAATTTTGCATGCAAATGAACACATATCTTCTACAATTTCATAAGGAAGACCAATTACCAGTTTTTCAGCAGCAAGGGCACGATCACACTGGCAATAAGAAGTGTTCCTCTTGTATTCATCAACAGCTTCATGCTTAGCCTTTTTTATCATAGCTTCCATGTTCAACTTTGATTCTTCAGCAGTTACAGCTTCAATACTAGCATTTTTCACTCCTTCAGCAATGTTGACTGAAACCTTTTCTACTTTTTCGACAACAGCTTCACACACAAATCCAGAATGAATCACCTCTTCTTGACCCAAATGTCCTTGAGCAATAACATATGTTTGAACCTCAATTGTAACAGCAACTTCCTGATCCTAACCATCTTGAACTTCTTCAACCATTACCACTTTCGACCCAGCAGCCTCATCAGAATTCTCACTATCTTCACCATAAAATTCTTTAAAAGGATCAAAGCAATCAATATAGTTGTCATCGAGAGCAGGCTCCTCAATAATCTCAGCAATTAAAGCATGATTGATTTCTTCCTTTGTTTCTTCAATCTCAGCGCTCCAATCAAAGTTGGTGAGTAGTGCAGTTTCTTTCCTTGGTTTAACTTCCTCAGCTCTTTCTTGAATTAGAACAGTTCTTGAATTTCCAGAATTAACAGGTTCAGTGACAATTGGTAATGGACATTCTCTCTTGAAATGTCCCAGTTTCTTGCAATTGTAACATCTCAACTTCCCTTTAACATACCCAAGCTTGTTGTTCTGACCCTAATTTCCAAAATTTCTTCGACCTGTTCTTTCCATAAATCTTCTAGCACGAAGAGTGAGCATTGCCATTTGCCATTGAATATTAGTTTCTTCAAGATCACCAGGATCCACCTGATACATGTCTTCAACTATCATTCCCTTACCTTTCAGCTCTCCTACAACCAGAGCTTCATAGCTATGAACAAACATCCCAAACAAGGCCATTGTGTCAGACGGAATTTGAGTGGTGACAGATGCATTTGAGCCGGGACCTACACTTGTAGATGCACCATCAGATTTAACAGACCCAAAACTTGATGATCCTCCAGATACAGCACCATAAACATGTGAGTTTGCAGCGGATGTAATCAGTGCAGCATTATGAGGAGGGACATTTGGAAGCATCATAGATTGATTGTATTCTCTTCTCTTCACATCAAGATCAAATGACTTCAGCTTGTTTATCACATCCATTAGTTTAAAGTCAAGGAAGTTTCTCTCTTGCTTCAACATTTTGATCTGAAGACTCCACTGAGGGGAAAGTGAATCTAAAAGTTTTGTGACTTGCTCATTATTTTCCAGTTTCTCGTCATACTTTTTCAGATTGCTTGATACAGATAGAAAACGATTGGTTATATCAGTCAGACTTTCTTGCTTGTAACTTGCTCATTATTTCCCACAAATGATTTAAACTCTTTCTCAGCTTGAGCTTTTCTATCCAACTTGAGGTCCTCATTGCCATCATAGAACTCACACAACGCATCATACAAACTTTTTGCAGTTGTGTGTTCAGCAAACCTATTGTAAATGTCTTGATGCAAACAAAGTATCAAAGCTCTAAGGGCCATTTTGTCACGATCAAGTAACTTGATATCACTCTCAGTGTAAGTACTTGGATCATTGTTTGGTAAAGTAACGGTTCCTTCAACTCTTTTTAGCATGTGAGGCCCATTAACAATCGACTCCCATTGATTATAATCAGTATAGAAGAAAAACTCCTTTAAATAACGCTTCCAGTCCTCAAAATTTTCACCATTCACAAGCCTCGGTGGCCTATTTGATTGAACACTCTCCATATCATTCACATTCATGGTTGATATATATCATATATTAAATTCGCTGATAGATTCGCTTGAGTGAATCTAATCAGGTTCGCTCGGCAGTAGGACAGTAGGTTCGCACAGCAATGGACGATGAGCACAGGTTCGCTGAACAGATTCGCCCGACAGAACAGAGTCTTGTGTGACATCTGCCCCAAACCCGAACCCGAGTGCCCGACTCGAACCCGAAGTTGTTATCCTTTAAATTGATATCGTATTTATTTTTCTTCAAAGTGTAACGTTTATTATTATTATGAATAAACACATTGATTCTACGTTGTTCCCGTCTCAATTAAATTTACGTTGCAAAACGTTCACGATATCAAATAAATAATTGTGGAACAATTATATCTCAAAATATATATATAAATAAATATATATAGCTCGTAAAAGAAAATTATTAAAAAATTAAACCAAAACGCTTCTAAGCCTTGAAATAGCCTCCGAATGGCTTAAATGAACTAAAACTATAAAAACGTCATTTATATAAACGTTACGTCTCAAGTTAGTTAAGTTAGTTAGTTAATTTTACTTATAAACTAACTTTGGGCCGGAAGTGTAATTTATGAAACTTTAATTAAAGGTTACTAAACCAAATAGAACAAAACTGAAAGATAAAGGACCGGTTATGTAACATTTTATTTCACCCAACCCCCACCCCATTTACCCCGTAAATCCGGCATCCATGTCCGGCCACTTTGGCCGGAAAATCCCCAAGTTCCGGCGAGACTTGTTTTGGGTGATTTTAACACTCCCAACTCAATTAAGCATATGCAAAATGTACGTGTGTATGTTTCGAACTCAAACCCGTGTTCAATCCACTGTTTAATCACTTGGTTCAATGTGTAATTGCAAATCTAAGGTTCGGTTTCAAAACCCACAAATTCAAATCGTCGATAACGTACCAACTCAATAAATCTCTTCAACCAAAACGATCAGTCGTGCGTTTGGAAATCAATGTTATCAATCAATCGACATTATCACACCGAATTAACAACCAATTAACCATTTCTTCATTCGTAACCCGCCCTTAACTCTTTCAACTATCTACGGTTCACCAAAACGCAATTCCTTCGACATGTACATTTCCCCATACTCACTTTCACTCTCTGTAAATTCGATTGCAAGCAAAAACATCAAGAAACTCATAATTTAATCTCAAAACCGCCGCCCCTGTTCATCGTTTCATCAACTCGATCCTTCAACAATCAAGTAAGTGTTATATATAGAAATGATCACGATTCAACGTAGATTAAAAGCCCTATGGTTAATTTGGTTGGGATTATCAGGTTTGGATCAATTGGATCGATCTTCATTCTAGGGTTCATTTGGAAATGGGTCTTGTTGGTAAACAAATGTTAAAACAATAAAAAAACGAGATTCATTAACATAAAGGCCTTCTGGTCTAGCGGTCAGTTATTGTTAGTTTCTACTCCAAGGTCACGGGTTCGAACCCACTGGCCTCCTTGCTTTTAAATCTTCATGTTTTTCAATTGTAAAACATTTAAGTTGAAACTATTTTTATTAATTTAAACACATAAGTTTAATATACATATACCAATATTTTATTGAAAACTAAAAATGGTTTCGTATAAAATATATTTGATACAAAATATTGCAACGTTTCGTATAAAACCCTAAATCCCCAAATTGTATTTCAAAACCCTAAATCCCAAATTGTATTTCAAAACCCTAAATCCCCAAATTGTATTTCAAAACCCTAAATCCCAAATTGTATTTCAAAACCCTAAATCCCAAATCTTAAATCCGAAACCCTAGAAGTTCTAGTTTCTTGATTCTAGTTATTGTGTTACTTGCTTCGTTTCTAAATAAGGTTTTCCCGGTTAATTAGGTGATTCTAATATCTGGGCGATCCTCGGTTCTTTCTAGTTGCGATTCTAGTGTTACTATTATCTTTGGATTTTAAGGTGAGTAAACTCACTCCCCTTTTTCCATTTTACTATTTTGGGGCTGAAATATGTCTTTTACTATATTGCGTTTTCTATTCGTTTTCTAAAAGAGATCATACAAATATGTTAATCTAGTTCGCGGCTTGATGCAATCTTATGTGTTAGTTAAAAGTAGTTTTATTGCTTTGTAATCCCACCGGTACAATGTTAGCGCTAATGGTTTGACAAACCCACCTGCTTGTACAACATCGATAGGTGATTTAAACCCGGCCTTTCTAATTCCATGTTTACTATGTCGAGATGCTATGTTGCTATACTATGTTGCTATGCTATGATGCTATACTATGCCATGTCCCTAAATTGCTAAATGATGACTTATATATCGAGACGGTAAACGACGGTTATTAAAAGTTATCATTATTTATTACATGAGTGGTTCTCATGACAAATGGCTAAACGAGATACTATGGTTTCTATTGTGGTTGGTGTGCTATTCTATTCTAGGGGTCCTGGTAGGGTGATATTACGAAATTACTATACATGTGGGATTGCGCAGCATATCTTGTTGATCTCGGATTTCAATAATATTACTATTCAATTTGGGTTTTACTCACTAGCTTTAAATAGCTAACTTTATTTTCACATATTTCAGGTGATGCTTATGATTATTTTGCTGCTTTTGCCAAGACATAGGATTGCCTTGGACCTAGTTTAATTAATAAGGACGATTGCATTTACTGTTTCGGTTTTATTACTTTTGTCGTATCCATTTAAGACTGATGTTCTAAACTTACTATATCATTATTAAACGTAATAAATACCATGTGCTTTGTTTACTATGGATATCCAATTCCAATGACAGCCCGGTGTTTCCGCCGCCGGGCGGGGTGTCACATCTTGTGCTTAAATAATAGATTCGGTAGCAACTTCATTTGCTCACAGAACCAAACAGGTGAACTTTCGTTCAAAATGTGACAGATTCGCTAATCAAAAATTGATATTTCCAAATCACAAATATTGTATAGATTCGTTGTATGATCCACAGGTTCGTTGGATGAATGTCTAGGTTCGCTGACTTACGGGAAAAACTTTCTCAGTCCAAAATCAACCAAACCTACCTCAAAACACAACCAATTGAAGATCCGTTTGTTTCTGTAGCTTCCTAGTACCAAATATGACAATCCCAAAACAAATTTCCACTCAAAAACACAACAAACAGTTCCGAAATGAATCAAACAATGTTTTGCTTTTTAAAACCCAAAAACTTCTCAAAAATCTCAAAGATCTCAGACTATCAAGAGCACTAAGGCTCTGATACCATATTGTTGGTCCATTAGATCGAGATTTCAGTGCTATAATGATAAGTAAACAACAAAACCCACTTAAATTCAATGAAACATTGTCCAAATACTCTTAACACACAATAACAAAGATCAAATTAATTAGGCTACAAAGATGATAATGATAAGCTCCTAGCACCTCAGCCGTCACACACACACAATTAGGGTTTGATAAACTTGCAAAACGTGTATTCAAAATGAGAAAACATTACATTATATAGAACAGACATAGGTTCGCTGACAGATTCGTGCAAACCTATCAGCTTCGCCGGGCACAAAACAGATTCGCCCGGCGACTAATCTAATCTAAAGTCTATTCAAATCAGGACTTCCGGGCGAACCTATAGGTTCGCTAGTTACAATAAGAACAAAATACATAACAAATCAAAAGTAACACTGACATGCAGGTGAGTCCAACCTAAAGGTACTATCAGACGCGGACGAAATCATTAGGTTTATTATGGAGTTTTAAGGTTTCGTACGGTGCTGTAAGGTGTTTTTAGGAGTTTTAAGGCGTCCTATGTTATACTAACGTGCTTTTCAAGGTGCTAATATGACATACAGAGTCTTAAGATGTCCGAACTTGTAGTACGATGTTCAAAGAACTCGGACGAATTCATTAGGTGTATTATGGGGTTTTAAGGTTTCGTACGGTGATGTATGGTGTTCTTAGGAGTTGTAAGACGTCCTACATTATACTAACGTTCTTTTTGAGTTGCTATGGCATAAAGAGTCTTAAGATGTCCTAAGTTGTCGTACGATGTTCAAAAGACTCATACGAATTCATTAGGTTTATTATGGAGTTTTAAGGTTTCGTACGGTGTTGTAAGATATTGTTAGGAGTTGTAAGGCGTCCTATGTTATACTAACGTGCTTTTCAAGGTGCTAATATGACATACAGAGCTTAAGATGTCCGAACTTGTAGTAAGTTGTTAAAAGAACTCGGACGAATTCATTAGGTTTATTATGGAGTTTGAAGGTTTCATACGGTGTTGTAAGGTGTTGTTAGAAGTTGTAATGCGTCCTACATTATTCTAACGTGCTTTTCATGTTGCTAATTTCGCATACTAAGGCGTAACATCTCTTGAGTTGTCGTAGACTTCGACGAATTCATTAGGTTTATTATGGAGTTTTTAGGTTTTGTACGGTGTTCTAAGTTGTTGTTAGGATTTGTAAAGTGTTCTACATTAAACTAACGTGCTTTTCAAGGATCTAATGTGGATACAGAGTCGGACGATGTACTAAGTTGTTGTACGATGTTCAAAGGACTCGGACGAATTGATTAGGTTTATTATGGAGTTTTAAGGTTTCATACGATGATGTATGGTGTTCTTAGGAGTTGTAAGACGTCCTACATTATACTAAAGTTCTTTTTTTTTGGGTAAAGGGTTACCCCGGTGATTTTATTAATTACAATCATGATAAAACTTGTAGTTAGGATGAGTTCCACACTAAAACATAAACAGGACATGCACTGAAGATGTAAGCAGAAAACACAACCACAAATCAAACAAAATCAGACTAATCCATAACCACTAGCCTATAAGCTAGACATATCATAACGCAACAATAAGCACGCTAGCCTCCGTCGTCACATTTTGTATCTCCAACAATATTCCATTCCTTCCGAACTCGCAAAGCTGGATCTGTCCTCTTGAATTTAACACTCATAAGTTTGCATTGAACTGAAACAAGAATTTCCTCAGCAAGAACTTCAGGCGGTCGGGCATGGTTCATAAAAATACGATTATTCCTTTCCTGCCAAATGTAATAAGCCGTAGCAGCTACCACTAACCCATCTACAATGCTGTTAACTGATTTGGCTTTATAGCGATTCACCAACCAGGCAATAATATCAGACCAAACCGGGATCATATTTTTCATTGACGTACGTTTCCTCGTCAAATGCCATACCTTAGTAGAAAATTTACACTCGAAAAACAAGTGATGATGGGAGTCCACATTTTCATAACATAGCAAAACAACACATCATATTCATCGATTTCCTCCTAGCCGAATCCCACCTCAAAATTTTGTATTGGGTTAATAGTTTACCACGCATTACTAACCACATTAGAAAAGCATGTTTAGGAACACAAAAAGGTGACCAAATCACATTCCCCCACTCAACCTCCAAATCACGAGTACGAATAGCATTCCATACATTCTTAGCTGAAAACTCCTATAACTCATTCCCAACTTTCCAATATAATCTATCTCTCACATTAGAATTTAGAGATATATTAATACTATTGAGAATAGGATAGGAATTAACCACGAGGGAGGCCATATGATCCTATTAGCAACATATATATCTTTCACCTTCGCATTAAGATCATAGCCACCATTTGCTATCATTCTTGGAGTCAGGTATGCATCTAGAGAACCGACTTCACACCAGTTATCGAACCATGCGAATGTATTACTACCATCCCCCAGATCCGACCAGAAATAATGCTTAACCACCGAGCGAAGCTGCAAAATTTTCCGCCAACTCCAACAACAATTACCTGGCACTTTAACCTCCCAAAAGCTCCTGCCTTTAAAGTGGTATGACTGAATCCATTTAACCCACAGCGACTCACGGTCACTAATAATACTCCATATAGGATTTGTCATCAAAGCCTTGTTCAAGTCTCCAATTCTCCTTATACTAAAGTTCTTTTCTAGTTGTTAAAGTGGCATTAAGAGTCGTAAGATGTCCTAAGTTGTCGTACGATGTTAAAAAGACTCGTAAGAATTCATTAGGTTTATTATGGAGTTTTAAAGTTTCGTACGATGTAGTAATCTGATGTTAGGAGTTTTAAGGCATCCTAAGTTATACTAACATGCTTTTCAAGGTGCTAATATGACATATAGAGTTGTAAGATGTCTTCAGTTACCGTACGATGTTCAAAGGACTCAGACGAATTCATTAGGTGTATTATGGAGTTTTAAGGTTTCGTACGGTGATGTATGGTGCTCTTAGGAGTTGTAAGACGTCCTACATTATACTAACGTTCTTTTGAGTTGCTAATGTGGCATAAAGAGTCTTAAGATGTCCTAAGTTTTCGTACAATGTTCAAAGGACTCGTACGAATTCATTAGGTTTCGGAGTTTTAAGGTTTCGTACGTTTTGTAAGGTGTTTTTAAGAGTTGTAAGGCGTCCTACATTATACTAAAATTCTATTGAAGGTGCTAATATGGCATACAGAGTTGTAAGATGTCCTAACTTGTCGTATGACGTTCAAAGGACTCGGACGAATTCATTAGGTTTGTTATAGAGTTTTAAAGTTTCATACGGTGATGTAAGGTGTTCTTAGGAGTTGTAACGCGTCATACATTATTCTAACGTGCTTTTCATGTTGCTAATGTCGCATATTGAGCCGTAACATGTCCTGAGTTGTCGTACGATGTTCAAAGTACTTCGACGAATTCATTAGGTTTATTATGGAGTTTTTAGGTTTTGTACGGTGTTGTAGGTTGTTGTTAGGATTGTAAGGTATTCTACATTATACTAACGTTGTTTTCAAGGTTCTAATGTGCATACAAAGTCAGATGATGTCTTAAGTTGTCATACGATGTTCAAAGGACGTGGACGAATTCATTAGGTTTATTATGGAGTTTTAAGGTTTCGTACGATGTTGTAAGGTGTTGTTAGGAGTTTTAAGGCGTCCTATGTTATACTAACGTGTTTTTCAAGGTGCTAATATGACATACAGAGTCTTAAGATGTCCGAACTTGTAGTAAGATGTTCAAAGAACTCAGACGAATACATTAGGTTTATTATGGAGTTTGAAGGTTTCGTACGGTGTTGTAAGTGTTGTTAGGAGTTGTAACGCGTCCTACATAATTCTAACGTGCATTTCATGTTGCTAATGTCGCATACTGAGGCGTAACATCTCCTTAGTTGTCGTACGATGTTCAATGGACTTCGACGAATTCATTAGTTGTCGTACAATGTTGTAAGTTGTTGTTAGGAATTGTAAAGTGTTCTACATTATACTAACGTGCTTTTCAAGGATCTAATGTGCATACAGAGTCGGACGATGTCCTAAGTTGTCGTACAATGTTCAAAGGACCCTGGCAAATTGACTAGGTTTGTTATCGAGTTTTAAGGTTTCGTAAGGTGTTGTAAGGTGTTTTAGGAGTTGTAAGGCGTCCTACATTATACTAACGTGCTTTTCAAGGTGCTAATGTTCATACTGAGTCGTAAGGTGTCTGAAGTTGCCGTACGATGTTCAAAGGATTCGGACGAATTCATTAGGTTTATTATGGAGTTTAAAGTTTCGTACGGTGTTGTAAGGTGTTGTTAGGATTTTAAGTCGTCCTATGTTATACTAACGTGCTTTTCAAGGTGCTAATATGACATAGAGAGTCTTAAGAAGTCCGAACTTGTAGTACGATGTTCAAAGAACTCGGACGAATTCATTAGGTGTATTATGGATTTTTAAGGTTTGGTACGGTGATGTATGGTGTTCTTAGGAGTTTTAAGACGTCTTCCATTATACTAATGCTCTTTTCGAGTTGCTAATGTGGCATAAAGAGTCTTAAGATGTCCTTAATTTTCGTATGATGTTCAAAGGACCCGTACGAATTCATTAGGTTTATAATGGAGTTATAGGGTTTCGTACGGATTTGTAAGGTGTTTTTAGTAGTTGTAAGGCGTCCTACATTATACTAACATTCTATTCAACGTGCTAATATGACATACAGAGCCGTAAGATGTCTTAACTTGTCGTACGACGTTCGAAGGACTCAGACGAATTCATTAGGTTTATTATGGAGTTTTAAAGTTTCATACAATGATGTAAGTTGTTCTTAGGAGTTGTAACGCGTCCTACATTATTCTAACGTGCATTTCATGTTGCTAATGTCGCATATCGAGTCTTAAGATGTCCTAAGTTTTCGTATAATGTTCAAAGGTGTGACACCCCGACCTTGAACGACGTGCTGTGACTGAGAAATAAATATGAAAATGAGTCACCTGAAGATTCGAACCTATAAAAATGTATAAAAACTGAAAGTTTGGTGAGAGAAAACGTCTGAACGGTTAAACGTGTTAAATATGCAATATTAACGCGTAACGAGCCGGTTTATCACCACATACGCAATATCTGACGAAAGAAATATTTCTAAAATATTTATTATGTTTCTTGATTTATATCTTCGAGAAATAAAATTTAAAACACGAAGAAAACGAGTTCGTACGTAGTGCCGGATGACACGAAATGAGCACCCGGCTTACTAACCCACCTATATAAAGAATTCTTCTTTTTTTTCTCATTTCAACAAAACACACACTAAGTGTGTGTTTAGAGAGAGAGATCTGCTGGAAGTGGTGGCTGGTGGTGGTCGGTTGGCGGTCCGGCGGCGGCCGGTGGTGTTTCGCGGTGGTCCAACGGCGGTCGACGGCGGCCAGAAAAGTCATTTTCAACCCGGAACCATTTCTCGACGTCCTGAACATCATGGTAAGCTCCCTTTAGCTTAAATCTTCCATTAGAGTCGTGATAATGTCCGAAATATTCTGAAACTCATTGCATGTGTTGTTCACCCAAAAACACAGCTGGTTCTAGGACGGATTTAGGAAGATCCAGCCGTTGGATACGTCTGAAATTTGGATGGATTGTTCCTAACATATAGGTGATAACATCTACCGTTCAGTTTTGAAAGATAATACTCAGAGGTATGGTTTTTATGTTGAAAAGTGTGGCTGATCGGATTTCCATCTCTGGAAACACAGCCCCGAAGATCATCACTTTCCTGGAGATCCGACCGTTGAATTATGACAATTTTTTGACTGTAGCTTCTTAAGACATATAAGAACATATCCACCGGAAGAAATTCCGATCAGAGGTCTAGAAATATGGTTTTGGTTCTGATCAGTTTGTAACAATTTCTATGTCGAAAAATAGGAAACTAGGTTTCGTTGTTTGTTAGTTGAGATGAGAATGTACAAATGATCTGAGTCCGGATAAATGTTCGTAATAGAAAAGGAACGTAATGATATATTGGTTTTCATTAGATGTCGGTTTTTAAGGGGTTCGGGCATGCAAACCGACCCGGTATAAACGAACGGTTAGCCTATGATGATGGTGATGATTGTAAACCCGTCACAACATTGACCATTGTGAGACGGTGTTGGATTGCTCAAGAGTTGAGCTAGGACCAGCGGGAATCAACGAGTACCGCTGGATAATTGTGAGTGGCACTATGTTTACTTAGATACGGGCTAGGCTTCGAGTTCCTAACACGCTTCACACAGGTGAGTTTCATGACCAACTTCCCTTTTTAAATATTTTGGGGTGAAATACATGCTTAAGAATGTTTTTGAGTTCAAATGATTTTTGTGTATTATTAATATTACTTGTACGATAACAAATCATTAAGCACAATGGCTCGGGATATATATACGTATAGTCGGTACCGTCTATAATTGAATGCAATCATTTGCAGTGTAACAGGTGAAACTCAGATGTGTATATATATTATGCGAAGGTTATTTGGTAGGGAAACCATTTTGAACCAGAATTGATTTGTGTACAATTGATTTAATAATACTCTTGGAAATGATTTATGTGTCATTATCATGAACTCACCAGCTTTGTAGCTGACTTGTTTTAGCATGTATTTCAGGCACATTAAGGACCCAGTATTTTAGGACATGGCGTTACAAGTCATGGAAGCATCAGATGACTACTTGGCAAGGCTTAAATTTGGCATAGATAGACTTTTAGTACATAGCTGTTTATAAATTTTAGGTATGGACCTTTATGACTTCCGTTGTATTATGTTTAAACGGCTATGTATTATGAAATTCCAACTATTCTTCTAGGCCCGAAAACGGGGTCTTATAAAAGGACTCGTACGAATTCATTAGGTTTTGGTGTTTTAAACTTTCGTACGGTTTTGTAAGGTGTTTTTAGGAGTTGTAAGGCGTCCTACATTACACTAACATTCTATTCAAGGTGCTAATATAGCATATAGAGTCGTAAGATGTCTTAACTTGTTGTACGACGTTCAAAGGACTCGGACGAATTCATTAGGTTTATTATGGAGTTTTAAAGTTTCATACGATGATGTAACGTGTTCTTAGGAGTTGTAACGCGTCATAAATTATTCTAACGTGCTTTTCAAGTTGCTAATGTCGCATATTAAGCCGTAACATGTCCTGAGTTGTGGTACGATGTTCAAAGTACTTCAACGAATTAATTAGGTTTATTATGGAGTTTTTAGGTTTTGTACGGTGTTCTAGGTTTTTGTTAGGATTTTAAGGTGTTCTACATTATACTAACGTGCTTTTCAAGGTTCTAATGTGCATACAGAGTCGGACGATGTCCTAAGTTATCGTACGATGTTCAAAGAACTCGGACGAATTGATTAGGTTTATTAAGGAGTTTTAAGGTTTCGTACGGTGTTGTAAGGTGTTGTTAGGAGTTTTAAGGCGTCCTATATTATACTAACGTGCTTTTCAAGGTGCAAATGTGCATACAGAGTCTTAAGATGTCCTAAGTTATCGAACGATGTTCAAAGGACTCGGACGAATTCATTAGGTTTATTATGGAGTTTTAAGGTTTTGTACGGTGTTGTAAGGTGTTTTTAGGAGTTTTAAGGCGTCCTATGTTATACTAATGTGCTTTTCAAGGTGCTAATAAGACAAACGGACTCTTAAGATGTCCGAACTTGTAGTAAGATGTTCAAAGAACTCGGATGAATTCATTAGGTTTATTATGGAGTTTTAAGGTTTCGTAGAGTGTTGTAAGGTGATGTTAGGAGTTTTAAGGCATCCTAAGTTATTCTAACGTGGTTTTCAAGGTGCTAATATGGCATATAGAGTCGTAATATGTCTTAAGTTGCCGTACGATGTTCAAAAAACTCGGACGAATTCATTAGGTTTATTATGGAGCTTTAAGGTTTCGTACGGTGTTGTAAAGTGTTGTTAGGAGTTTTAAGACGTCCTATGTTATACAAACGTGATTTTCAAGGTGCTAACAAGACATAAAGAGTTTTAAGATGTCTGAACTTGTAGTACGATGTTCAGAGAACTCGGACGAATTCATTAGGTGTATTATGAAGTTTTAAGGTTTCGTGCGGTGATGTATGGTGTTCCTAGAGTTGTAAAACGCCCGACATTATACTAAAGTTCCTTTTGAGTTTCTAATGTGGCATAAAGAGTCTTAACATGTCCTAAGTTTTCGTACGATGTTCAAAGAAAGCGTACGAATTCATTAGGTTTTGGAGTTTTAACATTTCGTACGGTTTTGTAAGGTGTTTTTAGGAGTTGTAAGGCGTCCTACATTATACTAACATTCTATTCAACGTGCTAATATGGCATAAAGAGTCGTAAGATGTCTTAACTTGTCGTACGACGTTCAAAGGACTCGGACGAATTCATTAGGTTTATTATGGAGTTTTAAAGTTTCATACAGTGATGTAAGTTGTTCTTAGGAGTTGTAACGCGTCCTACATTATTCTAACATGCATTTCATGTTGCTAATGTCGCATATTAAGCCGTAACATGTCCTGAGTTGCCGTAACATGTTCAAAGAACTTCGACGAATTCATTAGGTTTATTATGGAGTTTTTAAGATTTGTACGGTGTTGTAGGTTGTTTTTAGAATTGTAAGATGTTCTACATTATACTAACGTGCTTTTCAATGTTCTAATGTGCATACAGAGTCGGACGATGTCCTAAGTTGTCGTACGATGTTCAAAGGACTCGGACGAATTGATTAGGTTTATTAAGGAGTTTTAAGGTTTCGTACGGTGTTGTAAGATGTTGTTAGGTGTTGTAAGGCGTCCTACATTATACTAACGTGCTTTTCAAGGTGCTAATGTTCATACTGAGTCGTAAGATGTCCTAAGTTGTCGTTCGATGTTCAAAAGACTCGGACGAATTCATTATGTTTATTATAGAGTTTTAAGGTTTGTATGGTGTTGTAAGGTATTTTTAGGTGTTTTAAGGCGTCCTATGTTATACTAGCGTACTTTTCAAGGTGCTAATATGACATACAAAGTCTTAAGATGTCCGAACTTGTAGTACGATGTTCAAAGAACTCGGACGAATTCATTAGGTTTATTATAGAGTTTTAAAGTTTCATACGGTGATGTAAGGTGTTCTTAGGAGTTATAACGCATCCTACATTATTCTAACATGCATTTCATGTTGCTAATGTCGCATATTGAGCCGTAACATGTTCTGAGTTGTCGTACGATGTTCAAAGGACTTCGACGAGTTCATTAGGTTTATTATGGAGTTTTTAGGTTTTGTACGGTGTTGTAGGTTGTTGTTAGGAACTGTAAGGTATTCTACATTATACTAACGTGCTTTTTAAGGTTCTAATGTGCATACAGAGTCGAACGATGTAATAAGCTGTTGTAGGATGTTCAAAGGACTCGGACAAATTGATTAGGTTTATTTAGGAGTTTTAAGGTTTCGTACGGTGCTGTAAGGTGTTGTTAGGAGTTTTAAGGCGTCCTACATTATACTAACATGCTTTTCAAGGTGCTAATATGACATACAGAGTCTTAAGATGTCCGAACTTGTAGTACGATGTTCAAAGAACTCGGACGAATAGATTAGGTGTATTATGGATTTTTAAGGTTTCGTACGGTGATGTATGGTGTTCTTAGTAGTTGTAAGACTTCCTACATTATACTAACGTTCTTTTCGAGTTGCTAATGTGGCATAAAGAGTCTTAAGATGTCCTAAGTTTTCGTACGATGTTCAAAGGACCCGTACGAATTCATTAGGTTTATTATGGAGTTTTAAGGTTTTATACGGTTTTGTAAGGTGTTTTTAGGAGTTATAAGGCGTCCTACATTATACTAACATTCTATTCAAGGTGCTAGTATGGCATACAGAGTCGTAACATGTCTTAACTTGTCGTACGACGTTCAAAAGACTCTGACAAATTCATTAGGTTTATTATGGAGTTTTAAAGTTTCATACGGTGATGTAAGGTGTTCTTAGGAGTTGTAACGCGTCCTACATTATTCTAACGTGCATTTCATGTTGCTAATGTCGCATATTGAGCCGTAACATGTCCTGAGTTGTCGTACTATGTTCAAAGGACTTCAACGAATTCATTAGGTTTATTATGGAGTTTTTAGGTTTTGTACGGTGTTGTTAGGAACTGTAAGGTGTTCTACATTATACTAACGTGCTTTTCAAGGTTCTAATGTGCATACAGAGTCGGACGATGTAATAAGTTGTCGTACGATGTTCAAAGGACTCGGACGAATTGATTAGGTTTATTAAGGAGTTTTAAGGTTTCGTACGGTGTTGTAAGGTGTTGTTAGGAGTTGTAAGGCTTCCTACATTATACTAACGTGCTTTTCAAGGTGCTAATGTTCATACAGAGTCGTAAGATGTCCTAAGATGTCGTACGATGTTCAAAAGACTCGGACGAATTCATTAGGTTTATTATGGAGTTTTAACGTTTGTACGGTGTTGTAAGGTATTTTTAGGAGTTTTAAGGCGTCCTATGTTATACTAACGTGCTTTTCAAGGTGCTAATATGACATATAGAGTCTTAAGATGTCAGAACTTGTAGTACGATGTTCAAAGAACTTGGACGCATTCATTAGGCGTATTATGGAGTTTTAAGGTTTCGTACGGTGATGTATGGTGTTCTTAGGAGTTGTAAGACGTCCTACTTGCTAACGTTCTTTTCGAGTTGCTAATGTGGCATAAAGAGTCTTAAGATGTCCTAAGTTTCGTACGATGTTCAAAGGACTCGTACGAATTCATTAGGTTTATTATGGAGTTTTAAGGTTTCGTACGGTTTTGTAAGGTGTTTTTAGGAGTTGTAAGGCATCCTACATTATACTAACATTCTATTCAAGGTGCTAATATGGCATACAGAGTCGTAACATGTCTTAACTTGTCGTACGACAATCAAAGGACTCGGACAAATTCATTAGGTTTATTATGGAGTTTTAAAGTTTCATACGGTGATGTAAGGTATTCTTAGGAGTTGTAACGCGTCCTACATTATTCTAACGTGCATTTCATGTTTCAAATGTCGCATATTGAGCGGTAACATGTTCTGAGTTGTCGTACGATGTTCAAAGGACTTGGACGAGTTCATTAGGTTTATTATGGAGTTTTTAGGTTTTGTACGGTGTTGTTAGGAACTGTAAGGTGTTCTACATTATACTAACGTGCTTTTCAAGGTTCTAATGTGCATACAGAGTCGGACGATGTAATAAGTTGTCGTACGATGTTCAAAGGACTCGGACGAATTGATTAGGTTTATTAAGGAGTTTTAAGGTTTCGTACGGTGTTGTAAGGTGTTGTTAGGAGTTGTAAGGCTTCCTACATTATACTAACGTGCTTTTCAAGGTGCTAATGTTCATACAGAGTCGTAAGATGTCCTAAGATGTCGTACGATGTTCAAAAGACTCGGACGAATTCATTAGGTTTATTATGGAGTTTTAACGTTTGTACGGTGTTGTAAGGTATTTTTAGGAGTTTTAAGGCGTCCTATGTTATAATAACGTGCTTTTCAAGGTGCTAATATGACATACAGAGTCTTAAGATGTCAGAACTTGTAGTACGATGTTCAAAGAACTTGGACGCATTTATTAGGTGTATTATAGAGTTTTAAGGTTTCGTACGGTGATGTATGGTGTTCTTAAGAGTTGTAAGACGTCCTACATTATACTAACGTTCTTTTCGAGTTGCTAATGTGGCATAAAAGTCTTAAGATGTCCTAAGTTTCGTACGATGTTCAAAGGACTCGTACGAATTCATTAGGTTTATTATGGAGTTTTAAGGTTTCGTACGGTTTTTTAAGGTGTTTTTAGGAGTTGTAAGGCGTCCTACATTATACTAACATTCTATTCAAGGTGCTAATATGGCATACAGAGTCGTAACATGTCTTAACTTGTCGTACGACGTTCAAAGGACTCGGACGAATTCATTAGGTTTATTATGGAGTTTTAAAGTTTCATACGGTGATGTAAGGTGTTCTTAAGAGTTGTAACGCGTCTTACATTATTCTAACGTGCATTTCATGTTGCTAATGTCGCATATTGAGCCGTAACATGTCACACCCTAACCGATGGCGGAATCATCAAGGCGGACGAAAGTGGATGATTGTTCATAGCTCATGGTACTCAAATAGTTTCAATATTATTAAATCCACTTATCCAAACAATTAATAGAACCAGAAATAACATAAAAAGTCTACTTTATTTAATTAACTGGGTCCAAGTCCCTAGTCGTGTGGCATCCAAAGTTCCTAACTTGCTTTTACTGAAATCATGTGAAAAATAACTGGTCAGCTAACGAATTAGTTGGTGAGTAAACATAGGTTTGAAATACATATAGATACACTGATAAAAATCCAATTCATGTCGTTATGTCAAAACTTTTAAATGCAAAACATGTACATACAAGATAACAACGCATAATCAAACCTTGAACAAATGATAAAGGGGGGGTCCACATGATAATGATACTCAGTTATAATCACCCAAGAATCAGGGGGTGGGTCCTTTCGACCAATAGATCTACCATTAGTAACTGTCGGTTTCTACAAATTAATGATTACACGCTTGCACAAAAATTGCTATCAGGCTATGAACACATAATTTGCAAGTAAAGACATAACATGAATTGTTTTAAATGATCAACTGAAATCTGATAACTGAAACAATTGATAAACTGAAATCTGATTAAATAGGTCACATGATATTACCCCAAATTGAAAACCAGAAAAGGGGCTGTGAATACTCACGTGATAATTCTTGATCGGTTGAAAATGAATAAAACTTGAAAACATCGGCGGGATATTCCTTAAGGATCACCTAAAGGATTTTATCCTATGTTAGAATGATAACTGAAAACTAACTAGAAGTCTAGGGTTCTAATTTGGAATTTGGGTTTAAGTGACTAAATGTTAAAATGGAAAATAATAGTGTATTAGTAATTAATGTTAATATTGATTAAATTGTAAATGAAGTTTACCACTTTACGGAAATAATAAAAATTAATATTTCATTAAATAAAATGACCGTTATGATAAAAGTGACTAATTATTAATTGTCGTAAGCAAACCAAAACGTGATTTATATGTTACATGAGTGGTCTTATACGTATAAAGTTATTAACATAATTCGACCATAAGTATAAACTAAAACTTATATGTGTTATATGATTTAAACGTTTAAAACTCGAAACCTCGTGTAAAAGGAACTTATAAAAGTAACAATATATATAAAAGAATCTCGTCTTATATTTATATATTTTGGAAAAATATTTTTTTTTCTTTAGTTAGTAAAACTTTATGAGTAACTTTTTTTATTTTTATTTGTATATAGGGGTAACTTTGTAAAAACATAACCAAGTTTCAATTTTGTTCTAATTAAGTCACTCAAGTTTAAAAGTTGTTCCAATTAGGTCACTCACCTTCATATTTTATTTAAATTAGAGGTTTTAACATGTTGTTTTCACATGTTTTTCTTTACATTTCAGTTAGGAATTATTTTTTACATTTTTTTATGCTAATGTGAAGCGGTAATGTGAATTGTAGATTTATTTTTTTATTTTTTATTATAATTAACATATTTTTAAATTTTTTAATATAATTACATATATTAAATATTCCGACCCCCACATTCTATCCCTAATTCCTTTCTTGACACAAACAAAATCCAACAATTGCTCGATTTGAAGGTTTAGTCATCCAATTCAAGTAAAATATGCTTGAGTGACCTAATTAGAACAAAACTGAAACTTGGTTATGTTTCTATGGCATTTTCCCATTATAAGATAACATGATTTTAAAAGGTTAATGTTAAAATAATAAGAGTTTAATTTAAAAGATAATTAAAATAAAATAGTGGCACAGTCCAGGGTTCGAACCCTGGACCTCTAGCTTAAAACAACAACACGCAACCGCCTGACCAGGTCTGTTTTTGTTAACATTTTAGAAACAATTAGTTATAATCAGCTTCATCCTTAAACCCATTTCAACACTTATAAACCCTAGAACCGATTACCACCAATTGAATACTGAAACAAATCTGTAAATGAAATCGAATACAAACACAATGATCAGCGTATGAAATCGAACACAATGATACCTTTAATTACCTGAATTGATTAAGGATTGAAGAAATAGGAAAAAAAGAGTGAAGAACACTAATTCGGATCAAATTAAAACTGCAATTGTTGATGATAATCAAATTAAATGCGCAGATTCACTTAAAGATAGATGATAAACAAAAGCCCTATGAATTTGGAACTTGAAACAGACCTGAAGTATGTTGTCGATTAGGAGCAGGGATGATGAAGAACAAAGAATCAAATCAACAGTGTGTGTGTGTGTGTGTGTTAGAACTGAAATTGATGTTGTATAAAGTTAATTTGATGTCGAATGAATGTTTTGGGCTGTATTTATAGAACTGGAATGGTTTAATGGATCGAATTGAAGTTGAGTGGGTCTCGGTGAAGATGAGTTCAATTCGAGAGATTTATCCTGATAATCATCAATTAAACTCGTCCAGATCATCCCAATCTGTTATAGGAGTAATTTGGATTAAGTCAATTTGAATTCTATCGACTGTTTAGTTGATTTGGATTTGGATTTGGCCGGATTAAGTGGGTATTGATTTAGATTGATGATAATCGCGTTTAAACTGGATTTAATGATGTCTTTAAGTTTGAATCTTATGGATAGAGGTGAAAAAACGATTTAAACGAGTCTAACGCGTGTAGATTTGGCCGAATTGAGACTCGCCGGTGGCTTCGTCGGAAGTTGTCGCCGGATTCACGGGGTGTGCGGGTGAGGGGTTGGATTTTAAAAAGTTTTACAGTTTTGGCCCTTTATGTTTCGAGCTGTTTGAAGTTGATGTTAATAGGTTTAATATTTGTTTCAGTATTACATAATTGGTCCCTACAGTTAGTTATATCATTAATTAGTTAACTTAACTAACCATACTAACTAACTATCAATTTATTTATAGAACTTCTTATTGTTACCTTAGTAATTTTTATACAAATCATTTTATAACTTAAAATTGGTAATTAAAATAATAATATAAAGAGATTTAAAATAACGTAAACCTTTATTTCATAATAAACCATAAGATTACATTATTATTCGACGGTTCGGTTTACATAAAGAAAGAAAAAGAAAACGAATCGGAACGGATGTCACATAACATGTCCTGAGTTGTCGTACGATGTTCAAAGGACTTCGACGAATTCATTAGGTTTATTATGGAGTTTTTAGGTTTTGTACGGTGTTGTAGGTTATTGTTAGGAATTGTAAGGTGTACGTTCTACATTATACTAACGTGCATTTCAAGGTTCTAATGTGCATACAGAGTCGGACGATGTAATAAGTTGTCGTACGATGTTCAAAGGACTCGGACGAATTGATTAGGTTTATTAAGGAGTTTTAACGTTTCGTACGGTGTTGTAAAGTGTTGTTAGGGTTGTAAGGCGTCCTACATTGTGACAACCCGCAAATTCAGGTTAACACCGTTAACTCTTTGTTAAATTTTGCTAATTAATTCTCGTCATGAATGACTCGCTCGCTCCGTTAGTTAAGTTTTATTTAAGTTTAAGGTTCGTTTTGCAATTAACTAAACTAGTTATAAAATTTAAAAACTTAGATTAAATAATATGTCATATTATGAGGGGCTAAGTGTAAATTTGAAATTAAATACACAAAACCTAGTCGACCCACTTAGCATCTCATCATCATCGTCTTCTGTTTGACGGCAACAATCAAACCCACCTCCATCAATCGCATCTTCTCTTTCGAAGCTTTGAAAGTCACCGGCCGGAAGTTGAAAACAGCCACAGGCCTCCCCCTCCTGTTCCGAACAGCCCCTATTTCCGATAATCTTCTTTAGCCTTCTCCGGTCATAGAACAGTTTAGCAAATTCGTGTTGCATTGTGTTGGTAGCAGCGTGCTTCAAAGGTGAGTTCCTTGCCC
Organism: Tagetes erecta; assembly: GCA_030867185.1. Taxonomy (NCBI): domain Eukaryota; kingdom Viridiplantae; phylum Streptophyta; class Magnoliopsida; order Asterales; family Asteraceae; genus Tagetes; species Tagetes erecta. The sequence goes on from CM061486.1 coordinate 66,124,321, forward strand.
GCTTTTAAATCTTTTTCGGGGAGAAAACATACAAATATTTTTATAACGCCTTCGGGAAACTATTTTTCAGTGCCTTCGGGGCGGACTACATTTTTTATGCCTTCGGGCAGGGCCTTCGGGCAAAACTTATTGCCTTCGGGCGGGGCCAACTATGGCTACGTTTTACACCTTCGGGTGGGGCCTTCGGGCAAAACTTATTGCCTACGGGCAGGGCCAACTACGGCTACGTTTTACACCTTCGGGTGGGGCCTTCGGGCAAAACTTTCATTGCCAACTTGGGCAATCTTTTGGGATAAATAATATTATTGTTAAGGGCTTATTTTACCGAGCATTATCATACTTATAAAGTCCTTTTCTTTAGTCGAGATTATTTATATGCCAACTTCGGCATAACGGGGAAATTTGAGTAGTACTACGGGTTCGGCAGACCCCACCACTAGCGGGGAGCTAGTTGGTGCAAATTGTCCTTTAAACATTTGGTCATCCGTAGTGATGGCGACAAGGCAAGTCAAGTAACGTTCAGTTTAATCTCGACGTGCTCGTGTAGTAAGCAAGGTGGTCTTGCAAACCAGCAATATATATTGATTTATCAAGGAAACTTACTTTTTGTTTATGTTATTTAAATAAACTCATTGAACTCACCAACATTATTTGTTGACTCGTTTTAGTATGTTTTTCTCAGGGATCTAGGAAGGCGCACGAGTAGGACACTTGCATGCATTGGTTTTAATTTATTACATTTTGTGATTTAAACTATTGTTGGTTTTTGAAACGGTTGTTTGGTTCGTGCTAACTTTATGCACGGGTTTTCATAACTTTGGTTTGTTTAACCTTTATTGTTATGTACTTGGATTTTTAGTACGGGGATGTTTTACAAATGCTTCCGCTAAACTTTGAAACTTTTCATTTTAAACCCTGGGTTTTGGTTTGATGCTTTAACAAGAAATTTCATTTAAAACGTTGAGTCAGTGTTTGCTGTAACTAATGGCTTGAGATCCTGGTATGTCCCACGCCTAACGGATACCCCGTTTGTGGAAAATTGAGGGTGTGACATACATTATACTAACGTGGTTTTCAAAGTGCTAATGTTCATACAGAGTCGTAAGATGTCCTAAGTTGTCGTACGATATTCAAAGGACTCGGACGAATTCATTAGGTTTATTGTGGAGTTTTAAGGTTCGTACGGTGTTGTAAGGTGTTTTTAGGAGTTTTAAGGCGTCCTCTGTTATACTAACGTGCTTTTCAAAGTGCTAATATGACATATAGAGTCTTAAGATGTTCGAACTTGTAGTACGATGTTCAAAGAACTCGGAGGAATTCATTAGGTGTATTATGGAGTTTTAATGTTTCGTACGGTGATGTATGGTGTTCTTAGGATTTGTAAAACGTCCTACATTATACCAACATTCTTTTCGAGTTGCTAATGTGGCATAAAGAGTCTTAAGACGTCCTAAGTTTTCGTACGATGTTCAAAGGACTCGTACGCATTCATTAGGTTTATTATGGAGTTTTAAGGTTTCGTACAGTTTTGTAAGGTGTTTATTGGAGTTGTAAGGCGTCCTACATTATACTAACATTCTATTCAAGGTGCTAATACGGCATACAGAGTCATTACATGTCTTAACTTGTCATACGACGTTCAAAGGACTCAGACAAATTCATTAGGTTTATTATGGAGTTTTAAAGTTTCATACGGTGATGTAAGGTGTTCTTAGTAGTTGTAACGCGTCCTACAATATTCTAACGTGGATTTCGTGTTGCTAATGTCGCATATTGAGCCGTAACATTTCCTGAGTTGTCGTACGATGTTCAAAGGACTTCTACGAATTCATTAGGTTTATTATGGAGTTTTTAGGTTTTGTACGGTGTTGTAGGTTGTTGTTAGGAATTGTAAGGTGTTCTAAATTATACTAACGTGTTTTTCAAGGTTCTAACGTGCATACAGAGTCTGACGATGTCCTAAGTTGTCGTACGGTGTTCAAAGGACTCGGACGAATTGATTAGGTTTATTAAGGAGTTTTAACGTTTTGTACGATGTTGTAAGGTGTTGTTAGGAGTTGTAAGGCGTCCTAAATTATACTAACGTTGTTTTCAAGGTGCTAATGTTCATACGGAGTCGTAAGATGTTCTAAGTTGTCGTACGATGTTCAAAGGACTCGGACGAATTCATTATGTTTATTATGGATTTTTAAGGTTCGTACAGTGTTGTAAAGTGTTTTTAGGAGTTTTAAGGATACTAACATGCTTTTCAAGGTGCATATATGACATACAGAGTCTTAAGATGTCCGAAATTGTAGTACGATGTTCAAAGAACTCGGAGGAATTCATTAGGTGTATTATGGAGTTTTAAGGTTTCGTACGGTGATGTATGGTGTTCTTAGGAGTTGTAAGACGTCCTACATTATACTAACGTTTTTTTCGAGTTGCTAATGTGGCGTAAAGAGTCTTAAGATGTCCTAAGTTTTCGTACGATGTTCAAAGGACTCGTACGAATTCATTAGGTTTATTATGGAGTTTTAAGGTTTCGTACGGTTTTGTAAGGTGATTTTAGGAGTTGTAAGGCGTCCTACATTATACTAACATTCAATTCAAGGTGCTAATATGGCATACAGATTCATAACATGTCTTAACTTGTCGTACGACGTTCAAAGGACTCGGACAAATTCATTAGGTTTATTATGAAGTTTTAAAGTTTCATACGGTGATGTAAGGTGTTATTAGGAGTTGTAACGCGTCCTACAAAATTCTAACGTGCATTTCATGTTGCTAATGTCACATATTGAGCCGTAACATGTCCTGAGTTGTCATACGATGTTCAAAGGACTTCGACGAGAAGACAATTGTGAAGAGAAGTAAACATGAAGTAATAACTCTTTCAAACAACCTTCGTATTATGTACGGTAATATTATTCAGACTTTCAAACTAATGTGAGTTGCACTTAATGATTCTTATGAGGCCTTACAACTGTAATTAATCTGGCTCTAATTTTCTTTTGGGTTTTTATATGCTTTCGTAGTCAAACATATAATGCTATTACTAACTTAGACACGTCATTTTGTGCCAGAGTATGAAGATTATTATGATTTATGCTCATAGCTTATGTTTTTCACTTGACTCATTTTTAGGTATGAAGATTATTACCGATTCTAGCTCCACAGCACAACAATGACCCCACTATATGTACCGTGCATTTGTTTGCTCAGAGTTGGTGGATGCATATTGGCGTTGATGCGATCTTTGTTTCCACGTTTTCTATTGTGGCAACATTCATGTTCTTCAACAAGGACGTAAACCAAGGCTGTTACCTTGGTCGATTGTTATTTAACTTGTAAAGCTTGGAAAGAAGGTATTGTAGTTAAGTTGTATTCTATCATTTTTATCTTTAGAATACAGCTCAACTACTACCTTCGTCGATTATTATTTGACTGATTACATGAAAGATTTGACTGATTATAAATTGTGATTCTTGCAGGTAAACCAAGGCTGCTGCTACTTTGGTTGATTGGTTTAACAAGTTTACGGTTAGTCTTGGCTATTTTTAATTGAATAGTTTTTTAAAAATTTTAGGCTAAGATGTAGAGAGAGGTCATTGCTTGAGTTTAGGGAGTTTAAACTAAGCATAGATGTTGATTCTTACTATTAATGAACCATATATGGTTGTTGATGTTCATTATTTCTGAAATGAAATAGGGTCATATGAATGAGATAAATTTAGTGATGTTTTAAACAACTAATATTATTGTTTGTACAAAGCATCTTTAGCTTCACTGATTACAATTTGTTTTTACTTCATTAGTGAGTCTAACAGCTTTTTTAAGCAATGAACATTAATTTCTTTTGTAGCTTATTAAAATCAACATCTTTCTAAACACAGCAGATGAGGTATTGTCTCATTAGTCTACAAAACCTTTTTTAAAATACTTCTACTGTTTGGGTTCTTATTTTTTTGAGATTTATAGGTGAACCTTGTTGATTGGCTCAAAATGACGATTCGAAATAGGCGGTCAGAAGAGGTTGTTGACCATAATATTGGTACTAGACCATCTAGAATTACAGTCAAACACGCTATTTTGACCTCTTTGAGATGTGTTGACCCTGATTATGAGAAAAGGCTTACCGTGGTGAATTTGTGCTTATGCTCGAGTCTGAAGAATCCACTAACACGAGAGGTATCTTTTTCTTTTATAGAACTGCACTTAAGCGTGCCTTTTTTATTCTGTTCTTTATAAACTATTTATAAAAATTATAGTTAAATTTGATTTTGCTACTTAAGGTGACAAAAATACCATGTTCTTCCAAAAGATTAACAACATCAGTTTACCACCAAAAGTTTCATCAGTTGGATACAAGGTATTTTTGTCAAATCTCAAAAATCAGTGAGCAAATTTGAAACTATATCAAAACGTATTGTTCAAGACGTTATACCCCTTGTTGGGCAAATGCAAAAATTCGAAAGGCAAATATGACGGGTAAAGTTGATCAAATAGTGTTAAAACTTTGACATGTATGGTAATTGTGTGTAATGTACTAAAATGAAATCCTTGTCTATAAATATTTAAACCATAGAATTTACCATCTTATATATTCATGTAACTTAATATGTTATACTAAACCATGATGGAATTGTACATGTATTTAGATTTTAGTGAACTAAACAAAATATATAAAAATGTATTTGCTAATCGTTACCTTTTTTAACAACATTTTCAGATTATGTAAGATGAATCGACCGGAATATACTCTCTATAGGATTTAAACCCCAACACTTTAGTTGTGAGAAACCATCTAGCAATTAAAATGTCGTTTTGGAACCCCGTTGCCTAAGATAATATATTTTAGGTACATATAAAAGTAATGATTTTAGCATACTATATAACTGGAAAAAATATAAAATTAAAAATAGGCTATAAGATGTTAACATTTAGATACATATAAAAAAAATTATTTAAATATACTACACAGAACTACAAAACGTATGTATACTTATACTTATAGATAATAACGCAAGTAAAAACATGTATGATCCAATGAAGGAGAGTTTACCCCCAAAGTTGTTTTTCTCTTAACTCCATAATCAACAGCCTCAAACACATCAATACGTATCCAATGGTCAATAGTAAGATATGTATGCAACATGTTTCTTAGATTTATTACAAACTTAGTTGAAACTCATACACAGAAACAACAAAACCAATTAGGTACAACATTAGATTCAATTATATGCTATGGGAGGACCAAGCCTTGACCCGTTCACTGAGAAAAGCACCGAAAATGACGATAGTTATGTAGATAATAAACTTCGGTAAATTACTACACGAATAAGAAAACTAATATAAGTAACATAAATGAGACAATTAATAAACTAACATAAACGAGTACTGCATTGCAAATTGTCGTCATAGTAACATTACACGTTTCCGATTAGAATTATAAATATATAAAGTTTCCAAGATATGCACCGTATAACATAAGTATTATGCAATTTGTAATGCTTATGACGTATATCAATCTCATTGATGCTACTAACCTGAAAAATTTCAGAAAACAAAACATAAAATTTTTTGTAAAAATACTTTACAAATAAGAAAACTACCGGAAATAAATACCACAATGCAAAGTATCGCCCCCGCTGCATCGCACGGGCACCTTACTAGTATATGTATATATATATATATATATAACTATTTTTTTATATTTTTAATTTTTATTACATAATAGCAAATTGTAGTGCACAATTTTGAAAAGGTATACAGTTTAATTTGATCGGGTTTTGTAAGAAGATCAATGTGTCTACATTGCTAAGCCAAGTTTTGACGGATCCATGCCAAAAATAAGCATGTCAATTGTCCACAGAAGATGGTTTTTAATGTTGTATGTAATTCATTTTTGAGTTTTAACAAACTTTTATTTAATGTAATAATATGTAACACACGGGCATTAATCTAGTTTCTAATATAATAAAGCAAAACGAAAAAAATTTACGTGTCATCTTTTTAAAGACTCTCCGTTTATATGGCATCATTTGAGAGTTTTTCTCACAATAACGTTATTTTATATATAAATCATATTATAATAACCCTAATTACATTTTGGTCCCCTAATATGTAGGAGAATTTTAAAAAATTTAAGAGTAGTTACATTTTCAACCCTCTCCTAGGGGTGTACAGCCGGTTTGTATTTGATAGGATATAAAAATAAAACTTATGGACAAACTTGATAATGAAATACAATTAAAGACCTCGGTGTTTTAGAACCATACGTAACTTTTTTATACGAAATTATTTTAAAAAATAAACTATACCATAAAAACAAGCATTTAATTCTATTTAATTTGAGTATAATATTATTATACTAAAAATAATTTAAAATAAATCTTGTGTTACGGTTTACCATGGTTTTGTCTCAAAATTTATTGGAACCATCATGAATATCGTTAAAATTACCACTTAAATGTTGTGTTTCCGAGCGTAGTGCGGACACCAAATTAATTGGTAATGATTTATAAGAAAAAAACGATGATTGTTATAATAAAATGAGACTGTTTTATAAATTCAAACAATTAAATACACAAGACACCAGTACGTGTGGAAATTGTGTATATGGAAGGAGAGAGTTGATCTCCACCACCCATGGAGCGTTTCAAAGGCATTATTTACCGGTGTCTACTTACCATTTTTCACTCTCTCTACACTTTCAATTACTTGTTTCTTTCTTACAACAAAAACAAACAAATTAAATTTCCCCATTTCTGTGTTAAAGGCTTTGAAGATCTGAGAATGAAATTTGTTGCAATGGTATGATCACAAGTGAATAAAGAAAGAAAATATGAGCGCTTCGAGGTTCATAAAATGTGTCACTGTCGGTGATGGAGCTGTTGGTAAAACATGTCTCTTGATCTCTTACACCAGCAACACCTTCCCCACCGTACGTCATCATCTCTTCAATTCATTTCATTTCATTTGGTTCGGATTTTAGCATTATTATGTTTACACATTGTGTGATCATTTGATGCACATTGCTAGTATTTAGTTATTTACCAAAACTTTTTGTTTATTTAAGGAGTAAACTGCATATTTGTGTTTTAATACTTATAATAGTTTCGGTCCTTGTGTTTTTTATTTCTAACAGGAGTGATCCTAGACCCTAACTACATCCAACTTTTCATTAAATCTCCTCACACGCCTCGCAGGAGGGGTAAAAATGTCATTTTTTCACTCTTTTTATTTAAGTTAACATTTTTATTCAGTCGCATATCAAAAGAGTGGAAAAATGGCATTTTTACTTCGCATGTGAGAGAGTCTTAACGAAAAACTGGATGAAGTTAATGTTCGGGGCCATTTTTCTTTGAAAATAAAATCATAAGGACCAAAATTGTTAAGATGAGACTGAAATTGTTAATGACTTAATTGTATTAAAACACATGGACTAAAACTGCAGTTTACTTTTCTTTTTTGTTAAAAGAGCAGTTTTGGTCATGTATTTTAATATTTTTAACAGGTTCAATCACACCTTAATAGTTTCAATCCTAGTGATTTTTATTTACAACACAAGTGGTCCGAACACTAACTCCATCTAACTTTCCATTAAATCCCCCCACACGCCCCGCACGTGAGGGGTAAAAATGTCATTTTTTTCGCTCTTTTATCTAGATTAACATTTTTATTCAGTCGCATGTTAAAAAGAGTGGTAGGAATGACATTTTTTACTTCGCACACTAGGGAGACTTAACGGAAAATTGGATGGAGTTAGTGTTCGGGACCATTTATGTTAGAAAATAAAATCAAAAGGACCTAAACTGTTAACCTGTTAATGATATCAAAACGCTGGGACCAAAACTGCGGTTTACTCTTGTTGAAAATGTATACTTTTTTGGTCAATCTGAACATTTGATATAGAAAATATGTTAGGGCACTGGAGTTAAGTTCCTTGTTTGTTGTGTTCTAAACAGGATTATGTGCCAACCGTATTTGATAATTTTAGTGCCAATGTTGTTGTCAATGGTGCCACAGTCAATCTTGGCTTGTGGGATACTGCTGGTAATTTTAGCCTGATCAATTACTAATTTTTGTACTGGTAATATATTACGGTGTTAAATTGAACGACTGGAAACAGGACAGGAGGATTATAACAGATTAAGACCATTGAGTTATCGTGGGGCTGATGTTTTCATTTTGGCGTTTTCCCTTATTAGCAAGGCCAGCTATGAAAATGTTTCTAAAAAGGTAAATATCTTGTGATTTTGTGTCGTTTTGTATACTTCAAAAATAATTATTTTATGGCTGTAATATCTTGAACTGTAAATTTCTTTCTGTGTCGCACGCAGTGGATCCCAGAATTGACGCATTATGCTCCTGGTGTCCCGATAGTCCTTGTTGGGACCAAACTTGGTGAGTTACTTATAGAATTAAATATCTTAAAGCATACATTTTTATCTGTAAATATCCAATCTATCTATTGGTTTAGCTCAGTTGATATTTGCATCATGATTGATTGTAGATCTTCGGGATGATAAGCAGTTCTTCGCAGACCATCCTGGTGCAACACCCATAAATACCGCTCAGGTAAAGATCGTCACAGATTCGCTTTCTGCCTTAAATGGCTAGATGTAGAGCTGGCTATATGATGTTAGCACCTTTTGGTGTTATGGGTTGTGTTGACCAGGATCTGTTTTTTCCAAGATGTTTCATAAAGATTTACTGGTTTTAACCAAAATACACTTTGGGTGTCTTTTGACCCATTAGATGTGTTCCCTTTGTAGCTGATCTTTCTTATCAATGAATTGGTCCATGCATAAGTCAATGGGTAAAAATTGCCACTTTTGAAGTTATTCAAAACATAAATGTCTTTGAACTTATTATAGGGAGAGGAACTAAGGAAGATGATTGGAGCACCCGAATACGTTGAATGCAGCTCCAAAACACAAGAGGCATGTATAACTTTGCATAGATTCTCTCTAAATAGAATTTAGGACATCCTTATGCTGACATTGTCGGGTTTTTTTTCTCAGAATGTTAAGGGAGTTTTTGATGCTGCGATTAAAGTTGTCCTTGCTCCTCCCAAATCAAAGAAAAAGAAGAAAGCAGGCCAAAAGGCATGCTCTATATTATGATCAGAACTAAGGTCAATGGTGAAATGGATCTGTCATCCGTCTCCTCCTCTCTTTTAAAGATCAACATCATTGAGGATTCGAGGCTAGAAATGATCATCTATGTGAAGCATCAGTTGGCTTATAATCCCTTGTCAGGTTTTTATTTTTTCTTCTATGATTTACTTTTGAACCGAGATCCAGTTAGATTAAGAAAATCGTGGTATTGGATTCAGTTTTTCTTTATTCGTCTATTTATATTGATCTTTTTAATGTACTAGTCCTATAGTTGGCCAAAATGATGTTTCTTATCATATGCCATTTTTCTTTATTCTTTTTGCTCATATCTTTCGAGTATATTGTTATATAAAGTGGGATTTGGACAGTTTTCAACTTTTGGAATTTACATGAATATGAAGACACAAGTTGATGGTCAATTGGACATCATCTTGTTGTCTAAATCACTTAGATACAATATATTTAGGGTAGAAGCATATTTAGAGGATTGTTTTGGCAAGTGGAACATATGCCTCATCAGTGGAGGAACATATCCTCATTGCCATATCCAACGTGGCGGGGTTAATTTAGTCAATATACTTGCTATAGTTTTTTAAAAGATGAATGCCACAATCTGGAACTGAGATTTTTTCAAAGACAATTCGAATTCGCATTCGAAAATAGAACTGAATTCAAGTTCTATAATTTAAATCATGAAAACTGAAATATGGTTTGAAAAGTTTGATAAATAAGTATTAAGTAAATAGTAAGTAGGATTTTGTATAATTATATGTGTAATACATAACAATATATTTAATCCAAATTCAATTTTTGATTTAGTTCTAAAGCTGAAATATGAGTTCAGTTTGGTTGAAACCGAAAATATCTTTTCGAATATGGTTCAGTTTGAATTTTAGCTTCTTCGAATTCGATTTGAATACTAGCACTATGTGTAGAAATTTGTAGAAGGTTTTTTCTCTAAAGATTGGCTCATTAGGATCCAGTGATCCCTTGACACTTCCTTTCGGTTCGTCTTTTATTCTTCGGTTATATCATAGGAAAACTTACATAGGTTCTTATCTTACACAAAAAAGTCTCTCAACTCACTTTTGGGGTAACTTATGAGCAGAAGTTGTTGCATATGTGTAAAAATGACGGGAATATAAGTAATGTAGAATCATATAATCGTCAAGATTTGACGAGACAGTATTCCATTTAGCGAAGGAATCGTTGAAATAACGTATGGAGGTGATGAGAAAGAATCTTGTTGCACTTGACCTACCATCATCACAAAAAGAATCCTTGTTCTTCTTCACTCAAATTTCCGCAGAATATATGCTTTCTCCACAAACTCTATCTCGCTTTCCGCCTGTATATAAATCCATCTCCGAACCCATTAGTAGATGCACCAAACTATTTGTGTTCTTTCAACACACCCCACATAGTTTTAATGGCTTCTAGGAGGATTTTAAAAGAGCTCAAAGACTTGCAAAGAGACCCTCCAGCCTCATGCAGTGCCGGTCCAGTGGCTCAAGATATGTTCCATTGGCAAGCAACTATCATCGGTCCAAACGATAGTCCGTATGCTGGTGGTGTGTTTCAAGTTACAATTCATTTCCCTCCAGACTATCCTTTCAAACCTCCAAAGGTACACATGCGACGTGCGCGCTCTGTGTCTCCAAACACTTCAAAACTGTTGTTTTTTTATTGAATCTGCTAATGTTGTTTTGATGATTGTTATAGGTTGCCTTCAGGACCAAAGTGTTTCATCCAAATATAAACAACAATGGTAACATTTGTCTTGATATCCTCAAGGATCAATGGAGTCCCGCCCTAACCATATCCAAGGTTTTCTTTTTTTTCTTTCGGTTATCGCGTACATGTACTGATTAATACAAAAAGCTAATGATAATTTGATTGTTGGGTCATCCAGGTTTTGTTGTCAATATGTTCATTGCTGACAGATCCGAACCCAGATGACCCGTTGGTCCCAGAAATCGCACATATGTACAAGATAGACAAGACCAAATATGAAGCCATGGCTCGGAGTTGGACTCAAAAGTATGCAATGTATTGATTATTTGATGAAATGTAATGTTGTAACTAATAACAAATTCTTGTATGATGTCTGAAGAGCCTCATAAAATAATAATTAGATGAGGAATATGAAAAAAACTACTATGATATGATAGTGTAATGGATTGTTTTGAAGGTGATTTGGAGTATGATTTGAATTTTGAATAAATGCTACTGTTTTTTTTTCTAACTGCCCCTTCCTTGAATTTTGAATAACTTGTGAGGTAAAAGGTGTTTTCTCTTTAAGTGGTTGAATGTTTTAGTCATATGATTGATAATTTGATATCGATATGACTAAAATTCATTTAAATGCATGTGTCAATGGGGTTAGTGGCCCAGCGGTAATATATTTTTGTTATGAGCACCAAGTTAGAGGTTCTTATTTTGTTGTCATTTAGAAAAAAAAAAAAAAAAAAAGCTAAAAGCATGCGAAATATTGGTTGCTACTTGCTAGAGGATTTTCAATATCACCCTGGCATATTATGATGTTTAAAAACATAGTGCAACTTAATTGATGCCTACCCTCCTTGATTGTGAAGATAAATAATTGAGAATTGATAGAGACACATATTAAAAAAGTTTATTCTTTTGAAATATATTCCGCAGTCCGCACCATATTGATGCTCAAAATTTTGTGATACAATATCATTTGGTTAAACAAAATGTCCCACGAAATCTGATGATTTTTTAATTAAAAAACGCTTCTAACGTATTTATAAGAGTCAAGAAAATAATATTTATATCAACAATTTTTTAGTTTAGTGGTTAAAAGAGAGTTAATGACTTTAAATCTCTTGAAGGGATAACAAATATGAAGTAGTGATAACACAATCCAAAATTGTTCCTTCAAATTTTGCCAAAATAGTAACATATTTTTATAAAAATGAACTTTTAACATTTTCTAAAGGGACTAAGGTTTCATAAGCCTTTAATCTAAAAATACATTATTCTGTTATTCATGTAAAATGCCCTTTACTCTATAAATGACAGTTTGTTTCATGTGACATAAAATAAACTTTTTTTAGTTAGCTAAAAGAATAAAATATGTTGACAATATGTCAATATTAATGTAAATTATATAAATAAAACAAAGTATATGATTTATATTATATAAATTAAAGAAAAATTCATACCAAGAAAATTAATTTGATATGTATATAATTCAAAATTTAAGTATGGTTTTCTTTAGTTTGAGTATATATATTTAAAATATTTATGTGTAATTTACTGAAAATTTTGAAAAAACTAATACGTAAATTATTAAACATATTTCACTAACTTTACGTATCTTTGTCGTATGGTTTTAGTTAATCTTCATTTTAATTTCTATAGATTTTTTTAGGTACAAATGTACAATCATGATATGACTTTCATTTGTTGTTTCAATCTATATATAAGTTATATATTTCATATATAAGGATTATTACAAACTATAACCTATTTCATTTAGTTAATACACACAATATATTAACTTATTATAAATTTATTTAATAGTGTTTTATTAAAATAAATCTAAATTGTAAAAAAAGGTTTGATTTTAGGTAAAAAAAAACTACAGTTTACTATTAATAAACTGTCGTTACAGTATAAACTACATTATGTATTAGTAAACTGTCTTTTACAAAAAACCAGACAGTTACAATGTAGATTTTTCAAGTGTAAGAATCCGGATTCTCAGCTATTTCCAATGTTATGTAGTGGTAAGATGTTTGAATTATTCAAAAGAGATCCAAGTTCAATTCTCACTAGCACCACTTTGAAGGGGCAATGAAGGATACAAGTTCGAACTCTGAACTAAATGGGTTTTACCGTTAGTTTATTGTCATGCCTACAAACAGGTAGGTTAGTGGGTTTCTTTTGAATTGAAGTTAGGTTTTCCCCTAAAAAGGTAGGCTTGGCTATCAACTGTATTCATAGAGCATATTTGTTTAGTTTTCACCTTTGAGTAACACTTAAAAGATTAAAATGAAGATTAACTAAAATCATACGACAAACTCACCTATTAACCCCGAATTGGAGTCGGGTTAATAGGTGGGTTTTGGCTACCCAGCGTTGTCTGTGTTCGCAGAGCGTTTGAGGTTGCTTTTTGCCATTAGGTTATCTCAGGTAGCCGGACTTTATTTGTTTCGTTGTAAAAAAAAGTAACCCTTAAAAGAATAAACAAAATTAATAATCGAGATTCACGTGTCTAGGTTGTGTGCACGTGCTATGTACTTCGGTAACAATCACTATAATATAACCTTGTACAGTAAACAAAAAAGGCCTTTGAAAGTGACCCATTCAAATCAAATCGTAACTATAGACAGATCCATCTTCCCAGAACTTAGCAAATCAACACAAACACTCGAACGGAAGAAACACTCCGATGCCGATCACCGGCGTCGGCCTTCCGGCGACATGTCCCATGCCGACGGTCAAGCTCACAATGAATGATAGCCTCAAACCTTTATCCTCTTCTCGAACGTCAGTTGTATCTCCAAACAAACCATTGATGACAATCAAAAACTATGATGCTGATTCGACTGTTAAACGTGATCATTTAACTGCCAATATTGAACGTCGTTGTTTCAGTTTGAGTGATTATTTTAACCAATCGAAACATTTGTTGACCAACTCCGACGGTGGACCGCCGCGGTGGTTTTCGCCGGTAGAGTGCAGATACCGATTAGATAACGCCCCTCTTTTGCTTTCGTTACCAGGTTTATATTCATCTTCTTCTTCACTTTTTGTCAAATTTTGACGTTTGACTTTTGACGGGTCATTCGTTACGACAGATAAAGCTCAAGTTTTGTTTTTAGTATGTTAGGTTTTGTTATTAAAAAGTATTATTTTTTTTTTGCTTGTTTCTGACACCTGTTGTAAATTTTTTGGTATGATGTATTAAAAAGTTAATTATTAAAAAAAATCTTTAGTCAATTGTACAAATCTTGAAAATTTGATGGACTTGTGTGATTTTGGGATGATTATACTGAACAAGATTGAAACTTTAAAGTAGAAAATAAGATGAAATAAGACTGCAAATAAAGTCAGAATCTTGTTTGACTTTTTTACTGTATAAACAAGTCAAACTTTGATGTAGATGATGAATATGGGTATTGAATTGTTTATCTCAAGTTTAAAGATTAACGCGTTTTTTATATGATCCACGGGTATGTATATAGTTTCATATCCCCAATGGGATATCATGGTTAAGTACTTAAGTGGTGTGTATGCACGCATGTTGAGATGTATTTATCGTAAAAGTTATAGTTTTGTGGTTATCCTGGTTAACTTGTGTGGCCTAATCAAGGTTAGGTTCAAATCGTGTAGGGTGTAAGTTGTGATCTATTTATTTTGTAAAGTTCATAGCAGAATGTTAAAATCATGGTTTATGCAGGGGTTGATGGTACTGGGATTTCGCTTCTTTTGCATCATCACCGGCTTGGAGAGTAAGTGTCACGTCACATATGAATTGGTGGACATGCATATAGAAACTATGTAACTTATGAATTGATGTTAGTTAGATCCAGTTTATATTAGCAAGTGACTGTTTTCTTTTACTGACTCTGAAGGATTTTCGATATATGGTGTTTACATATTCCCACAACGGATCGAACACCTTTTACAGGTCATCATCTTTCTTTCCCATTGTAGTTTACTTAACATGCTAATTAGTAATTAAGCTGAAGAATGTTTTTTTTTCTTTTGGATCAGATGTTGTGAAGCTAGTTGTAAGGACAATTAAGTCTGAAAATGAGCGGTTTCCAAACAGACCGATATATCTTGTTGGTGAATCGATTGGCGGATGCCTTGCATTAGCTGTTGCTGCACGTATCCCACATATTGATCTCGTGTTAGTTTTAGCTAACCCAGGTTAAAAATGCTTGTTACTTTGTTACTGCAGTTTTCAGTTTTTTAACCTCTTTAATTGAATTTGATGGTCTTTTTATGAAGCCACAAGTTTTGGAAAGTCCCTGTTGCAGCCTTTAATACCTATATTGAAAACCTTACCTGATCATGTTCGCCCCGGGCTTCCTTATATTATGAGCTTAGTAACAGGTTTTTCATATTCGCCTTTTTTACTTGATATTGATATTTGTACATATCTTTTAAGAATCAATTTGTATATTAGTCATGCACTATATAACATGCAGGGGTGCCTTCAAAAATGCTAACATCCGCTGCAAAGAAAGGACTTCCGTCACAACAAACCATTACAGATCTATCAGAGGGCGTCGCGTCATTGTTTTCTTACCTTTCTGTAAGATCTAAAGTCAAAGAGTCGTGTTGTAAAATGTCAATACTTTTAGTTTGTGGTACAAAAAAGATCTAATGATTAAGGTTGCTACTTTCTAGTATGTTGGAGATGCGTTAACAGTTGAGGTGGTTCTTTGGAAACTGAAGATGCTTGAATCGGCATGTGCGTATACAAACTCATGCCTGCATTGTGTTTCAGCTCAGACACTGATACTCTCAAGGTCCCACCTCGTTAACTGCTTGTAGTTTTCATTCTATCTGTTATATCCGCATCAATGAGTTTGTACTTTTACAGTGGGAATGATCAGCTGCTGCCAAGTCTAGAGGAAGGCGAAAGGCTTCGAAAAACATTACGAAAATGTCAGATACGCACGTTTAGTGATTCCGGACATGCACTCTTTCTGGTATGATGTTCTTTCTCTCAAGCTATGAAGTGAAATATGAACCAAAATGTTCTACTGATGATTATTATATTTATACTCCATCCGCTGATCCACATGTAACAGGAAGAAGATTTTGATCTTGTAACAGTTATAAAGGGTGCAGGATTTTATCGCCGTGCAAAACACACAGATTACGTCTCTGACTTTATACCACCAAGCGCTCATGAAATCAAAGATATTGTAAATTCATCAACGTAAGTTCACTCTATAAACATCATCTCAACCACCGGATAGAAGACGGTAAAACTACCAAATTACACTTTTCTTAAAACTTACTTTAGATTGTTAGATTTTGCCGCTTCACCTGTGTTGCTGTCAACTTTGGAAGATGGGAAGATCGTTAGGGGTCTAGACGGAATTCCTTCTGAAGGACCCGTGTTGTTTGTTGGTTGCCACAATATGCTAGGATTTGAAGTAGCTCCTATGATTCGCCGGTTCATAATAGAAAAAAATATTATTATTCGAGGTGTAGCGCACCCAATGTTATTCACACAACTAAAAGAAAATGCAATGCCTGATTTAGCAACATATGATGTAGCAAGACTTATGGGTGCAGTTCCTGTCTCACCATCTAACCTCTATAAACTCTTTGCCTTAAAGTCCCATGTGCTCTTGTATCCGGGAGGTGTGCGTGAAGCTCTTCATAGAAAGGTGGGACGCACGATATATACAAAAGTATACGTCACTGTTAACTATTATGCAATGTGCAGATGCATATTTTCTTTATAATGTATGCAGGGTGAGGAGTACAAATTATTTTGGCCAGAACAGTCAGAGTTTGTGAGAATGGCTGCTAGATTTGGAGCCACAGTTATACCTTTCGGTGCAGTTGGGGAAGACGATTACGCTCAAGTAAGTCTAAAAACTAGTTGTTTCGCTTCAACCTGATGATTTTCAAACTTATTACCTTCTTAACGATTGATTATTATCTAACCAGTTGGTACTAGATTATGAAGATCAAATGAAAATTCCTTTTATGAAGGACTATGTGAAACGAACAACCGATGAGTCTATAAAACTAAGGTAAGGAATGTTGGTTTTGTTAGTTAATAAAGAGCGTGCTTAGTTGGCAAGTTATGTTTGAGTTAAGTTAGTGGGTTGGCAAGTGGAATTGTTGAATCTGAACATGACCCATATATTGTTCGTGTCAAAGATATCAATTCTGACCCGTACACACTTAAAAATTGTTTAACCCAAACATGACCCGTTTAACCATTTTTTTTATACAAGTCAAAATGAGTTGGCGGGTTGTAATCAAGCTTTAAACTTGTTAAATGGGTTTGTGGGTTGTAGTAAATGGGTTAAGTGAGTCATAAATAGGTTGGCGAGCCGACCTGCTTAATTAAACAGGTTGGTGCGTCGACCTAATTTTTAAACAGGTTGGCAGGTTGACCATTTGAACATGACTCGCTTTTTAAAAGGGTTAGGTATGACAACCCAAAACCTGATTATTTCCGTGCACCCTAAGTTTGTGGTTGTTGCTAGGAATGACATAAAAGGAGAGGTTGCAAATCAAGACCTACACATGCCAGTTTTTTTACCAAAAGTTCCTGGGCGTTACTATTACTTATTTGGAAAACCGATTAAAACAGAAGGTAAATCATAACACTTTGAGACGCTGTATCGCTTTTGTATATAAAATGGATTTAGTTTTTGTTCCAGGGAGGAGGGAGGAACTGAGGAGTAGAGAGAGAGCACATCAACTATATATAGAAGTGAAGGGTGAGGTTGAAAAATGCCTTAACTATTGTAAAACCAAAAGAGAAAACGACCCGTACAGAAACATGATATCGCGGTTGATGTACCAAGCTACTCATGGCTTGGAATCCCAGGTCCCAACTTTTGATCTGGATTAAATTCATGCATATGTATCAAGAACATGACGTGTGCATGAGGATGATATTGTGGTTGATGTTCCAACCTTTGATCTGGACTGAATTCATGCATTTGTATCAAGGATCTTTGGATAATTGATTATTACTGTTGGGATTGAATCATGTATAGATGTTGTGGCACAAGTGTTTTAAATTAGAACAAAGATTCTGTAAAGGAATATTCAATTTCGAAATTATAGATGCAATGATTCATAGCCAAGTCATGTATGATTAATTCATTTAGTTGGGTAAATTGACATTTGCATCTTTGTGTTTTGTTAATTTTAATGATTTGCGTCCCTCCATTTACAAAACTGTAATTTGCACCCTCACATTTCAATTTTGGCTCTATGTGCACCAAGAACCTTAACTTCGTTAAATTTCTCTGTTAACTTTTTATAGAATGACTAAAACACTCATGTTAATGTAGGGACACAAATCATTAAAATTGATAAAACACAAGATGAAAACGACAATTAACTCCATTTAATTTTATCCGGTTATTAGTTTTTTTCTTCTTTCAAGTGCAATTTTAAATAATGAGTTATTTATTTTTATCAATAATGGTACTAAGAGCCCACTTGTCTTGATCTAATTTCTGAATAAATATATTTGTACAAATAAAAGAGTAACTTGTATTCATTAACACAAAAATTCTAATTTTATTCTCGATCATTTACTTAATTAATCATATATTTTCATTTAAAAATCTTTCATAGGTACACTCATTAATTAACCTTATCTATATCTATACATTTTACAAATATAAAAAAAGTTACAAAATAATTCCAATCATGTTCTTTCATGTTACCAAAAGAAAATGAATTACAAACAATTACCTACTTTATTTCATAAATTACTAGGTTTAATACCCGTGTGTTACACACGGATTAAATATTAATATTTATAAAGAAATTATAACCATTATATTTAACAATTTGTAAATATATAATATTTAAGGAGTTGGCTCCATCAACTTGCATGGTAAAAAATTTAGCTAAATTTTACCTCCCAAACTTCCTATTATAAAAAAAAATCCCTCCAAAAATTGCCCCCTAAAAGTTTGATTTATTAGATAGATAAATCAAATCATGCATATTCATCCATTCTTTACAAAGAAAATCTATTTTTTTTTTTCTAAAAGTGTTACTAATACATATCCGTGTTTAACGTCAAATTACCATCAACTTATTTAATATGATATATATCTATGTGTGTGTATATATATATATATGTGTGTGTGTGTTCAACCCGTGTAGTACACGATAGGGATGAGATCGGTATTGTACCGGTACCAATACCGAAAATAACGATACCGAATTTGAGGAAACATGGGTACCGATTACCGTAGCGAATTATTGGTTCGGTATCGGTATCGTTTATTCAGTACTTTACCGCTTTGGTAGCATTATAATCACAAAAAAATATTTGAAAAGAAATCACTAGTTCAATGACGTGTGTTTACAAACCAAGTGTTTGAATCACATTGTATGTATATTTAGAAACCAAATGTTAATTATAAAAAAAAATGTAAGTAATGAACTTAATGATCTCCTTGTTTTACTAAACTATGTTTGATCGATGTAATAAAAAATAATTAATTCAATCCATGAATCATTAAAGACAGCGATGCAAAAATCCTAGTTTTTTTTCCATGAATATCTTATCGTAAATACACAATTAAGAAATCTCATAATGTTATTTAAATAGGCCTCATCGATGTAAGTAAAGTTTGGAACATGGATAATTGTTTTTGCTTCAAGAGTTGTCAAACTGAAGATAAAGGAGTTATTGAATACAAAACTAAAGTAAAAAAGACGAAGCTAAACAAACATGATTTAAAATCTAGTGATGAGGTTATAAGCATACGAGACTGGTACCGTGCTGGTACTATACATGTACCGTACCGGTACCGACACTGAATTCAAAAGAAGTGGGAATCGAATACCATAGTGAAATTATCGATTCGGTACCGGTACGAGTATTCGAGACAAAAATCTCATCCCTAGTACACGTGTCACTTACCTAGTTTGTAAAGTATTACTGTAGCTTTTCATTATGGATTATGGTATATAACAATATGTGGTAGGGATCAATTGAGAACTACATATTAAGTTGAGAACCTGAGAACTACTAAAAATGGTAAATGAAAATTTGAAGAAAAATGATAAAATTGGAACTTTACAAACTATAAATGTTAAAATATTTCTATCTTTTGCATACCTTAACTTTTTTAAAAAATTTGAACCATTAGATAAAAATTTCATTATCTTTCATTTGATTATAAATAATGTTATAAAAAATTATCATTTTTTAAAATTTCAATAGTGCACATATATAGTATTACGATAAGATATGTTTTAAATTTTATAGTACTAGATATATGCGTATCGTATACCACATATATATATATATAATATCATACTACTGCATAAATAGTGAACCATTAGATAAAAATTCAATATCTTTCATTTGATTATAAATAATGTTGTAAAAAAGTTATCATTTTTTTAAATTTCAATAGTGCACATATGTAGTATTACGATAAGATATGTTTTAAATTTTATAGTACTAGATATATGCAGTATCGTATAATATATATATATATATATATATATATATATATATATATATATAATATCATACTACTGCATATATGCAATACTGTGCAATATATCCCGATTGATGCATGGTTAGTTTATAGTTTGAATTTCAAGTTTAGTTTATTTGGTTATGGTATTTATTGTTTGTTTATTAGTTTATTATATTATCTTTAAGGTTTATCTAGTATAAATATTGGTTTTGTTTTTATTTGCAGTAAGTTTTTGTTGAATATGGAACATAAAAAACTTTGTTATTGAACATTTGAAGTGGTATGAAAACGTTAAATAATTATTAGACTTTTGAGATATCTGACCGCTTTAAAACCGCACCAAGTACCATGATACTACATATATCTAGTATCAGAAAAATTAAAACGTGATTTTGTTATTTTTTTAATACACCATTATCATACTCTAAATAAAGGTATTTAAAGTTCTTTAATTTTTTTTTTCATTTAATAAGGCATGAAAAAGTTATTGATGATGTTTAAAAGAAAAAGATGGAGAATTCTCATGTTCTCAAGTTAAATTAAGTTATGTATTGACCCACTGGTTATATAAAGATTATGGAGATGTTTGATAGCTTTTTAATGGTCATTCAGAGGCTTACCACTTAATCGTTCAAAACCTCTTAATCGTAAAGTGATAAAAGATGTTGAATGGTTAAAATGTAGCATCTAAATGGTAAGACTCAACCCCGATCATCATATTTTTAAAACTTACATTTTAATTGATTTTTAAACCATTAAAAGATAGACTTTTTATAGTTATTCAGAAGTTATATATTTAGAGACTACCAAACTGTCATTAAGTTTAACGTTTTTTGTTTTTCCGTACCTAGTACATATAAAAGAAATGGACGAATATGAAAAAAAGTTCACATGTAGGCAATTTCAATTTTTTCCCATGCTCCCGGGGCTCATGCTTGATAATCAAACGTATCATGCATGCATGATAAATTCATCCCCAAAGTCTGAGCCATTGAAAAATCCTAGGTATATCTGGTAACATCTATATAAATTAAAGGATGACAAGAAACGAAGGATGGAACGAAACAAACTATTGATCGAAAATGGGTTCAAATGAGGAACACTTCATTTATGCAATACAATTGGTTACCTCCACATCATTTACCATGGTGCTAATTAACACAATCAAGCTCAAGGTCCTAGAGCAGGCTATAGCCGAGGCGGGACCGGATGCCCGACTCACCGCTCAAGAGATTGTATCTCGTTTATTGATCCCAAACCAAAGATGCCCCTGACATGGTTGACCGAATGCTTCGTTTACTCGCGAGTTACTCAATAGTCACTTGCACTGAAGGGGTTCATCAATCAAAGCCAGTTCGATTGTATGGACTCACACCCGTTGCCAAATACTTCATCCTGAATAAGGACGGGGCATCCTTAGGTGCGTTGATGGAGTTTCTCACTTTCTCGAAGAACAAGTATTAATTGATGCTTGGTAAGTTCATTCATATGAAACAATTTGTAAATATACAAAGAGTTAGGTAAATACTATTATGTTAACACGAGTTGAACACCGAGAATTATAATTATTAATTAAAGAAATATAAGATTTTGAATTATTTTCTTTCCTTAGTTATCAAGATTGGCATCTAGTCCATCTTTATTATTGTTCTATTTAAACATGTATTTTTCCTATTGATTATCATTCAAAAAATCACAATACAAAAGGATCATTGCATATATCAATTTCTTCATGGTATCAGAGCAGGCATCATGCCGCTCGAACCAAGCTTAGCCTTATTCGTCTCAGCCAAACATTCTTTATTAGAGTCTAATCTCTAGTTACCTAAAACCACAATCCGTTAACTCTGTTGCAATTTTTGTGATCACCGCCGCAACAGTCTTATTTTTTTTGTTCGATTTAACCAATTGTGTGGTGGATATTCATTCATCCATTTTCATGTTGTCGCCTCCCATTGTCCAAGATCCATATTAATCAATTGTGTGGTAATCATTAATTCATTCCAATTTTTTTTATCACAAACAAAACGTCAATCTTCAATTCCTACAAAATATCACCATGTTTAAAACAAATGAAGACCATACAAAGGCAGCCTACGTCGAGACTGAAAACAGCCTTATTCCAGGGCTAAACAACGATCAATATCAACAGTTTCTTGGTATATTTGCTGTAGAAGGTACTCATGTTGCTAACATAACAGGTGAATTCGGTGCAAATGATAAATGGGTTGTTGACTCGGGTTCTACCGATCATATAACCCACAGGCTGGATTGGTTTAATAATGACTTCAAAAACACGTGTGGGCTACCCGTCACTATACCAAATGGCTCTTCTATTCCGGTTGAGGGAAGAGGGTCATGCATTCTACCCAATGGAATGCATATTAAGGATGTTTTATACATTCCCAGTTTCACTTGCGATCTTCTATCGGTCAGTCGTTTGTCAAAGGATTTGCAGTGCGTCGTGACGTTTTTCCCCGAATTCTGTGTAATGCATACTTTGAACTCCAGGAGGTTAATTGGGGTTGGTGAATGCAAGGAAGGACTATATCGAATGAGCATGGTTGGAAGCAAAAGAAACGCCATGGCGGTGAATTTTGATATTTGGCATAAGCGCTTGAGACATGCCTCGAGTGAAAAACTCTCGGGTTTTGATATTGTCAAGAACAAATCTTCAAAGATAAGTGATGTCATTTGTGATTCGTGTGCCAAAGCCAAACATACCAGGTTACCCTTTCCTATCAGTTTCATTAAAAGTAAAGATTGTTTTGAACTTCTACATTGTGATATATGGGGAAAATACCGAACCTCGTCCCTCACACGAGCAAATTATTTTTTGACCATTGTTGACAATTACAGTCGTTCAGTTTGGGTTTTCCTTTTAAAACAAAAACATGAAGCGAGTGACTGTTTGATCAACTTTCATAAAATGATTAAAACACAATTTGATAAAACTGTGAAACGAGTTCTGTGTGACAACGGTGGTGAGTTCATCTCTAATCGCATGAAAGATTTTTATACTGATCATGGAATTTTGCTTGAGACCACATGTCCACACACACCACAACAAAATGGTGTGGTGGAACGAAAGCACCATCATTCGCTTGAGACAACAAGAGCATTAAAATTTGAAGCTAAATTGTCTTCAAGTTTTTGGGGGAATGCATTTTGACAGCCGCATACATAATTAATCGACTACCATCAAAAATCATTGGGAATAAGACGCCTTATGAAATTGTCTTTAATCAAAACCCGGATTATGAAAACATGAAAGTTTTTGGTTGTCTTGCTTACTATCATAACACCGAAACAGATGGGGATAAGTTCGAGGAAAGGGGGAAGCCAGGAATATTTTTGGGTTATCCTCCAGGAACCAAAAATTTTAAAGTATACGACGTCAACAAAAATAAAATTATCATTTCTAGATATGTTCGATTCGTTGAAAACGTCTTTCCAGGTGAGTCAAAGAAAGTACTCGAATGTGTTGAGGAACCAGAAATATTTGAGTTTCCACCCTGGTATTATGATGAAGTTCAACTGAATGATAGAGAAACCGAGAGTGTTACCAATCCCATGCAAACCCATAAAGGGCCTCAACCAAACATGAATACAAGTGACAACATGCCTAGTGACGATGGCCCCCCATCTTTTGAGACAAACAACGATGGGTTTTCAGCAAATGAAACAAGTGATAATGAGCCACAACCAAATACTAAGACCCATATTCCTATGCCTAACAGAGAAAAAAGGGAATGAGTACGATCCAAACGACTTGATGGTTACGAGGTCAACCTTCCACCGTCCATTGACCATACATTACCCAATTGCAATCAAGATACCTCATCGACGGTACACTCTATGGCAAACTATCTTTCTTACAATAAATTTTCAAAATCCCATAAAGCTTTTCTTATGGCTACACTACAAATGATGTGCCAAGAACTTTTAACAAAGCTGTGCAGGATCAAAATTGGATAGAGGCCATGAAAAAGGGAAATAAAAGCTCTTGAGTTAAATGGCACTTGGACTCTTGCAGAACTTCCTAAAGGAAAGAAAGCTATTGACTCTAAATGGGTCTACAAAATAAAGTACAAACCAAATGGAGAAGTGGAGAGGTACAAGGCGAGACTCGTGGCAAAAGGATTTTCTCAATTTCCATGACACTTTTGCACCTGTGGCAAAATTAGTAACCATTCGTACTTTGCTTGCTATCGCAGTAAAGAAAAGCTGGATAATTCACCAACTTGATGTTGATAACGCCTTTCTGCATGGGGATTTGAACGAGGAAGTGTACATGAAGATTCCTCAAGGGTTTGAAAAGGGAAAAGAACATAAAGTTTGTCGACTCAGAAAGTCCCTTTATGGTTTAAAGCAAGCCTCTAGAAACTGGTATAAAAAATTTACTTCGGCTCTCTTGGAAATAGGTTTCACACAATCAAAGGCAGATCATTCCCTTTTCCTTTTTCGTACGATAGACATTTTTTTGGCGGTCCTTATATACGTTGATGATGTTATTATAGTTGGCAATAATACCACCAAAATTGACGAAACGAAGGCTTTTCTCAATGCCAAATTTAGTATTAAAGATCTTGGTACTTTGAAGTATTTTTTAGGCATCGAGGTAGCTCGAACTCAAGATGGCCTAGTTCTCAGTCAAAGGAAGTATGTTCTTGACATACTTAAAGATAGTGGAATGGAAGGCTGTCGGCCTAGCGGCTTTCCAATGGAACAAAATTTGAAGCTCAGTAAATACGATGAAGAAGAACGAGTCGATTCTAGTCAGTATCGTCGTCTTGTAGGAAGATTACTTTACCTACAAGCGAATCGCCCTGATATTGCTCACTCTGTGAATGTTTTAAGTCAGTTTGTCGGGGATCCCCGAAAAAACCACATGGACGCCGTTACGAGGGTATTGCGTTATTTGAAAGCTACTCCGGGACAAGGCATACTTCTTCCAAAATCTGGAGGAACAAACCTTGTGGCGTATTCCGACTCAAACTGGCTTGGGTGTCCCGACACTAGGAGATCCAGGACCGGTTATTTATTACTTATTGGTGGGGCACCGGTCTCCTGGAAATCTAAGAAACAGTCTGTCGTATCACGATCTTCCGCCGAAGCCGAATACAGAGCCATGACAAGCACTGTTAGTGAAATTTTATGGATGCGTTGGCTTTTATGGGAACTAGGAGTTAATCAAACGGGCCCGACTACTATTTTTTGTGACAATCTAGCTGTCAAGCATATTGCTAATAATCCGGTTTTTCATGAACGAACTAAGCACGTGGAAATGGATTGTTACTTCGTTCGAGAACGGGTTGAGTCTTCTGAGATCGAGCCAACATATATCAAACAAATCTGCAGGTAGCCGATCTATTCACCAAAGCTTTGGGAGCAAAACAACTACAAACTCTTCTTGGCAAGTTGGGCATTTGTAACCTTCATGCTCCAACTTGAGGGGAATAAAGAAATATAAGATTTTGAATTATTTTTTTTTCCTTAGTTATCAAGATTGGCATCTAGTCCATCTTTATTATTGTTCTATTTAAACATGTATTTTTCCTATTCATTATCATTCAAAAAATCGCAATATAAAAGGATCATTGCATATATCAATTTCTTCATTAATAACATAGAAAGTTCTAATAAACATAAATATATTAACAAACTTGCATATGCATATAATTAAAGACAAAAAAAATTACTATAACTTTTAAAAAACGTACAAAATAATGCATATATATATATATGTCTAAATATTTTCGTGTATATAACATTTGATATCTTATTAGTGTAGGGCGGAATGGGACGGGGACACCCGACGGTGCCGTCAGCCTCCCGCGGGGAGCACAGCCCCGGCCTGGCGGTACCGTCGATTTGGGATGGATTTTGGGATTGAATTCCCGTTCTACATACCGTCTCTTTTACTTTCCAACGGCTATATTTGTAAAAAGCAACGACTATATTTGATGTTAACGGCTATATATAAAGAAACCTTTTTTTACCCACTATATAAACAAACTAACCATTTTAAACAAATAACACCACACTAGCTATCAAATACTCACTATGAATCCAAGACGAGACGCACGAGCCACCCGAGGCAACCGAGCCATGAACCCAACTCAATTTAAATGAATACATCAACTAACTTTACAACAAAAGATATTTCTGCAAGTTTATAAGTTATAACCATTATATATTATTTCGGTAAAGGGTCAAATGAGTTATCCATGCTGAATATGGTTTAGTTGTTTTTGTGGATACAAGTATAAAGGTCAAGTTTTGACCCAAAGATTTATTAAGAATTTTTTAACTACAATTTGTTTAAAAACAAGAACAAAACATCCATAATTTATAAATTCTTATATACCTATTTAAAAAAAATTGTTTCTTATAACGAGTTGGATACGATATGCACGTTTTAATTTATGTGTTACGTTTTTCTAACATTATATTATGATTTTAACGAAACAAGGTTTGTTCTTAAAGATTCAATAGTTGAAGGAGGTATCCCATTTGAAAAGGTTTACGGAACACACACATTTGACTATGCATCAACATATGCAAGGTTCAACAAGGTTTTTAACAATGCAATGTTGAATCACACTACTATTGTGATGAGGGAAATTCTTGAGAACTATCATGGTTTCAACAATTTTGAGCATGTGGTCGACGTCGGAGGTGGTCTAGGTATCACTATCAATACGATCGTAACTAAACATCCTACCATTAAGGGGATTAACTTTGATTTGCCACATGTGATTCGACATGCACCCCTTTATTCAGGTATAATAGTTCTTATTCTAGTATAAAAGTTAGCGTCATCTAATGAATATGCTTATATGCATGTATCATATAATATAAATGTAGGTATCGAACATGTTGGAGGAGATATATATGTTTCAAGAAGTACCAAAGGGGATGCCATTTTCATAAATGTAATTTGGCTCAAACTCTAACTTTTAGTAGGTTAATCTTGAATATTGAATATATCATTACACACAACATTTCTTATGATTATCTAGACAATTGGGAGTGTTTTCATATTGCTTCAATCGTCTCTTAATTTTTTGTATTAATCAAAATAAGATCTATCTATATTTTTTCTCTCGTATTTTTAATGTTTTATTAAGTTTGTATTTTGTGATTTTATTAATGAAATTATCATATTTTGTTTTTATTATTTGTATTTTATAAAATGAAAAAAAAAACACTTAATATATACCATCCACTATATATGATCTGATGAAGAGACATACACTTAATACAGGTTACTTTTATTATCGTTAAAAAGTATATGTCACCACGCACAAACTCTAGCGTTGTATTTCTAAGTTCATTTAACAAATAAAAAAAAAAGAAAGTGAGAAATCATTTCTCTCTTTTCCATTCATCGTTTCCTTCCATTTGAAAGGAACACTTTCCTCCTTTTTTATCCTCTTATTTTTTTTTAATAAAATTTGAAAACACAACGTTATTGTATTTATTTTCTTTTTCTTCTTTTAATTAAACTTAAAAACACAATCAAAATTTTTAGAGTTAACTGTCATTTTAATCTCTGTCGTTTTTCTATTTTTGCCATTTTCATCTATTTAAGTTTTTTTTGCCTATATTACTCTATTGTTTTTTATTTTTGCCATTTTCATCCACTTGGTTAACTCCGTTAGCCTACACCGTTAACCAAGCTCATGTTCATATTTTTAAAGGGGGTAAGTTTTTTTTATTTTAAAGCCCTTCAAAACATATTTTAATATCGAACTATAAAATTATAACTCACCCACTTTTGTTCTCTTCATCCACGTACTTATACTAATATAACTTATTATTATTATTATTATTATTATTATTATTATTATTATTATTATTATTATTATTATTGTTATTATTATTATTATTACTATTACTACGCACAACACAAACCACTATATATATTCATTAACTAATTCTTTTCCACCATACTTCTTAAAGGTTAAAATAATAATTAAGTCAAAGTTAATGGTAAAGTAAAAAAGAATTATTGGTGAGAAAGTCGAGTGGTGACACATGCCCGGCAGCGAGTGGTCATCAGTGGCCAACGGTAACAATAATTACGATAATAATAATATTGATTACGATAGTGATTTATGATAACGATATCGATAATATCAATATTAACAACAACAAAAACAATATAATAATAATAATGGTAAATTACTATTTTGGTCATTGGGGTTTGGTCAAAATAACTATTTTGGTCCAGGGGTACGTACTACTGTCTTTTCACACAAATTTACCTGGAAATATGGATGACCATTAGTGGTGGGAACTGAAATATCAAGTTTTTGTGAAAACAGTGAATTAAAATAGTAGAAAACAAACTATTAGACAAAATCCGTTATTTTAATCAAACATCGGGGACCAAAATAGTAATTTACCTTAATTTAAAATATGTTTTGAAGGGATTTAAATCTTAAAAAAACCAACTAACCCCCTTTAAAAACATGAACATGAGCTTGGTTAACGGTTACACTAACGGAGTTAATCAAATGGATGAAAATGGCATAAAATTAAAAACAATAGAGTAGTGTAGGCAATATTTTTTCTTAAATAGTTAGAAAATGAAAAAAACATGAAAAATTTAAGGAGTAAAATTACATTTAACTCAAATTTTTATTTCCTTTCTTTTCAAACTCATGAACTTAGTGCTTAGTAGATTTTATTATTAAGATACATTATGTGCTTGATACAGTGGTCTTCATCATCATCAACGGCAACAGTCCATCTCTCTGGTTTCATCTTCAATCGACGATCAACACTTCATAATAGTTGAATCATTTTCCCTCAGCTCATACATACACTTTGAGTAAGCATTTGTTATTTATCAAGAGATTTGTCCCACATCGATGCAAAGATGAAGTGCAGCGTGCTTCAAAATGCGGAAGTTGACAATGAAGATCATAGCCCCTGCGCAAGGATGACACGTACAAATCAAGAAATGGTCCAAATTTTTTTCAATTCGTTTTCCCCATTCATCATTTTCGTTAAAACCGTAATTTCTCGTTTTGAACTCAATCACAGTGTTATTGTCTCTTTAGATGTCTGATTTTGTTTCCAACTCGTGTTCATGTGTTTGTTTTGTTGATCATTTTCTCCCTATTGGGGGCTTTTGAAACTTTCTCAACCTGCAGCTTATAATAATTTCAAATTCGGTAACTTATTTATTCATAATCATGTTGCTTTATAAATTGTGGTATTTGAAATGCAAATCATGATGTTTTTGCTATTTAAGGGACCAAGCAGCTAGTTTGATTGATTATATGATGCTATTTAAGTGCGTAGAGCAACTGTCATTTTTTGTTAACTACTTATCTGATTTATAATTTTTGCTGGGAATATTATTTGCTTTGGTTCAGTTTTGTATGTTCTTCATGCTTTATGATGTCTTTGTTTCCATATGTCATTCGCTAAAAATATTTGACATACGAAATGTTGATTCTTTTGCTTAACGAGGGGCTGTCAAGTTGACGTGTGTTGCACTAACTATGATGAGAACTTCTAGTTAGTTCATATAATGGCGAGACAGGTTGGATAATGGGTCAAAACATTTTAAAAGAGTGAACAAAAGAGTTAATTTGGTGAATTGGTTCCTTCCATTAACAAGATACCGTCATTTGGTTTGTAGAGTAGAGGTAGAATATTATCAGAAGTATTTTCATTTAGAAATAATACTTTGTTTTCAAATCTTTCCCTCGTAGCTCCTAATAGATAAATAACAAATTAACATGATCTAACAATTTAATAATTAAAACTAATCACAAAATAAATAGTAGGAACAAGTCAAGTGTTACCCATAACCTATATGTGAATTTGTGATTGTGAGGAGAAAAACACTTAGAAAGTGATTTGTAACAAGAAGATTACACACAACACTCTTAATTTGGAACCAAAAAGAGATTTCTATATGCTGATGATTTCAAAATCTTTGTAAAAGTTTGAAGTTGATGTGGCTGGTTGCTTATTTCATTAAGAGTTAATTTGCCTGAAGACTGGTTTCAATTTTCAGGGTCAGTAGTTGCTGTGTTCTTAATATAAAATGCGAGGTTTTAAATTCTTGAAGTTTATATGTTGTGCAGAAAAATTATATCATCCTCAAGATATATAATTGACGGGTCACTGATTGTTTGAAGGTTTCAATATGCTATTGAAGGTAAATACTGGGAGATCAAGATATGAAGTATTTAGTTTGATCATTGATTTGGTTTGGATTGTGCGTGTCTTGTTAATTGATTGTGTTCTATAGGTATGCATCCACTCCAGTAGATAACTGTGATATGCATGATTTTTGCACACCCTTCTGTTTCTTGCCGGTGCCTGCAATTGTGTTTCGCATAGATGTGGTTATTCAACTGATAACCTGAGGCTAGCTGCTTATTACTTATGGTTGATATTAGATAGCCAATGATATTGGACGTGGGTTTAGTCACCATTAAAAGCACTGATATCGTTTGTCAATTACTCTAAATTATTGTAAAAGTAATTCTTTTAAAACCATGGATTATAGACTTAATAGTGTTATAAAGTTAGAAACGTATTAAGACCATTTGTATTTTAGATTGAGCCCGTGACCCTTTATTAACATGACCTTGAGTTTTGTCCCCTAATAGCTATGATTAAACCAGGCAAAGTGATTGTAGTTATGGTGGTGTTTTGAAGGTTTCTTCCTTGTTGACCACATGTAGGGTGGTACTTCACCTTGTTGTTATTCGTATTTGTTTTACTTTGTAATAGTTTTAGTCGTATTTTGTTTCCTATGTAATAGTTAGTTTAGCCTTTATTTTGTGTGTTTGTTGCAGGTTTTTGCGACACTGCATGCGACACCATAGTGTCGCATGCAGCTTGTCCTTGCTTAGCGATCAGGCAGTGTCACGGTTGCGACACTACCTGCGACACTATGACCTGTATATATAGTTTTGTTTAGGCATTTTGTAGACAACTCTTTGGAACTTAATAGAATACAATTCTCTCTTTGATACTGAGTTCGAACCTTATTGATTGTTTGCAAGGAATTGGATCTGTTATATCTTTGCTGCAATTGCTTAATCTATCTTCTTCTACTAATCTTCTTAATTAATCATTTGTTAATGGGTTATAATGGTTTGTGTGAGTTTTGGTCACAAATCTCAACCAATTGATTCTAGATCTAGTGGTATCAATTGATTGTGATTAGATCTAAATCATATATAGCACGATTTACTGATTTCATAGACCAACAATATGGTATCAGAGCCATTGTGCTCATGATTTGTGGTTTTTGAGGGTTTTTAGATAATATTCATATTTCATCAATTCTGGATCTGATCTTGTGTGAATTGCTATGGAATTGGATTGAGAATTGCTTTCCTTTTATGTTAGAATCAATCGAAATCAATAGATCTATCACCATCATATAGATCCGTGATTTAGGTGTGATTTAGAGATATCATTTATAGGGTTTTGGACAAAAGACTTAATCAATCAAATTGGATCATATTTGCTGTTATTATGGATTGAATTTTGGTTTGGAATTGGTGTATTTTGTGTTGTTTTTCAATTGAAATCATCAGATCATCATCTGGATCTGATTGGTGTTTTTCTGTGGTGATTGGTTTGTGTTTTGCTTGGAGAAGAAGGTGTTTCTGTTCATCTTGCGACACTAGTGTGCTTGCGACACTACTGTTTTTTGTGTTGTTGATCGTTGTTTGGCTGACTTGCATCCCGATTGAACGAAAGTTCACGACATTGTGCTCGACACTGTGAATCGACATTGTGACCGACACTGTGTTCGACATTGTGCCTGACATTGCTTCCGACACTACACCTGACATTGTACCCGACATTAGACTGAACGAAAGTTCAAAGTGTGTGCCTGTTTGCGACACTGAATCGTCTGCGACACTAGCCTGGTTGCGACACTAGCTTTTTGCGACACTATTGTTCCTGCGACACTGCTGTTTGTTTATCAAAATGTCAATGTCTTTTACCCTTGCTGACTTGGAAAGTGGATCACCGAATAGACCACCGAAACTGATCAATGGAGATAACTTTGAGGATTGGAAGAGAAGATTAAAGGCATTTTACTTATATACTGATCATACTCAGTGGGATTCAATCGAAAAAGGTCCTCATGTTCCGGTTACAACTGTAGGAGAAGCAACAGTCAAAAACACAAATCCTGAAACATTCAATGAACGTGACAGAAAACTTGTTAATCGTGATAACAAGGCATTTGGTGCACTAACACTATGTTTGAGTTCAGAAATATACAATCGTTTTGGAGATCAGAAAACTGCCAAGGATTTGTACGACGCTCTTTGTGAGTTCTATGATGGGAACATTGATTTACAGAAAGACAAGGGAGTCCAGGCACAAAAAGAGTTTAATTCTTTCATGGGTCTTAGAAATGAAAAAATCACTGATCTCACAAACCGTTTCCTAACTGTCACCAGCAATTTGAAGAAATATGAGCAATTGACTAAAGTGTAACAAGTGACAAAATTGTTGGACTCACTCCCTCCTGAATGGAGTTTGCAGGTAAGATTGTTGAAGCAAGAAAAGATGTTTACTGAATATAAGCTCATGTATGTTATTAACAAACTGAAGTCTTTTGAGCTTGATATCAAGAGGAGAGAGTACAATCAGGCTGTCTATCCCCCAATACAGACTCAGAATGCTGCATTACTCTCATCCACATCTGAACATTCAACAAACAACTCTGGTTTCTCATACATCTCAGGAGGTGGCTCATCGGAACAAAAGAATAATGTTGGAAAGGAACCAGTTACATCTCAAGTCCCTAATGATATGATGGCCCTGTTTGGAATGTTTGTAAACAGCTATGAAGCTTTAATTGCAGGAGATGTCAAGGGAAAAGGCATCATAATGGAGGATATGTTGCAAGTTGACCCAGACGATCTAGAAGAAGCAGATATACAATGGCAAATGGCTATGTTGACTGTCAGAGCAAGACGTTTCATGGAGAGAACTGGAAAAAAAAAACTTCGGTAATCAGAATGCAAAGGTTGGGTTTGACAAATCTAAACTCTGATGCTTCAATTGTAAACAACTTGGACATTTCAAGAGAGATTGCCCATCACCAGTTGTGTTTGAACCACCATCTCCTAACACAAGAAATGTTGTTGTTGTCGAAAGAGGAAACACCAGTAACACAAGAGAAACTGCTTTGCTGACAAACTTTGACTGGAGTGCTGAGATTGCAGAAGTTCAGGAAGAAACTAACCATGCTCTTGTTGCTGAGACCATACTGAATGCTGGAAGGGAATTTGAAAAAATTATCAATCAGGCAACTGAAGGAAGCAAAAATGAAGAAATTGTGAAAGCTGAGAAAGAAGGGAAAGAGACTGAAGATGAAAAGGAGGAAGAAAGGAAGAAAAATACACCTGTCTGCAATTGTGAAAAGGCTCTGGCCACTGAGAAGATTATCATGGGCCTTCCTTATGAGGTAATCCAAGATATGTGTTTATCGGCATGTCGGGTTAGACTTTTCGGAGTATATAAGGCCAACCGTCTGTTACTATCTAATCAAGCTGAACTAAATACCATTAATTCAGATCTTAAAAAAATGAGGCAAATTACTATGTAAAACTTAACGAAGCTTTACAAGAATTAGATCATTTGAATAGAAAACTTCTTGAAAAGAATGTTGAAGTTAACCTGCTTGATGAACGTGTTAAACTTGCCGAATTTGAAAGCAGTAAACTTCAAACTAAACTTGATAGATGGACCATTTCTGGTATGAAAAGGGAGGAACTAAACTGTAGGCAAAGAGGAGCTCGAATCAGAACTGGTTTAGGATATGATGAGCTACCTCATGTTTATCCTCCACCTAGCACATATTGTTATTCTCCCATACCCAAACCTCATCCCACAAATGATTTAATTGCAGAACACACTAACAATCTGTTTGCAGGTTTAGAAGGAGTTAATCATGAGGAGGTTCGAGAGGATTACAAATATGGTGCTACAAAAGGATTAGGATGCTCTGTTTCAAGCAGTAGTTTAAATTCAAAGAAGTCTATTTTAGACAATAGTAGTAATTTGAGTGATGTGTTAAGTGATTCAAGTAGCTTAAACTTTAAATCGTCTGTACTAAACATTAACAATGATGTGTGTGCTCTGAATGTTGTTAATGATGATCATGTTTCTTTTATTGAATCTAATGATGTGTTGCCAAATAAAAACTGCTTTGAAAAGTTTGTCTCAACCTCTATACCGACCTTTACCCCAATTCGCATAACCAAACCTGTTGAGACAAACAAAAACTCTGAGATGAATTAAGCTAAAGAAACAGGTCATGAAGCTAGCACGTCTAAAGGAAAGACAAAAGAAATGTATGTTTCTTTTAGTGATTCGGACTCAAACATGTCTGAATGTGATGAAGAAATTGTGATTGATCCCATGATCAACAGTAATTCTAGAAAGAAATGTTTTAAATCACACTGTTTCCGTTGCGGTAAGGACACTCACAATGTTAAGAACTGTCCAGAACTTGTTAAAAAAGGTGTAAATAATTTTAGTTTGTCTAATCGATTCAATAGGTTTGTAAATAATCATTTTTACACTAATTTTTCTTTGTTTAAACCCAAGTCTTCCAAGGCATGGGTTCCTGTTTCTAATTAATTTTGTTTTATGTTATGTCAGGAACGTCCGAGAAGCCAAACAGCCTGTGGCATGTAGATAGTGGATGTTCTCGACATATGACTGGTTTGAAAGATTTGCTTACTAATTTCCGTATAATAAATGGTGGGTATGTGGCGTTTGCTGGAGATAAGAAAGGGGGAAAAATGATCGGTCAAGGTGAGGTATCAAATGGATCGTTGACATTGGAGAAAGTGAACTATGTTCCAGAATTGCACTTCAATCTGTTGAGTGTATCTCAAATTTGTGATAAGAATATTCCGGTTCTTTTCAAATCCACCGAATGCTTGTTCCTGAAGCCGGATTTCTCTGTTTCTGACGATATGATCTTGATGCGTGCACCAAGGAAGAATGACACATATTTGCTTGACATGAATTCTAAGGAGTCAACTTCCAGCGTTACATGCTTATTATCAAAGCTTCTTCCTCAGAAGCATTTTATGGCACCGGAAACTTGGTCATGTTAATTTTGCTAATATCAACAAACTTGTTAAACATAACCTTGTTCGTGGCTTGCCTGTAAAGGATTTTTCAGTTGTTGAGAAATGTATGGCATGTGCTAAAGGGAAACAACACAAGAAATCTCACAAATCTAAAACAATTAATTCTATTTCATGTCCTCTTGAGTTATTACATGCTGATCTGTTTGAACCAATAAACGTCAAAAGCATTGCTAAAAAATCTTATTGTTTGGTTGTGACAGATGATTTTTCCAGGTACTCATGGGTGAGTTTTCTAGCAAACAAAGGGGAGACCGCAGGAGCATTCAGGAGCTTAATACTCAAGAATGAAACCATCAGCGGAAAGAAAGTGTTGGTCCATCTAGATCGAGATTTCAGTGCTATAATGATATGTAATACAATGAAACACACTTGATTCAACCAAACAAAGACCAATATAACACAACAACCAAAAACAAGATCAAAACCACACAACAAGAGGTAAATAAGCTACAAAGATGTATAATGTAAGCTCCTAGCACCTCCAGATAACACACACACAATTCTAGGGTTTGGATAAGAAATTGCCAAAAGTTGTCATTACCATGAGAAAACATTACAATATATAGCAGCTATAGGTTCGCTGATAGATTCGCTGTCAGCGAATCTATCAAGCGAACCAGATAGCTTCGCCGAGCACAATTAGGTTCGCCCGGTCGACAAAACAGAACAATAAACTAAAAACTATTCTATGCTACGGGCGAATCTATAGATTCGCCCGTAGGTTCGCTGTACCAAAAACTATAAAATATATAACA
Organism: Tagetes erecta; assembly: GCA_030867185.1. NCBI lineage: Eukaryota > Viridiplantae > Streptophyta > Magnoliopsida > Asterales > Asteraceae > Tagetes > Tagetes erecta. Next base: position 66,160,557 of record CM061486.1, read on the forward strand.
AAAGATATAACACCGACATGCCAGTGAGTCCGACCTATACATGACTATCAATACTCCCCCTAGGTTGGACCTCACCCGGGGAAGTCTTCTGTTTTAGCTCCATCTTTTTCGGCTTCAAAAATTCTCAATGTATGCTCCTGCCCTTGATTCAATCCCGGCCAACGGATTTGTCACATCTTCAGATCCGGCCTCATCGTCTTCACTAAATACCAACAATGACTCCACAAACTCTGCTTCGGTGTCAACTGTATCAGGCACATCAAGATCAATAATTTTAGCCTGAATATTTTTTGTATGCTCCTCACCAGTCATTTCCTCAACAACCTCAACAGGTTTCTCAAATCTTTTCTCTATCGTTTTATCAAGCTGTTTGGACAGGTCATCCATATCCATGTTTTGATCATCTGTCATCCTCATCCTTTCATTAGCACTCCTCAGCTCAGCACGTATACCTCGGGCTTTGTTTGCGACTTTCACAAACAAGTTCGCTTCAGTCCGCGTATCATCTCCTGCCCCGTGCTTAATACGGTTCTCACACAGTACCTTCAAATCCTCATCGCAAAAAGAGAAGACCTCCATTGGATCAAATAGACGTATTTCTGGACGATCATCTCCCTTGAGTCTAATAACAGCCTCACCCGTACCGTTGTCATAAAACCATTTCAGAAATTCCTGCAGTCTCGGTGGCTGTGTATCCGGAACCCTGACCCGTGTCATAATCTTTGGGGCTTCAATCTTCAATACAACCTTACCTTTCCATGAAACCCAATGTCTATCCTTCTTCTGTCTCATTCGCTTTGGTTTCTGGTATCCGAAATCAATAAAGTCATTTTCCGCAGCCCTCCTGATAGACACTTCAAACGCACACGCTCTCCCACTATCTTTCTTTCATAGCAAGGGGAGTTCAGCTAACCTACGCAAATCCCACTTTGGCAGTGTGGCGAAGTGCTTCCTATTCTTGATATAGCAGATATCCCCACCCCTTCTTTTAATCATATATGCATCAACAAGACTGTTATATTTCCAAGCTATCACTTGCCTATCCAACTGAGAGGTGTTTGGCTCATCGATATTCTGAAAGATAGGTACTTCTGGAACAACCTCTTCATCCCTTTTAAACCATTCGGATTTGTCCAAATCAATGTGATCAAACTGATAACTCACCCCTTTTTCTTCAACTTTATACTTCTCCGGCTCATTCTCCAAATCTTCCTCACTGTCTATATCCACATCAACTTCCGGTTCGTCGATTAAACTAAAATTTACACTTGTACCCCCAGCAACCTTAGCTCCTTCAAATACGTCTAAATCGATACCCATATCTTCATCAAATAACTCTTCAGCAGCTTTCCCTTTACCTTTACCTTTATCCCCAAAAGCAGATTGCATTAACGGATACTTTGCAGCATCCGTTAAGCTTTTTAGTTCCAACTCAGACATTGCCGAATCCAACCCATCCTTCTCTTTTAAACTATTCAGCTCCTTGAATATTCGAACGATCAAGCACTGTTGATCCCTCATCATCCTACCCATTTCAGTGATAACTGTTAACTTCTCAGCATCCTTTGTTTCCAAATCAGCATATCTACTCTTCATATCCACAATCTCAGACTTCAGACTTACTATCTCACCCTTTAACTCACTAACTGATTCAGCTGATGTACCCGGAACATCCTGTTTCGCTTTCTTTGCAACTTCAGTGGGTGCATCTGATTTCCTCTTGGTCCTTTTCTCCCTACCCTAATCAATCTCAGCTTGTATCTCATCTATTTCCCGATCTAAGTCATAATCCTTGTCTTTAGCATACGGCTTCCTTTTCTTTAACCTCTTCTCAACAACCTCTATATTTTCACCACCCCGTTTCCTCTCATTCTCCATTAACCTCTAAATATGTACCCATCTGTCAGCTGGGTACATATTTTCCCACAAATACAAAATTCTACCAACGCAATCTGAACGTGCCGATTTACAGTCCCCAAAAATCCTCGAATGCATATCCCATATCTTCAGCACATCACCGACAACGGGCAGATTTGGCAGTTTATCATTAAGAATCATCTGGATAAATCTCGGATACATCAACCATTTGTTCCCCTTCGTAGCATGAATGTTTTCGAGCATGTAGTTGTAGATGAGCTTTGCGAGATTTGCCTTCTGCCCTCGACAAAACAAAACCATGGCCCGAGCCCTGTCTAAATTTAACCCATCGGTTCCACCTTTCCTATGATCAAGGCACATAATAAAAAAGTGTGCTATATATCTCCATTCCTTGATCAAATAGGATTTAACGAATTCCATCTTCTTCTCACCGGGCATTGGACCCTCATAACCAGCGGTCCGAAAAGCACCATATACTTCTTCTGTCGTCATTTTTACTTCATCACCAACATCATCCTCTAACCTCAAAACCCTTGCCACATCAGCTTCAGTAAATTCCAAATCAAATCCATTAACTTTGGCACAAATCCTTGATGGTTGCACAGAAACATTCATCACCGCTGTTCTCCAGAAATCTCGAACATGTAGCTCGTAGATGGTTGGTGAATGAGAAATAGCGTGATGAATATGTGAGGACTTCAACCATCTAATGCAATCTTTATACCCACCAGCTTTTTCATGATTCTCATCCAGTAAAGCACAAATATTGTGCTTCCTTTCAAAGAATAAAGTGGACATCGTGCCTGAAATACAAACGGAAATTGATCAGAAACGTAAGTTTTGAAAACAGTTAATAGATTCGTTGGAATGAACAGGTTCGCTGCACGGGCGAACCTGAGATTTGGCATCAGAACCTATAAATTCGCTGACATGAAACATCAGTCATTTGGTCGAGCGAATGTATAGGTTCGCTAGAAACAACCGGACGAATCTATGCTGATGCACGGGCGGCATAACAGCTGTAACATCTCAGCCCGTCGCACCATGATATTGTCCGCTTTGGCAGCCGGAACGCCCTCAGGCGCCGCCCTCACGGTTTTAAAAGGCGTCATGGTAGGGGAGGTTACCACACTCTTATAAAGCAGTGCTTAGTTCTCCTCCCCACCGATGTGGGATCTTACAATCCACCCCCCTTGGAGGACCAGCGTCCTCGCTGGCACATCGGCCGACGACTGGCTCTGATACCATCTGTAACATCCCAGCCCGTCGCACCATGATATTGTCCGCTTTGGCAGCCGGAACGCCCTCAGGCGCCGCTCCTCACGGTTTTAAAACGCGTCATGGTAGGGGAGGTTACCACACCCTTATAAAGCAGTGCTTAGTTCTCCTCCCCACCGATGTGGGATCTTATAATAAGGAGAACTAAGCACTGCTTTATAAGAGTGTGGTAACCTCCCCTACCATGACGTGTTTTAAAACCGTGAGGGCGGCGCCTGAGGGCGTTCCGGCTGCCAAAGCGGACAATATCATGGTGCGACGGGCTGGGATGTTACAGATGGTATCAGAGCCAGTCGTCGGCCGATGTGCCAGCGAGGACGCTGGTCCTCCAAGGGGGGTGGATTGTAAGATCCCACATCGGTGGGGAGGAGAACTAAGCACTGCTTTATAAGGGTGTGGTAACCTCCCCTACCATGACGCGTTTTAAAACTGTAAGGAGCGGCGCCTGAGGGCGTTCCGGCTGCCAAAGCGGACAATATCATGGTGCGACGGGCTGGGATGTTACAACAACATAGGTTCGCTCGAAGTTTTGAACTTTCGTTCAGATTCGCCAGACGAACACATAGGTTCGCTGAAACCCTAGTTTTTGAAAAACGGCCAAATCACTGTCTAAAAAACTATAATCATACAAACAAAGCAACAATCAAGCAATATAATCATGAAACAAGCACGTATTGATAGACTTTAAAGCACATAATCAGTTGTTTTTAAAACATAATCACAGAATCAAAATGGGTCGATTGGATTATCAGCGATTAGGAACAGATTAATGGGTAAAAAATGATGTTAAAAATGGAAGTAATACATACCAGTCGCAAACAAGACGATTTAATATGAAAAAGACGGTTGGTGAGTAAGAATCGAACGTGCGACCTTTTTTTTGAAAAATGAAACGGCTACAGTAATAGTGACAGCGAACTTGTGAAAGATTTCGCTGATACCACATATATATACAGTCACAGGTTCGCTGACAAAAACACTAGCGAACTTCAGATTCGCCCGAGACCAAAGGTCAAGAGAAGACACGGCGACGTGAAGAGGTTCCGGGCGATCCTGTAGGTTCGCTAGTAGATTCGCTGGGACTCAAAACAAGAAAAATTAAAAATTTCTTTGGTTTTTCTCAAATTTTAAATCCTTTGTAAATCCATGAAAACGCCCCACGATTTCAACGCTCCAAATATAAAAAAATTAACCTGAATTTTAGAGATATAATAATAATAATAATAATAATAATAATAATAATAATAATAATAATAATAATAATAGAAAAATAAAATAAAGTGAAAGAAAAAACTAGAAATTAAAACTAAAGAAGGATATATATATTTTTCATGACGTTTTTCGAGCAGAATCCGGAAAATCATAGATTGGCGGGATTGCAGATATGTTTGTCCATTTAAACCCATGCCTTAGTCCTTTCAACAAGAGATCAGCAGCTTCTTTTATCATGTTTTTGGTTTGATTGAAGAAACTCAAACAACTCGGTCCCCACATACATCTAGGTAAAAAGAACAAGTTCTGTCATCAGGATATATCTGAGTAATATGATTGACTTTGCTTGAATTTCGAGGATCAAATCTTGAATATTGATCGATGCAATAGCTTCTTTTGACACTTATGCAATTTTTGCATCTTTTTGTGAGTGGAGCTTGTCAACAATGATTCTTTTGAACACATTGCGACTTATTATTTGGGAAACTCAAATAGTTCAGAGCTCCAGGTCTATACCGACGTATAACAGAGGAGATAAACATTTGAGCATGCTCGGTGAATCTTCAGGTCAATACTTCCGTATAGCAGAGAAGATCCACCAACTCCAGGTCAGTACTTCCGTATAGCAGAGGAGTTAAGCACTTTTAACTCAATACATTCTGAGGAGTTAACAAGTAACTCACTCAGAGGTTTTTCCGAAGAGCAACACTTGCAGCTTTTTATTTGTTTTGCTAACTAGAAACTCAATTCGGGGCTAGGGTGAGGGTGATTTGGGATGTAAGGGGAAATCAAGGCAAAAATTTGACGCTCTCAACCCATTTTTTACAGAACCCGTAACTTTGTGCAATCCAATCATGTCAAGGGGATAATCCTTGTTGCCGAGTTCTTGAACGTTATGTTTGGCTGCACAATCACTGTTTACTTTGTTTTCGGGCTGAGCCTATCTAACATATCCCAAACACAATTCTTCTGACCTCCTTCAACGTCTCTTCAACATCATATCAAAAACTGGGGATCCTGAAATAGCAAAATTTGAAAAACTATAAGTAGTTAATCTTTAATATCTCCCCCAAAATTTCTATATTGTAGCTATCTAATAAGAAATTTTTGTTTTACAGATTTTCTTAATATATATATATAAAAAATAAAAAAGAGAAAATAAAAGGAATAAAATAAAAGTAAGGAGCGAAGAAATGAGTGACCCACAGATTTTCAAGGAAGAAAAAGAAAAAGTTATTTACATATTTACAAAGCCAATTCACAAAGATAAAGGTTTTCAAAAAGATATCAGTCCCAGCATAGAGATCAGTTCATAAAAACGTGGTTTGTCAAAAGTTTTTGTGAAAAGATCAGCTTTTTGCTTTCGAGTTTCAATAGGAATAATATCAATGAACCATTTTTCCTGTGCGTCTCTGATGGCGTGAATTCTTGTTTCGATGTGCTTGGTGCGAGTGTGATGAATAGGATTCTTGGCAATTCCAACAGCAGCTTCATTATCACAAAAGAGTGGCGTATGAAGAAAGTTGATGCCATAATCCATCATCTGATGTTGGATCCAGAGCACTTGGCAACAGCAGCTTGAAGCAGCAATATATTCGGCTTCTCCTATGGACAAAGAGATGGTTGTTTGCTTCTTGCTTTGCCAGGAAACAAGACATTCGCCAAGATATTGACATCCGCCAGTGACTGATTTTCGGTTTATCCTGCAACCAGCATGATATGATCACTATCAGAAAAAGCATGTAAATCAAAGTTCCCACCTTTTGGGTACCAAAGTCCCAAACAAGAGGAACCCTTAAGGTAACGAAAAATGCGTTTAACAGCTTTCTCGTGTGATTCTTTTGGATTGGCCTGGAAACGAGCACAGTAGCACACAGCAAATGTAATATCAGGTCGGCTGGCAGTCAGATACATGAGAGATCCGATCATCGAGCGGTATCGATGAGCATCCACAGGATTCCCATTATCATTAGAAGTAAGGCATGTTTGAGCGGTGAAGGGAATCAGTTCCGGAGAAGAATCATCCATGCCAAACTTTGTGAGAATCTCTTTGATATATTTCTCTTGGTGGATAAGAATTCCATCAGGCTTTTGTTCCACTTGCAGCCCCAAGAAGAAACACATCTCCCTCATAATTGTCATTTCAAAGCGATCCATCATCACTTTTTCAAACTCTCTACACAGCCCCTCATTTGTTGAACCAAAGATTATATCATCAACATACACTTGAACAATCAGCAGCTCACCATTCACCTCCTTCTTGAACAATGTCATATCTATAGTCCCACGAGAGAAACCTTTGCTGAGAAGATACTGTGTCAGAGTTTCATACCAGATACGTGGAGCTTGATGCAACCCATACAAGGATTTATCAAGCTTGTACACTTTTGAAGGAAAATCTGGATCCTCGAAACCCGGTGGTTGACATACGTAGATCTCCTCATCGATATCTCCATATATAAATGCACATTTAACATCCATTTGATAGACTTTAAAGTTTTTGTTAGCAGCATGAGCAAGAAAGATTCTAATGGCTTCAAGGCGAGCGACTGGAGCAAAAACTTCAGTGTAGTCAATCCCCTCCTCTTGAGCAAATCCTTGAACAACCAATCTTGCCTTGTTTCTGATAACAACACCGCGATCATCTGGCTTATTTCGGAAAACCCACTTAGTGCCGATGGGACACTTATTAGGAGAAAGATCAACAAGTTCCCAAACTTTAAGCTTCCTAAATTGCTGCAGTTCCATTTGCATGGCATCAACCCAACTAGGATCTTCAAGTCCTTGTTTATAATTCTTCGGAACAATTTGAGATAAAAAGGCAGCATAGAGACACTCATTAATCAAACCACTTTGACTCCGAGTTCGCACACCGTCAGTAATTGATCCTATGATATAATCATGAGGATGATCTTTCAAAGTTTTGAAGTCTGTGTTGAGGAGCAAAGGGTTGGTTTGGGATGAGGATGTTTGATTAGATGGTTGTGAAGGTATATTTGAAGTTGGAGGAATTGTATTAGTGGTAGATGTTGGAATGGAAGTGGATGATGATGGAATATCTAATGGAGAGATTTGAACGGTTAGAGGTGGTGGAGGTGGAGGAATGTCAAATGAAGTGGGAGGTAATTGTGTAGTTGAAGGTTGTGGTTGTGGTTGTGGAGGTGGATGGTTAATAATAGAAACTGATGTGTGAGGAATGATGTCATCATCGTCAGAGTTAGGAAGATTGAATGATTTGAAAACAGTGGTGGAATCGTAAAACCATGCAGGTTCACAGCCAATGCTTGTAGAGTTGGACTCTTGCCAATCAACATAATAGGACTCTTGCACAATCCGCGTTCGCTTGTTGTAAACACGATATGCTTTTTGTGTGTTCGAGTATCCTACAAAGAAGCATTCATCCGAAACAGCACCAAACTTCGTTTTCTGATCTTGAGTATTCAACAGAGTACAAGAACATCCAAAGGGGCGCAGAAAATCGATCAACGGCTTAATCCCACGAAACAGCTGGTATGATGTCTTCATCTTATCTTTGACAATCAGTACCCGATTCAGAACATAAGCTGCACAATTGACTGCCTCTGCCCAGAAAATAATCGGAAGCTTTGACTCAATCAGCATAGTTCTAGCAGCCTCCACAAGAGTTCGATTCTTCCTTTCAGCAACACCATTTTGTTGTGGCGTTCGTGCGGCGCTAAACTGTCTGAGAATACCCCGTTGTTCACAAAAAGAATTGAAGATATGGTTTCTGAATTCAGTTCCATTGTCGCTTCTAATGGCTTGAACCTTCCGCTTTCCAAGAACCTCGATTTGAGGAATCAACTTCATTAGCTCTTCAGCAGTCTCACTCTTGTTTGTCAGGAATCTCACCCATGTGTACCTAGAGTAATCATCTGTGACAACCAAGCAATAAGATTTCTTAGCAATAGATTTGACACTTATTGGACCAAATAAATCAGTATGTAACAATTCGAGGGGTTCTGAGATTGAATTTTCAATTTTAAGTTTATGTGGCTTTTTGTGCTGCTTTCCTTTAGCACAAGCCATGCATTTCTCAACCACAAAAAATCTTTAAGTGGTAAACCCCTGACCAAATTGTTCTTAACCAGTTTATTTAGAATTTTAAAATTAATGTGCCCTAAACGTCTATGCCATTGAAAAGATTCAAAAGATGAAGCTTTAGATAGGAGACAGGTCACGGTGGAAGTTGATTCTTTTGATCCTGTGACACCCGACAAATTCAGGTTAACTTCGTTAGTTAAACTCTGTTAGTCACATTAACGCAATTATACTTTTCATTTAATTTGATGAATTAAATGTGCAAACCGTTATATACATATTCACACGAAACGACCACACGAGTTAATACCCGGGCGTTGGTGATCTTAAATGAATACAAATACAATAATAATATATCTTAATTGATATGTGTGCTTAATTGTTGAATTTTCGTGTAACCGCGTATTTGACCGGTTTTAACCGATTACGAGTTTCGGTAAAGTTTTACGAAACAAAAATTTAAGTTTGGTAAAGTTGTCACTGTGATTACAAACCGAAGCAAAAACGAAGCCCGTGGATCATCCATGAGACCCATGGATGGCCCAAGGCCCAACCCAATTCAACTTTTAACAATAATTAACAAAATTAAGCAAAACCCTAAACCTAATAACAAAAAAAAACGTTTTTTGCTGCCTTCTTCCTTTCTTGCCGCTGCCGCATCTTACACACACATATACAAATCGAATTTTGCTTGATTGGTTCAATATGTGGTGATTTCGGGTGTTGACTGAAGTAGTAAACGCTATACAAGTAAGTTTTGATATTAAAACTATCATATATGTTACAAAAATTTCATCTTTCAAAACCCTAGTTCATCCAAGTTCTTCAATTGATAATCTATATGTGAAATTGGGTATTGATTATAGGTTATTTGATGTTTTGATAAATTGGTAATTAATAGAATCTATGGTTGTGTTTTTGTGAAACTAGGGTGATTATGAAGGCATGAGAACATGGAACTTTATACATAATCATGATTAAATATAGTTAGATATGAACTTGTATGATGATTAGAATGAAATTTGGATACTAATCATATTGCTTTAATCATGTTTTTGACAAAACCGGTAATGATAAATGTTGGACAGATTCGTAACCTGAGCTTACATGGACTATAACTTGTTGAAAACCGAACCAAAAGGGGGCATTCTTGAGCCTAGATTGTGTTTTAAAGAGTCTAGTTTCCAGAAAACTAAACCAATTAATTTTTAGAGATGATTAAGTCAGTCTTTTTGATTTTACAAAAACAGATGTCAAATCTGAAAATCTGGACAGAAAATGAGTCAACTTCAAAAGGTCATAACTTTATAATTAAAACTTATTATTGGATGATTCTTACACCAAATTAAAGCTTATTGTCTTAGCTTTCTATATTGGTAAAATTTGTATTTTTATTCCCCTGTATATCGTTCAAATTTTATAAAACTTTATAGTGTGCAATCAGGTGTCTTTTCGGACCTTGATGTAAAGAGGTATTTTTAATAAATAGTTGATTTAGGTTTTAAGTAAAGTATATAAAATAAGAAATGAACTTAAGACAATATTTAATCTATAGTTAAAATTTGGGACTTATACATGTTAGTTTATGTTGGTTTCTGTACAAAATAAAAAGGGTCAACAAAGCTGAAAAATCTGAATAATGAACTTGCAATGTGTTTCACTTGTGTTTTGTGTGTAACTTGTCAATTAGACATATGATGACTTGGTGATGATGCTTTCATGCTATTAGGTTCATAAGTAAGTAATATGAATGTTTCAAATATGCATAGTCATAGGTGGATAACTTGATATTTTGAATGTGATCAGTTAATCTTGTTAAAGTTAGTAGCATTATTGAAACGAGTGTTGAGAACTTTCATAAGGAGCATGATAGACACTATATGGGAGTTATGTGATGTTTATATGGTTACCTATAGTAGAGTTGGATTCGCTTAAAATGTAGTCTCGGATGTGACTTCCTAGAAATAGTAACTTTATTAAAAACAAAGTTTGATTCTTTAACATATGTACTATGTGCTAGAATTCGATTGCTCTCATTGTCTAAATGAACATAAACAAACATGAATATAATTAAAAACTCACCCACGGGTTGTTGGGTCAACAAAAGTCAACTTTGGTCAAAGTTGGTCAAAAGTCAAACTTTTCAAATCGCAAGTAAACAATTGAACTGTTTGGATGCATAGGGTTTTACATACCTGCACAAACACACACTTATGGACTTATCATGTAGTAGGAATGCTGTGTTTGCTTTTACCTTGCTGATGCGTGTAGCTGTGCACCCAAAGGTGAGTTCACTAAACCGCACTTTTACTGTTATACCCTTTTATGGGTTGAACTCGGACTTTTACTATGATACCCTTTCATGGGCTGAACTCGGACAAATACTTTTACGGATTTACAAATTCTGTATGTCGCATGTCTGGATTAGAGCAACTTTTATTTTGTTCATGAAAGACCTCATGGATACCTAGTTGACCGTTAGTATTTGTGAAATAGCGGGGAAATTTTGAGTAGTACTACTGGGTTTGACAAACCCCACCCGGGCTAGTCGCGCTAGCACGACAGAAGGACCTGTCGAACGGGTGTTGAATGACCTAACATACTTACAGTGCATCCTGCTGGGATGTACGAACAGGCAAACTGCACTTAATGTGTACATACGTCAGCTTCGGTCAGATACATTACGCCTCTAAGGACATGTGCTGTAGACTAGCTACCTACAATGACATACTTAATTTTTATTTCTGCTTGCAACTGAACTTACTTGATTTCATACTTACTATGTGAACTCACCAACCGTCGTGTTGACACTTGTTAGACTTTCACTTTTACAGGTCACTGAGGTACCACGCACTTAGGACATGGCATGGAGTCACGGCTTTTCATTTAAACATTTTCATGCATTACAACCCATGTTTTGAGTTTAATGTCTATTTAAACTTTGTATCTTGTATTGGACGCGTGTACTGCGCATTTAGCTTCCATTTAATATTTTGGCATTACATTTCGTTTACGCTTCCGCAAACTTTTAAATGTTAACTCTGTAATAAATTTTCTCATTTAATGAGACACGTATGTTTTAAATTCATATAGTGTCGTTTGGTGTAACTAATGACTGAGATCCTGGTTTGTCACACATTTAACGGTAAAACTCCGTTAGTGGATTTTGGGGGTGTGACAGATCCCATATTCAGCATATATGTATCATTTCGTCTTGGAGCTCGCATGATCACCAATTCTTCAGGAATAGAAAACTCTAGCTTCAAGAACAAACATTCATTTGGAAGAAACAACACTGGGATATTCTTATCACAGATTTGTGATACGCTGAGAAGATTGAATGCCAGTTCAGGAACATAGTTGACGTCTTCCAAAGTTAGGGAACCATTCGAGACTTCTCCTTGACCAATCATTTTACCACCTTTTTTGTCTCCCGCAAAAGCAACGTATCCACCATTGATAATCCGATAGTTAGTCAGCAGGTCCTTCAACCCAGTCATATGTCTGGAACATCCACTGTCAATATGCCAATGACTATTTACAACGGCACTTGAATGTTCCTGACATATATTTAAAGATAGAAGTTTAGACTTTTGAAATTGGCACCCAAGCCTTTGTGTACTTGGGTTGTGGAACAGAAGAAGAATTACAAAAGAAATTATTTACAAACGTGTTTAATCTTTTTCCAAAAGATTTTTGCCTTGAACTGTTTGTGACTAACTCAGGGCATTGCTTAACAGTATGATCAATATTTCCACATTTAAAGCAATGAGATTTCAAACCCACTTTGGAAACTTTATCAACAAGAATTTTATCCATTTCAATTTCCTCATCACATTCAGACAATTGAGAATTGCAATCACTGTACGATTCACAAGGCTCTTTTGATTTACCTGCTATGACTTTTACCTTTTCAGATTCAGATTTAGGTTTATCAATGTGATTCATGGATGCGAAAGATGATTCCCTTTCTTTAGGTTTTGAAATCCTCACAGGTGTGAAAGATGGAATTTAATGAGTAAAGAACTTTTGAAAGCAATTTGTTTTGGTTTGACTTTCAGAGACATGACCTGAAAGTTCATCTTTGTCATTCACACACTTATTTTCAGTCACATCATCATTCAACACATTAGGGTTTGAAGTAGTGCACCCTAAATTACTATTAAAAATAAAATTGTCTGAATGTAACACATTACTAGAAACAGAATTATTTAATCTAATGTCTTCAACAGACTTCTTGGAATCAGAATTAGAACAATCATTACTGCTAGAACAACCAAGCCCAGTACTCCCACCATAAGCATAATCCTCTCTAACCTCTTTAAGATTTACTCCACTTAAACCTGCAATAGAGCTGTTAGTATCATTCTGTATAATCTCTTGTATCAACTCATTCGAAGGATGAGGAATAGGTGTTGGAGAGTAACAGAAGGTACTAGGTGGGGGATATGCATATGCTTCATTGTTAAGACCCAAACCTGTCTTAACTCTGGCCCCCCGTTGTTTCTTGCAGAGTTCCTCCCTTTTCATACTAGAAATATCCATTGTTCCAATTTGTTTTTAAGTTTTCTAGTCTCAAATTCAGCGAGAGTAACTTGCTCAGTTAAGTAGTTTATTTCACAATTCTTTTCCAAAATAGATCTTTTTAAATGTTCATTTTCTTTCAAAGCTTCTCTTAATTTGACAAAATATTTTGATTCACTCACTTTAAGGTCTTTGTTAGTTCTCTTTAATTCGTTTTCATTTGACATTAACAATTTATTAGCTTTGTATATGGCAATTAAACGAATTTTGCATGCAGATGAACACATATCTTCAATAACTTCATAAGGAAGACCAATTACCAGTTTTTCTGCAGCAAGGGCACGATCGCACTGGCAGTAAGGAGTGTTCCTCTTGAATTCATCCACAGCATCAAGCCTCGCCTTCTCAATTATGGCTTCCAAGTTAAGCTTTGACTCTTCATCATTCTTCATCTCATTTACCGCAGCTTCACATACCAATCCCGAGTGATTCAGATGCCCTTGAACAATAGCATCTGACTGATCTTCATCAACTTTCTCCACTTTCCCTTCTTCATCTTTATCTTCATCATCCTCACACTTTAACTCAGCAGCTTCATCATAGTTTCCATCATTTTCACCATAAAATTCTTTGAAAGGGTCAAAGCAATTTATATAGTTATCATCATTCTCAACAATCTCAGCAACCAAGGCATGATTAATTTCTTCCTTTGTTTCTTCAATTTCCGCACTCCAATCAAAATTGGTGAGCAGTGCAGTTTCATTCCTTGGTTTCACTTCCTCAAGTCGTTCTTGAATATGAGCGGTTCTTGAATTTCCAGAATTTACGGGTTCAGTAACAATTGGTAAAGAACATTCCCTTTTGAAGTGACCCAATTGTTTGCAGTTGTAACATCTCAGCTTTCCTTTGTCATACCCGAGCTTGTTGTTCTGTCCCTGATTCCCAAAACTTCTTCTACCTGTTCTCTCCATAAACCGTCTAGCACGAAGGGTAAGCATGGCAATTTGCCATTGGATGTCGGTTTCTTCAAGATCATCAGGATCCACCTGATACATATCCTCAACAGTCATCCCATTTCCCTTTAATTCACCAGCGACAAGAGCTTCATAGCTATGAACAAACATTCCAAACAAAGCCATAGTGTCAGATGGAATCTGAGTGGTGACAGATGCATTTGAGCTTGAACCAACACTTGTAGATGCACCAACAGATTTAACAGACCCAAGACTTGATGATCCTCCAGGTGCAGCATTGTAGATATGAGAGTTTGCAGCGGATGTAATAAGTGCAGCATTCTGAGAAGGAATATTTGGAACCATCATAGACTGATTGTATTCTCTTCTCTTCACATCAAGATCAAATGACTTCAGCTTGTTTATAACATCCATCAGCTTAAAGTCATGAAAGTTTCTTTCTTGTTTCAACAATTTGATCTGAAGACTCCACTGAGGAGGAAGTGAATCTTACAGCTTTGTGACTTGTTCATGATTTCCCAGCTTCTCATCATACTTTTTCAGGTTACTTGATACAGACAGAAATCGATTGGTAATATCAGTCAAACTTTCTTGCGAATACCCCACAAATGAATTGAACTCTTTCTCAGCTTGAGCCTTTCTATCCAACTTCAAATCCTCATTACCATCATAGAACTCGCACAACGCATCATACAAGCTTTTTGCAGTTGTGTGTTCAGCAAACATGTTGTAAATATCCTGATGCAAACAAAGTATCAATGCTCCGAGTGCCTTTTTGTCACGATCAAGCAACTTGATGTCTCCTTCAGTAAAAGTACTCGGATCAGTGTTTATTGAAGTAACAGTTCCTTCAACTGTCTTTGGCACATGCGGACCATTTACAATTGACTCCCATTGATTATAGTCAGTGTAGTAGAAAAAAGCTTTCAGACACCTCTTCCAATCCTCAAAATTTTCACCACTAACAAGCCTCGGTGGCCTGTTTGGTTGAACACTATCCAGATCATTAATATTCAGAGTTGATGTAGTCATAATTTTTAAACAGATTGTAGTTTCGCCCAATACAAACAGATTCGCTGGATTAGATTCGCCCAAGGAGCAGACAGATTCGCTAGCAGATTCGCTCAACAAAACAAACAGATTCGCTGGACAGCAGGCACAGTTTCGCCCAACAGATTCGCTGTCAGAACAAGGATTTGAGCCCAAATGATTTTGGCAGCAGTTTCGCTTGCACAATGAGCCAAACAAGTGAACTTTCGTTCAATAAAATGCCAGATTCGCTAAACAGAAACACTGAATCACAGAACACAAGATTTTATTAGATTCGCTGGATGAACACCCAGATTCGCTGGATGAACAAATAGGTTCGTTGGGTTACGAGCAAAACAGTTTCAGTTCAAAAACGATCAGAACAGCTTCAAAACATAACCAGTTGTAGATCCGTTTGTTTCTAAAGCTTCCTATGACCAAATATGACAAATCCCAAGCAAAATACAACACAGAAACACACAAACCAGTTCAGAAATGAATCAAATAGTGTTTTGACACAAAAACCCCAAAAACATCACAAAAATCTCTAGGATCAAACAATCAAGAGCACTAAGGCTCTGATACCATATTGTTGGTCCATCTAGATCGAGATTTCAGTGCTATAATGATATGTAATACAATGAAACACACTTGATTCAACCAAACAAAGACCAATATAACACAACAACCAAAAACAAGATCAAAACCACAC
This sequence comes from Tagetes erecta, assembly GCA_030867185.1. Lineage (NCBI taxonomy): Eukaryota > Viridiplantae > Streptophyta > Magnoliopsida > Asterales > Asteraceae > Tagetes > Tagetes erecta. The sequence continues at coordinate 66,176,223 of CM061486.1, forward strand.
AACAAGAGGTAAATAAGCTACAAAGATGTATAATGTAAGCTCCTAGCACCTCCAGATAACACACACACAATTCTAGGGTTTGGATAAGAAATTGCCAAAAGTTGTCATTACCATGAGAAAACATTACAATATATAGCAGCTATAGGTTCGCTGATAGATTCGATGTCAGCGAATCTATCAAGCGAACCAGATAGCTTCGCCGGGCACAATTAGGTTCGCCCGGTCGACAAAACAGAACAATAAACTGAAAACTATTCTATGCTACGGGCGAATCTATAGATTCGCCCGTAGGTTCGCTGTACTAAAAACTATAAAATATATAACAAAAGATATAACACCGACATGCCGGTGAGTCCGACCTATACATGACTATCAGAAAGTGAAGGCTATCAGGAGCGATAATGGAACAGAATTCAGAAATCACATTTTTGACTCGTTTTGTGAAGAGAAATGGATCTTGAGACAATACAGTGCTGCTCGAACACCTCAGCAGAATGGAGTGGCAGAGCGAAAGAACCGAACCTTGATTGAGGCAGCAAGGACTATGTTGATTGAGTCCAAACTTCCAATAATCTTTTGGGCTGAAGCTGTCAACTGTGCATCTTATGTGTTGAATAGGGTGTTAATTGTTAAAGACAAAATGAAGACATCATATGAATTATTTCACAAGAGGAAACCTTTGATCGATTTCTTTCGACCATTTGGCTGCTCCTGTACTTTGTTGAATACCCAAGCTCAAACATCAAAATTTGGTGCTGTCTCTGATGAATGTTTCTTCGTTGGATACTCTTCTTCTCAGAAAGCTTATCGGGTTTACAATAGGCGCACCAAGATCGTTCAAGAGTCATTTTATGTTGATTGGCAGGAATCAAATATGTGCGATACTGGTTCTGAACCCACCTGGTTTTATGATGCCACAACTGTGTTTAATTCATTCAATTTACCATTGTTTCTTGAAGAAGATGAGATCATTCCCATACACCTTGATCCCATACCTGATCCCATCATTTTCCCATCTTCTCCAATATCCCTGCAACAACCGTCACCATTACCTAATGTTGTTAGTGCTGCCGATTCTTTGCCATCATCATCTCCACCATCATCTGTCATTCATTCTTCGGGTTCTTCCGTTACTGATACACTACATGATTCAACTTCATCATAATCAAATGTCGTTACCCCGAATTCTCTCAATAAGGAGCTAAAGGATCATCCACATGACTTGGTCATTGGATCTATTTCAGATGGAGTTCGCACGCGTCATCAATCAGGTTTAATCAATGAGTGTTTGTTCTCATGCTTTCTGTCTCAGACTGTTCCCAAAAATATTAATATGGCATTACAAGAGCCAAGCTGGGTGGAATCAAAGCAGTTAGAACTTCAACAGTTCAGAAAGCTCAAAGTTTGGGAGTTAGTCGATCTTCCACCAAACAAATATCCAATCGGGACGAAGTGGGTGTATAAAAACAAACCTGATGATAGAGGGGTTGTGGTTCGTAATAAATCTCGATTGGTTGTTCAGGGTTTCGCACAAGAAGAAGGCATCGATTATACTGACGTGTTTGCTCTTGTTGCTCGTATCGAAGCCATACGAATCTTCCTTGCACATGCCGTACACAAAAATTTCAAAGTTTATCAAATGGATGTAAAGTGCGCATTCTTATATGGTGATATCGACGAAGAAATATATGTTTGCCAACCTCCAGGTTTTGAGGATCCGGATTTCCCTGACAAAGTCTACAAGTTAGACAAATCACTGTACGGATTACATCAAGCTCCTCGAATCTGGTATGAAACGCTAACACAATACTTGTTGAGCAAAGGATTTACAAGAGGGTCGATCGACATGACACTGTTCAAGAAAGTGATTGATGATGACATTCTTTTAGTTCAAGTGTATGTAGATGACATTATTTTCGGATCGTCAAATGAAGATTTGTGCAGAGAATTTGAGGAGGTAATGAAGGATAGATTTGAGATGAGCATGATGGGTGAGATGTGCTTCTTTCTCGGTTTACAGGTTGTACAAAAACCCGATGGCATTCTTATTCACCAAGAAAAATATATTCAGGAGATTTTGGTCAAATACAAGATGGACGACAGCTCTTTTGAACTTTCTCCATTCACTGCACAGACATGTCTCACTCCTGACGAATCCGGGAAGTCCGTTGATGCTCACCGTTACAGGTCGATGATTGGATCGTTAATGTACTTAACTGCAAGTCGTCCAGACATTGCTTTTGCTGTTGGATATTGTTCTAGGTATCGATCCAATTCAAAGGAGTCACATGAAAAATCCGTGAAGCGTATCTTTCGTTATCTAAAAGGAACTCCACGTCTCGGTCTGTGGTATCCAAAGGGGGGAGCTTTGATCTTCATGCATTTACTGATAGTGACTATGGCGGATGCAAACTTGATAGGAAATCGGTTTCCGGTGGTTGTCAGTATCTGGGGGAGTGTTTAGTATCGTGGCAGAGCAAGAAACAGACCACCGTTTCTCTATCTACAGGCGAGGCTGAATACACTGCTGCCTCCAGTTGCTGTTGTCAAGTCTTGTGGATACAACATCAAATGATGGATTATGGCATCAATTTCTTGCATACTCCATTTTTTTGTGATAATGAGGCAGCCATTGGAATTACAAAGAACTCGGTTCATCATACCCGAACTAAGCATATCGAAACTCGCATTCATGCCATCCGGGTTGCACAAGAAAAAGGGTTTATCAATGTCATATCGATCGATACCAAAAATCAAAAGGCTGATTAATTCACTAAAACGTTTGATAAACCTCGTTTTTATGAATTAATCAACATGCTTGGTTTAATTTCTTTCTAATTCTTTCTTTTATATAAAAAAAAATTTGCTTGTCTTACTCATATTTTCTGATAATGTCGACCTTCTTTTGTGCTTGATCTAACTTTTCTTAAATTTGTGAAAATTTCAGTTTTACGAAACTGAAAATTTTGGGGGAGTAAATACTACAAATTTACAATTGATTCATCTCACGTTATACTATTTGTCTCTTGCAAGAATTCAGATATAGGTTGATGGGGTCAAAAGGAGGAAAGAGATTTGCACTGATATGTCAGTAGGCTCAGCTTGAATACTATGAGACATCAACTTTGTGATCAAATTAAAATTCACAAAGAACTTGGTGATGAGGAGCATTTTCACAGACATTTGGCTTGCACAAAGTGATAAGTTTTGACAAAAACGGACTGAGAGTATTTGTTTCGTGCTCGATTCTTTCCCAAATCACCCTTAGCCGCAACCCTGAATGACGCTTCTCGTTAGCTCTTCAGAATTTTTTGTTCTCGTGTTAATCTCCTCTGCTATGCGGAAGCATTGACCTGGAGTGATGATCTTCTCTGTTATATGTAAATATAGACCTGAAACTCTCATCAGCACGTACAGATAATCATCTCCTCTGTTATACGTCAGTATAGACCTGAAGCTCTGATCATCTGTAAAACACATATAAAGCAAAGCTCAAAAAGTTTATACATCATGATAATCGCTTGATTTCATCCTACACTCCACTTCACTCCCGAAATACATTTTCCTTGATCACTTGATCTGGGTTTATGTTCCTTACAATTACAAGAATCTTGCTGAATCATCTAAACTCAATATGTCCTGAGGTCAAAACAAGTTACTTTGCTGCATGTCTGTGGAAACCAAGTTGCCAGAGCTTCTTCAAATCGAACCAAAACATGATAAGATCGTCACAGGTTGTTTGTTGAAAAGAAGAAGGCATGGGTTTAAGTGGACAAACATACTGACAATCTCTGCAGATCCTTTTTCCTCTAGATGATTGCCAGTAACTCGTTTCGGATTTCTTCTTGATTCACTCTGTTATAATGAGTTGATTCTTTCTGAAATTTTGTTATTTAAACGGGTCGTTACATTGGATCTTTCACATCTGTTTGGTCTGACATTATTTTAAAATATTTGTATTTTTAAATAGATTTGTCTTTTATTATTTTTCTAAAAAATCATTTTTTTTTAATTTTGATTTATGCGACACTATAGTGTCGTGTCTGCGACTCTATACTCTTTGCGACACTATAGTGTCGGGCATGCGACACTACTGTATGTTTCATTTTCATCTGATGTGGGTCAACGGATCATAATTCAATTTTTTCTATACCCAACACTAAAACTGACTCTAAACCCTAAAACACACACTTAACTTCAAATCCATCATTTTTGAGTGTTTTTGTTGATTCCAACCAGTAAGAATTCATCTCTTATATGTTTCGAACCTTCGTTTGCCTTGTATTGATTTTTAGTTTCGATCTGATATGGTTTTGATGTTGTTGACTGTTGGGTTTTTACGTTTTATGCGACACTAGCTCTTGTTGCGACACTGAACGAAAGTTCAAACCCTAGTTGCGACACTATCAAGGTTATGCTGACCATGCTTTGTTGGTAGTGTCGGAAGCCTGGGATGTTGCGACATTGTAGTGTCGATACACATGTCTTGCCGTTGCGACACTACAATGTCGACGAACTTGCGACACTACAATGTCGACGAACTTACGACACTACAATGTCGACGAACTTGCGACACTGTCGCGACACTACTGTGTCGTATATTTGCGACACTGCATTTTTTTTATTATTTCATTTTTGTATGTTTTAATTTTTATTTTTATTTTTATTTGTCTTTATAACTAACAAATTTCCGGTTTGTGTTTTAGTTATAAATATGGAACCTGAGCCTCCGCAGCCAATGAAGTTCGACAAGCGGTCGAATGTGGTCGCTTATCTCAACGATAAGGACCCAAAGTCGGTCGGTTTTCGTGACGCGATATCATGGTTGAAGGCGTCTCCTATATCTTACGCTGTCACGAAGGAGTTGATTATCGACCAGCAGCACGTTAGAGATTTTTAGGAATCAGCAACGTACAACCTCAATGCAAAACCAGCTGAAATTAGGGCAAGAGTTATGGGGGAAGATATCATACTTACTATTAATTCCATTGCTCGCTTGCTGAGAATGGAACGTGACGTTGGATCTCAAATGTTACTAAGTCTGGAGGACGTACATGTAGGATTTTTGGAGATGGGTTACGAAGGGACTGATTATCTGGATCATCGAGAGATAAAGAAGACATTTCTGTCAAGAGAATGGTGGTTTATCGCACACGTCATCATTGTTTGCTTAGACCATCGAAAGGGTGGAACTGGTGGTCTAAATTTTGAGTGGGCTCGCGCGATGCTGAATCTGTGTAGGGGTGATAAAGCAAACATTCCACAAATGATTTTTGAATATATGATTGAAAATATTTCCGCTAAAAAGAAGGATAAATGGTTACTTTACCCGAGATTTATCCAGATTTTCATCGATGAATTGAAGCCGGGATTACAGAAGCTGGGTGACCCTTTGAAGCTGACAAAAATGAATGTTAGAATTTTCGTTGATTGCTCTTCGACCAGACATGACGTTTCGGGAAAGATAACTTATATTTTTAGTAATATGTATACGGACGAAAGATGGGATTATATTGAGAAATTGAAGATTTCTAAGGAGAAGAGATTTGGGGAGCTTAGAGATAAAATCAAAGAAGATATCAAGAAGAGAAAGAAGTTTGTTGGAAAAAGGGCTGTTCCATTTGAAGAAGAACTAGATGAGATCGAAGCAGAAATATTCAAACCAAAAGGAAAGAAGAGGAGAAAGGCAGGGGATAAAGCACAAATTGATTCTGATACTGATGTCAGAACCAATAAAGGTAAAGGTAAGGAGCCTGAAGTGTCTGAGACCGTACCAAAAAACATTTACAAAGAAGCCGGAGAAGAAGGGGTTTGCTGGACTAGACGAGGATGTGATTCGTGGGGTGAATACATCGCTCGCTAATGAGCTAAGCATGATAAAAACGAAGTTGATGAATGCTGAGGAAAGGGAAAGACATCGAGAATCGAAAATGGAAGATTTGAGGAGAATCGTACTAGACCAGCATGTGCTCATCAAGAAGCTACTAACGGAATTAAATGAAGTAAAGAAGGAGGTAAAAGTTGGGAACGTAGAGACGGAGGATGAGATTAATGAGCTGGTCAACGTTGGAAAATACTCAACCTTGAAGGAAATGGTACAAGTCGCTAGAAGTCGTAAAGAATTTGCAGGTTTCAGCGGTGCAAGTGCAAGCAAATCCGAGAAAGAGGCAGAAATTACTGATGATTTCTGTTTCGATGTTGATGCTGATTTGATAGGAGATGAGGTGGTAGCCGAGGATTTAGCCGAAATGAAGATTGTTAATGAAGAAGAGGAGGAAGTGCAGTTGATAGATTATGATTCTAAACCTGAATTCTATGAAGTTGAGGAAAAGGAGATGGTATACATTGCTCAGAGGAGCGGAATCGAGGGTGACGTGTTCGAACTTGACAAATCTGACTGGTTCAAGAAGGTGGATGAACCTGAACACGTCACGCCTCTATTCCAGATAATAAGATTTTCAGCTGAAAATACAACATGGAGCTGAGAAATTTCATGATAAAGCGAAGAGGGGGAGGAATCACATATATTGGGAACCGCAAACACTTCAAAACCCTCCCTAAGTGGGATTTAAGGCGTTTAGCGGTTTTACCACTGATTAACGCAGATCTAAATGATCGTGCGAAACTCTTAGAAGTTGAGATAAAGGCAGGATTGAAAGATAACTTTGTCAGTTTTGGATATAACAAGTTGGAGAGGAAACGTTCAAAGAAAGATCTTGATTGGGTAACTGGCAAAGGGAAGATCGTGTTAAAGATGAAACCAATAAAAAGTGTGCTAAGAGTGAGAGTTCCAGATCCGAGCCCAACGAGACTGCAGGAGTTCGATAAGTGGTTCTACGATAATCAAACTGGAGAGGCAGTGATTCGGGTTAAAGATGGGTCTGAATGGAGGTTATTCGACCCGATAGAGGTATTTGGCTTCTCGGACGAGGATCTAAAGATTTTATGCGAGAATCCGATTAGAGTTGGAGCTGGAGCTGAGACACAAAAAGAAGCCGCGCTGTTTGAGCGTGTGGCAAATAGAGCTCGGGGGATCAGGGCAGAAGTACAGAAGCTTACAGAAAAGATACAGAAGCAAGCGGAGCTAAATGAAGATGTTCGTGAATTGACTCAAATGTTCGGTGCTGCAAAAGCTGGAGCTGATGAAGGAGACCCAACAGGTGAAGTACCTCCCTAGGGGGAGTATTGTTGACCACATGTAGGGTGGTACTTCACCTTGTTGTTATTCGTATTTGTTTTACTTTGTAATAGTTTTAGTCATATTTTGTTTCCTATGTAATAGTTAGTTTAGCTTTTATTTTGTGTGTTTGTTGCAGGTTTTTGCAACACTGCATGCGACACTATAGTGTCGCATGCAGCTTGTCCTTGCTTAGCGATCAGGCAGTGTCGCGGTTGCGACACTGCCTGCGACACTATGACCTGTATATATAGTTTTGTTTAGGCATTTTGTAGACAACTCTTTGGAACTTAATAGAATACAATTCTCTCTTTGATACTGACTTCGAACCTTATTGATTGTTTGCAAGGAATTAGATCTGTTATATCTTTGTTTCAATTGCTTAATCCATCTTCTTCTACTAATCTTCTTAATTAATAATTTGTTAATGGGTTATAAAGGTTTGTGTGAGTTTTGGTCACAAATCTCAACCAATTGATTCTAGATCTAGTGGTATCAATTGATTGTGATTAGATCTAAATCATATATAGCACGATTTACTGATTTCATGAACCAACATTCCTAAAGTGTAGAGACATCATCTTATCATTTTGAGTTTTCTTCCTTTATTAATAAACTAGGTTTAGTTTCCGTGTGATACACACGGGTTAAATAACAATATTTTAAAAACATATAACTATTATATTTAAGAATTCATAAATATTTAATATTTAAAGATTTGTAAATATTTTATAAAAAAAAATAATCACAATTAATTTTTTTTTCATTAACTATCCACTTAATTTTTTCCTTCCAAACTTTCCTTTTATTTCATCTTCTAATTTCCCCCTCATTTTTCCCCCCAAAAAAGTGTTTAGTGACCCTCCCTAAAACCTTGATTTATTAGATAGATTTAAATAGAAAAGTACATTGCAATTTTCGACCATGAGTTTTTGATCATTTTTATCATTTTCATGTACGCCCTGACTTTTAAAAAAGATTGTAATTTTTATGTATCTTCATTAACTAGGTTAGTTAAGTCATTAAGGTTGATTTAAGTGAGGGTGAATTTGGAGTGTTTATTGATTCGGATAACGATTTATTCATATTTGACACTTTTAAGTTATATTGATGAACACCCTCACTTAAATCAAACTTAATGCCTTATTTGGTTTATTCAGATTTGAAACTTCTAAGTCAAAGTATGCTTAATAGATTTGAATAAACATGATTTGTCTATCCCGAGTTCGGTTATCCGATCCAAATAAGTCATATTCTGTATATCTGGTCCGGAAATCGAATACTGAATTAGGATACCAATAAGAATTGATCCAAATACCCAAATGAGATTTATAGAGTCTTATAAAGATAAAACATTTAAAATTGATATTATTAACTTAGGGGCTGTTTGGCAACTTCTGAATGGATAAGTGCTGAACCAATAAGAGGTCTGAACCATTAAGTGTTAAATCAGTAAGTTGTCTGAATCATTAAAAGCTAGTATGTTGCTTAACTATTTAAAGACAAATGTTAAACCAATTCAGATAATAATTCTTGACCATTCAGACTCAGTATAATGTTTAACCACTCATAGGCAAATGTCTGAACCATTAAGACATCTTGTGAAAAAAACAGTTTGAACTATTAAGTGCTGAACCATTTAAACATCTGAACTATTAAAAGCCTGAAACAATAAGTCTCTTAGGGTGGTGGGAGTGGGTTCTTGTGAACCCCCACTACCCTCACAACCCACCAATAATAATCCTCCAACTCACAACTACCCTCACACTACCCTCACACATTTTTTTTGGTGGGTGTCAATACCCTCATACCCTCACTTTTTTTTTTAAATTTTTTATTTTAATAACTTTAAACTAACAATTAAAAATATATAATAAAAACCATTGATTAAATAAAAAAACTAACAAATTACAATAATTTTTAAAAATTAAAAAAAAGACAAACATTTAAAGAAAAAAGACAAACACTAAAAAAAATAAACCTAAAAATTGCAAGTCCAACCATGTTTGGCGGCGATCTCTCGTTTACGGGCCAACACTAGCTCCAACATATCACCCGATAGGTGGTCGTGTGATTTTGTAAATTTTTTGAGATCGTTATCATACTCTTCCTCCAAGCATATTCGTTCTTGCGTATCCATCAATTTTACGCTCCGCTCGTGTTTTTTTGTTGCGGAGGTAACAAAATTTTTTAACCAATCCGATTTGTTTGACGTGTAGCTCGTAAACTTGTCGAGCCACCCACCGTGACTAGAACTCTCGCCACCCTTCTTTGATTTCCCCTTATGACGATGAGGTGGCGGTGGTGTGGCGTCTTCGTTGAGGTCGGGAAAATGAGCGGTGTGAGCATCGTCATTTGTGGATGCGTTCTCAGAGTCCGTCGATTTTCTTTTCCTGGAGGAGGAGCTTGAAATTTGATCGAGCATCGGTTGTTCGAGCCATTTCGGTTGCGTTTTCACAATATCCCAAGCCTTAATGTGACTGAAATGCGTCTTGTATCTTGTTTGGTAATCACTCAACGCCTTCATCAGAACATCTTTATCCGATCCTCCGCTACCAATCACACGCGCCTAAATAAAGTTAATAAATAATATATTTTAGTATGTAAATAAAGCTAATAAAAACAATATTTTAGTATGTAAATATATTTAAAACATACCGCGTTGATATAAGTAGAGTTGAAGGCAGCCAATTTTGTATTCAAACTGGTCCACTTAGAATTGAGTTGATGATGTGTCCGGGTGCTACCACCTTCGAGAGTTGCATAATGTTTTAAAACCCGTTTCCAAAAACCATCTCTCGGTTGTTGATTTCCGACTTTTTTATCGACGGAAATGTGCACCCAAGCTTTCGCCAAATTCTCCTCTTGATTAGGAGTCCAAATTTGCCGTTCGGCTCGACCAGCAAATTTTTGAACTTTTTTAGCCCTCTCGCCCGCCAAATTCTCTTCTTGATCATCATCATCATCATCATCATTAACGTGAATGTTTTGAAATTGTTGTGTCTCGGGCACAACATCTTGGTTTTCCTCGGCTTCATAATCGTTATAATCGTTATAATCGATATAATTTGCTCGGCTTCCTTGGCTATATTGATCCCTTGGTTGTGGCGTATTGAACCGAGCCCCAAACGGGTCGAACGACCAGTCGTCTTGGAGTGAGTAATTAAATTGATGACCCGGTGCTGATTGCATCATCGGGAATTGGGGTTGTTGTTGATGCATTTGTGGGAAATAAGGAGGAGGGTCACTTGATCCCGAACCCCGACTCAAACCGGTGCCCCGTCCTCGACCGGATCTTTTTTGTGAACCGCCTCTTGATGTTGATCTTCTTGGAGCATCCATGGGAAAATAATATTGGGGTTTGTTTGAGTATTTTAGATTAAAGAGAGTGTTTTTTTTGTGATTTATAAAATGAAATGGGGTGTAATATTTATAGTGTAATTTTTTTTTTATAAATATAGCCGTTTTTTTTTAAATATAGCCGTTGGAATAGGTGGGGCCCCCTACCAACGTTCGAATTTGAGAACATTTCAACGGGTACCGGTGCCCGTGGACCCCTACCCGCAGCCCTACCCGTGGGGGCGGCGGCGGTGTTACCGCGCGGGTACGGGCTATCCGCATAGGTACCCACACCCCACACCCACCACCCTTAAATTAGTATATAAAGACATATGTATCTTTACTTAAATCAAAGTTACTTTCCCAATAATCTAGGTTTGAGTCCTGCTACATGCGTGCTTTCTTTTGGTTATTTTTTTTCCTTTTACTTTTATTTTTGATAGAATTTGTAAATTACATTTAGCATTTTACATTGTAACGACATAATCACATAAGACTTCCCTTTTTTTCTATAAATATTGCCTCTGATAAAGCCGACACATTAGTGCTACAAACACAGTACTTGTAATGAAGTCCAAACGTGATGTAACGAGTCTAACGAAGGTCAGAAACATAACACTAACCAAGATGACGTCTATTTATCTACGAAGCATAGTAACTTCTATCTCCTACAATACTTCATTCATTTTAGTATACAAGGATTAAAACTTTAAAAGCAAGCTTGATACAGTGGTCTTCTTCATCAAACACTCCATCGTTTATCATCTTCAATCTACAATCAGTTCATACACTGGAACGATACAGAGAAGATTGATAAGATTAGAATAGATACTTATTATTTATCAAGAGATTTGTCCCACATCGATGCAAAGATGAAGTGCAGCGTGCTTGAAAATGCGGATGTTGACGAAGATGATCGTCCCCTTCGGGGGACATCCGATAAAATTGGAACGATACAGAGAAGATTAGCATGGCCCCTGCGCAAGGATGACACGCACAAATCGAGAAATGGTCCAAATTTTTTTTCAATTCGTTTTTTGCTAATTTTGTTAAAACCCTAATTCCATATCGCACTTGCATATGCCTGATTTTGTTTCCACTTAAGTTTCTTTGTTCTGCATGTTTTTGTTTACTTCATATTTGGAACTGAATTTTAAACTATTTTTATATGAATTTTGTCAGTTATTAGCTACGTTCATGATGCTTTCTTAGTTCTTACCATAAAAGTAGTAAAATTGATGATTATTATTATATGCTCAACTCTCTCACACTTGTGTTCAAAGTCACATGTTAAGGTAGTGTACTCAAATTCTCCTTAAACTTTTTGATATTTTGGTTGCATTTCAACTTCAGTTTCTTGCTTTAGTTGTCGGTTAAACGTGGTATTTCACTTGTTTTTTTATCAAGTAGACTCTTTATTAAGATCATGCCGATTAATTCTCTGAAACTTTAAGCTCTTATAGTGTTTTTGAGGCGATCATTACGAGTCTTGTAAACTATTATTAGCTACAACAATAGTCTCAAATCATGATGTTTTAGTGACCAGTAGGATAGATGATATCATGCTATGGTTTTGATCATTTGATTAATATGCTAATAGTCTGGACAAAAATATTTTGCAGGTGGCTGTACAATTTCAGTTGATATTAACTATTACAGACTTGACCTATATGATTTACCATATCTACTCAAATTCTTACCTTATCTACAAGTATTTGTTTTTGAATACTTTGCAGAGTTCAAACGTGGTGTATTTTCTACGTTTATTTGTAAGAATTTTGGGATTTGATTCTGTGAAAACATGTAACTTTTAAATTGGTGATTTAGACAATGGCTAAAAAGGATAATTAACGGTTAAAACTCGTGTTAAAACATATTACAATTCACATTTATCAAACATATTCACTAATTACCATGGTTTTATTACTTATAGGTCACATTGGATAAAAGGGCTTTTACATATGAAAGATGCCATGTTTAAACGATGCTGGGCTTGCTGCTGGGCTTGTTGCTGCTGGACCACATAATGTTTCATTAGGGTTAATGACAAGATTAGGGTTAATGGTTGTCGTTAAATACCAAGCCTCCCTATGAAGACAATACACTCATTCACAAAACAACAATAGCCGCCCACTCTCAAGTGACCTACTGTTTCTATTTTGTTTCTTATGTATGATTTCATCATTTCTTTACAAGACTTGATATGTTCATAACATTTGAGAAGTTCTTTTGTTTTTGATCCAAGTTGTAATCACTTTGGGTTTATTCTGCTATACAACACTTTCCGTTTGTGATAATTTTGACATGGTATCAGAGCAATGAAAGGCTCTGGTCGATTGTTATAGATCGTCGACGCTATTCTATTCCGTTGCTCTATTCCGCTGCTATTCTTCGTTCTTAGAGTTTGTAAAATCGAAACCCTAAGTTCATGTTCTTGATATTCTGGTCGAACACTGTGTATCTGGATTCACATATATATTCAGATTCAGATTCAGTCATTCCAGATCTGGACCACCTGTTGCTGGATTATTATTTATCTGTTGCTGAAAGAAAAGATTTTTCTGTTCTATCTCGTAACCCTAAGTGAAGGTTACGGATAGAACCTGTTTGGAGAACCCTAACTTGGGTGCTTATCTGGTGAGATCTTTCCATATCATCTTATTAATTTGTTTGTTTCACGAATATTTGTGTGTCTAGGCATAATTTGGACCGGGTTAGGAGTACCGGCTTGGTTTAAAACAGGGGCAGCCAATCCCTGTTCTAAGTGCTTGCATTTATTAATTGTTGCATAGTCCTTTTTGAATTTATTTCATTCTACCACATTTGAATATCATCAAAGTCTGGCCATTACGTGCTTTGGATTTATTTGTTTTTGGTTTAAGTGATTGTTTGAAATTTCTTCTGTGAACATGTCTGGTAAAGATAATATCTTGACTAATGTTAATGCTGATGTTACACTTATAAGTAAGTTGGATGGTAGTGACCCCTTGTACCTACACCCAAGTGACTCTAGCAGTTTGACTATTATAAGTATTAAACTTAAAGGGACCGAGAACTTTATGGTTTGGGCTAATGCCATCAAACTGGCTTTAAGGGCAAAAAACAAAATGGGTTTTATTGATAAAACATGTAAAAAATCCACTGATAACGAGGTTCTTGCAAATCAATGGGAGAGATGTAATTCTGTCGTGCTTACTTGGCTGCTTAACTCTGTGTGTGAGGAATTATACATTGGCCAAGTGTATTCTGAATTAGCATCAGATGTATGGGAGGATTTAAATGAAACCTACAATAAAATTGATGGGTCGGTTATGTTTGGGGTATATCAAAAAATAAACTCTTTAACTCAAAATGGATCTTCTGTTTCTGAATATTATCATAGAATAAATACCATGTGGAAACAATTTGATGCAATGATACAATTACCCCCATGCACATGCCAAGCTTCAAAAGATTTCAACGATTTTAATCAACTAATAAAGCTAATGCAGTTTTTAATGGGACTTGATGACATTTATCAACCTGTTAGGACAAATTTATTGACTAGGGATCCACTTCCTACAATCAAAACTGCTTTTTCCATAATTTCAAGAGAAGAATCCCATAGGGGAGCAAATACTTCAACAAATACTTTGCAAAAAAATCAAAATGTTGGGTTTGTTTCAAAATCAAATCAATTTTTTGATAACAAAAGGAAAAATAACTCGAACCAAAGCACTAATAAAGGGCCAAACCCCAACTTTGTGTGTAGTCATTGCAACAAATTGGGTCACACTGTTGAAAGATGTTTTGAGATTGTAGGGTATCCGCAGGGTAACAAGTCAAGGGTCGGGCAAGGTAATAATGGCAGTCAAATAAATAGGCATAATCAATCTAAATTTGGTAATCACAATGTGCAGTCTAAGACTGGTCAGTTCGCTTCTTCCAACAACAATGCGACCTTACCCTCTCTTAATCCTGAACAAATGGCAAGACTTATGGGAATTTTAAATGAGAAACCTGCTGACATACAATCAAATAACAGTATAGGAGGTAATTTTATCAACTTTTTTTCTGCAAATGTGTTTAGCAAAAGAGTTTTTAACTTTGCTAGTGGAAATGAATCCTCCATATCTGGTTGGATTATAGATTCCGGTGCCAACCAACACATGGTGATGTCTGATAAAAATTTAACAAATCAAATCGATGTTTCAAATCTCAACATAACGGTCAAACACCCAAATGGAACTAATGCTTTGGTAACAAAAATAGGCTCATTAAAAATTTGTGATAAACTTGTATTATCAGATGTGTTTGTTGTTCCCGAGTATTGTGCTAATCTTATTTCTGTGTATAAACTGGCTAGAGATAATAAACTGCGTGTCGTATTTGATGAACATAAATGCTTACTTCAGGATTTACGCACCAGGAGGATCCTGGTGACTGGTAGTCAGGTCGAAGGGCTGTACTTATGTGGTGGTTTGTTGGAGTCTATAAAGGTGTGTCACAGTTCATTTAGTGCTTTAAATTTATGGCACTCTAGACTTGGACACCCATCTGATAATGCATTAGCTATAATTAAAAGTGACTTAGGAATTAAAACACAATCTGAATTGGTTGCTTGTGAAGTGTGTCATAGAGCTAAACAGCATAGAGTTCCTTTTCCATTAAGTAACCATAAATCTAAGGGCATCGGTGACCTTGTGCACCTTGATGTGTGGGGACCTTACAAGGTTCAAAGTCGTGATGGTTTTAAATATTTTTTAACTGTTGTAGATGACTATTCTAGGGTTGTCTGGATATATCTTCTAAAATCCTAAAGTGAAGTGTTTTTTTATATTGAAAGCTTTTTTAATATGCTAAGAAATCAATTCAACACCACTGTAAAAATTTTTAGAAGTGACAATGGTACTGAATTTGTTAATAATGAAACATATAATTTTTTTAGAAACAATGGCATTTTACACCAAACATCATGCTCTTACACACCCCAACAAAATGGAGTAGTTGAAAGAAAGCATAGACACCTTTTAAATGTTGCTAGGTCCTTACTTTTCCAAGGGGGTATCCCTCTTAGATTCTGGACTGATTGTGTGCTAACTGCTTCCTATTTGATAAACAGGACACCCACGTTGGTACTTGACGGCAAAACACCATATGAGGCATTTTTTGGCTTTAAACCCTCTCTTGATCACC
Organism: Tagetes erecta; assembly: GCA_030867185.1. NCBI lineage: Eukaryota > Viridiplantae > Streptophyta > Magnoliopsida > Asterales > Asteraceae > Tagetes > Tagetes erecta. The sequence continues at coordinate 66,191,914 of CM061486.1, forward strand.
TTAGAGTTTTTGGTTGTTTGTGTTTTAGCACTGTTTTAAATAATTCAGATAAATTTAGTAGTCATGCTGAAAAATGTGTCATGATGGGTTATTCGGGTAACAAAAAGGGTTATAAATTATGGAGTTTGGATACCAAGCAAATAATTTTTTCAAGGGATGTTAAATTTTATGAAACCATTTTCCCGTTTAAAGATAGTTCTGTTTCACATGATTCACATGAACATGCCACATTTGGTTTGACAACTCTAAATTTTTTTGACTTATTTGATTCAACTCAATTTAAAAACTCTGATGGTGAAAAACCTGATGATGATGGGAGGGAAAATAGAGAAAAAACAAAGTCCAGTCAGACACATGGTGTTGTTACTGAACCTGTTGGTGGCGCGGCTATTGACCAGCAGCCTCTTAATGGAGGAGGTGGTGAGGATTCTGCTGGAAAACAGCAGCCACCCAGCTCCAGTACCAACACTTGTGAGGTTGACAATACGGACAAAGTCAATGACGATGATGAAACTATCTCTCCTGAGGATTTTAATGATCCTTCAGTTCCTACTAGAAAATCTACACGACACACTTCTTTACCAAAAAATTTAAATGATTTTATAATTGAAGGTAAAGTCAAATATGGTTTTGAAAAGGTTGTCCACTATTCAAAGTTTTCTAAGGAACACTACTGTTTTGCAACTGCTCTAAATAAGTCTGTTGAACCTAGATCCTCCAAAGAGGCCTTAAAAGATATTAATTGGGTTAATGCCATGAATAAAGAAATGGAAGCCTTAAATAGAAATAACACATGGGATTTAGTCGATTTACCACCGGGTAGAAAACCTATTGGTTGCAAATGGGTATTTAAAATTAAACATGACCCTAGTGGTGAAATATCTAGGTATAAGGCAAGATTAGTTGCTAAGGGTTATAGTCAAAAGGAAGGTATTGACTTTGATGAAACGTTTTCCCCAGTTGTGAAAATGGTTACTGTTCGCACTGTATTTAGTTTGGCTGTCCAAAATAGTTGGCCATTATATCAACTCGATGTTGATAATGCTTTTCTCTATGGCCATCTCAATGAAGAGGTTTATATGAAGCCCCCGGAGGGTTATTATTCCCATAACGAAACACGTGTTTGCAAGCTCAAAAGATCACTTTATGGCTTAAAACAAGCATCTAGAATGTGGAATGAAAAACTTGTTGGTGTGCTAATTGATTATGGTTTTCTTCAAAGTAGATGTGATCATTCTTTGTTCGTAAAAAGGTCTGGTTCTATTATTGTTATGGCCCTTGTATACGTGGATGACATCATTATAACTGGTAATAGTTTGGCTGAAATAAATAACGTTAAGGAATTACTAAATTCACAATTTTCCATTAAAGACTTAGGTTTACTCAAGTATTTTTTGGGTATTGAAGTCATTCGTACTAATGATGCTTTATATCTTTCTCAAAGAAAGTACTGCATGGATTTGATTGCTGAATATGGGCTTAGCGGCTGTAAACCCGCTAAAACACCTATTGACCAGCATTATGCTGTGGTTAATTTTTGTAAGTCTAATACATCATTGCTTGAAAACATTTCTGGATACCAACAATTACTTGGTAAATTAATCTATTTGTCGCACACACGACCCGATATCTCTTATGCGGTTCAATATTTAAGCCAGTTTATGCATAAACCCACTCAAGCTCATTTGCAGTTAGCTCTACGTGTTTTGAGATACCTTAAGGGTGCACCAGGTAATGGGATCATTTTCAGTAAAAGCGAGTCATTTGATCTTAGTGCATATTCCGACTCCGATTGGGGGAAGTGTCTTGAAACACGCAGATCTGTTACTGGGTTTTGTATTATGCTGGGTAAGTGTTTGGTTTCCTGGAAAAGCAAGAAACAAACAACTGTTTCGCGTTCTTCCGCGGAAGCTGAATATCGAGCCATGTGTGCTGCTACTTGTGAACTCATTTGGCTCAAAAATTTGTTAGCTGAGCTTGGTATTCGTGTGGCATTACCAGCTGATGTCCACTGTGATAATAACGCAGCTATTTCCATCGCTGCAAATCCTGTTTTTCATGATCGAACCAAGCATTTTGATATGGATTTATACTTCTTACGTGAAAAAGTCTCTGCTGGTGTCATTAAAACTGTCCCTATCTCTTCATTCCATCAGTTAGCTGATGTTTTTACCAAAGGTTTAGCGGTGCATCAGCATAATGTCTTGCTTGAAAAACTTCATATGTTTGATGTGTTTGGCAATTGAATTGAGGGGGGGTGTTAAAACATATTACAATTCACATTTATCAAACATATTCACTAATTACCATGGTTTTATTACTTATAGGTCACATTGGATAAAAGGGCTTTTACATATGAAAGATGCCATGTTTAAACGATGCTGGGCTTGCTGCTGGGCTTGTTGCTGCTGGACCACATAATGTTTCATTAGGGTTAATGACAAGATTAGGGTTAATGGTTGTCGTTAAATACCAAGCCTCCCTATGAAGACAATACACTCATTCACAAAACAACAATAGCCGCCCACTCTCAAGTGACCTACTGTTTCTATTTTGTTTCTTATGTATGATTTCATCATTTCTTTACAAGACTTGATATGTTCATAACATTTGAGAAGTTCTTTTGTTTTTGATCCAAGTTGTAATCACTTTGGGTTTATTCTGCTATACAACACTTTCCGTTTGTGATAATTTTGACAACTCGTCGTGTGTTGAATGTTTGATCGATCAGTATTCAATATAATTCTGTGATCATATTTCAAACACTTGTACTTTGACTGTGTGGGCTCACTTGCAGGAAATCAACAAGCAACATAGAATAATTAAACCTAGTTAATAAAATAAATAACTTGCTTTAACAATTTCTGAATCAAACCAATAAGTCACAGACTCACAATCAAAATGAAGCAAGTATATATTTGTTAAACTGAAACTTGCATAGCGCAGGCGGTGGTTGTTTAGAGTGCTGCAGCGGTGGTGTTGGTTGTGGTGGTTTGAACACAGGGCTGCAAAGAAGAATGGTCAAAAGAGAAGGTTCAAGGTCCTAAACTGTCGAAGTGCTTATATGGTATGTTTTATTACCTACTTTATTTTTATAAATATCACAGTTTCTTGACCATTTGCAAATGCATTATGTATTCATTTGACTTTTATCAATTGAATTAAAATGTTTTTTTGGTGATGTTTCTATTTGACTTTTATCAAGTGGATTAAGATGTTTCTTGGTGACCAAAAATGCAGTAAAGTTGATGTTTTTAATCTATATGGTTCTCATCATATTTTGGGTAGCTGATTTGTATGAAAACCAAATAAAGTAATAAGAATCATCTTTGCCACAAGTCTATTTTTATTTGAACTTTTTGGTTATGATCGACTTGGGATCCACTGGAGAATGAAATACATGTGGATCTTTAAGGAGGTATATATGTCTCAAAATGTCATTATTTGGATTCATAATGAAATACCTGTGGATCAGATATATCATTTTGTCTCTAGCTCTGTTTCGTACATAGTTGTTCTGCATGTTTAGGTTTATAGTTCATTTTCTGTTTCTTTTTAACTCAAATTAAGGCATTTGAAATTTTCATAATCTGCAAGTTACAATGATGTCAAATTTGTGAAATTTCATCTCATATCCTTATAACTATATATTAGCTGCATTAATCTTAAAGCTTGATGCTTTCTTACCATAAAGGTAGTAAAATTGAGGATTTCATGCCCATGTATTTTAACTTGTGCTCAAAGTCACATCTACGTTAATGCACTCAGATTCTCCTTAAAGTTGATGATATGTATGTTATGATGATGTCAATTATATCAACATCAACCTTAAATTTTAAATAAATTACAAGCTACTGTTAGTTTTTTTAAAGCTACTAATTTATATTTATGTAAATTATATTCAACTTTAAACTTGTTCCTTATAAAAAAGTTTAAAGGGAAAAAAACTAATTCTCATAAGTTCGCTCGACGCTCGCTCGAAAAATACTCGGTTCGATTTTAGCTCATTTACGCTCGGTTCGACTTTGGCTCGATCTGTAAATGAGTCGATCGGCTCGGCTCGGTTTGTAAGCGAGCCAAGCAACGAGCGAAGGTCCGCTCGGTTCGTTTTGGCTCGTGAACAGCCATACCAAAGATAACAAGATGAATATATATACCCCTATAAGAAAAAGGCAGAAGTGTAATTTCTTGGTGGGCTACTAGATGAGGGGAGGTTGATTCTAGGAGTGTATTTGACTTTGATGCCAATGGGGTTAGTGGCCCATTAGTAACACATTTGTGTTAGGAGCACTAGGTCAGGGGTTCTAGTCCTGCTGTCAGCAGGTTGTGATGGAAAAAGAGCAAAAGTGTAATTTCATGGTGGGTTACTGACGCATGTTTTTTTGTTTTATTTTGTAGGTACACATGTTTTCTTATTTGCATGATGATTAAGCTTTATATGATGTTTTTTTGGAGATGATTTCTTCTTCGGCTATATCAGTTTCTTCTGTGGCTGTTGTGTTCTTTTTTTGTGAGGTAATGTTTGTTTTGTATATTTGATTAGAAATACTATTTCTCTCATAAGCGTAAGATGTGCCTGGTAATGAAAACTAAATTCTAATGGATACATGTTATTTACTTGAAGATGTGCCTCACTTTACTAATTTCACCCCTAATCTCCGTGTAAGTTCATAAGCATAAGCATCTGTGATTTGATTTGTGAGATAAAATTGTTAGCAGTAGTCACCTGGTAATGAAAACTAAATTCCACTAGCTAACAAAGAATAAACACTTTATATTATATAATTTCTTATGAACAACCTTTAACTAACATGATTAGATCTTATTAATGAGTACTCAAGTTATGCCACATCAAATTATCCTTTAACATGTCAATATTATAACTTAAACACCCCAAAAGAATACTTCATATTACTATTCAAAGACGGTTGTATGTCTTTCTTAATTCTTATGACCATAAAAGATTGCAGGTAACTACTAACATTTAAACACAAAATTTAACTTTCTAGTAATTTATAATGTGAAAGTAACTTTGTGGGAAGAAATTGCAACTTCACTTGAATGCTACAACTGGCCAGCGATTCAAGTATTTGCAAACCTTAAAATCATTGGAATAGTTGGCATTAAAGGTGAAAAATTACAAAGGTAAGTTACTATATTCCTGTCATTGTTCCTTAACCTAATACGCAATCCTTTAACTAAAATAGGTTATTCATTGATATGGAAGCCAAAGCTTCGATCTTCTGCATCAATGTAAGTGTATCTGAACCCAACCTCAGCAGAAACATGCAGGCTATTGGAAATGTAAGTAAATGCCGTTTATAATTTGATTTCAATTTGTAAAATACTAACATGTGATAACAACAGTTGGGACAACCCACATGCGCCAAATGCATCCACAAACCAAGTATTTCCAAAACTTTGCCAACCATTGAACAAGTTGTCACCAAACAATCAAACGAACCTGCGGTAATGAAATTATGCCTCCATTTCAATTATCATAGCATATTTTATACCTAATGATCATTCCATTAACTTGCAGGGTCAAACATATATAATCAATGGTTTGATTAATAATATATTACAGGTGGTCAATATGCATCTTAGGTTATTGTCAATTGTTGATTAGTAGTTGTTTATGCTATTATTAACAACATGATTGTACTATTTGTTTATTGCATGAAAGTGTAGGAGACATTGGATTGTTCAAGAAAGAATAAGTGAACACTGAGGTTGATAACATGTTGGCGGCTTAGCGAGAGGCATCAGAGAGGGATGGAGAGTTGCAAGAGTCATGGGGGTGCCTGAGTTTTTGGACCTTAGTATGTCCACATGTTTCCGGGTATATAAAATTGTGAGTTGCCCTGTTCTCATTATAATAGCTTTAAAAGTTAAAGGGTTGTTTATCTTTGGAAATTGTTTTTGTCATAACCGTATAAAATCTTTAGTTCAGTTCGTCAAGCCCGACCTTTTGCAGCTGCTAGAAGGTGCCAAGCACATATCTAACATTATCTAAAAGAAAACTACAAACTAACATCAATCTCATTTCAACAGATGTGAATGCACGTCAAAGATAACGAAGAACAAGTAGTAAATCAAGATCAGAAGCCGAGCCGACCTTATTTGCAGAGCCTTTAGAAACTCTATAATTCTCTTCTTTATTGAAAAACCATGAAATTGAACAGTAAAACAGTACTTACATACGTGTCATGTGTATTGGTCTTAAGTGTACACCTGTGCTTTTGTGGCTAGCTTTACACCTTTTTCCCTGGTCACTCGCCTCACCATCTTTCTTTCTCATGAATATATGATTTCTGAGAGCTCAAATGGATTTCACCGAAGGCATTTTCCTTCGCCTTGACGAAGGATGTCGACATCAAGAATAGATCACGGTGGTTATAAGGTGTCGGTGGTGTTGAGCTGAGACGGTAGTGTTGTCGGTGGTCTCAGATCTTAGGGATGAGGGTGCGGCGGGCTAAATTACAGGATGATGGTGGCGATTAAGTGGTGGTTATGATGAGTGTAGTAGATGGTAATGTTGAAGTATGATGGTGGCCTTTGATCGGTGGAATTTGCGGCAGATAGTGAGACCATGGTCAAAGTTGTCAAGGGTGAAAGCGGTTGTTGTTGGTGGCAACAATGGTCCTCTTGAGCATATTGAGGATGGCTTATGTGTTTGTGGTGGTGAAACGATCGAACAGAACCTCACATAGTTATAGGTATTTATAATTTTTAACATTAGTTTAATTTGATTAGTTGCTTTTTATATATTACACACTAAATTTCAATATTTTGTTTACTTATTTGTTTATGTCTTTAATTTCATGTTTCTGGTTAGCAATTTGTGCAGCACATATTGTTACTTGAGTTAAAGAATTGGTATATCATATTTTGCATGTTGAATCCATATGTTCTGTCTGTATTTTGCATATGGCGATGTTTTTTAGGTCTTCAACACGTGCATTGCGATTCATTTTCAGGATGTTGTAGTAATTGATTCCCGTAGCTGTTAGTGGTTTGGTTGGAGGTGGTGATTTGAAGGATTGAATAGGGATTGTTCAAGAAGACAACATTGGTGGTGTGTTTGAAGAAGAAACAGTAAACATGGTGTCACACATATACATCGATCCATATGACTTTTATTGATAGATTGATAGTTGTTGCGTTTAGTGATCTTTGATTTTTTCGGCATTCAGTTTGTGTCTGTCCGGTGCATTTCAGATTGTCCGTTTATGTAGTGTTTGTCCGGTGCATTTGAGATCGTCTGTTTTATGTAGCTCCTGTGTTAGCGATTTTGGTAAATGTAAAAATATTTTATATTGTTATTTCAGTACCAGTCAAATTGGTATGTTATAGTTGGCAATTACTATATGAAAATTGTATTAATGTTTGAAGTTTAATATATTGGCTATGGTACTAACTACTAAGATATTTTTTGTTGTTGTCTTTCACTATTTAAGTACATTGTTGATGTTAACAATGTGCACTATTATTTGCGGTCACTTTTAGACACGAACACGTAACCAGACATGAAGAACCAATCGCAACAATAAAAGGCTCGTGCGTTAGGCAACAAAAGGCTCGCGTAACACGCGAGCCAACGAATACAACTAGTGACTTTGAATGGCTGAAAGCAAACACTAAATCTTTTGTATCATCATGTAACTAGGGGCTAATGAACGACTAAAAGTAAGCACTATTTTATGTAACTGGGGGTGATATATTCTCTGTATGACCATAAACTTGCTAGGAGTAAAAGAAAGGGAAATTGGATTTTATAAAATCCTAACTTTCACCTATTGGCCATTATTAATCTCAACTTTCACTTAAGTGGCCACCATTGAACCTTCCGTTAACTTTCACTAACTCTGTTAAAAACTGATGACGTGGAAATCATGTGTCAGATGACGTGGCAACTGCCATTTATTTATATATGGGGAAAAAAATAAAAAAAATTACATGTCAGCTGTCACGTCATCTAACACGTGGATGCCACATCATCAGTTTTTAACGGAGTTAGTGAAAGTTAACGGAAGGCTCAATGGTGGCCACTTAAGTGAAAGTTGAGATTAATAATGGCCAATAGTAAAGTTGGGATTAATAATGACCAATACATGAAAGTTGGGATTAATAAAATCCAATTTCCCTAAAAGAAAATGTAATGATTGCTAGAAACCTTTTAGAATGCAAAAACTAAATGTAGTTACTACACTTAATGCATATGCACACGTATCACAACTGTAAGAGAGTTACGCGAGAGAATGTATAAATCTGATTAACTTAAATCTATATAATAATTCATGGTTTTAGGGGGGTAACTTTTGAGAGGATTTTATTATAAAAGGAATTTTAGAGGGAATATATATGAAATACCATGCATAAGTTGATGAAACAAAATATCTTTAAATATTAAATATTTACAAATTTTTAAACAAATAATTATGATTTTAAAAATATTATTATTTAACCCATGTGTAACACACGGGTGTTAAACCTAGTTGAAATATAAAGAAAGAGTTACCTTGACTTTAATCAAATTTACCTGACTTTGATTTACCCATTGATTTGGGTTCGAGTCCCACGACATATGTGTTTTATGTTTTTTTTTTATTTTGTTTTTAATAAATCTTGTAAATTACATTTACCATTTTACACCGTAAGGACATAACCACATAAGCACATAACACTCTTTGGCAAAATTAGCCGACACATTAATGTTACAAACGTAATACTTGTGACGAAGTAAAAATGTGTCATAACAGAGTCACAACCGTAACACAACACATGCATAAGTTAAACCCAGCTGTCGTCTCAGTTTATCTATAAAAAATTAAAGTAACACTTAAACCGGTTTCACCTAGAGGTGCACAAAATAACCGGTTTAATAACCGAAACCGTAACCGGAACCGGTTATTAACCGATTGAAGAATAACTAGTTAGGGTATTTTTTTAACCGTAGGTTCATAACCGATTAGGGATTTTTTATGAATAACTGGTTATTAACCGTTTTTTTAAAACCGAATTTTAACCGAGAAAAAACCCGAAAAAATAATAAAATATTAGAAAAAACCGGTTAATTAACCGAACCGGTTAGAGTAAAATAACCGAAAATTTTGAAAAAAACTAGTTATTAACCAAACTGACCGATTTTCTCAATAACCAAAAATAACCGATTAACCGATTTGTGCACCTCGACTCCTCTAGTTTCACCTTAATCCGAATTTACTCTATCCGAAACCAATAAAAAAAATTGGCCGTGACCATACATACATACATACATACCCAAGATGTTGAAAAAACTGTGAACTCGTTAATCTACATGCAAAATACAGTGATCTTCTTCATCAAACACTCATTCAATCGATATCATCTTCATACATGCAGATTGATTAGATAAGATTAGATAGCTGTTTTTTATCAAGTCAGTTCGTCCCACATCTATTCAAAGATGAAGTGCAGCGTGCTTGAAAATGCGGATGTTGACCAAGAAGATCGAACCGATAAATTTGGAACGATACAGAGAAGATTAGCATGGCCCCTGCGCAAGGATGACACGCACAAATCGAGAAATGGTCTAAATTTTTTTTTTAATTCTTTTCTTTGATTTTGTTAAAACCCTAATTCCGTATCGCATATGTCTGATTTTGTTTCAAATTAAGTTTCTTTGTTCTTCATGTTTTTGTTTACTTCATCATTTTTCTGTTTATTTGGAACTGAATTTGGGGCTTTTGAAATTTCCTTAATCTGCAACCTCTAACAATGTCAAATTTTAAGCTATTTTTATATGAATTTGTTCAGTTATTAGCTATGTTCATTTAAATCATGATGCTTTCTTAGTTCTTACAATAAAAGTAGTAAAATTGATGATTATTATTATATGCTTAACTCTCTCACACTTGTGTTCAAAGTCACATGTTAAACTCTTTGATATTTGGTTGCATTTAAACTTCAGTTTCTTGCTTTAGTTGTCGGTTAAATCGTGGTATTTCGCATGTTTGTTATCAAAGGCTCTTTATTAAGATGATGCCGATTAATTCTTTGAAACTTTAAGCTGTTATAGAGTTTTTGAGGCGATCATTACCAGTCCTGTAAACTATTATCAGCTACAACAATAGTCTCAAATCATGATGTTTTAGTGACCAGTAGGATTGAATGATTGATGATATCATGCTATGGTTTTGATCATTTGATTAATATGCTAATAGTCTGGTTTATCTCAATCTTCTATAATGCATTGCTTATAACTGGACAAAATGTTTTGTACAATTTCAGTTTATATTCACGATTACAGACTTGACCTATATGATTTACAAAATGCTATGGTATTTGTTTTTGAATACTTTGCAGAGTTCAAACGTGGTGTATTTTCTACATTTATTTGTAAGGATTTTGGATTTGATTCTGTGAAAACATGTAACTTTTAAACCGGTGATTTAGACAATGGCTAAAAAGGATAATTAACGGTTAAAACTCGTCGTGTGTTGAATGTTCGATCGATCAATATTCAATATAATTCTGTGATCATATTCCAAACACTTGTAGTTTGACTGTGTGGGCTCACTTGCAGGAAATCAACAAGCAACATACAATAATTAAACAAGCCAATAAGTCACAATCAAAATGAAGCAAGTATATATTTGTTAAACTGAAACTTGCATAGCGCAGGCAGTGGTGATTTAGAGTGCTGTCAGTGGTGGTGTTGGTTGTGGTGGTTTGAGCACAGGGCTGCAAAGAAGAATGGTCAAAAGAGAAGGTTCAAGGACATAGGTAAACTGTCAAAGTGCTTATATGGTATGTTTTATTACCTACTTTATTTTCTTAAAACCATAGATTGAGTCTGGATTGTGCATCTTGTTGACTGATAGTGTTCTACAGATATGAAATTAGTGTTACTTGTAGTCATTATTACAGTGTCTTGACATTTGCAAATGCATTATGTTTCTATTTGACTTTTCTCAAGTGAATTAAGATTTTTTTGGTGATGTTTCTATTTGACTTTTATCAAGTGGATTAAGATGTTTCTTGGTGACCAAAAATGCGGTAAAGTTGATGTTTTTAAGCTATATGGTTCTCATCGTATTTTGTGTATCTGATTTGTATGAGTTTATGATTTCTGATTGTATGAAAAACAGATATAAAGTAATAAGAATCATCTTTGCCACCAGTCTATTTTTCTTTGAACTTTTTGGTTATGCTCGACTTGGGATCCACAGGTGAATGAAGATCTTTAAGGCGGTATATATGTCGCAAAATGTCATTATTTGGATTCTATATTGAATCTGTATGCCCTTGCTCAAGATCAGATATATCATTTTGTCTCTAGCTCTGTTTCGTACATAGTTGTTCTGTATGTTTAGGTTTATAGTTCATTTTCTGTTTCTTTTTAACTCAAAAATTGGACAAAGTGTGTTTTGTAGGTGGCCCATCCATTTCGACCAGCATTTTGATTACCGCAGCTGGCTGACCCACTTGTTTACCATATCTACTCAAATTCTTGCCGATGCAAGTCTTGGCAGGTATTAATATTTGAACAGTTATTTGTAGAATCAAACATGTTTTTCCTACATTAATTTGCAAGAATTTTGCAAATTCATATCTCATATTCAAATCTCGTTGTAGCTCCATGATGATGGGATTTCAGTATGAGAAAAACATGTAATTTCATTTCTGAACTCTTTGTTTGTTTTAGCACTTTGAGTGATTTTCAACCTATTTGACCCGTTCATTTGTCTTTCTGCTGTTTTATGCATTTAACTATATTGGAAATTATGATTAATTGTTAATATGGTTTGGAGTGGTTATTGTAACAAATCTGGTTCCTTTTATCACCATTGTCGGTCCCAACTCTTGATTTTTGAATGAGTTATGATCAAAATGATTTCATATAAGTATGACTTTAAAACTTAGAAGTATTCATAAGACAAACTTATGTTTATGCTCCATGTTCAATATCGTTTCAAATATAATTTTTGTCGTATACCACATCCAAAACTATTTATTCAAACAGTTAGCTTCTTATTGTGTTGAGATAGCCTTTGTAGTTATTATAACACACTAATACTGACTGCATAAGTCATGTCGCTGTAAACTGGAGGCAAGTCGACCCTAAATTTTGTTGTTTGGAATGAACTGTGAACGAGTATCAGTGTATATTTTCGTAAGTTTTAGCCAATTGGTTGTGTATTTGATATTTTGAAAATTGCTCATTTGTGCAAATGAAAATCTTGAGATTTTAAAGCTTCTTTGATGAATGTACCTTTTTCTAGGTTGGAATGAATTTGTTGTCTCCTTCTGGGTAAAATTTATCTTAATTTTATTCAATTGAAATGTTGTTTATACCCTTTGTTTTTTAATCTTTTATAACAACTTTGTTAACTTTTTGCTCTTCCAAAAACCTATTCAACCTAAGCCTGTATACAGGTAACAACTCCAGTCATTTTATTAGTGTGATCAACTTTTCGGCTAGGTAACAAGTGAAACAGGTTTCGGTTAAAATGGTAAAATACTTGCATTTTTCCAATTCGTAATACAAAGCGAAGCATCTTTTCAAAATCCAAATCATAAACTAAAATTAATCCACCAAATCCCAAAATATCCTCTCATAAACGAAAACAGAAATAAATATTGTTCTAATATACATTCTCATCGTATGTGATACTTGTTTAATCGATATTTTACGTCTACATTTTGGCCTTGCTTCTTTTGGTTGTGAGCTTTTTTTTTGTTTCCGCAAAACTTGGTATTGTACCCAATCGGTTGACAATTTTGACATGCATTTTTCTTCTTTACTCTCTCTTACGTGTCTTTCGTCTTTCTTTTAGAGCTTTGCCAACGACAAGTCATCGGATGTATATGTTGAGGAAAAGAGACTCATCAGAGGAAAAGAAAGACAAATGTCCGTTGGATCGACAATTACAAGAAAAGAGACCCTTCAAAGAAAGTGAAGAAGAGCTCAAAGGTTAGTTTTCGATTAAAAATTACAAGTCAAAACTGTCACGAATTAGACACAATATCAAGTCTTGCAAAAAATAGGAAAAAGACCCACAAAAAGAGACGCTCTAGACGTAAAAAATTCAATTTAACAAGCATCAACAGTGATGACAATTTTGAATAAATCTTCGAGAGATAAGAGAATATATCATGACCATGTACTTTATGTCTTTATAAATTGGTTTATTACTTTAATAGCGAGTTTCAAGTTTCAATCTATAATATAAAGCAGTAATTAGACCCGAGCTGTGGTGACAAATGTTAACATCGAGTTTTGGCACCCACAAGTTGTAGCAGAGACGTGAACATGTGAGAAAAATGATGTTGATACGTTAAGACTCTTGGGGTGTGGGCTACATCTTGTTAACGAGTTTGTTGTTTAAATTCGTTGACAGATAAAACCGGTTAATATTCTTTTTTAAATTTAATTTTAACGTAGTTGTCCGTCAACGTTGCCCAGTGAAAATAATATAACTTATGTTAAAAATTTTGGCCCAGTGAAAATAAAATAATATCGTTAAATATACAAGTATCCTTATATAATATAACAAAACGAAAAAAGCTTATGTGACACCTTTTTAAAGTTTCTGGCTTATGTGTTATTATTTGAGTGTTTATCTCACAATAATGATTTTTTTATTTAAAATATGTATATAATAAAATATATTATAATTAAACTAATTACATTTTTGGTCCCCTAATATTTTGGAGAATTCTGAAAAATTTAAGAGTATTTATATTTTTAACCATTTACTACAAGGGGTGTACATGAGTCTGTTTTATATTTGCTAGGGTTTAAAAATAAAACTTATGGATAAATTAATAATAATATACAATTAATTGATCATATGTACATCAACAAAAAGAGGAAATGGGGTGGGTTTTAACCGGTCATGCAATCGACTCATACCTTGCTATTTCAAAAGAAATGAAATTCATGTTTGAAGTCAAAGTGATCTTGGTTGACTTTTGTTACAATTGGCTAAATTGGAAATTTTCCAAATGTAACATCAACTTCTCAAAGTTTATCCATGAAAAGTTTTCTGGAAATGGTGGATTCACATGTTTATTTAAACATAAAATAAGTTAAATTACGAGATTTTATTAGATTAGTATCATTAAGGACGCATTTGTAAACTTCGTAAGCATTTTGAGATTGTGACATTAATTATTTGGTACATAAAAGAAATGCATTAGAGATTGAGATAAATTAAGACCCGCCCAATGCGGCATGTTAGTACATGCATGATGTGGTGGCTTTAAAGTGATTAGGTACATAAGAAAAATGTATGAAGTTGCAATGAATCGGTTTTGAAAATTAAAACGTAAATAGAATACAATGTTATGCATCGAAAGTTGCGACGTCAACAAATTAAATGACAATCATTTATATTACCAATGATCCACATTGTTCTAGATAATTATATTACCAATGATTCACAACTTAAGTAGTTAAGGTGAGATACCTAAAACTTCATTAAAAATATGCAGATCTTATGTTCAAGTCCTACCCGAAACATAATGGGATTTTAGGTTTCCCCTTTGATGGTGTTTCTACAGTGTTGAGTTAGGTTTGAAGTGTCAAAATCAGTATGAACAGTTAACATCCATATCACCAAGGGTCACTTGGTATGGAGATATAGTTCCAAAGACCGTTAAAAAAGATACTTATAATTTATTTTCCCCCATTAAATTTGATTTTGTATAATCTCACACACACAAGCATATATATCGGAGGTTGGTCACTTAAGAACAATCATATATTACGTGAACAAATCTAAATCACTAAAAGTTGTATTAATGGTTTATTTTTTTAACTTCCCTTGTTACATACAAATGTATATGATATGCTCATAAAAAATCGTTAAAATAAAATTTTCATCTGTATTTTTTAAGTTTAAAAGTTACATACATATATGTTAAAAATGTTTTTAGTTGAAAAATAAAGAATATAATTTTTTTGTTCTCGCAATATTCAGTGTTCTGACTGTTCTCGCAAAAACCATCAACACATTTTTTAGTGATTTAGGTTTGTTCTCGCAATATATGAGTGTTCTCAAATGAACCCCATCCAATGCTAAAAAATGTGTATTGAGAATAAAATAAAATGTTTTGTTGTCACTGATAGAGAGCTCATTTCACTTCATCCACCGGTGGATACACAATCTTAACCAGAGGGTTCTTTGTATGTGGATAAGTTCTTTTGAAGTTATTCTCTTTACCCTCTTTGGTTTAATCCATTCAAATTATTCGATCTTCACTCTCTTTGAATAACCGTTTCAGTGTGATCTGTTCTTTGATTTCTTGACCAATTAAGTAATACTAAATGAGATAGTTCCTTCAGCTCACACAAAAATATGTAGTAATAGTGTAATACTCTACTTATTTTCCCAAAAGTATTATGCTCCATTCAACACCTTGATAGCAAAACAATACAAATATTCTTCATACATCCATTGCAATCTATTGGAGTTCCAGAAAACAAGACATCGTTACATTATCTTCAACATAGGCGGAATATGTTGCAGCAACTAAATGTGCATGTCACACAAAGATAATGTAGTAAATGCTTAAGAGGTTTGATGGAAGATCTTGGTGAAAAGCAAGCTGAAGCTCTTGAAGTATTATGTTATAATACTTGGACAATTAGGTTGTCATTTAATCCGGTGGTGAACATGCCGGCGCACTAGACATAATGATATAAGACTGCCTGCAACGCAGCGCCCTTAGGGGTGTTTGTGGCTGAAGGGCTCAGCCCTTAGGAAGGGCAGCGTTGGGGGAGGAAAATTTGTTGGGGTGAGCCCTTGGGGAAGGGCGTCATTTGTGAAGTAGAAGTGGGCTACACTTAATTAAATAATGAATTTGAAGTGTATGGTTTTAATTATTTTGAAGTATAAAGATGATTTGTGGAAGGATAGTGTTAGGGGTAAAAGTTGATTTGTGAAAGGATAAGTGAGAGTTAGTGGAAAACTGATGTGATATGCTGACTGGGCTGATTCTTGGAAGGATGAGTTCTTAGCGTCACGAATAGTCTAAAGTTTCATTATTTGAGAGACCATGTAAATTAACTAAGAAGTAGTCAAATTAGTGTTATGCAAGACGGAGGATCAAGTAGATGATATTATGACCAAGGCGGTTAAATTGGATATTTTTAATAGGTATATTGGTTTCTATTGGTCCCAACTATTAAATTACCTGTCAACGGTCCAAATTTTTATCACTTTGCTAACCAACGGTCCGTCGTTAATTTTTTTTTAACGCCGTTAAGTTATTTTCGAATTCATGACCGATGTTTTAGGCCTTTTGATCAGAAGGATAATATGAGTCGATTGATGTAAAAGTTTGCTCGAAACAGATATTTGAACGATAAAATTTTTACATCCTTTAAACACCCGATTGAAGTACCGTTTCGTTGTTCGGGGCGCCGTTTCGAGGTAACTTTTCCATCAATCGACTTGTATTATCCTTCCGATCAAAAGGCTTACAACATCGGTCTTGAATTTGGAAAAAAAATTAACGACGGACCGATGGTTGCCAAAGTGATAAAAGTTGTAACCGTTGACAACCAATTCAATAGTTGAGACCGGTAGAGCCAAAAAATGATAATTAAAACCAGTAAAAACAAACATACATTTTTAATAAGTTACGAGAAGCATGTATTTGTTGAGTAAACCAAGAAGTAGTCAAATTGTGGAAGTAAACTCATGTTGTCACGGTTTAGTTTATGGGAGGAATTGAAGGAAATAACAGTCAATCTATCTAATAAATCAAGGTTTTAGGGGGTAATTTATGGAGGGAAATTTTTTTGTTTTATAATAGGAAGTTTAGGAGGAAATTTTTCACCACCATGCATAAGTTGATGGAACTAAATTTTTAAATACTAAATATTCACAAATCATTAAGCATTAAGGTTATAATTTATTTATAAATGTTGTTATTTAACCCGTGTGTAACACACGGGTATTAAACCTAGTTTGACAATGTATTTGTTTGAGTTGTTTATGTTTGAATGAGTCTAGTTTCTTCCATCTTTTATGGTGGTTGTTATTGTTTATTTCCATTTGGTTATCGAGTTTGTAAGGCTAAATATAGCCTCTTCTAGCTCATGAATAATATCAAGCCTACATAATTTTATAAATAAGGCCCACGTTTATGAATCTATCTTAATAATTGATAAAGGGTCATCCTATTCACACCCCATGTTTTTATTTCCCACACCCCTCAGGCGCCGCCCATAGACCTCGACGCCGCGCTTGGGTCACTTCTTATCCCAGACACATCCTCGAACGTAGTCAATCACGCATCAACACCCTTATGCGCCGCGCATGGCCCTCGGCGCGGCGCCTGGGTCATATATGAGGCCAACAACATCATCGGCGCCTAGGTCATATATGCGGCGCATATGTCCAGGTTTGACCGAATTCCACCTCGTTTACGACATTCCTCGGTTGACGTTGACAGAAAAGTGACTCAGGCGCCGCATCAAGGCCTATCCGTGACGCCTGGTTTTAAAACAGGTGTGTGGATAGAATTTTAGGGTGTTTGAATAGACAAGGCTTTGATAAATGTGTAACTAACTTATGTGTTATTATTAGTTACTAGGTTAGTGTCCGCGCTACGCTCGGGGACATAACACTCATGTGATGATTTAAAGGATATTCATGGACATGAACGGTTCCAATCAGTTTTGAGATAAAACTGTGGTAAAACTGAAACGCAAAATTTATTTAAAATCTTGTTGTTTGGTATAACAATATTATAATCAAACTAAAGAGAATTAGACATTCGGTTTTATGATGTAGTTGTTGTTAAAACAATGTCGTATAAAAAGTTGTGTATAGTTAAAAAATAATTATGTATTTAATTGTATGTTATTAATAATTTTATCTCCAAGTTTTATTTTTATACCATAGTAAATATAACCTGACCCAGACACACCCTTAATAGGAGAGGGTTGAACATGTAGATAGTCTTAATTTTTTAAATAGTTTGCTAAATATTGTTAGGGGATCAAATGAAAATTAATATTATTATAATAAATTATTATAGATAGATATATATTTTTTAATATAACAATATTATTAATTTTGAGAGAATCTCTCAAATAATGTCAACTAAGCAAATGGATCTTAAATGATGTTAAGTAAACAAATTTGATTTTGGTATATTATATAGAAGATTAATACTTTTATGTAGGTAAAATTTTAGGTGGCAAACTCTTCTAATTTCTCTAATTTATTATTTGGATCATAATCAGATCAGGTCATATACTAAATCTTTTACTCAATTTCAAATAAATCAATAAATCCGCTCTTAAAATTTTGAAAATCTAAATTATTCAACCTTTGAAAGTAATAATCCTATGATTTTGCACACTTTTTTATTATCTCCCTTCAATTCCTCTCATATTTTGTTTATAGATGAGATTCAATTATTTCTTCCTGATTTGACTCCCTCAAATCACCATTTTGTTTCACGCCTACCCTAATTATTTTAGGCTCAACTTCCATTTAAACCACTTTGATACACACTTTTTTGTGTTTTTTCTAATTGTTTTTCCTATTATATTTTTTTATATACACATATTTCAATTTTATTTAAAAAAATAGTGTATACTTTTATATAATCATCGCTTTTAACTTTTTGTAGATACATGGATCGTTATGTGTTGCCAAAAATTCACCAAGCAAATTTGTGCAAATCACTAACTTCATGCAACGTATCGTATTTAGGTTTATTGTTTTGTGAAATCATCAGTTCTAACTATGCATTTATTCAAGGTATGTTGGTTTTTACTGGTCCCAACTATCACATGTTGTCTTCTACCGGTCTCATCTATTAAATTGGTTGTCAACGGTCCCAACTTTTATCACTTTGGTAACCACTGGTCCCGTCGTTAAATTTTTTTAACGCCGTTAAGTTTTTTTCCAAATTCAATACCGATGTTATAAGCATTTTGATCGGAACGA
Organism: Tagetes erecta; assembly: GCA_030867185.1. NCBI lineage: Eukaryota > Viridiplantae > Streptophyta > Magnoliopsida > Asterales > Asteraceae > Tagetes > Tagetes erecta. The sequence continues at coordinate 66,210,873 of CM061486.1, forward strand.
TAATATAAGTCGATTGATGGAAAAGTTACCTCGAAACGACGCTCCGAACAACAAAATAGTGCTTCGATCGGGTGTTTAAACCTAACGGTGCATCAATCAAATGTAAAAATTTTATAGTTCAGAGAGCTTTTTCGAGAAAACTTTTACATCAATCGACAAGTAGTATCCTTCCGATCAATAGGTCTAAAACATCGGTCTTGAATTTGGAAAAACTTAACGGCATTAAAAAAATTTAACGACGGGACCAGTGGTTACCAAAGTGATAAAAGTTGGGACCGTTGACAACCAATTTAATAGTTGGGACCAGTAGAATACAAAAGCTAATAGTTGGGACCAGTGAAAACCAATTTACCTTTATTCAACAAAGCATCTTTTGATTTCATTAACTAACTAACGGGGAATTACAACAAATCAATAACTTCATGTATTCATCTCATTTATTGTCATTGTTTCGAAAGAAAATTTAATATTTTCTGTAACTGAAACAAAAGTAACAATATGAAATAAATCAAGCTCACACGCGCGCCACATAACTCGTTTAATGTGTAACATGGACGCATGCTTTAAGAGGCCCGCATGGCCACATGTTTTAGTTTGTAGTAGTGTTGGTTTTTACCCCGATACATTATAAATGAGCTCGTGCCTGCGAAAAAACCTACATGTATTGTTTGTACATATTAAATAAAATATATGTATAATATTTTGCACTAAAATATTAAAATTTCAAACACGCTAGTTGTATTATACTACTAAACTAGATCTCAGATTGGGCCGCGCGATGCAGTGGCCGGGTCGTACGGCCAGATCTTGCGTTGTGAGTTCGTCACATGTGTTGGTAAAATAGTTTCATGGCTCGTACGTTACGGTGTAAATTCGTAATGTGTCTCATACTAAAAGACATAGAAATATCCAAAAAACTTGGAGTTCAAAAGGTAAACAAAGTCAAACCCATCTGTTAAAGTCGTAAATATATCTAAGTAGAATAGGAAGTGAAAGTCGTAAACTGGTTAAGTCATCAAAGGCCATAACGATAGTTAATCAACGCCGGAGATTAAAATCGTAAATAAGTCAAAGTTAAAAAAACATAAGCTGAAAATGGGAGGATGGTAACGTTGTTAGACGTAAATGTATAGAAAGTATTATGTCCAACATGGTACAAAACCTAACATTGAAACAACAAAATAATTTAAAAAATGTAACATATGTTGGTTTATAAACACTTTAAAAATGAGAAACAAAAAGAAGAACATACAAATTATGAAATCAAGAAAAAGGAAAAGTTGTTTGAAATAGGTGTAGAACACAAGACCTTACAAAAGTTGCAACCCAAGCTAAACTGATAAAACCAGCTGATCTATTTAATCATAATCCAAACTAACTGATTATAGAAAAAACGAAACAAAATAAGTGACCTTCAAATTTAATAGGTTATAATAAAATATTAATAATTATGGGTTTGCTTATAAAATATTTTGGCCCAAAGTCCAATGATAAAAAATACTCATTTAACAAGAAGTCCACACGGAAAGGGCTTAGAAGAACACCATAAGTCCATAAGCAACTCAAAAAAACATTAAAAAACGTATCTAGTCATTTGCCACATTAAAAAAATATTTATTATTTAAAATATTCAAAAAAATCTCCAATAAGAAGTATCAAAAACACCTAAAAACATTACCACATCATCACTATCTTTTACAATTAAGTTATATAAAAAAGTTTATTTATATGTAAAGAGTAAGGTAGCGTTTGGTATGCAGGAATGAGAGGTGGAATAGAATAAACCATTATGAGGGTGGTGAGTGTGGGGTGCGGGTAGCCCGTACCCGTGCGGTAACACCGCCGCCGCCCCCACGGGTAGCGCTGCGGGTAGGGGTTCACGGGCACCGGTACCCGTTGAAATATTCTCCAAATTCGAACGTTGGTAGGGGGCCCCACATATTAAATCCCAACGGCTATATTAAAAAAAAAATTTACACTATAAATATTACACCCCATTTCATTTTATAAATCACAAAAAAAAAACACTCTCTTCTATTAATCTCAAATACTCAAACAAACCCCAATATTATTTTCCCATGGATGCTCCAAGAAGATCAACATCAAGAGGCGGTTCACAAAAAAGATCCGGTCGAGGACGGGGCACCGGTTTGAGTCGGGGTTCGGGATCAAGTGACCCTCCTCCTTATTTCCCACAAATGCATCAACAACAACCCCAATTCCCGATGATGCAATCAGCACCGGGTCATCAATTTAATTACTCACTCCAAGACGACTGGTCGTTCGACCCGTTTGGGGCTCGGTTCAATACGCCACAACCAAGGGATCAATATAGCCAAGGAAGCCGAGCAAATTATATCGATTATAACGATTATAACGATTATAACGATTATGAAGCCGAGGAAAACCAAGATGTTGTGCCCGAGACACAACAATTTCAAAACATTCACGTTAATGATGATGATGATGATCAAGAAGAGAATTTGGCGGGCGAGAGGGCTAAAAAAGTTCAAAAATTTGCTGGTCGAGCCGAACGGCAAATTTGGACTCCTAATCAAGAGGAGAATTTGGCGAAAGCTTGGGTGCACATTTCCGTCGATAAAAAAGTCGGAAATCAACAACCGAGAGATGGTTTTTGGAAACGGGTTTTAAAACATTATGCAACTCTCGAAGGTGGTAGCACCCGGACACATCATCAACTCAATTCTAAGTGGACCAGTTTGAATACAAAATTGGTTGCCTTCAACGCTACTTATATCAACGCGGTATGTTTTAAATATATTTACATACTAAAATATTGTTTTTATTAGCTTTATTTACATACTAAAATATAGTATTTATTAACTTTATTTAGGCGCGTGTGATTGGTAGCGGAGGATCGGATAAAGATGTTCTGATGAAGGCGTTGAGTGATTACCAAACAAGATACAAGACGCATTTCAGTCACATTAAGGCTTGGGATATTGTGAAAACGCAACCGAAATGGCTCGAACAACCGATGCTCGATCAAATTTCAAGCTCCTCCTCCAGGAAAAGAAAATCGACGGACTCCGAGAACGCATCCACAAATGACGATGCTCACACCGCTCATTTTCCCGACCTCAACGAAGACGCCACACCACCGCCACCTCATCGTCATAAGGGGAAATCAAAGAAGGGTGGCGAGAGTTCTAGTCACGGTGGGTGGCTCGACAAGTTTACGAGCTACACGTCAAACAAATCGGATTGGTTAAAAAATTTTGTTACCTCCGCAACAAAAAAACACGAGCGGAGCGTAAAATTGATGGATACGCAAGAACGAATATGCTTGGAGGAAGAGTATGATAACGATCTCAAAAAATTTACAAAATCACACGACCACCTATCGGGTGATATGTTGGAGCTAGTGTTGGCCCGTAAACGAGAGATCGCCGCCAAACATGGTTGGACTTGCAATTTTTAGGTTTATTTTTTTTAGTGTTTGTCTTTTTTCTTTAAATGTTTGTCTTTTTTTTAATTTTTAAAAATTATTGTAATTTGTTAGTTTTTTTTATTTAATGAATGGTTTTTATTATATATTTTTAATTGTTAGTTTAAAGTTATTAAAATAAAAAATTTAAAAAAAAGTGAGGGTATGAGGGTATTGACACCCACCAAAAAAAATGTGTGAGGGTAGTGTGAGGGTAGTTGTGAGTTAGAGGATTATTATTGGTGGGTTGTGAGGGTAGTGGGAGAGTGGATTAACCCACTCCCACCACCCTGACGGAATGAAAAAAAGTGTGTTTGGTTGGTCAATAGAATTGAATGAACCATTACAAAGGAATGAAAAATACCTTATTTCATTCCATCCTCACCCCATGTTTTTTTTTCATTCCTTCAAGGAATGAAACATTTTTTTAATTTATGATTTGAACAATAACTCGGCCCATGCCCAAACCTTGACCCGACCTAAGAACCCATGTACCGACCCATGTTCTAACCCATGCCTCGAACTATGACCTGAGTCATGAACCGACTCACGTTCCGAGCCATGATCTAATTTATGACATCATTCATGTATTGACCCATGTATCGAACCATAGCCCGACTCATGAACTGACTCACGTTCCGAGCCATGAATCGACTCACAACCTGAGCCATGAATCGATTTGTGACTCGAGCCATGAATGCTTGACCCATGACTTAAACCATAAACCGAATCATGACCTGAGCCATGAACCAACCCATGACCTGACCCATTCCTCGAACCATGACTCGGCCCATCGCCCAACCCAAAACCGAAACCATGATCTGATTTCACTACTACAAAATCAGACAATTAACACCAAAATTTGTCACCATAAAAAAATAGTGGCAAATTTAGCCATCAATTTTTCACCAAAATTTCTCACCATAAAAAAGTAGTGGCAAACACTACTACAAAAGTAGTTGTTATAAATCTATATATTTTTTGTGGCAAATTCATTATTTTTGGTGGCAATTTTAGAGGAATAATACTAACCGGTCATTTATTAATTACTAGATTATACCCCGTGTGTTACACGAGTTGACTAACTAAAATATTTAATTATTATCGAGCATAATAAACAAATAATTATATGACGAGTAAGCATTACACTATAATTCATTACCATCTTGGGTACGTTCTCTAACACCAACAAAAACAAAACTCATATAAGAAAAATTAGAAGACAAATTACGGATTCACAAGCATAAAAATCGGATTAAAATAGTACAAATGGATGACAACTTGTACTGATATAAGCCATGAGCTTTGGTACAGAGATAAGAACCGATAAACTAATGTAGTAGACAAAGTAATGTTTAAATAGAATTTAATAAAAAAAGTCAATGTTTTGGAATATTATTGATATATATTTTGGTAATTGATATTTTTACTTTTGTAAGAATATGGTACTTATTTTTGTAATTGATAGAGAAATATAATACTAATATGGTAATTATTTTTTAACTGATAGGTAAATATATTATATGATGGTACGTAGTATGTTATGTAATAGTAGGAGGATTAAATATGTAAAATATTATTGGCGGGAAAACGATGCCAACAATGGCTCCATTACATGCCATGTGGCATCTAAAACCCTCTTTTATTAGAAGGTATAGATTTATAAAATATTGATGGCATATAGCCATATATCTCCATCGTAATAATTAGGGCTTTGTTGAAATTCACACTTTGATCCCTTTCATTCCTCTCGATGCCAATATTGAATATACCGGCAAAGGCGATCAATGTAAGGAGACGAAAGTCACTGTCTCGTTGCCGGAATCATGCCGGAGAAGGTGATTCGAAAGGACTTGGCGAAGAAGTTAGCGAAGAAGTCACGTAGGTGATGGATGTACGGAGACGAAAGCTCGGTTCGTAGCTCCAATTCTGAGAGGGAAAAAGGTTTGCGATTTGGATTTTTGTTAATTTTCATATCTAGACACTTATTTTTCTTATAGCCTTTTGTATTTGGGATTTTAGTACGAAATATATTGCATTAGCCGTTCAATTATTTAATTTTTACCTGAAGAATTTGCGATTTTTAGTAAGAAATCATGTGTTTGATCTTAATTCGATGCATTCGGTGTTCATTGTTAGTAATCTCTACATTATTAACAATTGTTTTAGTATAAGATTGATCGGTTGTAGAAATGTTTCATATCAATATTGTCATAACTTAATTAACAGATATTTCCGATCCTTCAGATCATTAAGTTTGTTTATACAAACAGTTTTTTGATGTCAATCATTTATAGCAAGGCTTTTGAGCACTTTGTTTGCTATAATTTTTTGTTTCTGGTCTTCAAGGAGGTTCTAGAGCTAAGGTAAGTATCATCAGAATAACACATTAATGTGAATTATCTACACTAGTATGTCTATCTTTTAATTTATGGTACAAAATGTAAGTTGCAGAGTTCCCATAGCAGTCTAGGGCTAAATATAGTTCAATGGAGTGCCTAAGCTTCAGCTATTTGGAAAATGTGAGCAAATTTGAGTACAATGAGCCTTTAATTCAGTTGATTAAATGTTAAAACAGACTCCAAGCACATATCAAGATTGGAGTTATTCAAATAATGCCTAGCAGGTATGTTCTTAATGGCTTTTAACACATTTCATGTTATTAATTTGAGATGTATGTACGTGGTTTATTTTTTATATTTAGGTGCCTACCTTGTTAGGCCATAATCGCCTACGGTTGAGGGATATAAGGGTGTTGTTGTGGTACACTCTTTAGGTTCAACAGTTCAAGGTTTTTTTTTTCAAGCAATCTAGTCATGGTGTTTCTACCATCACCCGGTGAATTTCATACTCTTTAGCTCTAGTTGGAAAAGAATTCAGTTTTCAACTTTTAGTTTTACCTGATGATGATATCTTTCTTAGTACAAGGCAATGTACATACAAGTGCTGTTGGATTTATATGATACAACATTACATAATTATATATTGTTGAAAACATAAAATTAGATTTTAAAAGTTGAAATTTGCTTCTGTTAAGGACAATTGTGCAAGAATTGTTAAGAAATTACTACAGTAGTTACCTGTAGCCTATATGAAACCTTTTTACTGACTAACTTTGTGTGGACGTGATCATATATTTTATTATCGTCACATTCTTGTTTGTTTTTGGATTGTTGTACCATTATTCTCATATGTAGTAACATTGTCTCAATATCATGGTATGCTTCCTTTGTAACACGAATATCTCAGGCCATTTCATCCCAAGCATAACTTGTTACTAGTGAGTGATGTATGCTTCGGTGAAAAGTTACAATGTTGTTTTTATTTTAAGTTGTTGAAACTCGAAATGAGGGAAAATGTAGTGAATGATAGTTTTAGATTTCCTAATATAATTTGCTAAAGCTTTTGGTCATAGATATATTAATTATGAAATAAGTTATATAGTGTTGCAATGAATATTCTTTTTTTCAAATATTAGTTTCACAGTGACGCTTAATCCTTTGACTGCTTTATGGATGATACAGACTGTATTGATCTCAAATCAGGTGCTAAAATGTATTATGATACTAAATTTTCATGTTCTAGTATGATTTTACTTGATGAATAAAGTCTATAATGAACAGGGGATGCAATCATGGTTGGGCAATATGTCATTCACCTCGCTAAACTTATGGCATTCATACCATTATTATTATTAAGGATATGTCAGTTAATCGTATTTTGCATGTCATCTATTAAGTTTACTCCACTTATTAAACAGAACAAAGTAATAGAATTTATGTTTCTCTTACTGTTTTGTACCCAAAGTTTAATTCACTTGTTAGTTTAACTTGACTATGGACTTTACTCACTTGTAGGCCCAGGTCAGATGAAGCAAAAGAGAAACTGAAGAAACTTTGTGCTAATGAAGTGCATACTAAGATCCAACTCGATGTTGGAATTTCCAAGAGTCTTTTGGTATGTTTTTATTTCAATGTTATTGAAAATTGTATTGGTGGTAATGTTGCTTCTCTGGTTCTAAAGTTCTTAAGGTGGGTTAAACAGTATCTCAGTATATTGTATATCTTCAATTAGGTTACTAACAACAATTTCAGACAGGGCGGAACACTGATGGTTGTGGTGGTATGACTAAGACGCCTGTAAGTGTGTCAACTTCATATTTAAAGTATGCAACCAGTTTATCACCCATTCACATCTTTTGGAATGCAAGCCATCCCTATTGCATATAAATATTTTATGATGATATTATCAAGATATTAAAGGAATGATTTAATGAAACACCACTCACTTGAAATTTAAGAAAAACTTTGGCTATTGATCTTGTCTAGAATGACGAGTAAGTATTGTTTTTAAATATTACTGTCCGGGTTGAACTACCAATACTTTTGTTATTTTTTTCTACTTAATTAAAATATTAAAAATACACTATATCATTTTAAAATTTAAAGACTTCTCATATGGTGTTTGCATGTTTATCATCATATTTACTTTTCTTGCAGGAGCTTACCTTAACATGATTCCACATGTAAAAATGGAGAAGTTTAGATAACAATGAAGAGTGTAGAGAAATGTCACCTTTTGGGCTTGATTCTTGAAGGAAAACTAAATACGAGTTAGTTACTTATTTGTGTGTTTCATGTTCCTGTTTATCTTTCCTTTTTCAGTTTAACGAAGTTTTTTTACACGTTCCAACTGTGTGAAAATCAATACTTATAGCATTATTAAACAAAAATGGTTGTTTTGTTTTTCTTATTGTTTTTTGCAGCGTGGAGCTTGCTCCTTTTAGTGAAATTCACATAGCATTAGACAAGTCACTTGGAAAGGTGGGAAGCCAACCTAAGTAAGTCATTAAGCTCTAATATCTTGGCTTCATGTACGCACAACTTTCCATCTTTTCATAAAGTTTACAAAATAATAAGGAAAGAAGTAACTAGGTTTTTTCATAAGTTTAAGCCATTATAGTAATCTACTTCGATAGTGATAAGCCCGTAGTAAGACCTTCAGGTCGAGTTGTTTTTTTTCAAAGCTTTGTATACTAGATCTTCTATTGCTTCACAAAAGTTTAAATTTGATGCAGATATATAAATGGTAAGTGCATATTCATGCTTCATGTAAGTTTTTCTTATTCCTATTTGCTAACATAATTTAATTGGTACAATCACAAAGAAAACCTGGATATCCCTCATTTTGCATATAGTTTATTCTGTTTTTAGAGTTGAATTGTTTAGGAAGTAGGCTGCTGGTTTGAATGTTGTGTAGGTTTTTAAACATCAAATCAACTAAACAACCCAACTTGACCCGGATCAGTTAATTTCGATTCATACTTATTATCTTTTTTGCATTGATTTTTATATAGATTGAAAAGTTAAACGAGGTTATCAAGAAAGTTCTTGAAAAAAAAGAAGAGAGAGAAGAGTATAGAAGTCAAAGGGAGTTGGTGACCAAAAAAGAACTTACGCTCACCAGGATGAGAAAACTTGAAAATAAGCCGGAGATAATTCAGTTTTGACTATTTGGATGTTTATTATGTTAGAATTATTTGGGGTTGTTGACAATTTTAATGTGTAAAGATTTGGTTAGTTATATAGTTTTGAAATGGTAACAAAAGGTTTACAAAAAAGTAACAAATGGTAGCAAAAATTTAGATAAAATGTAGCAAAATGATAGAAAAGGTAGCAAAGTGGTAGCAAATATGTAATATTAAAGGTATCAAAGTGGTAGCAAAAGGCAGATTAGTGACAAGCAAAGAAGGTGGTAAAATGGTGACAAACAATAAGTGGTAGCAAATTGGTGGCAAACAAATGAGGTGACAAAAAGTTAACAAACAAGAAGTGGTAGCAAAATGGTGACAATAGAGAAACTGCTATCAAGGTATTAGCTACCTCAATTTTGGTAGCAAAATGGTGACAATTATGGCTATTGTTACCATTTTGCCACCATAAATGTGGTATCAAAAGCCTTATTTTGTAGTAGTGTGATTTATGACCTAACTCATGTATTGACCCATGTATTGAACCACGACCGACACATGACCCAAACCAAGACCCGACCCATAACCATGAAAATATATTTTTGTCATTTTTAGTAAAATGTATTTTTGTCATTTGTCTTTTCCTTCATACCAAACAAAACAATATAATGATTCATTTTATTTTTATAAAACAACCAGGTAATGGAATGAAATTATCATTTTCATTCATTTGTCTATTCCTTTCCTCCGTTCATTCCATTCTCTGATCCATTACATTACCTCATAACAAAAAGACTCTAAAATATTTTTTTAATCATCAACCCAACCCCTAGGCCCCACCTGCAACTTTTGTTAAAAACAACTATTCTTTTACAAGAACTAGCATCTTAAAAACACAACACCCTAATAGAGGTGGGTGAGAGCATCCACAATGAATGTGTGTTTTAGTAGTATAATACAACTAGCAAGTTTGAATTTTTAATATTTGAAGTGTTTTTGAAAGAATAAGGATGGTGTGGATGTGAGAGTTTGAGTCTTGAGGTGGATGAGAGAGATGGTGGAAGAGTTCTTCCACAAGAACTTTTAAAAACAATTTGTGTGAGGAGAGAGGAGAGAAAATAGATGAAATAACAAATTAGCAAAATGATTGTTTTTAATTAATGTAAATTGACATAAGAGAGAAAATCTAGGACAAGTGTCACATAGACATGCTTTTAAAACTCAAAAACATTTATTCATTGTGGATACTCAACTAAAAATAGCCACATAGGCATCAAGAATCATAAAAAATCTCCTATTGGAGATGGTTTTATACTGTGGTCACTAAAGTTTCAAACAGAAAGCAGAAGTAGATACACAATCTCGAATTATTAAAATTAGATGTTTAGAGTTTTTGTTGTTTAACTTGATACAAATCACCGACCCCAACATATAACACAATATGAAAAAATTATTGATTCCGTAATTTTCTGCCAGTTCAAGATCCGCCACTGATCTGTAACATTATTTCCTCAATCAACAAGTTAATCTAATACACTAAAACATACATTGATAACAATAATCAATTGTGAATCGGACCGGTTAATACAATAATTAAAACAGAAAGGAGTTGGGCATGTGTTAGAGTTGCATCAATTAATCATTGATCAAATGATCTATGGTTCTCCTTCCAAAGGTTCTCTTTGTAGAAGGTTCTTATTTTTGGGTTTGTAATTTGGTGTTAGCATCCTGTTAAGGGTTAGTTGTAGAATAAAAGTTGTCGTTTAAAAAAGAAAATAATAATAATAATTAAAAATAAATAATGATCTATGGTTATTATATTTTAGGGGGTTGTTATGAGTTGTTGTGAGTGGAGGAAAGAGAAAATTTGATGGTGGAGGAGAGAGAAACTCTATATTTGAAAAACTACTATTCACCTCCTATAATTTTTTAATGATTATAAAAAGTTGTTGTGAGTGGAGGAGAGGGAAACTGTAATAAAAAAAGTAAAAGAAATTATTATTTAATTAGAAGGAGATAGAAAAAATAGTTATTTTTAGTGTAATTATAGAGATAAAGATAGTTCTTCCACTGTGAATGCTCTTATCTATCATTAAAGAGTTCTCCTTTGCATCATTGCATGCATGTATGTGTTATGATTTCTTTTGGCCTTTTGAAACTGACATTTTCCCATCTCACATTTGTACGAAATAAATTAACTATACTGGCTTTGTTGTTATTTTGCACCGAGATGGCTTGTGGCAATATTTAATTCTCATTTGGTTCAAAATAGAGTACAAATAAAAAATTTCAATTTCGCTTTTTTCGGTTGTGTCTAGATACCCATAATTTGAAAATGTGCTTTTTTATTTTTATTTTTTCCTTCCTCAAGTTACCACCTGTTGTTCGTTTTGCTTCCCCACCCTAACATCATCTAAATTTCTAGAAGCCGTTCAAAGAAATATAAGTTTCTATACGTTTTTTACGTTAAATTTCATTAAAAGAGACATGATGAGCAAGGATCTTAAGGTGGCACGAGTATACAAACATAGAAAACCAAAGTTACAAGTTCATTGAGCATAAATCCTTCCAAGTTATTTGACCTATTTTTCAGCCAAATGTAACCTTACAAGAACATATAATCGGTTTAAATAGCAAACCATGTAAAAACCAATCGAATTTGCATACATTACTTCCCGGCCCTAACACTAGACCATGTACAAAGTGTAGATTACTAGTCTCTATATGCTTAATATGACACCCCGTCCGGCGGCGGAATACACCGGACGCGTCAATAGAATTGGATATCAATAGTAACAAAGCACATGGTATTTAATTAGTAAGTCTAATAGGAATTATCTTAAGTTTAGGAAATACAAGTTTTTAAACGTAAATCGACAAATCCATAGCAACAGAAATTAAACAGTCTTTATTTTTATTTCTCTAGGTCCATAGCTCCTATGTCTTGAACGTAATTAGAAATAAGCCATAAATCAAGAACCACCTGAAATATGTGAAAATAAAGTTAGCTACACAAGCTAGTGAGTAAAACACAATTTATACATAATAATATGGAAAATCCGAGATCAACAAGATATGCTGCGCAAACTTATATAATTAGCAATTTCGTAATTATTACCCTACCAGGACACCTAGAATCGTATAGCACACCAATCACTTTAGGACCCATAGTATTTCGTATAGCCATTTTAGCATGAGAACCACTCATGTGATAATTAAAGATAACTTTTAACCAACCGTCGTTTACCGTCTCGATTTATAAGTTATCAATAATTATTTATCAATTTAGGGACATGGCATAGCATAGCATCATAGTATAGCAACAACCGTCATAGCATTGTAAGCATAGTAAACATGGAATTAGAAAGGCCGGGTTTAAATCACCTATCGATGTTGTACATGCAGGTGGGTTTGTCAAACCATTAGCGCTAACATTGTACCGGTGGGTTTACCAAGCAATAAAACTACTTTTAACTAACACATAAGGTTGCATCAAGTCGCGAACTAGATTAACATATTTGTATGATCTCTTTTAGAATAGAAAACGTAATATAGAAAAAGACATATTTCAGCCCCAAAAATAGTACAAAAAGGGGAGTGAATTTACTCACCTTGAATACGAATCAGAAATGATATAGAAATAAATCAACTGGAACCGAGGATTTCCCAAATATTAGTATCACCTAAATAATGAGAATCCTAACTTAGAAAAACATATAGTATAGAAACTAGAATAGAAATAATAAGAATTTACGGAGACTTGGGATTTTTGGTACGAACAGTAACCGAGCGTTTTTATACGAAACCGATTTATTAGTCTTTAAAACTTTGTATTTTACAAAAAAAACCATTTTAGAAAACATTAGTAGTATATTGGTAAAAATACTTAAAATCTTTATTTAATCTTATACATTTTAGTCTTTAATACTTATTATTAACTTAATCATTTGATTAATAAAAGTTATATAATGTATAAATAAATAAAATTATAAAGATCTTAACTTAGAAATGGAACCGTGGTAACAAGAGTTAAGTCTGAAGTCAAATGTTTCGGATTTAGAAATTAAGGTTTTTAAACGAGTTTGAACGTTCGAACGTTTCGTTCAATTATTTATAAAGACATGTTTTTGTATAAAATTTACAACTTAAATCTTTGTAAAATAAAATACACTTATACATATTTTTCTTTAACCTTTAATAACTATTTTTAACAATTAATAGGTTATTAGATTAGTATAATGGTGGTTTAAGTGGTTAATTGAAGTAATTAAAAAGAATGGGGTGGGGGAGGATCGAACCCGTGACCAACACCTCCATACACACACGCACTAACCAATGAACCAAGTCGCGCGTTTGTTGTTTAAACTGGAACATTAATTCTTTTAACATATTACTTGAATCTAAACCCAATTCTCATATGAGCCCTAGATTACAAAACCACCAAATTCGTTTGAACTCGGTAATCCCAGACAAATTAACCATAGGGCTTTTAATCCCCATGGATTTACGGTTCTAATGGTATAAGAAACTTACGATTTGGTGATGTTTTGGTATGGATTTGAATGATGAACAAGTTGCGGCTGCTAGGCTTAAAATCTTTGATATGGAACTGATTTGGGTCGAAATTGATGGATTGCAGAGATAGAGGAGGTCGAGAGGAGTAAGATGAGTGCAAAAACTTCTTGTTTTGCGGAGTGGTCGGCCGGAAACAGTGTGGTCGGGTGAACAGGGGAAGACGCGACAGGGGGGGTGTAATTAATGCGATGTTACATTTCTGGTCCCTGGGCTTTTATGTTTGATTTATTTTAGTTATTAAGTTTTAACTCAAGTTTTAGAAATTGCAATTTTGGCCCATAAGTTAGTTTTTCATAAACTAACTAACTAAAATGACCGAGTCGAGATGTAACGTTTTTATGGGAGACGTTTTTATAGTTTTAGTTCGTTTGAGCTATTAGGAGACTATTACGAGACGTAGAAGCGTCTTTGTTTAACATTTTTAATATTATCTTTTACGAAATATATATATATATATATATATATTTATATACATACTTAGCGTTTTATAGTCAACATATAATTATTATTTGATATACGCGGATTTTTGCGGTGTAAATACGTTTGATTTAAATAAGATACAAATAACGTACGATTCGATATATTTATCCATAATTAAAATGACGTTACATTTTGAGGAAATAGATACGATTAAAATTTAAAAGATAAACAACTTCGGTTTTGAGCCGGACCTTCGGGTTTGGGTTTCGGGGCAGATATCACACTTAACAAGTAATGCAAGTATGCAACCGGTTATAGGCCAATCATTTAAAGGACTCTAAACTTGTAGCCATATTATGAATATGAAATTTTAGGTGTTATGTGTAACGTGATTAAATACAAAAGCCAATTTTTAACCCATGAGCATACTTATAAGGACAAATACCGCAAGTTTTGATGAAAATCTTACTAACATAAACATATAAATTTATATAAACAAATAAACATTTTAGTTTATATAGAAATGAGATATTTTAAGAACACCCTCAAGTTGTGAGAATTTATGATAACCTTACTTCCCGAGTTTTTTCATAGTATTTTTTTGCTTAAATGTTGCGTATATTAAAAATTAGACTTGAAAAAAAGAAAATAAAAAAAATCGTCGTTAAAAAACATATATGTAACTAAACAAATTTACAGCGAAAAAACGTATTACACCTATGTAATATGACGTAAATGTTTTTTTTACTAACATATACATTTTTTAACGACAATTTTTTTTAACTTTTCTTTTTTTCATGTTCTAGTTTTTAATAGGTGTGTAAACGAGACAAGTTGAGCCCGAGCTTGACACTTATCGAGCTTGGCTCATTTAAATTTTCTGAAGCTCGAGCTCGGTTCGAGCCTAAATTTTAAGCTCGAGCTCGACTCGTGAAAGGGAAAAAGCTCGAGCTCGACTCGGCAAGGCTCGATTTGTATTAAACAAACCAATGTTTGGCTCGAGCTCGATAAAAAGCTCGACAATGAGCTCGATAATAAAGACCTATTATGTTATTTTTTAGTAAATGTGAAATAATTATTAAATATTTTAAATAAAAAATAAATTTCTACTAGGCTCGATAAGGCTCGCGAGCCTAGTCGAGTTTTGTATGCAAAGCTCGAGCTCGATAACAAAACGAACATTATTCTAGGCTCGAACTCGGACTCGAGCTCGTTAAGGCTCGGCTCGAACGAGCTTTTTACCGAGTCGATCTCGAGTACCTTGTGGGCCGGTTTGACTCATTTACACCTCTAGTTTTTAATATACGCAACATTTGAACCAAAAAAAACTTAGGAAGTAAGGTTCTCATGTGTTCTCACAACTAGAGGGTGTTCTCAAATTACCCCTCCTTATTTATTATTGCCGGTCTCAAGCCAAAAAGAAGAAATTAAAATTCTTTAACTATATTATCATTTTTAAAATGACTTTATTTTTATAGTTTGATTAACACCTTAAAACATTAAGATGACCCTAGACGATGGCTCCCAAGCCCTTGAGTGCATACCATTTAATTCTAGAACAATCGACCCCTACAATGATTTTTTCATGGTCTTGCAAATAGGTATGCACATTGAGTGTTATAAACCGTTAATATGTATACAGTTTTTCTAACCGATCTTTTGACTTATCTGTATAGAATTACAATTTTGGTATTTAATACTAGGTAAAATATGGATTTTAAGATACATTTGGTATTTATCATGGCAAGTTACATTTAACTAAATATAATTACTTATTTTTTTTAACAATACTTAGTTGTTAGTATCATACGTTTACAAAGTGAAAGCAGGAAATGAGAAAAAAGGTAAACTTTTGGTCAGATTTGTGGTAGGGGAATGAAACATTTGCGGAAAATTTCCCCGACATTGCAAACTTGTTGCATCAAATGCTTACAAAGTGAAGGAGTGTTATGCGACATGTACAGATTAGGTGAGTGAAGCATGGTGTGGAAGAGGCCCTTACAAATTCGTGCAGACACAAGTCAGTGGTCCAGTTGCAAGAGGCTATTAGCGAACATAAACCTATATGGGGATGCAAACAAGTGGATATGGACGCGTGACAGACATAAAGAATTTTCATGCACTTCATTGCAAGGCTTAATTGATTGGAAGACTTGTACGAGAACAATACGTGGCTTCCCATTAAGGGGAACTTCCTGCATTGACGACTAACTCTAATTGCACTCCAACTAGAGTGGTCGGGTGTCACTTACTAAAAGAAGTGTAGCACTACCCACATTAGTATGCCCAATTTGTACTAATCATGATGAGGATATAAATCATCTTTTTGCATTCGATGACTTTGCAAAACATACTTGGACTCAGTTTGGAATTTGGCTGAAAATTCTAATTACGCCATCTTCATTTACGTAGATACAAACCAACTTGGGCTTTAAAAAGGGTCACTAAAACTAAAACTAAAACAAAGAATGGTTGAATCAGTGTTCAAGGTAGCATTATAGTGTATCTAGCAAGTAAAAAATGACAAGGTATTCAATGAATACAAACCAATGGAACAATGAAGGTAAATCAAAGTTACAAGCTTCCTATGAATATAGAATAAGACAAAATTGAGAGGACTAGAATGAAAAAAATTAGAAATCGTTTAATGGTTTGTATGAGTTGTAATGCAGAAGAATGTATTCTATCTTTTTGCTAGTTTGTTTTTAATAAGATTTATCTTCACAGGTAAAAAGAATTATTTATTATCATTATCAGTGTATCATAAATTTAGTATATTAAACTAGGTATAAGACCCGTGTTACACACGGGTTGTACACGATCACACATGTGGGAAAGTCTATAACAAAAACTACAAAACATGGCAGAATTTAGCATGAGAACAATGCGGCATTTCAACGTTTTAACTCAAAAAACTACAACATATGTTTTATCAATAATTAGATATATGTTTTGTAAGGACCTACTAAATATTTCTAACACTTATGTTATAGTCAAGTTTCAAAGTAGTGCATGACTTGAAAAAAAAGTAATATTATATGCCACAGATACTAATGTTAAAAATTCCCATGCTTTTAAGCTTTAACCAAGAAAATGAGTAAACCGATGTTATCGATGTAGAACTGCAAATGCTTAAGCTATATCATGAATAATTATTAGAGAGAACAATAATCTTAAGAAATTGAAATCTCTTTCTAACCTTAAACAAATGACCTCCCTCGATAGTTTAGATATGTGTGATGTACCTGCGCAAAAAAGCAAAGGTCAGGGGTCTTTGGTTTTTTTCTCATAGCTCCATTAATTAAAACATGTGCTTTATTGTTCTAACCTAATTAAAAGGAGCACTGAAAAATTCAATTCTTATATGCTTATAGTTGCTAAAAGTAATTAATTACCTTAACACAAGCCTATTTTCTAGCTGTCTAAGAATTTTGTACATGACGCATGCTTAACAAACCCCAATATTACTTTGTGTTGTTACACTGGATCAATGCTTCCCTAATTGGAATAACGACATCCAGGTTCCCTTCCAATATGCATGCAGAAACTTTTTCCTCCAACTCTGCCTCTGTGCACCTTCTTCAATGCTTTGGAACTTTTCTTCCCATGATCTCATATTAACTTCTGATCTGTTAACATATGTTGAATGCAACAGTTGTTAGTTAACTCAATCACAAAAAAAACATTGAGTATTATGAATTAAATCATCATAAAACGTTAAGTTATAGTAAAAATGATCATAAAGAATTGAATAGGTCAGAAGTTGTAGCAACTTACACATCTGTTTCTTTGATATGGTCCTACAGCAAGAAAACCTCTTTCAAATATGAACTAAATCTGATTTTTAAATAACCAGATTGGGCATGTAATTTTTTTACACACGAGTTTTAGATAAAAGCAATACGCTATAAATATCTACGTTTTCAACTCATAAACACACAATATCAAGCACAACAGAACAAAGAATATGATTTAAAAATTGATAAGAAAAGAGGGGAATTATCACAAGTGTAAGAAACAAAATAAAACTAAACATGATAATGGTGGAGATGAATGTAAGAAATCAAGAATAAATATGAAGCACGGATTAAACTTAAATCCGAGGTTTGTTTCAAGTATCCGTGAGAGATATAATTCAAAAACATGGTAAACACATGAGGAATTACAACGAAACACAAAAGTATATGATACTAAAAAGCAATCGAGAACCTAAATGTAGGAGATAAGTTTAAGAAATCAAAACACCAAATCAGCAAAAAAAAAAAGAATTATGGATATGTAAACAACAAATCAATTACAACCAAAAGACATGGAAACACATGATCTAATATCCAAATCTAACATCAATAACAGTATGAATTTCAATATTGAATTTAAAAAGACAAATGTATTCAAAAGAATGTAGTTAGTTAACAATAACAAAAAAACAAAATCAAACCATTCTAAAAAAACAATAAAACAGCTAATAAGAGTGAATAAACAAACCAAAGTTTTAAAAAAAGCTGATAAACAAAAAAACATGAAAAGGATGTTGTTAGTTGACAATAACAAAGAAACAAAATCAAACCATTCTACAAAAACAATAAAACAACCTAACAGATTTAATAAAGAAACCAAAAGTTTAAAAGACAGGGAAATATCCAAATATAAAATTTCACCTAACCTTAAGAGTATGAATTTCATCATCGAATGTTAGACCCATGTTCCTACACGGGTTGCTCAAATACTTTTACAAACGACATTCACCAGTTTTCTTATACTTTTAAAAACATATAAATTTTTTTACTTTTAACAATAGAAACTCATTTTACATATCACTACAATTAACTACCAACATATAAATTTCAAGATTTAATAAAATTCGTTACATATTCAATTCAAATGAAAGTTGGTTTCATCAGCTTCTAAAAATGATAAAATGAGTTACCTTTTTAACTGGAATTCCGTGTTAGGATAATTTAATCATTTGTTCACCTTCTTGAAATCCATCTCCTTGCACCTAAATACAACTTCTTAAACTTCAATAATCTGAAAGAAGACATAATATGCAATTGCAAGAGCGAAACATCATCAAAAACTAATTTTAAGAAAAAGTTTTTTTTTATATCCATAGTCTTACTTCTTTATATACAACCAAATGCACACATTAAAATAATAGATTACATAAATAACATAATTTTACTTAGAACGACCTATATATTGTTTAAGCATCTGCATAAACAAATAATAAAAACAAAAGTTCACCTGAATTGCTTGATAAAGAAAGTAGTCTCCAAATGTACAATGCAAGGATGTTTTGTCATCTACAATAAAAACATGAGGAATATATTAAAGTCAAACTCTACAAAGGCCTACAGCAAAACATAAGAGGAAATGAAAAAACCATCCATAAAATGAAGAAGTTGTATATTACATCAAGTTTTGTTTGACGAAACCAGCATTTACCAATTGAATTCTAATTTTCAAAGATAATTAGATAAACACTTGCATCAACTATGAACTTCTGTTTTAGTAATGACTGATCTTAACATTAATCAAAACATATACAAATCCAAATGAGGTTTGTATTAGCCCTCACATTTCATGACCTTCTCTTTAGTTTAAGATTATCGAATGCCTTGTAATTAACATAACATAGGTCCCACATGTTTTTATTCAAAGCCAAGTCTGAAAGCTTCAAACATTATACATTCTACCCGTTTGACCCATTAAGCCAGTTTGAACCTTTTAGTTGTACATGTCAGACCAAAATACGATCGTAGAAGGATACCTGATTTGAAGAAGACGTTGGTGGATTGTTGAGATGAAATGGAAGAAATGAAGAGATAGGTGAAAGAGAAAGGGGAAAGGCAGAGGAAGAAACTGGAGTGTGGAGAGATTTAAAAGTTTTTGAAATTCAAAACAAATTAATTTGAAAGAGATGAATCGATGTGAAGAGGATTGGTGGTGACGTCAGGTAAGGTTAAAAAGGAAGGACGTGGATGTGCTAGGCTTCTGACACGTCATTTTCATTACATCATTTCTAACTCTCCTTTAGTGGAGTAGTTAGATGTACCTTGTGTGGTTTTAAACCCAAAACATCCAAGTAAAATTTTCCAATGTACCTTGTGTGGTTTTAAACCCAAAACATCCAAGGGGCAAAATTTTCCAATTTCCTTTCACAAACTCAAACAAAAGATTATTGATAATTATTACTCATCTTATAAAACAAAATATATTATATGTTATAAAAATTTTATTAGTTAATGGTTTAAAGTAACTCAAAACCTAACAAATACTAAAACTGAGGAAAATATTATAAATTATAGATTCAGTCACGACGTAGGTTTCCTAATATTATTATTAAATGTATTTTTTCTGTAAAGTCAAACTACCTTACTCTTTAATTATTATACTCAAACATATCCTTAGTTTAAACTTAAAATCTTTCAAAAATAAGGCTTTTAAAAGCAAAGTCTAAGAGCATTCATAGTGGAGTATTCATAGTGGAGTAATCAAATGTTTGTGAGTGTGGTTTTTATATTTTAGGGGGTTGTTATGATTGTTGTGAGTGGAGGAAAGAGAAAATTTGATCGTGGAGGAGAGAGAAACTTTATATTTGAAAAACTACTGTTCACCCCCTATAATTTTTTAATGATTATAAAAAATGATTGTGAGTAGAGGATAGAGAAAATGGTTGTTTTTAGTGTAATTATAGAGATAAAAATAGTTCATTCACTGTGAATGTTCTAAAAATACTTATTTCTTTTCTAAAAGTATTAGTACAATCTAAGTTGCGGTGATTTTCCTAAATATAAAACTAAGTCACTCAACTCAAAATATATTATCTTCCAACCACGTGTAAATCAAAGTCTAGAAAACACTTCACAAAACACAACTCATGTTGCAATAATTTCGTTTTGAAAACAAAATGCTCCAAATCTGACCACTTCATACAACACATTTCTTCTTCTTCATCATCACTTCCCATTTCACACCATGGCAACCGTCGTCGTTAACCTCTGTTTTCACTCTCCCTTCATCCACCACCGCCCCACCACCACACAACCACCATCAAAACCCACCACTAAACTACTTCTCTCATCATCACTCACCACTCATACTCATCCTCATCCTCCTAATTCCCATATCCATCCCTTAAACATACCAACCCCTGTTTCCGATGTTTCTGGTACGAGGCCTGATTTTGAAGCTTACTCACTTCCGACGTTGTCGTCCCCGGACCAACGGGGACCTCCTCGTTGGTTTACTCCATTGGATGTCGGAACTTCACGTCTACAAAACCCACCTCTTCTTCTTTATTTACCAGGTATCTTCATTATGTTAATAATAATTTCATTTTGGGGATTGGTTGTTTTACAATGTTGTGTTTTCAGGGATTGGTGGATCTGGGCTTGGTCTTTCTTTGCATCATCGTAGACTTGGAGAGTAAGTATAAGCATAACCATCACATCACATGACATGATGGATATTGGTTTTTAACGGTCCTAACTTTCACCTTCTGGTTAATACTCCTACAAACTATCGAATTGGCTGGTAACAACGGTCCTAACTTTTATAGCTTTGTCAACCATTGTTAAAAAAAACTGTCGTTAAGTTTTTTTCGAATTCAGGACATGCGCTTTAGGGCTTTTGATTGGAAAGAGAATACGAGTCGATTGATGTGAAAGTTACATCGTAATGGCACTCTAAACGACGAAACGGTGCTTCAATTTGATGTAGAAATTTTGTCGTTCAGAGCATCGTTTCAAGATAATTTTTACATCAATTGACTCGTATTCTCCTTTCGGTCAAAAGACCTGAAATATCGGTCTTGGATTCGAAAAAACTTAACGGTGTTAAAATTTTTTTAATGATTGCCTGTTGGTTGTCAAAGTGATATAAGTTGGGACCGTTGCCAGCCAATTCGATGGTTAGGACTTGTAGAAATCAAAAGGTGAAAGTTGAGACCGTTAAAAACCAATATACCTGAGTATAATGTAACATTTGGTTTGTAATCATTTGTTCGTGAATTTAGTGTAAATGGATTGTTTAACTCAATGTTCTTGGGTACAATATGATGACACTTTGACTAACTTGTGATTTGTTTTTTTTTACTTGTTAATGTAGGATGTTTGATATATGGTGCTTACATATACCTGCTACAGATAGAACTTCATTTCCAGGTTATTTTTACTTTCTTGATTGGTTTTAATAGTGCGCCAGCCGCCAGGTGCTGTGTAATATGAGCGCCTTGAGGCGGCGCCTCTCGTATCTCTGGGTCAAAATTTGGTTAATATTAGGGTGTAGGTGGCTGGGTCAAAATTATGGTTGATGTGTAAAACCGACGTAGAGCAGAAGCAAGAATAAATTGCGAAGAATAATTCTCAAGAAAAAGTTGATAAATTTCTAATGTTTAAGCAGGTTTGTTAAATTAAGACAATAAATAGACATATAAACAGTGGCAAAGCCTAAGTTTTTGTAGCACGGGGCTGAAAATCATAGGATTCACATTTTGCATTTTACACGGGGCGAGATCATATATATATATATATATATATATATATATAATTTAAGGTATTGGAACTTCTGACAAGAAAACGTGCAGGGGCCGGTGCCCATCTGGGCCCCTTAAAGGATCCGCCCCTGCACATAAATCTTGTCTACCAAAGATTCATGTTTTTTAGGCTATAAAAAGGAAAAGATCGAAGATCGCAAAAATGGGGGAAAATCTTGGCTCATGAAATTGGGTCTGACAGCAAGGCCAAACAGCCATAGGAGTGTGATGGATGATTCAGATTGTCGAGACCTTTTAGTTCACTGGTTATAGGCCTCGTAACTCCCCTAGCTCTGGTAATGAACATTTGAAATTGGCCCTTTCTACCTTGTTTCCTCTTGTTCAAGTGGTCCTAGTAAGAGTGCCAACTTTTGGTTTGCAAACCCTTTCATACATGATGTGTGTGCCTCATGCATGCGTTTAGGGATCAAAACGCTTCAGAGCGCCTCACAGTTTTTAAAACCAAGCTTGCTTATTAGACTTTACATATTTGTACACAACTTGGGTAGAATGTGACTTAAAGCTGACTCTCATATGTCTTCTAGCTACTTCTTTGTTATGGATGTTCTGCTGTTGACAGTTCTCACCATCCTTTTAAGTTTGAAAAATAAACGAGTAATAAATTTGATCTTTTCATATAAATTTGAAGGCCCAAAAACATAAAGTTGGACAATTGAATGACTTTTTTCAGAGCTAGTAAAGATGGTTGAAAGAGCTGTCAGATATGAGAATTATCAATCACCCGACAGGCCAATATATCTCGTGGGACAATCTTTTGGCGCTTGCCTGGCACTATCCGTTGCAGCACGCAATCCTGAGATTGATATTGTTTTAGTTGTAGCCAATTCAGGTGACTTACAAGCCTGTGTTTCAAGGTATTTTGTTTTCGGTTTCCAGTATCCTTTAATCTTGTCTTCTTTGCAGCTACATCTTTTAATGGCTCGCAGGTGCGCCCTCTAATACCTGTGTTAGAAGCCACTTCAAAGGAACTTAATGCTGGCCTGGATTATATTATCAATCTGATAACAGGTGCTCATAATTCATAACTTCCTGTATTTACATGGTCGATTTCAACTTCCGGTTGAAAATAAATCTTTGTTTTAAAAACAAGTGGTTTTTCAATTTTTTCCGTTGGATATATAGGCATGGATTCAACAGTAGCAGCAGAAATCTCAAAGGTTCTTGTAACCATGACCACTGACTTCCCTGTAAGCTTCGGTTGTTAAATATTCAAAGGTTCTTGCATTTCCTACACGGTCAATTTTTTTTTGTCATTGGTTTAGGGTGTGTTCGATAAGATTTTTTTATATAAAATAGATGAAAGTGTGGAGTTATATGTTGATACATAGGATTGATGGTTCGATATAGGCGCTATGTAATGGTTATTAACTTGAATTAAAAACTTAAACATTATCCAGTTAATTATTGTCAGATAATGATAACAGATTGATGGTTGAGGTCACAGGGCCTAAGAGAGTCATTTTCTGTGGAGACACTTGTATGGAAACTGAAGTTGCTTGATTCGGCTTGTTCATACACCAATTCACGCCTACATGCTGTCAAAGCTCAGACACTAATTCTTTCCAGGTTCACGGTTCACCGTCTATAATATTTTAATTTGTTTGATTAAATTACACATATGTAATCACCCATTACAAGTACTTTGGGAACACATGTTTTGTTAATTATTTTGTATATTTTTTTCACTGCGTAAGAAGCTTCCTGTAGGCCGCTAACCCAACTGCTCATCTTTGCAGTGGCAAGGATCAGCTGTTACCAAGTAAACAGGAAGGTGAAAGACTTAACCGTTTAATACCAAAATCTGATGTTCGTACGTTTGATGACAGTGGTCACATGCTCTTTATGGTAGGGGATCTCCTATGTATCAACATGCATGCTGTGGTTTTTTTGTTTGTTTGGATTTTGCCTAAATGTTATATACTTTCGATATGTCTCAGGATCAAAATCATGACTTGGTTACTATTCTAAAAGCCGCCGGTTTCTATCGCCGTAAAAGAAATCTCGATTATGTGTTAGATTACTTGCCACCGACCGATTATGAGTTCCAAAAAGCAAGAGAATCACACAGGTACCTCAATAATATTATCTCAAGTGATTAACAATGGCTGCAATACTTTTCAGATCATTCATAACATATTTTAACACTCATTTGTTATATTAATCAATCAAATAAATCAAGATTTGTGGAGGAAGCTTTTTCGCCTGTGATGTTTTCTACATTAGAAGATGGAAAGATTGTTAGGGGGCTCTCAGGGATACCTTCAGACGGTCCGGTTTTGATCGTTGGGTATCATATGATGTTAGGGCTTGAATTGGCTCCTCTAATTGCTAATATTTATGCCGAAAGAGGGATTTTGGTGAGGGGTGTCGCACATCCGTTGATGTTTAACAAACTGAAACAAGGAAGAATGCCTAGTTTGTCAAACTATGATACACATAGACTTATGGGAGCAGTTCCTGTGTCACCAACTAACTTATTCAAACTATTGAAACTAAAGTCACATATCCTTCTTTATCCCGGTGGCATGCGTGAGGCTCTTCATAGAAAGGTAACATTACGGTTATTAGCATTCGACACTATTTGTACGAGTGTACATTACTGTCGGTTTTGCAAAATGGATGATTGAATTTTTTGAGTTTTTAGGGTGAAGAGTACAAGTTATTCTGGCCCGAGCAGTCGGAGTTTGTCAGGATGGCTGCTAGATTTGGAGCCAAAATCTTACCTTTTGGTGTTGTCGGAGAAGATGATATTGGTGAAGTAAGTCTTCTATTAGTTGACATGTCAACTGCCATGTCACAACGGCTGTCTACATTGCAGTGCACGTGGCATGCCACGCCATCATGATTGTCTGTGGCATGCCACATGTGCATTATGTGGATTAAATTCAAGCCACATGATTGCACTTAACTAAACATAACTGATGAATTTGTTTATTCAGTTAGTTTTTGACTATGAGGACCAAATGAAGATCCCCTATCTAAGAAGCTTTATACAGGAAATAACCGAGGAGGCAATACGGCTAAGGTACCATACCTTGTATTTATTAGGTTTAACGCATCAGTATTATACCAAAGTGTTTAAAGTTATATAATTTGACAGGAGCAACACTGAAGGAGAGGTAGCAAATCAAGATGTACACTTGCCAGTGATGAGTCCCAAAGTTCCCGGACGGTTCTATTACCTTTTTGGAAAGCCAATCGCAACACAAGGTATGTTCACAAACTGTTGCAGATTATGTACATGTTTTTTTTCTGGACAATGATGAACGAATGAAAATTGATCGGTTTGCAGGGAGACAGGAGGAGTTAAAGAACAGGGAAAAGGCGCACGAGCTGTATTTAGAGGTGAAGTCAGAGGTAGAGAGTTGTTTATCTTATTTGAAAGAGAAAAGAGAAGGTGATCCTTATCGGAGTATATTATCGCGCTTGGTTTACCAGCTCAGACATGGCCGTGAAAGTGAGATTCCAACATTTGAACCGTAGAATTCAATTTTGAGTCAGAAGTTAAAGAAGTGATAGCCATGCGATGGTATGATACGCGATATAGTGCTAGGGAGATAGGAAATAAATGTTGTGATTATACTAGTTGGTATGAACTATGAAGAATATAAGATATAGATACAAGCCATTTGAAGCTCAGGCATTATTATTGTTTGTTAACCTAACCCTTTTAACAAAACAATTATATATGAATCATTTTTGCAATTATGTTTTGGATGGACTGTTGGCCACTTAGCGATCCCACTTTCGTCTCGATTCCCTGTCTTTTTGTCGTTGGAAGCGTTGAAAAATGGCAGGCTCATTGCTGATCAGGTAAAACATGAAAACAGAAAACTTGCTTTCTGTTTTTGTTGGATGCGGACGCCCTCTTCTCCTGCCGGGGTTGTTGATCTACATCTATATCTCGCTTAGCCTCGGCTCTGTCAACCTTGCAAAGACCGCTGGTCCTAGGCGTGTGGCGGAGCAGATATCTTCTCATGTGTTTTAGTTTAAAAGTTAAGCTAAGGCCCCTGGGTTAACATTGATTCAATGGTGAAATTTATTAAATTATGAAATACAATCTCAAAGGTTGCATACTTGCATGGTAAATTAAAACTATGAGTAGATTACTTTTTGTATGCATGAGTTCTGCAAAATCTAACCATTTGAACCTTAAACTTTAAATCCGTTTATTTGAATCTTGACTTTTCACTTTTGTTTTTTTTTTTGTATACCTAAGACTAATTCTGTTAGTTGGCACCGTTACCAGCCCCCATGTGAGCTTCAAATGAGGGGTATATTCACTCTCTCATCCTTCAATAAATAATACATTCCAAACCATTTACCTTCTACTTCTACAAACCCTAACCACCAACAATCACCACCAGAACATTAACAATGCTCACCGTCAATCCCAGAAACCTCACACTCACTCTCTTTCTAATCAGATATTCAGAAACCACCCACCATCACTTCTTCCTGCCATCCATGTTACTCATCCTTCGTTTTTCAGTCACCATCACTCACCAAAATCGATTTTCATCAACCCACCACCATCAAACCAAGTTGCGACTGATGAAATCGAAAAGATTATTCAAATTTAGGGGCTAGGGTTTTAAACCATAAGATGAAACAGATGGGGTTGAATTAGGCCGGTTTAAACATATGGGGCTTCGATTAAAGCGTTGGTTGCACGTTTTATGTTTGCTTCACTTGCAGGTAGAGGTCAAAACTGGAAGTGGTGGTGACAATGGTGGTGGCGAGCGTCGATGGGGTGGAGGCTATTTCCTTCGATTACATGATGTTTTGCATATGGGGCTTTGATTAGGGCTTGTTTCCGTCTGAACTTGCAGTTGTAGGTGGTGGAGGTTGACTGTGGTAATGGCATTGTTTGTGGAAGATGGCGACGGTTTTGGTGTTGGTGGAGGTTGATGGTGCAAGTGGTAAAAGGTTAGACCAACAAATCAGAATGGTGACGGTCAATATTGATGAATGTCGGTTTGGTTGATGATGATGATTATGATGATGATGTGGTGGTGGTGGTGGTGGCCGATGCTGATGATGGTTTGTGATAATGACAAGGAGGATGTTGGTGGGGGAAAATGATGATTATGATGATAGATTAAATGAATGAGAAGTGTAGTGGTGGTGAAGAATAGTTTATGACGTTGGTGGTGAAGAATTTTTGGATTTTTAAATTTGAACGTTATTAGAAGGGGCATTTTTGTCAGTTCATTAAAAACTGACGGAAAAATAAACTTTGTTAGTCTTAGATAAACAAAAAGAAGCAAAATGAAAAGTCAGGGTTCAAACAAATGAATTTAAAATTTAGGATTAAAATAATTAAATTTTATAAAACTCAAGTACATAAAAAAAAATAATTTATTGTTTAAAGTGTAAGTTGTTTATTACCATGTCAATTATTATGCTCGTTGTTAAAATTACATGCATGTATGATTGTTTGGTCAATTTATATAGTAAATAAAACAAGTGTTAATGTGATTTCTTACCGTTGTTAATATATGTGATTTTGAAAAGAACACGCGGCACACGCCGAATATATATCATACTAGGTTTAATGCCCGTGTGTTACACACAGGTTAAATAATAATATTTAAAAATAACTTATAGTCATTATGTTTAAGTATATGTAATTTTTTAATATCTAAGTATTTGGTCCATCAACTTATGCATGATGAAAAATTTCATACAATTTTCCTCCCAAAATTCCTATTATAGATCAAATATTTTCCCTCCTATAATTGCCCCCTAAAATCTTAATTTATTAGATAGATGTATGTGAACTCTAAAAGGTTCAAATAACAATCTTAATGGTTCGATTAGCGCTGTTATACTACAAAATGACAAAATCTAAATTCTTTAAAAAGTCTAAGAATTCGTGAGATGATGACATATGACATTTTCTTAAAATTACAAGGGAGGGTAAAATTGGTAATGTCTCTATAGTTCAAGTTTCACTCCATTTTTAACGTCCATAACTTTTACATATATACGTCATTAAATTTTTTTTTTTAAATTGCACCATAAAAACGAGCATTTTCTTATCTTTAAAACCTGTATAATATTCATATATAAAAAACAAATTTTTTTCCACTTTTTTTAGCTCGTTGTGTTATTTGTCAGGTTATTGTGTTATTTGTCAGGTCATTGTGTTATTTCGTCAGGTCATTTTGTTATTCCTTCATATCATTGTGGTATTTGTCATGTCATTATGTTATATTATGTCATTGTGTTATAACACATTGACCTTATGAAATAACACAATGATCTGAAATAACACAATGACTTAAAAAAACAAGCTATAATATATTTGAGATGTTGCACAAATAAAACAAGTAATGGATTTTAGATGTTATGTTATGTTATGTTATCGCATATGACTATGTCAACAATGAAAACAAGTTATAAAATTTGACATATTGTGTTATTATGTTTGTTTTATTTGTATTTGAAAACAAGTTATAATATAACACAATGATATAATATAACACAATGAACTGACAAATAACACAATGACATGATTAATAACGCAATGACCTGACGAAATAACACAATGACCTTACGAATAACACAAAGAGTTGAAACATGAAAAACAAGTTATAATACATTGGAGATGTTACATAAATAAAACAAGTAATGAATTTGAGATGTTATTTTATGACATGTGGCTATGTTAACAATGAAAACAAATTATAATACTTGACATATTGTGTTATTATGCGTGTTTTATTGTATTAAAAACAGTTATAATATAACACAATGGCATAATATAACACAATGAGCTGACAAATAACATAATGAGCTGACTAAATAACACAATGACCTGACGAGTAACACGATGAGTTGAAACATGAAATGCAAGTTATAATATATTTGAGATGTTACACAAATAAAACAAGTAATGGATTTGATATGTTATGTTATGTTATGTCATATGACTATGCCAACAATGAAAACAAGTCTAAGATTTGACATATTGTGTTATTATGTATGTTTCAGTTTGTATTCGAAAACAAGTTATAATATAACACAACGACCTAATGAAATAACACAATAACCTGATGAAATAACACAATGATCTGAAATAACACAATGACCTGACGAATAACACAATGAGCTAAAACATGAAAAAGAAGTTATAATATATTTAAAATGTTACACAAAAAAAACAAGTAATGGATTTTAGATTTTATGTTATGACATATGGTTATGCATGTTAACAATTAATACAAATTAAAAGATTTAACATATTATATATACATCTAAAATGTAATGTCGGTGATGGCCATGGGCCAATCACTGACTGCCACGTGTACTTTGATTTTTTCTTTTTTTTTTTACTTTTTTCTAAACTGCATGTTTGATGTTAAATATTATATGGTAGGAAACAAAACAACTAATGTGGACTTGGTCTATTGGTTAGCGCGTGTTTGTGTAGTGGTACAGCTCCTCGGTTCGAAACTTGGGAGACACATTTTTTTTCTATTATACTTTGGTACTTGATTTTAAAATATTTAATACTTAAACCTTTATTTATTGACATATTTCCGGATTTGTCTTATGGTTTTTTCTAACGTGTAACGAAGTCACATATGAAAGACTTGGCCGGCGCATATGAGACTTTTTTTTATCAACGAATGTGACGAAGTCAAATACGTAAGACCCGAATGTGTGACCCGGCCGTTGCAATGACGTACGCGACATGAGACCTTTTTATCAATGAATGTCACGAAGTCAAATACGTAAGACCCGAATGTGTAACCCGGCCGCTGCAACGCGCGGCACGGTCTTAAATCTAGTTAATTATGTTATAATGTATGTTTTATTTGTATAAAAAAAAACAAGTAATAATATAACACAAAATGACCTGACAAATAATACAATAACTTGACAAATAACAAAATAACTTGACGAAATAATTCAATGAGTTGGAACATAAAAGAAATTGTTTTCTATTCATCAATATTGTAATATTGTATGTGTTTTGAAGATAAAAAAATGTTCATTTTTTTTGTTGAACTTTTATTAAAAAGTAATGTCGTATGTAAAAGTTATGAACATTTAAAAAAGAGGGTAGAATTTGAAAAGGGGCAAAGACTAATATACCATTAGCTTACCATTTAAAGTTTCAAGTATTTACTATTATGCCACATTATGTTTTTAAGGCACTAATCTTCATTTAATATTGAGTTAAGTGCAAAATGCACCTCTAAGGTTTACACCCAATAGCACTTTGCATCCCCGTATGAAAATTTAGACTCTTTGCAACCCTAAGCTTTCTAAAGTAGGTCATTTGCATCCCTCGGTTAAGTTGACCGTTAGTTGACCATCCAAATTGTTGTAAAATTACATATTTACCCCTCTCTTATATGTTTAATAAAACCACCCACCCACCTTGATTACATCTATCCCCATCTCACATGTCCTAATCTTCACATTAATCTTCATATCAATAAAACAAACATACAAATTCACAAGGTCCAGGTTAATAACTTATCCACTCAAATGCATCATTTCCATAAACGCAAATCAACGATCAAACACACACACACAAACTTTGCTTCACTATTTAACCTACCAGACTTCATTCTCTCATCTCAACAATTCCATGTAAACAACATTCAAATAGGAAAATCTAACAATCATGCTTCAATTTCATCAAATCTAAATAAAAACTCATCAAAATCCAACCAAAAAACTTACTTGATAATTGATAATGACGTAGTTGAGTTGTGAAAACAGATTCTAATAACCAAAGATTTGAATTGACTGGTGCTTCGATTGGTGCACAACGGTAGAACACGATTACACGAAGGTCGGTCGGATGTTGGATTCGCCTCCGCTTCCGTCTGGCGGAGCTGGAAATCACACATCGAACATCCTTCATTGCTGCGTCCATGCCATTGAGATTACACAACTGTAATGAATCTAAAATTAATAACCTTTAAAAGTGTAGAACAAAGAAGGAAATAGTCATGGAATTATAGTACTGGTTATCGAATCCATCAATGGTGATTTGCTTCGTTGCTGATAAATAATTGCTCGATTATTTGATTTGGTATTTAATTTGACTTTTGATATTCTAATTTGGCATGAGAGTGAGCCATCGACTTGCATGATTTTGTTTTTCACTTTTGTGGTCTTCTTTTAGCAGATTGGGTTTGTGTTTCTTTTGGGTTGTAAAAAGTCTGTTTTACCCTTTTAAATAATGGTCAACTAACGGTTAATTAACGGTCAACTTAACGAAAGGGTGCAAATGACCGACTTTAGAAAGCCTAGGGTTGCAAAGGGTCTAAAATTTCACATGGGGTTGCAGAGTGCTATTTAATGTAAACCACAGGGGTGTATTTCGCACTTAACTCTTTAATATTAGATCTAATAGCCCGTATGAATTCTTAGACCTACTACAAATTTTAGATTTTGTAGTTGAATCTAATTCTTAGTTCAATAGCCACATTTTTACATGAACTTATTCATTGATAATTTCTATCTCCTAGTGTGATAACACATTGTCACCTACATTGATGTTAAACGTTCATCACCAACGGTTTTCACATTTCACAACACTGAATATAATAACTTAACATTGGGCACACGTATAGCATATTGTATAAACTTCTAAAAGGCAAGGTCGGGGATAAAATCCGGCCTTGCCTTTTGTTAAATAAAGTTTGGTTTGAAATGTTTGGTTGAGTGGTTGGATAGGGCAATGTAAGTTATTTAATTTGGCTTGAGGTCTCTGGTTCGATTCTACAAACAACATTTAATTTTTAACTTTTTGTTTTCTTCGTCTTACACAATAAAGTATTGTAAATTATTCGATCACAAGCTTATATAATTTAGTTTTTCTAAATTTTTAGGTCCTGATGTTATATTAATATCGTTATCACACGTCAAAGTTTTGTTCTTTACTCTAAAGTTTTCAACTTCGTCGCCCGTGTGGGACCAACGTCGCGTTAAACATTTTGATTGTTTAAGTCAATTTATAATTTTTACCCAATGCTCCACTTTGATATAGTTACGACTTTTACCACCCGACTTTGACTTAATTATCATTTTAACCTCTAAGTTTGGATATATTTCTGTCCATCGAATTCGCCTTTCGGCACACATTACGTTTTACACCGTAACGTGCGAGACATAAAAAAATATATCAACGGGCATGAAGAAGTCACACACGCTAGACACGGCCGCCGCATCGCGCGGCCCAGCCTTTTAACTAGTTCAACTTAAATATTAAGTCAAGACATTTTTTTTCCTTGTCATCATCCTTATATAACAAGTCTATTTTAATCCTAGGTTAGAAACTCTTAAATTAAATAGGTTAAATAGATACGTGATATATATAGTAAAATATATATGTTTCTCATGTAGAGTTTGTACGTGTTTTAATTGTTTTTCGTCTAGTTTTAATTAGAATTTGTATACTATTGAGTCGCGTTTGATTTTGCAGCCTTCGATGTTAATTTATAATGAAAGGGGCTAGAAATGGAGTTAATTAAGTGAAGACCCGAAAGCTGGAGCGAAGCAGGAGATTGCAAGGAGGATCAAGGAGCAATCTGATGAAAAAACGTCACCACGCCACGTGCCAGGGTGAAATGGTGCCACCGCATGACGTGGTGAGGAAACAAACAAGCGCATCTAAATAAGCACGCCGCGTTACGCGGCCAGAAGACTCCACCTCACCGTGCGACGCGGTGATGCCAATTTGGCAGAAAGTTTCGAGCGTCTGATGGGTATTTTGCATAAAGTGTTGGTAAACTTAAAACCCTAGACAGTTATGAAAGGAAAGCAGTTTTGGGCGTAATCTGAGCTAAAGACAAGATTTTTGCAGTGTTTGAGGGCAGAGGATCACGTTTCTGAAGTGAAGAAGTCAGCAGGAACGGAGAGTTTGTGGGTTCCATCATTTGAAACTCTTTTCCTTTATTTTCTTATTCTTCAACTATGAACTATTTCAATTGTTTCTTGTTCATTTGCTTTATGTTAGGCTAAACTAACTAGAATCACCTAGGTTGAATGATGAACCATTAGTTTGTTTGATTGTTATTTGGGATTTTATGAAGTAAGGTTTTATGATTAAAGTAACTGTGTATTGTTTCTTTCAATTGATTCATTCTATATGCTTGAATCGGTTTGGTTGATTGCTTTGTTTTATTATACTCTTGGTGAATGTCTTTCATATAATAGGATTTGGTTGAGTCAAATAGTTTGCCATATTTGCCTCTTGTGATTGACTTGCAAGAAGATCCTAAAAACAAATGCTTTAACAAAAATGGACAAAAGTGTGTAGCTTTCCTAGTAATCGCGAGGTGAAAGGGATATTGGTAAGTCCTATTTGACAAATTAGCTAAACTTAGTTTTTCGTGAGGAGTCCGTTTAGAATTAATTGGTCAAGTTTGTTTATCAAGTCAGTTAAGGTCTTTAAACCACTGTTGATGTCCGAACTGTGAGGTATGATGTCAAGTTAGGTACTTTATCATAATTTGTTAGCAACTGTGAAGGAGCGTAACTTAATTAACTAGTTTTCTTAAGAACTTGATAGGAATTTATAAGTGTCTTCTCAAAAAGGGTTGAGGGTCCTAGTTATACCATAAATATTCTCCGCTTTGTCGCCTTAAAACTCATGGATTTTCTTTTGGTTGTCCGAAAACTTACAAGGTGGTCACCAATCCTTGATTGCTTCCACCCAAGCACGCTTAACTGTGGAGTTATCCTCTCATTCACTAGGATTAAGCCCAAACATGTTGTTGGTATTTTATGTTGAACATTCCTTATGAACCGAAGATTTTTTATGTCCAAGACCAATGTGAAAATTTCCTAGAGTGTTGCATTATAAATATTCAAGAGTAATTTACTATTTTGGCCCCTGTGGTTTGTGACATTTAACCATTTTGGCCCAAAGTTGAAACTTTTAACATATCAGCCCCCAACATTTTATTTTTTAACAGTTTCGGCTCGTAACACTAACTTTGTTAATTTTTTCCTGTTAGTGGAAGGGTACTTTGGTCTTTAAGACTTCAAGGTTGTTTATGTAATTTACAAACTCTTTACATATTTAAGGGGCTATAAATTACCAATATAACACCATAACTTTTTTAAATATCAAAACGTTATTAATAATTATAATAACAACAAAAATAATACTAAATCTCACTTTATGAAATCAGTTGATCTTTATTTTTTAAAAATTGTTTTAACAAAAATCTTGCGCAACATTTATGTTAATCTAACAAAATCATATTGCGTTGATGGTTGTGTGACCATATATACATAAAACTATGATGACTTCGGAAGTATGTTTAGATGAGTTTTTGACGGTTTATAATAGTGATTTCGATAATTCCTATGATAAAACTAAAAGATGAAATATAACGTTTGTGTGAGAGTTTCAAAAGGAATCGTGAGTGGTCATATAAATATTTTTGAGTTATAACAAACGCGCTCGATAACTTAACCGACTATAAAAATTATTTTCCAATTATGAAGGTATTTAATTAATATCTTTATTTCACTATTAAATGTTGGTATCAATTAAGTTATCTTTGTTTGAATATATTCTATTATTATTATTATTATTGCTATCATTATCGATTTATTAATATTATTATTAGTATTATTTTTTATATTTAAAAAACTTGGGTGTTAATAGTCTTAATCATGTATGTACATACGTTGCCACTTAAGTGTGTAAGGGCTTTGAAACTTACGTAAAATTAAAGTTAACAAAGTTAATGTTATGGGCCAAAACAGTTAAAAAAATAAAACGTCATACACTAATATATTAAAAGTTTATTTTTTAACAAAAGAGCTAAATGCCCAAACTACAGGGGCTAACATAGTAATTTACTCAATATTTAATTACAATTTACAAAATTACAATATATATTAGCTTAAGAAACATAACTCACAAGTATGATTTTAAATACTTCGACCGTTGTTGCCACCCATAGCCCACGACCATCAAGTTTTCAGTTAAATCATCGGTGTCGCAATCACCTATCACGAATGCACCTTTGTTGACGGTTACTTTAGTGTACATTAGAATATTTCCATAGATGACATTATCGTATTGATGATGAGACTTTGAGAGATGGTTTTATTTGTTATATTTAAAAGACAAATCCTTACTAATTTTTTCACTTGCCACCCTCTGTTATCTTTTTTCATTCTTTGTGTTTTTTACTCGACCCGGTGAATACTCGTTGGTCTTCCCATTTTATGACCAACGCTTTGTGGCATTTGCCCTATTCATTTTGTAAAACCCGATCCGTTTGGATTATGCATGTAATTTCCGTTATCAATGAGATAAATTAATTTATTCTTCATGTGTGTTTATTTAAATTTACCAATTTAGTTAGACTAAACAATAGAAAACGGCCTTTATGTTTATTGAAATATACACTTTCATCTTCCTGAGTGTTCATTTAAATTTACGTATTTAGTTAGACTAAACAACAGAAATTAAAACGACTAATTTCTCGTTGGTTTCATAAATCTCAATTCATTTCTACCAAATTCATTTCGGTTCATATGCATATCCATATACTTGTTTCAGTTGAGCAAAATATATAATTTATATGCATATCAAGTGTCGATAAAATGTGTGTCTGTCTTTTTACTAGATTTGTTTGATTGCTGTATCTTTTTTTGTTTTACATTAAGGAGCTTATTTGCTGGTGTTCAAAGGTATAAAAATTGTATCCTTAACCTCTTTGTAAGTTATTTTATGTTTAACTTCATTTTGAGTAATATAATTTTGTAATTAGCTTTTAAGTGCATTGACAAACCTAAAAAGTGTACACTTGTTTGAAAAAAAAACATGTGTACTCATTTAATGTTTGGCTTGTAACATAGTGAATGTAAGTTAATTCAGTACGGTTAAGGACACGAACCGAAAGCCACACACCATATATGGTTCGATCTCTAAGTAAATTTGACCCTCTAATGAGTCGTTACACTAATTAGAAACACTTCAGGATATGCGTCACAATGTTGCACATGCCTACAATA
Organism: Tagetes erecta; assembly: GCA_030867185.1. Classification (NCBI taxonomy): domain Eukaryota; kingdom Viridiplantae; phylum Streptophyta; class Magnoliopsida; order Asterales; family Asteraceae; genus Tagetes; species Tagetes erecta. The sequence continues at coordinate 66,247,353 of CM061486.1, forward strand.
ACCCTATGAAACATCCTTGCTTGTGTTACTAAGTTTGGTTTTAGGTTCCTGCTAATTAATGGATAATGGGTTTATGACTAAATTCATTTAGTAAATAAGACATAAGATATTAAGATGGTTGGTAGTTGAAATTGGACAATTGCTTTTGCTGTTGTCTCATAGATAGATTCACATTAGGATAAATGAACCCGATAGTCGAGGCTCACAGAAAATTCTAACATTAAAATATTCTGCTATACTTTTGTTGTTGTCTCATATATTTTGATCAAGAACTTTGTCTTTAAAAACGCTAAAAGAGTGATCTGGTTCGGTTAGATAAGTAAAAATAAAACATTCAGCTACAATACTTTTGTTTTATTTATTATTATGACAATTATCGTTGTCGTATATATTTTTGCCAGTTCTTATATTTTGTTAGGAGTTATTAGTTTTAGACTCTAGAACCCAAAAGTTATTTACTTATTTTCGCCCAGGGTTCAACGATAAATCATGAGACGTAGGATCGACCCTGATGGTTGGGGAAATATCATCGGAAAATACCAACGTGTAGTCAAATTAGATCTCTAGCTAGATTTAAACGAAAGAGTTGTTGTCACACCCCGACTCCAGGGCCCGACACGTTGCATAATATCAGTCAATCAAATAAAATAATCATATTACAGCGGAAGTCTTTCATAATAAAGACCACTAAAAGTCAACCCAATTTGAACTTTTAACAATGTCACTAAGTAAAACTACATACAAAGTAACTATCTAAGGACACTGCTCCCAGGTGTCCAAATCGGATACTAGCTCCTATGATGAGAGCATCAGCCTTCTTTTCCTAGCTAAGCTTCTTCGACCTAGCTAACGCCCTCGGGCGTTTCCTGTACCTGCATCACGAGCTAAAAGACTTCAACAACAACGTTGTTGGTGAGTCGTAACCAGTGACATAAGACATGTAAAACAGTTAGACATCATTCATTCATTCATTCATTCATTCATTCATTCATTCATTCATTCATTCATTTATGTGTGGTGATAAGTTATCTACAAGCCAAATCTTCTCCAACGCCATATCTAATGGTAAATCTCGTCAGAGTCTGTTAACGTATATGCCGCATACAGGAATAACCAAGGTACCCTTATGACCTCTCTCGGTCGCATCATGTTGCCTAGGCGGGTGGTACCTCTCCTGTTACGAGCCGACAGTCTACCTAATTGGATCCAACTAGACGCATATACATCCCGAGGCGGAGCCGGTAGTTCCTTAACCAACTACCTCTTAGCGCGAAGCCCTGCCCTAATGACTTGCCCTGTGGCATGTAGCCGCCGTCCTTTTCGTCAGACGACTCTTAACGCGAAGCTTATTACCGCGGACCAACAACACAACAACCGGACGAACCTGGAGTTGAGGTGCGTTGAATCACCAGGTAGCGATCTACTTATAACCACATATATACATATGCGTACACATACATATATATTCATAACATTTATAAAACATTTCATACTTTTCATATAAGCTCGGATACAGCCCCGAAATCATAAAACATGTAAAAGAGGGGCGGTTAGACTCACCTTAGTGCAGCCTAAGTATCCTGACCTGGTGGCTAACAAAGGTAACCCTGTAAACATTTCATATCATCAGGATTCATTTCCCCTAGGGATAATCCTATCGGTGTTTTCTCACCGATCCATTACCTTAGTCACATGTGTGACTTAGGTGATGACTTTAGTCCTTGGTCTTATACATCTTACTCAGAATACCTAAGCATTCAAGTTAGGGTTCCTATGGTTTTAATTTTTAAATCTTCTGAAAGCCACTTCATCATATCCTTATGTTTCTCACAAGGATTTATCATACATATGATTCTATTAAAACATGACTTATTCCTAGTGTATTATTATAATATAACTAAGAATGTTATACTTTAAAACCCTGGCTTTTCCCCATGGACTTAAGTCATAATAGTCTTAAGTAAACAAGGGATTTATATACTTTACCTAGGAATTCTGACAGCGCTTTGCTCTGTCTGCCTCGGATCTATCTATCTTTCGGCAACTTGGCAGCCCTTCGCCTTGCCAGCTTATAGATCCAGCTCTTAACTCGAGGAATCCAACACCGTTCACAATGACCAACATTGTAACGGGTTCGTCATCATTATCATCAACCTAATCCTCATACATACATGTGTACATTTATCACTATATGTACATATGGTAAATAACTCGAAGAATACTAAAACGAGTCTTACCATTTACTTGAGAGTTTCCGAGATGCTAATCCTTAGCAAATCCCGAGCTTTAATACTAATTCCATAACAGCCCGTTTGCTTTACTATAGCTTCCCAAAGTGTCACATTTCATCATACTTGATTGACACTATGTGGAAGGTCAATGTTCGGTTATACCTTCGGGCCGGTTCGCGTACGTGAATTCTTTAAAAACCAACATACGCCAATAACCAATATACCATTGTGTTCGTTTTTCCAAAACGAACATTTATTCGCCCTCAAGTTATCCATACATTCTCATCTTGACCAACATGCAACACAATCAATTTTCCTGTTTTCAACAGGAAAACTGTTACAAACTGATCAAAGCTAAATTCATACTTCCGAACTTCTGATCGTAATTTCCTTCGGTGGAAAGGTTCCCCTATGTCTCAGGAACCTACAGTCCAAATTTCGTCACTAACCAACGGTCGGATCTCCGGGAAAGTGACGATATTTGGGACTGCATTTCCAGTGACGGAAATCCGATCAGTCTCGGTTTTCAACATAAAAATCGTACCTCTGGGTACGATCTTCGAAAACTGAACGGTAGATGTGAGCATTCATGTGTTGGGAACAACATATCCAAAATGTAGACGTAGCCAACGGTTAGATCTTCCAGGATCCTTCCTGGAACATAGCTGTGTTTTCATGAACAACACATACATACATCTTAGGACGGTTTTCCGACATTTACATGACTTTAACGAAAGATTCAGGTTAAACGGAGCTTACCGTTGCGTTCGGGAGGTTGAGAAATGGTTCCGGGGTGAAAACGTCTTTTCCGGCCGTCGTCGAACCACCGCGGACCGCCGTCGGCCGCCACCGGACCGCCACCGGACCACCACCGGAGGGTGGCCGGAAATCCACTCCTCTCCAGCCCTCTCCCTCTCTACACCTTCATGTGTGTGTTTTGTTTTGAGAATGAGGGAGAAATGAAGCCTAAGCTTCATATATATAGGAGATTTGGTGAGCTGGTTGCTCACACCGCGTTGTCCGGCACTGCGTACGAACTCGATTCTTTTCGCGTTTTAAACATCACTTCCTGAAAATAATATCACTTAACTCAATAAATATTCTCGAAATATTTACTTCGTTAGATATTACGTATCCGGGGGCAAACTGGCCCGGTATGCGTTTATGTCGTGCATTCCGTACGTTTAGTCGTTTTAAACGTTAACGGATATCGTACCTCTATGGTACGGGAATTCAACCCGTACCCTTGGGTATTCTACCCGTTTGTTGCGGGTGTTTAATCCCGCAACTCATCCCCTAGCACGTTCCTCGTGCTATGCGGTTATCCTTACCCGCATTCCATTCGGGTTTTTAAACCCGTTACCCATCCTAAACTAACGAGAAGGAAAGGCTATTTACCTCTTCGACCGCCGTTCTTCAGTCGTGTAGAACCTCCATGACCATCGTTCTCAATCGGGCAGAACCTCGACGCCCGCTAAGCGATCTTCGTGCGACCGACACTCGAAGCAGAGTTCCGACGCAGGGTACCGCACTTACCGCACGAAACCGCAACAAAACTAGAGCTCTCTCTCTCTAAAATGTAGAGAGAGAAAGTATGGATGGCAAGAATGAATGGAGGGGTGCTCATCTATTTATAGCCCGTAATCGCGTGCTACGCGTACCGCGCAGGTCATACCCTCCACCTGCGCGTATCGCGTAGGTGGAGTGGTTTCGCAAAACCACGTGCGGACGTGGTTTACTCGCACCCGGTTTCCTTCTCTGATGCGATACGCGCAGGCCAAGGCAATGCCTTGCGCGTATTGCCTAGCCTAACATTTTATTTTTATTTTATTATTTTTAATAATAAAATGTTCCCTTAAGGGTCGGGTGTTACATCCTCCCCCCCTTATTGGGATTCCGTCCCGGAATCAACTAGAGAGCAACTAAGCGTATTTCTTCTTCATGGCGTCTATAAGTTCTTATGTGAACTTAGAACTGCGTCTTGCGTTCTACAAGACCTTGACTATGGGATGTGCTTATTCCTTAATTCATTTACTTGCTTTTCGACCATCTCGATCGGCTTCTTACAAGACTCAATCGTCTTTCCACCTAGATTTAATCTAGTGGAGTTATCAACGTATTATTATACTAGCATCCCTTAAGTACTAGATGTACTTATCTTTTACTCCATTGGTCTCGTCCAGTGGAGTCTTTGATTTCTTGTCAGATAAACATATTATGAATACAAGGCGTACCTTTCTTAACTCATCGTGGATTTATATCATTTAGGTCGTCATTCTTATCCTCATTATGACCACAAATGATTGATATAACGAGAATTCAACTTTTCTTTTCTTTCTAAATTGTGTGGTGTCTTACCTTGGCGACACCTACAATATAATCCGTCCTTAATCATTATTTCCAACGACCTTTGTCGTTTGCCTATTTAACTTTTCTTGCGATCTCGAGTCGCTTGTAGCCTTTCGCATTTATCCTTTACTTTATTGGTCATGTCCAAGACCAATTAGGATTTGAAATTAAGTTCTGTACTAATTATCATGTAATGCCTCTAATGACAACCTTTAGGTTTTACTTGGAAGTTTTGACCAGAGTCCATTGTGGTCATTTCTCATTTCCATATGAGAATTCCAAGAAGCTGTAACATTCCTAAGGGTTTTTGAGGCTCGGCTTTGACTTGCTAACAAGTCGTACATCTTTCCTCATGGATCTATATGTCTTTCGTTCTTCTTGGTATTAACAATGACCTTACATTGTATAATACATCTTAACTGTGTTCGGATGAACGAACATCTTGTCTTATGTGCCTATTAGAATATTATTATCTTTCATAAATACTGAAGTTCGGTATCCAAACCAAACTCGACAGCCTAGCTGAAGCAATCCTTTGCTTTCCAGCATTAACTTCCTTACGCTTCCTATCGTTTCTTAATTTTTTTTGCCATGACATGTCATTATCTAGGCTTCGTTCAACTCATTAATAGGATCCACACATACGTATCTTCGTATTTGGATCGTCTCTATACATTCTTTAGAGTCATAGCAACCACGTTTTTCTTTCACAAACGATATCATAGTTCAAAATGATAGTTGGTCAAAATTTTCATCCATCATCTTTCGTGTATATCGAGCTCCTTTTGCTCGAATGTGTGACTTAAATTCTTATGGTGTGAATATGCGACAAACCTTATGTCATGGGGATAGTGTCACCACACCTTTTAACGCAAACACCATCGCACCTAATCTTCAGGTCGTGTTCTGCGTAACTCGTTCGCCTTTAGTTTTCCCAAAACTTAAGCGATTACCTCATTTAGGTACATACATTTAAACCCATAGCATCATCATTACCTTTGGGTAATGAAAGTACATGCGTACTACTTAACTTTCCTTTCAATGTCTCAAACACTTCTACTTAATTGAGACCTTATTTGAACTCAACTCCTTTCCATGGGAGTGCAATCGATGATTTAGCACTTGGAATTTCCTTAACCAAATTCACACTTTGAGAATTTTGCGCCTAATCTTTGTTTTCCTTAGAATTTCTAAGAGTATCCTCCAATGTCCTACATGCTGTTTCTTAGTGTAGAAACACACTAAGTTGCTACTGTGGACTTGTCTAATACGGTTCACATACTTGGTTCTACAAGTCCATGAAAATCGCATCATATCGTTTAACTTAAATGGTCCTATCTTGTTTTTGAACCATTCTTTGGTACATCGGCTTCTCAAACCTTCACTTGATGATGACCACATTGCATCTTGGAGGAGTAACTTGATCCTCCTAGCTGGTCATACAAATCGTCAACACGTCGTAAGGGATCCTAGTTCTCGAGCGTTCCTTTATTCAAATGTTGGTAATCAACACACATCCGTATTGGACCATCCTTGTGACACCCCGCCCGGCGGCGGAAACACCGGGCTGTCATATGGAATTGGATATCAATAGTACAAAGCACATGGCACACTAAAAGCATATTTTAATATCATTAATGTAATAATTGTTGTGACATAAATGAGGAATAAATAGTCATAAATTCAGAAATAAAGACCGGCAATCAAAGTAATTTATTGTTCAATTATTCTAAGTCCAAGGCATCCTATGTCTTGAATGAACCACAATAACATCAAACTAATGCATCACCTGAAATATGTAAAAATAAAGTTAGCTATTTAAAGCTAGTGAGTAAACCACAATTTGAATACATAGTAATATAGAAATCCGAGATCATCATAATATGCTGCGCAATCTTACATGCATAGCTATTTCATCATATTACTCAACCTTTGACCATAGAACACATAGAACACATTGAACACACATTGAACATCATCATTGTATAGCAACTTGTAATCATTTGTCATGAGGAACCAACTCATGTTGCAATTAGTGATAACTTGTCATTTAACCGTCATTTAACCGTCTCGAGTGTAAGTTATCAAAAATTGTTTTAGCATCGGAGGGACATAGTAACATAGCAACAAGTATCGTAGCAACTTGTAACATTGAAATTGAATGGCCGGGTTTAAATCACCTGTTTTGAAATACATGCAGGTGGGTTTGTCAAACCATTAGCGCTAACATTGTACCGGTGGGATTACTAAGTAACAATACTACTTTAAACTACCACATAAGGATTGCATCTTGCTGCAGACAAGACTAACACATTTAATGATCTCATTTGAAAATAGAAACAAAGAAACGAAAACGAAAACATTGTATAGTATTTGAACATATTTCAGCCCCAAAATGTAATAGTAAAAAGGGGAGTGAATTTACTCACCTTGAATACGAAACAGAAATGGTATAGAAATAAATCAACTGGAACCGAGGACTTCCCAAATATTAGTATCACCTAATTAATGAGAATCCTAACTTAGAAAACATATAATATAGAAACTAGAATAGAAATAATAGGAATTTACGGAGATTTGGGATTTTTGGTACGAACCGTAACCGAGCGTTTTTATACGAAACCGATTTATTAGTCTTTAAAACTTTGTATTTTACAAGAAAACCATTTTAGAAAACCTTAGTAATATATTGGAAATAATACTTAGAATTTGTATTTAAACTTATACATTTTACATATTATTAACTTAATCATTTGATTAATAAAAGTTATATAATATATAAATAAATAAAAGTATAAAGATCTTAATTTAGAAATGGAACCGTGGTAACCGGAGTTAAGTCCGAAGTCGAATGTTTCGGATTTAGAAATTAAAGTTTTTAAACGAGTTTGAACGTTCGAACGTTTCGTTCAATTATTTATAAAAGAAAAACATGTTTTTGTATATAATTTACCAACTTAAATCTTTGTTAATAAAATACACTTATACATATTTTTCTTTAACTTTTTATAACTATTTTTAACAAATAATAGGTTATTAGATTAGTATAATGTTGGTTTAAGTGGTTAGAAATAATTGTTAAAAAGAATGGGGGGAGGAAGGTTCGAACCCGTGACCACATCTACCAAACACACGCGCACAAACCATTGGACCAAGCGCGCTTTTGTTAATAAACTGGAACGTTAATTGTTTTAACTTATTATCTGAACCATAACCCAAATCCCATTCGAGCCCTAGTTTACAAATCCATCAAATTCGTTTGAATTCGATAATCCCAGACAAATTAACCATGGGGCTTTTAATCCCCATAGATTTGCGGTTCTTTTGGTATAGGAAACTTACGATTTGGTGGAGTTTTGATATGGATTTGAATGGTAACAAAGTTGCGGCCGTTTAGGCTTAAAATCTTTGATATGGAACTGAAATGAGATCAAATTAATGGATTAGGGAGTTGTAGGATGTTGAGAGGATTAAAATGGAACCAAAAACTACCTGAAATGATGCCGGATTTGTGGTAATCGGAGTCGCCGGAGCAAGGAGAGGTTCGGCGACGGGTTTGGTGATAAAATTGATGGGTTTGAGGTTTAATGGGTTACGATTGAGGGTTATAACAGATCGATTGAGCGTGTTCGGATGCGGGTATCGAAGAGGGGGCGCTGGAACAGTGGTCGGAGGAACAATATGGTCGGCCGGACATGGTTGTCGGGTGGCAGGGGGGACGCGACAGGGGGGGACAGGTTTGGGTAACTTACACTTTAGGTCCCTGGTGTTTGATGTTGGTTTAGTTTTAGTCATTAAGTTTTAATCCAAGTTTCATAAACTACATAATTGGCCCAAAGGTTAGTTTTTGCATACGTTAACTAACTAGAATGACCGAGACGAGATGTAACGTTTTTATAGGAGACGTTGTAGCATCATTAGTTCGTTTTTGACGATAGGAGGTTATTATGAGACGTTTATAGTATTCATTTTATATTTTTAATAGTTTTCTTTTACGAAGCACTATATATATATTTTTGGATTTAGATAATATAAATAGTGATTATTTAGTATACTTTAAATATTTTTAGATATAAAACGATTGGTTAAATACGATAAGAATAACGTAAAGATTCGATATATATTTATTCATAATTAAAATGAACGTTACATTTTAAGGAAATAAATACGATTACAATTAAAAGATAAACAACCTCGGGTTTGGATCGGGCATCCGGATTCGGGTTCGGGGCAGATGTCACAATCCTTCTACGTCACGAATAAGATCGGAGTTGTGCATGGTTCCAAGCCGCTACGTGACTCGACTTGTCGATTCGCGCGAAGCTGCTTCTTGTAAGTCTTCCGGGAAACGTTGGGGCATCGCGCCACCTCTAAGACGTCGTTAGTATATCTTTTCTTTCCTAATGTCGGGTACAGCAGTAGCCCACGTAACTCGTCATAAGTACTTACTGTAACATTTGCGAAATTTGACTTTTAATTATAATAGCGAATACTTGAAGTTTATGAAGTTTATTGTATCAATAATAGCAAATGATGACGCTAACAATAGTAATAATGATAATGACAAAAACAAAGTAGATCAAGGAAATGATGTTAAAACTTGTTAACAACCCAAAATAAAACAAGAAAAAAATAAACATATGTAAAAATAGGGGACCAAAAGTGCCAAAAGACCAAACTCTTTTCTCCTTCTTTCTTCCCTTCACGCAACAAGAACAGTACCCATGTCTCTTCACCATACTCGAAATTTTCAACCAAAATTCGGACCAAAATCAGACCCATTTCAAGTAATAACGTGTTGAATCAATCACTAGCTATCATCAAACAAGTAATTCGCATGCAATTGACCAAAAATTGGCCTGAAACCTTTCTCTTTTCTTTGTCTCGGCCGAACTCAAAAAACCAAGACCAAAACCATATCTAGACCTCACCATTTTGCAATTAAACACACACACACAACCACAAACACGTCGCAAACAAACCCCTATACCCCGAATTCGCGAAAACGAAGCAAATATCACGCACGAAGGGCTCAAAGGGCCGAAACCGTTCGTCACTCGAACACGTACCTAGCCCACACCATTTTGTAAGTTTCTTATACCATTGAACTCGTTTTTTTTGAGTGGATTAAAAGCCCTAACGTTAATTTTATCAAAAACCATGAAAACGAACTCAATTTGAGCGTGAAAGATCTAGGGTTCATATGGGTTTTATGGGATTTTCGAATCTGCTAAACATGAGTTAATACAATTAAATGGGTATGGATTTACGGGTTAGTCACCCAGCTCAAGTGGCTGGGTGCATTTGTTAGGAAGCTGCAGGTCACGGGTTCGAATCTCCTAACCCATTTTTTTTGTTTATTTTAGATTTTGACCTCAAATCCACATTTTTAAGTGTTTAAACTAGCCACTAAACATGTAAAAAACTATATTTTTATCATTATCATGTCTTAAAAACCCGAAAGATTTCTTAAACAAATATTAATATTTTGACATTAAATTCACATTTTTAAGTGTTTAAACTACACACTAAACATGTAAAAATTATATTTTTTTATCAATATAATGCCTAAATATATATATATATATATATATATATATATATAAAACCGAAAGTTTTTTTTAAACAAATATTAATATTTTGACATTAAATTCACATTTTTAAAATGTTTAAACTACCCACTAAACATGTGAAAATTATATTTTTATCATTATCAAGTCTTAAAAACCCAAGAATTTTCTTAAACAAATATTAACTTTAAATACTTTATAAAGCAAAGTAACAAAACATGTATATACTTCTATAAAAAACCTTGTGAATGTACACTTAACCAAAATACTCTTGCTAACCCTTGTAAGTATTAATTATATACAATTAGACACATAAACTTGTTTCGTCAACTATTTAGAAACCTTATAAACTAAAAATCCACTTAAACGTCATACCGTATTTGTAAAAGAATCACGTAAATGACTAGTAATGACAATAATCATTAAAGGTATATTATTTACAAATAAATAATATTTCAACCTATTTTTATAAAAACTTATAAATATACCAACATTCATAACTATATCGCAAAACAACTAAAAATAAGAATTTGACTCGTACAATCTCGAAACCACATATGGACTAAAATCATTATGTTCGATTAATAGGATAAGCTACCGAGGGTTATTTCCGGCTTCCACCGTATATTTTCTTGAGTAGATTTTGGAGCCGATTAATGTGAGTTTACATACCCCTTTTTATATTTATACACTTTTGGGGTGAAACATGTTATATTATTCAAATAAACTACATGCACTAAATCTATTTATCAATTATCGTTGTCGTATATATTTTTGCCAGTTCTTATATTTTGTTAGGAGTTATTAGTTTTAGACTCTAGAACCCAAAAGTTATTTACTTATTTTCGCCCAGGGTTCAACGATAAATCATGAGACGTAGGATCGACCCTGATGGTTGGGGAAATATCATCGGAAAATACCAACGTGTAGTCAAAATTAGATCTCTAGCTAGATTTAAACGAAAGAGTTGTTGTCACACCCCGACTCCAGGGCCCGACACGTTGCATAATATCAGTCAATCAAATAAAATAATCATATTACAGCGGAAGTCTTTCATAATAAAGACCACTAAAAGTCAACCCAATTTGAACTTTTAACAATGTCACTAAGTAAAACTACATACAAAGTAACTATCTAAGGACACTGCTCCCAGGTGTCCAAATCGGATACTAGCTCCTATGATGAGAGCATCAGCCTTCTTTTCCTAGCTAAGCTTCTTCGACCTAGCTAACGCCCTCGGGCGTTTCCTGTACCTGCATCACGAGCTAAAAGACTTCAACAACAACGTTGTTGGTGAGTCGTAACCAGTGACATAAGACATGTAAAACAGTTAGACATCGTTCATTCATTCATTCATTCATTCATTCATTCATTCATTCATGTGTGGTGATAAGTTATCTACAAGCCAAATCTTCTCCAACGCCATATCTAATGGTAAATCTCGTCAGAGTCTGTTAACGTATATGCCGCATACAGGAATAACCAAGGTACCCTTATGACCTCTCTCGGTCGCATCATGTTGCCTAGGCGGGTGGTACCTCTCCTGTTACGAGCCGACAGTCTACCTAATTGGATCCAACTAGACGCATATACATCCCGAGGCGGAGCCGGTAGTTCCTTAACCAACTACCTCTTAGCGCGAAGCCCTGCCCTAATGACTTGCCCTGTGGCATGTAGTCGCCGTCCTTTTCGTCAGACGACTCTTAACGCGAAGCTTATTACCGCGGACCAACAACACAACAACCGGACGAACCTGGAGTTGAGGTGCGTTGAATCACCAGGTAGCGATCTACTTATAACCACATATATACATATGCGTACACATACATATATATTCATAACATTTATAAAACATTTCATACTTTTCATATAAGCTCGGATACAGCCCCGAAATCATAAAACATGTAAAAGAGGGGCGGTTAGACTCACCTTAGTGCAGCCTAAGTATCCTGACCTGGTGGCTAACAAAGGTAACCCTGTAAACATTTCATATCATCAGGATTCATTTCCCCTAGGGATAATCCTATCGGTGTTTTCTCACCGATCCATTACCTTAGTCACATGTGTGACTTAGGTGATGACTTTAGTCCTTGGTCTTATACATCTTACTCAGAATACCTAAGCATTCAAGTCAGGGTTTCTATGGTTTCATTTTTAAATCTTCTGAAAGCCACTTCATCATATCCTTATGTTTCTCACAAGGATTTATCATACATATGATTCTATTAAAACATGACTTATTCCTAGTGTATTATTATAATATAACTAAGAATGTTATACTTTAAAACCCTGGCTTTTCCCCATGGACTTAAGTCATAATAGTCTTAAGTAAACAAGGGATTTATATACTTTACCTAGGAATTCTGACAGCGCTTTGCTCTGTCTGCCTCGGATCTATCTATCTTTCGGCAACTTGGCAGCCCTTCGCCTTGCCAGCTTATAGATCCAGCTCTTAACTCGAGGAATCCAACACCGTTCACAATGACCAACATTGTAACGGGTTCGTCATCATTATCATCAACCTAATCCTCATACATACATGTGTACATTTATCACTATATGTACATATGGTAAATAACTCGAAGAATACTAAAACGAGTCTTACCATTTACTTGAGAGTTTCCGAGATGCTAATCCTTAGCAAATCCCGAGCTTTAATACTAATTCCATAACAGCCCGTTTGCTTTACTATAGCTTCCCAAAGTGTCACATTTCATCATACTTGATTGACACTATGTGGAAGGTCAATGTTCGGTTATACCTTCGGGCTGGTTCGCGTACGTGAATTCTTTAAAAACCAACATACGCCAATAATGATAGGTTCAATTGGATCGTTAATATCGCTCAATGATCAGAATAATTCGCACAAACAAACAGTTCAATCACAAACACAATTCATACTAATAATTCTCATTGTATATTGATGATCAAAGCAAATTTATAGTACAAGTGCAGGAGAAAAATAAATCACACACACTAAGTTCTCTCTCTTACGTGAAAATGTGATCTAGCCTCTCTCCTCACACTCTCTCACTACATGCTTTTAGCAACAATTACAAGTTTAAGGAATATACAAAATAGACCCTAAACTATACACAAACATATAAACAAAATACAAAGTAAATCTTAACTAGAAAATAACCCTAACAGTACTCCCCCTAAGATTTATCTTTGAATCTTCAGCAAAATCTTCAAGTCTTTTTCTTCTTTGTTCAGCATCAATCTCTTTCACCAATCTTCTGGTTCTTCTTTTATATCCAGCAGCTCTTTTCCTTTAAACTCTTCTTGTTCTTTTAGTGCTTCTTCAATGCAAGACTTGAACTTTTCTGCAATCTTGGCTTGCCTTGGCTTGGACTCGTTAGTCAGAATTGGGCAGGCATTCATGCGTCTAAGTGAATCCAGATTTAAACCTGCAAAGTCAATGTTAGCATAAAATTCAAAAGGCATCTCCTGTCCTTTGACTTGCACTTCCAAAGTTCCTCTTCCAGATACTCTCATAAATTCTATCTCTGGTATGTTAACCCTCACGAGATTAGAATTAAGCAGTGCCTTCCTCACTCGAATCTTTTCAGTTGCAGCAGCTACCACTTCTATCATCACCACAAACAATTTTCTATCAGCTTCAGCAAGTTTATCTTTACATTTCTCCATTCTGTAACTTCTCAAAAAATCTATGTAGGATGGATGTAGCAGCTTCAACTCAAAAGTACTGAACAAAGTAATCATATCTTTGTCTCAATCTTCCAAGTTTCTAACAGGCTTCAACTCAAACGTTTCTTGATTATAGAAAACTCTAAGTATAGGCTTCGTCATTTGCGAACCATCTATCACTTTCAGTCCTGGATTGGTCACCTTATCAAAATACTCATCCGAAAATTCTTCCAAATACATATCTTCACTGACAACCAATCTCTTCTTCTTTCTTTCTTTCTTCGCTTGCACATAAGCAGTATCTTCTTGTTGTCCTCTGAAATCAAGATACTTCGGTGGTCTGGCTATCCCGGCATCAAGCAGCATTGCACATTTATCACCACGCTTAGCATGCGTGTGATTTATCAACCTGAGTTTGTGCAGCTCTTTTAAATCTTGAACTTCCAACTTAAAGATACTAGAGTAGTAATGATATACGTCACATAAACCATTAACTCTCTTTATCATAAAAGCATCAAACACTTCATCGTATTTCCATGCAATAATCTTCACCTTCTTGTTCTTTTCCGGCACAATCATTGAATCAAGCAATTCAGCAATCGACTGACCCTTGCTCAGCAGTGACCTCACAACGTCACCTGCTGTGGCTGATTTATGCCATGATTCACGAACATCCATCGGTATGTTATAAGATTTGACTTCACTTGGAAACATATCCATCAATTCATGCCGTTTCTTGTGAGCATTTTCAGGTAAAGCCATCACCGGTAATTCTTTTGGTCCAAGAATTTTGTATCTCTTTGTCAGCTCGAAGTATTGAGGGTTGTTGTAGTCTAAATAAAACATACGGTTGTACATTTTCTCCGTCTTCATAAAACTAACAACAATTTTCCTCAGTGACTCAGATTTTAATCTCTTCAGAGTCCTATATGGATAATTCCTTGAGCTCAGCCAACTACGCATATCTGTACTTGACATTTCTTCCGGATTTTGGTGATATAATTCAGTTGGAGGCAATTCTTCTATATTCAGACTTTCTTGCAATGGTGTCCATTCTCCCATCTCAACGACAAACTCTTTCTTATCAGCAGCAGCTTTGTCTTGAGCTATTATACACTTTTCATATTCTTCATTGATTTGACTTACTGTCAGCCCATTCAAAAACACAGCATTGTACTTCATGTTTTCAAGGTAAGCAAATCTTTGATCTAAATCATCTGGAATCTCTTGATCAACATTTGTTTCTGGTTCAGCTTCTGGCTCAGACTCAGTGAAATCTATATCATCCAAATCATCTAATGCTTCAATCATAGGTGCATTGTCAGTTTGAACCGGCTCAAACTGACTTGCTCTTTCAGTTACATTTTCAGGCACATTCTCCATTCCTTCAACAACTTCAAGCACTTTTTCAACAATTTCAGCTTCAGATTGAATCGGCTCAATCTGAACTGATTTATCAATTTCAGCACTAGTCACAATCTCTTCTGCCTTTTCCAATTCAACTGCCTCAGTTCCAACAATAGCTACAGATTGAATCGGCTCAATCTGCACTGTCTCATCAATCCTTGCCTTTTTTGAACTACCTTCATCACCCATTATTTCTGGAACTGCATCTAATTTCCTTTTTCCCTCAGCTTTGTCAGAGATGACAGTTTCAGCAACAGCTTCATCGGGAATGATGATTGGAGATTCCACCCTTATGCCAACATTTGTAGTGCCTCGAGCTCTAGTCAGATAAACTTTTGGTACTTGAGCTTCAGTCATTTCAACTACTTCATCTGAAAAATCTTTATCAGATGTTGAACCAGATTTCTTCGGTTTAGTTTCTTCCAGCCATTTTTCTAACATCTCTTTTTCATCTTCAAGCGTATTACATTCAGCTTTCAACTCCTTGTAATCATACTTCAGATTCTCATGCTCCTCCTTCAATCTATCATATTTATCCTTCAGCTCGTCATGCTCAATCTTCAACTTAAGATGATCTGCATCCAACTCTTTGAAAGTTTTCAAATTTTGATTGTGAATATTCCAAAACTCTTCAAACCTTTTCTTCTTTCTTTCATTCGAAGACTTCAACAATTCATTCGCCTCTAACAGTTTTGCCACCATTTCCTCTAATTCAACAATCCTTTTCTTATCCTCATTTTCTTCAACACTTGACACAAAATTTGGTGAAGACTCCAAACTTTGTTCAATGTTTTGTACAATAGGTGATGATGTGGTGGGTATATCAACAGAAATAGGATCAGTAACGCCAGCATCAGCTTCTTCAACTATCTGTGCAATAGTTTCAGCTTCGGCCATTACCTCCTGAGCAATCTGAACTACATCTATCAGTTCAGGCTCAACCAACACTTTCTCAACAGCCTTTGGTTCCTCTACTAACTTAGGCTCTATCATTGGTTTCGATTTTCGTCTTCTAACATACTGAACAGTAGAAACCTTTGGACCTTTAGCAACTACTTCTTCTTCAACATAAACAACCTCAACAGGTTCTTCTATCACAATTGGTTCAATTACACCAACATTCTCTGTCTCCAAGTTCATTGGTTCAGCTGCCTCAATGTTTTCTGCCTCCTCTGAATCAGATTCAGCAACATTACCATCATCATTTTCACCATCATCTCCACTATCATCACTTTCTTCACTATCACTATCATTATCATCATTTTCACCATCATCACTATCATCTTCTTCTTCATTCTCAGACTCATTTTCATCTTCTGGATGACGAGCAAAGTACTCATCATCATCTAACAAGTTATCAGGCACCTCATCAACTAGGTCCTGTGGATTCACTATCTCACCATGTGATATGTGATGGTAAACTCCTTCAACATCTTCTTCATTATTGACTATATCTCTCATATAGTCAAATAACTCCACACTAGGCACATTTCCGATACTCATCTTTCTGTAAGATAGATCGTTCATGTCCTCAGTGTATAAGATTCCTCCAGTATAACCTTCAGTTCTGATGATAGGATAGGCAACATTGATCATCAGTTGTAAGAATCTCGGGTACATGAGAAACTTAAACCTCTTGCCCTTAACCAAGTTAAATACAAATCCATTCAAGATCCATCTTGACATATTGAATGGTTTATTCTCTGCTATGGCAACAATCGGAGATGCTATATCTGATGGAAAATTGTCAAAGCCTGCACTCCTTCTTGACATGCATTGTTGGACAACATAGCATAACAACTTAAACTTCTTTCCCAACTTTGCTCTATAAAACTGTGACTTTGGAAATACAGGTGGATGACCCATATTAACAAAACACGATTGACACTCAGCCATGGTCAATTCATCATTAGATCCAACTTCATCATCATCTATTCTCAAGGTAGTTCTGATTGCTTCTTCAGACACTGTCAACACCATATCTCTAGAAATATTTCCTCTAACAACAGCAACACCATTATCATCTCTGATCACTTCTGCTGTTCTCCAAAAGCTTTTTATCAATCTTGCATATATGACCGGTTTGGCACACATAGCATACACATACTTTGTCCTCATTATAAACTTGATCATATCTCTGTAACCATCAGTTTCAGGGATAGATTCATCCAAACATGCCACAAGATTGTGCTTAGGTTCAAACTTGAGATTCTCCATCTGTTAAAACAAAAACAAACACAAACAAGACAAATGTGTTAGATTCTTCATTAATACATATCAAAATTTTCATAAGTGTTTGAACAAAAGTTAGAAAGCAAAACATTCACATAATCATTTTAAATCCTAAATTGTTCTAATAACCTGATTTTCATCATTTTAATCAAACAACTTTGAATTTTAATGATTATACAGCATGTTTTAGTTTTAACAGTTAATCACTTAAGGCATAATTTTGACATTTGTATGATGAAGTTGTTTAACATGTTAATCTTAGTTTTAACAATGATTTGTTAATGTTCAACACAGATTTTGTCAGTTTGAAGTTAACACTTAAGAATATCAAACAGGTCATCAATGGCGGTTTTAACAGTTATGACAATTTTGATTGATTCAGTTGGTTTTAAGGTGTTTTGGTGCAAATGAATGATTGATTCTTAATGATCGACAGGTTTTATACTTAAAACAACATTTGATTTTGGTTTTAACACACACTATCAAAGTGTCGATTCAATGATCAAAAACACTGTTCATCATCGTTTTTCATTTTATCGGTCGATTTGCAGGTTTATCAAGAACAAATCACAAGGACAATACCTTATTCAGTCGATTACACTTGTTACAGAACAATGACTGAATATGATAATCAAAACGATTTAAGTACAGGGGATTTGCTTGAAAGTGAATGTGAAAAATGATAAGTGTTTGTGAAGAGGCGGGTTTTTATATCGTTAAAAATTAGGTCAAACATGAGGTGCCGGGTCAACAAAATGGGACAGGCAAACTTAAAAAGCCCAATAAGCCTTGCCGGGTCAAGCACTGTTGATCCGTGTCATGCACTGTAGTGACGGGTCATGTACTGTTGAGACAAGTCACAACATGTGAAACACACTTGACGGGTCAAGTACTGTAGAGACGGGTAAGTCACTGTAGTGACGGGTAAAGGTTAGGAACAACTACACCTGATGGGTTTTATTCATCACCCGGCAGAATAGGAGTCTTCAAAACATCACCCGGCAACCTTTCTTCATCACCCGGCAACACAGTTGCTTTTCTTTCATCCGGCTTGCTTTCTTCATCACCCGGCAACACAGTTGTCTTCTATATCACCCGGCATGCTTTTCTTCATCACCCGGCAACACAGTTGTCTTCTATATCACCCGGCATGCTTTTCTTCATCACCCGGCAACACAGTGTTATACTCTTACACGGCAAGAAGATTTCTCTTTTACCCGGCTGTATAGTAAACACTTGTCACCCGGCATATATCTATGACCTTCACCCGGCTGTATTTGACATGATCATTGCCCGGCTGTACAGTAGTCATAATATCTTCACCTTTTTCTCAATCACCCGACTTGTATCAAACTCACAACATTGCCCGGCTGAACAGTGTGTTCATTACCCGGCAAAATAGTGTTATGACATTCTTTGCCCGGCTACAACACTTGAGAATTTTTCTTCACTTTTCTCGTCTGTTGACTTTTTCAACGGCATTTATTGCACCTGCAAACATTCTCGACATATTAATTTGACAAGATATCCTTAAAAAGAATTTGTCACATTAATTATCAACAACATTAAACAAGACAATAACATTAATTCCAATTAAATTCATTTTTCTTTTTCTTTTTCAAAAATGGTTTTGCACAACCAAATTTTCTATATCCCGAAGCAATTTCTGAAAATCACATTGCAAGACCTTGGGTTTGTTTTTAACATATCCAATACTTTTGCTTTTCATACCACATAATCTTGTTCATTCAAAACACTTATTCAAAATATTTTTGGATTTTTTGTAGATATTTTTCTTCAAATTATTCTCCCCCTAAACTTGAAATTTCTTGAAATTTTTAAGTTTAACAAGGATGTCGATGTGTCAATAATGATTCCAAATGCCTGCACACACAAAGCACACACATTAAAATAAAGACATATGCAATGCAATGAATCAAAATATCGCAGTGAGATCATACCACACATTATCTGAACATGTTTTGCAAGTTTTGAATAGACATTTGACTTATGTTTGATTTGAGTGATGATATGAATACATACCAATTAGCTCGATTTGACACACTTACTTTTTCAGTATCATGATGATAATTAAGGTTCGATTAGAATGACTTATGTGACCCACATGTATACATATGTCAACATATTTCCTTATCAATCACTACCTGAATGCATATTGCACAAAACCTGGTCACTTACAATCATACACAGTGTGGAAACTGGGTTCTATTCGGATTTGGTCCACTTTGGGACTTCTTTTTAATTCCATCTTTGGGAATTTTTCTTTCCTATCGTTCCCCTTGGGAATCTTCTGAATTCCTTTTTTTTTGGAATTTTTTTGTTTGGTGTTGGTCCACATTTGGGACTCTTTTCGTTCCATCTTTGGGAATCTTTTGCTGCACCTTGAAGCTCAATAGAGACTTCGTGTGAGACTTCAGGTCTGTGGATACCACAACAAAGAAGCTCACGATGCGGTTCATCACACTGAATAGACTACATCGTTACCCGATCATGCACAACTATCATCGCAAGCAATGTATCAAAAGATATATATCTAGACATGTATAACAATGGAACTTAACACAAAGATCATTTAGTTTATGTTTGTCAACAATCAACTTACTTGTTCAGTCTAATTGCCTGAGCTGTCTAGCACATCAATTAACATTCATCAGTCTTTATTAAAAATGATGTAACAAATAATGTCTAGTGTACCTATCATTTCTCACTTTGTGCAATATAGATTCTTATGACATGATATTTTCTTTTCTTTTTGCTTTTATATTTTGTTTTTGCTTTTCTATTTTCTTTTTCATGCACACACACAATGCAAAACATAAAATAAAAAGACAAAGGAATCAAAATATGACATCAACTTATTATATTTTTGGCTTTTATATTTTTCTGATTTTTGTTCTGTTTTCGAAAAATAGAATCAATCATGATTGATTAATCCTATGGATTGAATTAAGAATTCAAACCGGCCTGACAAAAATGATTTTGTGAAAAGATCTGCCAGTTGTTTGTCGGTATGAACTTTAATCAAAATTATTAAACCTTTTTCAGAGTTGTCTCTTAAAAAGTGATATCGAATTTCGATATGTTTGGTTTTTGAGTGTTGAACGGGATTAGCAGTGATGAACATAGCAGCAGTATTGTCTATGTAAATAGGAGTTTTTAGAAAGTTAAACCCGTAGTCAAGCAATTGGTTTTGTAACCACAAAACTTGAGAACATCCTGCAGATGCAGCGATATACTCTGCTTCAGCTATGGATACAGAAACGTTGGTCTGCTTCTTGCATTGCCAAGAGACAAGTCTAGGACCCAGAAATTGACATCCACCAGTAGTCGATTTCCTGTCCAGAGCACACCCACCAAAATCACTGTCAGAATAACTATATAATTCAAAATTGCCTTCATAAGGATACCATAACCCAAGATTCGGTTTCCCTTTAAGGTATCTGAAAATACGTTTCACAGCAACCAGGTGCGACTCTTTTGGATCAGACTGATATCTTGCGCATACACATACAGCATACATGATGTCTGGCCTTGATGCAGTAAGATACATCAGTGAACCAATCATTGATCTGTATAGTGTTTGATCAACTGCTTTGCCCTTTGGATCCAGTTGTATCTTGCAATTCACATCAGATGGAGTTCGAATAGTCTGACAATCTTGCATCTTGAACTTTTTCAGCAACTTCTCAACAAACTTTGATTGGTTGATAAAAATCCCGTCAGCAGATTGTTTTACTTGTAATCCAAGAAAGAAATTAATCTCCCCCATAGAACTCATCTGGAATCTGCACTTCATGATTTCCTCAAATTCTTTGCACATTGACTCACTGGTTGATCCGAAGATAATATCGTCCACATAAACTTGAACACATAAGAGATCGTCATTCTCCCTCTTCATAAACAAAGTTGGATCAATCTGTCCTCTTGTGAATCCATGTTCTAGTAAATGCTTAGATAGTGTCTCATACCAGATTCTAAGAGCTTGGTGTAGACCGTATAGTGCTTTACTCAACTTGTATACACGATGAGGATAGTCAGGATCTTCAAAACCCGGAGGTTGTCTGACATATACATCATCTGTAATAGGTCCATACAGAAAAGCGCCTTTAATGTCCATTTGGAATACTTTAAACTTCATGAAGGAAGCATATGCAAGAAAAACGCGTATGGCTTCAAGTCTTGCGACCGGAGCGAACACTTCTTCATAATCAATGCCTTCTTCCTGAGTATATCCCTGTGCAATGAGTCTCGCTTTGTTTCTCACAACAATGCCACGTTCGTCTGGCTTGTTTTTGTACAACCATCTTGTACCAATCGCATTCTCTCCTTCAGGTAAGTCCACTAATTTCCAAACCTCTTGTTTGCGAAATTGAAGTAACTCCTCTTGCATGGCTTCAATCCAACTATTATCTTGTAACGCTTCTGAAATGTTCTTCGGCACCACTTGAGAAAGAAAACATGAATACAGACAAACATTTGCTTGCTCAGTTTGACTTCTTGTAGTTCTCTGGTTCAAAGGCCCGATAATCTGAGAGACAGGATGTTTCTTGTGAATTCGATGAATTGGTATGTCACCTCCTTGCACTTGACTCTCCAGATTAGAATGATTCAGATTCGGTAGATCTTGTAGTATAGAAGAAGTATGCGGAGTGAAATTCGGGACTTGATCCGGTGAATTGATGAAGTAATCAAATGATTCTGGAATAACTTCAGCATTTGGATCGGATGATGGTTGATTTTGAACGGATACACCATCATTAGGAGAACTTTGCGGATTCACATCATCTTCAAGATTGTTTGATTCTTGATCTTCTTGAGAACCAGAAGGACCCGGAGCTTGACTGGATTTGACATGATCAGGATTATGAAATGACATGAACGGATATTCAGAGGTGAGAGTTCCATCCTCGTCATTATCAGAATCGTCACTAAAGCATCCCAAGTCACCTGATTCCTTCCTTGCTTTTCCTGAAAAATCAAACAAGTTAGAATTGAAAGATTTTGATAACGAATCTAAATCAAATAACCATTCGGGACCATGCGCCACTGACGGAAACAAATTTTCTAAAAACTTTACGTTAATAGTTTCAATAACAGTATTTGTTTTGCTATTAAAAACCCGATAAGCTTTAGAAACAGACGAATAACCTAGGAAAAATCCATCATCAGATTTTGACTCAAACTTCCCGAGATGATCACTCAAATTTAAAATCGATACAGGACAACCAAATGCTTTCAAGTAAGAAATATTTGGTTTTCTTCCAAATAACAACTCATAAGAAGTTTTCTATTTATCTTGAACCAATAATGTTCTATTTTGTACAAAACACGCAGTAGCAATAGCTTCGTCCCAGAATGTGATAGGGATTTTGGCATCTGCGAGCATGGATCTTGCTGCTTCAATCAGTGTCCGGTTTTTCCGTTCCGCAACCCCGTTTTGTTGAGGCGTTCTCGGAGCACTAAATTGTCTAGCAATTCCCTTTTCTGCACAAAATAAATCAACATTAGCGTTTTTAAATTCAGTTCCATTATCACTTCTTAAAATTTTAACTTTGCATTCCAATTGATTTTCAACTTTGATGATAAATTCTTTTAATAATGCAGCTGTTTCAGATTTAGCATGCAAAAAATAAACCCAAGAAAATCTAGTGAAATCGTCAATAATGACAAAACAGTAAGACTTCTTTCCGATGCTTTGCACATTTGTTGGTCCGAAAAGATCCATATGTAGCATTTGCAAGGGTTTTGAAATGGAGTTTTCTTGCTTGGACTTAAAAGACATCCTATGCTGTTTTCCCTTCAAACACGCTGGACAGAGATCAGTTGTGGAGAATTTCTTTGACGGTATTCCCACAGCATGATTTCCGGTAACCAGACGGTTCATATTTCTGAAATTTGAATGGCCCAGCCGTCTATGCCAAAGCTGACTCTCATCATTTGAAGCATGCGCAATGAGACAAGTAGTTTCGGTTTCGGCATCAATCTACGACATATCCAGCTTGTATACATCACGATCTCTTGGAGCTTTCACCACTACCCATTCATTGTCGATCTTGAAACCTGGTTTGAGTATATAACAGAAAGAATCATCAAATAAAGTTGAATACGATTTATCACAAATTTGAGATACACTTAGTAAGTTAAAGTTCAACTGTGCACAGTAGTTGACTTTATCAAAACTAATGACCCCATTCGATACGGTTCCTTCTCCTGTTATTTTACCACCCGCATCACCTCCAAATGCAACGTGTGTACCATTTTTCAGCTTGAAATCCTGAAGCAAGGCATGGTTGCCTGTCATATGCCGGCTACACCCACTATCAACGAACCATGAGTTGATAGGTCTTCTTGGGCGTACCTGCATTTCAACAATCACTTAGTTAGTTTGGTCAACCCAGGCCCACACGGTCTTGGGTTTTCCGAATCTATCTACAATAGTAACTTGTTGATATTGAACATTTTGAAAATCTGTTTCATTTAAGAGATTTTGATGCTGATAACTGTTGTTTCGCCCATTGGCGTTCATTGACTGCTTTCTCCTCAAAGCACTAAACCTTTCCTCTAGCTTAGGATCAAGGTTATTTTCAAACTTTTGGTTTCTTACCATTAAAGCTCTTGGTTTAAAATTATTAACCTGCACATTTCTTGAAAAGTTAGAAACAGAATTGTTTCGATTGAAATTTCTCAAAACCGGAGAATGACTTTGATTCATTTTTTGAAAACCAAATGACTGATTTCTTTGAAAATTTGAAAGTGGTGTCATTTCTCTTGTTGAGTTTGATCGAAAGAAACAATCCTTTGTGTCATGGTTTCTTCTTTCACAAATATCACAAAATTTGTTATAATAACATTCTTCTGAAGAATGATTTCTTTTGTCACAGAAACTGCAGTACCTGTTAAAGAAACATTCAGCAGTTGCATGATTATATCTATCACAAATTTCACAATGTTTCTTGCTAATCCTAAAGAGCCGATTGTTAACTTTTGATGTTGAACCAAATCGTGATTCATTATCATTGTTGTTCGGTTTTAGATTAACGTTTTTCTGTGAAGACTTTGTTTGTGATTTTGATTGCATGGAACTTTGGTTCGATTTTAAACTGTTCTGTTTGGTTACCTTTTTGGATTCAATTCTCTTATCATTGACAGCGGAAGACTTAGGCCCTGAACCTGTTTTCAGACCAGAGTTAGATTTGATTGGAGAATTGATTGGTTTACCATAAGATCCGTTCAAATCAAACGTTCCTGCAGACACAAACTTGATTTTCTTACCTTTTGACACTTTCTTGACAGGTTTAACTTTGTCAGTTTTAACACTTTGAACTTTGGTGTTATCATTCGAATTTAAGACACTTTTGCCTTTTGACTGTTTCGTTTCAGATTGATTGGTTATTACTTTCGATTTCTGCTTCTGTGCAGTTAAAACTTCAGCCTTCTTCACTTCTTGCTTCTTGAGCAATTGAGCAGCAACTTTTGACTTTTCTTCATTCTTCTTCCACTTGATGTAATTTGGATCATTGAATCCTGAAAATTCACCTTCTTCCTTCACCGTTTGTTCTGGTTCGGGATTAAGCTTTGGATATTCAACGAGTTGAATTAGAACAGGCTCCAGTTTGTTTTCTGATTTGTTGCTAGCTTCATCGTCAGCTTCAGTTGTCATACCATCTTCTTCTTTCAAACTTTCCATCAAAACTTCAGAACCTTCAGACTCGGATTTACTTCTTTGAATTTCTTTGAATTTTCGTTCATTTTCAGGTGAATGATCAAATTCATTAAAGTTTTCCGGTAAGGTTTGAGTTATTGAATTTGGCATTGGTTCATGAGTAAAACCCAACCCGGTTTTGGTTTTGTTACCTCTTTCACTCACAAGTTGTCTCACCATTGTTTTACAACTTTTAACCTTTGTTAATTCAACTTGTGTGACAGCATGAGCAACCTTTTCTTGTTCAAAGTTCTTTGTCATTTCTTCAAGTTGTTTAGTTACCAGTTCCAGTTCTTTTAAAGTCTTGTTCCATGATTCTTTAAGTGACAAAATCTTCTCATCAGAAATTTTATGATCAATTTTAAGTTGTTCATGAAGTTTTTCATGTTTACTTAATTTATCACCAATTTTAAATGAATGAGTTCGATAATGTTCTACTTGTTGAATGCATTGTTCAGAACACAACCTTTCTTTCACATCAGCAGGTAAAGGAACATAGTTAGGGGGTAAGTCATTACTAACCTTTGGTTGTTCGGTAGAAGATGAAGACTCACTGGATGTAGTCATCAGCGCTATTTCTGACTCAGATTCTTCAACAGGATCAGACTTTGCACTCCAGTCATATCCCTCTGAATCTTCATTCTCATTATCAATCACTTTACCATCTCCTTCTTCAGACCAGTCTTCTTCAATTTCACATACCAGTGTCAAACTTGATGTAAGATCAGATGTAAATTGTTCTACATAAGCGCTCCAATCATAACCATCTTTTACACTGACCACCAGTGCCGTTGTTTGGTCTTCTGGTTTCTTTCCTTCATCCTTTAATTCCGGCATGGGAAGACTTTGGTATGGTTTCTGAAAATAGCGTTGATTTCTTTGTTGATAACTTGAAGAATGTTGCGAGCTTTGACCTTGACCTTGATTACTTGAACTAGCTTGGTCGTTGAAATTCTGATTCTTAGGAGCTTTGCATTCCCTTGAAAAATGACCATACTGGTTACAATTGAAACATCTGGCCTTTGATTTGTCAAAACCAACAGTTTTGTTTGCATGAGGCTTGTAACTTCGGTTAACATATGCATGCTTTTGCGTTCTATATGCAACCATTACCATCTGCCAGTTTAAATCCATTTCTTCAACGTCAACTTGATCCATCTCAAATAAGTCTTGAAGGACCACGTCCATTTGACTTAAGTGACTTCCTTGGTATGCTTGAAAACTTGCCATAAACGCTGTAAAAGCAGTTTTGGTCTCATCATCTTGCAACAGAATGTTCATTACATCTTTCACCTTGGCTTGAACATTCAAACTTTGATTTTCTGATTGTGTTTTCACATTTTGACTTTGTACTTGATTTCTTGGTGGAGATTGAGGTTGAGAATAAGTTGGTGAACTTGGAAAGTATGATGAATCAGTGTAAAAACTTGCACCAACAAATAAATCACCCTCTTCTTCAAACTTCATTGCATCTTGTGCAAGAAATGCATTCTCCACAGTATTGGCAGGATTTACCACATACTTATACTGAGTTTGTGAGCTTGATCTATCAGTATTTCTTGATCCTTCATCAATCTCAACTTCTTCAATCTTTCCAATAAGCAGATCTAAATCCATTGGAAATTTCTCAGTATGTTTTAACAAAGTAACAGTCTGCTTCCATGATGATGGCAAAGCACATAACAAACGATCATTCAAATCTTGAAGGTCAGTCTTAACTCCGAGGTTTGACATCTCAGTAGTTAAGTGAACAAATCTGTTCATCATCTGATGCACTGTTTCTCCATTAATATGCTCGAACAATTGATAGGTTCAATTGGATCGTTAATATCGCTCAATGATCAGAATAATTCGCACAAACAAACAGTTCAATCACAAACACAATTCATACTAATAATTCTCATTGTATATTGATGATCAAAGCAAATTTGTAGTACAAGTGCAGGAGAAAAATAAATCACACACACTAAGTTCTCTCTCTTACGTGAAAATGTGATCTAGCCTCTCTCCTCACACTCTCTCACTACATGCTTTTAGCAACAATTACAAGTTTAAGGAATATACAAAATAGACCCTAAACTATACACAAACATATAAACAAAATACAAAGTAAATCTTAACTAGAAAATAACCCTAACAAATAACCAATATACCATTGTGTTCGTTTTTCCAAAACGAACATTTATTCGCCCTCAAGTTATCCATACATTCTCATCTTAACCAACATGCAACACAATCAATTTTCATGTTTTCAACAGGAAAACTGTTACAAACTGATCAAAGCTAAATTCATACTTCCGGACTTCTGATCGTAATTTCCTTCGGTGGAAATGTTCCCCTATGTCTCAGGAACCTACAGTCCAAATTTCGTCACTAACCAACGGTCGGAAATCCGATCAGTCTCGGTCGGATCTCCGGGAAAGTAACGATCTTTGAGAAATGGTTCCGGGGTGAAAACGTCTTTTCCGGCCGTCGTCGAACTACCGCGGACCGCCGTCGGCCGCCACCGGACCGCCACCGGACCACCACCGGAGGGTGGCCGGAAATCCACTCATCTCCAGCCCTCTCCCTCTCTACACCTTCATGTGTGTGTTTTGTTTTGAGAATGAGGGAGAAATAAAGCCTAAGCTTCATATATATAGGAGATTTGGTGAGCCGGTTGCTCACACCGCGTTGTCCGGCACTGCGTACGAACTCGATTCTTTTCGCGTTTTAAACATCACTTCCTGAAAATAATATCACTTAACTCAATAAATATTCTCGAAATATTTACTTCGTTAGATATTACGTATCCGGGGGCAAACTGGCCCGGTATGCGTTTATGTCGTGCATTCCGTACGTTTAGTCGTTTTAAACGTTAACGGATATCGTACCTCTATGGTACGGGAATTCAACCCGTACCCTTGGGTATTCTACCCGTTTGTTGCGGGTGTTTAATCCCGCAACTCATCCCCTAGCACGTTCCGCGTGCTATGCGGTTATCCTTACCCGCATTCCATTCGGGTTTTTAAACCCGTTACCCATCCTAAACTAACGAGAAGGAAAGGCTATTTACCTCTTCGACCGCCGTTCTTCATTCGTGTAGAACCTCCATGACCATCGTTCTTCAATCGGGCAGAACCTCGACGCCCGCTAAGCGATCTTCGTACGACCGACACTCGAAGGAGAGTTCCGACGCAGGGTACCGCACTTACCGCACGAAACCGCAACAAAACTAGAGCTCTCTCTCTCTAAAATGCAGAGAGAGAAAGTATGGATGGCAAGAATGAATGGAGGGGTGCTCATTTATTTATAGCCCGTAATCGCGTGCTACGCGTACCGCGCAGGTCATACCCTCCACCTGCGCGTATCGCGTAGGTGGAGTGGTTTCGCAAAACCACGCGCGGACGTGGTTTACTTGCACCCGGTTTCCTTCTCTGATGCGATACGCGCAGGCCAAGGCAATGCCTTGCGCGTATCGCCTAGCCTAACATTTCATTTTTATTTTATTATTTTTAATAATAAAATGTTCCCTTAAGGGTCGGGTGTTACAGTTGTGACTTCAGAAGGTCTACCATGTCAACAAATGATGACACAAAGAATATAAATAATATATGTGTGGACTTTATTTGAAAAATTATAAATAAAAGTTATAAGAACTTATACTTTTTTATCTTAACTGTTTAGAAGTTAAATTTATATTAATTTTCTACATTTTTACAATTCAATAGTTGTAGTACACCGGTAATAACCTACTTAGAATATATAATAGCTAAAGGAACACTAATCACAAGTATGATTTTAAATACTTCGATCATTGTTGCCACCCATAGCCCATAGCCATCAAGTTTTCACTTAAATCATTGGTGTCGCAGTCACCTATCATCGAACGCACCTATGTTGACGATTAATTTAGCGTACTTTAGAATATTTCCATCGATGACGTTATCAAATTAGTGATGAGGCTTTGAGAGATGGTTTTATTTGTTATATTTAAGAGACAAATGCTTACTCATGTTTTCCATAGACACCCTCTATTCTCTTCTCTCATTCTTTGTGTTTTTACTCGACCTAGTAAATATTCAGTGGTCTTTTCATTTTATGGACGTTTTGTGACATTTGTCCGTCCATTTTGTAAAATTCGACCCCTTCAGATTATCCATGTAATTTTCATTATCAATGAAATAAAAGAATTTATTCTTCATGAGTGTTTATTTAAATTTACCTATTTAATTAGACTAAACTGCAGGAGACACTTTTCGTCTTTTAAGTCCAAAAGTTGTAATAAACATCTGATTAAACTGCAGTTTTGGTCCCTGTGTTTTTATACCATCAACAATTTTAGTCTCACCTTAACAGTTTTTGTCCTTATGATTGTATTTTCTAATGGAAATTGGTCACATACACTAAATCCATCAAATTTTTTGTTAAATCTCTCCCACGCGCCCCACATTTGAGAGAAAAAATTGTCATTTATTCATCTCTTTTATCTAGGTCATCACGTAGGTTAACATTTTTATTTAGTCGCATGTCAAAAAGAATGAGAGAAATGACATTTTTACTCCGCACGTGAGGAATATTAAACGGAAAATTGAATGGAATTAGTGTTCGGGACCATTACTGTTAGAAAATAAAATCACAAGGACCAAAACTGTTAAAGTGGACTGGAACTTTTAATGATATTAAAACACAAAAACCAAAATTTCAGTTTACACTAAACATCTTTTATGTATGTTTTGTAACAAATTTCGTCCCTTAGACTAACTTGCTTTAACTTTTTATGTTAAGTTAAGGGCAATTATGTATGTTTGCCCCGTAATCAGTCAAACAGATTGATCAATGTTAACAAACATGATTATGATCTTAACAACAGTTAGAAATCAACAATCACAATGAGATTAACTTAAATGTTCTTGTGTATTGAATGAATGTTCACGAGTATATACAGACGAAATAAGAGAAGTTGCGTACATAAAGTCTAACATTCATCTATTTATATTAGAACATAACTAGATTTAAGACCGGGCCGCGCGATGTAGCGGCCGGGTTTCGTGTATTACGGTGTAAAGTCGTAATGCGACATATATTAAAAGACAGAGATATATCCAAATTATAGATCATAATGACAATTAAGTCAAGGTCGTAAATATCTCAAAGTAGAGTACGGGGTAAAAGTTGTAAGTTGGCTTGGACCGTCAAAAAATGTAACGTGACGTTGGCCCTACACATGTTTTGGCGACGAAGTTGATACTATTGTTTTAGAAGAAAAAATGTAACTTTGCCATATAATAGTGTCGTTAACGTGTCATTACGGGTTAAGATATTAGAGAGAGTAAATTAATAAAACTTTTGGTCAATTCATCTTAAAAACTTACCTTCATCTACAAAACAAAAGCCCAAAAAACTAATGTTGGATGCTGGAATCGAACTCAGGAACTCAACCAACGTCCAATTGTTATAAATGTCAATTAACCAGTAGACCAAACCACACATTTGATTCATATTCGAAGACAATTATATATAACGTTAGGCAAAGTCGGGTTTTTCACCACCGACCTTGCCTTTTAGGAAGTTATAAAATGGGTTGTTCAAGTGTTTTGTGGCACATTGCTTGATCCCCACCCATGTGGGTTCGATCCCAAGAGTGTTTTTTTTGCATTTTATTGGTTAAAATATATAAATCCATTTAATTTTTAGTCATTTAATTATTAACGTCTTTTATATTGATACCGACACTAGACTCACATCAAAGAACCTCGCCAAATGGTGAATAAGTCTAGTTAGTTTTCAAAATGCTAAAGTTTGGACATCTCATAGTTTTCGTAGATAAACCTTTTATTTTTATAACAAAGAGTTATATAAATAACTTTTTTTGTAATATATGTTTTCTCTGCGGCATCACTGATAGTTAAACTCACTAATTTTCAAACTATGTTTAACACCCGTATGTTACACACAAGTATGTCTATACTTGTTTTGGTTGAGCAAAATATATAATTTATACGCATATCAAGTGTTCGATAAAACGCGTGACTTTTTTTTACTAAATTTGTTTAATTTTTGTATCTTTTTTGGTTTACATTTAAGCAGCTTACTTGCTGGTGTTCAAAGGTATAAAATTGTAGAAGAAAGATCAAATATAAAATTCATTTTGCCTATAGAGTGTTAGAACCAACTTAAATCACATTAAAACCGGGTCAAACGAACTTCGTTTGAGCTCATTTAAGCGGCGTTAAAACCGTCTTGTCGACCTTTACCATCTTAACTTATATGGTTTAGTTTAAAATTTAGTTTTTGCCTTAGGGTTTAGCCTTTACGGTTTAGTTTTTAAATTTTAATCTTTTTTAGGGTGGGGTTTAGGTTTTTAGGGGTGAGTGGGTGGGGTGTAGGTTTTTTGGGGTTAGGAGTGGGGGGTTTTAGATTTTTAGGTGGTGGGTGGGTGAGGTTTAGGCTTTTTGGGGGTGAGAGTAGGGTGTTTTAGGTTTTTGGGGGCTGGGGTGGGGGGTTTAGGTTTTTTGGGTGGTGTGGGGGCGTGAGGTTTGACGCCACGGTTCTAACGTCGTAAAATGAGTTCAATCAGAGTTCGTTTGACCTGGTTTTGATGTGTCTAAATACCGTTTCTCACACTTTTTAGACAAAATCTATTTTGTAGGGAACCTTTCCTTAAAACTGCATCCTTTACCCCTTTGTAAGGTATTAAATGTTTAATTTCTATTTGAGTATTATAATTATGTAATTAGATTTTATGACAAACCTAAAAAGTCATTTTGAAGTGTCACTTGTTTGAAAAAAACATGTGTACTCATTTTATGTCTAGCTGGTAACATAGTCAATGTAACTTAACTCAGTACTGTTAAGGACACGAACCGAAAGCATATGGTTCTCTACGTAAGTTAGACCCTCTAATGAGTCGTTACACTACTTAGAAATACTTTAGGATATGCGTCACAATGTTGCACATCCGTACAATAAACCTATGAAACATCCTTGCTCGTGTTACTAAGTTTGGTTTTAGGTTCCTGCTAATGAATGGATATTGCTTTTGCTGTTGTCTCATAGATAGATTAATTCACATTAGCATAATTGAACTCAATAGTCGAGGCTCACATAGAATTGTGTTTGTAAGTTAGAATCTTGGATACACTTTTTAACACCATTCAATCATACGTTCTGAAGATAAATATTTCACCTCGCATCTTTTCAAGTGTATACATAATATGTCACAATTCAAATTTTGAGTGTTGAACCTAACATTTCTTTACATTATTTCCCATGTTCTGCATAAAAGTTTTGTCCTCTCGATAACCATTTATAATGTTAACTAGATTTATCTACTGGCCCACGCGTTGCGTGAGCCTTTTTTTATCGGTTTTCTCTTAAATTTTTGTCGGTATTTAAAAGTGATGCTAATATGATTTAAATATTGGCTCAGATTATAAAATCAAATTGTCACTGTTGAGATACAGGTTGCAAGTAGGGATCAACTATAAATTCGGCAACCATCATCCACGATAAACATCAACGTCAATTTAGCCTCGGTAACACTCATCGAAAGCTGAACATAGAAAAGAGAGAATGCTTGTGTAACGGCAGAAGAAGAGA
The DNA here is from genome assembly GCA_030867185.1 of Tagetes erecta. NCBI lineage: Eukaryota > Viridiplantae > Streptophyta > Magnoliopsida > Asterales > Asteraceae > Tagetes > Tagetes erecta. The sequence goes on from CM061486.1 coordinate 66,280,097, forward strand.
GAGAATATGAGATTTTACATACTATAAAATAACAAAATGGTATGGTGCAGTTATAAAGCATGAGCTATTCATCCACGATAAACATACCAATGCACACACATCATCCCTTAATACCAATTATTAAACACTTGTGGCCAAAATAGGAAACAAAAATTGACACTATTCATCAACTTCCAAAATTATTAATGTATAATATCAGTAACATCTCTTTCATGACCTGGTAGATTATGAAGGCTACAACCCTCATTAAAGACTTCGTCACTCGGATTTTTCATGGTCATCACCTCCGTAATACTCGATTTTTCCGTCCATTTTAAATGTCCATCTTTTCTTTTTTAGTTGTCCCAATTTAAATGTCCATTTCAAAAATAAAAGTATAAGTTCCAATTTTACCTCTAATTATTTAACAAAAAAACTACTTTATGACTAAAAGACAATTGACTTTTTCTTAAACTTTGTATTATGAGTCCAATAACATTTAAAATAAGACGGATGGAATACTATTCTAAAGTTTTAGACATCCCCACTACTTGTCAGTTTATCATCTCGTTCCCAAGACCATACCTTGCATTTTATAAGCTAGCTTAAAAATAAAGATAATACAATAACCAGTTGGTTTAGAAATAAAGACAATACAATACAATAGCCAATTGTTTATCTTACTTTAGAGTTGTTTGGATATGAAGTTGTAAGAAAATGAGCTAAACAGAAATCTCCAACATTAGCCACCATATCATAATTAGTGAATATTGCTAGGTTTCAAGTTATCGTGAACAACAACTGTGTCCAGTGATTGTGAATATAGTTATGTGAAGATGGGCATATCCATAACAAGATGTATTATCTATATTGGGATTTATATTGGTTTTCTTGGAGAATTTGTAATTCATAAGTAATATATGAGTATGATTTTGTTGGACATGATAGAGAAATTATGTTGGTAGATTATGTGGTTTTATGGGGACTTGAATATATTGAGTTGAAGGCTTTTGGGTTTTTGGGTTTGGTCCGGTTTGGGCCTGGGGCCCATTGTGTTAATCCTAATTAGGTTTACTAGTTGCCTTATTTACTAACCCTAATCATAGTCTTATATATACCCATGATTGTAATTCTATCTTGTGAGCACCTAATAATATAAACCCTAGTTGCAAAGTGGACGTAGGTCAATTGGGACCGAACCACTATAATTCTCGTGTTTCTAACTTTCTGCGTGATATTCGTTTATGCGTGTGTGTTGTTTCGCTTCCGCGTACCGCTTGTTCCTAACAACTGGTATCAGAGCTTTGGCTCGTTAAACACACGGTTATTTCGCACGAAAACGATTCGCAAATCGGTTCGTTCGGTTAGAAGTTGTCGCCACGCCGTTTTGTAATTGTGATTGGAATTACGTGGGTTAAGAAAAAAGAAGAATGCATTATTCTTGAAGTTCGTTCAGAGGAGAAGAAAAAAAAAATTTGATTTGTTTTTGTTTCGGTGCTTGCGCCGTTATCACGTAAAGAAAAAAAAAGGAAAGTTTTTTTTTTCTTGTGGCACGTGAAGTTGGAAAACATAATCAGAGGCTTTTTTTAGTTTCGATTCCTTTTCTTTAGAGCTGAGAAAATTATTTTTCTTTTGGGGCGAACGGCGGTTTGATCGAAATAAGATACTTGTGGAAAATCTTTGAAGCCTTTGATTAGGGTTTGGTTAAAAACTCTTGGAGTCATTGGGTAAAGGTTTAGGGTTTGGTTTATTATTGAAGGTTGCTCGGCTTCAAGCATTTATTTTCTTGGTTTTCTCTGGTTCTCGTTTGCGATGTCTGAAGACGGGAAAGTTCGAGTCGACAAGTTTAACGGTACTGATTTTGCATGGTGGCGAATGCAAATAGAGACGTTACTTGATGAGTGCGACTTGGAGATGGTACTGGAGGAAAAACCTGCGGGAATGAGTAAGGCTGATGAAGCGGTATGGAACTCAAAGGACAGAAAGGCAAGGGGTAAGATTACATTGGCTTTGACAAGAAACGTAGCTTTTAATATCATGAAAGAAAAAACTGCTCGTGGTATGATAACAGCTTTGTCAAATATGTATGAGAAGCCGTCTGCCGGGAATAGAGTGTTCTTGATGAGGGAGTTATTCACGATGAGAATGCGTGAGAGCGGTTCAGTTACTGATCACATCAACGAAATCAATTCAATTTTGTCTAGATTATCGTCTGTAGGCATGAAGTTGGATGATGATACTCAAGCTGTGATTCTGTTATCTTCTTTGCCTGAAAGTTGGTCTGGTTTTGTGACAACGGTCACTGAAACTACGGGGACCGGAAACTTTAAGTTTGATCGGATCCGCGATAGTGTTTTGGGTGAAGACGTTCGCCGGAGAAAATCAAGTGGAGGATCATCTTCTGGTATATTCAATGTTGGCAGGGGAAGGGACAATAACAGGAACAGTGGGAGACGTGGAAGAAGTTCGTCTAGAGCTCGGAAGAATGTGAAGTGCTGGAACTGCGGTGAAAAAGGGCATGTTAAAAACGAGTGTCCCGGTCCTATGAAAAAGGATGAAAGGTCAGTGAATAATGTTCATTCAGATGAAGATTCTGGAGATGATGCATTGGTTTGCTGTGTAGAGTCTACAAACTCTTGGGTCATGGATTCTGGTTCGTCGTTTCATGCTACGCACAGCGGGGAGACGATGGTGAATTTAAAAACTGGTAACTTTGGGAAGGTACGAATAGCTAATGGTGAGGTCCTTGATGTTACGGGCATGGGTGATTTGAACTTAGTAACTCCATTGGGTACCACATGGAATTTGAAAGACGTCAGGGTTATTCCGGCTTTGAAGAGTAAACTTATCTCTGTCGGCCAGCTGGATAAACAGGGTCTGGAAGTCAAATTTGGTGGAGGCAAATGGAAGGTAACTAAAGGTAATCTGGTAATTGCTCGTGGAAACAGGTCTGGATCGTTATACATGGTGGACGTATCTGCTGAGGGAAGTATGACCGTTCCTCAAAACAAAGTTAGACTCGCTGAATCTAATGGGCAAAAGAAGGTTCAATTTGCAAGAGGTGAACCTTGTGCGAAGGTGATTCAAGCTGAGTGGGTTCGGAGGTTTAAACCGAGTCGGGGGTTTAGTGACAGTGGGAGCGCGCGGCGTGTTCCGGGTACAGTTACGAAACAACGATGGGTTTTGAAGACCGCTATTCCGACTGTGAAAATCTCTCCTATGGAAGTCTTGCTAAATGAGGAGAGTGATTCTCGGGTTATCTCTGGAGCTGGAGGATTGTGCGGACCAGTTGAGATAGAGAATGAGTTGAAGCTCGGTGGAGTTTCAACTGCCCCTTCATGTAATTGATGAAAGGGGGTGGCAACTAGGGATGATCATGAAGTCTTAGCTAATCTATGGGGATTGAGGCTTGGAGGACTTGAATTCTGAAGATACTGAAGTTACTGAATCTGGGTCACTTGGATAGGGGATTTATGTACTGCATAAAGCCTTCAAGTGGGAGATTGTTGGGTTGAAGGCTTTTGGGTTTTTGGGTTTGGTCCGGTTTGGGCCTGGGGCCCATTGTGTTAACCCTAATTAGCAGGGCCGGCCTAGAGGGTGTGCGACATGAGCGACCGCACAGGGCACTCGCTTAACGGGGGCACTATATTTTTTTAAAAAAATTATATTATATAGGAGGTCCGATGACCCTTTAGATTTACTCATATAGAGCAGTGAAAGTGAAAGAAAAGAGTAAAGAAATATTTTTCCGACGAACTATAATTTTGTTCATTGAAGAAGATGAAGATGATGAAGCTTTCTCTCTCTATATATATATATTGAAATGATATATATATATATATAAGTCAAACTCAGATACATGCTTTTGTTGGGGTATTCAAAATGTGTCAGTGAGTGATTGACACCATTATTCAATTCAATTTAAAAGTAATTTTAGAAATTAGAATAAAATGTTTTTTTTATTTCACCCTAGAGTAACATATATTATTTAGTTATGTCTTATTATTTATCTAACACCTTATATTTTTTAAGATTTATTCTATTATTAGGAAAGTTATATATAACTGAATATTAGAACACTAACCAAATAAGTTATTAAATCTTATCATTTACAAAGAATCTATTAAAAGAAAATTAAGTTTATGATTTAGGTTTATTAGATTACAATTTTTTTAATATTGATATATATATATATATATATATATATATCTGATATGTGATTAAATATACATGTTAGTAACGCATATTATCCCTCATTTTAAACGTTTTTTGGTTTCATATTCATCTGGATAGTCACTTAATTGTGTTTTATTTGGATTTTGTAGTTTTGGATGGTTGCTTGGTGAGTTCAAAAGAAAGAGACAAGAGATCAAGTATTTTGTTGAATTTCAAGACTGTCATGGCCATGACAGATTCGTCATGGGCATAACAGCCTTTGTTCAGATCCTGATGTTGCGCGATATGGCCATGACAGCGAGTGTCATGGCCATGAAATCTGCAGATATGACTATAAAACCTAACTTTTCCCCATTTCATGAGGAGAGCTTGGAGAACGAAAAACCCTAGTTTCTACACACTCTCTAGCTCGTTTTGCCTGTAATTTCAAGAGACAAGAAGCTAAGGTTGAAGATCAATCATTTCAAGGGAAGATTCAACACTACACAACCCACCTCTACTCATTTTGGTTTGAAAATCTCTAGATCTACTATGTTTTCTTCCATTTGTATGAGTGTGATTGTGCTTTTTGTAAGCTCTATGAGCTAAACATCTTTTATCACTTGGATTAGATGAAACTTAGCATGATTTAACGCTCGTACACAACTCTTGGTGTTGATTATGTCATTGTTATGATGAAGCTTGATTACTCTTCAATATATGTGTGTGTTTGTTCTAGTTTGATGAAATACTCAACCTTGTGGGTGCTATGAACATATTATGTTGGAAAACCATATGTGAGTAGCACTTATTCATAGAATTGCATATTTTGTATGTATTTTATGGCATTTGACTAGGAATGGTGAATGAAGGTTGATTGTTTAGTAAGATTGGATAAATGTGCATCCATATGCTTATGTTTGAGAAGACCATGGTATATGTTATGAATCTCTCATGTCATTGGTTATGAATTTCTATGGTTTATTGATTTAAATTCTTAGGTTGTAATCGTGGTGTGATGTTCATGAGTTGAAGGATAGTCTTATCTTTGTCTACTTTACGCAAGTTGAGGTGGTTGCCATGTGTTTATCGTGTTAACTTTCCAAAGATTTGTGGAACTTGATAACCCTGACGGGAGTCTTGTTCACCTTTCACTTTGACATAATTGTATCATTAGTTCTTATTTGCATAACTTTAGGTGGCTATTGTGTGTCTATCGTTCTAGCTTTCCAACGAGTTATATGATTAGGTAGCCTTGACGGGGGTCTAATCTACATCCATTTGTTATGTGTTTAGATGATCTCACCTTGAGTTTGTACTTGTTGTTATTGTATTGCTAAGTGGATTCGAAGTCCGAGTGATATCCTTCCTTTATTGGTGTCTTCATCTTTGATTTCTCTTGTTGTTTGGTAAAATTATTGGTCACTTATTGTTAGTTTAATTATTCACAAAACAACTCTTTATTTGATCGGTTAAATAGTAATGAAGGTTTAGTATTGGGAGACATTGTGTCCACGGATCGATATTCGGTTCTTGCCTAAAGCTATACTACTATACGATAGGTACACTTGCCTATTGTGTGTAGTTAGTCTTAAAGTAATTGTCGTCTTTTATAAATTTAAAACCCAATTGTGTGAAAAATCATTGTTAAAAATCTATACACTTTACACACATCAATCTCGACTCTTTATGTTATAAAATTTTGGTTCCACAACCGGTTCAAAGAGTATAACTTCATTTAATTTCTAAAAATAATTTTTAAATTAGTTTTTATTTGAAAAATTAATTAATTATGTGTTGCTATAAGTGACACTGCGTTAAATGCAATAGGGGCCCTTTTTTTTATGACTTGCACAGGGCACATAATTCTTCAGGACCGGCCCTGCTAATTAGGTTTACTAGTTGCCTTATTTACTAACCCTAATCATAGTCTTATATATACCTATGATTGTAATTGTATCTTGTGAGCACCTAATAATATAAACCCTAGTTGCAAAGTGGACGTAGGTCAATTGGGACCGAACCACTATAATTCTCGTGTCTCTAACTTTCTGCGTGATATTCGTTTGTGCGTGTGTGTTGTTTCGCTTCCGCGTACCGCTTGTTCCTAACAGAATATTGGTTTGTTTTTCTTGTGTTTGTGGCCGGGCTGATTACACTAGTTTAATTTTACAAAGGGGATGAACTGAAGTCACATAAGTGATTTAATCACACTGGCTCTTGTACATAAAAGCCCTCTAATTCAAACTGAGCTAACTACATAAAAATAATCTATTTGTTTATAAATGGTATTTTGGTTATTTTACTTAGGGAAATATACCAATTTGTAATGTATGTAACTAGATTTAAGATCAGGCCGTGCATTGCAGCGGCCTGGTCACGCAGTCGGGTCTTGCGTATTTGACTTCGTCATATGTGTTGAAAAAAAGTCTCATGCCCCCTACGTCACAACGAAAAAAGTAATGTGTCACATGTTAAAAAACGATGAAATATCAAAAGTCAGAGGTCAACACGATAACAATATTAAAGTCGTACTATATGTCAAAGTAGAGTAAGAGAGTAAAGTTGAAAACTTATCAGGGGCTAAAATGACAATTAGTAAAAGTCGTACTATGTGTCAAAGTAGAGTAAGAGATCAAAGTCAATTAATAAAAGTCGGGGACTAAAACCTCTAATGCCTTAAAAGTCGGGGATTAAAACCGTTAATACGTTAAAGTAAGAAAAAGTTGAAACGCGACGTGGCGGGATGAGAAAGGCCGGTGCAAAGCACCGACCTTTCCTATTAGTAGTTATTATATAAATATATAAATATAAATTGTAATAATTGATTTTATATTGGAGTTTATATGAGGAACTTTTGAAGTTCGGGTTGCAAGAAGTTCCCTGCCATTATCCTCCATGTTCAACTTTTCAAGATTGCAAGAATTTGATATAAAACATTCCTTGAACGATCAATATATCATATTCTGAAATTTATCTTGGTTTACATTGTCTTCATGTTACTTCAAATCTCTGGGAACTTTTGAAGTTTGGATTGCGAAGTGACCGACATGTTATATGTCCTCGTCAAGTTCCTCCCGTTTAATTATAACTTCCTTATCCTCATGTATAGCTTGAGTCATCTTTTCATCGCGAAGAAACCTTAAATCCAGATGACTCATTATCTTGTTGCGGGTTTTATCTATTAATTTATTCATAAGTTCCATGGTATCCGTCACAAGTTCCATGACATCTATTTCTTCATTTTTATCATATACAACAATGGCCGATGTTACTTCAGAGATGATTTGGGTTCATCGTCTTCTCAAAGAACTTAGGGTTGTTTATAATGATCTGATAAGATTATATTGTGATAATCAATCGGCTATACACATAGCCAAGAATCAAGTTTTTTTATGAGGGAACAAAACATACAGAGGTTAATTGTCATCTTATTAGGGATCGTGTTGTTGACACTAAATTTGATCCTCCATCCATTCATCCAATTCATATCAAGACAGAATTCAACCTGCAGACGTCTTCACAAAGTTGCTTCGAAGGACTCAAATAAATTTTATATATAGCAAGTTGGGCATGATAAACTTCTATGCTCCAACTTGAGGAAGTTTGTTAATTATGTACATATTAGTTGGTTAATTAGTAGCTAGCCCATTTGTGGTAGTTTTATTAATTTAGGCCCATGTGCCATAACGGTTTCCTCCTCTATTTATAGAAGAGCCACTTATTGTATCACCACCACTTCAAGTAATATATTTCAGTTCAGTTTCTTTACAAGATCATATTACGAAATGTATCTTGGTTTACATTGTCTTCCTGTTACTTCAAATCTCTGGGAACTTTTGAAGTTTGGATTGTGAAAGGACCGACATGTTATATGTTCTCGTCAAGTTCCTCCGGTATAACTATAACTTCAACTTCATTCTCCTCATGTACCGCTTGAGTCATCTTCTCATCAACTTTCATTTTTTCATCAAGAAGAAATTAACCTTAAATCCAAATGACTCATTATCTTGTCGCATGTTATATCTATTAGTTCATTCATAAGTTCCATGGTATCCGTCACAAGTTCCATGTCATCCATTTCATTTTTATCATATACTCCATCCGTATCCTGATTTTAAAACATCAATCACAAGAATATTTAAAAAACAAACATAGATAAGATAAAACATATTAATTTAACTTGGTGTTAGTTACCAAATTAGTAATGCTTAGACCAATGGTGCATTTATTTAGGTTCTATGTGATTCCTACATATGTTACTTTTATCCAAACTTGTGAATGAAAACATGATATAAGTACAAAACACCAACATTGTTTTAAAGCACAAACTTGATTTTAAAACTTTTACTTCATCAAACTTTATAGGTGATATATACCCTTCTGTGATAAATTCCTTGGACTCCTTAATCGTCAATTTGTCAACATGATATAACTAAAAAATAACTTTAAAAAAATATATGCCCTTATTTAAGTCTTACCATAAAAAAAAAACTAACCGATAAAAATACCATCAGCCCACTAAATCCCTCTTGTCATTCCTTTTTGGTTTCTTGAACGTTTTAGTTCCATTCACCAAGTTACATCTGGCTAATCCTGCCCATGGCTGATTTCTTTGATCGTCAACACGTTCCACGTGCTTCAAGAAATTGTTTCCTAACTTACCATGAGAGGGAGCACAAACTACATACCTCAAACAATTCAGAGCGAAAGCTCGCTTAATATCATCTACATTTTTTTTTAACAAACTTCTAAGTAAATTCATACTCACATACTCCTTTTTCCACTCTTTACGAGAAACCATCTGCTGTAAAAAGTAAAGGAGGGCTCAGTGGGAAGGCCCATGACTTTTTTTTTCTTTTCTGGAAAGGCTATCAAATTTCTTTTCATTTATTTTCATATACAATCAAAATCCTTTAAAGTAAGGATACGTTGCTTACCATCCACCATTAGTGACTTTTATTCTATGTTAAATATCGTCACTAGCTCCTTAGCTCATATTCTTTTAGCCTTAAAAAAAATATAAGCGGACTATCCGCTAATTCAACACATGAATTCATATTGATCACTTCTACTAATTTATATAATTTTGAAAGGCAATACCTTATGTTAGTATATTGCTTCTTTGTTGCTGGCTCTTTATATTCTTTATTTTCAACATTTGTTATGATAGTCCACTTTTCGTTTTGGTAAGAGTGGAATAACATGACTGACGTTGAAAAGAAAGAATATGGATAACTAAAAACAAAGAAGCAGTATACTAACATAAGGTGTTGCCTTTCAAAATTCACTAACTTAGTAGAAGAGCTCAATCTCGACTCGTGTTGAATTACCGGATAGTTCTTTAATATTTCTTTTAAGGCTAAAAGGATATGAGCTAACTAGTGATTTGGTAAAGGAGCTAGCGACAAGAATTAACATAGAGGAAAATTCCCTAGCGGTGGATGGTAAACAACGTATCCTTACTTTAAAGGGTTTTGATTGTATTATGAAAATAGACGAAAAGGAATTTGATAGTATTTCCATAAAAAAATTCACGGGCCTTCCATTGGGCCCTCCGCTTTGGATAACACATGGTTTCTCGTAAAGAGTGAAAATGAGGAGTATGTGAGTATGAAATTACTTAGAAGTTTGTTACAACGAAAGAACAATGTAGATGATTTTAAACGAGCTTTCACTTTGATTTGTTTGAGGTATGTATTTTGTGTTCTCTCTCATTGTAAGGTAGGAAACAATTTCTTGAGACACGTGGAACGTGTTGACAAGCTAAGAAATCAGCCATGGGCAGGATTAGCCATGCGTAACTTGGTGAATGGAAACTAAATGTTTAAGAAACCGAAAAGGGATGGGAAGAGGAATTTAGTGGGCTGATGATATTTTTATTGGCTAGTTTTAATTTTTTATTTATGGTAAGGCTTAAATAAGGACATATATTTTAAAAAGGTTATTTTTTTAGTTATATCATGTTGGCAAATTGACGATTAAGTAGTTCGATGAATTTATCATGGAAGGGAATATATCACTTGCAAAGTTTGATGAGGTATAAGTTTAAAAATCAAGTTTGTGCTTTAAAAAAATGTTAGGCGTTTAGTAGTTATATTATGTTATCATTCATATGGGTGTCACAAGTTTGGATAAAAGTAACACATGTAGGCATCACATAGGACCTAAATAACGATGCACCATTGGTCTAAGCATTACCAATTTGGTAACTAACACCAAGTTAAAATAAGGCTCAATCTATTCACACACTCAACCTTTTTATCTATCCATCCTTTTAACGGCCCGTTATGTACTTAACGGCCGTTAAATCTATTTAACTGGCCGTTAAGCCTTTAACGGCCGTTAGATTTTTTTATTTTTTTTTTGCATTTGTAGTATAACGGTCCGTTAGGCCTTTAACGAAATTTGCAATAATTATTATAGCAATTAACTCATGTTATTATAATATCAAATGATTCAAAAGTTCCTAACATGTTATAGTGTGAACTTTGTTATAATTATAAATTTTATGTGACGATTACTTAGTGTTTTAAAACTAAAAAGAACAAGGTTATGATAACCATATGCAATTATAAGGTTATAAAAATAAATTAAAAGTAGTTTTATAAGACATGTATGACGATAATATATAAGTTTGAGTTTCTTTTTACTTGCCTTTTCTTTTCTCTTGTTCAAAAAGAAGGTAAATAAGATATGTTGGATGAAAATATCCACGATTTAGGTCATATTTTTTGCAGTATTTATTTTATCTTTTAAATAAAAAGATAATATATATATATATAAGGATGCATTTGAATTTCTCATATGTTTCAAGTAAATAATCTAAATGATACATATAATTGTTTTACAAAATAGTCATTTTTTAAATTTAAAAAAATCACCTATAATTTTAACTGCCCGTTAAGCATCTAACGGCCGTTAGAATTTTAAAAAAAAATTTATTTTTTTTTATTTTTTTAAAATTTTATAGTTTCGTTTATAGTATAACGGCCCGTTAAAGACTTAACGGGCATTAAATGAGTGTTTGGTTAGATTGTTAGGTGTGTAAATAGGGCATCCCTAAAATAATATGTATTGTTTGTCTATGTCTGTTTTTTTAATATTCTTTTGATTGATGTTTTAAAATCAGGATACGGATGGAGTATATGATACAAATGAAGAAATGGATACCATGGAACTTGTACCATATACCATGGAACTTATGAATGGATTAATAAATAAATGGGCTATTCTTAAGTACCGCCTAATGGTTCCTATTTTTCCAAATGATGAGATATGTCCTATTTGTCGCAAGGCGTGTTTGGACTCATTCGGGGAGCATGCAGTACATTGTAGAGAGCTTCCAGGGTTTAAGTACCGACATGACTTAGTGAGGGATGTTCTTTTTGACATATTCAGGCGAGCCGGGGTTTCGGTTAAGAAAGAAGCACCGGTGAATTTCTTGACTGACCCGTCGGAAAGTAGATCTACACTTAGACCGGCTGATATTTTGATATTTGGATGGACAGGAGGTAAACATGCATGTGTGGACTTAACATGTGTTTCCCCACTAGTGGGCCTGGGAAATGGTGTTTTCAGGGTGGGTCAAGCTGTTTTAAAAGCTGCTTCTTGCAAAGTGGCTAAACACGAGAAAGCATGCATTGACAACCAACACGTATTTGTTCCATTTGCGTTTGACACCTTTGGTTTTCTTGCACCTGAGGCTGTGGAGGTACTTAATCGAGTCCAACGGGTTATGCATAGCTTTGTTATGACCCCGAGGTCTATGAATGTAGTGTTTAAACGGCTTGGTTTTGCTATCCAAAAAGGGTTAGCGGCGCAGCTTGTTGCCCGTTTACCTTCTATTTTCATGTAAATCTATCTTAACGTTAATTTCTAGTATTTGAATTTTGATATAAATAAAATTTTCAACAAAATAATGGGTCATTTGGATTTAAAGTTTGTTCTTGATGAAAGTTGATGAGAAGATGACTCAAGTTGTACATATGGAGAAGGAAGAGGAGAAGGAAGTTATAGTTATACGGGAGGAGCTTGATGAGAACATACAACATGTCAATCCTTTCGCAATCCGAACTTCAAAAGTTCCTAGAGATTTGAAGTAACAAAAAGACGATGTAAACCAAGATACATTTTTGAAGATGATCTATTGGGAATATGATGTAGATAGAGATATGTTCTTGATAGAAAGGATATGTGGAGCAACTAAAGCCTTGACATATATCGACCTAGCTCATCTGAGTAGGTTTGATATCGATCTCTACCCTTGTTAAACTACCTTTGCGAAACTCATTTGGAAAGAAATGTGCTGAAACAATCAGATTGTTTGTCTGTGCTTTTTACGAGTTTGAGGACGCTCATGCCATGATGCCAAGCAAGTCATTGAAACCCTTAAAGCAAGGCAACAGCAGAGGATTATTAAGAAGAAGTAGACGGAAGCTTCTAAGACTAACCTTGAGTAGTATTTAGAGGAGCTTGTGTGTATTTATTTATTTATTTATTTTATGAGAGAACCCAGTACCACGTGATACTTGCATGATTTTTTGTGATACTGTAGGGCACTAATTTAAAAGATGCATCAACGAAATCGGACGAGGAGATAGCATTATTACAGCCAGTCTACGGATGAGTTTAGACACCATAAAGATTTCTTTAAACAGTCGGGATTTGTTTCAACAGATGGTATCAATGATTCTTTCTCCTTAAACTGCAAAAGCACCCATTGAGTACCAGCAGAAGTGAGCCTATTTTCGACTTTTAACTCTGGTTAGCACCAATTCACAACCCATTTGACCCGTTAGAGATAAACATAAACCCACAATTCACATCTAAAATGGGATCTTAACACGTAATTTACTCAACCTTCATCATATCCATATTTATAACACCCCCTATGCAAGTCTAAGTAATATAGTTCAAAAACCTCATTTCATATTTGAAGTTGACGTTTTCTTCAGAGCAATGTCAATTGTCATTCCATTTGTGTGCACACACTATATAACTAAGCTCTCTAATTGGTCATTGTTTTATTGAATGATATTCAGGTCTTAGTGCAAAAAAGTCTATTTCTGGTGTTTCTTTTCCTAAATCCAGCGCATGACGGCGAAAGACAAACTTTATTGCCTTGACTTTAGCTTAATATAGTTTAGCATTGCTTGCTGTCTTGTTCATGCATTAATTGGTGGTTTTCAGCTTATTTTTGAAACTTGCAGTAGTGAGTAGTGAGCAGCAGGTTTGTTTCCAAATCATGTTTGAACACTTTAAGTGGATTTATGCAAATATTTTGATCTTATATAACCATTTTTCATGTCGATTTGATAAGTTGCTCAAACATGCTCAAACATGAACTGAAGTCATGTAAATGATTTACTCCTACTGGTTCTTGTTCTTGTTTTTGGTTAAAAAAGGGTATTTTGGTTATTTTACCCAAATTTAACGGAAATGCACCACATTGTAATAATGTATGTGAATCCGATCACCGCTCTCCAATAAAGAAAATTTGGTTGTTTGTGCCGCTTAATCTTTGGATGACGATGATCATTTTAGTTCCAAAAGACTGATATATTTCCAGTTGCAGGATAGTAACAGAAGTGGCAAACGGAACTTTGTATGTATTGGGGTCCACATAAGTTATATTAGTGACAAACAGACGTACATTCATAGCAGAGCTATTGGTAGACAGGTAAGTTTTGAGAATTATTTCAAAGACAATTTTCTGAAACTAGAAACACAAGTATTGTTTATTATATACCTTAAATAAGTTTTTAAAATCTTGGAACACTAATATAACATAAAACTTTAATAACAAGTCTAACAAGTACTATTTTCCACAAATTGCAGGATCTTTCTTGGATGGTCTAAAACTCAAGGAAAACATGCTGTAGACGCATACATTCGCCTGGTCGGATTTAATAGCGAATTCATCAGAAGTGGTAGTGAAGCCAGGCACATTGCAGGCTGGTAAACTGCTTCTAATCAATGTGGCTCGACACGTGTTCAAAACTGCAGCATCTCTGGCACAATATATCCCATCCACAGAAGGTATATCCAATCTATAAACACCATAGCGGTTCGTAGTCCGGTTAACTGAGAACGAAATCTGTTCAGCTGTTCTTGGTGCAGCTGCATTAAATTTGCAGTCTATCCTAACTTCAGCCCCTGCAATAAAACAGTAGCAAGTGTAAGTAATAGTTTATAAGCTCTGCTGTCAAAAGCGAGCGCTTTTGCGCCTAGGAGACCAAAAAAAGCCCAGCGCAGGCTTTGCGCTTAGATTATGGTAAATTGGAAAAGAGCGATGAATGTGGAGAAAAAGTCGGTTTTTCTGATTTTTTTTAAAATCTTTTTGTTTTCTCTTGATTTTTATTTATTTATCAAGAACTGATTTTAAGGAATTTCATATAACAAGTCGTATTTACTCTATATTTACCTAATATACTAGAATTTTTCTATATAAATTGCTCTTGGTATGGTTTTTGACTTTTTGGTATTGATTTTGTTGTTGGATTTGAATGTTTGGTATTGGTAGTGATTTTGGTATTAATTTCTATCGCATAAATGTTTTTAAATTTTTATTCTTTATGCACTTTTTTTCTTAGGCGAGTGCTTTTTTTGCGCCTTGCGCCTAGGCAGGGCCGGCTCAAGGTTTTTTGAGGCCTAAAGCGAAAAAACATTCGAAGGCCTATCGTTAAAAACTCTTCTTCTTTTATTCATGGTTGGGACCGACAGTAATAAACTAACAATGACCTTTTTTAGAATTAAACTAAGCTAATTGAACAGTTCTTTTCTCCTCAGTCCAACCGTAACCTTACTTTTCGATTGGTTTGACATGTAAAAAACAACAAATCAATGTATACAACCTAACAAATAATTATCAATTGAATATTAAATTAGTATCTATTGAGCTTGCAAACAAATACATTCTAATATATATTGTAATCGTCGCTTTGAATTTACAACAGAATATAGAAGTTTTAAAAATTTGGGGCCTATGAAAAAAATGGGGCCTAAAGCAAGAGTCTATTTTTCTACTATAACGGGCGGCCTGCGCCTAGGCCCCAGGCAAGGACATAACGCCTTCAGTGCGCTTATCGCCTTTGACAAGATAGTTTATAAATGATGAAAGGTTAATGAATAAGTGGGTTGGATTAATAACCTGATAATAAGTAGGTGTGATTGTTGAATGAGTTGATGGAACATGTGTCACAATAGACCATACCAATGACACTGATGTGAGGGATGATGGGTCTTGAAGCTTCAAGTTGAAGAAGCATGGAGAATGTTGAAAACAGAATGAAAATTGCAGTTGGTTCCATTGTAGGATGAAAGAGATGATGATGATGATGATTTATCTGGATGTTATATAAATTGTGGACCTGGATAAAATGAGATGGGGAATTGAAGTTTTGAGTAGAAACAAAAACATGTGAATGTGTTTTGGCTGCATTTATATTTCCAATAATAATAATAATGAGAATAAAAATAATAATGATAGTGAAATTATTATATTATTGTATATACTCCTAATTTGCAAGGTCAAGATCCAAGTGACTTGACCTTATAAATTACTATAACGTCTTTGTATTTTAATATACTTATTACTTTAATTATTTGGTTTTGGCTTATTATCATTTTGACATATGATTAAGTTTGTATATATTTCTGTCTTTAGATATATGACGCATTACGATTTACAGTGTCACGTGGGAGACATGAAATATTTTAGTCTACATACATTAGACTGGACTGCTGTATCACATAACATGGTCTTTGTATCTGATTAGTATTATATTTGAAGTTGGAGAATAAGGTTTAAGGACATTTAGTAAGAGTTATCATGAGAATCTAGTGAAATTGGAGATGGAGATACCAAAAAGTTAATGACATGTTTGAATGTTATCACGTGTAATCTGAGATGGACATTTACTACGTACTTTTATATAAATTTTTTAATATTTTTTGTAGTTGAATAAAACATAAATATTTGTGTCATCATCAAGCAATAAATTATTTAAAATACTCAGAAAGTGTATGAGCTAGTTGTTTTCTAACAAAATAGTTATAAACATTCAAAAAGTAAGGATCATCTTATATTTTGCAACCAATAATTACAAAAATTCAAAATAGGGATCATCTTTTTATCTTGCATTTGCAACCAATGCCTCTTTTATGAGGCCTATTTATCTGTGTTTTCTATCCACTCAATAGTTTTCTTTGTTATTTTTAGAAACTTTTATTATAATTTCTTTATCCTTTCTATCCACTCAATAATTTTCTTTCTTGTTTTTAGGAACTTCTATTATAATTTTTAGGGGTGTTTGTAGTCGGATTCAACGGGTTTTGATGAAAATTCTAGAATGGATAGTTAACTATGGGTTCAGTAAACGACAAATGAAACCCATTAGGTTAAGTGGGTAGTTGGATCAGCAGTTTTAACGGTCTTTTGAGTATTTGGTTTCTTGGGTTTAGAAGCATTAACACACGATGCAGTTGAGGTAAAGATGGTAACTTCAAGAATAGTTTAGATCTTCCTAATAGTTCTAGCTTTAAAGAATGGCTTGATTAAAAATTCATGATGTCCTTCATGAGTAATGAATACACTACTACTATGAACGTCCATCCTACTTTGATGGCATCAAAACCTTAAATCCAATTCACAAAAGAGTTGGCCAATTCATTTAAAGCATGCAATGAATGTGAATACACTAAATATCTTATTGCACTATAGCTACTTTATCACATCCATCCCCATCTCCATTCAATTCTACATCAATTATGTTTTTACATTGATCCGAGCCCTACAAATATTTCTTTGAAACATGCTTAAGGTCTTGGGGTGTGATCTCACACCCGTCACATCACCCACTTCATCCTCTTTCACTCCACAACCAAGGAAAATATACGTCTCACACCCTTTAATCACATTTTCTCAATTTAATATTAATTAGTTGTGCGTAGAGGGGGGGGGGGGGGGGGGTACCATCCAACTTTAAAGCTCGTGATTCCCTTCACACCATGCTCGATAACCTCCCAGCTCAACTCTCATTATATACAATAGAAAAGTGTATTATAAGTTAGATCTAAGAGCATTCGTACTAGTTTCCTCATCCATATAATTGCAATAAAAATCACTATATTTTTTCTCTCATTTTTAATTTAATAATACTTTTTATATATTTATGATTACCTTTTCTCTTTTTATCTACCGACAACCACTTTTAAAAAATATTAAAAAGTTATGCGGGTAAATAATGAATTCCTCAAATACGCGGGTGAACTAAGGAAAAATGTATTTTCTAAGGACAAATAAAAGTCAAAGTTAAGGTCAAGGATGACTTTTTAACTAGCATGCATATTGTAAATTAAGTAATAGTTACAGATATTGTTTGGTTGTGCCAATTATAACTGAGAGCAGTTTGAGCACATAGTCTCATTGTAGTATGACAATATGAGAGGAAGCAACCGAGCTTCAAACGATATAAAAAGCTATATAAATGTTAAGCTCGACTGCTTCCTGTCATTTAACTGAAGATCAAACATATGGGCGGGTCAATCCTCAAAACGGAAAGTATTTACATGTCTAACTGAATTTGCAGACGCTCATCAGCTGTCAACCGAAGGCCTAAAGTCCATGCAAATGGGCGGGTCAATCCTCATAATCGAAAGTATTGCAGATGGAATGCTCCAAATCCCATCCCCACATATTAACCCGGAAGCAACGGCTCCTACATAATCCTCAGCCTCCTGTTTATTCATTCGTTCCCATATATATAATATAATGCTCCCAACAACCATGTCAACCGCAAAATACGCTCCAACGTAAAATGGCACCGCCATTGCCATGGGAATGGGAATGAATCTTGACACCTTTGAAGGAACCTGATCGCGTATCAGATTTATAACCAAGGCTGCCAAGAAGGATCCGTAACATAAGACTACACAATGCTTTGGAAGCTGAGTGAATCCATCAACTGCAAGAATTGCCATTTCTCGGAATATGACAGCATATGGGGCTTTATAAGGACCGTTTGGGGACCCTATTTCGAACGCGATCCAGTATATCCAAAATGTGAGGGGTGCAATGATGCAGCCCAAGGCGGTCCCCACTAGTTGACTCACAAACATTGACTTTGCTGATGATAAAGTCAAGTATCCGGTTTTGAAATCTTGCATTAGATCAGCTGCAGTCGAGACGATTGACATCATAGCACCACATGCTGCTAAACCAGCTATTACACCTCCATTACTTCCAACTAATGAAGAGATTATGAAAAGACCGATTTTTCCATATGTTGAAGCTAAACTCCAGTCTGTTAGACCGCAACCGTATGAGTTGCAAAATGCAAAGGCGGGTGCAATTATGTAACAGCATAGAACCAGGTACCATTTCAGAGGTGGAAAGATACGTGGCATCGTTGCTGTCGATATTGCAGCCAAACAGACATACCCTGAGACTGCAAACCAGGTTGGTATGTTGTCTTGTAGAAAAACCTCGTCTCTTTTTTGTTTCTCCAATTGCAATTTCGATAACTCAGCGTCTGCATAGTTTGGAGTCAAAGTCAAACAACATATATATTTTTGCATAACACGTGAACAGAAGATGCATCTCACCTGGTGAGTCCTTTATTACAGGAAGATTTTGTTGTCTCGCGTTGTTCAACAAAGCTCTAACGGTGATGAAAACTATCTTTACCAAATTGTAGAAACCGTCTCCAAGAATTAGAGCGATAGCTATGAAGACCTTCATACGTAAAAGTCACACTCAATATGTTGGTTTATATATAATGCAATAACTAACATGAAATGGTTACCTTGTATCCATAAAGACCTTTGAAGTCATCTTTCTCTAAACCAGCTGGATACCATTCGCCTGCGTGTGTCGCGATAAAGGGCCAAAGCAAACCCCATGATATAATAGCTCCGAAAAGGACTGAGAAGTTGACTATGTGTGGACAAATAAGCCCACATCCAACATAAGTTGCACTGAAGTCAAAGTAAAATCTGCAGAACAGAATGTGATATTACTGAGTGTGTTTATTTGAGTTGGACAAAAAAACTAAATTAACGAACATGCGTACGTACGTATTCTTGAATAGGGTCAAGCCGAGACTCGGAAAATGATCAAATCCACATGAATTTCCAATGCCACTAAAGCACCATTTAAAGAAACTCCATACAAAGCTTAAGCTAAGATATTTTCCAAGACATATTACCTGTTTACTGCAAAACAAGATATGATAACACTTACACTTCAATTACATAAATGTAATGAAGTTCAATAAGCAGTTCATGAAAAAGTTCTTCTACCTTGCAAGCTCGGCACCAGTAGTAGTGTGGAAACTATTGATTAACATCGCGGTGGCAGTTCCACTTGGGTACGTAAGCTTATAATCAATCAACATAACCTGATGATATACACACAATCCATGTCACATTTAGCCAAAACGCTAGATCGATCAATAAGTTTATGAGCCAGGGGCCTCAGTGAGTGCAACCTCACTCTCCCGGGCCCCTGCTATTGAGTGAGATTCTACTGGGTATGTTTGTTACCTTACGAAGCGGAAGTAGACTGAAAATGCCAAGGAAACTGACAACAAAAAGAAACCCAGTCATCCACAATAATCCTGGATTCTTAACGTCTTCAGCCCGATTACCAGGATAGTCTGCGCCTATTATATTGTATGTTCTCTCGTCCATTGACAGCAAATAAGACGCAAATCCACCTAATGACCGATCACAACATGGAAAACGAGACAAAAATCATACACATGGAGAATGTACTTTTATGCGCGCCTTTATATGAGTCATTGTGTGTATGGACTGAAATGAATGCAAGGTATGTGACTTGTCATTTGGGCAACTAATGAGGGGTTTATAGACCAAATGGTCTATCTCGTTCACCCGACTAGTCATTTGGGTTGAGTTCTTCTGTTTAGTCCGTAACATTAACTGTGACTTTATATATGTCTAGTATATATATGGCTCATAAGCATACTGATTTGATACCAATGAGGCCACTAACAACCCCAAACAACATATGAAGACTATAATGCTTGTGCTAGCTAATGTTATTATTCCGAAGGGGTGCGATTAAATACAAGAAAAGGATATGAAAAGTTACCGCTAAAAGCGATGCCATAACAAGAAACAATGCACGTTTGAATAACAGTGTTCTCTTGCCTAGTGAACGGGCGTGTAGAGACACCGAATCCTTCAATGAAAGCGGTCCATGATTTGACAAAGAAGAAGCTGAGCAAACCTGCAGCCACGTTTAACGAGGGGACGATTCCAGCGGTGAGATTGAGCTTATGTGATATGATACAAAAAAGTATCCCCAAAAAAACACTCATGATTAAACCCCTTAATGTGATTTGATCTTTCCATTCCGGTATCGTTTCCGGAATGGTATCCATGATTATTTTCTTTTGAGACGATTCATCGAGCAATTTCGGTGATAATTCAACGGTTGGTGTTGTTGGTGTTTGTGTTTTTGTTTCTGTAGCCATTTTCAGGATTAATATATCAAAACATGAATTAATGATGAACAAATTGTTTGATGAAGATCAAAACCAACAACCATGCATATATTTCATCAAGACAAAAAAGAACCTATATGTTGTTTGTTTTTCTTATGACAACATGTACCGGTCCTTAACAGATTGAAATTGGACCGTTTGTTGTGTACTAAGTTGGAATGAACTAATAATACACTGCCTATATATAACACAAACAAATACTCACATGCACAATCTAACTCATGTTCATTATATTACATATTTTTAAAAGTTTTCACCATCCTTTGTTGAACCAAACATGAACCCAAACGATCCAAACAACACGTTTAATTGACTCCATTATGCCGCACAACAACAAATGGGGTTCAACCAACCGCTGCGGCAATAAGTTGGTTTCAACACCAACGTTGTAAAGAACAAAACATCTTGTACCAACCTGAGTACGATCCGATGAAGGATTATGGTGCTTCTCAACAAAATGCTACAACTGAACCTGACTTCGCTCCGAAAATTACTCAAGAAACCGTCGTAGCAAGTTCAAAGTCAGGCGCAACTTGTTGCACATTTACTTGCTACTTTATTGTAAAGAGTTTTTTTCAAAGAAATTTGTTATTAAACTAAAAAAAGCAAGGAATAAAAAAAGAAGAAAGAGGATGACACAACGCGCACTCGTAAAATGAGAAAATGGGTTATGGGTGAAGAGTCAAACTTGACAAAGGCGTTTATCGTTGAACATGATTTTCGAACACCTTCGACAATGTTGGTCGAATGGTTGAATAAAAAAACTTGTGTCGGTAGTCGGTACTTGGTAGGATTATGTTAACTAAAAAAACATATTCAAAATATTTAGAGTAAACTGCAGTTTTGATCCCTTTGTTTTGATGTCATTAACAGTTTCAGTCCCACCTTAACAGTTTTGGTCCCTGTGTTTTTATTTTCTAACAGAAATGGTCCCAAACACTAACTCCATCCAATTTTCCGTTTAGTCTCCCGCACCTTAACCGTTTATGCTAAAATATAAAGAGTAACTAAAATACTTTGTTAAAAAAAGATATTAATATATCGGGTTGGTTCACGACTCTTGGCTGTTTTTTGATATTGGTAAGTTTGTTTAAATATCTATTGGCACTCAAAAAATTAAGCTCATGCTAACTTCAAGCCGTTGAGGTGAGTCGTATAAAGCTGGAAAGAGTTTATTTTAAATAAATAATTTAAACTCCGGCCTATAAGTGCACAAATGGTTAACCGGTTTGGGTTTGGTCGACTAAAGTCAAAATCGGGTTGGAGTTGGTTCTTGAGGGTACATGGTTTGATCTGACCAGGTTTTGACTTGTTCGGTTTTGGTTTGACTGAGGTCAAATCAGTTTCAATGTTATGATTTACATCAGTTCTTAATCAGTTTCTGACTTTTGTCACGTGCTAATAAAGTTTCAGAATTTTTCCGGTACTATTTTAATTCGGTTCGATAGTTTCGCTTCTTCTGTTTAAGTTTCTCTCTTTTAATTAGGCTTATTTAAAAGGGTAATTGGATTTTAATAATCAAAACTTTAAAGTATTGGTCGATATTAATTTCAACTTTAAAAATTCTCTATGTCCCAGCTTGTAATTTATTTTTCTCCGTCGAGCCTTATATAACGAATAGTTATAAAAGCTACCGGACCATTTTTGTGTCTCATTAAAACCTTGCCCGACCATTTCTATGTCACAATTATGAAAGACTCAATGAAAGAAAATAATTTACAAGTTGGAACTGTCACAGGAAATTTTTTAAGTTAAGTCTAATATCGGCCAATAAACTATTCAAATTATTAAAACCCAATAATCATAGTTAAAACAAAAACCCACGCTACTTCTTAGTCTAAGTCCACTAGTTTTAGTTTTGTATGTTAAACTAACTCAGCTTGTAAAAATAACATAAAAAAATCTAACTTTTATCTTTTGAAGGCAACTAGAAAATTCACGTCTGTCGTTAAAATTTTCTCCAATCAACAACTCAAAAAACATCAACTAATTTTTAAGAGATATTTACATATATCCCTTCGTAAGATCATTTTTTACATATTTATCATTTTTTTAAATTTAATTACATATTTCCCTTTCATAAACCATATATATTCATATTTACCCATTTTCTTTGGAGATTTTTATATGTTTCTCATTCCTAAGTCTATCAATTATACATAGACCCGGAAAAAAGGGCGGGTCGGGTCGGATCAGCTACCCCGGGTCAGAATGGGTCCGGGTCAGAACGGGTCCGGGTCAAGACGGGTTGTTATAAAAACGGGTTAGAACGGGTCAGGTCAGGATGGGTCCGGGTCAGAACGGGTCGGGTCAGAACGGGTCACATAAAAAAATCAGTATACAAATAATAAAAATATTTAAAGTGTTAAACTTCTAAACACTACCCAAAATCTATTATCCACCTAATCATCTCCAATAGTTCATCACAAGCTCACAACAATCAAAACACAACAGATACAATCAAACAAATCAAATCACAAAACAAACCTGTTCGAAAAGGATCATACAGGTTCCTAAACTGAAACATGAGCAAGCGAATAGTCCGAATGCTAAACTTCTGGTAAGCAGAAGTAAGCGCCTGCTGCAATTCCTTGGCATCTATGAACCCGCTCCGATCCAAATCCACCATCTGAAAGCTCCGAATCACTTCCGGATGAGTACCCGCTGGAAACGAAGGTACCGCCGGGTACCCGTATTTTCCACCAAAACCACCATTAGCAAAACATAAGCATTACCAGTTCGTCGGAGACGAAGAAGAAAACATAAGCTTTAACCAGTTCGCCGGACTGTTTTACGGAGACAAAGAAGGGTTCACCGTTTAAATCACTTATGAGAATAACTTTGTTCGCCGGAGACGAAGAAAGGTTCACCGGAGAGGCAGGGATGAAGGAGATGAATAGAAGAAACCCTAAACCCGTTCAAATTGCATGAGTCGGCTAATGAGATGAAATTTTAGGTTTGACCCATTCTGACCCGTAGGGTATTTTAAGCAACCCATTCTGACCCGTGATTTTTTTTCTTCAGCCCGTTGGGTCGAGTTTTAACCCACTAATGAGTTTTAAAGGGCCCAAACTAACCCAACAAGAAATAAAAATTAGCCCAAAGTGACCCAAAACCACTAACATGGGTCAATTTTGCCAGGCCTAATTATACATATTTAACAAAGGAGTAAATTCTCATTTGCATCCTTGTGGTTTGTCTATTTTGACCATTTGCATCCCTACGGTTTCAAAATCTCATATTCACCACTAACGTTTGCATTTTATTCTCATTTGCATCCAAAAAAACTAACTCTGTTAGATTTTCTAGTTAACTTTTTCATTAATGACCAAAATACCCCCAGAGATGCAAATGGTAAAAAAATCATTTCATTTACTTATAGAGATGCAAGATGGACGGGTTGGGTAATGCGTCTGATTGCGTTTAGAGCAACAAACTCTTTAATCATATCAATATAGGCGTTTTATTCATAAAAAAATCAAATATCTTCAACTTTTAATGCTGTTAATAAATTTGATAAAAAAAATCAGATAGCATTTTGTGTTTGTTGTAGGCTGTTGGCAAAGTTCTGTTTGCCGCTAATGGCAAATTAACAAGAATGGCTTTTCCGTGTACCCCAATTGTAGATGTCTCAGATGTGGTCTTGACTGTAAGACTTGAAAAGAAGGCTACTTATGAGTAGGTCAAAGCTGTCGTTAAGTAAGCATTATATAACTAATTAACTTATTATTCTTATTAGTAAATTGTGGTACAATGATTCTTGTAATATTGCCAATATTTAGAAATTATTTGTGAGCTTGTTTGTAATTCAGGAAGGAATCATAAAGCAAAGCTAAGGGTGTTTTGGGATATGTCAATCAAGATGTATCCACCGATTTTGTTGGTCACAGCAGGTCAAGCATTTTTTTATTCCATCTTATCATGATTGCTTTGAATGATAACTTTCACCAAACTTGTCACTTGGTAGGACAACGAATGGGTATACAGGTACATTCTTAACTCTTACAAAACTCAGAATATGTTTAGTAATTAAGCTAATTGTAGCTCTTGGATGTATAATCAAAAGTTTGCTAACTAAATTTCACAGCTATGAATTACTCCCTTAAGGTCTGTTTTTTTATCTTGATGTATCATCTGTTTGATTTTGAATCGACTCCAATTACAGTTTTACCATTTGACTCGTTTGAATCATTCGAATGCAGTTTTTGATTCACAATTCAGGTACATAGAGATGGTCTATTTCTCCTCTTTGTTAAATAACACTTTTGCAATGTGTTAATCTGAAATGTTGTTAACTAATTCCGTCAACTTTCCTAGCCGACGCATACCCCGAGTAACTACTGGCTCACACCGACTCAGTTTTGTGTTAATCTGAAATGTTGTTATTGTTAGGATTAGATCACACACGAAACACAAACAACGATCAAAACAATAACGAGACACGCGATTTGTGTTAATCTGAAATGTTGTTACTTCTTTTTCCCGAATACACACGGTTCACTGAACTCAGATTCTACCTTCTTTAATTCTGGAAGCTTTCCCCTAGAGACAAGCATTTTCATACATTTTTCACTCATGTGACCGAGTCGTTGGTGCCACAAACTAGATTGACTCGGACCACTGGTAACTGCATTTACCCCATTCTCTGGAACTTCAGCCATTTATAAAGTGCCCCTCTTTTTACCTCTTGTGATTACATAATTCCCTTTCACGACCTTCCATTGTCCCCCACCGAATTTAACGTCATAACCCTGGTCATCTAATTGCCCTATAGAGATTAACTTCTTTTTAAGGCTAGGGATGACCCAAACGTTCTTCAAAGTCCACGAGGTACCTAATGGAGTCTTCAAATCTATATCTCCCATCCCTGTAATATCAAGGGTCTATTTGGTATGGGGTAATGGATGGGCGAAGGAATGGAATGAACGAAGGAAAGGAATGGACAAATGAATGAAAATGATCATTCCATTCCATTACCTTGTTTGGTTGCTTTACATAAGTGAAATGAATCATTATATTGTTTTGTTTGGTACGAATGAAAAGACAAATTAATGAAATATTGTTCACTAAAAATTACAAAAGTATATTTTCATGGCTATGGCCTATGGGTCGGGTCTTGGTTCGGGCCATGTGTCGGGTCATGGTTCGAGACATGGTCAATACATGAGTGAGGTCATAAATCAGATCATGGTTCAGGTTATGGGTCAAGCGATGGGCTGAGTCATGGTTCGAGGAATGGGTCGAGTCACGGATTGGTTCATGGCTCGGGTCGTGATTTGGTTCATGGTTCAGGTCATGGGTTAAATTATAGATCGGGTCATGAGTCAGTTAAAGTATTTGTTATGGGTTGGGTCATGGTTCTTTTCATGAGTGAAGTCATGGTTCGGTTCATGAGTTTGGTCTTGGTTCGATGAATGTGTCAGGTCATGAGTCGAATCATAGTTTTGGTCATGGGTTGGATCAGGGTCGATTCATGGCTCGGACTGTGAGTCGATTCATGGCTCAGACCGTGAGTCGGTTCATGGGTCGGGTCATGGCTTGAGACGTAGGTTAGGACATAGGTTGGTTCATGGGATCTTGAGTCGGGTCAAGGTTTAGGGCATAAAACGATTAATGGTTCTAGTCATAAATTTAAAAAATTATTTCATTCCTTGAAGGAATGAAAAAACCAAGGGGTGGGGATGGAATGAAAATGAGCTATTTTTCATTCCTTTGTAATGGTTCATTCCATTACACTCACCAACCAAACACACTCTTTTTCATTCCGTCGTAATGACTCATTCCATTCCATCCTTCATTCCCGGTACCAAATGCTACCCAAGAGTATGATTATTAGGCCAAACGAACTTTACCAAAGTTACCTGTTCGTAGATTCCTCATCGTCTTCATGCTAGAAGTAGCATGAAAAGATCCCCCGAATCCATAATCCATGTGTAACATCCGGCCCTCATACCACCAATATTGTCCGCTTTGCTACATCAGAGCTCACGGATTTGCTTTTGGGTTGCCCGGGTGAAACCTTCCTAAGATGGACACCCATCCTGAGATTGTTGTCATCCGAGCACGCTTAACTGTGGAGTTCTCCACTCATCCACTAGCATTAAGCCCAAAAACGCGTTGTTGGTATTTGAGGTCAGACATCCCTTATAAATCCCAGATCTCTCCTGCCCACGACCGATGCGGGATTTGCCTAGGGTGTTACAAACACTCCCCCTTTTTGGACTCATCGTCCTCGATGAGGTTTGCCCCCACCATCCCATTCTTGGATGTGGGATTTGCCTAAGGTGCCCCTCTGAACACCCCCGGGGACTCACCATCCTCGATGAGGTTTGCCCTACCATCCCGAACGGCACAAGAGTTGCTCTGATACCACTTGTAACATCCGACCCCTCATACCACCAATATTGTCTGCTTTGCCATATTAGAGCTCACGGATTTGCTTTTGGTTGCCCGGATGAAACCTTCCCAGGATGTCACCCATCCTGAGACTGCTATCATCCGAGCACGCTTAACTATGGAGTTCTCCACTCATCCACTAGCATTAAGTCCAAAAACGTGTTGTTGGTATTTGAGGTCGGACATCCCTTATAAATCCTAGATCTCTCCTGCCCACGACCGATGTGGGATTTGCCTAGGGTGTTACACCATGACTCTGTAGAATTTTCTACACAGCAGATAAGAGCATCATCTGAATCATCTGTAGCCGCATTAACTTCCTTCTTTTCTTTTGGAGTTGACGGTTTAGGGCACTGACTTCTTAAGTGGCCATTTTCTTTGCAGTTCCAGCATTGAATATCTTTTCTCGGCTTTGACTGACTTCTATTTCTAGACTTTGACTGGCCCCTGCTGTTACCTCAGTAATGAACTAGATGACTCACCAGAATTCTTTTTCCTTATGTCTTCCTCAGAATCAAATCACGAACCCCTTCAAAGGTAAGCTTAGTGGTCCCACAAGAACTACTAACTGCAGTAACTGTCCCTGACCAACTTTCTGGTAACGAGGATAACAAAAGTAATGCTTGCAATTCATCATCAAACTTGATATCAACAGAAAGCAAACGAGAAATAATGGAATTGAAATCATTAAAATGATAGGTAACTGACGCACCTTCTTTCAGTCTGGTGTTAACGAGTTGTCTAATCAGAAATACCTTATTAGATGAAGATGGCTTCTCGTATATGTTTGATAAGGCTTTCATTAGACCAAAAGTAGTAGTCTCTTTCACAATATTGAATGCTACATTCTTTGCTAGTGAGAGTCTGATAACAGACATAACTTTCCTGTCTAGGGTCTTCCAGTCTTTATCTGTCGTACCTTCTGGTTTAGTTTCTTCCAATTAAGGCTGACATTAAATCTTTTTGACACAACAAATCCTCTATTTGCATCTTCCAAAATCCAAAATCTTTTCCATCAAACTTATCAATTCTAACTTTCCCGTCATCGGCCATTATTCCAAATTGAGTTTTGATTATAATAAACAATATTTAAATAACCAACCATTCAAAGTGAGTTTGATTATCAATATTAGTCGATTACCCAAACTAATATAATGGCTTCACCTTTAACAAAATAAATGTCATTGCCCAATTAATTAATCGAGTCTGACTTTATATTTTAAAGAACCAATTATGCCAATTACCTTGTCGTAGCACAAATTTCGAACACCAACAATAGCCAAGAAACAAACCTTTAGCTTCGAACGTTGTCGCACGATCTCAACACACCCGTTAACCTTTAATTTCTTCGGATCTGAAAAGCGGGAACGGCGACTGTTGTTATGTTTCGAACGACGGCACCGGAACCTTAGTTCGACGGCGATGGCAGGTGACAACGGTGGTGGCGGCGGCTGCGACGGCTGAACTTGAAGACGGTTTCGTGTGTCTGATCGAGAGCCTAAGCTCTGATACTAGTTGTTAAATTTAGATCACACAAGAAACACAAACAACGATCAAAATAATAACGAGACACGCGATTTATAGTGGTTCGGTCACGGCGTATGACCTACGTCCACTTTCGGGTAACTAGGGTTTTCTTATTATTGAGTGATAATTCTTCACAAGTACTAGAGATATATTTATAGAGCTAGACAATTAGGGTTAACACCCTTTACCAAAAATATATTAGTAAACTGGGCTTTTCATTAGGATTAGGGTCGGCCGGTCTCTAACTTTCTTTAGGTCTTCTAATTATCCGAGCCCGACTCGAGATGGATCGGAGCCCACAACTTATCAGTTACAACAAACTTATAAGAGTAAATTGCCAAAAAGGTCCCTGAGTTTGTACCGTTTCGACCACTTTGGTCCTTATTTAATTTTTCTTGCCATTTTGGTGTTTGCTTTTATAAAAAAATTGCCATTATCGTCCTTCCGTCAAAAACCATTAAAAAAACCGTGAACTTTAGGGGCAGTATAGTCTTTTTACACTTTGTTCGATCTCTTCTTAAAGAATCATTTCAAGCATATCTCCCTAACCTCCATTTCCACACACTCACACACACACACTCACCAAATCTTGATCTGAACAAACCAAACCAAATCCAAATCTACCCTAAATATGCAATACAAAAACCTCGGTCGATCTGGGTTAAAAGTATCACAACTCTCATACGGAGCATGGGTAACTTTCGGCAATCAAATCGACGTCAAAGAAGCCAAAACCCTTCTCCAATGTTGCCGTGACAACGGCGTCAACTTCTTCGACAATGCCGAAGTGTACGCCAACGGCCGTGCTGAAGAAATAATGGGTCAAGCTATTCGTGAGCTGGGTTGGAAACGTTCAGACATTGTCGTGTCCACTAAGATCTTTTGGGGTGGCCATGGTCCTAACGAGAAGGGTTTATCGAGGAAACATATTGTTGAAGGGACTAAAGCGTCGTTGAAACGATTGGATATGGAGTATGTGGATCTGATTTATTGTCATAGGCCGGATCTGAGTACGCCTATTGAAGAAACGGTGTGTGCGATGAATTATGTTATTGATAAAGGTTGGGCGTTTTATTGGGGGACTAGTGAATGGTCTGCTCAGCAGATAGTGTGGAGAGTGTTTGGGTGATGAGGTTGATTTTGTGATGGTGTTATCTTGGTGGTGGTGATGATGATGGTTGTGTGGTGTTATGGTGGTGTGAGGTCAAAATGACCATTTAACAGAGTAAGAAAAGGACCAAAATGGTAATTTTAACAAACAGGGGTATTTTGGTCTTTTAACACACATTTAACAGAAAAAGTTGACGGAAGGATGATAATGGCAATTTTTTTACAAAAGCAAACACCAAAATGGCAATAAAAATTAAATAAGGACCAAAGTGGTCGAAACGGTACAAACTCAGGGACGTTTTTGGCAATTTACTCAAGTTATAATTATAATGTACTTTGTTTGCTCTGTGTTATTACTTAATTTAATGTAACGCATTGGGTTATTACTCATTTTAATATAAAAGTGTATAAATATTTTTTTACCGTTCAACCCGGTGGGTACCTACGAGTGTTAACCTAGTTTTATAATATAGTTTTAAAAACATTATTGCTATTCGATTTCAATGCAACATCAATCAAGTTACAATAACAAATTGAATATAGTCAAAATATCATATTATCATTTTTTTTATTAGATGACATGCTAAGTTTTATACTCATAATACACGGGTAATAAACTAATATATATATATATATATATATATATATATATATATATATATATATATATATATATATATATATATGAGAGTTCATTTGAGAAGAGCAAATATTGCGAGAAGAAAAAGAAATAGCTAAATTCTTTATTTTTTCAACCAAAAATGTTTTTACAATACAAAAAAATGATCGAAATTCAATATTTATTCATTAACTTTGATATTTAAAATATAAAATTGAGTAAATTTTGTTTATTTGTTAAACCTACACATGTGTAGGTTATGTTACTTACACATAACCTACACATGTGTAGGTAAATTTAAAACGCTAAAAATACCTACGTAAAAAATATTTTAATGATTTTTTTTTAATTTATACCTTACACATTTGCATGTAGGAAGTGCATTTATTTAAAAAAACTAAACCATTAATAAGTTTTTTAGTGATTTAGGTTTCTTTTTTTTCTTCTTGCAATATATAAGTCTTCTCAAATGATCTTCCTCCTATATATATATATATATATATATATATATATATATATAAAATTACATAAATTGTCCTTTATTTATATACCAATTTGCTACTTCTGTCCTTTTTACTAAAAAATTGCATTGGCTGTCCTTTTTTATTGTGTTTTTTGCAGATTATGTCCTTTAGGCTAACTTCAGTTAGTTTTTTAGGTTAAATAAGAGGCATTTTTGTCTTTTTAATTGTGAAAATATAAAGGACGAAATATGTAACGAAATAAGGGCTATTTATGTAATTTATTTATATAATAAGAAAACCCACCAACCCCTTATCTATCTATCTATATATATATAACAGCATATATAAAACACGACAATAACCACCCGACCACCGCCGGCACCTAATCTCCAGCCACACCTACCTCCATCGCTGTATTCTATCAAAATAAACATTTGTATTTCATCAAAGTATAAAAAACAAGTATAAAAACAATTGAAATTACGGATAAAGAAATTTTGAATTAACTGATTGAGGATAAAAAAAGAGCTTACGGAACGAAAGTAGACCGGCTAAAGCACCAGCGGCGGAGGAGTGAATGAAGCGACGAGCGTCTGAATCTAACAGATGTATACATCACGGTGAGAGGAGGTGGTGGGACGGAAGCTGGGGCGGGTGGTGGTGGGGAAATAGAAGGAGGTAGTGGTGATGGTCTTAACAATTAGTGTTTAATCGATGGGTCATGATGGCTGGTTTCGTAGTGAATCGGTGAGGGAGACGAGCGACAACGATGAAGGTGGGTGTGGCCGGAGATTGGGTGTCGGTGGCGGTGTGACACCCCGTAATTTTAGGTTAACACCTTTACCTACTTTTTATATATTCCGTTACGTTGTATATATGTTAAGTGTTCGGTTTGTAATTAATTAAACTAGTTAATTACTTTGTAACCGAAATTATATAATCTTTTAATTTTTAGGGACCTAAGTGTAACTTAAAACTAATTAACCCAAACCTAACCGACCTCCCATATGTATACATATATATATTATCGACCATCATCATCACATAGTTCTTCATTCGGCTGAACCAAAGCAACCACAACCCTACACCCTTGTTCTCGTCGCCCTTCCTGTAGCAGCAGACTGAGCAACCCCCCCTCTCATCGTCACCCTCACTCTCGTGTCCTGCTCCCGGTGCTACCAAGAAGTTATTAGAGATATTAGTAAACCAAACATTATAACTAGTAGTAGTTGGGTATTATATATGTTAATGGGTCGATTTGGATAAGGTTAGTTATAGTTAGTTATATAATGGTAGTTAGCGGTTATTGGTTAGGATAGTTAAGGTTGTTGTCTATATATATGTATGTATGTATTGTAAATATCTTATCATGTAAATCACAATGTAATCACAATATTTCTGTGCATGATCAGTTTCGTGTTCTTTGTTCTTCATATCATAACCCGCACACACAATCAATTATCTTACTTCAATTCATCCGCTGCGTAAATTTATCCAACATATTGGTATCAGAGCGCCATGGACGATTCTGGAACCAATGGAAAAGGAAAACCAATCCCGTATTCAAACCGAAGAAACAATTAAGGGTGAAGAATATTGATACGGGGTGAAGAACAAAATAGAGAATTTAATCCGATGTTGTTATCGCTATGTACTTTGGCACTATGAACCGGACTGCAATTTGAAATCGCCGAAAACCGAAAGCAACGCATCTAACAAAAGGATGAAGAATTTACGGTGATTATCAAACTTTTTGGTGTTGAAATCTGCACGTCTCAAAACAATTTACAGTTCATGCGTGGGGTCGGTGAAATCAAAAGGAACATGATTAACAGTACGAAGAACAAGAAAGTGAAACGAAAGTGAAAAAAAAACAAGAATTCATTGGGGACAGATCTTCAATCAAAATTTGGAGCGGCTCTACAAATCAGAATCTGAGAAATAAAGGAATTCAGGTTTATCTATATCTATTCTTTTATGGATCACAACTTCAAATTCTTTAGTTTTCAAGCAAAACGTGATTTGATACAATTCTTTATACCAACAAAAGGTTTTATGAAATCATGTTTATCCTAAAGTTTTCAAGATATAGTTTTGGCATAACTGAAAGTGATAGGATTCTTTCACCAAAACTATATTTAAAAAAAAGAAACAAATATTCCTGTGAAAGGCGCTGAGAAAAACTCATCGAACGGGAACCGATCACGAGAAATGACACCAAACTCAACAAACCTTGAGTGTAATTCTTAAACACAACAAGTGTTGTAATCGGAACTCGTTTCTACCTTTCATGGATATCTTTGGTATGAAACCAATTCAACATGATCACCATAATGATATTTTGGCAAATTTGGAAGTGGTAGGATTCTTCCACCAAAACTCATAATGGTAATCAATTTGGGCAAATTGTTGAAAAGAGATTTGTTCAAATTAAGGAAATCAAGCATCCTCTGAAAAGGAAAGACGAAGTATCTTCGTTGTGGAAACAAATTCAAAATTCAAGAAACAAGATTCGCCCATTCTTACGAAGGAAAGGAATATGTGGTAATACCCACGATGGCCAAGATTATACTCAATCTGGTTCATAATTTTCGTGTTTAAAACAACACATCAGCGACAATCGCGTTATCTTCTTCGTTACAAGTATTCGGCATAGAACACTATTCAACGATCAATGCAATCGTGGTAAATACAATCAAATTCAGGAAAATGGCTATCATGAACAAGAATCTTCAACAAAGGGGCCAACATCGGATCTAGATTCAGCAAAGAAAATGAAGCAATACGAATTCTTCAAACGGGTCAACTTCTACAAAATAGAATGCTATCTCGGTACCATGTATAAGGACATCCCGACAGGAAGATTATCAAACGATAGGAATTTTTCTATGGCAAACAAAATAAGAGAACATCAACGTCTAAGCAAACCCATGTGGATCAAACTCAAGAATTCAATACGTTTCTCGAAAGATTTAAAGTAATGTCAATGCAAATGAAGAATCATTGGAACTTGGATGATTGAGTTGGAGCTACATGAAGATACTAGTTCTTAAACCATGTTTGGTTTAAGGGAGGGTATTAGAGATATTAGTAAACCAAACATTATAACTAGTAGTAGTTGGGTATTATATATGTTAATGGGTCGATTTGGATAAGGTTAGTTATAGTTAGTTATATAATGGTAGTTAGCGGTTATTGGTTAGGATAGTTAAGGTTGTTGTCTATATATATGTATGTATGTATTGTAAATATCTTATCATGTAAATCACAATGTAATCACAATATTTCTGTGCATGATCAGTTTCGTGTTCTTTGTTCTTCATATCATAACCCGCACACACAATCAATTATCTTACTTCAATTCATCCGCTGCGTAAATTTATCCAACAGAAGTCACGAAGCAATAGCTACAACTCCTTGCTTCCGAACGTTCTGTTTAGCGGTGTTTCGGTTCGAATCAGCGGGGTTTCGGTTCGGATCAGCGGTGTTTTGTGTTCAGATCAGCGTTAGACGGTGTCGGTCTCGAAGCAACAGTCGCAAACCCCCGTCTCCGAACATCTCTTTCGTTGTGTTTCGGTGAGTTTTCGGAGTTCCTATTAATCGTTATGGGTTCGAATCTGTTTTAGTTCCATCGGGTGATGTTCTTGTATGTGTTGTGTATATGTGTTGTTTGTATCTATGCGTAGCTATGTCGATATATGGGTATATATATAATCAGAATGTGAAAACAGGAATAGGAATACGGTCCAGGAATATATGTGAGTTGTGTACACTTGCGATGTATATGAATGCGAAACCGTGGCAGTAGCGTGCATGTTTGTATGTATCTCGGTGAGTATTATATATATGTAGGCATGATTAAATAAGAATCAATGTGGTATGCATATGATAGACATGAAAAATCAGAATCTGTAAACATGTGCGTGAGTATGATCGGCTGTATATATATGTATATATGTGTTAATTTAAAGCTGTATATATGTATATGTTGTATGCATGTATCTTCGGGGTATATATATATATATATATATATATATATATATATATATATATATATATATAGTGCATGTTAACGCAGCAGGACTAATATGTGTGTGTATGTCAATTTAAGATGGTTGATATATATATATAGAAAAGTATGAATGCATGTGCGCTGCTAATGTGTGAGTACGTGAAATTTAAATTGATAGATGCACTCAAACAGTAGTATGATCAAGTATTTAGATACGAGTTTATGAGTAATAGAGATATAGGGTAGGTGGGTATGCATTAGTAAATGACTTGTATGCATGTGAGTAGCTAAATCGTAAATGATATGAATGTAGACGGCTAGAAATAAAACAAATAACGTGCTTGTGTGTAAACGGTAGTAACAAGTTTCGTATGCTATGTGTGGTTTATATGTCGTAAATATGTGTGAAAATATGCAATAGCGAATGTATATATATATTTAAATATGCATGCGTGTATGGAGTAGTAACAGTATATGTAATTATGATTAATGTATATGTTATTTGTATGTATGATCTTTATTGTATGGTTATGTACGTATACGCGCATGTAAAATGGTATAAGTGTAAGTACCTAATAGTTAGCATCAAATTGTTAAGCAGGTCGCTGAGTGATACCCGCTTATAGTTCTAGCTTGCGGTTAGTTTTGCTGTGCATTCAAAGGTGAGTTCTTTGCCCGCTTTTAAATCTTTTTCGGGGAGAAAACATACAAATGTTTTTACACGCCTTCGGGCAACTATTTTACAGCGCCTTCGGGCGGACTACATTTTTATGCCTTCGGGCAGGGCCTTCGGGCAAAACTTATTGCCTTCGGGCAGGGCCAACTACGGCTACGTTTTACACCTTCGGGTGGGGCCTTCGGGCAAAACTTATTGCCTTCGGGCGGGGCCAACTACAACTACGTTTTACACCTTCGGGTGGGGCCTTCGGGCAAAACTTTCATTGCCAACTTGGGCAACCTTTTGGGATAAATAATATTATTGTTAAGGGCTTATTTTACCGAGCATTATCATACTTATAAAGTCCTTTTCTTTAGTCGAGATTATTTATATGCCAACTTCGGCATAACGGGGAAATTTGAGTAGTACTACGGGTTTGGCAGACCCCACCACTAGCGGGGAGCTAGTTGGTGCAAATTGTCCTTTAAACATTTGGTCATCCGTAGTGATGGCGACAAGGCAAGTCAAGTAACGTTCAGTTTAATCTCGACGTGCTCGTGTAGTAAGCAAGGTGGTCTTGCAAACCAGCAATATATATTGATTTATCAAGGAAACTTACTTTTTGTTTATGTTATTTAAATAAACTCATTGAACTCACCAACATTATTTGTTGACTCGTTTTAGTATGTTTTTCTCAGGGATCTAGGAAGGCGCACGAGTAGGACACTTGCATGCATTGGTCATCATTTATTAAATTACTATTATTTAAACTATTGTTGATTTTTGAAACGGTAGTTTGGTTGTGCAAAACTTTATGCACGGGTTTTCATAACTTTGGTTGGTTTAACCTTTAATGTTACGTACTTGGATTTTTAGTACGGGGATGTTTTACAAATGCTTCCGCTAAACTTTGAGACTTTTCATCTTAAACCTTGGGTTTTGGTTTAATTCTTTAATAAGGACTTTTGTTTAAAACATTGAGTCAGTGTTTGCTGTAACTAATGGCTTGAGATCCTGGTATGTCACACGCCTAACGGATACCCCGTTTGTGGAAAATTGAGGGTGTGACAGCGGGGTAGTGGTTGCGGCTGTGGTCGGGTGGTTATTGTTGTCTTATATATATATATATATATATATATATATATATATATATATATATATATATATATATATATATATATATATAGGGGTGTTCATTCGAATCGAATGCAAATTGGTCAAATTGGGACTTTTAAAAACTGTATTCGTATTCGATCACATTCGAATAAAAATATATGTATTCGATTCGATTAAGTTATTCGAATCGAATTAGAATAGATTCGAATGTATTCGCTTTAAAAAATATTAAATAAACAAGCACATCAAGTAACAATACAAATGTAGCACCAACATAACGTAAGTTTATAAAACAATGTGCAAAACATCACCCAAACAATATGCAAGATACTAGCACATCAATAAGTCTGAAACATGTTTAAAAAATGTCTAAAATTGCATACTCAATCACAAAAAAAACTACAAACAAGTTTAAAACCTATAGAAACAACAATTAATCAGTTGTCACAACACAAAATTATGTTCATATGCAGAAACAACAATTAAGATTGGGTTATGGGTTGGGTTTGTGTCACACCCTCAATTTTCCACAAATGGGGTATCCGTTAGGCGCGTGACATACCAGGATCTCAAGCCATTAGTTACAGTAACACTGACTCAACTGAATTAAATAAAGCTTAGTTTTAGAATAATCCAAAAACCGAAGTGTTAAAATGTAAGTTTTTCAAAGTTTAGCGGAAGCGTTTAAATAACCATAATAAATGAAACCGGTGCTTAATGTCCAGCACACAACCAATAATTAATTTAAACCAACAAAAACTTCAATAAGTTCAAAACCCATGCATGCTGTGTCCTATGTGCACAAACTCCTAGCCACCTGAGAAAACATACTGAAAATGGTCAACACATGGTTGGTGAGCTCAATGAGATAAGTAACCGAAAAATTAATTAATAAAAGAATTTGAACCGATAAACATGTTTACTATTGCAGGTTAGTTAAACCACCTCGTTTACTACATGAGCACGTCGAGATTAAACTGAACGATACGATAATAATTTGCCTTGTTATCACCACGACGGATGACCAAAAGTTAAAGGACCATTTGCACCACCTGGAAACCAATCCAGCATGGTGGGGTCTGCCGAACCCGTAGTACTACTCAAATTTCCCCGTTATACCCACTGTATATTAATAATCTCGACAAAAAGGAAAGGACTTTAGAGTGGTGGAATCATGCTCAGTAAAATAAACAGTTAGACAATAGAAAGCCTGTTTTATCAAAACCGTTGCCCGAAGACGTAAAACTCAGCCCAAGGCTGTTTAAAACCGTTGCCCGAAGGCCCTGCCCGAAGGCGTAAAACTCAGCCCAAGGCTGTTTAAAACCGTTGCCCGAAGGCGTACAAATGCGGCCCAATGCCATTAAAATAGTTTGTATGTTTTCTCCCCGAAAGGATTTAAAACGGGCAAAGAGACTCACCTTAGAAACGATGCAACCAACACAATGCAGCACAAATTTCCTAACTTGTCCTACGACCTGTTTAATAATAGATGCTAATCATTAACTACAACTTTAATCTTATATATATATATATATATATATATATATATATATATATATATATATATATACATGACTCATGTATCCACATCTATGAATTTATACTTACACACGTTTCATACTATTATACGAACATATTTATCGATACATACATACCTACTCTTCATACAACATTATCATGCGAACCCATTTACATATATGGTCACTTCTACCCCAATTCACTCACCTGCAATATTATACACAACTTTCTACTTCACTTTTCTATTCATTCTAATAGTAGTACATGTAACGCATACGATACCTTCAACACACATCACACATATAATCTTTTCCGCAACTAATATATCAATACGTATACATATTTTCACTTTCCAGCAACACGTTCATACATTATACTAGTTAGTACATAACTATATATAAGACACATACTATCCACATACACACCGAATGCACAACGTTGTCGCAACTATGTACAAATTTCACATACAAAGTCCTACATACATTAACAAACTGAATTTCAAGATACACGTTAACATACATGCATACATGAACGACATACATACACATCTCTCAATAATACACAATTACGCATACATCATCACCATTACAATATGATCACACTTGCTGGTTACATACATAACTATATTTATATCAATTTACTGCTACTTTCCATATCATTATACCTATATATATGCTGCATCTATTCAACTCGATTTACAATCCCTATTACATATCGTTATTTAACAGAACACATACAATACTAATTGATATACAAGGCATACATACACTACAACATCCATACATATATACGCTTCAACTATTGCCGCTGCTAAACTACATACATACATACGGAACCTAATTACTTTTCAATCCAACAGTACATACATTCATATATACTACACATATATGTACAGTCCTATACATTTTGCAATTTAGACTAACATACATACACATATATACACTAAACATACACATGTTGTCATCACCGATCGATACATGTATACATATATATATTGTTATACGCATCTTCCATACATACATACACACAACACGTATACCCAGCATCTACGCATAACCTGGCGATAACCGAACAGAATCGAACAGTTAGATGAACACCGAAACTCACCGAAACACGACGAAAGAGATGATCGGTATCGTAGTCTTCGACTGCTGCTACGGTTCGTTAATGACGACGACGGTGCGGACTGCTTGACTGATAACGATAGAGAATAGATTAGGAACGTTCACAATGATCGTGAAAGTAACTGCATATATATATATATATAGACTTATCGCAAACATGATTACGGAGCACGGATCTTACCGGAAAAACGAACAAGATGACCGGAATCAAGGATAAATGATGATCGAGACCGCTGCTGGGACACGGGATCGAGTGAACGTGTGTGTTTGAGAAGTCGTGCGGCTGATGTAGGGTTTAGCAATATGAGTGTCTTTGTGTTGACAAGTCTTGGACGGCAAGAAGAAGGAAAGCAAATTGACGGTGGGTTGGGCTTCAATAAAGAAAATTTCACTTTAGGCCCTTAGGCATTAGCAACTTATTTAATTTGGCATTTAAGTTTATAATTTAGTTTTAGTTAATTACAAAACGAACCTTAAACTTAAATAAAACTTAACTAACGGAGCGAACGAGTCACATGACGAGTAATGTTAGCATAAATTTAACGGAGAAAAGTTTACGGTATTAACCTGAATTGCGGGTTGTCACAGTTTGGGTATTTTTAACTTTACATCAAACCCATTAAATCATATTCATATATAGATAATTAATTAGATATATTAAAATTACATATTATAAAAATATAGATATTCCTTATTCGAATTGCGCGAATCGAATACGAATACTGAAATTCATGTCCGTATTCGATCCACATTCGAATGTAATTTTGCGTAATTCATTTTAGTAATTAAGATTACCCGTCATTTAAAAATCGATCGTACGTCAATTTGGGTTCTCAATTCCAACTAACAGATTAATATAACATGACTCATATAATTGATATTGTGATATGCCCCTGCTGCATATATTCATACCATATCAAATAACGTGGACCGGGTAATTGTTAGGAATGTCATTACGATCATATGAGAAAATCCAAATTTGGAATTGAGGCATGACATTGTTGTTTTATTTGTGATGGTTTCATCGAAATCAATATCGGGAAACTTTTGTTATTTTATCAAAGTACGTTGTTTTGATGGTTTCTCATGTAAATTAGGCGAATAACAACATCATATTCAATTCCCCGAATTTAAGAACATACAGTATCGTATACTACATATATGTAGTATTGAAATTAAAAAAACGAGAAAATTTTATTTTTTTATAACGTTATTTATACTCAAATGAAAGATACTGAAATTCTTGATCTAATGGTGCGAAAAAAATTTTAAAAACTTAGCATATGCAAAAG
Organism: Tagetes erecta; assembly: GCA_030867185.1. Taxonomy (NCBI): domain Eukaryota; kingdom Viridiplantae; phylum Streptophyta; class Magnoliopsida; order Asterales; family Asteraceae; genus Tagetes; species Tagetes erecta. Next base: position 66,320,599 of record CM061486.1, read on the forward strand.
ATAGAAATGTTTAAAGATTTATATATTTAAAGTTATAATTTTGCCCTCCTCTTTAAAATTCCATTCTTTGTCATTTTGGTAGTTCTCAACTTAATATGAAGTTCTCTATTATAATATATTATATATATATATATATATATTATATATATATATTATATTATATATATATATATTACCTTCAAATGAGAACCAAATATTTGGAAAAAACTAGTGAGAACCATATAAGCCATGTACTTTCGCTTCAATAACAATGGTAAAGTAAAAATGTATTGTTTTGTTACTATTGTTCATTATTTATTAAATTTTATCACCTCTCTCCTCGGTTTTTTTAGAAACTAAAACGTGTACATATTTGCATATATAATGTGGGTGCATATATATATAGGGGAGGGTTCATTTGAGAAGACCAAATATTACGAGAAGCGTAAGAATTTATAGTTAAATTCTTCATTTTTTTTCAACCAAAAACGTTTTTAACAAACAAAAAATGATAAAATGCAATATTTATTCATTAACTTTGATATTCAAAAAATAAAATTGAATACATTTCGATTATTTGTTAAACCTACACATGTGGAAATCATGTGTACGTCACATAACCTACACATGTGTAGGTAAATTTAAAACGCTAAAAATACATTCGTAAAAAATATATTCTAATGTTTTTTTTTAGTTTATACATTACACATTTGTATGTAGAAAGTAAATTTATTTAAAAAACCAAACCATTGATAAGATTTTTTAGTGATTTAGGTTTTTTCTTTTTCTTCTTGCAATATATGAGCCTTCTCAAATGAACTTAATAATATATATATATATATATATATATATATATATAGGAGATGTATAAAAGAAAAACTTGGTTTTATGGGGAAAACCTTGAAAACCCTGATGTGTGGTTCAGCTTCTGCCACATATATACTTTCTCTAAATTTTGTCTTTTACCTTTGAACCCATATTAGACATTTTGCTTTTCACATTTCTTATATCCACCTGACCATATTTTTTATACCATTATCTCACATAATTTTTTTCAAAATTCAAAATAACCCACCCTCTCTTTCTCTACAAATGGATCATCTTTTTTCCAGATCTAACAACCTACATTCATTCTCGTTTCTAAATTCGCCGTGAAATCACGTTTTCCCGATAATCTCCACGACAACGACAGCAAGTGTTTCCGATTGTTTTGTCGATACAGTTAACGTTGGCATGTCGGAGAAGATAAGCAAATGGATGAAAACTTCAACAACGGAGTTCGTGAATAATATAAAACGTTGGTGATTACGATCTATAATTTGAATCCAGATCTGCAATCTGTGACGATCTGCAACAACGATCGTCATCCAGATCTATATGAAAACGTTGCCGGAAAGCTTCGATGTGTGACCGTGAACCCGGCAAATGTTTTCTCCGGCAAATGTTTTCTAGATATGTAGGTAGAAAACCGATGTTGTTCGCAACTAATCCGGTGGTAACTAATCGTTGTGTTCAAGATCTAAAATCAAGATCCTTAATCGGTTTAAAGCTTCGTCGGACACGGTCTTTCCACATTTGTTTTAATAAGGTGGTAACCAATTTGATTTCAGAAATGAAATTTCTTCTACCAGGTGAGTTATATTATTTTAATTTTTGTTTACTCACCCAATTTTCTTTGTTTTTATTTTGTATTATTTGACTGTGACTTTATGAGTAGATAATACAAATTTTGATATTTTTCATGTTGGATTTTGATATGTCCACACAGCCATATGATTTAAATATTTTTTATTGAGATTGAAATGAAATATTTGATTGATAGAATAGTTTCATAAATAATATTATGTACGTTCATAAATTAAATATATTTTCACTGTTATGTTTAGAAACAAGTTTTTAATTTAACAATCATGATAAATTTAAAAAGAATCTATATAATTTGTATTTTTTGGTTAAAATGAACTGGTTTTTAATAATGTTACACAATGTTACAAAAGTATGTCTTTAATTGATTTTTAGTATATAAACGAAAGGAAAAGATTGACCGTATTTGTTATGTTTGTTTTATTCTGCTTCTAATTTCGATAAGTTGTATATAATCGACATACATACTCCTACATACTTTATAAAAGATTTTGCTTATATATAAATTTATTTTTTTAGATTCAAATTTGTAACACGATGTAACAATATGTAACATTTGCCCCGACCCAAACCCGATCCAAATCCAAACATTTAAAATATGTAAAAATTATGTGATTAGTTTTTATGTGATGAAAATGTAAACATGTAACAATGTGTAACTTTGTTTTATTGATAATACGAAATATCATATGTAACTTTGCTTTTAACAAAACATGTAACACGATGTAAAATATATATAACTTTGCTTTAAGTTTTTTTTAGTCATAAACATATATTTAGTAGCTCTTAGAAACTTGAAATTATTAAAGTTATAGCATTCTTCGAACAATAGTCGAGTTATTTGATATTTCAAGTCTGTTTGTTATGAAATTGACATAGGCCGTCCGATAATGATACGTATGTTACATTGTGTTACATATTTTATAAATATCAAAACTAGATGGATTAAAATGTCATTCCAGACATGTTACATATGTTACATATATGTTACATCGTGTAACATGATGTAACATGTCTGACTGACGCTTAACCATCTAGTTTTGTTTTTAATATAATATGTAACACGATGTAACAAATGTACTAGTTATTTTTTCAAGTGTTTTTAACCATCTAGTTTTGTTTTTACTGTTCGAGTGCTTGACATATATACCGGTTAGTTTTCAACAAGTTGTTCAAATTTAAGTTAAATATGTAACAATATGTAACTTATGTAATTTTGCTTTATTGCTTTTTATAATTTAAGTTGAATATGTAACAATATGTAACTTTGATTTTTTTTATTCATGTATCGGATTTTATAACAACTTTCTATAAGTAAATAGTTCCAATTAAAATATGTAACACAATGTAATATATGTAACACAATGTAATATATGTAATACTATGTCAGAATTGACATGTAATGTTTTCCATTTTTTAATAAAATATGTAAAACGATGTAACACTATGTATGAACTCACATGTATTTTTTATCAATTTTAATAAAATATGTAACACGATGTAACACATGTAACATGTCTGGAGTGAACGTAATTCATTCAGTTTTGTTTTAAAAATAATATGTAACACGATGTAACAAACATAATCTATTCAGTTTTGTTTTTTGAAAAATTATGTAAAATGATGTAACAAGATTTAACATGTCTGGACTTACACTTTAATCCAACTACTTTTGATATTTAGAACTTTGTAATAAATTGAAATTATGATGTACATATTAAGGGCATATATTTTTTATGTAACACGAGGTAACATATGTAACGGTTTTTATGTAACAGTATGTAACTTATGTGATTTTGCTTTATTGTTTTTTTAACTTTAAGTTAAATATGTAACAATATTTAACTTTGATTTTTTTATTCAAATTGCATATGTAACTTTGATTTTTTATACATCCATTTATGTAACACGATGTAATAAAATATGTAGCATAATGTAACATATGTAACTTGTCGGATTGGCACTTAATCCATCTAGTTTTTTTTGTAGGTAAAGGAACTTTGTATCAAAGATGAAGAGATTATCAAGAAACGAAGCATGATTGAAACTATGTAACACTATGTAACAAACGTAATCCATAAAGTTTTGTTTTTTAAAATATATGTAACACGATGTAACAAACGCAATCCTTCAGTTTTTAATAAAATATGTATCACGTTGTAACATATGTAACAAGATGTAACAAACGTAATCCATGGAGTTTTGTTTTTATATAATATATATCACGTTGTAACATGTGTAACATGATGTAACAAACGTAACATGTCTTGAGTGACACGTAGTCCATTCATTTTTGTTAATATGTAACAAGATGTAACAAACCTATCAACCAGTGTAACAATGTGTAACACACGGATCAGATAGTGTCAATGAAATTAAAAAAGTAGGAGAGAGAAATTATATTAAATTGAAAAGTAGGAGAGAGAAATTATATTAAATAAAAAAGTATGAGAGAGAATGTACTAGAGAGAGAAGTGAGTGGGTTATGTGATTTTCCTATTATGCCCTTTGTGTACTTTTCAAGTACACACAAATTATAAAATAATGATCATAAAACAAGGAGCAATCCTAGCCATTGATCAACCTAAATCAATGGTCTATATTGAGTTTTCAAGGTTTTCTCAATAATAATGGGTTTTCATTCTAGCCATCCCCTATATATATATATTAAAAGGCTTTGCAGGTTTGTACCAAACCCGCATTCGTACATAACCCATATCAAGTAAACCTAAGATCGTGAATTTCACTTTTGGTTTGAGTCATATTTTTATAGTGTATGCAAATTTCACACCCCATCCATATTAGGGCTGTTCACGTGTCGAACCGACCGAATCTTCGCTCGTTGCTTGGCTCATTTACAAACCGAACCGAGCGGCTCATTTACAAATCGAGCCAAAGTCGAACCGAGCGTAAATAAGCTAAAATTGAACCGTTCAAGCGAGCGTCGAGCGAATTTATGAGAATTACTTTTTTTTAATCTTTAAACATTTTTATAAAGAACACGTTTAAAGTTGAATATAATTTACATAAATATAAATTAGTAGCTTAAGAAATCTAATAGTAGCTTGTATTTATTTAGAATTTAAGTTTGATGTTGATATAATGTATATAAAACAATTAACAATTAAAAAATAATTATATATATATATATATATGCATAAATATATAATTTTTTTTATTTTTATGTGGATGATTAAATTATTAAATATTATAAATAATTATTAATTGTAGTAAAAGTACTTGAAGTTATCCAAGATATTTAAAAAAAAAAGATAAATGTCTATTAACTAAAAAACATATATTTAGTATCAACATAATTATAACAACATATCGTATACTTGTGCATATATAATTATATATAAAATTAATTAAAATTATTCGAGCCGAACCGAACCGAGCGGACCTTCACTCATTGCGCGCTTGGCTCGTTTACAAACAGAACCGAGCGGAGCGGGTCGTTTACAATCAAGCTAAAAAACAAGAGAACATTTTTTGAGCAATTTCCGAGCAGTAATGAGCGAGTGACGAGCGACGAACAATTTGAAGAGCTTAATTCATATATGATATATGGGTCAAACTTCAAAGGGTGCTCTTTGCCTTTTTTCGTGTAAATTGGTTCAGTATCCTATGCTTCATGAGGCCCATGAGGCCCCAATTGTAGCCTTTAACAAGGGGATAAAATTTGCTTGACAAATACGTACGGAGATTGTTATTTCTAATTTTTTTTATCGGTCATAGATGTTTCTTTGCAACTACATTTAAGTCCGGGTCACGCGATGCAGCGGTTGGGTCATGCGGTCGAATTTCGAGTATGTGACTTTGTCACACGCGTTGATAAAAAAACATTTTACGTCTTGTACGTCACAGTATGGAGTCATTATACGTCACATATTAAAAAACGGGTATATATTCAAACATAAATGTCAACATGATAACCAAGTCAAAACCTGAGGTTCAAAGTCGAAAATATGTCAAAATTAAGTATGAGGTCAGAGTTATAAACATATGTCAAAGTTGAGTTAGTGAGCCAAAAGTGTGAAATTAAAAAAAAAAAAAAGAAAATAAGAAGATAAAAATACAAAGAAAAAACATTTGAGATAGGGACTCAAACAGTCGAACCCTGGCAACATTAGTGCAAAAACAATAGCTGAAACCATCTAATCCAATAGATAAATTGATATTTTTCTTAAAGTAACATATATGATTACAATAAGTTTACGAAAAAAAAAGTCAAGAAAAATGTTGAGAGGGGGACTCGATCTCAAGTAGTTTCAATGCCAGACACACGTTTAGTAGTGATGTTAATATTGAAAAATAACAGATATATTTACACCTAATTTCATGAATGTGAAAAAAAATAGAGAAAACAAAAAATTTAGACGGACCAATAAGAACACTACACGTGGTCGGTGGTGGTTGGCCATGACCTTGTAATATAGTAAGTATATAAATATAAATTTTGATCTTGATACTTGTGTCAAAGATGACGCTGACGGCCATGAATTTTGTAAAGAAGCTGTAACTTTAATTTTGATACATGTTCGTAAAAGAATGACATGAAGATAAAAAAGCGTCACTGATCTCTTAGCCTAGTAGTTAAGAGGGAGATAAGAGTCTCTGTCTCTCTTGAAGGTTCCTGGGTTCTAATTCAAACATTTACATATTTGATGTAAATAATTATATGCTCTTACCGTTCTAAAAGTAGGAAGATAAAAAAAAACATTTGTGTTGTAAAATTTATTTTTCAATTTATTTTTTATTGTTAATGATAAACGTGAAAATAAAAAAAATATTGCACTTACGTGTAATTAATGCACAAGATTGCTTCTAACATTGAAATTGAATTCGTCAGAGTAAAGAGCAAAATATGTAACAAACTCTAAAATATATACATATTTCTATACATACTAATTACTAAGGTAATTACAGAATCACCATCAACAACTTTTTTAACATTTTTTTTAATTTTGACCTATTTACATTTTAGTTCTCTACTTTGACTAATTATCATTTTGACCCCTAATGACCCAACCAGTTTTCGAATTTGACTTATTATTCTACTATGACATATTAACGACTCGAACCCTCCGGTTTTAATATGTCCGGATTTGACGTACAAGACATGATATTTTTTTATCAACACATGCGACGAAACCACACATGGAAGACCCGACTGCGTGACCCGGCCGCTGCATCGTGCGACCTGGTCTTAAATCTAGTTAAAGATGATATGCGACTTTCTATTTCGGAAAAGACGAAAAGCGTAACTTGATTTAAAATATATATAATCTAGCCAGAAGCTAGCAAAAGAAACAAAGAAATGAGCTAGCAAAACAAACAAAAACTTATAGAGAAGTTACATCACTATATCCATTTTATAGTCTTATACATTGATCTATATTTAATCCAAAGATACGAAAAAGATCTGATATCTTGAAAAAGCTTTTGAAGATTAATTGGGATGTTAAAAATAAGATCATTCGGCACCTTTCAAATACACCACCCGGAGACTAAAATAACAACATGAATGTCTTTCTTTTTTTTTCTTTTTTTCTTTGATTGATTGATGAATTTATGCAAGTTGAATAGATTGTTGATAGTGAATCAAATATCGATGGGAGACTCAAAATTTAACTAGTTAGGGGCTGTTTGGCAAAATCTGAATCATTAAGTGCTGAATGGTTAAGAGGTCTGAACCATTAAGAGGTTCCATCAATGAGAGGGATGTTGGGGTAGAACTTCAAATGAGTATAAAGTTAGTATATGCTCCATTCAGTTTCAGTCAGCATCGCTTAGTCTCTTAACCATTCAGCACTTAACTGAACCATTTAGATGCTCTTTTTTTCTGAAACAAACACTCTGAATGCTGAATGCTGAATGGTTAAACACTGAATTGAACCATTAAGAGGTAAACAAACAGTCCCTTAGACTCCCAAGAGGTTAGTAGATGCCCCTTGTCTTCCTCATAGGCTCATAAAGATCGCATAGTGGACATAATGTTGAATTTATTGAGACAAGATTGCAAGTGTTGGAGTTTATGTTGAGAGACTGGTTGTCTGACCACCTCCAATTCCAATTAAAAGTTTGTACCTGCAAAGTATAACAATCAAACACAACAATGGACTTATAGGATTTGATGGCGTACATATCTAGGAAGAGTTCATTGACGATTTATCAGCGACCCCTGCACCTAACTAAAAACCGACTGAAGACTTGGAACCCAACTTGCCCCGAATTAGATTATTTAAATTCGGAACGCTGTTTCAAGGTAACTTTTCCATCAATCGACTTGTATTATCCTTCCGATCAAAAGGCTTAGAACATCGGTATTGAATTTGAAAAAAACTTAACGGCGTTAAAAAAAATTTAACGACGGACCATTGGTTACCAAAGTGATAAAAGTTGGGATCGTTGACAACCATTTCAATAGTTGGGACCTGTAGAAGACAAAATGTGATAGTTGGGACCAATGAAAACCAGTATACCTATAATAAATTACGATTTTTGAGGGACAAAATTGAGGGGTAACGTATTTTTTAAGCATGAAAATTTGAGAGCCTAATTTTTTGATTTTAGAAACAAAAGTTACTTTAGAAACATTGCAAAATCATTTTATTTGCATTTCAAAAAAATAAAGGATAGAGTTAAGTGCAATTTACACTCCGTGGTTTATAGTGAAAACCACTCTGCAACACTGATCGAAAACTTGGACCTTTTACAACTCTATCTGTTTTAAAGTGAGTCATTTACACCCTTGTATTAAGTTAACCGTTAGTTGACCATCCAAATAATGATAAAATTATCTATTTATCCCCTCTAACTAATTAATGAAATCCTCAGTCCGAACAATTCCCACCATTTAATCTATTAGGGTGGTGGGAGTGGGTTGTGGCATACTTACACTACCCTCACAACCCACCAATCACAACACTCCACCTCACACCTCATTTGTAAAAACAAAAAAATGCTTGAAAAGTTATGAGATGTGGAACAAGAAACGAGGTGAACTTGCAACGGGTTTGGGTACCCGTGGTCTTCATACCTGCACCCTTACCCGTGTCCACACCAACCTTAGATTCTTATGGCTTCATCTTCACCCCTCTCTTCTTCACGTCGATCAAATTCATCCTCCAATGGTCATATTAGGGCTTCATATTCGTCCCTCTCTTCTTCACCAATGATTATGGCTTCATCTTCTTCATACTTCACCATGAGTTCGAACGAAAATTCGGCTTTATCTTCACCCATCGATCTCTTCTTCACCTACGATCATATGTTCAATTTAGATCTTTTTTCAACTTGTACAGTGTTTGAAATTTGTACCATTTGTGACTTGCAGTATTCGAATCTTGTACACTACACTTGTATTCATATGTCTTCTTCAAATTGTTAGAATCGGTTTCTATTAAATGTGCATTGTTATGAATGTTGTACACGTGTAAAGTTTAGTTGTGAAGATGCAGTTAAGTTTTGAATGTCTTTTGTTAGTCATAAGGTATAGACCGATTTGAGTGTAAAATCTTAAGTAATTCTCCGTGATCAATTCATGATACATATATAATAACAATATACAAGGAGATAAGGTACGAGGAATAAAAAGATATATAGTTTTATTTTTTGGAACGACAGTTGCACCACCAGCTAACTGGTGGCTCAGGGAAGTGCAATGACCGAGCCTAGAAGCCCACGGCCTATCCCCTGTAAGGGATTATTTGCGGCAGAGTGTGGCAGCTCCCTAAGAGAAGAATACTCTTCTCGGGGCCCAGACCAACCCTTCCGAAGAGCAGGAAAGTCGGAGTCTAAGACTCGTCAACTAACCGTCCCGAAGGAAAACCACAGCAGGAACCACCATAGCAGTTCAAATCTGAATTATTGGTTTGACTTCGGGTGAATTGAATGTCTTTTGTAACGAACATGGGTGAACATTCACCGATTATAATGAGGTGCAAATGGTTTTTTTAAGTTTTTAAAGTATAAAAAGTCTTTTTACCTTTTAAAATAGCAGTTAACTAACGGTCAACTAATGGTGGTGCAAATGACGCATTTTAGAAAACATAAAGTTGCAAAAGGTTTAAGTTTCCAAACACGGTTGCAAAATGCTTTTAAGCGTAAACCACATGGATGCAAATTCCACTTCACTATTTGAAGTAACAAGACTTAATATAGATATTTAAATAACACGATGCAGTGTTGTTTTTGTATTGAGAAACGTTTATGTTTATTAATATCTCCTCATTCATATATTCTATATTTCATATATTACTAGTTTTAATACGTACTCATGTGTTACATACGGGTTAAATAACAATATTTATAAAAAAATTTATAACTATTATGTTTAAGAATTTATGAATATTTAATATTTAAAGAATTGGATCCGTCAACTCATGCATGGTAAAAAATTCCACTTAGTTTTCCCTAAAAAACTTCTAATTATATAACAAATAATTTCTCCCCCCTAAAAAATGGTTCTTCTAAAACCTTGATTTATTAGATAGATGTCCTTATATTATTCTATAAACTAGTTATATATCGGGTCACGTCATAAATTAGTTATATACCGAGGCGAGTGATGCGGCGGTGAGTCTCGTGTATGTGACGGAGATAATAAAAAGTTCCATGTCTCATGCGTTATAGTGTATCGTAATGCGTCATATAATAAAAGATGGAGACATGTCCAAACGTATGGGTCAAAATAATAATTAAATCAAAGTTGAATATAAAAGTTTCTATAGTAAAAAGGACTAATAGGCAAGGTCATCCAAATTTAGAGATCAAAATAATAACTAAAACAAAGCTAGAATGCCAGATGATCATAGTTATAAATATGTCAAAGTTAACTATGATGTCAAATATGTAAATTGACTAAAGTTGGAGGATTAGTAGACAAGGTTATCATCGACCTTGCTTATTAGTAACTTAATGAATAAACAAATAAATTTCAGTATCTTATTTTGTTTTTTAAGACATTAAAATTATGAAATGATACCTACCGGCTTTTTGACATGTGTCTCAACTTTGCCATTTCGACAAATTTTGCCTCTTACTTAACTTTGACTTATACCATTGGGGTTGGTGGCCCAATGGGAGAGGCTATGCCTATATGAGCACTATTTTGAAGAGATCCAAGGTTCAATCCTTGGCATTGTAAATATTTATGGAGTTTATTAGGAGTAAGCTAGATTGTTGTTCTAAAAAAAACTTAACTTTGACATATATTATCCCAACTTTGATTTTTATTTTTATTTTTTTAATCATTTTGACTCTCCTACTCTACTGATGTATTTATAACTTTAACACATCGATTTTGAGTTAGTTTTCATTTTAACCTTTATATTTGGATATATCTTTATTTTTAATATAGCTGACACATTACAATTTTCATTGTAACATACGATACATGGGCCTTTTTTTTATCTATCCACATATATAAATATTACAACTAACTAGGTTATTTCCCATGTGTCATACGGGCTAATTAATGCTAACAACGTAGCATAAAAACACAATTCTAAAATTTTATGAAAAAGTAACATTTGAAAATAAACTACATATTACATGAACAAATATGAGCTTTCAACAAATATATTTAAACGACAAATACACTATTGGTAGCAATTTAGATATTGACACTTTTAAACTATGTATCTTATAAATCCTACCAATTAATTTAAAAAAATTAAGAAAAAACAGACATACAAATAATCCAGATACTAATGATCCTTAGCTCAAGTAGTTAAGGTGAGGCATCCAAGATTTATAAAAATGAGGCGGTCTTAGGTTCAAGTCTCACTTAGAACAAAAAATAAAAATGGAGTTTTAGATTGGACCGGCCAGAAGGTTTTCTCACAAAATGTGGGTTTCCTTTTGTGGAGGTTAGGGTGCGGTCCCGGCCGGAAAATGGATAGGGGAGCCCAATTAAGATAATATATATCTTCCGAAGCATGGTCCAACATTTGCCGTTAAAAAGAATAATCCAGATGATAGATATCCGAAAAAATCACGGTGACACTCATATGTACTGAGCCAAGCGTACGGGTCGGCATGCATGTGTCTGGGTCGTAAATTTCAATACATTTATTTGTTTAAGTTGTTTATTTATGTTTTAATGGTTATTTCAGGGATGTAAATAAGATAAATTATGGGTGATTTAATGTTATCGATTTCCTTCCATACATAGCTTAAAATAAAAGATTTTTAGTTTTGGAGGGAAAATGTTCCAACACCCTCTTTATTGAATGACAAGTGTCCTTCAAAACCCTCTTTTATTAGAAGGTATAGATTTTGCACATTACATAAAATTACTTATCCACAAGACAATTACAATAAACTTTTTAGTTAAGTTGAACTTGAACAAATTATCATATGAAAGTATGAAACCCCTTAAAACCATTTGGATTTTGGCAAAACATAAAGAATAACATTTAATAAAGACATAAAAGTATTATGAACGTGTAAGTTGTTTTTTGGTTTAATTACAAGTTAATGAACTAGACATAAAATGAGCTAACCACTTTGAGCAAATTAGACAAAACAAATGAAATCGATCTTAACAGCATACCGGTAGCTAGAACTATTAGTCCGTTTTTTAAAAGGGTTAAATGCATATTTCCCCCTCTAAAACACTTTAAATGCATATTTACCCATCCAAAAAAATCAATTGCATATTTCCTCTTATAAACAACTTTAATTTGCAAATATACCCATTTTTAATAAGGACATTTAGTTAAGATTGGGTATATATGCAATTGATTTTTTTAGTTGGGGAAATATGTATTTAGGGGTGTTTATAAGGGTAAATATGCAATTGAATCTTTTTAAAACATTACCGATCGATTATATTCGTATGAACAAAAACTTTGCATCAAATACAACATGTTGTTGACCTTGGCCAACACTTGTTGATTTGTTAAGTCATTTTTCAAGCCGATTATAATGCGAAATTATGTTAAATGGTTTGCATAATTGGATAAGAAAGAAAAGTTAGCTCATATATAATGTCTACCTGAATAATCATAAGAAAAAGGCAAAATAACATGATATAATATTGATATGTTTGTCCCTTTGTCCATGAAACAAGAGTGGAGTTATATTTACAAAGTCCAATTTTCCTAGAAAGTCTAAGAAGTCATGAGATGATGACATGTGACATTCCCTTAAAATTAGAAGGAAGGGTAAAGATGGTAATGTCTCTATATTTTAAGTTTCACCCCATTTTTTTAAACGTCCATAACTTTTACATACGATATTATTTTTTTAAAAAAATTGCACCATAAAAACGAGCGTTTTCTTATCTTTAAAACGCGTATAATATTCATATATAAAAAACAAAAAAAAATTTCACGTTTTTCAGCTCATTGTGTTATTTGTCAAGTCATTGTGTTATTTATTCATGTCATTGTGTTATAACACAATAACCTAATAAAATAACACAATGATCTGAAATAACACAATGACCTGATGAAAATATAACACAATGACCTGATGAAAATATAACACAATGACCTGATGAAAATATAACACAATAACCTGACGAAAATATAACACAACGACCTGATGAAAATATAACACAACGACCTGATGAAAATATAACACAACGACCTGATGAAAATATAACACAACGACCTGATGAAAATTTAACACAACGACCTGATGAAAATTTAACACAACGACCTGATGAAAATATAACACAACGACCTGATGAAAATATAACACAATTACCTGATGAAAATATAACACAATGACCTGACGAAAATATAACACAACGACCTGACGAAAATATAACACAACGACCTGACGAAAATATAACACAACGACCTGACGAAAATATAACACAACGACCTGACGAAAATATAACACAACGACCTGATGAAAATATAACACAACGACCTGATGAAAATATAACACAACGACCTGATGAAAATTTAACACAACGACCTGATGAAATATAACACAACGACCTGATGAAAATATAACACAACCATCTGATGAAAATATAACACAACGACCCGATGAAAATATAACACAACGACCTGATGAAAATATAACACAACGACCTGATGAAAATTTAACACAACGACCTGATGAAAATATAACACAATGACCTGATGAAAATATAACACAATGACCTGACGGATATAACACAATCTGAAAAATATAACACAATGTCTTGATTAATATAACACAATGAGCTGAAAAATATAACACAATGAGCTGAAAAATATAACACAATGAGTTGAAACTTCAAAAAAAAAATTCGTTTTTTATATATCAATATTATATGCGTTTTGAAGATAAAAAAACGCTCGTTTTTTTGTTGTAATTTTTATTAAAAAATATTGTCGTATGTGAAAGTTATGGACGTTTAAAAAAGAGGGTGGAATTTGAAAATGAGACAAGACTAGTATACCCTTGGCCTACCATTTAAAGTTATAACTATTTACCATTATGCCACCTTGTGTTTATGAGCCATTGATCTTCATTTAATATTAGATCTAATGGTCCAAATTCCTTCTTAGACTTTCTAGGAAATTTAGACTTTGTATTTGAACCTAATTCCATGAAACAAATCTACCACTTGCATTAGATGTTTAACAAAACCTAAATGGCTAAATGCATGGCATAATTAAGATTGATTATGAAAGCTAGCTAGATACTTTTCTGGAATAGATACTTTTAATACATTGATTATTTTAGTTTTCGAATAATTAACACAAAAAGTTCACATCTATCTGTCATTGCCCTTTTATTTACTTATATTTTCATCCAAGATATTTTCATGAACAATTAATAAATCATTATTTAATCATTTCAGTCACCAAGTCGGCATTTTTAAATACATTTCTCAAAAAGTTTGAATAAAATAAAAAAAATATGATGTTCCCATCTCCATGTCATGTTCCAACTTCCAACTAATTAAGGAACAACACAAAATATGACAATTAATTACTCCCTTAAGCCGATTAATGTTCCAATATATATCAACCAACTTACACCCAGCTACAAGCCAATTAAATTAAATCCTATTATTAACTACATATGATCTGGGTCGCGTGTCGAAGGAAAATAACTTAGCAGTCTTAAAACATTAATAGACTCGTATCCTTCTCCCTATTAAAAACCTTAAAACATTGGTCTGAAATTTGAAAAAAAACTTAACGGCTGACGGATCATTGTGGGAAAATAAGTTACAAGTTGGGATAGCCACATGAAATTTTTTAAGTTAAGATTAATGTCGATCAGTAATACCAAAATTCGGATTATTAAAATTTAATATACCTGATACGACAATTTAGTTTGGAAAGTTAGATCCAAATGTAAGATAATCGCATGTGGTGTGCTTACAATCATGTAACAATACACATAAATGTGATTATATATGTGAATTATAGGCTTATTAGTTATAATCCCATTAGTTAATCAAACTTAATGATAGAGTTTAGAGCCACTTGTTCCATATATACTTGTATATTTCACTTGTTTTTCGTGAGAATATACTAAAAGTTTTGAATCTGGCTTTTTGTTGTGGTCTTGTGGAAGATGGGAATAGGCAAATGAACATTGTAGGATATTTTTCATGTATTTTAACTTACCAATCTACCACTTGCAATGGATGTTTATCCGAATCTTTGGCATCATTAATTAGAATATATTGATATGATTAAGAAAGTTGTGATATTTTATGTAATGTTTTTTTAATTAGATTGATGGCTCTACAACTATAAATTTAACTAATATTAAATGACAGAGTGATTTTAGCTTAACTCCATAATTAGTCGGAATAAGACAAATTTATTGAGTCAGATTATATAAGGTTATTCATGATCCAACCCACAACTCAGGCATATCCATGCCATTAGTAATTAGATGTTAAATCTAACCAATTGACCTTCAAGTCTAGCTTGTAGATTCGCTCACATAGTTGCATTATATTTGGCTCAACAAAAGGTTCTCTTTTGATACGGGTTTGAGAAAACTTCTCAAATGTCATTTCTTAAATGACTTCCCCCACATTTCTTGCATTTAGATAGAAAATGTTTAAATATACGATTAGACATCCATGATTTGAACAAGATCAACGTCTTGTATCAATGATGTCATCAATGCTAGTTTGCCGACTAAAGCAACGCTGCCTTGTCATAAGTGTTATCAACCATCTCAAACTTAAATACTTTTAAGTTATCATTTAGGTTAAATCTAGAAAATTGAGTTCTCCATAAGTTATATGACTTTTCTTAGATTGAATGACAACCGTCATTCAAATTGTCTTATACACAACTTTACTATTATATTGTATATGAGTTGAATGTTTCTCATTAATAGTCTCCTCCGAGCACCATAATTAACAAGTACTAGTCTAGCATGCTTTAGACTACAATACTCTAGCATGTGAACAGAAGATGCATCATTCTGATTCTTCACAGCTTTTAAGGAATGTCCTAATATTCGTTCAAAACATTCATCTCATAGTTTAAACAAACAATGAGAGTTGTTCAACATCCCAAAATCTCAATATTTAGGAATGTCTAATATGTATGTTACATAAACGTACATAGACCGTCATTCAATCTAGGATCATAAACTTTTTTTTTCTTTTTCTCAAAAGGTTTCATCATTGACTCATATGGACTTTGAAGAATCACAAATTGATCTCCCATAGTGGTACTCTCACTTTAAACAATCACAAAATTGATATAAAACATCATGTTGTTTATATGGTAAATTGTTCACATGTATTAGTATTTGAACAATTATATATGTTCATAGCAACAAAGATTTATCTTTCCATCAAATAGTCAACTTGAATCTATTATTGCTTTATGACGTGTTACTTTACACAAAAGTAACAAAATGTATTAACACTTTCTGTGAAACTTTTGGTTTGTTTCATTCTAAACCAAATCTTAGTTTTGTCAAAACATTCACTTAGCAGTTTCGAAATAAACTATTTTATTACGAAAATCAATACCCAAAATTGTAAATAGTTTTATTGAATAAACAAACTTTAACACACACGTTAGAGATAAAATGTTTACATAAAATAGTCTTATTTAAATTCATCATTAACACACATGTTAAGAATAAACGCCTACATAAGACGCTTTCAGACCATAAAATTTAGGTCATATTTAACACACATGCTAGATAAGAAAATGGGTTCTAACACGCACATTAGTCAACAAAAAGTTTACATCAAACGTTCTAAGCATATGGTTTCATGTAATGAAAGGTTCCAATAAAACATTTGCAAAATGTTTTGAAGCAAAAAGTTTAATAAAATGATCATTTGTAAAGCACGCATAATTAATGATTATGATCGTCAACGTATTCGAGTGAATAATGATTTCATCATTTGTTTCTAACAAAATAAAACGATTTTAAATTTAAAAGATTAATACTAAATCCATACAAAATTGATTATATTATAAGGAATCTCTTCTAATACTTAATTAGAATAACATTAGGTTTTAATAGGGGTGTTCAAAAATATCCGCATCCGAAAACCCGATCCGAAAATCCGATATTCCGAAATACCCGAAATTTCGGATATCCGAACTTCGGATACCCGAAATTTCGGATTCGTGTTCGGATAGTAATTTTGCACTAGTTCGGATATTCGGATTATCCGATTATCCGAAAACCAAATTTTTTTTTTATATTTTTTTAGATTATGTATTAAATATATTTATAAAACTATGCTTGTAAACTCTAAAGTTAACATGTATTTAGTATTCCAATTACATTCATGCCCTCCACCCTCCGGCCTCAGACCGGTGCACGCTCTGACGACCCACTGTCGCACGCTCTGACAAGTCAACAACCCACCGCTGCACGCATCCGATCACGTTTTTACCTTGTAAACACATTTGTACTTTTTTATAGTATTCTTTATAGTCTTTTTTTATATTATTTTCTAAAATAACCAAGTCATAACTTATATTTGATTTCATTATTAGTTTTTAAAAAGTGTGACAAATTCCAAAAAAACTTCATAATCATGTATTCATGTTTACGAAAATTCCAATATTTGATTTTTAGTTTGTTTTTATGTTGTCGACTTATAAGTCGTGGTCATGAGACATGTAGCGGACTTGTCATATGTGTAGAGTTAATGATTATTTGAATGTATTAAAACGTTTGGAGTTGATTTTTGATTCAAACAACTTGTTATTTAGATATTTGTTATTTTGACTTTAATTGTCTTAAGATTTTTTTGGTTAGTTGCTTAACATTAAGGCTAATTTTGGATTGAAGGAAATGCAAATACAAATGCAAAAAAAAAAAAAAATTTCAAAATTTAAAATTTTCGGATATTTGGATACTATCCGAATCCGAACTTTCGGGTATCCGAAATCCGGATATCCGAAATTTCGGATACGGATAGTGAAAATCACTATCCGAAATTTTCGGATATCCGAAAATTCGGGTATCCGAAATCCGGATATCCGACTTTGAACACCCCTAGGTTTTAACACACATGTTAAAACACAAGTTTCACATAAGAAAGATTTCTTACTCGCAAATAAGAAATACTGGTTTTCATAAGATGCGTACACAAACATAACCATTGTTAAGACGCATATGAAAACTAATCTTGAAACCCACAAATGGTTAATTCAAAGTTTTAATCTTGAAACCACATAGGTTTCGAAACCTTTGATTTAAAACAAAATTGGATCTTCAACCTTTTTGTTTAACACCTTGAACCATTCAACAAAATCTTTTAATGAACATAAAATCACTTTTGAATGCTAAAGAAACTCATAAGAGTTTTAAATTCTCAAAGTAATTGATTCAAGTTTTATGAAAAACTACAAAAGCTTTTATACATAACCAAAAATTACACTCAATCAAAACCAACAAATGGTAAAAAATTGAACTACTTTCTTTGTAAATAAAATCCGATTCTAGAAAAAAGTCAAGTGTTAGTTCTCTAAGTCCAACTTTGAGAGACGAACAATGACTATATACTTTTTTTTAAATACAAACGGTGATTTAAAAATTAATCATTATTGATCAATTTATACTAGTGAGATCATCGAATATTCATACCACTTGTAGTTGTACACTTTATAGAAAATTACTATTTGTTTGATTCATATACACACTAGGTTTAACATCCGTGTGTTACATACGGGTTGAATAAAAATATTTTTAAAAAATTATAACTATTATATTTAAAAATTTTGTAAATTATTAATAATCACAAAATTTTGTCTTTATTAACTCTCATACTCAATTTTCCCTCTCAACTTTTCTTTTATAAAACAAATTATGTTTTCTCCCCAAAAAATTACTCCCTAAAAACTCTAATTTATTAGATAGATGCATATACAACGAGATGATTATAGTGAGATTATTATGTTATGAAAAAATCATGAAGTTAGGATGGAACAATCACATGTTTTATAACTTTAATTTCTATTAAATGTTAAAATGGAATTTAAGTAATCTTTTATCTCATTAATTAGCCAATAGTTATATAAATTTAGTTATTAATTAGCCAACTGTTATCAATTTATTTTCCTTTTTTTAATCATTTTTTACTACTATATCCGATTCTTCCGAGTTTCACCACAATTAGTTAACCAGATTAATAATAAAGGGAGTTCATTTCATTTTTTGCACAATGCACATGTTCGTCATCTTTTTTTTTAAGTTATTGGATTTTATTCTTCGATGTGGATATGATTTGTATCTTGATGGATCGTCATACTGAAACTCGTTCAGAATAAAAAAAAAATAATCAAGAACTCACTTATTTATGGAGTGTTTATGAATTTTTCGCTCTCCATCTATTTATGAAGAACATGAAGACCTATCCAGTCTACATATATGATATATGTAACAAACACTAACTTATATTTTCCTGTATTGAAGCAAACAAATAATTAAGTCAGCGAAAAATACGCTAAACCAATTAAAACTACATAAATTTTAACAACCACCAATTTTGATGTTCATGTATTGAAGGTACAAATGTATAACATAATGATTTACATATGTGTAGCTTGAGTACATATATGTAGCAATAATGTTGCATAATGTAACATTCCCCTCTCCCATTAACGTCATAGCCATGTGTCACATATATGTAACCACAAGGTATGGTTATGTTATATTGAATAGTTAATTTTGATTAAAATTTAACCTACAACCTAAAAAATACGTTTTTATAAACAAACTAGGTTTAATATATACCCGTGTGTTACATACGGGTTAAATAATAATATTTATAAAAAAATATAATCATTATATATGTTTAAAAAATTATAATTATTTAATATTAAAGAAATTGGCTTTATCAACTTATATATGCATAATGAAAAAATTGCACAAAATTTCTCTCTTAAATTTCTTATTATAGAACAAAAAAAATTTCCCTCAAAAAATTGTCTTCCTAAAACCTTGAAATATTATATAGATTTTAAAAACAACCAGACATGTCTATTTTTTTTATAAAAATAAACGTTCTTTACTAAAAAAATTTTTGACTCATTTGCGGCTCTTTATACATAGCGCGACGTCGAATGGTTGTGAGAGTATAGGAATAGAGAGGGCCTTTTATTTGTTTATTAACTTAAATTATCCATTTATGGCATATTTGAACCTGCAAGATCCATCTCGTGTGTTTGGATAAATTACATTTACATTACATACATACACCCCCATCAATCAATCTTTCTTTCACTCTCTACACTACAGCTCGTGAGTGTGCAGGTTTTGATTGTACTGAACCATATATATACATACATACATACATACATATATGATGTTGTTTAAGCTTTTGGAGGATATCATTAGACCTACCATACAGTGGAGTTATATATCTTTTTGTGAATTTTGTACTAACATATTGTCACGTCCAAGATAACATCATTTGACAAGAAATTTCAAGTTAAGGAATAAAGTTGTGAAGAACAAAAATAATACTATAATGTTTTCATTTGACAATTTAAATCTGGCAAAGCTGAATGACTAAAAGTCTGAATGGTTAAGATGTTTGAATGATTCGAAATCCTTCACACAATGTGACGCCTTGCTTCTCGTCGCAAACCTGGTCACCACCCATGTTCAGGGCTCATTCAGAATTGAAGCCAAGTCTGAATCGGTCAGACCCTTGATTTCTGATTCGGTCAGACGTTCTCAAACGCTCTTATCTGGATGGGCCTCTGAATCATTCAGATTCAAAGCCTATTCAAATCTAAACAAACACATCACTACTAGAAAATATGCCTTTAATGACACGCGAACGTTGACACACATATATTTTATAACATGCAAAAATGTGTGTCGTAAAAAAAATGTCATATTTGTTGAAATTTGAAGAAATGTTGACATGTAATTTTGGGTGTCATGTTTTAATGTCATAAGAAAAAAAGAAAAAAAAAGCGCGGATTTTTTTGACCCAGTCGGATCCTTTATAACATCCGTTTAAAACTCAAACCCTAATCATTTTGTATACTTCATCGCTCACCTCTCAATCTCCATACACACCGGCGAACCCACCGCCACTTCCGACGTCTCGTCCACCACAACCGTCAATGGCATCGATCTCGTCTCTAGCTTCTTAACAATCGTCATCCTTGCAGTTGGACTCAACGCAAAGCCTGATCTAACCTTAGAAACTCGGGCGCATCAGAAAGCTTTAGAACGTAGTAAGGCTCAGAAACAATTCGTGGTGAGTGAATCTGATTGAGTGTTATTGAAGCGTTGATGAAATGATAAAGTTATAGTTTGTGGAAGTAGATCTAGTAATAACGTTAATTTGGCTATGAATCGTTGAATTGCTTTGATGTTTGAAACCTAGGGCTTATATTTGGTTATTTTCATGTGCTGTTTTGGTTTTTGAAAGCTGTATAGACGTTTACTACACTATGTTTTGATGATGATGATGATGATGAATATATATATATATATATTCAAATTTGTCTTCAATATCATTTTGTTTGTTGATAATATGTATAATTCTTATAACTGCTTAAAAATTAATTATACAAACTAGGTGTTTGTATGGATATCATAATCATAATTGCTTGATTCATTGTGCACTCCACATGTTTGATGAAATGTTTCAAACAACTTGTGTTGTTACTCATGTTCATTTGGTTTTCAACTTTAGCACTGCTTAATTGTTGCAGTATGCGTGATTAATCTTGAAAACCGCAATGTTCAGATTGTTTAAACTTAGATAGAACATAAATAGAGAAACAATACTACAATAGCATGTTCAGTTGTTTTAACTTTCAACTATAGCATCAAATATTATTTTGTAACAGATCTGTAGAAAGGTTAATCAGTGCTTAATCTTTTAGGCCCGGATGTTGTGAAGTATATTGGAAAATCATTTTCCTGCTCAAGCTATATTTTGTGTGCCACATACATCTGGAAAGTGTAAGTTTTAATGCTTTCATTTTTAGTGGCTTGAGTATATAATGAATATTATAGTTTTCAAATTTATAATTTTAGAGTTATTAATAATTTCTTATTAGTCATGTTCATAGTTAAAGTTACAATTTTAGTTATTGAAGCATATGTGCCTAAAATGTACTATCAAAGTTATAATTTTAGTTCAATTGAAGCATAATTAAACAAGGATTAGTGCACATGTAACAAGTATAATTGATTCTTCAAGTATATGAACTTTGAAAAATGCTCAGTGACTATTTGAAAGGTGAAAATAATATTATGTCTATATGTGGTGAAACCAGAATTAAATGGAATTGAGTTGTTGATTTAGACTTTTGTTAGATTAACTTGAATGTGAGTTTTGTAACTTTGGTATAACAGGTTTAAAAGGGATCTAAATCTCTCGAAACAGTACTGCATATGGAAGTAACTTGGGTGAGTTAATTCATGGTTTTTTGAATGTGATTACGAGAAATAGTGTGAGTCTTTTTTTCTTGTGTAATCTGGTCATTTGATTCAATGTATACATTGTAGTTATAATTATATTTTAATAATATTTTTTCAACCCGTGTGTTACATACGGGTATTAAACCCAGTTTCTAATGAAACAGTATTTGCAAGCAACCAATGAATATCAAGACTTATGGGTCTGTTAAGTTTAATTTTCCCCCTACTTCAGTCCGGTGGTGAAATAGCGGAATGTGCCATGAAGGCTGATTTACATGGCTATCGAGTCGTTAAGACAGTGTTCTATGCCGATGTGCAGGTATGTTTTTAAATGTAACCAAAATCAAACTTTTGGGCATCTTTGATAAGTCGTATGAACTGTTATTCATTACCAAAATACGACCTATTAAGGCTGCTAGAGTAGGCAAAACAGTTGCCAAACTCAAACTTTTGTGCGTCATTAATAAGTCGTATGAATGCTATGTATTAAAGACATTTTGGGCAATAAAAGTTACTGAAATAGTCCTTGGATAAAAAAAATCTGTGGGTTGAAGACAATTTCATATTGATGGATGTTTTCGGTTAAAGATAGTCCTTGGTAAAAATAACAACATCAACAGTAACTTCATTATACATAATTGTCTTTAGATGAATTTCTATTCTCCCTTTTTAAGTGCTCAAATCAAATGGAAGCTTACTTATATTTTTGTTAATTAACTTGCATCTTATGTTATAGTTTCGACTATAATAACAAGGTTAGGCATTTTAAATTGGTAGAATATATAAAGTTTGAAATCACAAAAGCAAGGAATTAAGGAGACAGTTCATTACACTTTGATTATTATGTTATCTTCCTTTTGAATTTTAGCAAAAATTAAGCAAACTTGTGGTTTAATTGGCATCTTCTTTCTTTCGTTGTTCAGTTACTCGCATCTAGGATTTCTTTCTGGCTGCTTCGTGTTCCTGCTTTTGTTGTTCACATATGCCCGACAGGTTCGCCTTCTTGCTTCTGTTGTTTACATGTGTCTGACTACTTGCATTATGGTTTTTCCTTAAGTACTTATTTTTAGTCATTAAGATATGAAATGGATTGCCAAATCATAGCATTGATTGTTCTACTTTGTTAATATGAATATGCTTTTGTTGTTCACATATGAATATGTTATTCAAGTGCTCAAATTTGTGTATGTCACCTGTATAAAGAGAAACTAGGCATTTTGTTTAGGATTAAATGTGTATTTGCCTTGTTGGTCGTTAAATAACTTGTTTGAAGTATATCATTGTGTGAATGTGCTTTCCTGTTTTCTATAACAAGCTCACTTTGTTTTTTGGCAAATGGAAAGGTTTGAGAGAAAGAGAGATCAAAACATTTACTCCCAAAGCAAGTATGAAAGTGAAGAATGTTCGGGTGCTGATATTGATGGAATTCGGGAAATTCGGGAAGAAGGATTGAGTTGTGTGGCCATGCAATTTCATTTTTAGGTGAAATTTTATATCAAAACATTAGCTTAGGAAATATTGTATGAAATATTGTTAATATTTATAATGTTTATTACTATGTTATAAAATAGATTGCTTTGCTATGTACGTATTTTATTTGTTGTTATTATACATTAACTATTAATTGTCATTCAATGTGAAAATTAGTAATTCTAAAAAAAAATATATATTTTTTTAAAAGCAAAAGAAATCATGACACACATTTAACCGTGTCATTTTTTTTATGACATGGTTTCTTGACATACAATTCGTGTCATAAATGTGTGTCATAAAAATATGACACATGAATGCATGTCGTATTAAATTTATGACATGGGCTTCCTTGACACACTTTTGTGTGTCATCTATACCCTTTTATGACACGTATTGCGCGTCATTAAAGACATATTTTCTAGTAGTGCATGCACCCTTAATTGCACATATAACTGGACAATGGTTTGCTAAAGGTTAGAGTTAATTAAATTTTCTCATAATAATGTTGTCATTCCGTTAATACACTATTAAAAAAATAGCATTTTTTAGACAAACATAGTTGTTGTATATTGTCGTAAAATGAAAGCACCAACAAACTTTCTGAAAATCCTCTATTGTAAGTGAAAAGCTCATAAAAAGGTATTTTTAACAATATCACAACAACTTTAGCTGTAAAATTACGATAATACTGGGTTGTCGCAACATTTGTGAAAGCTTAGTCATAAAACTAAGTTTTATAACTATAAATATCAGAAGTAGTTATAATAAATTTTTTATGTTTGTGAAATAAATAACTATAAATTGTGGTTGTTTTGTCGGAAGTTGTCCATTAGATAAAACCTATACTTCATAGTAGGGTAAATATGTTAGGGTGACTAAAGTTATGTTTTTTTACGTCAAATAAAAATATATATTAACAAGAGAGGCTAACAAAAACTTAAAAACCCATAAGACTTAAGAGAATAAAACAAAGGGAGAAGTACCTGATCAATGAGGTAAATGTTAAAAGGTATTTACATAATATATAATTTAGTCACTCAACAAAAACATCAATATTCTTCACAATCTATAGTACACATGACTTCAAAAAGATATATTGTTAATTGTTCATTGCAATTATTCAAAGGTTCTTTAAGGGATCGTAAACAGAAGAGACTAGCTCGCTCATGAACCATTTGAGATCCCTAAAAACTAGAACTGAGTTGACTTTAAACGTGGCAATCAAGATAATTTTTCTGTTCTTTGTATGAATAATAGAATGGACGAGGAAATAGAACAAACGAAGAAAATAAATTGACAAATGAATGAAATGGATCATTCATTCCGTTATTATGTTTGGTTACCTTATAGAAATGAAATGAATCAATATTTCTTTTTGTTTGGTAGGCAGAAAAAAACAAATGAAGGAAATACAAATCTTTAAAAACAACAAAAATATCTAGTCGTGGTTTGCTAAAGGTTAGAGTTAATTAAATTTTCTCATAATAATGTTGTCATTCCGTTAATACACTATTAAAAAAATAGCATTTTTTAGACAAACATTATTGTTGTATATTGTCGTAAAATGAAAGCACCAACAAACTTTCTGAAAATCCTATATTGTACGTGAAAAGCTCATAAAAAGGTATTTTTAACAATATCATAACAACTTTAGCTGTAAAATTACGATAATACTGGGTTGTCGCAACATTTGTGAAAGCTTAGTCATAAAACTAAGTTTTATAACTATAAATATCAGAAGTAGTTATAATAAATTTTTTATGTTTGTGAAATAAATAACTATAAATTGTGGTTGTTTTGTCGGAAGTTGTCCATTAGATAAAACCTATACTTCATAGTAGGGTAAATATGTTAGGGTGACTAAAGTTATGTTTTTTTTACGTCAAATAAAAATATATATTAACAAGAGAGGCTAACAAAAACTTAAAAACCCATAAGACTTGAGAGAATAAAACAAAGGGAGAAGTACCTGATCAATGAGGTAAATGTTAAAAGGTATTTACATAATATATAATTTAGTCACTCAACAAAAACATCAATATTCTTCACAATCTATAGTACACATGACTTCAAAAAGATATATTGTTAATTGTTCATTGCAATTATTCAAAGGTTCTTTAAGGGATCGTAAACAGAAGAGACTAGCTCGCTCATGAACCATATGAGATCCCTAAAAACTAGAACTGAGTTGACTTTAAACGTGGCAATCAAGATAATTTTTCTGTTCTTTGTATGAATAATAGAATGGATGAGGAAATAGAACAAACGAAGAAAATAAATTGACAAATGAATGAAATGGATCATTCATTCCGTTATTATGTTTGGTTACCTTATAGAAATGAAATGAATCAATATTTCTTTCTGTTTGGTAGGCAGAAAAAAACAAATGAAGGAAATACAAATCTTTAAAAACAACAAAAATACCTAGTCGTGGTTACGGGTCGGTTCTTGGTTCGGGCCATGGATCAGCTCATGGTTCGATGCATGGGTAAATACATGATCAAGTCATGGATCGAGACATGGGTCGGGCCATAGTTCGAGTCATGGTTCGAGGAATGGGTCACGAAATTGGTCGGTTCATGGTTCAGTCCATGGGCCGGGTCATGTGTCAGTTCACGAATCTGGTCATAAGTCGGTTCATGAATCGAGTCATGGGTTGGTTTAAGTGTTGGGTCTTTGATTGGGACATGAGTCGGGTCATGATACGAGACACAGGTCAAGTCGTGAGTCGAATAATTGTTTGGGTCAGGGTTTAGGGCATGAATCGACATGGGTCGGGTCATGACTCAGTAGATGGCTCATGTCGTGAGTCGGTTCATGAGTTGAGTCATGGTTCGAACCGTGTGTTAGCACATGATAGGTTCATATAGTTTTGGGTCGGGTCTAGGTTTGGGCATGAGTCGGTTCATGATTCTTATCATTACTTAAAAAAATTATTTCCAAGGAATGAGAAAAAACATTAGGATGGATGCATGAAATGAAACTGATCCGATCTTTTTTATTCCTTCGATCGTAATCGTCAATTCCATTCCCTTATAATGGTTTACTACATTCCACATCTCATAATTTAATAGTTAATAGAAAAGAAACCCATACAGAGACAATTTATATACTACTAAAAGGCAAGGTCGGTGATGAAATTCGACCTTGCCTTATGTTAAATATATTTTGGTTTGGCTTCTTACTCGATTGTAGATTTGGTTTGGTGTTAGTAGAATGCCTGATTTACTCTGTTGTCGTGGGTTCGATTCCAGTTTCCTTCAACTTTTTTTATAATACTAATAAGCTTTGATGATGCACGTCTTAGTCATAATTATGTACACACTAACACAAAACGTCTCAAATGCAAATCGTGTCTCAAATAATAGTCCACTTAAAAAGAAAAGTTATAATCAATTATCAATCAAACTCTTTCGTACCACCTCTAGCTAAACTTACCATCATAAAACTAGAAAACATGTGTAATCATTCTTCAAATGAAAAAAATATTATTTCACTAGAAAAACTATAATAATTTCTTAGTATACTAAAATCAGAAGGTCCCGTATTCATATGTTTTATAGTTTCTTACCTTTTGATTAATTTACATATTTAACTCTTAAATTCACTTTGGTATATTTATGACTTTAACCTCATTATATTTTGACTCATAACTTTAAATGTATACACTTCTGAGTTATATTTTTTACCCACAATGCGCGAGATATTTATCAATAAATGTGACAAGTTAAACAACGTTGTCGTTCCAACACACGCCACATGTCAAAGTTAAAATATAAAAACTAATACCCGATCGTCATATCACGTAAGTTATCTTATAACTAGTTAAAAACTATTATTCAAAGAATCAAGGGAAAACTACAAATTACGTCATATATTTATGTTTATGGGTACCTGCAAATCGGGTCCTTTAGCTAAAGTATCTACAAATAACGTCCTTATTTTTGTAGTTTTTTACCGTTTACGTCCTTTGAACTAACTGCCGTTAGAAAATTCTGTTAAATTTAACCATGTCCTTCTCATGTGAGGGTATAATAGTCATTTTACCCTTCTAATTAATAATAATATTAATAATAATAAGAACGGTTTCTAACCTATCCCCCACTCCCACCCATTTTCCTCTCTATCCCATTTGTGACACCACCACCACTACCATTGTCACTGCAGGTGGCCACCACCACCATCGTGTGTCTTTCTCTCTTTACTTCGGCACCACCACATCTACAATCACAACTACCATCGTTGCTTACCACAGTAGTCCTATTAGCAGTTCGATTCGAATCCCACCACCAAATTGGTTCAAACCCCACCTCCAAATCACTAAACTGATTCGAATCCCAAATCACCAAATCGATTCAAACACCAAATCTAATATTCGTGCACAGATCTAAATCTATTTTTAGATTCGACCTTGGAATCTGACTATCTAAGACGACCCTAATATTTTAAAACCCTAACCAGATTGATGAGGAGAAGATGTCGAGGTTGCTTCACGATCTATTTGTTCTTCATCAACAACCGAACAAAAAACATGTTGGAGAAGATGACGAGGTTGCTTCAGGATCTATTTGTTCTTCATCAACAACCGAACAAAAACACGTCGGATAAGATGACGAGGTTGCTTCACGATCAAAGATGACTCAAACTGCTCCTCTGTTTGATTTGGGGAAGATGACTGAATCGAAGCCTTAACCAGATTCACCATCTATTTGTGGGTTTGGTTTGGTTTTGTTTAAACATTCTCCCGGTGGAGGGGTTTTGATCGGAGATGGTTGCTACAACTGATGGTCGGAGGTGGCTCGGTGGAGGAGGAGCCGGAGAGAGATGAGGCATAGAGATGATGTGTGTGTGGTGTGTGTGTGTGTGTGTTGTGTGTGTGTTTATTATATAAATAAAATGTTTATTATATATTTATTAAAAGTGAAACAAAATAATTACATAAATAGTCCTTTATATATAAAAAGACTCTTTTACTCTCGTATAACCAGCACATTGTTTGATTTAACTGACTTTTGTAACGGTCGTTAGTTTAAAGGACAAAAATGGTATAAAACTACAAAAATAAATACGTTATTTGTAGATACTTTGCTAAAGGACCCAACTTACAGGTATCCATAAACATAAATGACGTAATTTGGCTCTGGCAGCTGCACTTTATTATTTTTTTATTTTTTTTCATTCCGGATAAAACCTCCTTGAAGTATCAGCTAATGGGGGATGAGTGATATTATACAACCCGCCCTTTATCTTTTTTCACAAATAGTAAATTTAGGATCTAATTCGGATATCAGAAGGATTACCATATATAACACAAAATTGATCCGATTTTTCCTCCACGGCGATAAGGGGCTAAAAGATCTACTACTTTAATTCCGGTTTCAAAAATAGATAATTTTGTATCTAACTGTATAAAGGCAGGCGCAGATCTATGAATAGGAAATGTTGTGCTATTATCTACAGGACCTAAATTATCAATAGGCTCCCCAAGCACGTTGAAAATTCGTCCGAGAGTCGCTCCACCGACTGGAGATTGTAGGAACTGTTCGTACAAAAACATAAAATTCTTCTATAAGTTCATTTACAATACAAAGAAAATAAATAGAACAAGTACATTACAATATGATTACAACCAAAATAAAATGATACATAAGAAATGAGTAGAAGCAGAAGAAACAACATGGCTGAGGATTCGTGTTCAACACGGGTCCCTTAAAACAAATTCCGAGTCTCCCAAGAGAACTCGTTTGTTTCCCAGGGTACAACAACCGAAGCAGTATGTATTGCCGGGATTGACTCACAACCCAAATTATACTTAAAGAAAAGAGATGAAGAAGATCAACTATATGTTAGAAAAATTAGAAGAGAAAGAATGAGAGAACTTTTCATAGTTGGAGTTCTTTGGTGTTGTATTTGGTGTAGATTAGTGTACGTGTTTTCAACCAAGGTTCACCTTGGTATTTATAGAACAAGAATGAGTTGAAACTCATCATTCATTGTCCATAAACATGAGTTAAAACACATATTCAACATAATTATGAGTTGAAACTTCTATTCAACATAAATAATTAGTTGAAACCCACAAAATATTCAAACTTATAACACCAACTAATTTATTATTTTGTATTTTTCACAAACTAGAATTTGTGTTTTACAAAATATTCCAACAAAGCTTTGGTTTGACGAGAGCCGGACCAAGCATGGTTTATAAGTAATTCATGTCGAGCTGACTAGGTTTGTAAATGACCGATATCGAGTGAGTTTTTGTACAAGTCACGAGCTATTCAAACATATAAACACACAGTATTTGCAAGATATATAGATCGAGAACATCAAATAGTAATAGGTAAATAAGAAAAAATATATATAGTTATATTGTTTTTACGAAGTGACAAGTAGACAAAGCAGAAAACATCTACCACTCACATACACTCATACAAAAAAAATCGTCGCAAAACATCTATGACGCTCTTGTGATGAATTCTACCACAGAAAAGCCAGTTTTTGTCACATTTTTGCAACAAACATGATTGCATCTTAAAATCAAGTCGCAAAACACTCACTTTTCTTCTAATAGTATTGTAAACGAGCGATTTTAGACTAGTGTTAGAAAGTCTTTTACAAATGAAATACTAACTATTTGAACAACCTTGCTTAAAATATTTAAATCCTAATTTCTTGTTTGACCTAGTGCTCTCGTGATACTCGCATCATATACTTTAATTATCATCTAAAACTCTAAAAGTATATAATTAATTAAATAAATTGTTGGATGATTGTTTTTGTTTGCTCAATGGTAGAAAGGATTCGTATATTCTTTTTTAATTATTTAGATTCGAATTTTCCTTTTCCAACTAATAAAATACTGTTTAAACACAAAATGTAAAAAAAATAAAAATACTACTATTCAAACCTAAAATGTCAAAACATGATCCACATCATAATAAAATGATTATTTTTCTTAATTGTTGAAAAGAAGTGTTAGAATGCATTTTCAGATAAAAGATTGCAATCCAATATATTAATAATATACTTATGTATTTTGAGACTTGTTAAGTTGTAACTTGTACAACAAGCTATCAATAAAACACATATCTAATTAAATAAACATTGTTAGCGATACATATGAAATGCATGGTTTTTAAAAATCGACTATATCAAGATAAAATATTAGACCTATCTAGAAACTTGATAACTATCATGAAAGATTTCTAGCTATAACTAAGAAAATATGAATAAAATATCAAAAAATAGCTCTAGATTATAGAAATTTTAAATGAAATTACGACAAATGAGTTAATCGTCTCTAAGTTTAAGCACTCTTTTACAATACATTCAAGTTTATGTTAAGCACTTGGCAACACAAACAAATATAAACATAAAACACGTACTCTAATTGCCAGCTTGAACGTACTATCCAATATTCCCACCACAAAATAACACAAACCCAAAATTCGAAACCCAAAACATTTAGGACGAGTCATGTAACCACAAATGCTTTCGTTATGGATTGGTATGGGTTTTCTAGAAATTTCACGTGTTTAGGAAGGATATGAATAGTTTTTGGAAGATATAATAATTAGCATGAGAAGTTGCTAGAAACTTGAAATTACAATTACAATTTTCTTTTTTATCAATTTTTTTTCTTTTAAAATTTTCACTTTCATTCAAAAATTAATTCTAGTTTTTTATTTTGTTCTCCAAGCAAAAAAATTGATTTCTATAGTCTAGACACATTATTTGATACTTTAAACCGAAACCACTAACCCGTTTACAACCAAATCAAATGAATAATTAAAGAAAGAAAACAAGGATATGAGAACAAATGTTAAAGTATACAAGTGCACAGAGGATTTAGAAGTTGAAAGCTTTTCCCTTTTCCTATGTAACTAGGATTATATGCCAGGGCTGCGCGTTGCGGCAGTCGTGACTCTAACTTGTTCTACACTGCATGCTGGAGTAAGTGATTTATAATTGATGCATCATAACTCATAAGTACTACATTACATGGCTTCATATTTTTGTTTCTATATTGCAGTAAACATGTTCCTGGATGATAAGAGAGTGTTTGTTAATATATCTCTACCAGCACTACAAAAACCTAAATATGTTCCAAGGAATTCTTGAACTGTGAAGTCTGGTCGACCTGTGTTGAAGTTGAAGTCTGGTCGACCTGTGTTGAAGTGGATAGTGGACTATTTAGTATTTACACATGCCCAGATACTATGTTCGTCTTGACAAGTATGTTGTAGAGCTGCAACCACCATATTAAATGAAACATACACCTATTTGTCATTTGCTCCTACGAATACTTTTAGTTCCTAAGACAAAGAAGATCGGATGACAAGTATGCTATAGATTTGCAGCCCCCATATTACCTTAACTACAAGAGTTTCATATATTGTAGCATAGCAATTCAAACCTGGTCAACATTCTAATATCATGTGAGAGGCCACCATACAAACATAATACCTGTCAACCAAAGTCAAAATTTTATTAATAAGTGTGTGTTGTGTGTAATAACAGATAAAGTGGGACATACGGTTCAAATATATTACTCTACTTTCAAAACACAAATAAAATAAGGATATTCACAGTCATAAACCCAAGTTACACAAACAACACTTTTGCAAAGTAATACGCATACTAAACAAACACATAAAATATTGTGTTGCATTTTACCTGTGTTCATTGCCTGCTTTCATGGTTTCCACGCAGAAGAGTACTGTTTTCAGGGCATCTGCAAGCACATGTAATTATGTAAGCCAAGAAATTATATGAAATCGTAAATAACAAAAAAGGACTTCAAAACTTACTTAGTACGCACATATAAACATGAACAATACAGTGGTTCAGAAACTTACTACTGAATTAATCGGCATGAATGGATACAACTTTAAATGCCAAGTTTTATATCATTAGAAGGTTCCATAAACTTTGAAGTTTGAACCCTTAAAATGAACCTTGTTTTCTGCTGCTAGTGCACATAAGTTGCATGTGAGTAATTACTAAATCACTTGTCTATGCAATGCCAATGAGTAGAAAGGATGGTGCAGAGTCATCAAAAAGTAGCCCCGTAATGATAACAAACACAACTACAATCACCGGTGTGGCAGTGTCTATGTAAAGCAATTGAGTATAAGCAAAAGAATCAGACCATCAATGCTTTCTAGTCATTAACACAACACACAAACAACACTAAAGTGTAGTGTAGTTAGCAAACAACTAACAACCACAAACCAACACTTAGAACACCCAATTTGCTACAACTTGAAGGTCTACAACCAACTGAAAATCAACATATGCCAGTACACAAAAAAGTATTCAGCATAGCCCAAAACCGTTTACAACTAACTGCCACATACCAAACCTTAAAACACCCAATATGCTAAAGTTGTGACACTCCAACCATATACAATATAAACTATACAACATAGATTAAAACAACTACAAACCCAACAATTATAAAAACACAATTAGAACCATTGCAAGTCAACCAATTACAATTAGATATTCTCGCTCTATAACAAACTACAAACCAAGTAAAATAGCAGCAAAATTAGCAATCATTTAACAGCAATAAAACGTATGAAGAACCGAAACACTAAACCCAGTCAGACATCCCGATGATGCTTGATAGTTGTTGCCTTGCCAGAAACACAAAACGACGGAGACAAAAAAGTATAATCACAGCGGAAAACTTGTAAATGAGCAAATAGCACAAACAAACTGAAGTACACAAAAGGAAAAACGGACGATCGGAAGACATGCAAAATAGATTTGGTTGAAAAGAAAGCACCACTACCCGTAACGGAGAAGACGAGAAAGGAAATAAGGCAGTTAGGTTTCAGATTTGTGTGAAGACGATTGATGAAGATGAGGTGGTGCTTGGGGCAAACAAAAAACAACAATCTCCAACATCACCAGAGAGCACCACAATTAGAAGAAACCATTGATAATATAGAAGAAGAAGAAGAAGAAGACGACGACGACGTGAGAAGATCACGAGAAAAAAACGTGCCTCCACCACCGACCTTACCTTTTAGTAGGTAAGGTAATGTCTTGATTGTTTGAACGATATTTGACCCATAGGTAGGATGTGGACTAAACTTGGCCCATCGTTATCATGATTGATACAGGTTTACCGTTGAAGACTAGGTCATTTCTATGATTCCAAACACTCCAAACAGTCTTATAAACTACAGTTTGAATAGCTTTAATTTAGATTAAGCAAACTTGTGTAAACTGAGTAAGTCTTCTACTGTGAAAGCGAATATCTAAACTTTTAACCATGTGCTCAAGACTGACCTAACCGTATTAGCAAAGTGGCATGTTGTGAATAGATGTTTAGTTGTTTCAGTTGAAGTAGTGTTATAGGAAGTATATTGTTGGTGAATATAGCAAATGAGGGTTAATTATGTAAATATAACATCTGTTAGTTAGTTAACATTTTTCTGTTAGCTCTGTTATCTTTGTGTAGAGACTAGTTAGTTAGTTAGATTTCAGTTTCTTTCAATTGTTGCTGTAGTATTAATACCAGTTTAATGAATGATAAATATATCTTCTTTTTCCAATCAATCAATTCTCTCTAAAACCAGCATGGTATCAGAGGATATATGCTCAAATTCATCTGAATATCATCTCGTTTCCATTCAAATTGTTCATACATTTCATTGCTTCATCATCTTTTTCGTTTGTTTCTTCTGAATCGAAAGCTTTTCTTCTACGTTTCTAGTTTTAATTTCAATCTTTCATGGTGGCATCAAGGTCAAATCCACCAATTCCTCCTACTTCCACTCAAACTGATTCTTCAATCCATTCTACTTACATCCTTCGGATCATCCTGGTTTGATTATTGTCACGAAGCAATTTGATGAATTTGGCTTTGGAGCCTGGAAACGAGCGATGTTGATTTCTCTTTCAGCAAAGAATAAACTAGGTTTTATTGATGGATCTGTCACAAAATCGGCAAACGCTAATCAATGGCAGAGATGCAATGACATGATCATCTCCTGGATCATAAACACTTTATCTAAGGATATAAGCGAAAGTGTTCTATATGTTGATACAGCTTCTAAGTTGTGGGTTGAATTGGTTGAAAGATATGCTCAAGCTAATGGTGCTAAACTCTATCAGTTGCAAAAGAGTCTTTGTGATATTTCTCAAGGTAATGCTGATATAGCATGTTACTATACTAAAATCAAACGAATCTTGGATGAAATTAGTGCTTTAAATACTATTTCTACTTGTTCTTGTGGTGCTTATCAAGAAATGATAAAGAAAGATGATGACCGAAGTTAATTCAATTTCTTATGGGATTAAATTCAACATATGAAACTGTTAGAAGAAACATTTTGATTATGAAACCCTTACCAATAGTTAGTCAAGCATATGCCCTTCTTATCCATGAGGAGAAACCAAGGGAGATTCCTATTAATCAATCATTCTTAGATAGTGCAGCAATGAATGTTACTAGTCAATCACCAGGGAATTATAGTCTAAAATTTAGAGATGTTAAAAAGATGATTTGTAGCAATTGCAAAAAGCCTGGTCATCTTGCTAACAAATGTTATCGGTTATTTGGCTTCCCAAAGGACTTCAAATTTACAAAACCTAAGAGATTTGCTGGTAATGCTTGTATGGAAGATTCTATGATTCCAAATGATCAAATTTCATCTTCAAATTCTCAGTCTACATCCACTTTGTCTCAAGAACAATATCAACATCTCCTTCAACTCTTACAAAACATTCCTGCACCCTCTAATTCTCCTACTACTAATCAGCCAATGACTTCAGTCAAATCTGCCAATTTTGCAGGTATCATGTCTTGTCCTTCTCTTCATAATCTTTAGTCTAAATGGATCATAGACACTGGAGCTAATGATTTTATGTGTTTTGATGAATCTTTGTTTGAAAACACACACATTCTTTCATTACCAATTTCCATTTCTTTACCTAATGGGAATGTTATTCTAGCTACCAAGATAGGCAGAGGTCCTATATTACCAGATTTATATTTGGAACAGGTTCTTTTTGTTCATCAATTTCAACACAATTTGTTATCTGTTCCAAAACTTTACACATATACAAATGATTATGTCCTATTTTCTAATAAATCTTGTCTACTGCAGGGCCCTTCTCTGAAGAGGCCACTGGTTCTTGGTAAGCTGCTTCATGGACTCTATATTCTCAAGACTAACGAGATAATCTACAATAGTTTTATTTTTTCTGATTCTAGAATAAGAAATTCCAGTTGTAATCTTGTTGTAACTGGTAGAACTTGGCATAATAGACTTGGGTATTTACCTTTGTACAAGCTTAAACAATTACATGTTTTCAATCATGAAAATGATCATCAAATTACTTGTTGTGATGTTTGTCCCAAAAGTAGGCAACATAGATTACCTTTTCCATCTAGTAAAAGGGAATCTTTACAGCCTTTTGATCTTATTCATATTGATATTTGGGGCCCTTATAATGAATCTACTTATGATGGTTTCAAGTACTTCTTGACCATTGTAGATGATTTTAGTCGTGTAACTTGGACACACCTTCTTTCCACGAAAGGCAATGCATTTACTGTCCTTCAAAATTTTATTAATTTGGTTGAAACTCAATTTCAAACCAAAATTAAATGTATTCGCTCAGACAATGCATTTGAGTTAGGTACTTCTTTTGCTCATGCTCAATACTTGCTTGATAAAGGCATCATACATCAAACTAGTTGTGTTCACACTCCACAACAGAATGGTGTTATGGAACACAAACATAAACATCTTTTGGAAACAGCTAGAGCTCTTCTATTTCAGTCAAAATTGTCTTTATCTTTTTGTGGTGATTGTGTCTTAACAGCTACTCATTTAATCAACTTGTTTCCTACTAAGTTGCTTCATAACAAATCCCCACATGAGATTCTTTTTCATAAATCTCCTTCTTATGATGATCATCAAGCTTTTGGTTACTTATGTTATGCTTCTACTCCTAAAGCAGGACGAGACAAGTTTCAGCCAAGAGCTTTGTCTTGTATTTTTTTAGGATACCCTATGGGAAAGAAGGGTTATAAACTTCTTGATATTCATTCTAACCAAATTTTCATATCCAGAGATGTGGCTTTCTTTGAGTCTTTTTTTCCTTCTATTCCTCAAACCATATCTCCTTTTTCTCCCACAGTTGACATCTCTTCTGTCTATTTTTATTCTCTTTCATCCGTTGTTGATTCTCAGTCTCATCCAAACACTGATTTGCCTCCTGTTTCATCTGCTAGTTGTAATCCTTCCACTTCCATTCCTATTCCTATTTCTGTCAGAAGATCTGCTAGACATATCAATTCTCTTTCATAACTCTCAAATTATGTTTGTAATTATGCATATTCTGGTGTTTGTCCTCACACACTCGCTTCTCTTTCTTTTGCTATTCAAGTTCATACTACATCTGATCTCCCTAACCATTCTCATACTCTTTTTTATAATCTTTCACAAATTAAAGAGCCTACTTCATACAAAGAGGCTGCTTTATACCCTGATTGGCAAGTAGCTATGACTTAGGAGTTTGATGCTCTTAATGCTAATAACACCTGAATTATTACATCTTTGCTTGCTGGTAAAAGCCTATCAAATGCAAATGGGTCTATAAAGTGAAATTTAAGGCTGATGGTAATGTTGAAAGATTTAAAGCTCGACTAATGGTTAGAGGTGATACTCAGAAAGCTGGTATTGATTACCAAGACACATTTTCACCTATAGTTAAAATGACCGCTGTGAGAAGTCTTATAGCTACAGCCACTAAATTGCATTGGCATGTACATCAATTAGATGTCAATAATGCTTTCTTACATGGAGATTTGGATGAGGACATTTATATGTCTCCTCCACTTGGTATGGTTCTTGGTTCTCCTAATCAGGTTCTTAAACTCCAAAAGTCCCTTTATGGGCTCAAACAGGCCTCAAGACAGTGTTATGTTAAACTTTCAGTTGTTCTTAAGTCTAGGGGCTACATTAGATCTAATAATGATCATTCTTTGTTTTCAAAGCACATGGGTTCTTCCATTGTTCATGTGGCTGTTTATGTAGATGATATCTTGCTGACAGGGAATGATGAAGTTGAAATAACAACCCTTAAAGATTTTCTTCATTCCACTTTTAAGATCAAAGATCTTGGTCTTGCAAATTATTTTTTGGGCCTTGAAATTGTTCAAGTTCATAATGGGTGTATAATGACACAAAGAAAGTGTCAGACCCCGACTCCCAGGGCCCGACACGTTGCATAACATCAGCCAATCAATTAAAATAATATAGCGGAAGACTTAATAAAAGACCACATTTACGGTCCCAAATTCAAACTTTTCATTAATTGTTTAAATGTAACAACATTGTCTAACACTCGCTGTGAGTGCATTACATCATAATAAAAACTAAAGACACTATTCCCAAGCATCTTCCTTCCTCCTATATGGAGTACTATCATCCGATCATCCCTAGCTAGGCCTTCCTAGCTAATGTCCACGGTTATTTCTTTCACCTGCATCACGAGCTAAAAGACATCAACAACTACTTGTTGGTGAGTCGTAACCAGTGACGTAAGACATATAAAATATTTAGACATCATCATTCATATATGTGTGTGGTAATAAGTTATCTACAAGTCAACTCTTCACTACGTCACTTAGTTGACGTCATTTGACGTAATGCTTGCTAATATGTATACCGCATACAGGATCATCTAAGGCACCTATATGGCAAATCTATGCCATAACATTTCATAACATCCCGGGCATCGGGTGCCTTTCCTGTTACGAGCAATCAGTCTACCTAATTGGATCCAACTAGACGCATACATATCCCGAGGCGGAGCCGGTAGCCCCTCAAGGACTACCTCTTAGCGCGAAGCCCTGCCTTAATGACTTGCCCTGTGGTATGTAGCCGCCATCTCGTTCATTGAGATGACTCTTAACGCGAAGCTTATTACCGCGGACCAACTCACACCTCAACCGGACGAACCTGGAGTTGAGATGCGTTGATCACCAGGTAGCGATCTACTTATAACCACATAAATATTTAAAGCATTTACAAACATTTCATACTTTACATATAAGCTCGGATACAGCCCCGAAATTATAAAACATATAAAAGAGGGGCGGTTAGACTCACCTTCTGATGTAGCCTACGTATCTCAAGCTAGTGGCTAATCAAGACAACCCTGTAAAACATTTCATTCTTATCAGGATTCATTCCCCTAGGGATAATCCTATCAGTGTTCTCTCACTGATGCATTACCCTGGTCACGCCATGTGACTTTGGTAATGGTTTAGTCCTTGGCATAATTACTTTACTCAGAGTGTTTTTAACATCTGAGTCAGGGTTATCCTATGTTCTCATTATCATTCTATTTGAAAAGCCACATTATCATTTCTTCGTGTTTCTCACACGATTCTAACGTCCATTGAAAACATATTGGGTTCCTAGTAATATTATATGACTAGGAATGTTCTATTCTAAAACCCTGGTTCTTTCATGGACTTAAGTCATACATACATCTTAAATACGTACGAGATCTGAGACGTTACCTAATGAGTCGAGCAGAGTGAGGTCTAGGTACGGAAGTCTCTCTAGACTTGGGTAGCGCTTTGCCCCGTTTAGCAGTCTCGAGCTCACTCGTGAGTATGGGAGGACACCGTTCACTACAATGACGGGGTTTCTATCCCGTTTAATATCTAAGGTGTATATATAAAATGGTAAGTACTCGAAGAAATCTAAAGACGAATCTTACCGAACACCGAAGATACTCCGTAGGCGCCTTGTGAGCAAAACCGCACTCGAACTAAACTTTTGGAGGCTTCCGCTAAGTGTCAGAAACCTACCGGGACTTCGTCGGGCTTCACCGGAGATTCTTGGCCGGATTTTAGAGAGAGAGACTTGAGAGAGTGAGAGTTGAGGTGCAAGAAATGAAGGGGGGGTCGCCCCCTTTTTATAGCTGGTGACCACGCGTTAGGCGATACGCGCAGGCCATGGCCTCTCGTGCGCGTATCGCGTAATAGAGGTGGTTTCGTGCGATACAGCGGCTGCCCCTGATTCACGTACCCGGTATTCTCTGCCCTAGGCGATACGCGCATGCCAAGCCTTCTGCTGCGCGTATCGCGTAGATTAAAATTTTTTTTTTTTTAAGTCTTTTATTCTCGTGTGTGTCGGAGTGTCACAGAAAGTTCGCTCAAGACCTTCTAAAAGAGTTTCAAGATTTTGATTCTCCTGCTACTCTATGTCCTTTACCTGCTAACCTTCAGCTTGATGCTTCTATTGGAGAATTATATTCAGACCCATTACAATATCGACGGTTAGTAGGCAAGCTGAACTATCTCACTCATACCTATCCAGATATAGCTTTTACTGTTCAATTCTTAAGCCCATTTATGCAGCAGCCTAGATTACCTCATTGGCAAGCTGCTTTGCAAACTTTGCATTATATCAAGGGGACATATACTCAAGATTTATTTTTTAACAACAAATGATTTAAAGCTTATAGCTTTCTATGACTCTGATTGGGCTTCATGTCCCAATACTAGACGTTCTATCACAGGTTATTTGTTTTGTTTGGAGGAAGTCTCATTTCATGGAAATAAAAGAAACAGGCTACTGTTTCTCTTCATTCTGCTGAAGCAGAATACAGATCTATGCGACGAGTTACAGCAGAATTGACTTGGTTATAGATTGCTTCATGAATTATCTGTTCCATCAATTCTTCCTGTTCCTGTGAAATGTGATAGCCAAGCTGCTATTCACATTGCTAGAAATCCAGTGTTTCATGAGCGAACTAAACACATTGAAATAGATTGTCATTTTGTGAGAGAGAAGCTTTAAGATGGTCTCATACATATGTCTCGTGTTTCCACAAATGATCAGCCAGCAGACATGTTCACCAAGAGTTTGCCAAGCCACAAACACAATGTTTGTAAGTCCAAGTTAGGGCTTTTTGATCCTCCAACTTGAGGGGGTGTTGGTGACTATAGCAAATGAGGGTTAATTATGTAAATATAACATCTGTTAGTTAGTTAACATTTTTCTTTTAGCTCTATTATCTTTGTGTAGAGATTAGTTAGTTAGTTAGATTTCACTTTCTTTCAATTGTTGATGTAGTATTAATATCAGTTTAACGAATGATAAAGATATCTTCTTTTTCCAATCAATCAATTCTCTCTAAAACCAACATATATAAATGAGTGCCCTACACATACAAGACCAAGTAGGAGACATGGTTTACTCCTAAGTTTGAAGTAGCGGATATCTAGCTTTGTTCATATGAACTTCTGAAACTTTTAGGAAAGTTAGAATACGTACCTTTGAAAACTAACACGTCAATGACAATAAGAACAATCGATTCAACACACCAACACTTTGATTACTAGTTATGAAATGAACAATATAAGAATGAAATTGGAAACCCTCACTCTCTAATTGATCGAGATAGATCGTTACAATCATACGCTCCTCTCTTTTATACCTAAAACAAACTAACAAGATAGTTAGTTAACTATCAGCCAATCACAATTTAATCACAACTAAACATTAAGTAAACTTGATAAAATTTACCCATATATTATTATGATCATGCTGAAACACGCTTAAACCTTTTTATTGACTTTACAGCTGAAGTTTGACCCGGTTGTTGACTTATTTATTTGACCATATTAGACTCAAATCTTCACAATCTCCACCTTTGAGTTATTACTACTCAAATCAACAACCACTCTCAACACTTTCAACCCATTTCAATACACATTCAATATTGATCTCCAATTACTTAAAAAATTTAGGACTCGGAAAAGATTTTGTAAACAAGTCAGCACCATTATCATGAGTACCAATGTCTTCAGTTTTCAACTTATTTGTGTTCACAATATCTCTAATGTGTCTCACATGATCATGCTTGATTCTGTCATCTGACACTATTGTGTCCTGCAAAACAATTCCTAGTTCTTGGACAATCCGTTTAAGCCACAATATACTCTGTTGTGGTTTCACTTGACCTAGATTCTTCACCTGACCCACTAGACTCCACCTCAATTCAAGTTCCCTTAACCTATTCTATTTCCGCTTTGCCGCCTATTATGATGTCTTCTTTAAATGTCACATCTCTACTTGTAATTACCCTAGGCCTTTCATTCTCAATACTCCAAAGCCTATAACATTTAACACCATCAGTGTACCTATGACACCACGTTTTATGGTCATAGGGTCTAGATTATCTTGTTTTACATGAGCATAAGCATGAGAGCCAAACACCTTGATGCTATCAAAATCTGCAGCCTTCCCAGACCATTTTTCCATTGGGATTTCATTTGTATGGCAGATGAGGGTGATTAATTGATAACATAAGCAACACTAGTAACTGCCTCTGCCCAAAAACTCGTTGGTAGGCCAGAACTAACAACATACATCTCACCTTGTTTAGTAGGGTCCTATTTATCCTCTCTACCAAACCATTTTGTTGAGGTGTCCCTGGAGCAGTCAAGTGTCTAACAGTTCCATTAATTTTGCAGAATCATCGAATTTAATACTATAAAATTCCAACCCATTATTA
The DNA here is from genome assembly GCA_030867185.1 of Tagetes erecta. Lineage (NCBI taxonomy): Eukaryota > Viridiplantae > Streptophyta > Magnoliopsida > Asterales > Asteraceae > Tagetes > Tagetes erecta. The sequence goes on from CM061486.1 coordinate 66,363,118, forward strand.
GTTCTTAACATCTAGACCTTCCTTTCTGTCTGATTTTCAACTAGTGCTTTCCACCTTTTGAACTTCCTAAATACCTCATATATACCTTTTAACACATAGACCTATACTTTTCTTGAAAAGTCATCAACTATGGAGATAAATTATATATCCCATTCTAATGATTCTAACTTAGTTAGCCCCCATAGGGCTGAATGTACATAGTCAAGAACTGCTTAAGTCTTGTGATTAACTTTATAGAAACATAACCAAGTTTCGATTTTGTTCCAATTAAGTCACTCAAACTTTGTTTTGTTCCAATTAGGTAACTTATCTTTAAGTTTTGTTCAAATTAAGTCATTCAAACTTTGTTTTGTTTCAATTAGATAACTTATTTTTAAATTTTGTTTCAATTAAGTCATCTAAACTTTGTTTTGTTTTAATTAGATAACTTAAATTTACTTTAATGTTTCATACCTATATATGTGAATATTAATTCTTTTAAATTGTGAAACATTTTTAATAAATGAAAATTTATATAAATTCTAAAAAAATTTAAAAAATGGCAAAAAAATGTTTTTTAATTATAATTTGTGTGTTATAAATCAATTTTTACATGTCATACAAGTTAATTATTTATGACTAAAACATATTTCTAAAGTCAAGTTACTTAATTGAAACAAAATGTAAAGATAAATTACCAAATTGAAACAAAACAAAGTTTAAATGACTTAATTGGAACAAAACTTAAAGATAAGTTACCTAATTGAAACAAAACAAAGTTTGAGTGACTTAATTGGAACAAAATTGAAAATTGGTTATGTTTCTATGACATTTTCCCAATTACTTATAGCAAATTTGACCCTCTAATAATGCAATATTCACAGAACCCTGCCTGATTTCCTGTGAAATCACATAGAACATGTGTTTCTTCAATTCTTAGAGACACCCAAATCACTAACATGACACAATCTCTTATGCCACAAATCTTCTCCAAATTGAGTCATACTCTCCACAATAGAACCAACACCATTTACAACCCCTCCATCTAAAATATAGATGATGTTTTCTTTTCTAGTACCAGACAACATGACCATGGACTCCTTTACTACCTTGGTTTTTCCATTTTTCAAACATGCATCATAACCACTCTTTTCAAAAGTTCCTAAGATTAGATTTCTAGATAGGTCATGTATGTATTTAACATTGTCTAGAACTAGTTCAGTCCCATTATGAAAATTAAGAATTATTGAACCTAGACCTTGAATCTCACAAGATCTATCATCCCCTAATTTTACAAAACCCAAGTTCTTAGACTTAAGATCAATAAAATACCTTTTGTGTGGTGTCATATGATATGAGCTGCTAGAATAAAGTATTCAATCTTCAGTGATTGAGCCTCTTGATACAACCAACACATCTGGTGAATCATACCCATCCACAGATCCATCATCTGAACACTTTGATTGACCTTTACTTGAAGAGTGTTCAAATTTTTTCTCTCTCTGGCCAGTCTCTTTTGATATGCTTTTCAGATTTACAAAAGTAACATCTTCGTTTGAACCTTGTCTTGAATCTTGATGGTGTTTTAGATATGTTTGAATTTGTATGGTTTGTTCTTCCCTTTACAAACAACCCATCACCACTTTCATCCCTTGCCTCTATTTTTCTTTTCAACTCTTTAGAGTTTAGTGCTGCTAAAACTTCATCCATGGTTAATGTCTCTCTTCCATACATCAAAGTGTCCACTACTTGTTGATAGAAGAGATGACAGAAAAATGATAACATGATCCTCTTTTTCAATGCATGCTAAAATCTATATTTTCCAAATCAAGAATGAGTTTATTGAACTCATCAACATAATCATCTAAGGATTTCCTAGATTTCTTTGCGAAAGTGTATAACCTTTTTTTTAGATACATCGATTTGCAAGAGACTTGGTATAGATACAACGATTTGCAAGAGATTTGGTCATGTACAATGATTCCAATTTGTTCCAAATATCCTGTCGCTCGCTCGGAAATTGCTCGAAAATGCTCACTCGTTTTTCCACTCGATTGTAAAAGAGTCGCTCCGCTCAGCTCGATTCGTAAGCAATCAAAGCAACGAGCGAAGATCCGCTCGTTTCGGTTCGGCTTGATATTTTTAGTTTTTTTTATATATAAATATATATGCACACTTATATATTTGTTATAATTATGTTGTATTAAATATATTGTTAGTTATTAATTATATTTGAATTCTTGAAAATAATAGTTATTTATCTCTTTTAAAAATATGTTAAATTTTCAAGTACTTTAAATATAACTAATAATTAACTTATAATATTAAATAATTCAATATTCCTCATAACTATGAAAACAAATTATATATTTGTGCATATATAGTTATTGGGTTATTGGACTTAAATAATCACAACTTTCACATATTGGTCAGCAGTAATCCCAACTTAACTATTGACTATGAATAATCCCAACTTTCATTCTATTGGCCACCAACAAACCTTTCAATTACTTGACACTATTACGCATGAATAATCCTAACTTTTATTCTAATGAAAGACTCGTTGGTGGCCAATAGAATGAAAGTTGAGATTATTCTTGGCCAATAGTTAAGTTGGGATTAACATTGGCAAATAGATGAAAGTTTGGATGGTTTAAATCAAGGAAAACTGACCTAAAATAATCCCAACTAGCTAACACCTATTGGCCGAGAATAATTCCAACTAAGTTTATTCCCTCTAATGGTTCCAAATCCAACTTTTTTTGCCTACACTGGTATGTCGTTAAGTGCATTTAACGACCCTTAACTTTTTTTCAATTTTATTTTAATTTCAAAATAATGTTTTATGGATATTGATCGGGAGGAGGATATGAGGCAACTGATGTATACCTTATTTTCAATGGTTGCCTCAATTGATTTAATTTTAACATCTAATTGAAGTATCATTAGGGTTTAAACACCCGATTGAAGACCGCTTTATCGTTTGGAACACAGGTTCGAGGTAAGGACGTTTACAACAATTGACATGTATCCTCCTCCCGATCAATATCTATAAAACATCATTGGTAAGGTTTACATCACTTAACGGCGGACCATTGGAGGCCAGCAAAGTTGGATTTGAGACCAGTGGAGAGAATAAACTGAGTTGGGATTATTCTCAGCCAATAGGTATTAATTGGGATTATTTTAGGCCAATTTTCCTTACATCTAATAAGCCCTATATATAATTATTTTTTAATTATTAGTTGTTATACATTATATCAACATCAACATTCAATCATAAAAAAAATTACTAGCTACTACTAGCTTTTCTTAAATCTACTAATTTATATTTATGTACATTATATTCAACTCTAAACTTGTTTCTTATAAACGTCAAAAGGAAAAAAAATAAAAAAGTAATTCTCATAAACTCGCTCAAAAAATGTTCCGAAAATACTCGCTTGATTTTGGCACAGTTTGACTTCTCGATTTGTAAATGAGCCGATCGGCTTGATTCGATTTGTAAATGAGCCGATCGGCTTGATTCGATTTGTAAATGAGCCAAACAATGAGAAAGTCCTCGCTCAGTTAAGCTCGGCTCTTAAACAACCCTAATCTAAAGCAGTGACTTCTTTTGACACTTCCCTCAACAACCGATCACCCAAAGACAAGACGATTGCACTGTGTGCTTTAACCATCATCTCAATCCACTCGTCAGAATGCTCTTTCGCCTTCTTCGGTATTGAATCCGCTGGGATTTCAACTTCATATTCAGTCAATGCACCTACAAGTCCTTGGTGAACTAATAGGGCCTTCATCTTCAACCTCCATAACCTGAAATCGTTCCTACTATCGAATTTTTCCAATTCAAACTTGGTAGCAACCATGTCGACCAATTTGATATGAAATCAATACTTCGTTGTCATCAACTCGAGCCACAACTTGGCTCTAATACCAACTGTGAATATTAACACATCAATGACAATAAGAACAATCGATTCAAATCTTCACAGTACCGTTTTTGAGGTTTAATTTTTCAGTCATCGAAAATTTTGATATAGACGGTCAGTTTGATCATGTCAGACTTTCTCGATTTGGCTAAGAAAATTAACTCGTGACCACCATTTGAACCGATTTGGTTTTAAACAATAATGTAAGTAAGGTCCTATGGTTGTGGTCCATGGAAAGTTTACATGTGAAAGTTTCGTTACATGTATTATCTATCTATTTATTTATTTATATATATTTAACACATAGAGGACCCACATTGGCCACGTGGACCAACCCCTGGACAAATTTTTGTCTTGATTGAACATATGGGATGTGAAAACAGAAAACGATTAGTAGTTGCACATGTGTACTAACTGACCTTTCCTTTGCCCAACAGCCATTTTTCTTCCATCCATTCGATTTTCCTTCAACACACGGCTCTCATTTTATTTCTCAAACTACACTTTAATCAACACTTTGTTAATAGCGACTATGATTTCAACCTTCAATCTCTTTTGTATGAAATATTTCTTTTACCATGCAACTTACATGATTGAACTTCTTAACATGTAGTTGTGACGTACTTTACTTAAGTAAAAGGATGTTTCATTGTTCCTCTTAGGGACATTAAGTAAACTAATACATTTTAGAGGAGGGTTAGAGATTGCTTATTTCTATTTTTTAATAGTTCTGTATAGTGCTTAATCATTCAGATCCAATATTTATAATGTTTGTTTCATAATAAAATAGCATCTGAATGGTTCAGTTAAGTGTTGAATGGTTAAGAGACATAAAGATGCTGAATGGAACTGAATGGAGCATATACCAACTTTATTCTCATCTGCGTTTCTACCTCAACATCCATCTCATTGATAGAGCCTCTTAATAGTTCAGACCTCTTAACCATTCAGCACTTAATGATTCAGATTTTGTCAAACATCCCACTAGACTTAAATTTAACTTTTGTCTAAGAAAACTAAATAATGTGTTGTATTTATAAAATGGTTATTGGATTTTAATATTTTTAACTATGAGGTATTGACTGTTGTCACTTCAACTAACACATTCACTGTCACCACTCCCAACTTAACTTTTAACTTGTCGTGCCATTCCGCTTTTGTCCATGTGGCGTTAATATCCTATGTGGCATGCTTATGCGGCATAAAAGCGGAGTGACACACCAAGTGAAGTGTTATGTTGGAGTGGTGACAGTGAAGGTGTTAGTTCGGAGTGATAGCGGTCAATACCTCATAGCTAGAAGTATTAAAATCCAATAATCCATTATTGATGATGCTTGTTTGAAAATTTATGTTGTTTGATTACATTTGTACGGTGTGTTTTAAAATTTGTGGTGTCTAACTGAAAGTTAGTACTACAAAAGTTTTTAAATATGTACTATTTTTTTAATTTGTACGTTTTATGAAATTTTTACTTTTGAAAACTAAGATTTTAGTCAGGGGAACAATCTATCGTCGAGAATAGATCCAACTATAGGACAAGCCGATTCTAGTATCATTCGAATGAGTTCAATTTCAGTCCGTCTGAGCTGGTTTTGACTGACTAAAATCTTTCTTAGCAAAAGTTAGGTATTATTTGAAGCTTTGCCTATATTTAAAAGTAAATGAAATGTGGTTATATATAGAATTATTATCGAAAGCGTAATAATTTACTATGGGGTGTTCGACCCGAACTAAAATCCAAACCGAATAAGATGAAAAACGAGGACCAAGGACCGGATCAACTGTGTGTGATTCGGATCAATCTGGCTGGGTTCATTGGTCTTCTTGCATTGGCATTGCTTACTTTTATGGTGACATAGGTGAAGGACCGGCTGAACCAGACCTCGACCGAAACCAAATAAAGAGAAAAATAACGACCGGATTGATTTTGTGTGTTTCAAATCACTGTCGGTCCAATGACCTAGGTCGCCTCATTGATTTTCTCTAGTCGTCCAACAAAATGCTCGCGTCTATGTTTTCTCTACCCCCTCCCCCTTAAGAAAGAATCTGGCTTGGATTGTGAACATTATGCAATATAAAAATGCCACTTTCCATCATATATCTCCAAATTTCTGTAACAAACAATAATCAAGTGTTGTCTGGACCCCATTATTTATTTTAATCCTACACTTGCTAATGTTACAATCACCCTGCTCTTATCCTACATCTGATACCAAAGATTGATTGGTCTTTTGGAAGCAACCATGAATCACTCTTCAATCTTGACTGCATTATATGCAATTATGCATATGCTTTAACCTCAACCAACCATAAATACCACTGTCCACTTCTAACCTCTCTACACATCTCTACAACTTCATCTACCCAAATGGACAAAGATTTAACCAAATTGGCTACCAACATGGAACAACAAACAAACCAACAAGAAACAGACCCTGAAAACAATTCTCTACGCCAACCTCTTCTCAAGCGAAACCAAACACTTTCTTCCAGTCCACTTGCGCTCGTTGGGACCAAAGTTTCCTATATCGAAAGCTTGGATTATGAGTAAGTTACGTTTATGTTTTTCTAAGCGTTGACGAGACGTTAGGATTGGAAAACTAACCTTCTTTTTTTGTAAATGTCAGGATTAATGAGAATGATCTGTTCAAGCATGACTGGAGAACTAGATCACAAGCTCAAGTGTTGCAGTATGTATTCGTTAAATGGTTACTCGCGTTTCTTGTTGGGCTTTTAACCGGTCTCATAACCACTGTCATCAATCTTGCTATTGAGAACATTGCAGGATACAAACTACTGGCTGTAGTCAACTATATAGAGAAAAAAAGGTATCCCAGTTGATCTTATTATTAACTGTTTTATAATCTCAAGATCCATGTGTTACTAGTATTAAGTATGTATGCATGATCATGTTGGATGTAGATACATGATGGGCTTCTGCTTCATGACTGTGGTTAACTTGATATTGACACTGGTTGCAACTCTTTTATGTGTGTTTTTCGCTCCTACGGCAGCTGGCCCGGGGATCCCTGAAATAAAAGCTTATCTAAATGGTGTAGACACTCCTAACATGTATGGTGCAACAACCATGTTTGTTAAGGTAGGCATAGGTTTTCATCATGTTGCGCTAATAATAGTTGTAAATTCAGAAGGATACAAAGCGATCGCGTTGTAAATATTTTTTTAGGTATATTGGTTTTTATCAGTCCCAAGTATCACCTTTTGGTTTTTATCGATCACAACTATTGAATTGGTTGTCAATGTCCTAACTTTTATCACTTTAGCAACCAATGGTTCGTCGGTAAATTTTTTCGAATTCAAGACCGATGTTTTAAGTCTTCTGATCGGAATGAGAATGTAAGTCCATTTATGTAAAAGTTATCTCGAAACAGCGCTCCGAACGACGAAACAATGCTTCAATCGGAATCGGATGTTTAAACTTAACGGTGCTTCAGTCGAATGTAACAACTTTATTGTTCGGAGCGCCGTTTCGAGATAACTTTTACATCAATCGACTCGTATCCTCTTTCCGATCAAAAAGCCAAAAACATCGGTCTTGAGTTCGAAAAAAAACTTAACGGCGCTAAATAATATTAACGACAGACCGTTGCTTGCCAAAGTGATCATGTTGTTAATATATATATATTCTTTTTGTTTTTTGTTTTGTTTTCAAGATCATTGGAAGCATAGGAGCAGTGTCTGCAGGCCTGGATTTAGGAAAAGAAGGGCCTTTGGTTCACATTGGTGCCTGCATAGCTTCATTACTTGGTCAAGGTGGGCCTGACAATTACCGGGTCAAATGGAAATGGATTCGTTACTTCAATAACGATCGCGATAGACGTGATATCATCACATGTGGGGCCTCTTCAGGGGTATGTGCAGCTTTTCGGTCTCCGGTGGGAGGCGTGTTGTTTGCACTTGAAGAGGTAGCAACATGGTGGAGAAGTGCACTTCTGTGGAGAACCTTTTTCAGCACTGCAGTTGTGGTGGTGGTGCTTAGAGCTTTCATGGAGTATTGCAAAGCCGGAGAGTGTGGACTTTTTGGTGAAGGCGGGCTGATCATGTTTGATGTGAGTGGCGTTTCGGTAAAGTACCATGTTGTTGATCTCGTCCCTATAACCGTCATTGGAATCATTGGAGGAGTTTTAGGAAGCCTTTATAACTATCTCTTACACAAGATCCTCCGTCTCTACAATATCATTAACGAGTAAGCATTATAAGTTCCTACTTATGTCTGGTTCAACTTGTTCCTATTTTATCTCAAATGAATGGAATAAAGTCATTTAGCTAAAAGGAAAACATGTATTTATAACATCCTAAACTATTTATCAAAGATTTGGATTATTATTGTTCTAAAATCATTTTGTAATCATAATGAACACAAATAAAAAGTGTTAATGGGTCAAAATGGGTTGAAAATCATCAAAAGTCTATTTTTAATGCATACAACCTCCAAATCATTTTATCAAAGCTTCAAATACCATTGTACTAATATTATTTTTTTAATCCAAGTTTGCACAATCTCTCTTTAGAACATAGATAAATAGGTGTTAACAGGTCAACCAAACCAACAAAATTAGTTTTGACTTTTGACAGGTAAATCAACTCAAAACCGTCTTACCACCTAAGCTCATCTTGCCACCTCTAGTTCCATGCGTTTTGAAATTGCATACTTAAAACTGTTATGTTTAATTGCAGAAAGGGGAAACTAGCCAAAATCTTACTGACACTCTCTGTGTCATTGTTCACGTCTGCATGCTTATATGGACTTCCATTCCTCGCCAACTGTATCCCATGCGATCCTTCTGCTGCGAATAACGAGTGCCCGACTACAGGAAGAATGGGTAACTTCAAAAAGTTTAACTGCCCAAAAGGACACTACAACGACTTGGCTACTCTGCTCCTTACAACTAGTGATGATGCTGTACGCAACATTTTCTCCACCAATACATCGGGTGAATACAGTGTGTTTTCACTACTCATTTTCTTTGCACTTTATTGCATATTGGGGCTCTTCACATTTGGGATCGCGGTTCCCTCTGGTCTATTTCTCCCTATCATACTCATGGGCTCAGCTTACGGGCGTCTACTTGGTATGGCAATGGGACCTTACACAACCATTGACCAAGGTCTGTATGCCGTTTTAGGTGCCGCTTCATTAATGGCAGGCTCAATGAGGATGACTGTTTCCCTTTGTGTAATATTTCTTGAGTTGACCAACAATCTTCTTTTACTCCCCATAACAATGCTTGTCCTTTTAATTTCCAAAACCGTTGGAGACTGTTTCAACCCGAGCATATATGAGATCATATTGGATCTTAAAGGGCTACCTTTCTTGGAAGGTCGCCCTGAGCCCTGGATGAGAAATATAACCATCGGTGAACTACTTGACATTAAGCCACCATTGGTAACTCTTTGTGGGATTGAAAAAGTCGGTCGAATTGTTGAAGTATTGAAAAACACGACCCACAATGCGTTTGCGGTTGTGGATACGACACTGGTGCCAACTGGCGGCCAAATGAGTGAAGTGCATGGGCTTGTTCTAAGAGCTCATATTTTGTTAGTTTTAAAAAAGAAATGGTTCTTGAAAGAGAGAAGGAGAGCAGAGGAGTGGGAAGTCAGAGAAAAGTTTACATGGGTCGACGTGGCGGAACGATGGGGCACGATTGCTGAGGTGGCGGTTACAAAAGAAGAAATGGAAATGTATGTGGATTTGCATCCACTTACCAACACAACCCCTTTCACAGTGGTGGAAACCATGTCTGTTGCCAAGGCTTTGGTGCAGTTCAGGCAAGTCGGGCTACGTCACATGCTAGTTTTACCGAAGTGCCACGGACCTGATGTAAGTTTGCTTTCTGTTTTTAGAAATAATAGCAAAAATAATCATGGTGCTGACCTTAGTTTATGCTTTTTGTCACAGGTGCCACCAGTGGTTGGGATATTGACCAGACAAGACTTGAGAGCACACAACATTTTAAATGCATTTCCTCATTTGGAAAAAGCATATGCCACTACAAAGGGATGCTAAATCTTGTTGATCATGTGTCTATCTCAGTTTTGTATTCTTTTAAAGTTAAACAACGTACCACACGAATGAAAACGTCTACGTTGGTATAGTAAAAGTTCATGTTGTTCTATCAGTTACACATCAAATAAGTTATGTACATCATTTACAAGAGATTGTTTAATTAACTAATCTACCTATTTTAATAATTGAGTAACACATCCACATGTCACCATTTTAACTACTTCACATAGGATTTTGCTTAGGTGTCATGTTCTAATTAATTTGATGGAGAATTTTTAGACGGGTCATGGTATGCTCCATATTCGAAATAACCCGATATGTTTAAATTAAAAATTCACAAATTATCATCAATTATCTCCTAACCCGATATATTCAAATACAAAATTTACCAATTATCATGATCTGTATATTAACCCGATATGTACCAAGTATCATGAATTATCTCCTAACCTGATATGTTCAAATAAAAAACTTATCAATTATTATGATTTATCCTAACCCGATATGTTCAAATTAAAGTTTTACCAATTATCATTAATAATCTCATAACTCGATATGTTCAAATAAAAAAATTTACAATTATCATGAATTATCTCCTAACCCGATATGTTCCAATAAAAATTTACAAACTATTATAAATCATATGTAACATATGATTTTTTATATGAATATATTTATAAACTAGATTAGTACCCGTGTACTACACTGATTTTAATTTTATAGATTTTAACTAAATTTAGATATCAAATTTATTTTAAACTTATCCCTTATTAAATCGATTTGGATATTTACAAATATATTTATACCAAAAATCATATGTTAAAATAAAGGATATGATATATAATAATTGGTAAATGTTTATTTGAACATATCGGGTTAGGAGATAATTCATTATTAAAATTGTTAATTTTTTATTCGAGCATATCGAGTTAGGAGATAATAAATTATAATTGGTAAAATTTTAATTTGAACATATCGGGTTAGGATAGATCATAATAATTAATAAATTTTTTATTTGAAAATATCGGGTTAGGAGATAATTCATGATAATTGGTAAATTTTTAATTTAAACATATCGGGTTAAGATATGGATCATGATAATTGGTAAATTTTGTATTTGAATATATCGAGTTAAAAGATAATTGATGATAATTTGTGAATTTTTTATTTAAACATATCGGGTTATTTCGAATATGTAGCATACCATGACCCGTTTAAAAATTCTCCATCAAATTAATTTAGAACATGACACCTAAGCAAAATCCTATGTAGAATAGTTAAAATGGTGACATGTGGATGAGTTACTTAATTATTAGAATAGGTAGATATCCAAATCGATTTAATAAGAGATATGTTAAAAATAAATTTAATATGTAAATTAAGTTAAAACCTATAAAATTAAAATCCGTGTAATACACGGGTACTAATCTAGTAACAAACTAAGATAAAACTAACATAAGTAACTAACTAATCTACCTATTCTAATAATTGAGTAACACATCCACATGTCACCATTTTAACTACTCCACATAGGATTTTGCTTAGGTGTCATGTTCTAATTAATTTGTTGGAGAATTTTTAGACGGGTCATGGTATGCTCCATATTCGAAATAACCCGATATGTTTAAAATAAAAATTCACAAATTATCATCAATTATCTCCTAACCCGATATGTTCAAATACAAAATTTACCAATTATTATGATCTATATATTAACCCGATATGTACCAAGTATCATGAATTATTTCCTAACCTGATATGTTCAAATAAAAACTTATCAATTATTATGATTTATCCTAACCCGATATGTTTAAATTAAAGTATTACAAATTATCATTAATTATCTAATAACTCGATATGTTCAAATAAAAAAATTTACAATTATCATGAATTATCTCCTAATCCGATATGTTCCAATAAAAATTTACCAACTATTATAAATCATATCCTTTATTGTAACATATGATTTTTTATATGAATATATTTGTAAATATAAGAGATATGTTAAAAATAAATTAGATATGTAAATTGAGTTAAAACCTATAAAACTAAAATCCGTGTAGTACACGGGTACTAATCTAGTGCAGAATAAAAACTCATGATCTATCATCTCCTCACAAGCTAAACAATCGCAGCGACATTTAGCTTAATAAACTTAACTTCTAATATATGAACCAAGGAATTTACAATAAGGTGACAGCCAGGTAAACGGACAACACGTTGGGACAGGGGCGGACGTATGACTTGGGCAGGGGTAGCCCGGGCTACGGCTCAAATTCTCGCGCCAAAGGTAAAAAAAATTTTTTTTTCCTGTTTTACGTTTAGGCTACCCCTGAAAAATTAGAAGGATACCCCTAGAATTTAATCGTAACCCATTACCCAGCAGCCCAAACTTAAGTTTTAAATCTTTTTTAACCCAAGCCCAAAAGACCAAAACCCAAATTAAATTTTAAAACCCAATGAGGTATCCACTAATTTGATAGAAAATATGTCGGGTTTAAATCCTTGTGATCGGTTTTCTAACTTTGACATATCAAAGATAGTGGCATTTTCCGAGTTGTATAAAGATGATTTTACTTTAAAGAGAAAGAGGATGTATTGAGGGTGAACTTAATGTTTTTTATCACACTTTAAGAGAAGATGATAGATTTGAAAACTTGAATGGATTATGTGACCTTGCTCGTTTAATGGTGGAAACTGGAAAACATCGTTCGTTTCTATTGGCTTATCGGATATTGAAGCTTGCGTTGGTTTTGCCGGTAGCTACTGCAACCGTTGAAAGGTGTTTTTCTAAGTTAAAGCTTGTCAAGACGGATTTGCGCAATCGAATGGGTGACGACTTTTTGAACGGGGCTTTGGTTTGTACGGTTGAAAAAGAAATATTTGATAAAGTAACGGATGAGGATGTGATGATTCGATTTCAAGCTATGAAAGAACGACGAGAACAAATCTTTTAGGTATGTATTTTTTTATCAATGTTTTCTTATTATTATTGTATGAACGTACGAAAAAATTTTTTAGAGGGCTTCCCCTCAAGTTTTGGGCTAGCTCCGCCACTGCGTTGGGATATGGATATGAGTTGTAATATCGTTATTCCAACGTACTAAAATAGGACGGTGTGGTCCGTGGTTACAGGCACATGGTTCCGGTTCCGGGTATGCTTCTAGCGTGAGTCAGATCCTGGGTTGGGTCGCGTTGGTTCCTGGGGATGTCATGGGTAAAACCTGATTGTTGACCCTATCAAATGGTGAAATACCGAATGGATATTATTGAATAACTTGGTTTAATATCTGTGTATACACACGGGTTGAATAAAGAATGTTGAATAACGATACGTAACAATCTAAATCGTAATAATAAAAATCAATCTTGAAACCTGTTGGGATTCAAAATCACCTGTTCACACTCAATTATTCAATAATTCCTGACACGGTATTTGGTAGTTTTAATGTACAACCCATAGAAAGGTAGATAAATAAAAGATTAATGTAGCGTAAGCAAAATCTTATTATCACTGTTGAAAGAACATGCTTTCCTAGTTGCCTTTGAAACTAAGCAATAATGAAACTGTTATAGCTTTTTGTTAAATTCATCATCAAAAAAGTGATCAACTGATAATTGCAACTTTGAATTTTTTTCTGTAACAGTTATAATCAGCCAACTCCCAGGCCCTACCAACATCGCGCAACTTGCGTTGGACAGGTGACCTACAAGGGGCAGGGGCTAGACATAACGAGTGAAGTTGGATTCGAACACAAGCCTTCATACGCTAGCTAAACTACTACTTATTCTCTATAGAGGAAAAAACGATCATTTTAAATATCAATAACTCTATTGGTTTCGTTGAAAAAACGATATGATTTTGTCATAAACAACATCTTTAGCCGTAACACCCATGATAAAATCAGCATGAGCATATTCCTTGATATATTGCACACTGATCTTCCCTTCATCGTGCAGCTTGAGATCATCGAGCAAATTGGCCACGTCTTTCGGGTCTGAAAGCGCATCTTGGCCTCCATAACTCATAAACAAAGGGAAGTCTTTCGGGATATTTGAAAGGTTATAAATCGGAGGCCTTGTAACGCCATAGTGTTCTATGTTGAACCCAGGGTTCCCATAGTCATACTTCGCCAAAACACCGTCCCTTACAGCTGCAAATATTCGGTTTTACACATCCATTTCAACAAATAATTTTAACTTGTACAAAAAATATAATTTAAAACCATCTTACTTTGAGCCAAATGAACCAAGTTCTTAGTCGAGGTAGACTGAGGCTCGCTTCTTAAGAACACGTCTACAGTCGAGGCGTTGAGGCAGCAGTTTTTACCTATGAAATAACCATGATGTTAAACAAAACATGTACACAATCTTTAACTAAAAAAAGGTTGATAAACTGATAATGGTCCAAACGTGCCTACCTGTGAGGGCGGACATTAAGTCGTAACAATCAACCTTTGGATCGGCACATAGAGTTTTAAGGAACCGACTCACATCTTCACTGTAATGAGACCGAAAAAATAGGTTAACTAATGCTTTATGTGTACATTTTGATCAAGAACAAAAAAGTATACTTTACCCTTTTGGATTGAACTCAGCAAGACCGAACACTATAGTGATCTGCAGAGGAATTGAACTGTTTTTAGCAAATGTGTGAGTTGCTAATGAAATGAAAAATGTGTTGATGGATGCATACTTCAATAGTTCATACCTCACCAACAAAGACTTTGGCTGCAACAACACCAAGTGCAGTTGTCATGTGGCTCAAGTACGCGACTGGGCTTAACAATGCAGCCGATTTCATTTTGTCAATCTGTTTACCTTCTGAGAAAGATGCCAATGCAATCAAAGTTCCCTAAAATGAGAACAAGATAGTTTCATAAACTAGTCACCCATGACGTCTTAACCAAACTACACGTTAAATAGGTCACAGTGTCACACACTTAACCATGTTACATTTCTATTTTGATAAAAAGTGAGACATTTACCAATGAATGGCCGACGTAGTGGATCTTTTGGCCCGTTTGTTGGAAGATATAACCGATCACAGCGGGCAAGTCAAGAGCCGCAATTTCATCCCATGTCCAATTCCAAAATTCCTATGATATGTGACAATTGCCAACAATAGAGTATGGTTATTTTTTGTACAACTTAATATAAGAAAATGTACCATTATGCTTACGGGTCTCTCCGGATCAAGAGAGACATGTCGTCGACTATACGAAGTTCCTCTAGTGTTAGCTATCCAGACATCGAAACCATTATCAGCCAAGATTAAGGCTAGTGATTGTTCAGGGGAATTTAGCAACCATGTCATACCATCCTGCATTATAACATTCAAATTATGCTACAAAATTCAAATTTTTATGAGGGAATGTAAAAATAAAACAATACTTTTTTGTTTATAAAATATATGGCAATTGGTACTAGTTGAGGGGTCGAAGTGTCATAGACTTTAAGTTAACTTATGCTCAAAATCCTTCACGGGCTCTTTGTAGTTATTGGATCAAAAACCTTTATGGGGCCCATAAAACAGATGACCGGTCAATATTTATAATTGCAGTTGAGAAAAAAAAAGTTAAATTAATCACTCAACACGTCATTATAAAAATTTGTGTTTTTGTTAAAAGTGGTATCTTAGATTTTTAAAAAGAAACGCATCAGTTAATGCTTATAATGAGATTTAAATCCAAGATCTAATATTCTCATAACACAAATACTTGTGAATTTTGTTTTTTTACCGAACACTTTTAATATTTGTGAATTTTGTTTTTTTTTACCATAACACTTTTAACTTTCAGTTTTAGTATTAAATCATTCCCAATATCAAGGATAATAAAATAAAGTGTGATTACGCTTGACAAAAAAAAATAAAACCTAATACGTTTATTAATATGAGTGGAGTTATATTACAAAGTCTAATTTTCCTAAAAAAGTTTAAAAAGCCATGAGATGATGACATGTGGCACTCCCTTAAAATTAGAAGGAAGGATAAAGATGGTAATGTCTCTATATTTTAAGTTTCACCCCATTTTTTTAAAAGTCCATAACTTTTACATACGATATTATTTTTTTAAAAAAATTGCACCATAAAAACGAGCATTTTCTTATCTTTAAAACGCGTATAATATTCATATATAAAAAACTAAAAAAAAATCACGTTTTTCAGCTCATTGTGTTATTTGTCAAGTCATTGTGTTATTTATTCAGGTCATTGTGTTATAACACAATAACCTAATGAAATAACACATTGATCTGAAAAATAACACAACGACCTGATGAAAATATAACACAACGACCTGATGAAAATATAACACAACGACCTGATGAAAATATAACACAAGGACCTGATGAAAATATAACACAACGACCTGATGAAAATATAACACAACGACCTGATGAAAATATAACACAACGACCTGATGAAAATATAACACAACGACCTGATGAAAATATAACACAACGACCTGATGAAAATATAACACAACGACCTGATGAAAACATAATGAGCTGAAAAATATAACACAATGATCTAACGAATATAACACAATGAGCTGAAACTTCAAAAAAAAAATTATTTTTTATATATCAATATTATATGCGTTTTGAAGATAAAAAAACGCTCGTTTTTTGTGTAATTTTTATTAAAAAATATTGTCGTATGTAAAAGTTATGGACGTTTAAAAAAGAGGGTGAAATTTGAAAGTGAATATACCATTGGCCTACCATTTAAAGTTTTAACTATTTACCATTATGTCACCTTGTGCTTATGAGCCATTGATATTCATTTAATATTAGATCTAATGGTCCAAATTCATTCTTAGACTTTCTAGGAAATTTAGACTTTGTAATTGAACATAATTCTTATTAATATAGCCGACGAAATGACTTTTTATCGGTTGATAGAATATTAAAAACTTATGTAAATGAATCTTTAATCCTTATACAATATAGGAAAACAAAAAAAAGTTTACGTGGTATTATTTGAGAGTTTATCTCACAATAATGATTTTTATTATTTAAAATATGTATATAAAATATATTATAATAAAACTAATTACATTTTTATCCCCTAATATTTTGAAGAATTCTGAAAAATTTAAGAGTATTTATATTTTTAACCCTTTACTACAAGGGGTGTATATGAGTCCGTTTATATTTGATAGAATTTAAAAATGAAATTTATGGATAAAGTTAATAATAACATACAATTAAAGACATCAATGTTTTATAAATATACATAACATGTTTATACGATTTCTTTTTTAAAATAAACTACACCATAAAACTTAGCACTTTATTCTCTTTAATTTGAGTTTAATATTGTTATACTAAAAATCAAATTTTTAAAAATATATTTTGTGTTTCGGTTTACCACAGTTTTGTCTCAAAACTGAATGGAACATTCATGAACATCCTTAAAAGCATCAATTGAATGTTGTGTTCCAGAACGTAGCGCGGACACTAAGCTAGTATATAATAAAGCAAAACGAAAAAGCTTATGTAACATCTTTTGAAAGCTTCTGGCTTATGTGGCATCATAATCATCATTTGAGAGTTTATCTCATAATAATTATTTTTTTATTTAAAATACGTATATAAAATATATTATTAATACTAATTACATTTTTAGTCCCCTAATATTTTGGAGAGTTCTAAAAAATTTACGAGTATTTATATTTTTAACTCTCTGCTATAAGAGTGTACATGAGTCGGTTTCTATTTGATATAGCATAAAAATAAAACTTATAGATAAAGTTAATAATAACATAGTATTAAAGACCTTACTGTTTTATAAACATACAAAACTTTTTTATACGAAATTAATTATAAAAATAAACTACACAAAAAAATAAACATTTTATAGTCTTTAATTTGAGTATAATGTTGGTATACTAAAAAACTAATTTTTAAAATATATCATGTGTTCCGGTTAGTACGGTTTTGTCTCAAAACTGATTGAAATCTTCAGTAATGTCTTTAAAATCACCACTTGAATATTGTGTTTCCGTAACACGTGTATTAAACTAGTATATATACGAAACATTTATTGATTTTAGCCGTGAAAGAATGGACAAATTCGGAGCCTAACATGGACACACCTAATGACCCGGACAAAATCAAACGTAACGACGTGGCAACATGCATGTGTTTTATGTTTTTTGTTTTATTCTAAATTCAATCAAGAAATTGTTAAAAACAAAAAACATTCATGGGACGACGTGAGTTATCACGCAAATATAAGCATCTCTTTTTCCTTATTTTGTGTTCCCTTTTTTTACTTTTTCTTATCTGCGAAAAATAAAGACAAATCATTATACGCATCCATTGTTTACACTAATGTACCTTTTTTTGAACAGCGAAACAAATAAAGCTCGGCTATCCGGGGTAACCCAATGGCAAAAGGCGACCCCAAACGCTCTGCGAACACAGACAGCGCTGGGTAGCCGAAGCCCACCTATTAAACCAACTCCAATTCGGGGGAAACCCACTAGCCCGTCCGCCCGTAGGCACGACAACAAGCTAGCGGTAAAACCCGTTTGGCTCAGAGATCGAACTTATGTTGGCCACAAGTCTCCCTTCATTGCCCCCATTTGCCCCTTCCAAAGTGGTGGTAGTGGGACTAGAACTTAGGTCTCTTTTGGAGAATTCAAGCCTCTTACCACTACACCACATTGAAAGTTGCTACACTAATCTACCTAATAAATTAAGTTTTTAAGCGGTGCAATTTTTTAGGGAAAATTATTTGTTCTATAATAGGAAGTTTAAAAGGGAAATTAAAAAAAAAATTTCACCACCATGCATGAGTTAATGGAAGTAAATCTTTAAATAATAAATATTTAAAAATCATTAAGCATAATGGTTATAATTTTTTTTTTATAAATGTTGTTATTTAACCCATGTGTAACACATGGGTATTAAACCTAGTTATCAATATAATGCATGGCCGAACGTTCAGGGTATCATTTTAATGAAGGACACCAGTTATTTATTCTGTATTATAGTATGTAATTAAACAAAAACCAACTAAGTTTTAAAAGCATATTTTGTATTTGGGGAGAGATTCATGAGTTATCGATTATTTATTACGTTATGTAATTATAGTACTTTAATTTTGTTATGTTACTTATCAAAAATTTATTTTTCGGTTAAAAAAGTTGGTTTATACGTACAATTTTATTTGTTAGTGCCCGAGGGTCTTATTTTTCCTACTCGTATAGAGCACCAAAATCTTCAAAAACGGTCATGCCTACGTTACAATATTTTTTTCACTATCACACCATGTATCATATCAATTCACTACTCTTTGCAAAAAAAAAATGTTTTTTTACTTTTGCTTTTTTAAGTACATGCAATAATTGTATTTTAACGTGTATTTAAATCAACTTAAAAGAGCTATGAAAGTTTTGAAATTTCTTACATACCATAATGAATTATGATATAAACCAAAATGTAATGAACTTAATGACTACTGTAATTATGTGTGTCTACATATTATATATATATATATATATAACTATTTATAAGCAAACAATTAGAAAAATTGTTAAGTTTAAAAAACATAATAGGGTAGTAGGTTTTTCTATATAATTCGAAATTAAGAAAGAATATACTCACAGAATTAAATCATCGGTTACTATTTTAAAGTCATCTAATAACACATTAAAACTATTTAAATCATCGGTTACTTTTTAAACCATCACAAAAATAACTAAATTATCATTTTTATAATAAAATTTCTAACACCAACAATACAAATTTTAAAAGCCCTACAAAATAGCCACCGAGGCTGCTAACTTTTTAAGCAGGGTTTAACATGTCATCCATAATAATGTTTCGATCCCTAATTGTAAATTCTATCATGAGTATATCTGAAAATTAGTTCTTTACAAAAAAATAATTAAATAGAGTTTTTTTTAAAGCAGACAACACAATTTAAAAAATATGGTACATATTAAGTCTTTTTAAACAAAAACTAGCCTTTTCCTAAAAAACATATATGTTGTAAGCATGAAGACAAAATAATGTTTTGACATTTAAGTAGACATATAATCCATGCTTGTGACTAGTGAGCAATAGCTAAATATAAAAACTTACCACAAGGACACCATGTTGTAGCAACACCGGCTGTATGTTCCTCCCATCACCACCACCACCACCACCACCACCACCGTGTCTCCGGCCCGAAATTCTTTGTACACTCAAAATGTATCCATCTTCCGTCGTAACCTAACAACAAACACCCAATTAATCAAATAACTCATTACTAAAGTAAACAGTAGTAGTGGCAGTAGTAGTGGCGGAGCTTGAGAGTTTATACGTCAATTTCTTGACACTTGTAGCCATATCGGGTGACAGCGGATGCGCATATCCCGAGAGGTGGAGGGTTCGTGATGATGGCACCGTTGGATACGAGGCCGCGTCTTGATCCGGAAGATGAGTGTGGTTGGATAATTAAGACTAGTATGGTGACACATATGAATGTGAGAAATTTACACACGGCCATAGTTTCATTGGAGATTTGTTGATGATTGATGAGTGAATTGAAACAGAAAGTGGTTATTTATAACGGGTGACAATGTTAGTGTGTGTGTGTGAACGATATGTTGAATATTTTTGGGTGGGATAACTGAAAGGTAGGAAAAAGGGCTTCTTTTTCAAAGAATGGGATGATGTTCATAATTCATTTGGACCCACTTTAACGTGTATTTATAAATCTTTTTAGGTTTTTAACTACAAATCGTTTTATAGTTATATATAATCTTTTAAAAGTGTCTATCCTTTGAAAACTTTATGTTTAGTTTTAACTAGATTTAAGACTAGGCCATGTGATGCGGCTGTTGTGTCACACGTATGTGTTTTTGTCACACGTGAAGTTTCATGTTTTGCACATTACGACGTATAGTTGTAATGTGACATATATTAAAAGAGAGATACATCCAAACTTAGAGGTCATAATGACAATTAAGTCAAAGTCATATGGTCGAAGTCGTAAGTATCTCAAAATAGAGCACGAGGTAAAAATTGTAAATTGGTTTCGACCGTCAAAAAATTTAACGTTGGCCCTACACATGTTTTGACAACGAAGTTGATAATATCGTTTTAGAGTAAAAAAACGAAACTTTGACATGTGTTAGTGTCATTAACGTAACATTACGGGATAAGATCTTAGAGAGAGTAATTTAATTAAGTTCATAGTCAATTAATCAAAATCACGAGCTTAGACAAGATCCAAGTTCTTGAAATAGTTAACAAACCACCCAACCAAACTAAACTTTTGATTTAGATTTCAAAGCCCATTATATATAACATAAGGCAAGGTCGGGTTTTTCATCACCAATCTAGCCTTTTAGAAAGTTGTAAAATTAAAGAGGGTAATTTAATTAAGTTCATGGTCAATTCATCTAAATAACTTAGTTAGATGTACAAAACAAAAGGAAAAAAAGACTTGTTGGAATGAGGAATCGAACTCACGAGCTTAGGTAAGGCCCAAGTTCTTGAAATGCTAAACAAATCACCCAACCAAACTAAATTTTTGATTTAGATTTCAAAGCCAATTGTATATAACATAAGGAAAGGTCGGGTTTTTCACCACTGACTTTACTTTTTAGTAAGTTATAAAATAGATTAAGGGTTTAAGGCGATGTGTGCGGCTCAGGTGAAAAATGATTAAAAAATATAAATTAGATTTTAATAATCTAAATTTGTATAGATTGGCTAACCTATATTAGTTTGGGCTATGAGAGGCTTATCAAATATTTTTACTTGATTTTCATACACTCTCGCTCATAATAATGATTATTAAAGAAATGAAAAATCATACAAACAAAATCAAGCGGAAAATAAATGAAAATCAAGTATGGATATTTGATAATTAGGTCTATGGTCGTTAGGTCAAGTGAAAGCTTAGATGCCAGTGGCCAAATCAATAATATGGATTATTATCGACTCTTTTTAGGGACGACTCAACACTCAATTGGTATAGAGATATCCACGAATAGATTGACAAAACTACCCCCAAGAAACCGAAATAAAGGATCAAGCAAAGTAGTAAAAATGAAGCATTTCTCAAAACTGCCACTTAGCAACATTGTCACTAGCCACTAAGCTCAAATGATTCAAAAGACTTAAACTTTAGTGCTCTGGAAATGTGTCACTCAAATCTGAAGCACCAAGCCAGAGTTCTAAGTTAGTTCACTATGCCCCAGTCGCTGACCACCTTTTTGGATGATTACCAAATATGTGTACGTGTCACTCAAATATGAAGCACCAAGCTAGAGTTATAAGTTAGTTCACTATGCCCGAGTCACTAACCGCCTTTTTAGGTTATTACCGAGTGTGTACTTGAGACATAGGGGCGTACATGTCTAACAATCTTGGATTCTTCTGAGTTGTGGATCACATGTGAGCATGACTTAAGCACGGGGGCATGTACTTTCCATGACTTCATATCTCTTCTATTGTAACCACATGAGGGTGTGTCTGATAGGCATATGGGCGTGTGTTGGGCTTTGTTTCTTCAAAATATCCAAGTGTTGATCCGTTCCCTCGTCATGCAGTACGTGGATTCGTCGGTCTTCTTCCTTTCGCTAATTTTCCTTCGTTTTTGCCTTGTTTTTGCTTCTTTTATGATTTTCTCCTTTTTTCAAGACTGAAAATGCAAAAGAAGAGAATTAAGGGCTTATTCACGTTTTAGTTGCTTAATTAGCAAGGAAATGGAGATGATATCACACAAAATATATGTTAATATTTGCCTACATCAATAATTCAGCACGAAATGCAGTTATTCAAATTCCAGCAGATGATTCGGGAGCTCTGATATCGTGCACAATATATATAAATCCCTTGTAGACTTTGTTTTTCTAATGTACTTTTTATTCGTTTTTAGTTAGAATTTATATATTATTGATTAGAGTGAAGTTTCGCAGGCCTCAGGGTTGATTATTGATGAAAAGAGAAAGTACGAAAGTCAAACGAGTGAAAGCTACGAGCCAGAACGAATCAGGAAATGAACCGAAACGAAAATCAGAGTACAAGAGATAGCCACGCCACGCGACCATGTGGCCATAGCTCGCCACGTGACATGGCGTATTTTCACAGGTGGCCAGAGCTGGCCAAGTCTCTAAACCTCGTCGCGCAATGATGGATTTTCGCAGAAAATTTTGACATTTTTAAGGGTTTCTCACTATGTAAATTTGTCATAACGTAAACCCTAGAAAGAGTCACGGCTAGGGGATGATTTGAGGCTGAAAAAGGTGTTTCAGAAGCTGAAGTGAAGCCACAAAGTGAACAAGAAGGCACCGGATCAGAGGTCGTTGATTTAGGTCTAGGGTTCTTCAACTCCTTCGTTTTCTCTTGTTCCTTTATATCATGTTGTGTAACTTAAACTATGTCTTCGTTTTCATTATTATGAACATAGGCTAGACTTTTGTTTACCGCTTAGGTTATGATGAATACTTGCTGACTGAGTGTTTGATGTTGGATCGTTTATTAGTTTTTCATGATGTTGGAAAACCATAAGTCCATCTGATATCGTGAAAGTCACTAGTAGGACTCTAGCCTAGGTGGTTCATTTCCATCTAGTTAATTTAAATTGACAGTTAGGTTAATTGGATAAAACCCCCATCAAACAAACAATAAATAAATAGCGTAACATTAAGTTAGATTGAGTCAGTTAAACGCGGTCATATAGAGTCTGTGTGTTAGATCTCGAACTTTCTTAGGCTATATTACATTCGACTGGTACACTACTAGTAGTGTGTTTAGTTTAATTAGTTTAGAGAGTCCTAGTTATAAATATAACTTAGGACTTCTAATAGTTAGTTTAGCACATATCAAGCTCCAAATGAAGATGACATTTCAAATGTTCCAACTTGTAACACCTGCCACCCAGAACCCGGTCGAGAGTGCACAATTGATACAGCTTACAGCGGAAGCAAAACATAACTATAATTACAAACTATAATAACTTTGTAACATCAATTTTACAATAATAAAACTTAAGAACTATTTGGTCTTCTAGATTCATTATTATCAGCTTTTAATCCTTTCTTCAGATAATACCTGTGATACATATACTCAAAAGACGTCAGCTAATGCCGGTGAGCTCATGCTATACAGTTTATAAAATAAAATTTAACTTTAACTTTTACATGCATACAATATGGGTTGTAATATTTAATGTCCACAGTTCATGGTTTTTATCACAACCACCGGCGACAGGCTTGTCAGACCCTCCCGGCCGTCAAATAGGCATAGGCGAGTGTGTAAATTATTTGGAACACAATGTTCCCCAGAGAACACAACGACTGTGTGTAAATATATACCAGAGCACACACCCTATTAAGCATAACCGGATCCAGTATACCCCTACTGACTAGTGCATATTATAAACTGTGACACCTGGCAAATTTCGGTCAATATTCGTACTAGCTTAAAACGTGCTTATTATTTTGTGATGCGTCATTTGACTTAATTATAATAATTAAAGTATTATTAAAGTTAGATAAGCCCATTTTTGTGCTTTGTTTTGCATTTCGTGATTTTTGAAATTGCTTAATCGCGTAACGGTTAAATACCCGGTAATGAACGTTGGTGACTGCTTGATAAATTTTAAATGACCAGTGATTGATATAATGCTCGAGATAGCATCAAATAATATATTTTGGGTGTGTATAAGTGAAAATGTAATAAAAACTAAGAGCGGTGTATTTTATCCGATGTTTTTCCGATTATCGCGTGTGTTTCAGTTTTTGCCCGGTTTTACTACCAGTACACAACCCGGAATACATTAAAATATTTATTAATATATTTTTACTATTTTATGTGTAAATTAATGATATTGGAGGTATTATGGTATATATGGGGTTAAAATTTAACAAAACTTGAAAACTACATGGGATTAAGTAGTGTAGTGTTTTTATAAGAAATTTTGTGTGAAAACCCTACTTTTTTTAATATGAGTCGTCCATATACATCCTCCCCCACACAAAATATATCTTGGACTTTGTGTAATTTGAAAATCTAAACAAGATATTGTGTCTAAGACTTTACACTACAAATCTTCCAACTTTACACTCCACCATTTACCAACACTACACTCAAGCTCTCCCTCTCTCCTCTCTCCTCTCTCCTTCTCTAAATCCGTAACCCAACCCCACCACCACCAAAATTTCGGCCAACACTCCCTCTCCACTCTCCACACACTTTCCTTTCACTTTCTTGCAAAATCTAAGGTTTTTGGAAGACTTTGGAGCAAGTAGGAGAAATCCAAGAGGTGTTTAATGGCCAAATCCATCTTCTTCATCTTTTTCTAGTGTTCATCAAGGGTATGAACTCTTTTCATTTTGATTTTGTGATTTGAATGTGTTTAAGATTGTGTTCTTGAAGTGTTGTTCACCAAACCTTAAACCAAAAGATGAATGTTTTTGAAATGGAAATGGGTTTTCAAAATGGGTGTGTGTGTGTGTGTATTTGTGTCCGTATGTATGTATGTATGTATGTAAGAGTGTGTGTGTGTGTTTTTGATTTTTGAAAACAAGATTTCATAAGTGTTAAATGAATGGTTTTGAAAGATTGATAAAGGAAAAGGGAAGAAATGAACAACTATATGTTATGTGTGGTCATCAAAACATGATTTTGGGTATATATGTATGTAGATCCGTATGTATATGTGTGTGTATGTGTATTTACATGTTAGTGTCATCATGTAAAAATTGTGTTCTTGCATTGATAATGTTTATGTCAAAGTGTTGAAAGGTTGTTTTGTTAGAAAAGGGGATAAAATGAATAAGTGTGTGCTAGTTGTGATATTGAAATATGAATGTATGTATGTATGTGAAACCGTATGTACGTATGTACGTATGTATGTATGTATGTATGTTTGTGTAAATATATGCTAGTTGGTATTATGTTGTGTATTTGCACTTAAAAAGGTTAGATCTTAACATGCAAAGGTGTTTTAATGAAGTTATGAAAATAAGGTCACTAAATGATTTTGAATAACATGAAAAAGTGTTAGGAAAATACTTACAAAAATGCAGTCATATGACATGAAATTGGAAGATGTTATTTTTGTGAAAAACTTGCTAGATGTTTATTTGTGAAATTGCTAGATGAAAGCATGATAAGTGTTTTGTTATGATGATTATGATATTATGAAATACATGATTTCTTAAAGTGTAAAAATTGTTTTTAGATGTATGAAATATTAATGTAAGTAGTGATGTATGATACTTGAAGTTTAAAAAGACTTAAAATGTAATTTTTATTCATTTTTGTAATGACTTAAAAACTAAATTATATTCTGGAATAAAACATGTTTTTAAATATTTATGAACTTCATAAAACAAGTATTTTAAATATATTATAAGAAAGATGTGATTAAACCTTACAAATAACGGTTTTTGATACGAAAATACGCTAAAAACGCATCGATTTTTGCTTAAAAATGTAAATATGTAAAAATATTATTTTTAACAGATTATAAAGTATATTTTTATATAAAAATATGAGATTTAAAGTTTGGTACAAAAACTTAGAGTTTTAAACTCAAAAACGTGCAAACTATGTACCCGGAAAAGCCGAAAACGACGATTTTCGACTCTAAAACGTAATATTTTTGTAAACTGTTTTGGATCAGAAACTTTGAGCTTATTTTTAAGTTAACCTACTGATATAAAAGTATTTATAAAGTAATGACAAAAATACGGGTATTGGGTTGCTTTCCGTGACCCGAAAACGTTCCCGAAAATGTTGAAATTGACATGTTTAGCTAATATTGTAATTTTTATTGAAAATGTATGAAATATGATTTTTGTTATGTGAAAAGATGTTTAGATATATATAATTTCATATGATTAATAAGTTGTTTATGAAAACGTGGTTAAATGTCCCGTTAAGTGTTAACCGTCATGTTGAAAAATGCTTACTAGTTAACTAGAGAAAAATGTATATATTTTTCTAAGTGTTATGAACTTTAACTATGACATGAGAATATTAAATTATATTTTCCTAAGTATATGAATAATATTGGATAAGTAAAAGTGTTTGTTTTACTTAGAAAAGTTAAAGGACTAAATATAGCTTTTATGAGTCATTACATGTGTGTTATATGTGTTTATGTGATTAGTAGTATGAAAACTAGTCAAAGTTATAACAAAATAACAAAGTGTGTTATTATATATGTAACATTAATCTAAGGCTAAAGATCACCAACGAGTCATTAAAATTAAGGGTTGCTTTTGTAAATAAAATGTTTTCACATGAGCCTAGTTAGGTTTTGGTGAACAACCTACACGGTTTTAGACTTGATATATGTGTGCATCTTTTGAATGGGTCCTTCGTGTATAGGGCGTTCTTAGATGGTGTTATTGTTGGGCTTATATGTTCTAGCTTTTGGCGTATTCACTGTGAGTTCTTCGGCCCCTTTTTAAATAACGTTTTATTTAACTGTTTTGGGGGAAAAACATGTATTTGTTTATAATGTTTTGATATGAATTGAGAGACCTGTGAGTGTCTCGGCCCCTTTTTAAATAATGTTTTATTTAAATATTTTCGGGGGAAAACATGTATTTTGTTTATTTTGTTTTTGATATGTATTAGGAGACGGGTATTGTTGTTGACCAAAATGATGGCATGAGTGTTTGATGATTTTACGCGTAATGCCCTCTCATAATCATTAATTTCTCTTGGAGTGAGAAACCACAGGTTATATTGGTAGATCTATCGGGATTGGAATTCCGCCCCTCGTGATCAGTCGCTCTGATCGTGTTGACATGCGGGGGAATATAAGTTGATTGTTGTGAGGGAACTTCGTTTCTTGGTTTGATTATGGACTCATGACTTTGATGATTCATTTGTCTCTAGGCCTAGCTAGCCCTGGTCTTGTTGACGTCTCAAAGCCAAGCATATCTATTGTGAATGAAAGATGACTTTACTTTGATTAAAACCCGAAAACTCACCAACTTTATGTTGACTCAGTTTTTACATGTTTTTCAGGTACTAAGTGTTGGGCATGGGAATTTGTGGAAGGATAGTTTTTGGACTACAAACTCCACATTTGGTTTATGTGTTTTGGGACCTCTTTGTTTAAAATTTTGTTTGGCTTTACTACAAACAATCTACGCTTTATTAAGACAATATCGTATTTTATTTTCTTAATGAAAAATTGTGGGATGTTGACATATCAACATTAACACTTTTAATTACCTTTTAAATTAATGTGGATGTTTGCTTTATAATTAATGGGTGCCAACTTCTTTCTAAGCACCAAATACTCGTGACTTCCGCTGCAACGATTTTTGGGGTGTGACATAAACATTTTTATTTATTACAAGTACATACAAGACGAGTATATTATCTCAGTTTTAAAAACAATCAGGATAACTCACCTTCGCTTTTAAGTGCTGCTAATACAGACAGATAGTTTCAGAGTTTGGTTCCTGATCATATTCAAAGTAAGTTTCAGCTACTAATATTCGAGCATGGATTGGGGTACTAACTAGTCATAATCATGATCGACCTTGAATAACTCTATCTATCTTAAGCATGGTTGATCAAGCCATGCCTAAACTAGAATAAAATTATTCAACATCTATCACAATAACTATGACCCTAACCCCCCCTCAAAGTTATAATATGTTGAGCCTAATAACTCAAAACTAAATACTGATCTCCCGACTTATAACTAAAACTTTAGAACATGTAACATACCTAAGTGTATACTTGATTTGAGCTCGTGAGAAAGTTTGATACGAAAATGAGTAAAATTATGAAAGTAGACACCGTATTATTTATAGTTACTAACCACCACCACAGCCAAACGTCGGTTTCTATTTATTTAATAGGTTCTTTCAGATATAACTACTTTTATATATATCCACAGCCAAGCACTAGTTCCTTATATGAAGTTTACTTCATATATTCAGTTGTACATGGATTAACATTGTCATAAAATATTAATATTGTTATGATATTTTTGTTATTAAATTATTTGTAAACTTCAGATCTCATCTTCATAACACGTACACACATATGCATGGCTTCACATACTCATGTTACGCTTACACGTATTCATGTACATATATATATATATATATTATATTTTCTTTCATAACTGTTATCTTATATAACAAATTTATCTTACACGTTTTCCTCTTATAACTTCTAACTTAATGGATTTTATAAAATTATAAATATATTGTTAATACGAGCTTATTGTTTTATACATGTAGACATAAGTTTTATTAAAAACAGATAATGGTTGAATAAATTATTAGATGGCCTCCTATGATGATAAATACATGTCTAAACATCTTATATTTATAATCGTTATATTACCCGCTACTTACTCGTATGACAATATATAAAATATAAAACTCACATTTCTCATGTTTATAATTATTACCTCAAGGTTTGGGGTGTTACACAACTTATCAAGAAGTCCTCTTTGATGAAGAATCTAATGTTGAGAAGTTGAATAGGATGCTCAACATGATTTAACTTCACTTGATGAAGAAGAAGAAGGATTGACAGGCACATCATTTGCTGCTGAAATTGTTACCAATTTGTCCAATCTTGATCTAATCAACAATTGGAAGTAACCCTAAGGCTAAGAATTCAGAAGACTCACTAAGCTAAAAACATCATTGGTGGTGTTGAAGGAGGTGTGAAGACAAGAAGCAAGGCAAACCAATCAAACATTTGTTTCTACTCTTATTTCTTATCTTCGATGGAACCAAAGAAGGTAGCCCTGATAGAGAATATATGGGTTGAAGATATGTAGGAGGAACTTGTGCAGTTCCAAAGGCAGCACATGTAGAAGTTGTGTCCACTTCCTAGGGGGCAGACTATTATTGGAACCCTTTGGATGTTCAGGTTCAAGAAAGATGATAAAAGGGATTGTGATAAGGAACAAAGCAATACTTGTGGTATTATGGTAGACACAAGAAGTAGGAATTGATTATGATGAGGTATTTGCTCTTGTGGCAAGGTTAGAAGCCATTAGGATATTTTGGCCTTTTCATCATCTAGAAACTTCAAAGTGTTTCAGATGGATGCCAAAAGTGCCTTTTTGTATGGGGAGATTAATGAAGAAAGTCTATGTGTGCCAACCATATGGGTTTGAAGATCCAAAGCTTCCACACTATATGCGCAAGCTTGAGAAAGCCATCTATGGGCCTACATCAAGCACCTAGGATATGGTATGAAACTTTGTCTAGTTTCTTGACCACAAATGACTACACAAGAAGAACAATTGACAAAACCTTTTTAATAAAAAAATATGGGGAAAGACATCATGTTGGTGGTAAGTGTATGTGGATGATATCATCTTTGGGTTTAACAAATGAGATGTTGTGCAAATACTTTGAGAAGCTCATGAAGTCAAGATATGAGATGAGTTCAATGGGTGAGCTGACATTCTTCTTAGGTTTGTAAGTCAAACAAACTCTTGAAGGAATCTTTATAAACTAGTCTAAGTATGTCAAATACATCTTAATAATGTTTCAAGCAACTTAGTACAAGGTTGCCAAGACCCCAATATCAAACGCATGCTTTTTAACTTGATGGAAGTAGGGTACAAGAGGGAAGAATGGGATCAGGCTTCATTGTTTGGTTGTAAGTCATTTTTGATACTATACATAAGTAATTATTCATACTACTAAATGTCTGTAATATCCTTATGTAATTAAGAGAATCTATTTTGCTTAGTAGTCATTGATGTGGCTAAAACGATCTATAAAATTGATACTAAGAATGTGATCTAGACACTCGAGTTAAAATTCTGAACAACTCTAAACTTCAACCACACAACAGGCGAGTGTACCTGTCAATGCAGTATAGTTCTAAGAAGTCCAGATATCTAACCCACGAGACACTACGAATAGGAAACTAGACTCAACTAGAAATTTAAATTGTTTTATCTTGAGGGGGGGGGGGGGGGAATTCTAAATAACCTATGGAAATGGAAATTACTTTTAAATAATTAAATAAAGACGAGATGAACGAAGACTTGGATTGATAAGCAAGATTAGAAAGAATACCACCTAATTAAATCCTGATTGCGACTTATGAACTTGGTTTAGTTATTTTAAATGCGATGGAACTGTTCTTCTGAAGATGCGAACCCGAAAAAACCTAACGGATCCCAGATCATTCTTCAGGTGTGGCCAAGATGAATCTTAAAGGCACGTATTAAACTACCGGCTAAGTTGAATTACCTTTCAGTCTCTCCAACAATACTAGCATACCCTAATGGCAATTATCCTCACGATCTAATTGAACACAATTAACACGATAATCACGTAATTAGGCAAACTCCTCTCGGGCCGTTTAATTTATAAATATTTAATTATCGAGACTAATTTTCTAACTCTCATTTTTCAAGCTTAAGTTAGGTAGGTTATTAAAGTTCCAATTCACGATTTTACCAATCCTAATGATCACTACGTCAACAAATCATTACACCAATCAAAACCCAAGGTAATTGAATGAGATACGAGAACTAAGAAGATAAAAAATCAATAATTCACGTAAGAACAAGATAAAACATGTAAAATCAGCACTTTAACAATCATCCATATTCAACAATCCAAAAACATGCAATTGATACTAGAGTTCAAATCATCATCATAAAAATAACCGAAAGCAATCCCACAATCGTCAATCGTTGAACATCTACGTAGTACTAGGAGTTTGGCTACTCGTTATCAAGTTTGAATCAGTAAATAAACCAAGAACATCAACAAAACATGAGTTTAAAGTATAAAAACCTCAGATTGTAGACGAAAGCATAAACCGAGCGACGTTCGTAACTTGATCAATGATCCAATCTTCAATCTTAGCTTCTACCTTGTTTCTCTAATCCTTCAAACCCCCAAAAGTTCTTACTTTAGTGCTTTGGGATGGTTGGAAGTCTACCTCTAACTAGGGTTCATGAGGTTGTTTAAATATCAAAAACTTAAAACTTCTGTCTTTATGATCTACGAGTACCGTGCATATGATACAACCCTCCTTGGCGTATCGCGTAGGAGGCTATCATTAGGGGTGTAAACGAGCCGAGTCGAGCCCGAGCTCGTTAAGGCTCGAGCTCGACTCGTTTTAGTATTAACAAAGCTCGAGTTCGCGCTCGACTCGTTTCGAGCTTTAATTCCAAAACTCGAGCTCGGCTCGTCAGAAAGTTTTCAAGCTCGAGCTCGGCTCGGGCTCGGCTCATTTAGTATTTAACTATTTTATATATAATTTTTTATATTTAAATTTATATATAATTATACTCTTACATCTTATATATAACAAATACATATTATTTAATATTTTTTATCATAATTTTTAGTTATATTTATGAATATATATTTAATTAATATTTATAAAACTAATTATAAACATATAAACAAAAAGCTCGTTAAGGCTCGATAAGGCTCGAAGAGTTTTGAATGCAAAGCTCGAGCTCAAGCTCGATAACAAAACGAACATTATTTTAGGCTCGAAATCGAGCTCGAGCTCCTTAAGGCTCAACTCGAACGAGCTTTTTACCGAGTCGATCTCGAGTAGTTTGCGAGCCGGCTTGACTCATTTACACCCCTAGCTATCATCCAAAAACTTTGTTTTCCTTCTCTATTTTCTAGCTCCAACTCTCCTCTTGTGCTCCATTTCATTCCTTTTCTCGTTTACGTCTCTTTTAGCACCCAAACACCTACAAAACCATCCTTTGATTAAGACTTAGCTCGAAAGCATAAACTATCTAATTAAATAACGAAAAATTAATTAATTAACAAATTCTAAACACGAATAAACTAAAAAGACGATGTGTTTTGCAACACATCAAAAATACCCACACTTAACCTTTTTGTCGTCCTTAAAAAAATATGCAATGGAAACACTTAACCTTCCGTCTTTGTGATCTACGAGTAGCGCGCATATGATACAACCCTCCTACGTGTATCGTGTACGAGGCTATCATCCAGAAACTTTGTTTTGTTTCTCTATTTACTAGCTCCAACTCTTCTCTTGTGCTCCACTTCATTCCTTTTGCTCGTTTACGTCTCTTTTAGCACCCAAAACCTACAAAACCATCCTTTGATTAAGACTTAGCTCGAAAGCATAAGCTATCTAATTAACTAACGAAAAAATTAATTAATTAACAAATTCTAAACACGAATAATACTAAAAAGATGATATGTTTTGTAACACATCAAAAATACCCACACTTAACCTTTTTGTCGTCCTCAAAAAAATACGCAATGGAAACACAATCAAGAATTTAGCTTTCAAAATAATAAGACATCACATACATTTCACATACAAGCAACAAGTAACAGTAATCACCAGTATTATTTTCAATTAACCCCTCTGTTAGGGGTGTTCATTATTCGAATACCATTCGAATTATTCGAAATTCGATTCGAATCGAATTCGATTAAGGCCATTCGAAATCGACTTTCAGTCATTCGAATTCGATTCGCATTCGAATAGTTTTGTCGAATGTGGATCGAATACGAATATGAGTTTATGTATTCGCATTCGATTCGCCCAATTCGAATAAGAAATTTATATATTTTTTAATATATCTAATTAATTATCTATATATGAATATGATTTAATGGGCTTGAAGTAAAGTTAAAAATACCCAAACCCAACCCATTACCCAATCTTAATTGTTGTTTCTGCATATGAACATAATTTGATGCTGTGACAGATGCTTAACTGTTGTTTCTACAGGTTTTAAACTTGTTTATAGTCTTTTTTTGTGTTTGATTATGCAGTTTTAGACCTTTTGTTAACATGTTTTAGACTTATTGGTGTGCTAGTATTTTGCATATTGTTTGAGTGATCTTTTGCGCATTGTTTGGGTGATGTTGTAGACTTATGTTATGTTGGTGCTACATTTCTATTGTTACTTGATGTGTTTGTTTATTTATATTTTTTTTAAAGCGAATACATTCGAATCTATTCGAATTCGATTCGAATTCGAATAACTTAATCGAATCGAATACATAGATTTTTATTCGAATGTGGATCGAATACGAATACGGTTTTTAAAAGTCCCAATTCGACCAATTCGATTCGCCTAATTCGCCCAATTCGCATTCGATTCGAATGAACACCCCTACCCTCTGTTGTCAAAAGCGCTCGCCTTTGCACCTAGGAGACGAAAAAAAGCCCAGCTAGGCCATTGCGGCTTGAGTGCGCCTATTGCCTTTTCTAGTTATATTCTACTGGTTTTGAATGTTTGGTATTGTTTTTGGTATGCTTTTACTTTTTGGTATTTCATATTGATTTTGTTGTTAGTTTTGAATGTTTAGTATTGGTATTGATTTTGGTATTAATTTCTATTGCATAAATGCTTTTAACTTTTTTTCTTTGTGCGTTTTTTTTGTCTCATGCGAGCGTTTTTTTGCACTTTTCGTCTAGGCCCCAGGCAAGGCCATTGCGCCTTGAGTGCGCCTATCGCCTTTGACAACATAGATTAACCCCTAACACTAGCTAATCAGGTCTTTCCTTGTGTTTGCTTTACATCAAGTGATATCAATCTATTTACATGGACTCACACTTATGAAGCCACATGTGACACCCAGCATTTTCATGTTAACTCCGTTAACACAAATCCGTTAATTATATTCCCTAAATCATGTAATTGTACTAACTGGGCTTAAAGGCCCAATAGTGACCCAACCTGATAAACAAAGTCCGTTAAGGTAAACAAAGCCCATAGTGACCCAATAAGTTATAACGAGTGCTCAACCGATATATTTGTGTAAAATATGTTTTATAAACTTAAAATAAAGTCAAAGTAATTGATTCTATAATATGAAACGCGCATTTGATCAGATACGTTCACAGAATTTAATTTTAATCAAGTAAATAATAATCGATAACGCTATTCAAAATCACAACTATAGTGTAAATGTCAACAATGATTTATGGCAAATGACGAAACAAGACGCAATATCGTAAACGCGGTAATTATTAAAAGACTCTACATGAAAACCCTAGGTACAAAAGCCTCCTAAACCTTTTTTTTCTTTCTCATTTTTTTTACAAAAGAAAACCCAACCCTAAAAACCCTTTTGCAGCCGTCACTCTTTCCGGCCAGATTCCGGCCAGCTCCGACGTCGTCACGAGGCCAATTATATATCAAAGTCTTCGTCTCGACGAGACGGTTCCAATGATAGTAAATACGTATTCTAACTCGTAGCGATTAAAAAGTGATGGCCATTTGAAGATTCGGCTGCTTGGTTCGTCCATTGATGATGTTCGGTTGTGTTGGGTGTTAGGTGGTGTTTTTGGTTGTTGATTGAAGTTACAAACACATAACAAGTAAGTTTCATCCTTAACATTATATATATATGTTAGGAAAATTATAGGAATGAAACCCTAGTTCATCCAAAAATGGTCAAATTGATGTTGTGTTGTGGAAATGGTTTATTGATTATGTGTTAATGGTTATTTTGATGATTAGATGATGAAGTGGATACAAAAAGTGTGTTTATGAAATTAGGGTTTGATAGGAATTATTGAAACTTGATGATACATGCATGATTAGTATGAAATGTGATTGATTTTGTATTTAGATGATGAACTGGATGAAGATTGGTTCATTGTTTGTGAAATTTCATGAGTATTATGCTACATTGCTTAAAATAGTAACTTTTGTGTTAGAGATCATGTGAAATTACATGTTGTGGACATCTAATGATTGTTATGGGTTTACTAGCACGTTGGTAAGATGTGTTAGACGAATTTTGGTTATTTGGACGTACGAATTCGACTTGGTTTGGAATACTTGCTAAATGTAGAAACTTTTTGTCATGGAAATTTACTAGAAGATATATTTAGTGATTTTGGACGTACAAACATGACTTGGGTTTCATATGAATGATGGTAAACATGTTTTGATCATGAGATGACATTGCAAGTACTAATTGGTTACTTGAAATTGATTATTTGAAGTCTAAGTTGTATGTGCAAGTTAACTAGGATGCATGATGAAAGTTGTTACTATACTAGTTGAACAAAACATGTAAACATTATATTATACCTAGAAATGACCATACATGCCAATGTGTTTTATATTGGAAACTATGAAGTAATAGTAGGTGTTGTGGTCTTGTGAAGCGTGCTATGGTATGTGTGTAATAGTTGACATGCTTAGGATGTTGAATTATGCAAGTATACTTTAAAAGTCCGACTTTCCTATAAAGGAAACTTTTGTGGAATTTGAAATTCAATTTGTTGAATGTGTGATGTGTGATGTGGTATGTGAATATAAGGTGGTCAAATACACCAAATGCAACATATTTACACTTCACAAATCACCAACGGGTCGTGGGTCAACTAAAAGTCAAACTTGGTCAAACTTAGACTAAAAGTCAAACGTGGTAAAAAAAGTCAAACTAAACCAAACTCGCACAAACTGTATGACCATTTGGATGCATAGGGTACTATGACACTACATGAATACACATTAATAGACCTACTGTTATTTAGGTTGCTGTATTACTGTGTGCTTTTAGAAACTGAATTGCTGCGCTACCTAAGGTGAGTTCAATGAACTGTACTTTTACTGTTTCACCCTTTTATGGGCTGAGAATGCGAACGATTACTTTTACGGATTTACAAATTCCGTATGTCGCATGTTTGGATTAGAGCAACTTTTATTTTGTTCATGAAAGACCTCATGGATACCTAGTTGACCGTTAGTATTTGTGAAATAGCGGGGAAATTTTGAGTAGTACTACTAGGTTTGACAAACCCCACCCGGGCTAGTCGCGCTAGCACGACAGAAGGGCCTGTCGAACGGGTGTTGAATGACCTAACATACTTACAGTGCATCCTGCTGGGATGTACGAACATGCAAAATTCACTTAATGTGTACATACGTTAGCTTCGGTCAGATACATACGCCTCTAAGGACATGTGCTGTAGACTAGCTACCTACAATGACATACTTAATTTATATTTCTGCTTGCAACTGAACTACTTGATTTCATACTTACTTTGTGAACTCACCAACTGTTGTGTTGACACTTGTTAGCCTTTCACTTTTATAGGTCATTGAGGTTCAACGCACTTAGGACATGACATGGAGTCACAACTTTGCATTTAAAAACTATGTTTAGTTTTAACAAATTTTTAAACTATGTTTCTTATGTTGGGCGCGTGTTTGCGCATTTAGTTCGATTTAATATTATTGACATTACATTTCGATTACGCTTCCGCCAACTTTTAAACGTTAACTCTGTATTAAATTTTCTCATTTAATGAGACACATATATTTTAAATTCATATAGTGTCGTTTGGTGTAACTAATGACTGAGATCCTGGTTTGTCACACAATTAACGGTAAAACTCCGTTAGTGGATTTTGGGGGTGTGACAGATTGGTATCAGAGACATTGGTTATAGCGAACTAGGTTTGCATTGCATTGCATTCTAGACTATAACTGTACCCTGCATTAGTTGCTCGTATGTGAATTTATTTGTGACACATATACATGTTATTTGCACATACACACGCCTACACTAACATTATATGAAGTGACTAGTTTGTATTATGTGACACTTTAGGGCAAATTTTTTTTAGTAACTTGCTCTGCTAGTGAAGCTTGAACTAGGGGTGTATCTGCTAGTTTTTGAATTGTTCACTGAAGTATGCATGAGAAATATTTGACAATGACCTTGTTCCAAAGTTATCCCGCTTTTTAGGCCAAAATTTTTTTTAGGGGCCTTAGTGCTGAAATGTTTACATTTCATTATAACTTGAAACTTACAAGATTATGGCAATAAACGGGTTTCGTATGAAACCTAAACAATTCAGTTTTGAATTACCTATCTCATAATTATGGCAACCAACCGGCAGAGACCAATGCCTAAGGAATAGGGGTACATGAACAACAGTAATGGATTTTTGTCCAGAAACACATTCGTAGTGAGGTCTTGACTGAATACATATGTGACCTACTACGTGCTATTACACATCACTTATTATACGACACATTCGTGTGCTATAACATGTTACCTAATATGAGACACATTAATAGTTGTAACATGTCACTTATTGTGTGATCCACTACATGTTATCTACTTGAATTGATATTACTACTGCTTATACACATCGTACACTCAGATTATGCCTAGACTAGTAGTCTTACACTTAGTATGAACTTATGCCATACCTGATACATGCGACCCATTGATACATCACACTAATAGTCTGTTAGTGTCCTACACATGTAGTATAGTGTCTCCTACTTATAAGCTTATCATACACTTATACACATTCAATATTTGACATGCGATAGCAATACCATACGGATGAATATAAATCAAAGAACATAATAAAACGTAAAATCAATGTACCCGATGGGGGAAAAACTGGGGTGATTGTGTAAGGTAAATTGACGATTACGGGTGCGCAACGTAATGGTGAATTTACAGGTACATGATGATCCTAGAAAAATCTACCATGTGGGTGATACTGAAAAAGAAACACAGAAGTGAAGAACCAATCAATACAAATTCATCTGAAAGAAACATCCATATTTAAATAACGCACCGATATCAAGTCTATCCTTGACTGAACACATAAAAACCATCTATGGATGGTAGCC
Organism: Tagetes erecta; assembly: GCA_030867185.1. Lineage (NCBI taxonomy): Eukaryota > Viridiplantae > Streptophyta > Magnoliopsida > Asterales > Asteraceae > Tagetes > Tagetes erecta. The sequence goes on from CM061486.1 coordinate 66,401,666, forward strand.
AATTACAATACAACCTTTGATGACATATCAGGAATTTATCTTTAAACTGCATATAGTTTACGTTATACAACTAAATAACAAATAACTGAAATCATTCCTTGACGACACACAAATAAGAGCAGAGATCTATGTTGAAAAACTAGATAATGTTTTACTACTACTATATTTGTCCCCTAATGATGATGACTCATTTCACATATAATCAATCTGAGTCCACCAGTTAAAACATATACCTTACAGAAGTCACAACCTGAATATACATATGCGATGCTTTAAATTCTGGTCAGTGTACTAGAACCTTTTGCCAAACGCCGGTAATCTTAACATCATCGTTTCTGTAAATGAAGGTTAAATAAACCCTATAATTTCTAGGATTCCATGGAGGAGTCTCATAACGTTAACAACTAAAAAAATATACATATATAAAACTCTTGTTGATATGATAAACCAACCGCGTAATATTTCCCATTCAAAATCACTTCTTGTGAAGTAAATCTGTATTGCTTAAACATTCATTTAAATACCTCGTAACATATCAGGCTTGTCCTAAAGGTACTTCACCTAACCATAACCTATTTTCAATTCTTCAAGATAAACAGAACTTCAAATTGTTTCTGATAATAAGTTACCTAAAAAAAATCCTGACTCATGATGTTTCTACTATTAACGTTGCATCAATGAATCACGTGTGTGGTAAGTATACGTTTCGATCTAGTTGGATGACTCGTCTTGATCCAACACTCTCGTACATGTTAGTTCTCACACCCAATCTACATCTCCATAGTTGCAAAACACGTTTTGGGTAAAAAAAAATTCTCTCAAGAACATTGAATTTAAAAACATTTTCTTAATTTTGTCCATTTAATATATATTCAAACTCCTCTACCGGATTCTTCGCGTAACAGAAACAAGTTAAGCGTTCTCAAAGTCTCAGGTCAGTGATCATTCAGATTCGAACCACATAAAATTCTAATACATAACCGATGTTACAGTATATATTATAACGTTACCATTTCACTTAATATATATTCTTTTTCCCTAACCCCTTTGAATGACTTAGTAAGTAGGCAAGAATGTTAGTAGGTGACACGTACGCCTTCAAGGCGCTTGTGGTGCGGTGGGTTAGCTGCGGTACACCCTATACACAAACACTAACAGCACGTTGGATGTGGGACTCGAAACCAAACCAATAATTAACCAGGAAAACTCTAACGGATCATTTTCATACCTTATAACAACACATGATTTCTAATAATTTTAATTCAATCCATCATTCATAGGGTAATCTGCTATGTACTTAGGTAGTTATAACCTTCATACAACCTTTATTCACAGTAATAGAAAAAAAAAACCAAATGTTTCATAACCGACACACGCATATAAATTATGATTTTGAATACACTCCACGGCTCTAAGAATTATCGTGATGATTACCACCGTCAACAATGAACCGACACTATCAGTTGATGTTCTGGGGGGAACTTTATCCATTACGGTCCAGCATATCCACTTCCCATTTTCCTTCCATTCCTAATACACCTTTGTATTTGCTAAGAAACACAATATTGGATGCTCTCATTATCATTTGACACTATAAAAGTCTGATGTCCCTTCTTAGAAGCTCCATTATTCAAGAATTTCCGTATTAAACTTAATTAACTTCCTTGTACAAAATTCTTTTATTCGCAACGTAAGAAACTTTAACCTAGTTGTTCTAACCCGTTAATGTCTTAGTAGATGAAACTATATACTTTATGACACTATTGAAGCCGCACGACACAAGTATTGATATAACATTAGAACCTTATTGAACCACTAGTGAACATAGAACTCTAAACTTTAACCGGCCTGCTATACCTCATCGACTTTTATATACTCAAATGGTGAATCTAAACACTACCGTATGATGAATCCTGTTATAAAAATCATGGCTAGAATATTACTATTTGAACCTGGAACCCTTACCTAGTAGGTTAGGGAGCTAAAACCACAAATAATGAACTGGACTAAAACTATATCTCCATAAAGAATACCCGAAAAGTGAATCAAACCCTCACCTAATGTCGGCTTACGAAACTCATGGAACCTACCTCTATGAGAAAATGGTTTGTTTATCGTATACTCCCTCACACCCTTGTAAACATTACCCTGGAGTTCAATTAAAATATGTGTCCATAAGAACACATGTTTTCAGCTAATGTTGTAGGAATTAAAATCAGAAAAGACAACGGAAATCACGTAACAACAAGAGCTTGATAACACAGTAACACAACCATAAAACTATCTAGGTTAAAACACTAAACAACAAATTAAGAACTTTGTAATGAGATGATCAGCATGAAACTGTGATCATACGCAGGAAGTGGAATGAAATGCTGAGATATTGTAGTTGTAACAACTATGGAAACAAATGTATGGCGAAGTCTAAGATAACATTAAACTTCCCTGTGAGAAAATTCTTGGCGTATCATATGCCCTCACCGGGCACACTTCTAACCGTAACACTCAGATTCCATCAAAGAGAAAATCGAGTGTAGTCCAAAGGATTAGGAACACCTCATGTAACATAGACACTTTCATTTTTATACTATGTTGGTCCATCTTGATCGAGATTTCAGTGCTATAATGATTTGTAACAACAAAACACACTTTGATTAAGTGAAACAATAGTCCAATATTACTCAACAATCAATAACAAGATAATACAAGGCAATCAGAGGCAAACAAGCTACAATGATAATGAAAATATGCTCCTAGCACCTCCAGCCGTCACACACACAATTTAGGGTTTGATAGAATTATGCAAAAGTTGTATTGCAATGAGAAAACATTACAATATATAGTTCAAGTATAGATTCGCTGATAGATTCGCTGCCAGCGAATCTATCAAGCGAACCAAATAGCTTCGCCGGGCACAAATAGGTTCGCCCGGTCGACCAAAACAGAATAATAAACAAACTATACTATGCTACCGTATAGATTCGCCCGTAGGTTCGCTAGAACAGAAAATACAAAGTATCCGGAACCCTCACTCGAGTTATGATCTTTGGAGCATCAGTCTTCAGTACAATCTTCCCCTTCCAAGAAACCCAATGTTTATCCTTTTTCTGCCTCATTCTTTTCGGTTTTTGGTACCCAAAATCAGCAAAATTGTTCTTAGCAGCCTTTCTAATCTTCACCTCAAATGCATAGGCTCTCCCACTGTCCTCCTTTCCCAACAAAGGTAGCTCAGCCAACTTACGCAAATCCCATCGAGGCAAGGTAGCAAAATGCTTTCGATTTCGGATGTAACTGATATCCCCACCTCTTCTTTTGATCATATACGCGTCCACCTGACAATTGTATTTCCACGCAATAACCTTCCTGTCCAATTGCGAGGTATTTGGTTCATCCAGATGTTGAAAGATGGGCACTTCGGGAATAATCTCTTCATCCTTTCTAAACCACTCCGATTTATCCAAGTCAATCTGCTCAAATTGATATGATACACCCTTTTCTTCAACATTATACACATCCGGTTCATCCTCCAAATCCTCCTCACTGTTTACATCTGCAACAACCTCTGGCCCAGTAAATTCATCTAAATCGATTCCCATATCCTCATCAAACAAGTCTTCATCACCTTTCATCTCAGCTTCTGCCCCAAACTCGGATTGCATTAACGGATACTTTGCAGCATCCGTTAAGCTTTTCAGCTCCAACTAGGTCATCGCTGGATCAGATCCATCATTTACCTTCAGACTGTTTAGCTCCTTAAATATCCTAACCATCATACTTTGTTGATCTCTAATCATTCTGCCCATCTCAGTGATAACAGTCAATTTCTCTGCATCCTTCGTCTCCAAATCAGCATATCTACTTTTCAGATCCACTATCTCAGACTTCAAACTTACTATTTCGCCCTTCAATTCAGAAACAAATTCTGCAGTAACCGGAGCATCATGTTTCTGCTTTGTTCTCTTTTCAGTTTGACCAGAACTATCAGTCTTCCTCTTCGTTCTTTTCTCCCTTTCAGCGTCTATCTCAGCCTGTACTTCGTCAATTTCTCGATCCAGTGAATAGTCCTTGTCTTTAGCATACTGTTTCCTCTTTCTCACTTTCTTCTCAACTACCTCAACGTTCTCACCACCCCTTTTTCTTTCAATCTCCATCAACCTCTGAATATGTACCCATCTATCAGCAGGGTACATTTTTTCATATAAGTACGATATCCTTCCCACACAATCTGATCGAACTGATTTACAATCCCCGAATATTCTTGAATGCATCGTCCAAATAGTCAGAACATCACCAACAACTGGCAGGTCAGGCAATTTATCATTCAGAATCATCTGCACGAATCTAGGATACATCAACCACTTGTTCCCCTTTGTTGGATGAATGTTCTCGAGCATGTAGTTGTAAATCAGCTTTGCGAGGTTAGCCTTCTGCCCTCGACAAAACAAAACCATGGCCCTTGCCCAATCCAGATTCAGCCCGTCAGTACCAGCCTTCCTATGATCAAGGCACATAATGAACACGTGTGCGATGTACCTCCATTCCATGATCAGATAGGATTTGACAAACTCCATCTTCTTCTCCCCCGGCATAGGGCCCTCATAACCCGCAGTCCTAAAAGCCCCATAAACCTCCTCAGCAGTCATATTAACCTCATCTCCGACATCGTCCTCTAACCTTAAAACCCTTGCAACATCAGCTTCAGTAAACACTAAATCAAACCCATTAACCTTGGCACAAATACGTGATGGCTGTACAGACACGTTCATCACGGCTGTCCTCCAAAAGTCTCTAATGTGTAGCTCATAGATGGTCGGTGAATGAGAAATAGCGTGATGAATGTGAGAAGATTTTAGCCACCGGATACAATCTTTATATCCAACTTCCTTCTCGTGATTCTCGTCTAGCAAAGCACACATGTTGTGCTTCTTTTCGAAAAATAAAGTAGCCATCATGTCTGAAAAACAAACGGAAATTGATCAGAAACGTGAAATTGTGAAACAGTGTATAGATTCGCTGGATAAAACAGATTCGCTGAAAGGGCGAACCTAAGATTTGGCACCAGAACCTATAAATTCGCTGACATGAAAAATCAGTCATTATGTCGAGCGAATGTATAGGTTCGCTAGAAACAGTCGGGCGAATCTATGCTGATGTGTGGGCAGCAAGTCGGCATAGATTCGCTGGATGTTTTGAACTTTCGTTCAGGTTCGCCAGACGAACACTTAGGTTCGCTGGAACCCTAGATATTGAAAAACGCCCCAAATCACAGACGAAAAACCATTAATCACACAATCAAGGCAACAATCAAGCAGTGCAATCATGAGACGAGGATATTACAATGTTAACATTAAAACAATAACACAAATCAAACATCAATCACAGATTCAAGGCGGGTCGAATGGATTATATACCATTAAAATCATAGATAAAGAAGTAAAACATTGATTAAGTGAAGAACGATAACATACCAGATGAAACAAAGACGATTTAGTTTGAAAAAGTCGGTAGTGAGTGAGAATCGAACGTGTGAAAAAAAATTGAAAGAGATACGGCTACAGTAACAGTGACAGCGAATTTGTAAAAAAGTTTTCAGACGACTCAAATATATACAGACACAGGTTCGCTGACATGTGAACTAGCGAACTTCAGATTCCCCCGGGACCAAAGGTCAAAAGAAGACACGGCGACATGAAAAAGTTTCGGGCGAACCTGTAGGTTCGCTAGTAGGTTCGCTGGGGTGCAAAATTGCAAAAAAATAAAATATTTTTGGATTTTTCTTAAATTTTAAATACTTTACGAATCCATGAAAACGTCTCACGATTTCAACGCTCAAAAATAAAAGTTAAAGTGAAAAATAAAGACATAAAATGAAAGGTAAAACCAAAATTTAAAATAATAGAAGGATATATATATATATATATATATATATATATATATATATATATATATATATATATATATATATATATATATATATTCATGACGTTTTTCGAGCAGAATCAAGAGAATCATAGATTGGCGGGATTGCAGATATGTTTGTCCATTTGAAACCATGCCTTAGTCCTTTCAACAAGAGATCAACAGCTTCATTTATCATGTTTTGGTTTGATTGAAGAAGCTCAGACAACTCGGTCCCCACATACATCTAGGTAAAAAGAACAAGTTCTGTCATCAGGGTTTATTTGAGCAATATGATTGACTTTGCTTTGAGTTTCTTGGATCAAATCTTGAATATTGATCAATGCATGACATTCTTTTGACATTTGTGCAATTTTGCATCTTTTTGTGAGTGGAGCTTGTCAACAATGATTCTTTTGAACATATTGCGACTTATTATTTGGGAAACTCAACTGATTAGAGCTCCAGGTCTATACCGACGTATAACAGAGGAGATAATCATTTGAGCATGCTCGGCGAATCTTCAGGTCAATACTTCCGTATAGCAGAGAAGATCCACCAACTCCAGGTCAATACTTCCGTATAGCAGAGGAGTTAAACACTTTGACTCAATACATTCTGAGGAGTTAACAAATAACTCACTCAAAGGTTTTTCTGAAGAGTGACACTAGCAGCTTTTTATTTGTTTTGCTAACTAGAAACTCGATTCAGGGCTAGGGTGAGGGTGATTTGGGATGTTTAGGGAAATCAATGCAAAGTTTTGACGCTCTCAACCCATTTTTGACAGAACCCGTATCTTTGTGCAATCCAATCATGTCAAGGGGATAATCCTTATTGCTGAGTTCTTGATCGTTATGTTTGGGTGCACAATTACTGTTTACTTTGTTTTCGGGCTGAGCCTATCTAACATATCCCAAACAAAATACTTCTGACCTCCTTCAACGTCTCTTCAACATCATTTCAAAAACGGGGATTCTGAAATAGCAAAATTTGAAAAATTATAAGTAGTTAATCTTTAATATCTCCCCCAAAATTTCTATATTATAGCTATCTAATAAGAAATTTTTGTTTTTCGGATTTTCTTAATATATATATATATACAGAAAAAAGAAATAAAATAGAAGTGAAGGAGCGAAGAAATGAGGGACCCACGGATTCTCAAGGAAGAAAAAGAAAAAAGGTTATTTACATATTTACAAATCCAATTTTCTTAGGCGAAAGGTTTTCAAAAAGATATCAATCCCAACATAGAGATCAGTTCATAAAAACGTGGTTTGTCAAAAGTTTTTGTGAAAAGATCAGCTTTTTTGCTTTCTAGTTTCAATAGGAATAATATCAATGAACCCCTTTTCCTGAGCGTCTCGGATGGCATGAATTCTTGTTTCGATGTGCTTGGTGCGTGTGTGATGAACTGGATTCTTGGCAATTCCAGCAGATGCTTCATTGTCACAAAAGAGTGGTGTATGAAGGAAGTTGATGTCGTAATCCATCATCTGGTGCTGAATCCAAAGCACTTGACAACAGCAGCTTGAAGCAGCAATGTATTAAGCTTCTCCTGTGGACAGGGAGACCGTTGTTTGCTTCTTGCTTTGCCAGGAAACAAGACATTCGCCAAGATATTGACATCCACCAGTGACTGATTTTCGGTTTATCCTGCAACCAGCATGATCACTATCAGAAAAAGCATGTAAATCAAAGTTCCCACCTTTTGGGTACCAAAGTCCCAAACGAGAGGAACACTTAAGGTATCGAAAAATGCGTTTAACAGCTTTCTCATGTGATTCTTTTGGGTTAGCCTGGAAACGAGCACAGTAACACACATCAAATGTAATATCTGGTCAGTTGGCAGTCAGATACATGAGAGATCCGATCATCGAGCGGTACCGATGAGCATCCACAGGATTCCCATTATCATCAGAAGTAAGGCATGTTTGAACAGTGAAAGGAATCAGTTCAGGTGACGAATCGTCCATGCCAAACTTTATGAGAATTTCTTTGATATACTTCTCTTGGTGTATAAGGATTCCATCCGGCTTTTGTTCCACTTGCAGCCCCAAGAAGAAGCACATCTCCCCCATAATAGTCATTTCAAAGCGATCCATCATCACTTTCTCAAATTCTCTTCACAGCCCCTCATTTGTTGAACCGAAGATTATATCATCAACATACACTTGAACAATCAGCAGCTCACCATTAACCTCTTTCTTGAATAATGTCATATCTATAGTCCCACGAGAGAAACCTTTGCTGAGCAGATACTGTGTCAGAGTTTCATACCAGATACGCGGAGCTTGATGCAAACCATACAAAGATTTATCAAGTTTGTACACCTTTGAAGGAAAACCTGGATCCTCGAAACCCGGTGGTTGACATACGTATCTCCTCATCGATATCTCCATATAGAAATGCACATTTAACATCCATCTAATAGACTTTGAAGTATTTGTTAGCAGCATGTGCAAGAAAGATTCTAATGGCTTCGAGACGAGCAACAGGAGCGAACACTTCAGTATAATCAATCCCCTCCTCTTGAGCAAAACCTTGTACAACCAATCTCGCCTTGTTTCTGATAACAACACCGCGATCATCTAGCTTGTTTCGGAAGACCCATTTAGTGCCGATAGGACACTTATTAGGAGGAAGATCAACAAGTTCCCAAACTTTCAGCTTCCTGAATTGTTGTAATTCCATTTGCATGGCATCAACCCAGCTAGGATCTTCAAGTGCTTGTTTATAATTCTTCGGAACAACTTGAGATAAGAAAGCAGCATAGAGACATTTATTAATCAAACCACTCTGACTCCGAGTTCGCACACCATCAGTAATTGATACTATGATATAATCATGAGGATGATCTTTCAAAGTCTTGAAATTTGTGTTGAGAAGCAAAGGGTTAGTTTGGGATGAGGATGTTTGGGTAGATGGGTGTGAAGGGACATTTGAAGTTGTAGGAATTGTATTGGTAGAAGAAGATGGGATGGAAGTGGATGATGGAGAAATATCTGATGGAGGAATTTGAACAGTTTGAGGTGGTGGAGGTGGAGGAATGTCGAATGAAACATGAGGTAATGGAGTGATCGAAGGTTGTGGTGGTTGAGGTGGTTGGTTAATGATTGTAACAGATGTGTGTGGAATGATGTCATCATCGTCAGAGTTAGGAAGATTGAATGATTTGAAAACAGTGGTGGAATCGTAAAACCATGCAGGTTCACAGCCAATACTTGTAGAATTCGACTCTTGCCAGTCAACATAATAAGACTCTTGCACAATCCGCGTTCGTCTGTTGTAAACACGATACGCTTTTTGTGTGTCCGAGTACCCCACAAAGAAGCATTCATCTGAGACGGCACCAAACTTCATTTTCTGATCCTGAGTATTCAGAAGAGTACAAGAGCATCTGATAGTTCTAGACGAACCGAGCTTGGATCTAGATCTGAGATTGTTTGGGGATGTTGTTTGTGATCAGTGATGCGGAAACTCACTAATCACGTATTAATGCATGAATGTTCATGAAGATCAATGCAAGGTATGATGAAGATGATGATAATATGAATAGGTGAATTGTATTAGATCAATGGAGAGGTTACAAAGGATATGGAATGAAATGTAGGCAACCCCTTTACAAATGACCTAGGTGATGGTATTTATAGTCTATACCATTCACCTTACAATGTAACCTAACCACGTGTAGTTAAGCACAAACGCGCATTTAAGCACGAAACGATTACACATATATATATTCTAATGTCAAATACAAATAATGAACGTCTTTACCCGTGCTTGCTCGTGATGATGCTCGATATCTTCACTTGCTTATATTTGGAAAGTGACATCTTCAAATAACCCCAACAGTACTCCTCCTAAGATGACACTTTACAAATCCGACATATCAGCTTAGATCTTCATGTGACGAGCATAGAGAGCAACTAAAAATTTTGGTATGCATTATCTTCAAGAGGACCCAACAGTACTCCCCCTAAGATGATGCTATCAAAACTCTGTCTTTCAACAAGCAATCTGCATCCTTCTCTCCCTATTGGGTAACATCAGAGGCTATGGAAAGAAATAAACAGAGAGTAGATTCCGGTGAATCTATATATCAGCAACGGGATCTTCTTCAACGGTTGAAGTAGAATATGAAGACTTCTTTGACTTAGAATACTCCCCCTCAACTTTTGCTTTAGAGGTTAACGGGATCTGTGTATGAGATATTAAGAGGAGGATTCTTAACACTCAGCAAGCTGACTTAGAGATCTTTGGACTGGAATCAGGCTTGAACAGGAACATCTTCAAGTCGCGTGGAAGCTTGTTCTATAATGGAAACTGTTCCTGCAACTCAAAGAAAAACATTAAAACTCAGGCAATAATGTGCATTTATCATCAATGTAAAGATTAAGTTCTCAATCGGATGAGATATTGCTTGATGAACAACTCCTACATTAATAACACATGTTAAACTGCTAAAACAAAAGAAAATGATTAAAATGACAATCTTTTTGGTGTTTTTTTTTAATTTTTCAATGTTTTTGATATTTTTTGGAATTTTCTCTTTACATTCTGAATCTTTAACCTGCAATGAGATCATACCAGCAATTTATCCAACACATGTTTTGCAGTTTTGAGAATAGACATTTGAATTGTGAAGTAATTGAGTGATGAATTGTTGAACAAATCAATTAGCTCGAAGTGACACACTTACTTATTCTATTCTTGATGATTAATTAGGTTGATTAAGAATAAGTTTTGAGTGACCCATACCTTGCACATTAGAAAGTTATACACTTCATCTAAATAACCTGAGAACACCTCAACGCGTCAGGTCACTTACAATCATAAACAGTGTGGAATAGGGTTCTATCTATTGGATTTGGTCCACTTTGGGACTTCTTCTGAATTCCTTTTTGAAATTTTTCTTTTTGCCTATGTTGTTCCCCTTGGGAATCTTCTGAATTCCATTTTGGAATCTGTTTGGTGACGGTCCACATTTGGGACTCTTTTTGTTCCATTTTGGAATCTTTTGCTGCATCTTGAAGCTCAAAAAAGACTTCGTGTGAGACTTCAGGTCTGCGGATACCACAACAAAGAAGCTCACGATGCGACACTGAATAGATTGCATCGTTACCCGATGTATATCAGTTGCTTCACAAGATATCTATTTGATTTGTATAAACAATACATATGCACTAAATATGTTTCAACCACAAACACTTATTAGAATTTAGTTAAATCATCATAGAATGTACTTGTTCAGTATAATTGTCTGAGCCGTCTCGCACATCAATTTTCACGCTTCAGTCTTTATTGTTTTAAAAATGATGCGTCGAATAACTCTAGTGTATCTATCATTTCTCATGTACGTGCAAGTAGATTCAACATATTTTTGGATTTTTCTGATTTTATCATTCATTGAAAGTTTAATGAAGAGAAAATGGCAGATATGTTATCAACGTATGAAGAGTGCATGCAATGTACTTAATCTAAATAGACGAAATGAAACATCGGTTGTTTCTTGCACTGCCATCATTGTTTGATTTTTTAAAATGTTTTAAAAGTTCCTTCAATGATTCCTTTTTGTTTCCAACTCCATTTGGTGTCAGTTGCATCGAAGACATCATGAACAAGATTCTGTATCTTGTCATGTTAAGGGATCAGCCACTGTCTTCTTTTCTTTGTTCGACCGGCCTCCATAACTGTCCCTAACACACTAACAAATTAGTTAGAGGTAATGACCCAAACCATTTCGGTTTTGGGTCGTCCAAATTCATCAACATAACATATATTCTCATAAGTGCAAGGAATACCTTCAGGTGGTGGTTTTGATGATACACAGTAATTTGTACCTTCATCTTCTTTCATGGATTGTTTGTAACAAGAGAAATTATAGTCATTTTCAAACAGATTATGAATTTCATTTAAAAACAGGTTTTGTTGACTATATTTCTTATTCCAAGATTGATTCACTATTGGAATCATTTTATCATTTAAATCATGATTTCTCTTTTTGTTTTCGACAAACTTTGGTGTCCATGAATCATTGACATGTTGATTTTCATCAAACGAATGTCGATGGTTAGATCTTTTAAAGTAAGAAAAATACCTGGAAGGGTATGCACATGATGAACTTCTTTGGACAGACCTTCTCGGCTTGTAATAGCACTCAGATGAGTTGTGATTTACCATGTCACAGAAAGAACAATACTTGTTGTAGTAACATTCCATTGTGTCGTGGTTGTACATCTGACAGTTGGTGCAGTACTTGTTGTAGCAGCATTCCATTGTCATGTGATTGTACATCTCACATATCTCGCAGTACTTCTGATGAGCCTTGAAGGGAGACTTCATTCTTTGTTTTTGAGAAGCTTTTGCAGTTGAACCTTTTTCTTGATGAGGAGCGTTGACCTCCGAATCTTGTTGAAGCTTGATTGAAGAAGCTGGAGTCTTGAACTTGTTGGCTTTTGAACCATATGGAAAGACACCTTGACTATAGATACAATCTGAGATATGATGAGTTTCAGAGTCACAGATTAAACAGTAAATGTCACTGTTTGAATCACTCGGGGATTCAGAATATTTAGACTTTGGAGTAGAAGGAGTCTGTGGTGTAGAATCAGATGAAGCGGCCTTTGTCTTGTTCTTCTTGGCTTTGCTCTTCTTTCTTCTAACCTTCTTCTTCTTCTTTGACTGAAACTCTTGTGTCTTTTCTTCTTCTTCTTGAGAAGATAGTGATCCAACAATTTCGGTTGGCACTAATCTCTCATCTTTCTTTTCAACAGACTTTGCTTTTTCGACTTCTTCTTTGATAAACACAAGATCAGATTGTGATCTGTTGAGTTTATCAGTGAGCTCCATGAGTTGAACATTCAGATTATGCTTTTCGGTAAGCATTGAATCAACATTCAGTGTAAGAGATTTGAGTCTATCTTCACACAATTGATGATCTTTTTGTAGACTTGCGTGCTTCTCTTGTTCTTCTTGCAGTTTGTTTTTCAGAATGTTGTTCTCTGAATTGAACATCTCAGACAACTTCTTCAACTTTTGAATTTCTGCTTGAAAATCGTTGATCACTCTTGATAGACGTTCATTCGATTTTTCAGCTTCCTTTCTGATGTTCATTGCATCTTTTTCTTTTTCCTTGAGCAACTCTTCGAGAGATGTGATTCTTTGATCAGATATTTCATGTTGTTCTTTCAGATTCTTGTGCATGGTTTCTTCTTTCTTGAGTTTATCACAAATCCAAAGTGAATATAATTTGCACTCTTTAATTTGTTCAAAACATTCTTTGGTGCACATCTTTTCTCTTTTAATTTCTTCTTGGATCACGGGTAATGTCGCACCCCGACTCCCAGGGCCCGACACGTTGCATAACATCAGCCAATCAAATAAAATAATGTAGCGGAAGACTTAATCAAAAGACCACAAATGAGGTCCCAAATTTAAACTTTTCATTAATTGTCTAAAAATAACAACATTGTCTAACACTCGACATGAGAGTAGTACATTAAAACTAAAGACACTAATCCCGAGCATCTTCAGTAAAATCCTTCCTCCTATGTGGAGTTTCATCAACCAATCAGTCCTAGCTAGGCCTTCCTAGCTAATATCCTCGGTTATTTCTTTCACCTGCATCACGAGCTAAAAGACGTCAACAACTATGTGTTGGTGAGTCATAACCAGTGACGTAAGACATATAAAACATTTAGACATCATTATTCATACATGTGTGGTAATAAGTTATCTACAAGCCAAATCTTCTCTAACGCCATATCTGATGGTAAATCTCGTCAGAGTCTGTTAACGTATATGCCGCATACAGGAATAACCAAGGTACCCTTATGACCTCTCTCGGTCGCGTCATGTTGCCTAGGCGGGTGGTACCTCTCCTGTTACGAGCCGACAGTCTACCTAACTGGATCCAACTAGACGCATATACATCCCGAGGCGGAGCCGGTAGTTCCTTAACCAACTACCTCTTAGCGCGAAGCCCTGCCCTAATGACTTGCCCTGTGGCATGTAGCCGCCGTCCTTTTCGTCAGACGACTCTTAACGCGAAGCTTATTACCGCGGACCAACAACACAACAACCGGACGAACCTGGAGTTGAGGTGCGTTGAATCACCAGGTAGCGATCTACTTATAACCACATATATACATATGCGTACACATACATATATATTCATAACATTCATAAAACATTTCATACTTTTCATACTTTTCATATAAGCTCGGATACAGCCCCGAAATCATAAAACATACACTACAAGAAATCACGGACTTTACCTACACATCATATGTGTTGGTAAAACCCTATTATGTGTAGGAGATTTTCTTTACCTACACATGATTTAAGTGTCGTGATGTGTTGCCTCACACCTGTAGAGATAGGTCATTACCCACACATTAGTTATGTGTAGGCATATAACACGCAATACCTACTCATATATGTGTAGCTAAATCTAATTATTATGTGTGGGTAAAAGTATTACATTTGTGTGTTTGATGGGTGACGTGGCGGTGACATGGCGGCTGACGTGGCAGTGACATGGCGGCTGACGTGGCGGCTGACGTGGCGGCTGACATGGACCATAATGATGACGTCAAGAAAAGTGTTCTTGCCACGTGTCATAATCAAATGTGTGGGTAAAAGAAATAATATGTGTGGGTAAAAGTAATACTATGTGTAGTTAAAAGTGAAATATGTGTAGGCATTCATTTCAATATGTGTAGAAATAACTATAGATTTGTTGGTGATAGTTATATAATGTGTAGGTAAAAGTGGACGATGTGTAGACATTTGATTTGAAAAATGTGTAGAAACAACTACAAATGTGTGGGCAAAAGTTATACAATGTGTAGTTAAAAGTAATTGATGTGTAGACATTCAAACTGAATATGTGTAGAAAGAGATACATATGTGTTGGTAAGCATAAATTTATGTGTGGACATTTACCAGCTTATATGTAGGTAATAATCCTCAAACGCATACAAACAATAACAAATATAAAAACGCATGTAACCAAGATTGTCATTCTAAATTAAAAGTTGAAACATCATCTTCCAAACCATAAAAAATACAGTACTAGTTATACAATTCAAACACTTAGATTAACGTCTTGACGAGATAATAAAAATACAACTATTTCACTCGCTAATATTTTCACTACTCTAAAGTGTCACCTTGAAATGCATATGATGTATCAGCTTGATAAGTTCCTGTTGTGCTCCATTCTTGCATTTCTTGAGTCATATTCCTCAAAATGATGGGATCATAATTCTCCAAGTTATCTAGTCTGGTTACCATAGCATATTGCAAGCAAAATATGTATTTGTGAAATAATCCAAGCATGTCAAAATATATTCACTTATGTATTCTTCAAAGAGCTGACGATTTTGACGCACTTACTTGCAAATAGATCGACACGGGTCAAATAGGTAAAATACTAAATAAAAGTATAAAAAAGCTTCTCAAATGAGTCGAAATGAAGCCAAAGTGTACTTTTATTGCATAAAACCTTCTAAAGCTTTTTTTTATTAAAAATTAGACTAGTACAAACACATATTTTTTGTAATCACATTTAAGATGGCAACGGGTAAAAAAATAAGGACTTTTTGACAAAATGGTCAACCCTACACATGACTCGAACTGGCTTGCACAATAAACACTCATTCTAACCCAATACCAACCAGCCCACCGCACTTTATAAGTAGGGTTTACCTTGAGATTGAAACTTCATATAATTTCATCAACATTTAGCACCTACAAATGACAAAAATTCCTCATATTCTGCTTAATCATACATGATCACAAACTAACTTAGTTGAACATAGAACAATTTTAAGAAGGAAACACAATTAAATTAATTGTAAGATGTGAAAAGTAATCAATTTAAGTATCTTGTATTAACTAAACCATATTGAAACAAATATCAAGATTGACATGAATGCATGTGATACTTGAACTAACCTTATCACAAGAGATAATTGGTTGGCTTCATCTACAAAATGGAAAAAGATCCATTTAAGAGAAAGACAAACACAAATCAATCTTGATATTCAAAGTAAAATGCAGCAAGTGATAGTCAAACAAGTGCATTCCCATTAGATGCATCATCAAAGTCAAATGCAACAACTAGTATTAATATTTTCACACTTGTGCATGCCTATCTTGCATCATCAAAGTAAAATGCATAACTGTCGTGTAACCATCTGAGAATATATATACAGTGGCCCCTTTCCAACAAATGAACAACCTTATGAGCTAGAAGAAGCAATTGAAATATAAATTGTTGAGAGTTTCTTTTCATAATAAATTCCTAAATCCTAAATGTGCATCACAATTCACAAGTTGGACTCACTTCTTCAGTTCTATTTTATCTATGTTCAAGAATCATGTGATTTGAATATAAGCTTTAGAACTAACAGTTAGATTAACCTCAAACCAAATAAATAACAAACTACATATGATTTTGTTCTAAAAAACATAAGTTTTATTACTAAAGAAATATGCAAACCTCAGTGTCTAGTTCAATTGCAACACCCAATTCTGCGAATACATTAGCACTTTCACATGCCGATGAGCTTGACCTTTAACCTTCCCCAACATGTAATCTGAGTCATCATAACCTCAATGTAACATAGTCTTTCAAGAACAATCTTAAAACATAAAACACTGAAAAAAACTGAAAAAATAGGCAACAATTAAAATGTTAACCAATACTTGAAGTGCAAGAAATTAATGCTCAAATTGTTATCAAGACTTGAAATGTATGCTTTACCTCTTTACTATCCTAGCTTGTTGGCAGCCATCCTAACCTTAATGTTAAAGTAGTAAATACTGAAAATGAAACATGTGGAATTATTTAAACATAATAAAAAAACAAATGGAACAAATCAAATTTACAAATCAATTGAAGTATACGAAACACATTGTTGTTAGTTAACCTCACATAAATAGTAATAATGAAAGGAATGCATTTTATAAACTTAAGACGAATGATTGTCTAGATACCCATAAACGACAAAGTAGAAAAACAAAAAAACTTCATTTTAAAGGATAGATGATCGACTATCCTAAGCATCAAGCAAACAAACAAAGTAGTAACACAAGTGGAAAGGATGGATGAGTGTCCTAAACCCCTAATCATAGTAGACAAACAAAGTAGCAACACCAATAACAAACCAACACAATAGTTGAAACGACAAAATAGAAAAACAAACCAACACAACAATTGATACAATGGTGGTCATGTGTTCTAATCATCTAGTAGAAAAACAAAGCAGCATCCCCAGTGGAAATGGGTCAAAATAGATAGTTTTTAGCAGCAACTTAGAAATTTCAGCAATGCAGATTGAAATAAATTATGCTACAGACCTGTTTTTGAAAAATTCATGTAAAATCAACCGTAGCTCGGTTTAAGGCATAAGACATATGGTTGGAAAGCTATCAAGGCTACTACGTTTGATATTTGAAGTTGTTGAACTAATTCAGATTTTTCAGGGGTGAAAAGGTAGCAAGAACAACTGCAGCACAGAAAGTTCAACAATGAAAGGAATGCATTTTATGAACTTAACACGAATGATTGTCTAGATACCCATAAATGACAAAGTAGAAAAACAAAAACTTCATTCTAAAGGATGGATCATTGGCTGTCCTAAATCAAGTAGACAACAAAGTAGTAACACAAATGGAAAGGATGGATGAGTGTCCTAATCATAGTAGACAAACAAAGTACAAACACCAATAACAATCTAACACAACAGTTGAAACGACAGAATAGAACAACAATAACTTCAATTGAAAAGGTGGTGTCCATGTGTTCTAATCACCTAGTAGAAAAACAAAGCAGAATAACTGGTGAAAGTGGGTCAAAATAGATAATTTTCAGCATCAACTCCTTATTTTCAGCAATGTTGCTTTAAAGAAATTATGTTGCAGACTTGTTTTTGCAAAAAAGCATATAAAATCAATTGTAGCTCAGTCTAAGGTGTAAGATATATGGCTGAAAAGCTATTAGAGTCTACTACGTTTTATGTTTGAAAATGTTGAGCTAATTCAGATTTTGCACGAGTAAAACGAGGTGAGAGCAACTTCTGCATACAAAGTGAAACAATCAAAACAATGTGTTTTATGAACTTAGCACGAATGATTGTCTAGATACCCATAAATGACAAAGTAGATGAACAAAAACTTCATTTAAAAAAATGGATGAGTGCCCTAAACATCAAGTAGACAAATAAAGTAGTATCAGGAAAGTAGTCACAAGCCAACACAACAATCAAACAGACAAATGGAACAACTGTGACTTCAGCTTAAACGATGTTCGGGTATTCTAATCATCAAGTAGACAAACGAAGTAGCAATATAATTTGACAGAGTAACCGACAAAGTAGCCAACACAACAGTTGGCAAGAACCTAACAGTTAAACCACAAGAAAAGAGACAATCAACCAAACCAAACACCAATAAAAAAACACTAACCTACAACAAAAACAAAAGAAAACAGGAAAGTAGAGACACACAACAACTTAACAATAGAAAAAAGCATAAACAAAAGCCAAACCTGAAAAACAGAAGACCACCACAAACGCCGTAAGAGCCCGCATTCAAACCACAACAGTGACCAGAAAACACCTGCAATCAACACAGTGACAAAGCAGAAAATATGAAATTGACGCTGCACGTTGAATGTGAGACAACAATAACATTAGCAAACATCCAAACAATAACAGAAAGCCAACAAAGACCACCGGGACCTAACAATTAAAAAACATCAATAGCTAGCTTGTTGGCAGCCATCCTAACCTTAAGGTTAAAGTAGTGAATTTTGATGACTGAAACTGACAGTATGAAACCTAGTGTATCAACTATATTGATGAATTTTGAGAACAAGTTTGATCCTTATGATTGCATGTTTTTGTCTCCCCAATAAACCCATGAAAAAGAAACACTTGCAGTTTTTAAGATCACAATTTACAGTTTATTTTGTATAGTTAGAATTAAAAATGTTTGGTTCGTTTTGACCTGTTAAAATTATAACTTTACTTATATAACTTCATTAAGAAAGTTTGGGTCGTTTTGACAAAATACCTCTTTAGCCCTCTTTGATTTCACAAATGTGTTCATCCCCACAACCCAAATCGAATGCCAAAAAAAGGCACTACATTGCAGCAAAAATAGCTACTTTGGGCAGCAAAACAAAGGCATTAAAGGCACCATATTGAATCCCAAAATTGCAGCCAACGTACAAAAAAAAAGTAGTTTCGGCAGCCATTATGCAGTCAAAATTGCTGCCATTAGGTAGTAAAATATGAAGCCAAAAATAGTCAAAATGCAGCAGCCATTATGCACTAAAAAGCTGGTTTTGCAGTCAAAACCGCAGCCAAATTACAGTCGAAATTGCAGGAAAAAAGGTCAACTGCAATAATAAAATACTTGAAGTTGCAGCAATAGAAAAGTCAAACTTGCAGTCAAACTGCAGCAAGAAATGTCAAAATTGCAGCCAAACTACAACAACGATAATTTTTGGGTCGTTTTTGACCCGTTAGAATTAAAAACGGACTAATATAAGAATTTTTTTGGTCATTTTGACCTATAGGAATTAAATTAAACTAATATAACTTCAACAGGTCTTTTGACTCATTATACACACTATAGTAATATTTCACTAATCAAGCATGTTCGGGTCATTTTGGTCCGTTAGAATTAAAAACCACGCATGTTCATGTCCTAGTTAGTTTCATAGTTAGAATTAAAAACCACACAACTTCATGATTTGGTCCTTAATGTGCTATTTTAACACTAGAATTCTTTACAAAGTACAAACTAACCTGGAACTAGGAAGAATTATGACAGTCATTTGAATATATTTATTACCCATGGGAGTTAATCTAATTATCCCAATACAAACTTGAATCTTTAGTAACACATCTGCATGAAGAAAAAACATTAGTTAGCTTCATTTAAATAAGTCTTTTCATGCTTAATTTCATGTTTTACTTCAAATAAGTCCTAAGTTGTAAAAGAATGTTATAGTCAAACAACATTAAAATCAATTCTAACTAAAGTTACAAATCATTTAAAAAGCAACATGGAAAGAATAAAGGCAACTTACCCATCATGTGCACAGTGGAAAATTCGCCTAAGAAGAAAAATAAATTGTTACATGTTTGATCAAAGTCATCATTCTCACAATTCTTAAATAAGTGCACAGGTTCATTTAAATAAGTCTTTTCATGCTTAATTTCTTTACAAAGTTCAATATTCTCACAATTCTATGAGCAAAGTCAACAAGAATCAGAGAAGAATCCTGTTTGATCTTGTATTATAGTAAAAAATGCAGTCATTATCATAGCCATTAGGCAGTAAACATTACAACAAAAAATAGTCAAAATGCAACCATAAAGCACTAAGGAAACTAGTTTTTGCAGCCAAAACGCAGTTAAAAACCGCAGTCGAATTGCAGTCAAGATTGCCAAAAAAAATAAGGTCAATTGCAACAATAAAATGGTCAAACTTGCAGCAAAAAAAAGTAAAAATTACAGTCAAACTGCAGCAAGAAAATGACAAAATTGCAGCCAAACTACAACATTAAGAATGTTTAGGTCGTTTTGACCCGTTAAAATTAAAAACAGACTAATAAGCCTTTTTAGGTCCTTTTGACCCATTGGAATTAAAATTAAACTAATAACTACATAAAAAATGATAGTCAAAGGATTCATGTCTACTTGGTAATCTTAGGTCACAACTTGTATGGCTGACCCGTTTGGCTTGCTTGTTGTTAAAAGAGGTGTTTGTCTGAGACAACAACAACAGAAATGATGTACTTCAAATGTTTTTTTGTTTTCAATCTGGATGTTTCCGTTCAAAATCCAAGTGACTGAAGATAGGATCTTAATTCTCAAATCACAAATCTAATTCCTGCACCTAAATCACAAATTAATAGTTGAGTTTTGATAGAAGCATGAACTACATAAAACAAAATATCCCATATGGGTAAATTAAAGCTCCAATTTAAATTGCACCTAAAAAGTATAAGAATGACAATCACCTGCTAGTTATAAGCACCAAATCAATAACCTGATTATCAATAAAATATTAGGCTTGTAGTACATAGTCTAACCAAATCAACAAAAGAAAAAAGAAAAAAAACCTTCAATTAGGTGACCATTGCTTCAAACAGAAGAACTGAACGCCTGATCTTGCAGCCCTTTCTTCGATTTAGATTGCTAACAGATGATGAGGATGCCAAGAACAAGAACTATGAACAAGAAGAGCAAAAACTTTAAAGTCCTACAACCCGATTAATTGATTAGCTAGTTGCAAACATCATCTTTTTGCGGTTTAAGAAGTAATGGCGATGAATTGAATTTCAATTGAGAGTTTTAGAGATCTGACGTAAAACCTTAAAAAGAAGCGACTACTGTTCTTCCTCCTAATCCGCTTTGTATTCAACTTGCAGAAGAATGATTCAACAATTTATCTATAGCGAAATTCAGATTGATTGAACAAAAGAGATTGTGAATGTGTGCAGGTCATGAATCATCAAAATAGAAGAAAAGATGGGTGAAGGCATGAATGGAAGTTAAGTAGAGATGTAGATATATGTTGTACTGACTGGGGAAGGAAAATTTAAGAGGGAAGATTCAATTTTTTTAGCAGGATTAGGAGGGAGTTTAAATTTATGTTTATAAAAAAATCATCTTATATAAAAATTATAATCCTTTAAAAAAATACAAAAATTAGTATATATTCATCACTTAATGACCAATTTGAGTCATTTTTGTTAAATTATAATCAACTAAGACCATTGATTATTGTTTAAGGTAAATGATTGTCACTTAAGGTTAATGATGGTCACTTAAGCTCACAAATAGATAATTAAAGGTAATGATGGTCAATTTAGGTTTTCGATGGTTACTTCGGGTCAGTAACAACCAATAAGGATCATTGATGACCAGTTAGGCTAATTTTGGTCATTAAACTCCGGTTTGAATTAACCTTAGTCAATCAAGGTCATTCGTAATCATTTTATGGTAAATGATGTCCAATTAAGGCTTATGATGGTCATTAAGGTTACTAGTGGTCACTTAGGTCGCTAACGACCAATTATGTTAAATGATGGTCAAATAAGGTTAGTGGTGGTCACTTAAGATTAATGACAGACAATTATGGTAAATGATAGCCGGATAACATCCTATTTGAACAAAAAAGCTTCTAATATTTCAACTTTTATCTAAATGGGTTAAAACGACCCATTTGAATCAACTGAGCTTTTAATCTTTTATTTGTTAACTAAATGGGTCAAAACGACCCATTTGAACCAAATGAGCTTTTGATCTTTGAACCAAATGAGCTTATAGTCTTTTAATTTTAATCTAAATGTGTTAAAGCGACCCAGTTGAACCTAACTAGCTTATGATAATCCAATTTTAATCTAAATGGGTCAAAACGACCCATTTGAACCTAATGAGCTTATAATAATAAAATTTTCATCTAAATGTGTCAAATTCACCCGTAAATACTATTTAAACGTATACAAATGTCCCGTAATAAAATGAATGAGCTTTTAACCTTCAAATGGGTCAAAACGACCCATTTGAACCTAACGATCTTATAACAATCAAATTTTAATCTAAGTATGTCAAAACGACCCATATTAACCAAATAAGCTTTTAATTTTTTAATTTTGATCTAAATGGGTCAAAAAGACCCATTTGAACCTAACGTTCTTATAATAGTCAAATTTTAATCTAACCATGTGAAAACGACCCGTTTAAACCTAATGAGCTTATAATCTTCCAAATTTAATCTAAATGGGTCGAAATGGCCCATTTGAACCTAAAGAGCTTATAAATATTTAATTTTAATCTAAATTGGTCAAAAGGACACACTTGAACGAAACATGCTTAAAATATTTTATTTATAATCTAAATGGGTTAAAACGACACAAATGAGTTATAAACTTTCATTTTCAATCTAAATGGGTCAAAATGATCCATTTGAACCTAATGAGCTTATGATAATCCAACTTCAATATATTTAGGTCAAAACGACCCATTTAAACCAAATTAGCTTATAATATTTCAATTTTAATCTAAATGGGTCAAAACACCCAATTTGAACAAATTAAGCTTATAATATTAAAAATTTAATATAAATGGGTCAAAACGACCCATTTGAAGCTAATGTAATTATAATCATCTAACTATATTCTAAATGGGTCAAAACGACCCATTTGAACCTTATGAGCTTATAATAATCATCTTAATATCTAAACGGGTCAAAACAACCCGTTAGTAGGTTTCATGCACTAAAATTATGTTGACGCGCTATTAGCAGGTTTCATGCTACTTTGACTAGTAGACCCGCTATTAGTTTTCAAAACTACCAGTCTACTAGGATTTACAGATATAAATATTAGACACGGTTAGACAAAAACCAAATCTATGCCTAAAGGATATCAATCCAATCGGCTATGACAGGTTATTCCCCACGACTAATGAAGAAAATAGTCGAGTCGTTGGTTATTATTAGCAGCAACTACTCTGATTTGCCGTCACAAATAATAGTACCATCAATTTTGACCCAGTTACCCTCTAATGATTTTCACAAATTTTACCAGTAGTTATTTTGACCGGTACATTCGACCCGTCAATTTTGCAGAGCTGAAAATAGCATTAGACAATTCTCAATCCAATCAAATTTCCGGCTTATATGGAAGCAAATTCCCATGTTAAAGTTTTTAAAATAGCTCTTAACCTTCTGCCATTCTATATATTGAATCTGATGCAGATTCATATACTGGACCTGATTTAGCAACAACTGTTTTGACCCAGCTATTGATTCTCATGACTGATGAAGAAGATTATCGAGCCTTCAATTCTAAAGAGAACAGCAGTAATCTGAAAATAGCATCAGGCACTTCTCGATCCAATTACACAATCAGCTACAACATCAGCCACCCACAACAGAACGGTTTTTCAAACAAAATAACTCAGCTGCAGAATGTATAAGTTAAAGAAAGAAACATGTGACAAAGGGTACCATTCAAAAATTAAAAGTTGAAACGTCATCTTTCAAATCACCGTAATAAAGTACTAGTTGTAGAATTCAAACACTTAAACATCAAAGTCACTACAAACGAGTTTATAAAAAGAGTGGACACAAACCAAATCTAGGCCTAGAGGTTTCACGCACTAAAATCTTTTAACTATTAGTAGGTGTAATGCTACTTTGAGCAGTGACCCGCTTTCAGTTTTCAAATATGCTAGTCTACTAGGATTCGCAAACATAAATATTAGCCAAGGGTGGACACAAACAAATCTAGGCCTAGAGGATAACAAATGAGCTTATAATAATCAAATTTAAATCTTAATAGGTAGAAACGACCCATTCAAACCTAATAAGCTTATACCAATCTGATTATAGTCTAAATGGGTCAAAATGACCCATTTGAACCTGTGAGCTTATAATAATCTAGTTTTAATATAAGTAGGTCAAAACGACACATTTTTAACCAATCTAGTTATAATATTTCAATTTCAATCTAAAGGGGTCAAAACCATCCACTTGACATGCTATAGCAGCAGCTACTCTACTTTGTTGTCATAAATATTAGCAGTAACTATTTTGACCCAGTGAGAGACCGGGTGTTGATTTGCACAAATATTAGCAGCAGCTATTTTGACCTATGGCCGATGAAGCAGATTATCGAGCCTTCGATTATGCAGAGAGAAGCAGCAAGCTGAAAATAGCATCAGCAGTTCTCAATCCAATTAGACAATCAGATACAACATCATCCAATGAAACCTCTTGTCAAACAGAAAAAAGTCAACTTCATAATGTATAAGTTAAAGAAAATGATACAATCTGAATGATTCCATTCAACACCTTATCACATGATTAAGCAAGAAATCATTATGTATTAAAGATATCATGACAAATAACAAATTCACTCAATTGTGATTGAAGATTTGAAGCCTCATTTGAAACATTTATAACCTGTTTCTTGCTTCTAAACCATGTTTTAAGAAAGAAACATATGTGATCAAGGGTACCATTCGAAATTAAAAGTTGAAACATCATTCTTCAAACGACCAAAATAAAGTACTACTTGTAAAATTCAAACAGTTAAACATCAATGTCACTACGACTTTATAAAAATACTAAACTACTTCATTCACCAGTATTTGCACTACACTCAAATGTATCACCTTGTGATGCTCCTGATGTATCACCTTGGGATGCTCCTGCAATGTTTGGTGGAGGCATGATATTTTTCTCAATTAATGCTTGCTCCATAATTGCACATCTACCATTCACTTTTATAACTGTATCCACTAGCTCGTCATAGGTTGGACGCTTTAAATTCTGATTCATACCCCCTGTGTTACTAGCAATAACCGGATCACATCCCCACCCATTCAAACGAACTGAATTTCGTCCAAGCACCTTCTCTATAATTGACTTGTCACTCATTGCTTCCACCGAATGCTCATTTCTCAGCTTCATCATCTCTTCCTTTTAGTGGGAAAAAAACAAAAAAGTACAATAAAATAATTAGTGGCCAGATAATGAATATTTAGCGGTAGACATGAGCTATGTAAACTTACGTATTTTGCAGCAAGATCCGGAGTTTCCCAACCTTTTTCAGCATCGCAGTGTGTAAGACGCCAAGTTTCAAGTTGACCTGATGAAGAATCCAAACTCAATCCACGCTCAACGTGATAGCGTATTGTGCTCTTTGAACCATTTTTACTGTTGACTTTGCGCTTTGCACGTGCCATAACCCTCTTTTTTGCGGTTTCCTTCACATACATAAACCGAATATAACATGCACTTCAAGAATGATTACTAATATAATACTTAAATTAAAATTATTGTCAACGCGTTACCAGATATTTAGGGTCACACCACATTTCACAAAGGTATTCCCAATCTTCTTTGCTAACATTACGAGGGGGTGTGCTTTTTGCTTTTGCTAGTTCTTCAGGCCCTCCCATATCATTGAAGTCAACATGCAATTCAGCTCGGTAACCTCTCCATGCTCTTGCCATGTAGCTATCGATCACTTTGCAAACATCCGAATTCTCCACATCAATATCAAAAAGTGTCTTCAAGCAACACGCATAATTAACCATTAAGTCATGTAGATATATGTTCAAATCATACGAAATTATAAATAGAGACTCACAGTTAGCTTGTGGCGTAGTGGAGACTTCTCTTTATTTGGTACATGCCTCCACTCTTTATATTGTAAGCTACAATTGTTACGCAAAATGTAGCCACACTCATGCATGAAGGACGAGTCATTTACATTAATCACTCGCCTCGATTGAAAGTTAAAGTCCACTGGCAATCTCTTCTTAGATGCTTTCATCACTTTACGAGCTCCCTTTCCACACGTGTTGCCACGTTTTCTGCTTGTCATATCATTGCCATTTGCTTGCCCTGTCTCACCAAGTGCATCTACAAACAAGTATAAAAACATTTACAGTGATGAGATTACACACAAAAATATACTCACAAGTAAAGTTAAACAGAATTTTGTTTGTTGTACCATTACCAATTTCTTGCTCATCTTCTTGAAATTGCTCCGCATTACTAACCCGGTTTGTTAGAGATGTGTCTGTTTACAAAGTAGAATAATGAGTAAGTATAAATACGCATGCAAAAATTTTAAATTGGCACCTAAGATTGGAGATATTGAATCAGGTTCTTGGCTTGTGAATGAAGGGATTGGATCTCCTGCATTAGTATATATATAAAAAATTAGTGAAGTGTTTATATGGTATTAAGCTGGTTGTCGGTATAACATGGTTCGGAAATATCTTGATAATCGACAAATCTCGGATGGTTTATAATTTCCAAATGAGAATAGAATTTATAACGGTTAACTGTCATTATCAATTATGATTCATCATATTACAAACAAATTTCACAAAAATACTTAGATAAAAATTTCAACTAAAAAGAAAGGACTACGAACATACCAGCACGTCGTCCATCATCAGTACGTAGCCCACCCCGTCTACCTATTCCACCTCGTCTTGTCATTATTCCCTTCGAAAATAAAGAAAAGTAAGCATTTTATAAGTCAACTAGATAATACTGAACTAAACATAAAACAATTAATCATATTTGGTTCTTTCAAGTTCATTTATTCAGTTAGGTTGGTCAAGATGTTAAGAAATTGTATTCTCTGCAGTTAGGTTCTTACAAGTAATGTGATCAAATGAACCAAATCTAACATAGAAATATATTGTACATAAACACAAATGAATTAGGTACCTATAAATTCAATATATGTCGAATCACTTTAAGTTAAGCATAAAACTATCAAATAACAAACTTCTCAATGAAGAAGATGAAACAGAGGTCGTTACCTGGTGAGCGTTTTCTCCCCGCCAAAAAATATTCGCAGAAAAACCAAAAAGCCTGGTGTGGGAGTAATTGATGGGATACCGGTTCTTGAATCAATGAAGAGAACGTGGGGATTGACATCCCGATTTCCTTGTAACTGTGTTGCATCATGTATGGGTCAATTTTGAGTATGAGACTTTTTTTAATGCAGTAAGCAAGCGTGAGTTTTAGGTCAAACCATATTTTCTCACAATGCAATTTCATTTTTTTTATATAAATAACTAATAAATGCTTAATCCAAATTAAAAACCGACATGAACACGGAAGCAAAAGTCTATAGGAATGGCGTAGGTGTAGAGATCATGTAAGGTTCGGAACAAATCGTGCAAAGTGTCCATAATTTTGAGCTAACCTATGTGTGGTCATGCTTATCGTTCACTTTAGGCATACGTATCAAATATCTACACGTACTTTATTGTTCCTTAATAAAAAGTGTAGGAATTTATTATGCCACTAAAGCTTAGTTTATGTATAAATTTATATACATATAGTACGTGTTCTTAAAACGTAGTCAATTAATCTAAATTTGTCAAAACAACCCATGTAAACCTAATGAGCTTATAATATAACAAATTTAATCAAATTCGTCAAAATAACCCATGTGAACCTAACAACATTATAAAAATCTAATTTTATGGTAAATGATGGTCGATCAATGCTAATGACGGTCATTAAGTTTACTTGTGGTCACTTAGGGTCACTAATAGAGGAATAGACAATTTTGTAAAATGATCGCCGGTTAAGGGGGTGACATGGGTCCATATCAAACAAATTAGGGTCATCGATTGTAGGTTAGAGTTACTTTAGTCATTAAGGTTAATGATTGTCACTTACGACCAATAGCAACCTGTTAGGGTTAATTCAGTTGCTAATCTTCAGTTAGAGTTAATATGGGTCAATCAAGCCATTAATAGTTTCTTAAGCTAATAATCCAACTTTAATCTAAACGGGTCAAAACAACCCATTTTAACCAAGCAAGCTTACAGTTTTTCAATTTTAATCTAAATGGGTCAAAATGACCCATTTGAACCTAATGAGCTTATAATTATGCAATTTTACTCGGTTGACATGCTATTAGCAGCAACTACCATGATCTACATTCATAAGTAGTATTAGCAACGACTACTTTGACCCATTAGAAGGTTTCAAGCTTTAAAACTAATATGACATGCTTATCACATTCATATGAAACATTAGTGACAAATTAAAGTTTCTTTATAACATGATGTAGTATTAACTGTGTTGGCCCCTACAACAAATGATGAATACGCTGAATTGGGCAATACGCCAGCAATAACTATTTTGAACTAGTAACCTGCTGTTGATTTTCATAAATATTAGTAGTAGCTATTTTGACCGGCTACTTTGATTTGTAGTCTACTAGGATTTGCATGCATAAAAGACATAATTATTAACCATGGTAAAGACAAAAACCAAATCTAAGTCGATGATAAAAATCCTATAAGCTGTGACAGGTTATTCTCCATGACTGATGAAGAAGACTATCAAGCCTTCAATTTTGCAGAGACCAGCAGCATGCTTAAAATAGCATCAGGTAATTCTCAATCCAATCAGACAATCTGAAACGTGATTTCATTCGGCCCTTTTATCACATGATTAAGCAAGAAATCATCATGTATTAATCTAAATGATTAAGCAAGAAATCATCATGGTCAAAACTACCAATTTGAAACAATTGAGCTTATAATCTTTCACTATTAATCTAAATGGGTCAAAATGACCTGTTTGAACGAAAAATGAGCTTATATTCATTAAGTTTTAATCTAAATGGGTCAAAACAACACATTTGAATATAATCATTCAAATTTAATCTAAATGGGTCACAACAACCCATTTGAACCAAATTAGCTTATAATCGTTCAATTTTTATCTAAATGGGTCAAAACAACCCATTTGAACCAAATGAGCTTATAATCGTTCAATTTTAATCTAAATGGGTCAAAACAACCCATTTGAACCAAATGAGCTTATAATCATTACATTCTTATGTAGATGGTCAACATGACCCATTTAACCCAAAGGATCTTGAAAAATTCTAATTTCAATCTTAATGGGTAAAAACAACCCATTTGAACATAAGAAGCTTATCATGGCCACTTTTAACCAAGAGAAGAACAAAGCTTTGTTGCAAAGTCAAGATTCAAACAATTACAATCATTGGCCAAAACTACCATTTGAAACAAATGAGCTTATTATCTTTCAGTTTTAATCTAAATGGGTCAAAATGACCTATTTGAACCAATGAGCTTATAATCATTAAATTTTAATCTAAATGGGTCAAAATGATCCATTTAACCCAAAGTACCTTGAAAATTTCCAATTTCAATCTAAATGGGTCAAAACGACCCATTTGAACATAAAAAGCTTATAAAAATCACTTTTAACCAAATTCCCATGTTATCTACAAATATCTCTTAACCTTAGGCCATTGAATATATTGAACCTGATGCAGTTTCATATACTGGTCCTGATTTAGGCAAAATCTCAATACTAAATGCAATATATAACATGATGTAGTTTCACTTGTGTTGTGTACTCCAATATATAACATGATGTAGTTTCACTTGTGTTGTATACTCCAATTGCAAATGTACATGTTTAATCATGCAGTGGCAACATGGGTTCAAATTTATATAAGTTACATATCAACATTCTCAAAAAACATATATTATGGTAGTATATGCAATGAAACTTGCGATATATAAGAAACATGTCCACAACCCTTTTTATCTATTTGCATCACAAATTGTTCTCATGTATTTTACTGTTTAAGATTATTTTTTTAAAGAATTGTTGTAGATCAAGAAGAGGTCATATTTTTTTTGTTGATAACAAGGTAAATAATATTTAAACGGGTCTAAATAATCCCAACACACTTTATTAAGCGATGACCATGTAAGTAATCGAGTACTATTTAAACGGAACAAAACAACTCATTTGAACCAAATGAGGTTATAATCGTTCAAATTTAACCTAAATGGGTCAAAACGGCCCATTTGAACCAAAGGAGCTTTTAATTATTCAATTTTAATCTAAATGGATCAAAACAACCCATTTGAACCAAATGAGATTATAATCGTTCAATTTTTATCTAAATGGGTCAAAACAACCCATTTGAACCAAATGAGCTTATAAGCGTTTAGGTTTTATCTAAATGGGTCAAAACAACCCATTTGAACCAAATGAGCTTATAATCATTAAATTTTAATCCAAATTGGTCAAAATGACCCATTTGATCGAAAGGACCTTGAAAATTTCAAATTTCAATCTAAATGAGTCAAAACGACCCATTTGAACGTAAAATGCTTATAAATACCACTTTTAACCAAGAGTTGCAAAGTTGAGATGCAAACCAAATATAATCATGGGTCAAAACTACTAGACTTGACCACAATGTAACGTCTTGACCAACAATAAAAGTATAATTAATACGTATTAACTTGATTTATCAACATATTTATATACAAATATTATGTGTTGTTAAACATAGTTAATTACCCACACATATCTTAATTTTTAACAAATGTGTAGGTATTTCTTTAGTCACGTCATTTCTAATAAAAAAAAAATATGCACACTTACTTTACCTACGCATTTATTTACAAATATTATGTGTTGGTAAAAGGATGGGCATTTACCCACACATAGAGTGGTTTTTAACGTAAGTGTTGGTAGTTAATTTTTCCACGTCATTCTTAAAAAAATAATAAAAAATTATTTACGTTGCTTATCTACATATTTTGTATACAAAAATTATGTGTTGGTAAATACATAGTGGATTACCCACATATAGGGTCATTTTTAGAACATGTGTAGGTATTTAGTTTGCCATGTCATTTTTAAAATTTTAGATGAAACCTTGTTTACTTACTTTATCTACATATATATTTGCAACTAATTTGTGTTGGTAAAAGATGGTCAATTACCAACACATGTATTAGGTTTTAGCATATGTGTAGATAATTTAGCAACACAAAACGAAAACTAGCCACATGTGTGGGTAATCTAACACTTAATTGACCGTCAATTTGGAGGGAAATTTTCCCACCAACGACAAGTGTAGGTGAAACGTATTACCAACACATGTTAAGTGTAACACATTTTGAAAATATATAAGTATAACTTTACCTACACATATAAAACGATGTGTAGGTATTTACCCACACATGTATATGTGTAGATAAAATATGTGTAGGTAAACACCCCAATTTCTTATAGTGATATAAAAAGAGGGGCGGTTAGACTCACCTTCTGATGTAGCCTACGTATCACAAGCTAGTGGCTAATCAAGACAACCCTGTAAAACATTTCATACTTATTAGGATTCATTTCCCTTAGGGATAATCCTATCAGTGTCTTCTTACTGATGCCTTGCCTAAGTCACACTATGTGACGTTGGCGACGACTTCAGTCCTTGGTATAATCATTCTTCTCAGAGTGCTTTAACATCTGAGTCAGGGTTATCCTATATTCTTATTATCATTTCATTTGAAAAGCCACATTATCATATCTTTGTGTTTCTCACACGATCATATCATTCATTGAAAACATCTTGTATTCCTAGTAATATTATATGACTAGGAATGTTCTATTCTAAAATCCTGGTTCTACCATGGACTTAAGTCATACATACATCTTAAATGAGTACGGGATCTGGGACGTTACCTAATGAGTCGAGCAGAGTGGGGGCCTGGGTACGAAAGTCTCTCCGGACTTGAGCAGCACTTCGCCTCGTTCAGCAGTCCCGAGCTCACGTGTGTGTGGGAGGACACCGTTTACTACAATGACGGGGTTTCTGTCCCGTTTAATATCTAAGGTGCATATATATATAAAATGGTAAGTACTCTAAGAAATCTAAAGACGAGTCTTACCGAACACCGAAGATACTCCGTAGGCGCCTTGTGAGCAAAACCGTACTCGAACCGAACTTTTGGAGGCTTCCGTTACTTGTCGGAAACCCGCCGAGACTTCGTCGGGACTTCACCGGGCGTTCTTAGCCGGAATTTAGAGAGAGAGACTAGAGAGAGTGAGAGTTGAGGTGTAGAAATGAAGGGGGGAGTCAACCCCTTTTTATAGCTGCTCAGCGTGCGTTACGCGATACGCGCAACACACACACTCCTCCTGCGCGTATCGCGTGGGAGGGGTGGTTTTGTCGAATACTGCGGCTGCCCCTGTTTTCGCGTACCCGGGTTTGGTTACTCTAGGCGATACGCGCAGACCAACGTCTATCATGCGCGTATCGCGTAATATACTTTTTTTTTTAAGTCTTTTTATTCTCGTATGAGGCGGAGTATCACATTCTCCCCTCCTTATTGGGATTCCGTCCCGGAATCACTCTGAGAATAAATGAGGGTACTTCTTTTTCATGGCGTCTTCTGGTTCCCAGGTAAACTCAGAACCACGCCTCGCATTCCATCTGACTTTAACGATAGGGATGCGCTTCCTTCTTAACTTCTTAACCTGCCTTTCGACTATCTCTGTTGGTTCCTCAACGAAATTTAGTCGTTCGTCCACTTGGATTTCTTCCAGTGGTGTTTGCAGGGTTTCATCAGACAGACATTTACGGAGTTGAGAGATATGGAAGACTGGGTGGATCCCACGCAGCTCTTCCGGGAGTTCAAGTCTATATGCTACTTTGCCTATTCTGCTGGTTATCACAAAAGGTCCGATAAATCGGGGACTGAGCTTTCCCCGTTTTTCCAAAACGAATCGTGCCTTTCCATGTTGATACTTTTAGCATAACTTTATCTCCTTCCGAGAACTCTAGTGGCCTTCGACGTCTGTCGTCATAGCTCTTTTGCCTGCTTTGTGCCACTATGAGTCGCTCCCGGATCACCTTGACTTTTTCAATGGTGTCCAATACCATTTCAGGGCCGGTCATTTGACCTTCTCCCACTTGGAACCAGCATAGAGGCGTTCGACATCGTCGGCCATATAGGATTTCAAATGGCGAAGCTTTCAAGCTTTTGTGGTAGCTGTTGTTATAGGAAAATTCGGCCAATGGGAGGTGGGTGTCCCAGCTACCACCGAAATCTATCACACATGCCCGCAACATATCTTCCAAGGTTTGAATGGTCCTTTCACTTTGACCATCTGTTTGCGGGTGATAGGCTGTGCTCATTTCTAACTTAGTTCCCAAAGCTTCATGAAATTGTCTCCAATATCGAGATGTGAATCTTCCATCTCGATCGGAAACAATGGACACGGGCACTCCGTGTCTTGCCACAATCTCGTCGACATACAATTGGGCAAGTTGTTCCGCTCCTGCGCTTTCCTTCATAGGGTGGAAGTGGGCGGACTTAGTGAGTCTGTCCACGATCACCCATATAGCATCATTCCCCTTTCTTGTTTTTGGCAAACCCATCACAAAATCCATTGTGATCATTTCCCATTTCCACGTGGGGATCTCAAGGGGTTGGAGCATACCGGACGGTTTTTGGTGCTCGGCCTTCACCTGGAGACATGTCATGCAACGTTCCACATAGGTTGCTATGTCCTTTTTCATTCCAGGCCACCAAAATTGGTCCTTCATGGTATAGTACATCTTATCTGCTCCAGGATGAATAAGGTACTTCGTCTTATGGGCCTCATCCAATATGAGCCCTCTCAAATTACCGAAGTTTGGTATCCAAAGTCGGCTTTTCATGCGGATGAACCCATCCTCTCCTGCTTCTAACTTCTTTATTACTCCAATCATTTCTTCCTTTTGGACGTTTTCGTCCTTCAGTGCTTCCTTTTGGGCCATCTTTACTTGGTCCAAGAGGTTCACCTGCACATTCATTCTCAGTGCTCGGACACGTCTGGGTTTGGCGCACTCTTTCCTACTCAAGGCGTCAGCGACGACGTTTGCCTTCCCTGGATGGTAGTGAAGATCGAAGTCAAAATCAGATAAAACTTCCATCCATCGCCGTTGTCTCATGTTAAGCTCCTTCTGATCGAATATGTGCTTTAAGCTCTTGTGATCAGAGTATACCGTAAACTTAGAGCCGTACAAATAGTGTCGCCATATTTTTAATGCGAACACTATTGCGCCTAACTCGAGGTCATGAGTTGCATATCCTGTTTCGGCGCCCTTCAGTTGTCTTGAGGCGTAAGCAATTACGGTGCTACGCTGCATCAAGACGCAGCCAAATCCCGTGGAGGATGCATCACAGTACACAACAAAGTCATCGTTACCATTGGGTAATGCAAGGATTGGTGCGCTGCTCAACCTTTCTTTCAAGGTTCTGAATGCATCTTCTTGTTCGGGTTCCCACTTAAACACGACTTTCTTTTGAGTTAGCTTAGTCAAAGACTTGGCTATCTTAGAGAAATCCTTAATGAATCTCCTATAGTAGCCGGCTAATCCAAGAAATCTCCGAATTTCAGTCGCCGTTCTAGGGGTTTCCCACTTCATCACTGCTTCAACCTTTGAAGGGTCAACTTGAATTCCTTGCTTATTGACAATATGTCCTAAGAACTGGACCTCTCGTAGCCAAAATTCGCACTTTGAAAATTTGGCATAGAGCTTCTCTCCTCTGAGGAGCTCGAGTACCTTTCGTAGGTGCTCAGAGTGCTCTTCCATGGTACGAGAGTAAATTAAAATATCGTCAATGAACACGATCACGAATCTGTCTAGATATGGCTTACACACACGATTCATTAAATCCATGAATACTGCTGGTGCATTAGTTAGCCCAAAGGGCATTACTATGAATTCATAATGGCCATATCTAGTTAGGAATGCCGTCTTAGACACGTATTCATTTCGAACCTTCACTTGATGGTACCCAGATCTCAAGTCTATTTTCGAAAAATAGCTTGATCCTTGCAGTTGGTCGAACAGATCGTCGATTCTGGGTAATGGGTATCGATTCTTAATCGTCACCTTGTTAAGATCTCGATAATCGATACACATTCTCAAAGTCCCATCTTTCTTTTTCACAAACAATATGGGTGCTCCCCATGGTGATGAGCTTGGTTGGATGAAACCTTTTTCCAATAGCTCTTGGAGTTGGGCCATAAGTTCCTTCATCTCCGATGGCGCTAGTCGATAAGGTGATTTTGCGATTGGTGCTGTGCCTGGCACTAAATCGATGTGAAACTCGACTTGTCGGTCTGGAGGTAAACCAGGCAATTCCTCGGGAAACACATCAGGGTATTCTGCGACTATTGGGACTTCTGAAATCTCCTTCTTCTCTCCCTTTTCGGTCATGAGATATAACCAGAATCCCTCGCACCCTTGCCGTAGATATTTGCTTGCCTTAGCGATCGTCAAAAGTTTGGAAGGTTTACGCGGCGTGTCTCCCTTAATCTCTGCCTGTTGACCGTTGGGCAATTCGATTTTTAGCACTTTTCGCTCACAATCAATTTGCGCCTTATGTCTAGCTAACCAATCCATTCCTAGAACTATGTCAAATTCACCTAGTTTCATAGGGAGGAGTACTAGAGGAATGTTTTGGTCATTGATCCTAAGATAACAATCTCTAAGGGCATTTTCAACTCTTACCTCAAGACCGTTAGCTATTTCGACTACATAGGGTATGTCTAACTTAGCTATCAAGCCGTTTAGACAAGGTAAAAATGTATTAGAAACAAAGCTCCTATTTGCACCTGAATCGAACAGTATGCAAGCATAGGTATGGTTTACTGGAAACATACCGGTGAGCACGTCATCATGGTTGCGGGCTTCTTCTGCCGTCATTTGGAAGACCCGGGCATTTGCCTTGCCTACCGTCTTCCCTTTATCATTTCCTCCCTTTGTTCTCTTAGGGCAGTTTGCCCTAATATGACCCTCTTGCCCACAACCATAGCATTTGTTGGAACCAACTAAACAATCTGCAGTTACATGACTAGATCTCCCACATTTCCCGCACTCGGCTGCGGCAGACTTCTCCTCTAAGCTGATCTTCTTGAATTTGCTGGAACCAGGCCCTTCCTTGCGTTTTCCTGCGTTGAATTTCCCGAACTTCCTCTTGTTCCCACCTTCACTGCCTCCTACACTCATTCGGCTACCTTTAGCTCGAATGATGTACGTCTTCGGTAAGTTCAGCAGCTAGATCCACAGCTGCTTGTAGTGTTGGAGGTTTGGAAGTTCGCAAATCCCCTCGGATCTCTGGAATGACTCCCCAAATGTAACGGCCCACTTTCTTGGACTCAGATCCGGTAAACTCAGGCAATAATCCAACCAGCTCCAAGAAGCGTTAGTGTACCTCTTGTGATCAGTTCCCTTCATTTCCAGATGGAGATACTCATCTTCCAATTGCTCGATCTCATGATGTGGAACGAATTTCTCTAAGAATCTTTGACGGAAATTCTTCCAGCCCATTGCAGACGCCTTCCTTGGGTTCATTGAAGCCTTCACAGTTTTCCACCACGAATGAGCCAACCCTTTGAACGACTGTGTTGCAAATAAAACTCGATCCTCATCGCTGCACCCGCTCACCTCGAGAATAGTCTCGATTTCTTCAATCCACCTCAATGCATCGGTGGCTGTCTTGTCTCCTCTAAATTGCTCGGGTTTGCAAGCCATGTAGTGCCTATAGCTGCAGCCCTTAGCCCTCGGGTCTCGATCTGCCTCTCCCTTGGGCTTGTTGACTTCATCGTCATCTTCTGAACTTGGGCTACTGCTTCCATGGCTGCTCTACTTGGTGTGGCGGAAATCAGAATCAGTATCATTCTTCTTTGAGTCCTTCTTTCTATTGCTTCCTGACTCTCCACTGTTTAGTACAGCTTTTGTGACTCCTGCGATGATCGCCGGCATAGCCGCGGTGATTCCTGCAGTTAGCATCTCTTGAAATTTAGCCATTTGTTCCGCCTCTTGCTTTTGTCCGGCGGTCAGCGGTTCTTCTGTGTGAACTTCAATGGAGGGTTCCTTGTCTTGATTAGGGCCAATTGGATCTTTATTCCTTCCTCTTGTGGAAGGTCCTACTTCGGAGACAATCTTGCTACTTTTATCCTTAGCCATACTATAATTTAAACACTTTCCTTTGTCAATTACAATCTTTAATACAATTTATCTTAATACTTTAGATGCAAGTACCGAAACATATGATAGGGATTTATAATAATTTCAACATAATGATCCGAGTACAACATAATCAAGGTTACAACATAGTTTCAATACAACAAAACATAGTACAATATTACATAGTTCGAAATAAATTACAACATAATTCGAATACAATACAACATAATTTTTCTTCTTCTTCTTCTTCACCCAAAGAATTTCCTCCAGTACTCTTCATTTTCGTCATCCTTGTACTTCTGCTCATTACCTTCAAGTGGAACTCGGTATCGTTCCATGGCCCTAGCATCTTCTGTTGATCGTCTTGGAGGGTCTAAGCTATAGTGATGACTAGAAGATCCTGCCCCCATTGAGCTTCTCCCTGGTTCTGGGAGATACGGGTAGGGTGACTGATAGTTAGGAGGGGGATAGACTGGATGAGCATAAGATGGTGGAGAATATGGATATGGAGCATAGGATGGAGGGGATGGATACATAGGGTACGGATGAGGAGCGTAACCCATCGGTGGTGATTGGTACATAGGAGGCGACAGATACATAGGTGGAGGTTGTGAGTACATCGGGGGTTGAGGGTAAGTGGGAACTGGTGGGTACATCGAGGGATGAGGGTAAGCTGGGGCCGCATGAGCTTGACGATAATACTCATGATGACTACGTCGCATTGCCTCGGCTAGCTCATCGCGCTCCCGCTGCTCGTAGTCGTATGGTGCTAAATATGGATCCCTCTTGGGTATGGTTATAGCGCGTGACTTGGCGCTTGATAGTTCCTTAATCTTCTTCTTCCCTTTCCCCTCGAAGGTTGGTCACTATACTCATAGTCCATAGGAATGGACTCCTCCGGATGGTGATAGTGATCAACTTCGCCCCCGTTTTCGTCTCCATCTTCGGCAGGCTCCTCCCCATATTCGTTGCGTTCCACTTCTTCATTATCGCTTTCCATTTCGGCTTGGATTCGCGCTCTCTCGCTATCAGTCATCATGAAAATGGGAGAGTGGTGCTCTTCGGGCTCTTCTTCAGGTTCCTCCTCGTGTTGCTCCCCGTGCTCTTCTTCATCTTCTTCATCTTCTTCGTCATTGTTGGTGTTTTCAGCCTCACGAATCGCAGTCCAGTCAGCTTCTGTGAGCCTAAATCTTTCCACATGGCCTCTCCGAAACGTTTTCTTTGCGGCCAACCTGGTCCGTGCACGACGAGGCTGGGGTTCGGGTTCCTGTTGGGGTTCATTCATCGCCCTTGCAGGTGAGGGTATGTGAGTGTAGTAACCTGAAGCATCGGGTGAGTGAGACTCTCGCGGTTGAACAGAACGTTCCCTTTCTTCAGTGTTGTTGTTACTAGAACTACTCTTTTTGGAGGACGATCTACTCATACCAATTGCTTTGAGGAGAAAGCTTTTTCCTGCCATTTCCTGTTATTTAAATTGAAATATAAGCATATAATATTCGTATCGTATTAATATTAATGCCTAGTTCCTTCGCCTTTCCTGACGAGGTTTCTAAGTTAATCCACATGACTTGTAATTATTTTCTTGCTCACACGAAGGATAATCGACAACTACGTTGATCAGGCGTATTTGTCTCATTTCCTTAGGTGTTCAATCAATATTTACTCATCATATTTCATAACATTTCCTAGGGTTTTTCCTATCTTAGTGGTCTTTCGAGCCTCTCGGTTAAAGCTTAAGGATCTACGTGAACCTTAATTCGCTAAAACCATTGGCTCTGATACCAACCTGTCGCACACCGACTCCCAGGGCCCAACACGTTGCATAACATCAGCCAATCAAATAAAATAATGTAGCGGAAGACTTAATCAAAAGACCACAAATGAGGTCCCAAATTTAAACTTTTCATTAATTGTCTAAAAATAACAACATTGTCTAACACTCGACATGAGAGTTGTACATTAAAACTAAAGACACTAATCCCGAGCATCTTCAGTAAAATCCTTCCTCCTATGTGGAGTTTCATCAACCAATCAGTCCTAGCTAGGCCTTCCTAGCTAATATCCTCGGTTATTTCTTTCACCTGCATCACGAGCTAAAAGACGTCAACAACTATGTGTTGGTGAGTCATAACCAGTGACGTAAGACATATAAAACATTTAGACATCATTATTCATACATGTGTGGTAATAAGTTATCTACAAGCCAAATCTTCTCTAACGCCATATCTGATGGTAAATCTCGTCAGAGTCTGTTAACGTATATGCCGCATATAGGAATAACCAAGGTACCCTTATGACCTCTCTCGGTCGCGTCATGTTGCCTAGGCGGGTGGTACCTCTCCTGTTACGAGCCGACAGTCTACCTAACTGGATCCAACTAGACGCATATACATCCCGAGGCGGAACCGGTAGTTCCTTAACCAACTACCTCTTAGCGCGAAGCCCTGCCCTAATGACTTGCCCTGTGGCATGTAGCCGCCATCCTTTTCGTCAGACGACTCTTAACGCGAAGCTTATTACCGCGGACCAACAACACAACAACCGGACAAACCTGGAGTTGAGGTGCGTTGAATCACCAGGTAGCGATCTACTTATAACCACATATATACATATGCGTACACATACATATATATTCATAACATTTATAAAACATTTCATACTTTTCATACTTTTCATATAAGCTCGGATACAGCCCCGAAATCATAAAACATATAAAAAGAGGGGCGGTTAGACTCACCTTCTGATGTAGCCTACGTATCACAAGCTAGTGGCTAATCAAGACAACCCTGTAAAACATTTCATACTTATTAGGATTCATTTCCCTTAGGGATAATCCTATCAGTGTCTTCTTACTGATGCCTTGCCTAAGTCACACTATGTGACGTTGGCGACGACTTCAGTCCTTGGTATAATCATTCTTCTCAGAGTGCTTTAACATCTGAGTCAGGGTTATCCTATATTCTTATTATCATTTCATTTGAAAAGCCACATTATCATATCTTTGTGTTTCTCACACGATCATATCATTCATTGAAAACATCTTGTATTCCTAGTAATATTATATGACTAGGAATGTTCTATTCTAAAATCCTGGTTCTACCATGGACTTAAGTCATACATACATCTTAAATGAGTACGGGATCTGGGACGTTACCTAATGAGTCGAGCAGAGTGGGGGCCTGGGTACGAAAGTCTCTCCGGACTTGAGCAGCACTTCGCCTCGTTCAGCAGTCCCGAGCTCACGTGTGTGTGGGAGGACACCGTTTACTACAATGACGGGGTTTCTGTCCCGTTTAATATCTAAGGTGCATATATATATAAAATGGTAAGTACTCGAAGAAATCTAAAGACGAGTCTTACCGAACACCGAAGATACTCCGTAGGCGCCTTGTGAGCAAAACCGTACTCGAACCGAACTTTTGGAGGCTTCCGTTACTTGTCGGAAACCCGCCGAGACTTCGTCGGGACTTCACCGGGCGTTCTTAGCCGGAATTTAGAGAGAGAGACTAGAGAGAGTGAGAGTTGAGGTGTAGAAATGAAGGGGGGAGTCGACCCCTTTTTATAGCTGCTCAGCGTGCGTTACGCGATACGCGCAACACACACACTCCTCCTGCGCGTATCGCGTGGGAGGGGTGGTTTTGTCGAATACTGCGGCTGCCCCTGTTTTCGCGTACCCGGGTTTGGTTGCTCTAGGCGATACGCACAGACCAACGTCTATCATGCGCGTATCGCGTAATATACCTTTTTTTTATTCTCGTATGAGGCGGAGTATCACAGGTAACATGCCCGTTGACATTTTTCTTGAATTTTCAAAGTCATTTTGATAATTGTTCTTGGAAGTCTTGGTGGCTAAAAATGACTAATTTTTCAAAGTCATTTTGAATTTCAAAGTCATTTTTTTTATACTGTAGAGACGGGTCAAACTTGGGACGGGTCACTATTTGGACGGGTGACTGCTGAGACGGGTAACTGTTTGGTCGTGTCAACTGTTTGGACGGGTCAACAACTTGGGACGGCTGAACAGTGTCTTCACCCGGCTGAAAAGTATCTTTACCCGGCTGAAAAGTATCTTTACCCGGCTGAACAGTGTTTTCCTTCTATCACCCGGCTGAACAGTGTTTTTTTTTCTATCACCCGGCTGAACAG
Source organism: Tagetes erecta (assembly GCA_030867185.1). Lineage (NCBI taxonomy): Eukaryota > Viridiplantae > Streptophyta > Magnoliopsida > Asterales > Asteraceae > Tagetes > Tagetes erecta. The sequence goes on from CM061486.1 coordinate 66,443,094, forward strand.
TGTTTTTCTTCTTCACCCGGCTGAGAAAGTTCACGCGGCTGAACAGTACATCACACGGCTAAATAGTGAAAAATACTTGACCCGGCTAGAACTTGACACGGCTGAATAGTGTATCACCCGGCTGAATAGTATCAAACTTCACCTTGGACGTTTCAGCACAGTTTGGACGGGTCAACTTAGTTGTTTCAATCACTTAGGAAAATTTCCTTGAATTCTTCAATTCTTCTTCTGATTATGATAAGTTTCTGGGCAAATATCAATCAAATCTTCAAATCTTCATATCAGGTTGACTTTTCAAAGTCAAAATTGTGATTAACACAAGATCAATTCTTCAATTTTTGTTGTTTTTGTTCAATTCAATACTCGTATTAGCTAAGGAATGATGTTTCTAACAATCCTTCAAAGTATTACACCTTGAAACAACTAAATCTCATTCAGATCCGGATTTTTGATAAAGAACACAATAAGTGGGTTTTGACAAAAATGACAAAATAAGGATCGAAATCAACAAATCAGTGATGTTTGATCATGAACGAAGCTTAGGATTATGATTTCTAACATATATCAATCAACAATTTTTCAATATCAACAACAAATTTCGAATCTCAAATTTGAGCAGTGAATATGACGAACATGAACAATTTCTTCAAAAATCAGTCAAATCTTCACCAATTGATCTCAAACTTTGCAGTTCTTTACACAAACATGAATCAAAGCTAATGGTAGCTAAAACTCCATCAATAACAACTACAATCAAAGATCACCCAACAGCTCTAATACCAATTGATAGTTCTAGACGAACCGAGCTTGGATCTAGATCTGAGATTGTTTGGGGATGTTGTTTGTGATCAATGATGCGGAAACTCACTAATCACGTATTGATGCATGAATGTTCATGAAGATCAATGCAAGGTATGATGAAGATGATGATAATATGAATAGGTGAATTGTATTAGTTCAATGGAGAGGTTACAAAGGATATGGAATGAAATGTAGGCAACCCCTTTACAAATGACCTAGGTGATGGAATTTATAGTCTATACCATTCACCTTACAATGTAACCTAACCACGTGCAGTTAAGCACAAACGCGCATTTAAGCACGAAACGATTACACATATATTCTAATGTCAAATACAAATAATGAACGTCTTCACCCGTGCTTGCTCGTGATGATGCTCGATATCTTCACTCGCTTATATTTGGAAAGTGACATCTTCAAATAACCCCAACAGCATCCAAAGGGGCGCAGAAAATCGATCAACGGCTTAATCCCACGAAACAGCTGATATGATGTCTTCATCTTGTCTTTGACAATCAGTACCCGATTCAGAACATAAGCTGCATAATTAACTGCCTCAGCCAAGAAAATAATTGGAAGCTTTGACTCAATCAGCATAGTTCTAGCAGCCTCCACAAGAGTTCGATTCTTCCTTTCAGCAAGACCATTTTGTTGTGGCGTTCGTGCGGCGCTAAACTGTCTGAGAATACCCCGCTGTTCACAGAAAGAATTGAAGATATGGTTTCTGAATTCCGTTCCGTTATCGCTTCTGATGGCTTGAACCTTTCGCTTTCCCAGAACTTCGATTTGAGGAATCAGCTTCATTAGCTCCTTAGCAGTCTCACTCTTGTTTGCCAGAAATCTCACCCAGGTGTACCTAGAGTAATCATCTGTGACAACCAAGCAATAAGATTTCTTAGCAATAGATTTGACACTTATTGGACCGAATAAGTCAGTATGTAACAATTCGAGGGGTTGTGAGATAGAATTTTCAATTTTTAGTTTATGTGGCTTTTTGTGCTGCTTTCCTTTAGCACAAGCCATGCATTTCTCAACCACCGAAAAGTCTTTAAGTGGTAAACCCCTGACCAAATTGTTCTTAACCAACTTATTCAGTATTTTAAAATTAATGTGCCCTAAACGTCTATGCCATTGAAAAGATTCAAAAGATGAAGCTTTAGATAAAAGACAGGTCACGATAGAAGTTGATTCTTTTGATCCCATATTCAGCATATATGTATCATTTCGTCTTGGAGCTCGCATGATCACAAATTCTTCAGGAATAGTAAACTCTGGCTTCAAGAACAAACATTCATTTGGAAGAAACAACACAGGGATATTCTTATCACAGATTTGTGATACACTGAGAAGATTGAATGCCAATTCCGGAACATAGTTAACATCTTCCAAGGTAAGTGAACCATTCGAGACTTCTCCTTGACCAATCATCTTACCACCCTTCTTGTCTCCCGCAAAAGCAACGTATCCACCATTAATGATCCGATAATTTGTCAGCAGGTCCTTCAACCCAGTCATATGCCTGGAACATCCACTATCAATGTGCCAATGACTATTTACAACGGCGCTTGAATGTTCCTACATATTTCAAGAAGATAGGAATTAGACTTTTGAAATTGGTACCCAAGCCTTTGTGTACTTGGGTCACGGAACAGAAGATGATTTACAAAAGAAATTATTTACAAACGTATTTAATCTTTTTCCAAAAGATTTCTGCTTTGAACTGTTTTTAACTAACTCGAGGCATTGCTTAACAGTATGATCAATGTTTCCACATTTAAAGCAATGAGATTTCAAACCCACTTTGGAAACTTTATCAACAAGAATTTTATCCATTTTAATTTCTTCATCACAATCAGACAATTGAGAATTGCAATCACTGTAAGAGTCATATGGCTCTTTTGATTTACCTGCAGTGACTTTTACCTTTTTAGATTCGGATTTCGATTTATCAATGTGATTCATGGATGAGAAAGATGATTCCCTTTCTTTAGGTTTTGAAATCCTCACAGGTGTGAAAGATGGAATTTGGTGAGAAAAGAACTTTTGAAAACAGTTTGTTTTGGTTTTACTTTCAGAGACATGACCTGAAAGTTCATCTTTGTCATTCACACAAACATTTTCAATCACATCATCATTCAACAAATTAATGTTTGAAGTAGAGCACCCTAAATTACTATTACAAATGAAATTGTCTGAATGTAACACATTACTAGGAATGAAATTAATTAATCTAATGTCTTTAATAGACTTCTTGAAATCAGAATTAGAACAACCAAGGCCAGTACTCCCACCATAAGCATAATCCTCTCTAACCTCTTTAAGATTTACTCCACTTAAACCTGCAATAGAGCTGTTAGTATCATTCTGTATAATCTCTTGTATCAACTCATTTGAAGGATGAGGAATTGGTGTTGGAGAATAACAGAAGGTACTAGGTGGGGGATATGCATATGCATCATTGTTATAACCCAATCCTGTCTTAACTTTGGCCCCTCGTTGTTTCTTATAGAGTTCCTCCCTTTTCATGCCAGAAATAGTCCATTGTTCCAATTTATTCTTGACTTTTCTTGTCTCAAATTCAGCAAGAGTAACTTGCTCAGTCAAATAGTTTATCTCACAATTCTTTTCCAAAAGAGATCTTTTTAAATGTTCGTTTTCTTTTAAAGCCTCTCTTAGTTTAACAAAAAATTTTGATTCATTCTCTTTTAGCTCTTTGTTAATTTTCTTCAGTTCGTTTTCATTTGTCATTAACAATTTATTTGCCTTATAAATGCCGATTAAACGAATTTTACATGCGGATGAACACATATCCTCAATAACATCGTAAGGAAGACCAATTACCAGTTTTTCGGCAGCAAGAGCACGATCACACTGGCAATAGGGAGTGCTCCTCTTGAATCCACAGCATCAAGTCTTGCCTTCTCGATCATGGCTTCCAAGTTTAGCTTTGACTCTTCATCATTCTTCATCTCATTAACAGCAGCTTCACATACTAATCCCGAATGATTCATCTTTTCATGATCCAGATGCCATTGAACAATAACATCTGACTGATCTTCATCAACTTCTTCTGCTTTCCCTTCATCATCTTTCTCTTCCTTCTCTTTTTCTTTATTAATCAACTCATCCTTTGACTCAGCAGCTTCATCAGAGTTCTCACTATTCTCAGCATAAAATTCTTTGAAGGGATCAAAGCAATTAATATAGTTATAATCAGCAAGGCAACTTCTTCAACAATCTCAGTATCAACAATCTTAGCGACCAAAGCATGGTTAATTTCTTCTTTTGCTTCTTCAATTTCTGCACTCCAATCAAAATTGGTGAGCAATGCAGTTTCTTTTCTCGGCTTAACTTCCTCAGCTCTGTCCTGAATTGCAATTGTTCTAGGATTTCCAGAATTCACAGGCTCAGTAACAATTGGTAAAGGACATTCCCTCTTGAAGTGACCCAATTGCTTGCAGTTGTAGCATCTCAACTTCCCTTTGTCATACCCAAGCTTGTTATTCTGACCCTGATTTCCAAAGCTTCTTCTACATGTTCTCTCCATAAACCGTCTAGCACGAAGAGTAAGCATGGCCATTTGCCATTGGATATCAGTTTCTTCAAGATCATCAGGATCCACCTGATACATATCCTCAACAGTCATACCCTTTCTCTTTAATTCATCAGCAACAAGAGCTTCATAGCTATGAACGAACATTCCAAACAAAGCCATAGTGTCAGATAGAATCTGAGTGGTGACAGATGCATTTGAGCCTGAACTAACACTTATAGATGCACCAACAGATTTAACAGACCCAAGACTTGATGATCCTCCAGATGCAGCACCATAGATAGGAGAGTTTGCAGCGGATGTAATTAGTGTAGCATTTTGAGGAGGGATATTTGGAACCATCATAGACTGATTGTATTCTCTTCTCTTCACATCAAGATCAAATGACTTAAGCTTGTTTATAACATCCATCAGCTTAAAGTCATGAAAGTTTCTCTCTTGCTTCAACAATTTGATCTGAAGACTCCACTGAGGAGGAAGTGAATCCAACAACTTTGTGACTTGCTCATAATTTCACAGCTTCTCATCATACTTTTTCAGGTTGCTTGATACTGACAGAAAACGGTTGGTAATATCAGTCAAACTTTCTTGCGAATATCCCACGAATGAATTAAACTCTTTCTCAGCTTGACCTTTTCTGTCCAACTTCAAATCCTCATTACCATCATAGAACTCACACAACGCATCATACAAGCTTTTGGCAGTTGTGTGTTCAGCAAACCTATTGTAGATATCTTGATGCAAACAAAGTATCAATGCTCCAAAGGCCTTCTTATCACGATCAAGCAACTTGATGTCTCCTTCAGTAAAAGTACTTGGATCAGTGTTTATTGAAGTAACAGTTCCTTCAACTTTCTTTGGCACATGTGGACCGTTCACAATTGACTCACATTGATTGTAATCAGTATAGTAGAAAATGCCTTCAAACATCGCTTCCAATCTTCAAAATTTTCACCACTTACAAGCCTCGGTGACCTGTTTGGTTGAACACTCTCCAGATCATTCATGTTCAGAATTGATGTAGTCATAATCACAACAGAATCTAGATTCGCTCAAATAAGTTCGCTGGGTAGATTCGCTCGACAGACAAACAAATTCGCTCGACAGACAAAACAGATTCGCTTGACAGACAAACACAGTTTCGCCCAACAGATTCGCTGTCAGAACAAAGACTTGTGCCCAAATGAGTTTAGCAGCAAGTTCGCTTGCACAATGAGCCAAACAAGTGAACTTTCATTCAATAAAATCTCAGGTTCGCTAAACAGAAGCAGTAAATCCCAGAACACAAAATTTTGTAGATTCGCTGGAAGAACATGCAGATTCGCTGGATGAACAGATAGGTTCTCTGGCTTACGGGCAAAACTGTTTCAGACCAAAAACACTCACAACAGCTTCAAAACACAACCAATTGAAGATCCGTTTGTTTCTATAGCTACCTATGACCAAATATGACAAACCCCAAGCAAAATTCAACACAGAAACACACTAACCAGTCCAGAAATGAATCAAACAGTGTTTTGACACAAAAACCCCAAAAACATCACAAAAATCTCTAAGATCAAACAATCAAGAGCACTAAGGCTCTGATACCATATTGTTAGTCCATCTTGACCGAGATTTCAGTGCTATAATGATTTGTAACAACAAAACACACTTTGATTAAGTGAAACAATAGTCCAATATTACTCAACAATCAATAACAAGATCAATACAAGGCAATCAGAGGCAAACAAGCTACAATGATAATGAAAATATGCTCCTAGCACCTCCAGCCGTCACACACACAATTTAGGGTTTGATAGAATTATGCAAAAGTTGTATTGCAATGAGAAAACATTACAATTTATAGTTCAGCTATAGATTCGCTGATAGATTCGCTGCCAGCGAATCTATCAAGCGAACCTAATAGCTTCGCCGGGCACAAATAGGTTCGCCCGGTCGACCAAAACAGAATAATAAACAAACTATACTATGCTACCGGGCGAATCTATAGATTCGCCCGTAGGTTCGCTAGAACAGAAAATACAAAGTATAAATCAAAAACATATAACACCGACATGCCGGTGAGTCCGACCTATACATGACTATCATACTACTTCAGTAAGCAAACATTAATAACATTTTACCCTACATCATCCAACCACTTTTCTATCGACCACAACGAATCATGAATACTTATTAAGTTCCTTGATCATTCTTGCTTAATTCACGTGCGTCCGAACATATAGATAGTATCAAAATTCATTCCTCGTCTATTTTTTTTAGAAGGTCCATGACATCCTTGAGACCGCGTTTTGATAACGCTTCTATAATTAAGTCAAGTACCTACACACGGTGTAACTTGTACACAAGTGTCCTAGTCTAATAATCTATACCAATAAATGAACCCTTCTGTTAGTACTCGGTCCTCGGGTAGCTAATAACAACGTGGAACGCATTAACCTAAATCCCCGAAATATACAGTATAGAAATCGCTATTTGTAAATCCAATTAAAAAAAATCTGGAATTCCATCAAAATCATAATACACGTTAGACCATTTCAAACCCTAGGGTATTGGCCTTCTAGACCATTGACTGGATCAGTGTTAAAAGATAAACATGGTACATAACGTTTCTGATGTCTTCAACCTAATCAAGCTCTTACGTAATGGAACACTCGTCGTATCAATCGATGAACAACTACGTTTCACAGAAAAAAATCGGTTGAAATTATAGGCAAAGAATTCAAACCACTCAAACACTGTAAGATCACTATAACCAAAGTTTGTTAGAACTTAAAGTGTGGACCAGAGTTTACGTATGAGTGTGAAAAATCAAATAATGTACAAGCATCCTTAACTATTCCAAATAACAAAATCTAACACTAATACTATTGGTTAATTTCGGGACGAAATTTCTTTCAACAAGGGGATGATGTAGCAACTCACAAAATTTTCTTTTCAGTTCGGACCTTTTTATTGACTGTATCCAATTTTCCGGACGAAAATTCTTTCAACAAGGGGATGATGTGACACCCAGCATTTTCATGTTAACTCCGTTAACACAACTTCGTTAATTATATTCCCTAAATCATGTAATTGTACTAATTGGGCTTAAAAGCCCAATAGTGACCCAACCTGATAAACAAAGTCCGTTAAGGTAAACAAAGCCCATAGTGACCCAATAAGTTATAACGAGTGCTCAACCGATATATTTGTGTAAAATATGTTTTATAAACTTAAAATAAAGTCAAAGTAATTGATTCAATAATACAAAACGCGCATTTGATCAGATACGTTCACAGAATTTAATTTTAATCAAGTAAATAATAATCGATAACGCTATTCAAAATCACAACTATAGTGTAAATGTCGACAATGATTTATGGCAAATGACGAAACGAGACGCAATATCGTAAACGCGGTAATTATTAAAAGACTCTACATGAAAACCCTAGGTACAAAAGCCTCCTAAACCCTTTTTTTCCTTCTCATTTTTTTTACAAAAGAAAACCCAACCCTAAAAACCCTTTTGCAGCCGTCACCCTTTACGGCCAGATTCCGGCCAGCTCCGACGTCGTCATGAGGCCTATTATATATCAAAATCTTCATCTCGATGAGACGGTTCCAATGATAGTAAATACGTCATCTAACTCGTAGCGATTAAAAAGTTATGGCCATTTGAAGATTCGGCTGCTTGGTTCATCCATTGATGATGTTCGGTTGTGTTGGGTCTTAGGTGGTGTTTTTGGTTGTTGATTGAAGTTACAAACACATAACAAGTAAGTTTCATCCTTAACATTATATATATATATGTTACGAAAAGTATAGGAATGAAACCCTAGTTCATCCAAAAATGGTCAAATTGATGTTGTGTTGTGGAAATAGTTTATTGATTATGTGTTAATGGTTATTTTGATGATTAGATGATGAAGTGGATACAAAAAGTGTGTTTATGAAATTAGGGTTTGATAGGAATTAGTGAAACTGATGATACATGCATGATTAGTATGAAATGTGATTGATTTTGTATTTAGATGATGAATTGGATGAAGATTGGTTCATTGTTTGTGAAATTTCATGAGTATTATGCTACATTGCTTAAAATAGTAACTTTTGTGTTAGAGATCATGTGAAATTACATGTTGTGGACATCTAATGATTGTTATGGGTTTACTAGCACGTTGGTAAGATGTGTTAGACGAATTTTGGTTATTTGGACGTACGAATTCGACTTGGTTTGGAATACTTGCTAAATGTAGAAACTTTTTGTCATGGAAATTTACTAGAAGATATATTTAGTGATTTTGGACGTACAAACATGACTTGGGTTTCATATGAATGATGGTAAACATGTTTTGATCATGAGATGACATTGCAAGTACTAATTGGTTACTTGAAATTGATTATTTGAAGTCTAAGTTGTATGTGCAAGTTAACTAGGATGCATGATGAAAGTTGTTACTATACTAGTTGAACAAAACATGTAAACATTATATTATACCTAGAAATGACCATACATGCCAATGTGTTTTATATTGGAAACTATGAAGTAATAGTAGGTGTTGTGGTCTTGTGAAGCGTGCTATGGTATGTGTGTAATAGTTGACATGCTTAGGATGTTGAATTATGCAAGTATACTTTAAAAGTCCGACTTTCCTATAAAGGAAACTTTTGTGGAATTTGAAATTCAATTTGTTGAATGTGTGACGTGTGATGTGGTATGTGAATATAATGTGGTCAAATACACCAAATGCAACATATTTACACTTAACAAATCACCAACGGGTCGTGGGTCAACTCGGGTCAACTAAAAGTCAAACTTGGTCAAACTTGGACTAAAAGTCAAACGTGGTAAAAAAAAGTCAAACTAAACCAAACTCGCACAAACTGTATGACCATTTGGATGCATAGGGTACTACATGACTCTACATGTTATTTAGGTTGATGTATTACTGTGTGCTTTTAGAAACTGAATTGATGCGCTACCTAAGGTGAGTTCACTGAACTGTACTTTTACTGTTTCACCATTTTATTGGCTGAGAACGCGAACGATTACTTTTACGGATTTACAAATTCCGTATGTCGCATGTCTGGATTAGAGAAACTTTTATTTTGTTCATGAAAGACCTCATGGATACCTAGTTGACCGTTAGTATTTATGAAATAGTGGGGAAATTTTGAATAGTACTACTGGGTTTGACAAACCCCACCCGGCAGTGGCGAAGCCAGGAATTTACTAGTAGGGGGCCTAAAGTTATAGTACCCATAAATGTTTTTCATAATGCTATGTTTCGGTACATATGTTCAGGTCGACGATTCGGGTCGGGTTAAACAATAAAAACTTAAAATATAAAAAATTTCACAAAGAAAAAACCAGATTGTTTTTTTAAGTAATAATAATGCAAGAGAAAGGTAAGTACCTAGATGAAGAACTACAGCGCTACCCGACGACCTTTGAATTCATCAATTATGGCATCCGAATAAAATGTTTCAGCAATATCTTTTTCTTCATCGATATCCTTTCTTTCGAAAAAAGAATATATATCTACAAAAATCAAAACTACTAAACTTTAACCCCTAAAATTAAACTTCAACATTAACATTTAACAATCAAACAATCAACATTAGGTCATTAACATTCTAACACTCCCCTAAAATACATCAACATTTAACAACTAATCTTAAACCCCTAATTCCTTAAAACCCTAAATTCAACAATTAACAATAAACATTCAACAATCATCACTCTTACAAATTACAATCAATAACTAAATTAAAACCCAAAATCCTAAATATTTGAGATAAATTATAAAACTAACATACTAGTATCAAAACCACTAAACTTAAACCCCTAAAATTATACTTCAACATTAACAATCAACATTAACATTTAACAATCAAACAGTCAACATTAAACAATCTAACAACTAAAATTAAACTCCTTATTCTCCTTAAATACATCAACATTTAACAACTAAATTTAAACCCCTAATTCCCTTAAACCCTAAATTCAACAATTAACAATCAACACTCTTAAAAATTACAATCAATAACTAACTAAACCCCAAAATCGGAAATACTTGAGATAAATTGTAAAACTTACCTAGTAGGTAGAGACAAGGGCAGCAGCAAAGGCGCAGGGCAAGGGTGCAAACGCCGACCGCGCAAGGCGAGCAGCTGTGCAGGCGAGCAACGGAGCAGCAGAGGCGCAAAGCAACAGCAGAGGCGCAGAGCAACAACAGAGGCGCAGAGCAACAGAAGCAACTAAAGGAGTCTGTAGAAGATGAAGAAGAAGATGCGACCAAGGGTTAGGGTGTGTGTTTGTTCGGCAAGTCACAAAAGAAAAGAAGAGGAGGAATGGGTGGGTTTGGGCCAAATAAACAACATGGTATGGGTTTAAACATTGTAATTGCCAAGAGGTAATGGGCTTAACCAAGGGGGCCTGATTTTAAAAATGGGAGGGCCCATACCCAAAAATCAACTAAAAACCGACAAATCGCTACTTGTAACGGAAAAAAATGGGAGGGCCGTGACCCTCCCCCGTCTCTACATAGCTGCACCACTGCCACCCGGGCTAGTCGCGCTAGCACGACATAAGGACCTGTCGAACGGGTGTTGAATGACCTAACATACTTACAGTGCATCCTGTTGGGATGTACGAACGGGCAAAATGCACTTAATGTGTACATACGTCAGCTTTGGTCAGATACATACGCCTCTAAGGACATGTGTTGTAGACTAGTTACCTACAATGACATACTTAATTTATATTTCTGCTTGCAACTGAACTACTTGATTTCATACTTACTTTGTGAACTCATCAACCGTTGTGTTGACACTTGTTAGCCTTTCACTTTTACAGGTCATTGAGGTTCAACGCACTTAGGACATGATATGGAGTCACAACTTTGCATTTAAACACTTTCTTGCATTTAAAAACTGTAACACCCTCATTTTTACTTTATTATTAAAATGAGATTATTAATTAAAAACGGTCCAACAATTTTATTCAATCATTTTTTTTGTTTTATTTCAGCGGAAGCATTTTGTAAATACCTTAACAATATTATTAGTAAAGTTTATTTTATTCATGATAAGTTGAGTAAGTTTACAACATAACATACATAACCCATAATTAATACATTCAAAACTGGGTTATATCATAACGTTCGATCCAAATTCCACCAAGGCCCAATCCTATCTTCCTACTCTTGCATTGGAGCTTTACCTGGAAAACATTTATTTTAAAACATATAGCGAATGCTAAGTGAGTTCATATTACAAATAATATGTTTTCCGGATCATACATATATAGATATTTATATATTATCCAATCAAGGTTTTGCCATTTTATGACGTAACCTTTTTCACCCAACTGTGTTTTGTCACTTGATAGCGACTTAACATCAGAAGAATAACAATTTCACCCAATCTATAGTTCAGTCACTCTATGGTGGCTTAACAATAGAAGAATAATAATTTCACCCAGCTGTGTTTAGTCATTTTCTAATGGCTTAACAACAGAACAATATTAATTTCACCCAACTGTGTTTGGTCACTCAACGGTTATTAACAACAGAAGAATAATATTTGTAACTCACATTTCAACCACTTAACTCTATTAATATATACCAACCACCACAAATAATTATTTCACAGAGAAAGTATACACACAAAACTTTACTAATAATCAGTATCATCATAAAATGAACTCACCACAACTAAAAACTTTCTTCTCTTGAACCCTTTCTTCTTAACGTGTAGTGTTGTCTTTATTTTTTAAATAAAGATGTTCGTAATTGTTTGGAAGAACAAAAGATGATTTGTATATGAAGATGGTATTAACTTGGTGGCAGTAAACAAGCTTCTACAAGCATCTATATTCAAAACAATGTTTTCATTTATGTGTCCGTGTTTGTATATATATATATATATATATTTTATACATAAGTCGGCTAGTTTATTCACCAGATGGCAACACTAGAATATTGGGTGGCAAATTTTGAGGTGTGTGTTTATTTCCTTTAAAACGTGGCATCACCCGAACATCTCGTTTCTTTCTATAAACTCTTCAAAGATATCCATACATATATTAATATATATATATATATATATATTTCAATCTAAAATACGCATGCATATGTTAGTGTATGACGGCTAACTTTTATTTTAGTAAATCATTGTTTTGTTTATTTATCTTTAATTCTTGCAACATAATATATACATATGTATCGAAAATATCATAACATAGTTAACGTTTTCTATACATGTGTATATATATTTTACATAACACATATATATTATAACTATAATACTATATATAAGAAACAATATATTATACGACGCTGGTGACTCTAGGTAAATATTTATTTATTTTTCTCATACTTCAAATGATAGTTTCATAATTCGCGTAACATTACTTAGAATATGATTTTAATCGTTTAGTCATCTAAAATTTCAACCTCTTTAATACTATAGATAAGTTTTACACAAATAATTGTATTAAAAATAGACCCTAACAAATATTTTCAAACATTATCTTATTTATAACATTTGAGAGAATCTACAACTGTGAACAGGATGTTACAAAAACTATGTTTGGTTTTAACAAATTTTTAAACTATGTTTCTTATGTTGGGCGCGTGTTTGCGCATTTAGTTCCATTTAATATTATTGACATTACATTTCGATTACGCTTCCGCCAACTTTTAAACGTTAACTCTGTATTAAATTTTCTCATTTAATGAGACACATATATTTTAAATTCATATAGTGTCGTTTGGTGTAACTAATGACTGAGATCCTGGTTTGTCACACAATTAACGGTAAAACTCCGTTAGTGGATTTTGGGGGTGTGACACCACATTTCAGCCTGTTTAATTGTTTCTTTATGAGGAATATGTAACTATAAAAGTGTTCCTACCAAAATACACTAGAGAACTTAACCTAGTTAAAAACTATTGCCATGTTAGGGTGATTATTTGATGGGTGTTACTTACGAGTATAGGCTGTTTCATTCCTTTTGTTTTTCTTAAAACAAGATCACCTCATCCAAGGGGTGTCGGCTCCAAGATGCTATCCCAAAAGTAGAGCACATGAGGTCTTGGTTCATTCGTTTTCTTTTCCATATATATATATATATATATATATATATATATATATATATATATATATTTCAAGTTACTTCATTGAGCTTTTTTTACTCAACTAACTAGACTAGACGATAGTTTCCCATACTCACACTTAAACGACACATTGTCCCTAATGTGGCTCTAAAGAAGCAAAATTGTGACACCCCGCCCGGCGGCGGAAACACCGGGCTGTCATTGGAATTGGATATCAATAGTAACCAAAGCACATGGTAATTATTTATTAAGCCAAATAATGATTAATACATTTGGAACATGAGTCTTAAATAGAAACGACAAAAGTAACAAAACCGAAACAATAAATGCAATTGTCCTTATTAATTAACTAGGTCCAAGGCAATCCTATGTCTTGGTAAAAGCAGCAAAACAATCATAAGCAACACCTGAAATATGTGAAAATAAAGTTAGCTATTTAAAGCTAGTGAGTAAACCACAATTTGATACATAGTAAATATAGAAAATCCGAGATCATCATAATATGCTGCGCAATCTTACATGCGTAGCTATTTCATATCATTCTCGACCATGACACCTTGAACACACATTGAACACACATTGAACACCATCATTGTATAGCAACTTGTAATCATTTATCATGAGGAACCAACTCATGTTGTAAATTAAAGATAACCTTTTTAGTTACCGTCACGTAACCGTCTCGATATTGGTTATCAATAATTATTTTTGCAACTTAGGGACATAGCATAGCAACTTGTAACATAGCAACTTGTAACATTGAAATTGAATGGCCGGGTTTAAATCACCTGTTTTGAAATACATGCAGGTGGGTTTGTCAAACCATTAGCGCTAACATTGTACCGGTGGGATTACTAAGTAACAATACTACTTTAAACTACCACATAAGGATTGCATCTTGTCGCGAGTCAAGACTAACATATTTTATGATCTCTTTTGGAAAACAAATAAGAAATTGAAAACATTGTATAGTAACTAGAAACATATTTCAGCCCCAAAACGTAAAAGTAAAAAGGGGAGTGATTTTACTCACCTTGAACTCGGGCACGAAACAAATAGTAAATAGTCATAAACGAGGATTGTCCAAAAATCAGAATCACCTAATTAAATGACAACCCTAACTTAGTAAAACATATTGTATAGAAAACTAGAATAGAAACAATATGAGTCTAAGGAAATTGAGACTCTAGGGTTTCGAATTGGGACTTGGGGGTTTTTCGTTAGATGACTAAAATATATATACTCGTTGATTCGTAACATTAGCAATTGTAATAATATTTATTCTTGTAAACATTAGTAACTCAAATAATATATTTTTTTATAACAATTTATATAATGTCAAAAATATGTTACGTGTATTAGAAATACTTTGAAACGTTTATATAATTTTAAAATATATAAAATTCCATACATAAGCCCTTTTTGTATAATATAATATTTATAAAACTTGGTATATGTTTAAAATACACTCTCATAATATTTTAAAGTATTAACATACTTGTAGTAATTTGATTTATAAAACTAATATTGTAAAACAAGGTCTTGATATATTTTTATAAGATTCAAACAATTTTATAAAATATGCAGTTTAGTATTAGTTTTAGGTTAGGGAATTTAGCTAGAAGTTTAGTTAAACCATTAAGTGAAAAAAATAAATAAATGCGTACAGTCCCTGGTTTCGAACCAGGGACCTCACCGGTCACAACCACATAAACAAACCAGCCACACTAAACTTCATTTTTGTTTAATTTTGAACCGGAAATGTTTTTATCAAGTCCATATGAATACCCCAAATTCCATACAACCCTAGATTATGAGTTCTTAAATTACTCAGGATTGGAACAACGAAACTGGAAATAGATTGAGGGCTTTAAATCTGGGAATGATAATGATCATTTTAACATAAAACACTTACTTGATTTGCAATGAATTGAATCGATTGATGTTAAGAGCAAGAACGCGCTGATGGAGTAATGAAATGGTCTCTAGCGGCTGTTAAAATGAAATCAAAACCCCAGAAACACTCTTCATTATGCACCGAGTAAAAGCCCCAAGGTTATTGTCACTTATACCAACGATTTGTTGCTCGATTTGTGAGTTACAGGTTCAAACCAAGGAGGGAATCAAACATAGAGTTTTTAGGTGATTTTGGTATAATTGATTAGTCATGGAGCAACATAGAATTCGTAGAAGTGATTTGAATGAATCAATCGATTGAATTTTGACTCGAAACGGGTTGAACAGGTTCGGTTTCAGTTGGGGTGTTAAAAGCGATTAATTGGAAATCATTTAGATGGTAAAAACTCAATTAAATGGTACTAAAACGCTTAATTCATTGCAAAGATCGTGTTGGTTATATTTATTTGCTGATTTGATTGCGTTATAGTTGTTTAAAAAATGGGTTTAAGCCGACGGTTTTGAAACGAGAATTTGATAGGCTAAAACGTGTTTATAAACTGATTAAAGGTTCAAAACGTGTTTAGGAAGTGATTAGAACGATTTCGTATAGATTTAATTTGGTTGAAATTGCTTAAAACTCACTATCTGCAATCGCCGGAAAACGATGCCGGCGCCGGAGTTGGGGCGGCCGGAACTACGGGTTGCACGAGGGGGGGGGGAATCATGTTTTGGGATTTTACATATTTAGTCCTTGCGTTTTCAATAATGTTATTTAGGTAATACAAGTTTCAATATAAGTTTAAAAATGACAGTTTTAACCCAAAGTTAAATTAATATTTATTTTAACTAACCAATTTAACCGTGTTGAGACGTAACGATTATATAAGTGACGTTTTTCCTTCGTTCTTGACGTTAACGGTTATTTCAAGACTTTGAGAGTATTTATTTCTAATAATCTCTATTAAAACTCTTATAAAAATACACTTTATATATATATATGTATTGAAGTTTTAATATTTGTATTTAGTATTTAATTACTAACCGTTGAATAAAGTTTTGTCGTTGTACATTAAAGACGAGGATGACATAACGTTCGACATATTTTTTTATATTTAATAACGAAGCATTTCATTTAAAGGAGATAAATACGAATACCTTGCAAATGGATAATTTCGGGTTCGAGTCGGACATTCGGGTTCGGGTTCGGGGCAGATGTCACAAAAATAACAATATGCAATGGAATACCCACACTTAAATGCAATGGAATAGCTCAAAGAAGTCCGGATATCGAACCCACGAGACACTACGGATAGGAAACTAGAGTCAAGTAGGACTATAAATTGATTTATCTTGAAGAGGGGGGATTTTTCTAAATAACCTATGGAAATGGAAATTACTATTAAATATTTAAATAAGGTTTTTTTACATATTTTCCCTTCCTAAGTCCATCAATTACATATTTACCCAAGCCTAAAGTTTAATTACATATATCCCTTTGACATTATAAATTACTCATTTACCTCTTCTTTTACACAAACCATAAGAAAATATAAAAATATATTTATGAAGATCATTAAGGGTAAAATAGTAAATCAAAAGGCTATTTTAAAGAATTTGTGTAAATATGTAATATATATGGTTTAGGAAGGGGAAATATGTAATTGAATTTAAGGAGCGGGTAAATACGTAATAAATGATCTTATGAAGGGGATATATGTAAATGCCCCTTTAAATAAAGATGAGACGAACGAAGACTTGGATTGATAAGCAAGATTATAAAGAATACCACCTAGATGAATCCTAATTGCGACTTATGAACATAGTTTAGTTATTTTAAATGTGATGGAACCGATCTTCTGAAGATGCGAACCCTAAGAAACCTGATGGATCCCATATCATTCTTTGAGGTGTGATCAAGATGAATCCTATAGGCACGTATTAAACTATCGGTTAAGTTGAATTACCTTTCAGTCTCTCCAACAACACTAGCATACCCTAATGGCAGTTAATCTCTCGATCTAATTGACACAATACATTATCAGTAACCTGTAGATGAAATATTGAACAAAATTAACACTGTAATCACGTAATTAGACAAACCTCCTCTCGGAACGTTCAATTCCTAATAATTATAGAGACTAATTGTTTAACTCTCCTTTTTCAAGCTTAAATTAGGTAGATTATTAAAGTTCCAATTCACGATTTTGCCAATCCTAATGATCACTACGTCTCGCAAATCATTACCCTATTCAAGAACACAAGGTAATTGAACGCGATACAAGAACTAAAAAGATAATAAATCAACAATTTACATAAGAACAAGATAAAACATTTAAAATCAGCACTTTAAAAATCATCCACGTTCAATAATCCAAAAACATGCAATTGACACTAGAATTCAAAGCATCATCATAAAAATAATCGAAAGCAATTCCACAATCATCAATCGCTGAACATCTACGTAGTACTACAAGTTTAGCTACTCATTATCAAGTTTTAAATCAGTAAATATACCAAGAACATCAAATGAAACATGAGTTCAAAGTATAAAAACCGGATTGAAGACGAAAGCATAAACCGAGCAACGTTCGTAACTTAATCAATGATCCAATCTTCAATCTTAGCTTCTCCCTTGCTTCTCTAATCCTCCAAACCTTCAAAAGTTCTCTTTCTAGTGCTTTGGGACGGATGAAAGTCGACCTCTCTAACTAGGGTTCATGAGGTTGTTTAAATAGCAAAAAGTTAAAATAATGATTAAAATTTTTGAGCTTTTTATGTAATTAAAAAAAATAATAATGTATCTACCTATTCTAATAATTGAGTAACACATCCACATGTCATTATTTTAACTACTCCACATAGGATTTTGCTTAGGTGTCATGTTCTAATTAATTTGATGGAGAATTTTTAGACGGGTCATGGTATGCTCCATATTCGAAATAACCCGATATGTTTAAATTAAAAATTCACAAATTATCATCAATTATCTTCTAACCCGATATGTTCAAATACAAAATTTACCAATGATCATCATCTATATCTTAACTTGATATGTACCAATTATCATGAATTATCTCCTAACCTGATATGTTCAAATAAAAAACTTATCACTTATTATGATCTATCCTAACCCGATATGTTCAAATTAAAGTTTTACCAATAATCATTAATTATCTTCTAACTTGATATGTTCAAATAAAAAATTAACAGTTATCATGAATTATCTCCTAAACCGATATGTTCAAATAAAAATTTACCAACTATTATAAATCATATCCTTTATTATAACATATGATTTTTTATATGAATATAATTGTAAATATCCAAATCGATTTAATAAGAGATATGCTAAAAATAAATTTGATATCTAAATTGAGTTAAAACCTATAAAACTAAAATCTGTGTAGTACACGGGTACTAATCTAGTAATGTATGAAAAAACTAGGTATATATAAAAACAAATCTATATTTCTCAGCTTAATTATGCTTTTTAATACCTACCTTAAATCCTTAATCTATATCTATAATCTATAATTTTATAACTTCTAATAAAAGAGGGTTTTAGATGCCACATGTCATTTAACGAGATCATTCTTAGCATCCAATTCCCGCCAAATTTACAAGGCCAAAAATATTCACGCGGATCTTCTAAATAACCAACCATATTGTTATAACCCAAGAGTTGACCCGTGATATATTATCCTTTTTTTTCTAATTCATATCTTCTTTCATCAAACACAAACCCTAACCCTCTTTTCATCTTAAAGCGCTCACATTCATCTCATCGTCGTCTGAAATAGTAATGTTCTCATCTTCCTCTAAAATATGTTTCTCCTTCACTTTCTCTAAATTTGTCAGTCCGATTTATTGATTTTTGGGTTCCGATCTAATATTGCAGCATGTTTTCTTATACTGCACAACTTCTTAGTTGTTGAACTTAATTTTGACATGACTAAATGTTGTGATTATAATTTTAACACATATGTATTTTAACATTGGCTCCGGCATTTGATGTTTTGTCGCTTTGTTCTTCGATTAATTTGTTTAGTATATTGTGATTATATAATTTGGTTTTGTGTATTGGTAAGTTTATTGGGACTTTTTCTATTTCCTTTGGATCTGAATATGACATTCTATGAGCATTTGTATGATTTGTTTGATATTGATCTTCCAGGTTCAAGTGTATTTGCAATCGTTTGATATTGATCATCCTGTTTTTTTTCCTTCATATTGTTTCATAGGAGTCTTTGTTTGATCTTAATCTATTTTTGTTATATTAAATACTAGATTTAATACCCGTGTATACACACGGGTTGATTTATACACAGGTTGATATAATACAATAAGTGTTTTTTTATAACATATGATTAAAACTATGTATAGTTAAAACATGATCATAATTAAGTTATGATAGAATATAAACAATTAGTACGATAAGTAAAAATCTAACTTGATCATATATATTTTATAAAAAAAACTATTTAAAATCATATTGTCTTGTGATTTTCTTTTTATTTACAAGCAAAATTTTGTATAGTTCCTAAACCATAAAAATCAGAATATCTTTAGTGTCGATTGTTTACAAAAAATAATGTAGAAAAATTTGGGCGGGAAAAACTCTCTACAACATGTCTCAATGCATGACACATGACTCCAAAAACCTTCTTTCATTAATATGTATAGATATAAATTGACATCATAATTGGTTTAGTTACTCATTCATTTCTAGCTGTCAAATGTATCATAGGACAAGTTGGGGATTGCAAGATGTCTATAATATTTCACATTTTTCTTGGTTTAATTATATTGTTTTAGATAGATGTCGCCTATCTCCTCTTCTAATAAATCGCTAACACATGTTACCACACTGCGCCACATGTCACCTTTATATTCATTCTCAGCCGTTATGTGGATCTGGGTCTAACCCGGTTTATTGTTTACCCATTTCGGATCTAATTGTCGGATCCAATATAAACACCATAACACCCTGTTTCTTCTTTTCTACTCCTCATTCACAACTCTGTACCTTTGTAAACCCTAAAACGCCGTTCATCAATCTTCCTTCTCCTGCCGCTCCCCAACCACATTCTCTCTAGACTTCCTTCTTTGTTTGATTTCTTGCACAGGTACATAATCCGATTATAATCTTTCCTTCTAATATTCAACCTGTTCATCCGAATCTTTCATTCTTTATTTACTCTCTCTCTCTCATGTTAGTGAAGGTGTGAAGCAAATGTTTGAGTTTAGGGCTTGCTCTCCGACACCAATCATCATCCGTGCTTGATTACCAGAAACACTTATTACACATCACCACAAATCCTAATGGGACAGTGATTGAAGAAAAGGAATGCAGACGGTGGGCATCAGCATCGGGGTCAATACACTCAATTTTATATCTATTTGATTGTTTCTAAATTCTAATCATCTTTGTGTACTGTCACGGAGTTATCTTTCTGACTCACGTGCGGCGCTTAGAATCCTTCTAAGTTCAGCCTTTGACCCGACAATAGTAACGATTCTTGACAACACGAGCGGAAGTTGCAAGTAAACCAAATATATATTGTATTGCTACAAGAGAAGATTACAAGTATGCTTTACAATGTACAAGACAAGAGCTTGTAAGTGAGTGTGGTGTTTGGAAATGTGTGTGCAAGTGTTGATGTCTTCCAAATGAGCCCTTCTACACCTATATATACTAGTTGCAAGGTATCTAGATCATTCATGATCTAGATCCTTCTTCCATAATATCTTACACATATGTTATCTAGATATTTCTAAGTGAAATATCTAGATCTTGTCTCTAGATCCTTCTACCCATGATCTCTTGATTATGGTTGTTTTATATGGGTGATTCAAGGTGTTTCTAGATGGTTCATGACCTGATTTTCGTGATCCATCCAAGCTCCCAACTTTCAGCCATGTTGCGGTTCCTTTCTTGCGCATTCTAGAACGTTCCGGGGCTGCACTTGATGTCCACATTGATGCAGCGTTTTCCAGCCCTTTCCGGCAGCTTCTAAGGCTCTTAGGGGCTGATTTAAGACCCCTTAAACATGCCTTGTCCATCCCGAAAGTTGTAGGCTGATCCGGAGTCTTCCGGACAGCCTTTGATGCCTCTAGATGTGTCCGGAACCTTCCGGATTCCGAGAAAAATGATTTGTGTTTAGGCGGGTCGTGACATTCTCCCCCACCTAAACCCATGATGTCCTCGTCATGCTTGCCTAACCCTCGGCTTGTCCTCCTAAGTTGCATGACAGATAGTGTTCTGCCTCGATGCCTTGACTCCATCGGTGCAGAGTGTACTTCATCACCCTTGATGATGTACAATGTGTTAAGATATGTAACTGGAATGGCATTTGATCTCTGAAAGAACTCCATCCCGAGCACGACTTTGTAGTCGTCCAGAGGCACGACTGAGAAATCGATCTTTCCTTGCCATGTCCCGATCTTAGTCTTGACATTCCATGACATCCTTCGATTGGTTTGGCATTACCGTTAGCGGCTTTTAGTTCCCCGTCCACCGTGCTAATCCTTAGGCCAAGCCGCTTGGCCTCGTCCCTGGTAATTAAATTGTGACTTGCTCTGGTGTCCACCAATGCCTTCGCAAGCCTCCCATTGATTTCTATGTTTACGAATCGAAGTCCCCGCGTCTCCGAGTTCGTAATGTTGCTCTTTACACTTGAGCATGATTTAGTCACTTTTAAGGGCTTCCCCTTCTGCACCGTTAAAGCATTCAATACCTGAAGTTGCATTGCCCCTAGACGAGCCTCTTCGTCTTCTTGGGATGCATCAACATCACTTCGAGCCACCATGGCTTGAAGACTTTGTTTCTTTGGGCAATATCGAGCGTTGTGCGGTCCATCACAAATGAAACATCCTCGTGTAGCCCGATCATTTTCATGTCTTGGGGGTTTCCTTGCTTCCACCTTTCGAACATGATTGGGCTTGTCTCCCCCACCATTCTCTTCATCATCCTCCTCAACCATGGGTTTATAGGGTCGTTTTTCCTTGTGATCGATCAGGCTTTCAGCAATCGCAATGGCTGAAGCAAGATCTTGAACACTTCGACGCTCTAGTTCAATCTTAGCCCATGGTTGTAGGCCATCAAGGAAGTAGAAGAGGGAGTCTTTATCCGATAAGTCCGGGATCTCAAGGATAAGTGTAGTAAATTCTTTAACATAGTCCTTAATGGTCCCAGTTTGCTTAAGTTTACGAAGCCTGCTCCTCGCTTCGTGTTCAGCATTTACCGGATAAAATTGTTTTTTGAGCTCTTGAACAAATTCAGCCCAAGTTTTGATGGTGCACGTACCTCGCTCTATGTCCATTCTCCGACGCCTCCACCATAATGCAGCCGTGTCCTTCAGATACATTGTGGCTGTCTTCACCTTGGTAGCGTCATCAAGTACTTGGACTCCCGCCAAGTATTGCTCCATTTCCCAAATAAAATCGTCAACTGCTCGTGCTTCCCGTTTCCCCACGAACGGTGATGGTTTGGGAATCTCCACTCTTGGTCCAATGTTTACGACATTACCCCCAGTCGTAACAATGGCTTTGCTGCAATCGTTGACACGGGACTCCAGCCCAAGCAAGCTACGATGCATGTCCCTAGACAGCTCGTCTATATCCCTTCGTAGCTTGGTGTCAGCATCCCTGATTGCATCCTTGATTGAGTCTGTGATCAACACCTTCATTTCTTCTCGTAGCAGTTCAACAGCAGCCTTCAACCCTATTCGAAGGTCTGTGAAATCTGCTTCCAAAGCATCCAACCGTTGGATACACATGTCGACTTGTGACCCCATGCCGACAAGCCCTGTTTCCAAATCACCAAGTCGTTTTTCCAAGGTCCTATCCTTGGATGCATCACGATCCTTCTTTGTTTTACGAGTGTCACCTCGTCCACGGTTCTCTTCGGTAGCAATTAGTTTGCTTGCATCGGTCGCCATCTCCTTGAATCGTTGGCTCTGATACCACTTGTCACGGAGTTATCTTTCTGACTCACGTGCGGCGCTTAGAATCCTTCTAAGTTCAGCCTTTGACCCGACAATAGTAACGATTCTTGACAACACGAGCGGAAGTTGCAAGTAAACCAAATATATATTGTATTGCTACAAGAGAAGATTACAAGTATGCTTTACAATGTACAAGACAAGAGCTTGTAAGTGAGTGTGGTGTTTGGAAATGTGTGTGCAAGTGTTGATGTCTTCCAAATGAGCCCTTCTACACCTATATATACTAGTTGCAAGGTATCTAGATCATTCATGATCTAGATCCTTCTTCCATAATATCTTACACATATGTTATCTAGATATTTCTAAGTGAAATATCTAGATCTTGTCTCTAGATCCTTCTACCCATGATCTCTTGATTATGGTTGTTTTATATGGCTGATTCAAGGTGTTTCTAGATGGTTCATGACCTGATTTTCGTGATCCATCCAAGCTCCCAACTTCCAGCCATGTTGCGGTTCCTTTCTTGCGCATTCTAGAACGTTCCGGGGCTGCACTTGATGTCCACATTGATGCAACGTTTTCCAGCCCTTTCCGACAGCTTCTAAGGCTCTTAGGGGCTGATTTAAGACCCCTTAAACATGCCTTGTCCATCCCGAAAGTTGTAGGCTGATCCGGAGTCTTCCGGGCAGCCTTTGATGCCTCTAGATGTGTCCGGAACCTTCCGGATTCCGAGAAAAATGATTTGTGTTTAGGCGGGTCGTGACAGTACACATCTATATATACAAGCATTCTTTCTATTTATATAATTGTAAGACTCAACTTCACTACTTTTATACAATCATTCCTTATATTTTGAATTTTAGTTTTAAGATGAGATCAAAAAAATTTGTTGTAAGTTGTATATACTTTGGTCACCAAGAATAAGAATTTGATCTGATCTATTTCTTTTCTTTTACAAATGGTCTTGCATATATGTTGTTTAAGTTTTTTTTACCTAAGTTATGAAAACACTTGCTTAAAAATGTATGCGATAAGAATTTGCTTAAGGATTATGTAATAAGAAGTCGCTTAAGAGTGTATGTTTTACCTGGGTTTATATCATAACTAACTTCTTTTTTAGACTTGTATAGAAAAATATAAAAATCTTAATTGTCGAATTCATTCAATACCATAACTGAATTAATAGAAGGATATGATATTGTGCTGATTTTCTCTACGGTATGATTTTTTACAAGTGATGTGTTTTAGCAAATGTGATGCATCTTTTGTTAACAATATGTGATTATGATTGTATATAGAATCGAAGATAAGGGAAATGATTATGGTTCTTAATAAAGTACTCTTATAATGTGTATTGAGTTTTGGCTTTAGAATGTCTGAATTATTTGCTTACTTTGGCATTGAAATTTTGCTTTGCCCACTTTTGACTCATGTTTGTGTTGATTAACATTTGTGAGAAAATCTTCTGACCCAACCTCGAACCTCTCATTTTATGATGTTGGAATTGGTTTGTTTAACAAGTATATCTGTAAGTGTTTTTAACTTTTGATCATAATAATATGAGCTCCTTGCCAATCAGAATGCCTTGCTTTTATAAGGTGGTTCATTTGTTTTTTGATGATTGTATTAATAAGTTTCTTCAAGAAGGTATGACATTACTCAGTCGCGGCCCGCGGGAGTGAAACTGGAAAAAAGGTATGAATTTTGATAACAAAAACCGGTCTATTGGCTTAATCTCATTGTATCAAGTAACCGAAATGTTAAATATGCAATCTAATATTCCAATGAGCCAAAACAAAACAAATTGCACACTGGACAAGTATAAAAGGAACAAACTGCACAAATTTTCGTTCATGTTGTTCATTCATTTCTGATTCATGTAGGTTTTCTGTATTTTTTTTTACTTTTACTATTACAATTTCAATATAAGCGAATATAATATTTTCTTCCGTTCAACTCCGTGGGTTCCACGGGTGCTAACCTAGTCTATAATAGGACACTTCACTTAAAATGTCATTGTATTTTTTGTTTAGAATTTGTTTTAATAATACGGTACATTAATTAGTTATACTTAGTAATACATAATACTTTATGCAAGGAATTGATTTTAACAAGGGTTATTGGATTTAATTACCTTCAACTATTGGTTATTGGTCGTTGTCACCTTCAAGTATCACTTTGGCCAATATAACTCCCAACTAAACACTTTGGTGTCCGTATCACCAAAAGTTAACAAAAAAATAACCAAAAGTTAACCAAAAATGACTTGAATTGGTTAACTTTTAGTGATACGATGTCCGTATCACCAAAAGTTAACAAAAAATTAACCAAAAGTTATCCAAAAATGACTTGAATTGGTTAACTTTTGGTGATACAGACACCAAAGTGTTTAGTTGAAAGTTATATTGGCCAAAGTGATACTTGAAGGTGACAGCGGCCAATGACCAATAGTTGAAGGTGATAAAATCCAATAACCCTTTTAACAATACCGTCTTTATTTTGCAGGGACGTTCTGAAGGTGCACTTGCCGAATTAGTTGTGCTATTATAATGAGGTTGAACAAAAAGTTATTCTAATCGATGACAATAAATTAATCTGATAATCAAGCTAGCTATCACTATGTTTTTGATAACAATGATGTTTATAGCACCATGTATTATACGTGTTGAATTATATGAACTTTTACCATTTGGTGTGCTCGTATTTGTTTCAAACTACAAGTTATAGATCGTATTTGCTAAATTATGAATACTATATAAAAATATAAAAATGATAAATGTAAAAATAAACCTTGAATGTTGTATACACATTAAAAAATATTTTGAGATTCGCAAAATGTTTTTGAGGCTTTCATATACTTTGTTTTTCTACTTCAACAAATATTTATTTTATAGAATATTTAACTTATATTCATATGTAATTTTTTTATACAGTTTGATATATACATTTCACGTCTCTATCAGTATAATACACAGGCTTTAAACTAGTATTGTAATATGATATCGTTTGTAATTTTTTGGAAACTAACAAATGATTATCATAATATCATGGGTTATTGGATTTTATCACCTCCAACTATTGGTCATTGGCCGCTGTCACCTTTAAGTATCACTTTGGCCAATATAATTCTCAACTAAACACTTTGGTGTCTGTATCAGCAAAAGTTAACCAATTCAAGTCATTTTTGGTTAACTTTTGGTTAATTTTTTGTTAACTTTTGGTTAATTTTTGGTTAACTTTTGGTTAATTGTTTGTTAACTTTTGGTGATACGGACACCAAAGTGTTTAGTTGGGAGTTATATTGGCCAAAGTGATACTTGAAGGTGACAGCGGTCAATAACCAATAGTTGAAGGTGATTAAATCCAATAACTCTAATATCATATATGGTGACGGTTTAAATTCTAGGATTGTGTTTTCTTTGCAACAACTTAAACTGAAAACTTATTAACATTTTATTTAATTCTTTTTAGACGTTAAATATTAGAAACCGTTAACATATTAATTATTGAATCCCATTATCCGTTAGTGAAGTTAATATCGACTTTATATAGCTCAATATATATATATATATAGGGGAGGGATCAAGAGAGAACTCCATATTAAGTTGAGAACTAGAGAACTAAAAAAAAGGTATGGATGGAATTTTTAAAGGAGGGGTAAAATTGGAACTTTAAATATGTAAATCTTTAAACATTTCTATCTTTTGCATACATTAAGTTTTTTAAATTTTTTTTGCACCATTAGATCAGGAATTTTATTATCTTTCATTTGAGTATAAATAACGTTATAAAAAAATAATTTTTCTCGTTTTTTTTACTTTCAATACTACATATATGTAATATACGATACCGTATGTTTTTAAATTGGGGAAATGAATACGGTGTTGTTATGAACCTAAATTACCCAAGAAACCATCAAAACTACATACTTTGATAAAATATCAAAAGTTCAAGGGCATTGATTTCGATGACGTTATCACAAAAAAACAACATTATCATGCCTCAACTCCAAATTTGAATTTTCTCATATGATCGTATTGACATTGCTAGCAATAACTTGGTTCACGTTATGTGATGTGGTATGAATATGTGTAGCATGCGCATATCATAATACCAATTATATGAGTCATGTTATATTAATTTGTTAGTTGGAATTGAGAAGCCAAATTGAGTTACGATCGATTTTTAAAGGGCGGATAATATTTTACTAAAATGAATGACGATTATTGAGTAAATGAGAAAGAGAAAAATTATGATCTAAGAGGAGAAGACTGAGTCGTCCATTAACATTGAATAAAGATCAATGAGTTATGTTTTCTAATAAAAAAATTTAAGTTAATCTATCAAAGCTATGTAATTTTAATGGTTTTACGTGTAACTTAGGTGCATAACATCACCATATTCACTATCCCCTTTTAAATTTTATAGTATTGCATATATGCAGTATCGTATACTACATATATGTAGTATCAAAGTACTACATATATGCAGTATATGCAATGTTGATGCATTGTTATCTTATAGTTTGAATTTCTAGTTTTTTTTACTTTTTTATGATATTTATCATTGGTTTATTAGTTTATTATTATCTTTATGTTTAGACATAGTATAAGTATTGGTTTTCTTTTCATTTGCCATAAGTTTTTTAATATGAAATCTTATGAACTTTGTTATTGGTTATTTGAGATCATATGTACACTTTAAATAATTATTAGACTCTTGAGTCATTTGACCACTTAATAAATGCATTAAGTACATTGATACTACATATATGTAGTATCAAAAAAACCAAAATGTGATTTTTAAAATTGTTTAATGTAAATAACGTATGAAAAAGTTAGTAACGTTTAAAGAAAACTATAATCAAATACAATATCGTAATACTACATATATGTAGTATGAAATTTAAAAAAACGAGAAAAAAAATATTTTTTATGACGTTATTTATACTCAAATGAAAGATAATGAAATTCTTGATCTAATGGTGCAATTTTTTTAAAATAATATTAACGTATGCAAAAGATAGAAATGTTTAAAGATTTATATATTTAAAGTTCCAATTTTACCCTTCCTCTTTAAAATTCCATCCCTTTATATTTTTGGTAGTTCTCTAGTTCTCAACTTAAAATGAGTTCTCTCTTGAACCCTACCCTATATATATATATATATATATATAGTGTTTTAAATATAAAATTTAAACCCAAATAAAAGACAAATGTGATTCGTGGTCGGTAAAAAGAAAATAGCTAAAGAACAACAACGTTCGGGGAGAATAAGCTCATTTTGTTCAATACTTTTAACTAGATTTTAGATCGGGTCGCGCATTGTAGTAGTCGGGTCAGTCGTTCGGGCTTACGTATGTGACTTTATCACTGTGTTGATAAGAAAAAGTATCAGGTCACGTATGTCACGGCATCATGCCGTTATATGTCACACATTAAAAGGCAAAGAGAAGTCAAAACGATAACCCAGTTAAATTCGAAATATTAAAGTAGTATTATATGTCAAAATAGAGTAAAAGAACAAAGTCGAAAACTCATCAGGGGCTAAAATGTCAATTATTAAAAGTCGAGAACTAAAACCGTAAATACCTAAAAGTAAAAAAAATAGGATGACACGTGGCGACACATGTTACCACTTGAGTGGCGACAAGGTAACCGACCTTCCTTATTAGGAATGTTATAAATTTGCTTATTCTTATACCTTTATCAACGTATTATAAATGGGGATAGTAAATACGAGGCTGTTACACATGTAACTTAAACGTGAAACCTCTCAAAACTACGTAGTTTTGATTCAAAATAATCTAAAAATAAATTCTTTCTCCAATCTTATTCTACTCTATCTAATATAAAATAATAATACGCAAATTAACTTAAATCTTAAATACAACAATCTAGCTTTTTTATTCAACTTTCTTATTTATTATAATCTATCAAACTTATAATCCTAACTTCAAATTCGTATTAAAAAGCATACATAATCGGTAGAAAATGCAGACATCTTTCGAACTCTTAGTTTATGGAGAAACGATGACAGTTTTCATTCCCGATGTATGATGATGCAAGTTCTTATGTATTTGTCTACGTAATATTATTTAGATTCAACAACAAGATCAAATGGTTTAAACGTTAATATTCTACTTGATATGACTCATGATTCATTAAACAAATATATTTAAGTTTTAATTTTGAAAAGTATAAACATATATGAACGGATAGAAACGTTTATATAAAGAACAACATTTGTTGCTTTTATCATAGTAAAAACACTAAAAATGAAATATAAGGTTTAAGTTGTAATTTTCTAAAAATTTAAGGAAGTGTACAACAAGTAAAAACAAGAAAGTGAGAGAGTATGAATAGCAGCACCTAAAAGAACATTTGAAATGTGAGAGGATTAAAGTGAAACACCGATAAATTTAACTTTCTTTCAAACAAAGTAGGAGAGAGGAAGATTCATACATAATTAATTCATAATCTATTCTCTCAAACATTTTAGCTTTATATTTATGACTAGGTTAATACCCGTGTGTTCACACGGGGTTGAACGGTAAAATATATATATATATATATATATATAATTATATATCAATATACTTGGTTAATATCT
Source organism: Tagetes erecta (assembly GCA_030867185.1). Taxonomy (NCBI): domain Eukaryota; kingdom Viridiplantae; phylum Streptophyta; class Magnoliopsida; order Asterales; family Asteraceae; genus Tagetes; species Tagetes erecta. Next base: position 66,473,012 of record CM061486.1, read on the forward strand.
ATTTGCATGCATGAAATTAATGTTTGCCATTGTTTAATAATTTTGGATGGATATCAAATCTTTAGCCATTAAAATGAGGATAAATGTGGTGGTGACACATGGCGCATTGTGGTGATATGTGTTAGCAATTTATTAGAAGAGGAGATGTTTCTTGGATCTCCTCTCTTGAAATTGCTTACCAAAAGCTTCAAAAAAGATTAAAGGATAACACTATCTAATTAAAATCGGTCTTCATTCGTGATCTAAGGTTTGCATCAATTTCGCCCGTTCATGGTTTGCATTTGTAGTTGGAATTTCTGAGTTCGCTCGGTTCAGTTCGGTTTGGTTTTTACCCTCCACCGACACCGAAACTGAGGTGGTCGGTTTTCAGTCTACAAAAACTGATCGGTTTTAAGTGTTTCGGTGTTTGGTTTTTTGCAAGGTTTCGGTTCGTTTTTCGGTGTTTTGGTTTTTATTTTATTTTTTTGTTTTCCCTCATCTCTACTTATTAACCCATTAATGCTTAAACTTTAGAAAACTTGTACAAAATACAAATGTGAGACTAGTAACAAATAAGAAAAAAATACAATGTATCAAATCCAACAATACGAGTTGATTCTTTGTTAATATCATCAACAAGATGACAACATGAAACAAAACTACAAAAAAAAAAAGAATGCATATAACATAATCACTTAGTCAAATCTATTATCTTGTAACAAAAACAAGTTGATTTTTTATAGATGTCAATGTTTAACTTAAAACCAACAAATAAAACTAATCACTATCTTAGTCAAATCTATTATCTTGTAACAAAAAACATGATGATTTTTTATAGATGTCAATCTTTAACTTAAAACCAACAAACAAAACTTATGCGAGAAATCTTTCACTTTTCGATAATCACTTTCTACGTGCTCATTACCTCACTTTAGGATAGGATAGTCCATTTAGTCCAGTCGTTTTCATCTCCAATGGTAAAGTCTTTATGTGTGTTGTTTCCATTTAACACATATAAAAGTAACTGATGTGGTCTAAATTATATATATATATATATTTATATAAATATTTCTTTTACTTTTGGGTTACTTTTGGGTTACTTTTGGTCGATTCCTACTTCGAATTGATTCATACGTTTAGTTTGATGATTTTTAAGAAACCACAAGTAAAAATGAAGTAATTACAATTGTTTAAAAGTAATCGAGATTTTCATGAATTAGAAATCATGTGCAAATTCACGTGAATGTGTTAGTCAAAACATGTATATAAATTAAATTGTTTAAAATGTGATATTTATGTGAAAGTTTCATCTAGAAAACAAAATAAATGAATTCATTCGAATATAAATTACATGTGGCTAACAATTTGATCTTTATGTTAAATGGGCAACTCACGTTAGTTTTAAAATGGCAGCATTCAAGAAAAGTCCAAAAGAGGCCCACATAAGTAAATTTGCAAAAAAGACATCGCACCCAATTTGATAGGAACTGACGGTAATAATTAGAGATCAACGGCAGAGAGAAAAAAGAAAAGAGGATTTGAAGCCATTTAGAGATCAAGGATCATCTGTTAACTTGAACGAATTCTTTAATTCTTTTGTAATTTTGTTCCTTAATCATGTTTCATAATTTAAAACTTGTTTGTGTTTTTATTGTTATGATTATTGGCTAGGCTCTTTAAACCGCCTAGGCCAATGATGAATTAGTTGCGTTGTTTTGCATGTTTTGTTGGGTTATGTTATGATGTTGGGTTGTTTTATGATTTAGTAAAATATCTCTTTTGATTGATTGATGCATTATTACATATTTGGTTTGATTTGGTTTAATAGTTTCACTTAGTTCTTGATGAATGTCTTTCTTATAATAGAATTAAGTTAGGTCGCGGACTGTTTGTTAGTGACTAGTTTATGGTTTAGGTGCAATAAAACCATAGGAATAATTAATTGGATCAAACTAATAAGATGTAACAACCTCAAAAATTAAAGTTTTAAACTTTATTAACTTTTATTACTTTGTGATCCATAGTATTATTTTACAATCAAATAATTATTTATGTTTCCAATCGACAAGAAATCAAACGTCAGTTACGCTCATTAGTACGGTTATGCATTAAACTTAAAGTTGAGAACAATAATTTTTATAAAACTTAAAAACACGATTAAAACGGTAACCTTAGTTTTAACCCAAAACATTTATACAAACTTATAAGATCATATTATCCTAACCAATACATATTTACTAAACTCATAACTAACTCTTATTAACTAATAAAACCTTCTAATGTAAACTTAGTAACTAAATAAATAGAACTCACTATATATAACCAACAAAGTATCTAATCATCGAACTCAATCAATTAAACTAATTACTTATTATATAATCAATTAAAATGGCTACCCTATTTCATCCAGAACTCTAGCTAGGCTGATGAATATGTTTACTCATAAGATAAAGATGAACACAAATATTACACCTCAATGTACACATGTAGCTTCATCACCAAAGAAACTTATTCATTCACCACCTAACCCTCATATTCATCACTAGTTATCATTATTTACCATCCATGCATATCGAATGTTCCCCAATTTAAAAATCGATTGGGCCATTTATTTAAACACACATACTCAAATTTGTTATCCCTCTTTATCACACACATACACGTAAAGTATCTCATTGTCACCATCTATAACCATATTCCTCCTCCCCTTGCAACCATCATACACCACTTCTTATTCACACATACATCTGAAATAACCCCAAGCCTCCCTCTATCTATATATACATCTCAAGACCTTAAACAAACAACCTTCTCTTCACCACTAATGACTTTAGAGTGTAACTAATCATCTGGGTAAGATGGGTCGTGGTCAAAGCCGGTCATACTCTAGCCAATGGTCAAACGGTGGTCAGACAATTACAAGGCGAGACCGAGTCGGATGCGAGTAGGTTCGAATGTACGAAACCAGTGATAAGGTATATTTGCACGTTTACGTGTTCGTGTGAATACATATTTTTATTATCAATATATATAGTGTATTGAGCTCGGAATAAAATGATAATAATATACGAGATATAAAATAAAGCGTCCAACATACTATTTATTTTTGTAAGAAATATCGTATTAACTATTCTATATATTTACAATGATAATTTCAATACGAAAGTAGTCATTAATTAGACACAAAATTGTATATTTACTAACAAGTTCACAATTTTAAAATACTTATGACTTGTTAGTAGATCACCAAATATACATCGGCACACCAAATATACATACACTATCAGAGATATATATGTATCTATAGTACGGTATTAATTAGTTTTGGTATAATTAACGCATCAACACATACATATATCTTACTTGAGATATATAATACTAACGTTTTTGGTGTAACCATTTTCTTAGCATTTAATTAACATAACTCTACATTTAACAGTGATGATATTATTTTACTACTATCAATACTATTATTACTAGTTTCTTTATTTAAATAAGAATAATATATACAAAACATATGTATATACACGTGAAACTGAAACAACTAATTATTTCATTGGAACACATGTATACATATTCATAGTATACAAATCAACTAACTATTAGTCCTGCTACACAAACTACAATTATTTGATTAATGTTAGACATGTGTATTACAACAATATAACTCATTTAAAAATTTATATATGGGTGCATGTCTAACACCAATAATACAAGTTGTACAAGTAGTTGGATTCTATTGAAAACAACAAGCACTTCGACAAATATCAATAATCTATTATCGTATTTTAACTAATATAAAGAGCTCAACCCGTGTAGTTGATAATGTTACTTTTTTACTAGAAACTGATGACAGGTGTGTACAATTAGGATTACATTAGCGAACACCTCTACATTATAGCAAGCTAAGCTCTCGACACGTAATAATAATTGTAAGAGAAACAAGGTGAGTTTCGTGGCCCATCTTCTTAAACTATTTTGGGTGAAGAGCATACTCATTTTATTAAACTTTATGATGCTTCATTGTTTTTACCCAACTGTCCGTTTTTACACAACCATTAATTCTGGATGAGCCGACGGATCGTATGGGTAGTACTACTTGGGTAATCCCCCACGCACAGTGCCCTTTGTAAAGGAAACCAACTCTGAGACCCGTTAGGTTTTGAGACCTACGTGGTCGTTGCGTGCATATTATCGCGCATGTGCATACATTTGTGACAGTTATTGGGTGTTAATATTCGGGAACTCAATTCATATTAGATGGGGATTGGGTGACCGGGTACAGGTTTGGTTGTTGACTTATTTAATTTGCATCATACTTGTTAAACTCACACATATTTTTAAACCTGCGAACTCACCAACTTTATAGTTGACATCTTTTAGTATGCTTTTCAGATGCTCTTATTGAAAGTAACATCAGATTAGAGCTTGGTATTGCTTTCGATACATTCTAGAAGACTTGAGTGGAACCTAGAAGTCGTAGACATCATACGCTACAAGAGAAGCTAGATTCAACATCTAAGTTCTATTTTTGGGATAAATATTTATGTAAATCTCATTATTTAGTCAAATAAATGCATTTATTGGATTAAATCCTTAATGAATAATAATGTTTCCGCTGCTTTGATTATTAAATACCATTCAGTTACTTTAACGTAGTATATAGAGTCTGTGGGTCGACACCCGTACTTACGTTCATTATATTGCATTCCACCGGTCCACTGCCGGTTGTGTGTGAAATAGTCGTCTAGTCTAGGTTTTATAAATTTAAAACTTAGGTGTTTTTAGTTGTTTATTTTATATACATATTGCACGCATCAGTTACATACATATGTTAATATTCAGGAGAAAAAATTAAACAAAAACTTATATAAAAGTATCAGTTCGGTTCAGTTTGGGTACTCTCACTTGTATAACCGACACCAAACCAAAATTATTGGTTTCGGTTTTTTTCGGTTCGGTTTGATTGCTTTTTGGTTCAGTTTGGGTTTTTCGGTTCGATTTCTTCGATTTTTCAGTTCTGATTCGGTTAATTCGGTTTTCTGCTCATGCCTTAGTTGGATGACCACAGGGTCTTCGAACCCTTGTGTGACACCAGACAAATTCAGGTTAACCTCGTTAGCCAAACTATGTTAATCTCGTTAATACAATTATACTTTTCATTTAATTAGACGAAGTAAATGTACAAAGTGTTACACAAGCGTACACATGAAACGATCACACGAGTTATTACCCAGGCGTTGGTGAATTTAATTGATGCAAACATAATAAATATATATCTTAGATAACTTCCGAGTAATTACGTATTTCATCGGCTTTAACCTTTTGTGAAATTCGGTAAATTTTATGAAACGAAAAATTATGTTTAAGACGGATCTTCATTGTGTTTACAAACCTCTTTTAAAAGTAGCCCATGGATCATCTATGTGATCCATGGATGCCCCAAAGCCCACCATCTTAACCTAACTTAATAATTTTAATAGAAAAACTAAAACCCTAATCCTATTCTTTTAATAAAAAAACGACATATAGCTTTCTTCTACCCTAGAACCTACGGCCAACACCAACATACCTTCAATTCTTTGATTACGTGATTTCTTGTTCAATTGGTGGTTTGGTTTCTTGTTAATTAAAGTTGTAAACACAATACAAGTAAGTTTCATTCCTAAAAACCATATATATGTTACGAAATTGTGAGAAAAAAACCCTAGTTCATCCAAATTTGTCAATTGATGATTTTGTTGAGGAGTTGGATATTGATTTTGGGTTTATTTGATGTTTTAGTGATCTAATAGTTAATTGAACCCATGTTAGTGTTTTTGTGAAATTAGGGTTAATAGGAAGTCATTAGAACTTGACTTTGTATGCATGATCATGGTGAAATGTGATGAAATATATGTTGATATGATGATTTGAATATAGGTTAATTTGTTGCTTATGAAATTTCATGTTCGTTTTGCCATGTTACTAAAACTAGTAACTTTTTCATTAGGGTTCATGGGAAAATGCATGTTGTGGACATCTAATAGTTGTTGTGATGATACTAGCATGAGTGTATGATGCATTAGCTGAATTTTGGTAATTTGAATGCGTAAATCCGACTTCGTTTGAGATGACTTTCTAATTGTGGAAACTTTTCGTCATGAACGTTACACTAGGTTGCATGAGTAGTAGTTTTGAGGATACAAACATGAATGAATTGTGTATGGGAGAATGTAGGCAACTTTGTGAATAATAAACTAGTTCTTGAGTTGGAAATGGTATCTAAAAGTGTTGTTTGGTTAATGGCTCGTTTGTATGCACCTAATTGATGAAAACCTAGAATGTGGTGTTCTAGTTAACTAGGATGCTATGAAGAAAGTGTTGCTATGTTATTTGAAACACAAAGACATGTGGATAGTGATGTGTGTCTTGAAATGATCATACATGCTACATAATTTTAAGTGGGAAACTAAAAGTGTTGGCGTGTGCTATTGTGTTGTGCTTCATGGTATGATTGGTGTGTCGTAGTTGATGTGCATATTGAAGTTTGGAAACCTTTAGGATGTTGTTTTGTGAAAGCATGTTCTAAAAATCCTACTTTCCTATAAGGATACTTTAATGAAAATAGAAATTAAATTCTTTGAATACGTGTCTTGTGAAGTGAATTGTGAACCCAATGTGAACAAGTACTATTAATGGAACATACTTACACTTAATAAATCACCAGCGGGTCGTGGGTCAACTCGGGTCAACAAAAGTCAACTTTGGTGAAAGTTGGTCAACAGTCAAACTTTTCAAATCGCAAGTAAACAATTGAATTGTTTGGATGCTTAGGGTTTTTACATACCTGCACAAACACACACTTATAGACTTATCACGTAGTAGGAATGTCGTGTTTGCTTTTACCTTGCTGATGCTTGTAGCTATGCACTCGAAGGTGAGTTCACTGAACCTTATTTTTTACTACACTTACCTTTTATGGGAGGAAACACGTACAATTACTTTTAAAGATTTAGAAACATAGTATGTCGCATGTCTCGTTAGAGTTACTCTTACTGTTCATGAAAGTCCTCATGGATACCTAGTTGACCGTTAGTATTAGGGAAATAGCTGGGGAATTTTGAGTAGTACTACTGGGTTTGACAAACCCCACCTGGGCTAGTCGCGCTAGCACGACAGATGGACTTGTCGAACGGGTGTTAAATTGGCCTAACATACTTACATGTGCATCCTGCTGGGATGTACTACAGGCAAACTATACACGTAATGTGTACACACGCCAGCTTCGGTCAGATATATTTGACTATAAGGACATTTGCAGTAGACTAGCTACCTACACCGACATGCTTTATTTATATTTCTGCTTGTGAACGAACTTACTTGATTTTGTACCTACTATGTGAACTCACCAACCATCATGTTGACACTTGTTAGCCTTTCACTTTTACAGGTCATTGAGGTACCACGAACTTAGGACATGACACGGAGTCATGGCTTTTCATTTAAACATTTTCTTGCATTAAAAAGCCTGTTTTGAGTTTAATGGCTATTTAGACTGTGTTTCTCATGTTGGACGCGTGTTTTGCGCATTTAGTTTTCATTTAATATTTTGACATTACATTTCGATTACGCTTCCGCAAACTTTTAAACGTTAACTCTGTATTAAATTTTCTCATTTAATGAGACACGTATGTTTTAAATTCATATAGTGTCGTTTGGTGTAACTAATGATTGAGATCCTAGTTTGTGAGTTTGTCACACACTAAACGGTAAAACTCCGTTAGTGGATTTTGAGGGTGTGACAGATTGGTATCAAAGCCATTGTTTATAGCGAACTAGGTTTGCATTGCATTCTAGACTATAACCGTACACTGCATTAGTTGTACTTGTGTGAATTTATTTGTGACTCATATACATGTGATTTACACATGCACACGCCTACACTAGCATTACATGAAGTGACCAGCTTGTATTATGTGACAGTTTAGGTCTATTTTTTTAGTGAGTTGCTCTGCTAGTGAAGTTTGAACTTGGTGTGTATTTGCTAGCTTCTCAATTGTTCATTGAAGTATGCATGAGAAATGTTTGACCATGACTTTGTTCAAAAGTTATCCCGCTTAGGCCAAATATTTCTTTTTGGGGCTTTAGTTGAGAAATGGTTACATTTCATTATAACTTGAAACTTGCAACATTATGGCAACAAACTGGTGTCGTACGGAGCCTAAACAACACACTTTTGAATTACCTACCTTATTATGACAACCAATCGGCAGAGACCGATGCCTAAGGTATAGAGGTACATGAGCAACAGTAATGGATTTTGTCCAGAAACTCATTCATAGAAAGGTCTTGACTTGTTAGTCATGCGACCTGCTATGTGCTATTACACATCACTTATTATATGATACATTCGTATGCTATAACGTGTTACTTAATATGAGACATATTATTAAATGTAACATGTCACTTATTATTTGATGTTATCGTAGTTCATGCGCATTTGTACACTCACATTGTGTTTAGACTAGTAGTTTTACACTATACCTGATATATGCGATCCATAGGTACATCACACTAATAATTTGTTAGTGTCTTACAAATGTAGTATGTTTGTCTCCTACTTATAGGTATACCATACACTTCTTATACCCATTCAATACTTGACATGTGATAACAATACTATACAGATGCATGTAAATCAAAAAACATAATAAAATGTAAGATTAATGTACCTGATGGGAGACAAACTTGGGTGATTGTGTAAGGTAAATTGACGATTACGAGTGCGTAACGTAATGGTGAATTTACAGGTACATGATGATCCTTGCAAAATCGGTCATGTGAGTGATACCTAAAAAGAAACACAAAAGTGAAGAACCAATCAATACAAATTCATCTGAAACAAACATCCATCTCTAAATAACGCACCGATATCAAGTCTATGCTTGACTGAACCCATAAAATTCATCTATGGATGGTAGAGAGTTACAATACACCTTTGATGGCATATCATAAGTTTTTCTTTAAACTACATACACTTTACCTTATACACCTAAATTAAAGATAATTGAAATATTTCCTTGGTGACACACAAATAAGAACTAAGATGTATGTTGACAAACCTGATGATGTTTCTCCCTTAGTGATGATGACTCATTGCACATATAATCCATCTGAATCCACCAGTTGAAACATTTACCTTACTAAAGTCACAAACTTATGATACTTAATGGGATGCTTTAAATTCTGGTCAGTGTACTACGACCTCTTGCCAAGTGCCGGTAACATCTTAACATAATTTTTCAGCAAATGAATGTTAAACAAACCCTATAAAAAATTTAGTATTCCATGAAGGAGTCTCATAAAGCTAACAACTTATTCGAAAAAAACCTCTTGTTGGTATGATAAACTAACCACGCAATATTTCCCATTCAAAGTCACTCGTGAATAAATCCATATCGCTTAAACATTCATGTAAAAACCTCGTAACATACCAGGCTCGTTCTTGAAGTACTTCACCTAATTGTACTCTATTCTCAATTTCGCTTCTCAATTCTTCAAGATAAACAGAACTCCAAGTTTTTTTTGATAATATGTTACCCAAAAATAATTCTGGCTCATGATGTTCCTACTATTAACGATGCACCAACGAACCACACATTTGGTATGCATACATTTCGATCTAGTTGGATGATTCGCTTTGATCCAACACTCTTGTAAATGTGAATTCTCACACCCAATCTACATCTCTACTGTTGTAAAACACGTTTTAGGACTAATTATTTTTTTTTCTTAAGAAAATTTACTTTTAAAACATTATCTACATGTTGTCCATCTTAATATATATTTAAACTCCTCTACTCAATTATTCACGTAACTAAACCAAGTTAAGCATTGTCAAAGTCTCGATTTGTGATTATTCACATTCAAACCACATAAAATTCTAATACATAACCGAAGTTACCATAGATATTATAACGTTTCAATTTCACTGAAAGTATATTCTATTTATTTCCCAACCCCTTTGAATGACTTAGTAAGGTAGGCAAGAATGTTAGTAGGTGACAGGTACGCCTTCAAGGTGCTTGTGGTGCGGTGGTTAGCTGCGGTACACCCTATACATAAACACTAATAGTACATTGGGCGTGGGACTTGAAACCAAGCCAATGATTAATCTGGGAAACTCTAATATATCATTTTCATACCTTTTAAAAACACATAATTCCTAATAATACTACTCAATCTATCATTCATAGGGTAACCTGCTATGTACTCAGATAGTTATAACTTTCATACATCCTTTATTCACAGTAATAACAAAAACCAAATGTTTCGGAACTGACTCATGTATATAAATTGTGATTTCAAATTCATTTCACGACGCTAAGAATTCTCGTGATGGTTACCACCGTCAATAACGAACCCCCAGCACCAGCTAATATTCTGAGGGAGCTTTATCCATTATGGTCCAGGATAACCACTTCCCATTTTGTTTTCATTCCTAATACACCTTTGTATTTTCTAAGAAACACAATATTTGATACTCACGTTATCATTTGATACTATATACGTCTGACGTCCCTTCTTAGAAGCTCGATTATTCAATAATTTTCATATTAAACTTAATTAGCTTCCTTGATCAAAATTGTTTTAGTCGCTACGTAAGAAACTTTAACCTAGCTGTTCTAACCTGTGAATGTCCTAGTAGAGGGAACTATATAAGTATTGATGATACTGAAGCCACACGACACAAGTATTGATATAACATGAGATCCTTTTTCTGAACCGCTAGTGAACTTAGAACTCTAGACTTTAACCGGACTGCTATACCTCAACGTCTTTTATATACTCAAATGGTGAATCTAAACACTACTGTATGATGAATCCTGTTATAAAAATCATGGCTAGAATCTTACTGTTTGAACCTGGAACACGTACCTAATATGTTATGGAACTAAAACTATAAATATTAAACTAGACTACAACTATATATTCATAAAGAATATCCAAAAAGTGAATCAAATCTCCACTTAATGCCGACTTACGAATCTCATGGAACCTCCCTCTATGAGGAAATGGTTTGTGTATCATATACTCCCCCACACACTTGTAAACATTACTGTAGGGTTCAATTTAGAATAGGTGCCCATAAGAACACCTGTTTTCGGCTATTGTTGTAGGAATTATAATTCAGAAGAATTCAGAATTACGACTATAAAATAACTATGTACTTAGTACTGCAAAACCATAGGATTTAAAATAACATGCATTATACTCCAAAGGATTAGAAACACCTCATTTGACACCGACTCTCTTGTTTTAACACCAATTCAATACGTAAACTTTGATAACATATTACCCTATGTCATATAAATGTTTTTTTTCCTCTCAATCAAAACCAATGCTATAATTATCGAAAATAGAAATAATTATTAAATTTCTTGATCATTTTTACTTAAAACATGCACATTTGAACATATAAGTAGTTTCATTGTTTATCCTTCTCAATCTATTCATAGGGTTTCTATGACATCCTTGATGTTTGTGTTTTGACAACGCTCCTTTTAATAAAGCCAATTACCTGCACACAGTGGATAGTTTATTTCCTCTCTACCTCGTACACATGTTGTGTCAATTTACGATCTATAATAATCTTTGAATTCTTAAGTTAAGACCCAATCCTCGAATATCTGAATAATAACTCAAACTCATGGATCTAAATCTCCGAAACATCCTGCATATAAATAGCCTTTTATAAATCCTCACTAAAAACATTAGAATCCCAAACTCGTGATACATTAGACCATTTGAAATCCCATAGAGGATTGGTCTTATAGCTTATCGACTAGATCAATTCGAAGAGATAAACATGGTACACAACGTTATGACGTCTCAAACCTAATCAAGCTCTTACCTGATGGAACACTCGTCGTCCCACTTAACGAGGTTCGAATCGATGAACAACAACGTTTCACCGAAAAATCGGTTGAAATTATGGACAAAGAATTCAACACACTCAAACACAGTTAGATCGCTATAATCAAAGTTTGATAGAACCTAAAGCGTGGACTAGAGTTTACGTAGGAGTGTGAAAAATATAATAACCTACAAACATCCTTAACTATTCCAAATGACAACGTCTAACACCAACGCTATTGGCTAATTTTCGGGACGAAAATTCTTTCAACAAGGGGATGATGTGACACCCGAGAATTTCGGGTTAACTCCGTTAACACACTCCGTTAGTTTCCCGATTCAGTCAGATCCTACATTTAATTAGGTTCATTAAACGTGTTAATTATCATACAAGGTGATTTAAAAAAAAATTCAAATACTATGTTTCTAGTAAATGGGCTCAAAGGCCCAATTACGCCCAAAACTCGATAAACAAAGCACATTAAAGGGCCAATACGTTATAACGTACATTAATCTCATATAATAGTAGTGATTATGCCTTATAAACTCATAGCAATTCAAAGAAGTTAATCACACTACAAACAAACTTCTTTAACTGCGAGACACGAGAAAATGTGTATTTAATCAGATATGATGTAGCAACTCGGAAAATTTTCTTTTCATTTCAGACCCTTTTACCGACCGTAACTTCCGAGTAATTACGTATTTCACCGGTTTTAACCTTTTGTGAAATTCGGTAAGTTTTATGAAACGAAAAATTATGTTTAAGACGGATCTTCATTGTGTTTACAAACCTTAGTTAAAAGTAGCCCATGGATCATCTATGTGATCCATGGATGGCCCAAAGCCCACCATCTTAACCTAACTTAATAATTTTAATAAAAAAACTAAAACCCTAATCCTAATCTTTTAACAAAAAAACGACATATAGCCTTCTTCTACCCTAGAACCTACGGCCAACACCAACAAACCTTCAATTCTTTGATTGCGTGATTTCTTGTTCAATTGGTGGTGTGGTTTCTTGTTAATTGAAGTTGTAAACACAATACAAGTAATTTTCATTCCTAAAAACCATATATATATGTTACGAAATTGTGAGAAAAAGAAACCCTAGTTCATCCAAATTTGTCAATTAATGATTTTGTTGTGGAATTGGATATTGATTTTGGGTTTATTTGATGTTTTAGTGATCTAATAGTTAATTGAACCCATGTTAGTGTTTTTGTGAAATTAAGGTTAATAGGAAGTCATTAGAACTTGACTTTGTATGCATGATCATGGTGAAATGTGATGAAATATATGTTGATATGATGATTTGAATATAGGTTGATTTGTTGCTTTTCAAATTTCATGCTCGTTTTGCCATGTTACTAAAAATATTTTTTATAGGGTTCATGGGAAAATGCATGTTGTGGACATCTAATGGTTGTTATGATGATACTAGCATGAGTGAATGATGCATTAAATGAATTTTGGTTATTTGAATGCATAAATCCGACTTCGTTTGGGATGACTTTCTAATTGTGGAAACTTTTCTTCATGAACGTTACACTGGGTTGCATGAGTAGTAGTTTTGAGGATACAAACATGAATGAATTATGTATTGGAGATTGTAGGCAACTTTGTGAATAATAAACTAGTTCTTGACTTGGAAATGGTATCTAAAAGTGTTGTTTGGTTAATGACCTGTTTGTATGTACCTAATTGTTTGAAAACCTAGAATGTGGTGTTCTAGTTAACTAGGATGCTATGAAGAAAGTGTTGCTATGTTATTTGAAACACAAAGACATGTGGATAGTGATGTGTGTCTTGAAATGATCATACATTCCATATTATCTTAAGTGGGAAACTGTAAGTGTTGGCGTGTGCTATTGTGTTGTGCTTCATGGTATGATTGGTGTATAGTAGTTGATGTGCATATTGAAGTTTGGAAACCTTTAGGATGTTGTTTTGTGAAAGAATGTTCTAAAAATCTTACTTTCCTATAAACGAAACTTTAATGAAAATAGAAATTGAATTCTTTGAATACGTGTCTTGTGACGTGAATTGTGAACCCAACATGAACAAGTACTATTAATGGAACATACTTACACTTATTAAATCACCAACGGGTCGTGGGTCAACTCGGGTCAACAAAAGTCAACTTTGGTCAAAGTTTGTCAAAAGTCAAACTTTTCAAATCGCAAGTAAACAATTGAATTGTTTGGATGCTTAGGGTTTTTTCATATCTGCACAAACACACATTTATAGACTTATCACGTAGTAGGAATGCCGTGTTTGCTTTTACCTTGCTGATGCTTGTAGCTGTGCACTCGAATGTGAGTTCACCGAACCTTATTTTTTACTACTCTTACCTTTTATGGGAAGGAAACACGTACAATATTACTTTTACAGATTTAGAAATATGGTATATATGCATGTCTCGTTAGAGTTACTCTTACTGTTCATGAAAGTCCTCATGGATACCTAGTTGACCCTTAGTATTTGGGAAATAGTTGGGGAATTTTGAGTAGTACTACTGGGTTTGACAAACCCCACCCGGGCTAGTCGCGCTAGCACGACAGATGGACTTGTCGAACGGGTGTTAAATTGGCCTAACATACTTACATGTGCATCCTGCTGGGATGTACTACAGGCAAACTATACACGTAATGTGTACACACGTCAGCTTTGGTCAGATATATTTGACTCTAAGGACATTTATTGTAGACTAGCTACCTACACCGACATGCTTTATTTATATTTCTGCTTGTGAACGAACTTACTTGATTTTGTACCTACTATGTGAACTCACCAACCGTCGTGTTGACACTTGTTAGCCTTTCACTTTTACAGGTCATTGAGGTACCATGAACTTAGGACATGGCATGGAGTCAAGACTTTTCATTTAAACATTTTCTTGCATTAAAAACCATGTTTTGAGTTTAATGGCTATTTAGACTGTGTTTCTCATGTTGGGCGCGTGTTTTGCGCATTTAGTTTCCATTTAATATTTTGACATTACATTTCGATTATGCTTCCGTAAACTTTTAAACGTTAACTCTGTATTAAATTTTCTTAACTAATGAGACACGTATGTTTTAAATTCATATAGTGTCGTTTGGTGTAACTAATGACTGAGATCCTGGTTTGTCACACACTAAACGGAAAAACTACGTTAGTGGATTTTGAGGGTGTGACTCCTTGCTTGGTCGCTTCCCATTCACAATTATGACCTTGCATGGTCATTTTTCGCTATTTATAGGCTTTTAAATGAACTTAACGAACACGAGCATTAGCATGTTTGTGTCTGTTCATTTAACTTTAATCGAACATGAACACAAACACATAATCAAACACGAATTTTGTGTTCATGTTCGTTTATTAACAAAGAGAAAACGTCCGTTTTAGTTTGTGTTCATTCATGTTTGTTTATTAAAAAGCTAAACAAATAATTCACGAACATAAATGAACACAGGCGGACACAAAGGTAAAAAATAAATAAATATAAACGAACATTAATGAACACAAACGAATAAGTATAATACATCATAAAACCAAAACACATTTGTAAATTAGTGGTTTAATTATACATAGTTCATCAAAATAGTAAGTCTACCAAAGTCATTTAAAATATTCCAAGAAGTTAACAAAAAAACTAAAAACAATAGAAAAACAAAATGTTCCACATGGAACCTTAATCTTCAAAAGAATAATATTGTATATGACATTTTTTTTTCATATGCATATGGAAACTTGTTTTTATATTTAAACGAACGGACATAAATAAACAACTAAACATATATGAACTTAAATAAATGAACACATATAAACAAACATAAACAAACGTTCGCTAACATAATTGAACAAACACAACATGTGTTCTTATTTGTTCGTTTAACAAAACAAGCAACATTTTTTGTTCGTGTTTGATCGTTTAGTTAAATAAACGAACACAAATGAACTTCGCCCCGAACAGTTCATGAACTGTTCATGAACGTTCGGTTCATTTGCAGACCTAGCTTTTTAAATCCAGCAAATGACTTATTTATAAGTTTGGTCCTTTTAGATTTGTAACTAATATAAAACTGTATTATATTTCATCACATGACAGCTTTGGTCCCTTCACAATAGTTCACATAATGGTTGTATTTATTTACTACTTGTTCTCATGAAATGGGGTGTTTTAAATCCACCATTATTCATGGTTTCATCCCTGAAACTAACCACCCTATTTAGATAGATTTTAACATAAAATCGAATATTATTGCATGTAGCATATGGTACCCAATTAAATCACACAAAGGGCTCATTAACCCGATTAAATCTATACCTACAATGTGGTATCAAGATAATATTAATCTTTTACGTATAAGGCGATGTGTATTATAACTCTTCTAACAACTAGTTTGGATACAGTAGCGTGTATATATATATATATATATATATATATATATATATATATATATATATATATATATATAGGGGACGGATATAATAGAAACCCACTTATATCAGAAAAACCCTAGAAACTCTTTAATAGCCATTGATTGGTTGTAATCAAAGGCTGAGATTAGAGGATGGTTTTGATTGATTATTTAATCAATTAACGGTACCGAAAGGGTATAACAGGAAGAAAAATAATCTGACATCCCTTGAACAACTACAAAGACTATGCTGACAATCAATGCATCAAATCCCACAAACAAAAAAACCCATTGTTTTTCTCTCTAGCATTCTTACTTTTAAATTCAACAAACAAAAAAACCCATTGTTTTTCTCTCTAGCAAATGCAAATATTCTGATCACTTTTCCGATCATCAAGCAAATGATGTTGAGTTCAGATCTTAAAACCAAGTAAACTTCGAACGTCAACAACCGCAACTCTAGATCTGCAGCAATGGCATCATGATCCTCAATCGTTGTTTTTTAGATCTGGGCGTCGTTATGTTTCATTGTTGCAGATCTAGATGTCGTTTCTTGTTCTCCGAGCAAACGCGAGTCTCGTTTTCGAGCATCATCATTCAAAAATCAAGGTTTGCTTCAGATCTATTGTAGAAGCTAGACATAAAAATGACAAGGTTTGCTTAAGATCTATTCAAAAATCAAGGTTTAAATGAAAATTTGAGGTTTTGCTTCAAATACGTTTATAATGATAACAAAAAAGAATCCACAGAAGTAATAAAGAAGACAAGTACTAGAAATAAAGAAGACAAGTACTATATTGGATTAGTCTTTTCTTTTCATGGCTTGGATTTTTTTTTGATTTTTTTTTCTTTTCATTGACGTACTCACAGATAAATTATATTCTATTCTATTTGAGTTTAAATAACTTTCAAAAAATAATACAATTAGCTAAAGTCGATTTTTCAAATTTCACTCACATCTTCCATTAATTAAGCAACCTTTATATATGTTTTTTCTTTCTATATATTGGCTTTTGGTATTATATGGCAATTTAAAGTGTTCACATGTTATAGTAAAATGTAATGATACAAAAAAAAAATTCAATATTTCATTATTTTTTCTAATCCAAATATGTAACATGATGTAACATATGTAACACTACGTTTGAACTAACATGTAGTTTTTTTTCAGTTTTTACTAAAATATGTAACATATGTAACATGGTCCAAACATAAAAAGAGAAGACATATGTCATACTTTTAATGTTTAAAAATGTAACTAAGTGTAACATAACACAATTCGATAGTCTCGTCAAAGAGAAAACCCGCTCCAAACGTAACAAAATTCTTGTTATTATCAACTCCCATAAAGGGAACAAAGAACATGTTATACCAAAAAAACGACAACAAATGTCATACTTGTAATGTTTAAAAAGTTTAACTAAATGTAACAATATGTAACGTTACAGATAAAAGTTAACACATATTAGGGTTGATTAAAATGTAACATAGTGTAACAAGTTTAAAAGTTAACAATAATGTAACATGGTGTAACAAGCTTAACTAAGTTATGGGACAAAAACTCAGTTGGTTATCAAAAATTGTAAAAACTTTATACAAGTTTACCAAATGTACCAAAGTGTAACACATTGTAACAAAATTAAAATCTAATACTGATAGCCTAACATGTGTAACAAAATGTAACGTGTAATTAAAAAAACGGTTCGTGAGAGCAGCAAGAGAAATACATTGAACGCCAAGTTACTCTAATCGTAATAAAGGCGGTTAATAGAATATGTAACACGATGTAACATATGTAACACTCGTTTGAACTGACAGTAGTGACATTTAAATATTTTTTTCAGTTTCTAATAAAATATGTAACACGATGTAACATATATAACACTATGTCTGCGACGTTCCATTTATGTGGCTCAAAAGATTAATGGGTTTCGGGAGTTTTTTCATTAAAATCAAGTTTTCATTCTATACATCTCCGTGATAGATATTATATTAAATAAAAAAATATAAGAGATAAATTATATTAAATTAAAAACTAGGAAAGAGAACATGAAAATGTCATTAGAATATTAGATGATATAGGAAATAAAAAAGCATTTTCCACTATACCTATATTTGTACTTTTTCTTAATAAAAATATCAATTAATCTTGACTTTAAAATGTAGGATGAAAACCCTAGAAACCCCACCATAACCCTAGAAAACTCTAGTACATTCTCTTTCATTGACACTAGCTGG
Organism: Tagetes erecta; assembly: GCA_030867185.1. NCBI lineage: Eukaryota > Viridiplantae > Streptophyta > Magnoliopsida > Asterales > Asteraceae > Tagetes > Tagetes erecta. The sequence goes on from CM061486.1 coordinate 66,491,533, forward strand.
TACGTTTGTTACACCTTGTTACACTAATTGATAGGTTTGTTAAATCTTGTTACATATTAACAAAAATGAATGGACCACGTGTCACTCCAGACATGTTACGTTTGTTACATCATGTTACATATGTTACAACGTGATACATATTTTATTAAAAACTGAAGGATTACGTTTGTTACATCGTGTTGCATATATTTTAACAAACTAAACTGTATGGATTACGTTTGTTACATCGTGTTACATATTTTGTTAAAATTGATAAAAAAATACATGTTAGTTCATACATAGTGTTACATAGTTTCAATCATGCTTCATACATGCTTCGTTTCTTGATAATCTCTTCATCTTTGATACAAAAGTTCCTTTACCTACAAAAAAGAAAGCTAGATGGATTAAGTGACAATCCAACAAGTTACATATGTTACATCGTGTTACATATTTTATTACATCGTCTTACATATTTGGATCGAAAAAAAATCAAAGTTACATATGTTACATCGTATACATATTTGAATAAAAATAAATCAAAGTTACATATTGTTACATATTTAAGCTTAAATTTAAAAAAGCAATAAAGCAAAATTACATAAGTTACATATTGTTACATATTTAACTAAAATTGAAGAACCTGTTGAAAACTAACCAATCCATCAGTTTAATAGATTTAATCATGTTGCGGTTCTTTTTAACAAAAAAATGCAAAACATATAGATTCTTTGTAACACCAATCCATCAGTTTAATAGTTTACGGCGCCTTAAACAGAGTTACATATTGTTACATATTTAACTTAAATCAAAGTTACATATTGGTATATATGTTACATCGTGTTACATATTTAGATTTAAAAAAATCAAATATTAATAAAAAAATGTTACTATTGTTACATATTAAAATGAAATTTAAAAAAACCAATAAAACAAGTTACACATGTTAAACCGTGTTACATATTTTATTAAAAACTTAAAAAAGTTACATGTCAACGCACATTGTGTAACATTATTAAAAAACTATTAAATTTAATGAAGACTGACTAGGACTTGTGTAACATTATGTAACATTATTAAAAACCATTCAATTAGATGAACACTTACAGGGGGCTTTTGTAACATTATTAAAAACCATTAAATTTAATAGCCATGATGTTTATAGGGGTTTTTTAACATCATGTTACATAACTGAAATTTAAAAAAACCAATAAAGCAAACTAACTGGTAGTACTATGTTACATCGTGTTACATATTTTATAAAAATCAAAACTAGATGGATTAAAGTGTCAGTCCAGACGGGTTACGTATGTTACATCATGTTACATAAAAATATAAGCCTATAAAATCCGATACATGAAGCATGATTGACAAGCAAATGCATAAAAATATAAAAATATGTTATTAACTCATTCTAATTTTAATTTCCATCAAACAACCAAACAACTATAAATCATATGACTTTCAATCAATTCTAAACCTACAAACAAACGCCTATAATTCATACTACATATTCATTAGAAACTTGACAGAATCCTGTGTTTTCTAGTATCAACTTCAATTCAATTTGAGAAAATCGACGGTTCTTTTGTTACTATCAAACATTACAGGCTTGAAAGAAAAAAACACAATCATATGACTTTCAAATTTCAATCAATTCTAAACCTACAGACAAAAGGCTAAATCATAATACACATTCATCAGAACCTTGAAGGTTAATTTAATGGACATAACCGCATGTTTCCTAACAGCAACTTCAATTCAATGTGACAAAAAAAGGCTTTTGATAGGAATTTTCAGTATAATTTAAAAAATCAAACATTACTTCTAGTTCTAAAACATATGCCAATTAGTCTAATTAGAGTGTGATAAACAAAAAATTCAAAGTTTATGAAAGAATGAATTAATTGCCCCTGATCAATTTCAAACAGTACCTATATTGTTTGTTGTTCAATCCAAAAAACAAAACAATAGAGATGAGAGTATTTACCGTAGATTTGACCGTCATGACCAAATCAAAACAGATCTATAAGTGACAGTGAAGAACAACGTTGTTCAGGTGAAGAACAACCTTAGATCTGTAACATTACAACGTCGGATTCGAAATCGAAATATTCAACGTTCTTTAACTGTTCAAAAAGCGAAATCGAAATCGAACAACGTTGTTTAACTCATCAAAATCGAAATATTCAAACAAGAATGTGATTTCAAGCTTCAAATATCTCACATTCAAGCTTCAATGAAGAAATAAAGCATTTGAATCAATTGTATAATTTTAAGAGAAAGAAAATGAGTAGAGAGAGAAGATTTTGAAAATGAAATGTTGAATTTTGATTTTTATCTCATTATTGTCAGATATGAAGTAAAAGGGTGGTGGATAATGTCAATTATACCCTTTTAAAGAAAAGACAAAATGGTGAAGCAAAAGCACATGTGGCTTAGTATCAACCACACAAATGGGTTTCGGGAGTTTTTTCATTAAAATCAAGTTTTCATTCTATACATCTCCTATATATATATATATATTATATATATATATATATATATATATTATATATATATATATATATATATATATATTAGGGGAGGGTTCTTTTGAGAAGACTAAATATTGCGAGAAGTGTAAGAAATAACTAAATTCTTCATTTTTTTCAACCAAAAACGTTTTTAACATACAAAAGAATGATAGAAATGCAATATTTATTCATTAATTTTGATATTCAAAAAATAAAATTGAATAAATTTCGTTTATTTGTTAAACCTACACATGTGGAAATCATGTGTAGGTCACATAACCTACACATGTGTAGGTAAATTAAAAACGCTAAAAATACATACGTAAAAAATATTGTAATGATTTTTTTAGTTTATACATTACACATTTGTATGTAGGAAGTGAATTTATTTAAAAAATTAAACTATTGATAAATTTTTTTAGTGATTTAAGTTTCTTCTTTGTCTTCTTGTAATATATGAGTCTTCTCAAATGAACATCCTCATATATATATATATATATATATATATATATATATATATAGAGCTGGAATATATTGAGAATCTTCCCGACATTTGAGAAGTTGAGAAGCCTTTCCACCAATCAGGAAGCGACACATCACCTCATCCAATATCTCTTTCAAGGTTATTTTCGTCATTTACACTTTGAGTTGCCCCATAAATCTGTGTTTATGTAGTTTACACTACTCCCCATGCCCGATTGAAATTTTTTTAATGTACTATTTTGTACCACTTTCACCAACTAGATTTGACACTTATCTTACACCATGGTTATAAACTTTTAAAACAACTTCATATTTCATAATCTGATCATCTTCCATTTCCATCTTTTCTCTCTATTTTCTTTGTGGCAATGTTGTTTGATGATGATCCTATGCACGGTGTCAGCCAAATCTACCATGATTTACGTAATATTTCTTCATCAATATTCTCTTTACGTGTTCGTTTCGTAGATCCTCCAAGATTTGTTATTCCCGAAGAACAAGACGATTTCATTCCGATCTTTGATGTCTTTCCCATGAACCAAGGTTTTATGTTCTTTTTTCTCACCATCTTATACATATGTTCATTTATTATGAATGCAAACTTCGTTTAATATTATTGCAAATGTGTTTTATGTACGTATCCTTTCACTAAATTTATCTTTTCTCCTTGGATCTAAGTTTCTATTTTCTATGGTGTGTGCTGTTGTGTAGTTTTTAGTCAATATCATGCACTATTTCCATATGATTTATTTCAAAAACATATATGTAAATTTTATATTTGTTTGTTCTAGCTATTAAAAGAACATATATTCTCCAACATCTCTTTAATTGTTAAGAACATGTTTCTGTTGTGTAGTTTAATATGATTGGAAATGTGTTTCATATTGTTTGTTCTAACTATTAAGAATATGTGTTTGTTGTGTAGTTTTCGGAAAATTTTCCATCAGATTTGTTTCAAAAACATGCATGTAATTTTATATTGTTTGTTGTAACTGTTAACAACATGTATTTTCATAATATTCTTCTATTTTCATATATTTATTTTATTTATAATAATTTTGTGTGATACAAGTTCTTATATTTTGCTCTTATTTTTTATTTGTAGATGTGGCTCTTTTATAATCAAAGATGAAGAGATGGTGATAAAGAAATAAAGAACAAGTTATAATTTTATATTATAGATGTGAACCCTTTCTAATGTCCTTTATCTAACTTAACTTCACAATATGTTTCATATTTTTTTTTTGTAATAATAACTACAGACATGGAACTATCTTTTATATAAGAATTACGTATTTTGAATGGATGATCATGCATTTTTAGCTTGTATTATGACATTACCTATACATAATAAAACAGTTACGTAATATGCACATTACATATATGTAATAAAAAAGTTATGTTATGTACGCTAGTCGGTTAGACTAATACTTTCCATATGTAACACAATAAATAATTTTTTTAAAAGTCATTTGATGTGACCATTCAATGACATTGCACTTTCTTTACTTAAAAGTATATTTCCTTTTCTTTCATGACACTTTTCAAAGTTTACATTAGTTGAAAAGTAAAGAGATGTGATGGGGTACTCACCTACATGCTTAACATACATACATGAAATTACATAAAAAATTATGTATTTTTAATTATGATCACAACTCAATAACAAAAAACAATAAAAAAAAACATGCATATTAGTATACATAATCAATACATTAAACTAAAACACACAAGCATTATCATCTTCAACAAATTAACAGAGTTTCAAACATATATTTAAAAAAAATCCCTTCTTCAACAAATCAACTCAAACATATAATTAAAAAAACTAATCTATGAAACCAAACGTCGTCGATGATATCCGTTACGCTAAACAATGTTTACTTAAAATCACAAAAAAAATTAAAATTAACCAAAGTTTATCACTAATGTACTTACACTATATATGATCGATGCATCCAAACAACTTACCTTCGATCCGTTCACCGTTATGACCGATTCCCCTTAATTTGAGTAAACCTTCCTCATTTTGAATTTAGAGAGAGAGAAACAATTTCTTTGTTTGCTAAATAATGTGACCGTGATTTTAAGTTTTATTTGTTAATATAAACACTTTATTATATTTGATCAGATTGTTGATTTGACAATGCCTCGACTGCCGTTTCATTTCTTAACATGGGTTCTTTTAAAAAGTTCTCTACCCAAACTACCCTTACATGCCTTAAAGCAATATAAAATACATATTACACATTATTTTTTAACTTAAAAAGCTGTAAAAATCTGAACCACAAGATTCATTCTGATCTATGGCTCACATACATCCTTAATTTTCTCAAAACTAAATGTTCTCAAAATACCCCCTCCATATATATATATATATATATATATATATATATATATATATATATATATACATATATACATATATATATACATATATATATATATATATACAAATATATATATATATATATGTATACATATATATATGTATATATATATATGAGGGATTTTCTACAAAGGGCCAAAACTCTAAAAAGACTAAGAAGGAATCTGGGGCGTCGGATTATGGTGTTTACGGTCCAGATTGACGCGGTGGCAATTTTGTAAATATTATGATGTTTTTAATGAAGCGATTTTTGGTTGCGGGGTATATTAGTCATTGTGCGTTTTCACCGTCGTGCATATAAAAAACACCATGCATAAATTGGCTCTAAAAAATAACACCACTCTGATGAAAAAATTACCTAATAAAAAACGTCATAAGTTACCTGCAATAGAGTAAACACTGAAGTCGAATGAAAACGTCATAACAATGATTAATACGTCAAAAACACGCCATACATGATCGGATGTTCGAAATTAAATAAATGAAAACGTCAAAACATTGATCGGGATGTTCGTAAATAGTAAATGAAAACGTCAAAAACAAACAAAAACACCATCGCTAAGAAACACCATGATTCAGTGATGAGAAAAGTTAGAAACGCCAAGAAAAGATATGTGAAAAATAAAACACCAAAAACGTCAATTGTTGTTTTCTGTGATCTGTACAAATGTAAAAAAACACCATGATCCGGAAAACCCAGAGCTCATTTGATAGTGCTAAGAAACACCATGATTCATTGCAGAAAAAGTTAGAAACGCCAAAAAAATAGTGTGACGAATAAAACACCATGTTGTTTTCTGTAACTAGTTCAAATGTTAAAAACACCATGATTCAGAAGATAACACCGGCCTTTCAAATGGAATCGATAACGCAACGTGTAAAATGACGATAACGCCCCTCCGCCTGTTTTTAACCTCATGGACACGTGTTTGATTGTTATTGCTTCCTACACTTCTTAGAGCTTTTAGCCTTTTTAGAAAATCCCCAATATATATATATATATATATATATATATATATATATATATATATATATATATATATATTCATTTTGTCTTTAAAGTCTTCACTTGAAACCCATCACAACATTTTTTTTATTACACACTAAAATTTTTTTTAAACATTTGGTAACCATACAGCAAAATAAAATTGTCTTATATCAAATATTTTAGTGAAAAAATCACCATTAAATTCACAGAAATGAGAAAGTCCTGACCACGTAAACATGACACATGTTTTGCCCAAAATTTCATATTTGACACTTTTAAACAAAACATGAATTTCAAAAAGTGTTACTCACTTTTAAGACGTTATTTAGACCACCTGGGTTTAAAAATATACATCTTTAAATTAAATAGTAAACTATCATTTTGGTCTCTGGTTTTGTATCGATTCGATCACTTTGGTTGTTATGTTTTTCTCTTGCTATTTTGGTATTTGGTTTTGTAAAAAATTGTCCTTTTAATCATTCCGTCAACGTTTTCTGTTAGATTTGTATTAAATGACAAAAATACCCTTATTTATTAAATTGTCATTTTGGTCTTTTTCCAAACAACTTTTTGCGATTTTGGTTATTTTCTCAACTTCTGTCATTTTGGTCATTTTCTCAACTTTCATCTTTTAAATCTTATCCACCTCAAGCACAGTCACGATAACCGGCCCCACTATGACACTCTCTTCCAGCGTAAAAATTATATAAAACATAAACAAAATGGTAAAGAACAAATTGCAAATAATTATTAATTAATTATCAGTTTGCTTATTTTATTACATGCCAAACTCAAGATACGAATCTGGTTACGCAAAACGCTTAAAGAAACAAAAAAAAAACATATCGATGACTCAATTAAAAAAGAAAGCGGTTGATTTTTAAAATATGTAATAATCACAAAAAGATATTTATGACTCCAACTTAAAACATTTTTGTTTATTAGCGTCGGTTTCAACATTGGATAGAAGAAAAGAAAAAATTATAATAATGTATTTGAACAAGTTAAAAAGGAACTCAAAATTTAATTTGTCTAAAGTTCCCTAAACGATTGAGTCGTCTTTGCTCCCTAAAGAAGGGAACAAAATGGGATTGCTTGGTAGTGATGGTCGGTTGGGAGGTGGGCAAGGGAAAAGATATTCGATCAATTCTAATATTATCAACAATCAAACTGTCATTTTGGATATTGAAATATAAAATAATTGTCATTTTAATGTTTAATTTTGCAAAAAATTATCATTTTGATCCCTAAAATATAAAATAACTATATTACCCTTGGATTTAACGGTTAAATTAAAATTTCCTAATGTTTAAGTGAGAATTGTCCAAGATATGATTAATTCTTTTCCGACGAAATATCTGTCCAAGGTTTGTGCACATTCTTAAAAGTGCTTAGTCAATACTAACACCAACTCTTAAAAGTTAAAATTTTTTTGTAATATATCATCTTTTTAATCGTTTTAAAAGATTTTTTCGTCATCTGTATTCTTTTCTAGATTCAATGCCTAAACTCGAAATGGACATATCAAGTTAATTATTGACAAGGACCGCATATATGCACTAACAAATGAAACATTTATAGCACATACCCAGTGGCGAACCATAAAATTTTTTCATTGGGGTCGCAATTTTGATAGGAATAATTTGAATATCGATATATACCATTTTTTCTATCTAAAAACTACATATTTTTGCAACAAATTTTCAATACAAACTTGTAAAAAAAATTTTCTTTCATTCATCTTTTTCTTTTCTCATTTTTTTTCCTAAATACTTGAAATATCATTTAGGAGTTTACCATATATTTACCAAAGTAAATAAAGTTTGGTAGAGTGGAGTTATACTACAAAGTCCAATTTTCCTAAAAAGTCTAAGAAGCCATGAGATTATGACATGTGGCACCCCCTTAAAATTAGAAGGAAGGGTAAAGATGGTAATGTCTATATATTTTAAGTTTCACCCCATTTTTTTAAACGTCCATAACTTTTACATACGATATTATTTTTTTTAAAAAATTGCACCAAAAAAACGAGCATTTTATTATCTTTAAAACGCGTATAATATTCATATATAAAAAACCAAAAAAAAAATTCACATTTTTCAGCTCATTATGTTATTTGTCAAGTCATTGTGTTATTTATTCATGTCATTGTGTTATAACACAATAACCTAATGAAATAACACAATGATCTGAAATAACACAATGACCTGATGAAAATATAACACAACCACCTGATGATAATTTAACACAACGACCTGATGAAAATATAACACAAGGACCTGATGAAATTATAACACAAGGACCTGATGAAAATATAACACAACGACCTGATGAAAATATAACACAACGACCTGATGAAAATATAACACAACGACCTGATGAAAAATATAACACAACGACCTGATGAAAAATATAACACAACGACCTGATGAAAATATAACACAACGACCTGATGAAAAATATAACACAAGGACCTGGTGAAAATATAACACAAGGACCTGGTGAAAATATAACACAACGACCTGGTGAAAATATAACACAACGACCTGATGAAAATATAACACAACGACCTGATGAAAATATAACACAACGACCTGATGAAAATATAACACAACGACCTGATGAAAATATAACACAACGACCTGATGAAAATATAACACAACGACCTGATGAAAATATAACACAATGACCTGATGAAAATATAACACAAGACCTGATGAAAATATAACACAACGACCTGATGAAAATATAACACAATGACCTGAGGGATATAACACAATGATCTGACGGATATAACACAATCTGAAAAATATAACACAATGTCTTGACTAATATAACACAATGAGCTGAAAAATATAACACAATGACTTAACAAATATAACACAACTAAATTTTCCACAATTTCTCACATCTCACTTGATTACTTAGCTAAAGTAGTTAATTTATTTATGTATTTCCTTTCTTGTACTTATGACCATCCGAACCATCAACTATGTTGATGGTTTGTGCAATGGTGAAACACTTGATGTTATAATATCTCAATGCTTAACTATAAATGACAATATAAAGAAATATATATTACTATTCTTCTAACAATAATTTAACCCAATACATGGTTAAATATTATGTCTCAAAATGGGCTGTGGACTGGGCATCAATTAATGAGTTTTCAAGACTGAACGGGGGCTCAAGACTTAAAATTTACGGGGGTCAATCAAGAATTTAACATATAAAAAAAAACTCACAGGGGGAGCAGGCGCCCCCAACCCACCTTAGTGGGTCCGCCCTTACACATACATAACCGTATATCAAGATACAAGATGCCTATAAGTCCATCAAGTTGTGTATTACTCATTGCTTACTTCGCTAGCTAGCTCCATATCATCATCATCATCATCATGTGTCGATTGCTGGTGATCGCCATTGCCATCTTGTGTTTTCAAACTGTTTCCATTGAGGTTGTGAACTACAATGGAAACATCCCCAACTTGATTTTAATACCATATTCCTGGACCAAGGTCAGTACATATATACATGTCATACAGATTGAGAGAGAGGGTTGGTTTTTTTTATATATACTAAAACTAGCTATATAAATGATATTAAAGGAAAGACTGATGCCGGCTCAAATAATACAAACACCGGAAACCTCCCGGTATGTCGGATCACTCCCCATGTGTTCTTAAAATTCCGGATGTGAATCGGAGCAAACCTCCCCCATTTAGATTCCCGAATTTTCTGACTAACAAAGTGGAGTTTAGTAAAATTGTTACAGATATGTAGGGTAAAAGTTTTTGTGGAGTTCACCAATTCAGAGTAGTAAAAAGGCTTAAGCTTCTTAAAACTCCTCTTAGGGGCCTGTTATTCAAGCAATGTAACTTACATAAAAAAAGTTACCTCCATTTGTAGCCTCCTTGATCAGACTCAAAGAGTGATTGTTGTTGATCCATTGAACTCTGAATCACATGCGAAGGAAACTGAGCTTCTTGCCCGTCTCCAATAAGCTGGTTTGGACGAAGAGAGATTTTTGAAGCAAAAAGCTAAAGTACATTGGCTTGCTGAAGGTGATGCCAATTCAACATTTTTTCATAATGCGTTGAAGTGTAGAAATCATAGAGCCCGGATTGACGTGATTGTTGGCACAGTGGTACCATTCATAAGGGGGGAGATGTTTCGAAAGCTTTTGTTGACCATTTTGTGAAGTTTCTAAGTAGTGAGGGAGATACAAATATTTTTATTACCCTAGATCTGTTTGGAGTTGTTCTTGACTATAGTACTGCTTGTGATATGATCCGGGTGGTCACAAACGATGAAGTCAAAAGAACGATGTTCTCCTTCTGTGATGATAAAACGCCATGGCCGGATGGGTATACTGCTACATTTTACAAGAAGGCATGGGATTTTGTGGGGAGTTTTATTTGTGTTGCCATTCATGACTTTTTTCGTGAAGGTAAGTTACTTATTGAGATTAATCATACTCTGATTGCGCTTATTCCTAAGGTTACTACACCATCTGTGATCATGGATTATAGGCCACTTGCTTGATGTAATGTTTTATTCAAATGCATTAACAAGATTCTAGCTGATAGAATAAAAGCTGGGCTGAGTACGATTGTTAGTAGCAACCAATCTGCTTTTATTCCGGGTAGGAGAATTTAAGATAATATCTTGTTGACTCAAGAAGTTATGCATAACTACCACCATGATAGGGGTCCCCTTAGGTGTGCATTCAAAGTTGACATTCAAAAAGCTTATGACACGGTGAATTGGATCTTTTTGGAGGAAGTCTTGTTGGGGTTTGGTTTCCATCCTATTATGGTTAATTGGATTATGGTATGTGTTACTACTGTCTCTTTTTCGCTGTTTGTGAATGGTAACATGCATGGTTGCGGCAGGGTGATACGATGTCGCCTTATCTATTTACTATGGTTATGGAAATTCTTACTTTAGTTTTGCATAAGGCTGTGCGTTTAGATTCGTCATTCAGGTTCCATAATAGATGTGAGAATTTACAACTAACAAACATTTGTTTTGCTGATGACATGTTCTTATTCGCTAGGGGTGACTTTAATACGGCGAATGTCATTATGGAGTCTCTTCGTACATTTTCAAGTATGTCTGGTTGAATCCATAGTAATCAGAAGAGCATGATTTATCTCTGTAATGTTGCAACCCAGACAAAAGCCAATATCTTGAATATCATTCCGTATGTGGAGGGCATGTTACCGGTTAGATACCTGGGTGTGCCTTTGATTGCTTCGAGGCTGAGAGCTAGTGACTGTCATGCGCTTATTGAGAGATTGGAGAACCGTATTAATGATTTGAAAAATAAGTCTCTTTCTTTTGCAGGCAGATGTCAGCTTATTTTATCTGTTGGCTCATCCCTTCAAGTCTATTGGTCTTCTCTCTTTATTCTCCCAGCACGGATTATGCAAGAGGTAGAATCTAAGACTTGGGATTTTCTATGGGCTCAAGGGCCTATGAAGAAAGGCAGAGCGAAAGTGCCGTGGAAGGATGTTTGTGTGCCAAAAGGGGAAGGTGGGCTTGGTATTAAACATGTTAGGGATATGAATAAAGCTTTGATGTAGTTTCATGCTTGGAGTATTCTATCTGATTGAGACTCTATTTGGGTAGATTGGATAAAAAAAATATCGGTTCAAGGGGCGCAATTTTTGGAGTATTGTTGTCCCTCGTGACTGCTCTTTGGGGGGGACCTTACAGATTAGAATAGTTATTCATGATCATATATGGTCTAAAGTGGGTAATGGTCACAGTACTTCTGAGTGGTATGATTTGTGGAATGAAGGAGGTCCTCTTATAACTTATGTATCTCCTAGGGATATCAGAAATACAAGGTTTCTCTTAATACTAAAATCGCTGATATTTATGTAAATGGTGTTTGGAGGTGGCCTAGTACTTGGCTTAACTCATATCTGGTGCTTAACTATGCAAGTCAGATTCATATTTGTCATGATGCTCCGGATCAGATTTTGTGGAAATTAGATACGACCCTACACTCTTTTTCAACGAGAGAGGTTTGGGATAGTACCAGATTTCGTGGTGTGAATGTGGAATGGGCTAATGGGGTTTGGTTTTCCCAATGTATTCCGAGACATGCATTCCTTTTGTAGTTAGTCTTGAGAGAAAAGTTACTTACTCAGGACAAGATTGTGGCATGGGGTTTGGAGAGACATGGTAATATGGACATGATGTGCTGCCCTTTATGTTGTAGGGCATATATCTCCCATGATCATTTATTCTTTGAATGTTCATATGCGGTGAAAGTTTGGGATGTGTGCAAGGTTTACGCTCACTTGCAACATATCCCTCCCAATAGGTCGGATATCATCATATGGCTTACTGAGGCAAAATCGAGTTCTATTTTCCATGTGATTGGTAAGATGTTTAATGCTGCAGCTATTTATTTTATATGACAAGAGAGGAATAATCGACTGTTTAAAACCAGAAACGCCCTCCTAATGGCTTAACAAAGGAGATTCGTAATACGTTTTGATATAGACTGCTGGGGCTCAAGTTCAAAAACACGGTTAGAGTGTGGGCTACTCTTCGTGAATGGAAGATCGGCGAAGGGAAGGAGTTGGTAGACATGGGCTGATTCTATGGTTTTTTAATTTAACGTTTGGTAGGTTTTAGCCTTTGTGGTTGATATTATGTTTCGCTTTGTGGTGTGTTTGTTTGTTTGGTTTTATGTTTACATTCATAAGGCATGTCTCATGTTTAAACTAGTATGGAACACTTCCATACTACTTGTTTTATTTGGTGTTGTTAATATATAGAACTACCGAGGTAACCATTTACAAAAAAAAACACTAGAAACGATGATGTTTGACTAATTCGGTTTCATTTGTTGTAGTAATGCATCAGTGACTGCTTTCGCTATATAGAGCGCCAACGATACAACAAAAAAACTCGATTTTGAATGCAACGGGTTTAATGCAGAATTATTAAAATTAAACGGGTTTAAAGCTAACTAAACCTATTATACTCTTGTGGCAAAACTTTAAAAAACCATTTAAACAATTTGTAGCAAGATTTGAAACAATCAAAACCAAAAGGTCACTATTAAATATCCCATGTCCTTTAATACAAAATATATAAAGTAAAAAAAATATGGCATGATTCAAAAGCATATTAAATCTACTATGGAGATGTATACACCAAAAACCCACTTTTAATGGAGAAACCCACGAAACTACTTTGTGTGGTTTAGATGATGCCACATCATTTTTTCTTCACCAATTTGTCTTTTCCCTGAGAGGGTATAATGGACATTTCGTCCCCATTCTTTTCTCCATTTCTGACATACATTGTATTTGAAAATTTCAACTTTTAAGATCTCTCTACTTATTCTCTTTCTTAAAATTATCCTCTCATATTCAAGTTTTAGATTTCAAACAAACACTACCATTAGAGCTTTCAGATCGTTCACGAAGATGAATATGTCATGGCTTGTACAACACACTACAACCTACAACGATCTTGGAGAAAAGGATAATGATTAACCATATCTTGTTGACAATGAAGATGATGAACCAGATCTGCCAAAAATGAGAATTTGTTGTGGTCAAGTTTACGATGAAACAGATCTGCAAAAAATGAGAAGTCGTTATGGTCGTCGGCGCAACAACGATCTACAAAAAACAGATCTGCAATCTTTGACAATCTGCAACAACGATCGTCATCCAGATCTATATGAAAAGTTGTTGGAAAGCTTCAATGGCCAGATCTGTGCTTTCAAACCCGTCTATTCTTCTTTTTGACGAGGTCACTGGTGGACTAGATTTTGAAGCTGAAAGATCCGTTCAGGAGGCTTTAGATCTCTTGATGTTAGGCGGATCAACCATCATAATTGTTCGTCGGCTTTCTCTTATAAAGAATGCAGATTTTATTGTTGTTATGGAAGATGGTCAGTTAATAAAGATTGGAACACATGATGAATTAATAGCCTCTGAAGAGCTTTATGTAGAACTTTTAAGATGTGAAGAAGCAGCTAAACTCCCTAGAAGGTAGACTTCAAACATTTGTTAGTTAGTGCATGTCAAAAGGATTTAGTCGGGCTGACCCTCTTTTTAGCTGAACTATTTATTTGGCACGTTCATATATTATAAGCAAACAGGAAATTTTACAGTTTAATGTTCAAAATCTAGTCCACCATTGATATTTGATTCTTTTAAATCCAAATGTGTAACACGATGTAATATATACAACTTTATAATCGAGATCTACTCTGTTTAAGGCGCCGTAAACTATTAAACTGATGGATTGGTGTTAAAAAGAATCTATATAATTTGCATTTTTTGTTAAAAAGAACCGTAGCGTGATTAAATCTACGACACAATATGTAACAATTTTTTTTTATTTTTTTGATAAATTGGAAGAATGCCTGTGTTTTCAGGCTGCAAATTCGAGTCAGAGCAAATATTACACATGGTTCTTTTTAATCAATTTGATCCAATCATTTACTCTATTTTTAGAACTTTGTAATAAGTTGAAATAGTAATGTATATATTATAGGCATATATTTTTTATGTAACACGATGTAACATATGTAACATGTCTGGACTGACACTTTAATCCATCTAGTTTTGATATTTATAAAATATGTAATACGATGTAACATACGTACTTTTTTATATGTAACGTATGTAACATGTTTTTTTAGGTAAAGGAACTTTTATATGTAGTTTTTTTCAGTTTTTAATAAAATATGTAACACGGTGTAACAATGTAACTCTACGCCTGAATTGACATGTAATGTTTTTTCAGTTTTTAATAAAATTTGTAACACAATGTAACATACACGTAAATTGTTTTTTAATTTCAATTAAATATGTAACATTATGTAACATTTTGATAGATGTAACATTATGTAGCATATGTAACATGTCTAAAGTGACACTTAATCCATCTATTGTTACATTAACTTATGGATTAAGTGTTACAAATTTTATGGGCTGACACTTAAAACGATTATGTTACATCGTGTTACAAATTTTATTAAAATTATAACTAGATGGATTAAGTGTCAGTCCAAACATGATACATATGTTAATTACATCGTGTTACATAGTTTATTAAAAACTAAAAAAAAGTTATATGCCAGTTCAGACGTAGGGTTTCATACGTTACATATTGTTACATATTTGAATCTAAAAATATATTACGTATTGTTACATATTTAACTGACATTTAAAAAAACCAATAAACCATAGTTACATATTGTTACATACATTATTAAAAATACATAATTTGATACGTAACATGTATATTTTTTTATCAACTTTAAAAAAATATATATTACGATGTAACACATGTAACATGTCTGGAGTGACACTTAATCCATTAAGTTTGTTTTTAAAAATATATTTAACATTATGTAACATACGTAATCCATTTAGTTATATTTTAAAAAAATTGTAACAGGGTGTAACAAACGTAATCCATTCAGTTTTTAATAAAATGTAACAGGACTTAACAAGCGTACCAGCTAGTTTTCGTTTTTTAACATATGTAACATGATGTAACAAACGTAACATGTCTGGAGTGACACATAGTCCATTTATTTTTTTAATATGTAACAAGATGTAACAAACCTATCAACTAATGTAACAAGATGTAACAAACGTATCAGCTAGTGTTAATGAAATAAAAAAAGTAGGAGAGAGAAATTATAAAGTATGTGAGAAAAATTATATTAAATAAAAAAAAGTATGAGAGAGAAATTATATTAAATTAAAAAGTAGGATAGAGAATATAGAAAAAGTGATGAGATGATGTTGTAATTGAGAGAGAAGAAAAAGAAAAAGTCTTTCCCATTATATCCTTATTTGTACTTTTTATTAATAAAAAAATCAATTAATCTCACCTTTAAATCTCATCCATTAATCAAAGTAATCCAAGGTTAAGATTGAGTTTTAAGGGTTTTTTCAATATAACAAGGTTTTTATTCAATCCATCCCCAATCTACTATTACTTCTCATAACTATTAAGTATATATATGTTGGAACTATTTTGTGTAAAAACAAAATATTATTTATTTTGTGAAAAAACAAAATAATAAATTGAATTGTTTGTTGTTTAAATTTGAATTCAAGGCTATGATGTTACATCTTTGACTTAAATTCATTTGATTATTCAACATAGCATTCAATTGTATGTTACATCTTTTGAGTAAAGATGACAATTATGTTTCAACTTCTTAGCTCACTATAAATACTAGGGTGAACCTAGTTGTGAGACACACTTGAACTCACTAAAACATGTTCTTGATTTCTCTCATTCTTCTAAAGTTCTTACAACACTCTCTTCTTCTCAAAATTCATTTTCGGGTGCTAGAGTCCTCCCCGGCTGTACATACAGCTTCGCCCGTTGTACCCTGGGAAACATTCGAGTTCTCTTGGGAGACTCGGAATTTGTTTTAAGGAACCCGTGTCAATACACGAAGCCTCGGCCACCTTGTTATTTTTCTTCTTTTGTACTTATTATTTCCTTTATTTCAGTTGTATTCTCGTATTGTAATTTACCACTTTATTTGATTTATGTATTGTAATTGAAATAATATAAGTATCTTTAATTTTATGCGAACGGTTCCTACAATATATAAGTTATTAACTAATAGGTATATATGGGTTATTGAATTTTAATACTTTTAAATATGTGGTATTGACTACTGTCACTTCTAACTAACATCTTCACTGTCACCACTCCGAACTTAACACTTCACTTGCTGTGTCACTTCGCTTTTATGCCACATAAGATAATAACGTCACGTGAACAAAAGTGGAGTGACACAAAAAGTGAAATGTGTAAGTTGAAAGAGGTGATAGTGAAGATATTAGTTGGAAATAATCACGACCAATATCTCATAGTTTAAAGTATTAAAATCCAATAGTTATTTAAAAATAGTCATTTATTCTCTTCCATAACAAACTACGAACTATGTATATCATCTCACTAAAAGCCAATCCAATTAATCACATGATCTAAAAATTTATCAGATTTTTCATATCTAAGTATGTGATTGTAAAACTTTACGTAATCAATCCTTTAACTGATTTAAGTAGCATCTCAAAGTTATTTGTGCATAAGGGAACCATGAATTTTCAAAAGGGGTCATAACAGTATTGTTTATACATTCATTCTTTTCTTCAAACCACGATTCAACATCTTCTCAAATTTTTTATTATTGTTTTAATTAGAATTTAACAGGTTTGACGAACTCTTGACACTTGATTTAAGTTTTTTTTTTTATCAAAATATCTATTTATAAGGAAGTGATTCTACTCATAGAAATCGTTGAAAATAATATAACCAATAATTTACAAAACAAATTATGAATCCTGATGAATATGTTAAATATTTAGTTTTTAAACGTATTTATATTCCTGTTACAATGTCTTTTTATGCCTTAAAAAATCCATCGGTATTAATCGGAAAATTAAGGAATAATTCTGAGCCATAAATTTTACAAAAGGAAAAAAAACAAAAAACCTAACCACCCAACCCCACCCTAAAACGCTAAAAACCCCACCCCATCACCACCTGATAACACTACCCGCCCCCCCACCCTCCTCTATAAAAAAAAAGTTCCGAAATACTAAACCCTCACCCCAATAAAAAAACACTAAAACCCCCTAACCTACCCCACCCAAAAATGCTAAAACCTCCACCCCACCACCACCCCATCCAAAAACGCTAAAATCCCCAACCCCACCCCCACCCTCATCCAAAAACCGAACTCCAATAGCTAAACCTAAAAACCGAACCCCGAAAACCTAACTCTAAAACTAAACCCAAATACCTAACCTTAAACGTAAACGCTAATGCTAAATCTTAAAGTTTAGAACCAAATACCCCAAACAAACATTAAAGTATACAGGAAAGACTTAAAGTAAAAGACAAACATAACGGACAATAAAAATGACTCAAACTAAAAACACAAAAGCACGCAAATACAAAAATAATAAGAATAATAATAAAATGTAAATATATGTACAAACTCTACATACTATGGGTTGCATCCCGAGAGCGCTTGGTTTTTTGAGTCCTTGGCCTAACTCATCTAATATCTTACTAGCCTGGAAAACCGAGGTACACGAGCTCCTTAATTTCCTCTACTGGCGCCCCACTAACTGTGAATGGTCCTGACCATCTAGACTTCAACTTACCCGAAGACAACTTCAACCGGAGTTGAATAACAACACCTAATCCCGACACTTGAAGGTTCATTTACCCGTCAAGTGTTGATCGTGCAATGTCTTAGTCCTAAGCTTACAATTAAAAGACTTTGCATAGGCATGATCTCTCAACTCCTCTAACTCGTGAATCTGGTGAAATCGGTTATCTTTAGTACTTAGTAGTGGACATGTCCAGATTGACGGTCTGTAATGCCCAACAAACACGATGCTCAAGCTCAACCGGTTGATGACATGCTTTCCTGTAAATCATCTTAAATGGAGTGGAACTAATCTGAGTCTTAAAGGTTGTACGGAAAGCCCATACTTTATTCCTTTTTTAGTCAGTTTTCTGCTTGGTGGACTTTATTCCTTTTATGGTTAGCGTCACCATTCTCGAATCTATTCTCATAAAAAGAGTCTAGGGTGTGCTAATTATCTTCCCTTTTTATTATAACCATCCTAAACTACAATAAGTTTTAGAGTCTACATAGGTCTTAATTTTCATAGTTAAGGTCTCTTTGTTTCTCATAAGATTATAACCCAGAAGACCTCCTGATTTAATTAAGTATATTAAACACTAAAGAAACTCTCAAAGCTAATTGGGTCACCAACAGATTATCAGTTAACACATTTCCTGTTATTAATTTTTATATTATCTTTTTGAAAACCAATTTCTAATTGTTCTATCATTTTCCACTTAACTGCAAAACAAATTCAAGGACATTTTCTAAAACATTCCAATTTTTTTGATTTTTTTTTGATTTTTTGATCTTCTTTTTACACTTTTAGACTCAACTCAACTACCTAAACTAGACTAAAAGATAGTCTTATATCCCCACACCTAAATGGATTTAATTTAGCTCAAAAGATATCTGACGCCTATGAGCTGTAAATTGTAAAAGTGAAAATCAATTTCTCTAAATTAAGTGATTTGGATTCAATTAGTTGTCGGTTTATTATTTAGAATTGATTTTAGTGTGAATTTGTTTAATAAAATCAGAGTTTATACGCACGAATTTGTTAAAACATGATTTAGTTGTCGTGATTAAGGGATTTGATCTAAACACAGTTGTTACTCGCATGCATTTTGAATTTTATTGTTTAGATGAATTCGAAACTAATAAGGAAAGGTGTTTTGATGGTTTAATTTGACTAAAGGTTATTAAAACCGGATTTGGGATTCCCCTAAGACTCTGTGTAATGGTTAATGCCCCTAAGGGGTATTTTCCGCCATGTGGACGATGACTAGGAAATGTGCATTATACTAAAAAGTTGCGTAATGGGATAATGCCCTGTAATCATTATTAAGAGAGAGAAGTGGGAGAGAGAGAGTGTGAGGAAGTGGAAGAGAGATATAGTCTAAAAAAGGCCCATGCGTAATGGTATAGAGGCGTTATAAAGGGCGTTATGGGGCTTTATCACGCCCACTACCTATAGTCTAAAAAAGGCCAGAAACTGGCCGAAGCACTTGCTTGAGAAAGGAGATGGGTCCAATGTTTAGGGTTTAAAAGCATATTTACATAACTGGTCCTTAAGGTTTTTGCTTATAATCATTTAATAATTAAAGTTTTAATATAAGTTTAAGAGTTGTCATAACACTCCCCCTCCCCACACTATCTTAGCTAACAAAGTAACTAATTAATAAAGCCTTATAAAGTTTATACAATTTTTTTTATACAAATATGTATTTTTTTAAGCTCATATGTTTTACGGAATAAACTTTATAATTTTATAAAGCTAAAGTTTATAATTTATAACTTTGTTATTTTATGATTAAACATAGTCAGGAGACCGAAAGTAACGATAGATCAAAGCTCAAATTTATAGTAATCATGCTGGAATGAAATCTGCTAATAGTTTTTTTATTAATAACAGTAGCACACCATTAACAATTACTCAACAAAGTTCCAATTAATGTTGCCATGACTGCACCGGATGTCATGTCGAATAGTCTCTATACCAGTCACTGGTCGGACCGTATTTAAAAACCAGTAGATGTAAAGATTTAGCTATCCGACTAAGGGGCTGTTTGGTAGCCTCTTATTGGCCTCTGAATGAAATGACCTCTGAATCGGTCAGAGGCTTGGTACTGTTTGGTTGCACCTCTGAACGGGATGACATCTGAATCGGTCAGAGGCTTCCCCTCTGAACCGTTCAGATTTGATGAGTTGCTGAACCGTTCAGAGGTAGGCAAAGCTGCTGCCGATCGAAGACGAGACCGATGGAGACGCAAGGAATGAAGCAGCGAACCTGGTCGGAACGACGATGAGCTCTGCAGACGAGAATGAATGAAGAAGACGATAAGTAGGGCTGGAAAAAAACGGTTGCGCTTTATTCACACACACATAAAAAAACGTTTAGGCTGGGCTTTATCACATACATATAAAATATAAAAAAACACATTCAAATAAAAAACTACCCTCGCACGGAACCGGGGTTTTTGGAGTTGCATTCATGTCTGCAGGTCGTGCGGGCGTCGCATTGTGGCATAAAATTCGAACCAAATTTACACCCCCTGCGCGCGGGTTGGTGCTAGAGTAAAATATAACATAAAAACTTAATAGTGAACTAAGTTTTGCATATATAAAGGCAACTATGGTTTGTCTCCACTCCTATGTGGGACAAGTGAAAAAAAATTTAGAATCATTTAGATGTCCAACCAAACAGCTCCTCTTAAGCATTCAACACTTAACCATTTAGACCTCTTAATCATTCAGCACTTAGGCCCTGTTTGTTTTTGCCTCTTTTCTCTGAAAATAGAGGAAAACGTCTGATTCGGTCAGACGTAATCAGACGTGGGGCTGTTTTTTTTCTGGCATTAAGAGGTTCAGCGTCTTAATAGCATCTGAACCAGTAAGAGCTTTTAGTGGGTCTGAAAACCTCTTAACCAAAAAAAACATACGTTTGTCTCCGGCCTCCATTAACTTCTAACCCGGAGACTAGGCTCCATCTCCGACGACTAGAGGTTCGTCTCTAGCCTCCACCTCTTAATGATTCAGATTTCAGACATTTGAACCACGTACTTCTTAACATTCAAATGTAGTATTCAGATTCAGACTTAAATCTCTTAAAAAAACAAACAGAGCCTTAATCAACCAAACTGCCCCAAACTTGACCTGAAAGAAATATTGGAATGAGCTTTGCATCTTTTATTATATATTAAAACTAGGTTTAATACCCGTGTGTTACACACGGGTTAAATAGTAATATTTATAAAGAAATTATAACCATTATATTTAACAATTTGTAAATATATAACATTTAAGAAGTTGGCTCCATCAACTTGCATGGTGAAAATTTAGCTAAATTTTACCTCCCAAACTTTCTATTATAGAAAAAAAAAATCCCTTCAAAAATTACCCCCTAAAAATTTAATTTATTAGATAGATTAAAATAAACTTTTAGTGTATCAAGAAACCCATGATTTGATTCACTTGATGTATCGAGACACACAATTGGATATGTACAGTGTATATTAGCAAACATCACTTTTATAATTCCTGTTTCCGTTTGTTTGTTGTTTGTCTTCTCCGATTTCATCATCGGATCTTTCATTCTCCCCGTCATCAATCACAACTCTATTCTTTAATTTTTTCAATGTTTCCCCATCTTTAATGTACATGTAAGATTATTGAAGGTAGCTTTTAACGGTTGGATATGGGTTGTCGGCTTATTTGAAAGCAGTGGCGGATCCTGAACACTTTCAGCACGGGGGCTGAAAATTACAAGACCTGAAAATTTTTTTCTTATCACTATGTTTCAGGTTATATGTTTTGGGTTAAAGATTTGATTCGGATCGGGTCAAACAATAACAACACTAAATGTCTAAATTTTTTCATTCAAACAAATGATTCAAATAGCACATTACACATATAAAAACTAGATTTTCATTAACAATTTTTTCCTCAACATCCTTTCTTTTGAAAAAAGAATGAAGAGTGTTCACCTTTCTCATGCTAAATCAACCTAAATTCAACATAAACTCAAGTTTCAATCAAATCTACAAAACCTAAAAAAAATTAAAAATATAAAACCTTAGATCCTGAACTCAAATTAAACGAACAAAAATGAAAGAAAACCAACCTTAGGTAGTTCGTTGCTGCTGGAGATCTGGAGTGCTACTCGTTGCTGCTGGTCGTTCACTCGTTCGTTGCCTGCGTCTTCAATTTTCTTCTGTTGAATACTTGAATGTGCTGTTCAATTTTCTTCTGTTGATGGCTGCTTTTTTTTTGTTTCACATTAACGGGTGGGTCATGAGATATGGGTAATGTGTAGTTGGGTTTTTGTGGCCCACTACCCAATTAAATTAATGGGCTAATGTGTAGTTTAGGCTAAGAATTTGTTACTTGTGTTTAAATTGTAATGGACTAATGACCCGAGTACCCGACTACCCAACTAGTATACGTGTCGTTTATTATTGACGGGGGCGAGCCGCAAGCTCAATATATATATTACACATGTAACTTTTTTTACACGGGGGCGAGATCAATATATATATAAACATTTAAAATATCGGGGTAAAAATCAGTACTTCGGGATAAAAAACGTGCTGGGGCCGGAGCCCCCGTTTGTCTCCCTTACGGTGCGCCCCTGTTTGAAAGGCACGGTTTGACCGGATTTTACACCGGTCCAACCGGCTGCCTAGGCTACCGAATACGGTGGTGGTGGGTGGTGGACGGTGGCGGTGGTGGTGGGTGATGGTGGTGGACGGTGAGTGATGGTGGTTGTGGACGGTGGGGTGGTGGTGGTGGAAAGTGGAGGCGGTATTTGGTGATGGTGTTTAACCTTCTGCAGACATTAGAATATCTTAAAAGTTGTTAATCCAAGTCTCTATACTAATAAAAGCTCGCGTAAACGTTTTATAATAAAATTCTTAGAAAAAACAAACAGTTGGCTTTGACATAAGAGACTATGCAATTTTTTGAAAAAGCAAACAACACCTACCTCTTTGTTTGATTAGAATCTTGTTATTAGTTTGTTCTTTTTTTCTCTGTTGTAATGCCGTAAAATCTTGACACCGATGTGTTACGTGTTAGAATAAAATCTTCCGTATTTTAAAAATATGTCCTTACCAACATCCTCATTTATGACACCTAAATGAAAATATCTCCTTTTTTTAATTGAACATCAAAATGAAAATCTCTACTAACACATTTGTTTTAACGGAAAGCTCTATAACACTCCCTAACCATATATCACGTCAAAATGGCCATATCAAGTTAACTATTGACAGCCATTAAAAAAAAAATAGTTAATTATTGACAAGGACCACATTTATGACACTAACAAATTGTAACATATTATAGCATATATCTAACGTTATTAAGATACAAAAATTCCCATAAACCATCACGTTGTATTACTCATTTTTTACTTCGCTATTGCGCTAGCTCCATATCATCATCATCATCATCATCGTCGTCGTCGTCGTCATCATCATCATGTGTCTGTTGCTTATGATTGCCATCGCTATCATGTGTTTTCTAGCTGCTTCGGCTTCATCAACCGGGAGAGTGAAGTATCTTCCGGGCTTTCAAGGGCCTCTCCCCTTTTATCTTGAAACCGGGTGTGTATTCATTCTAGCTACCTCTTTTGTTTTTTGGTTTTTAGAACAACGGTTGGTGTAATGGTCTAAAACAACTACATCTTTTGTGTTTTTGAAAATCTATCCAACTAATTCGGTTATTACGTATGTAAGCATTGTGTATGCATGATATCTATCATCTTATGCAGTTACGTGGGTGTGGGTGAGAACGAAGATGTGCAACTTTTTTACTATTTCATTAAGTCGGAGTCAAATCCTGAGACTGATCCTCTCATGCTTTGGATTACGGGTGGCCCCGGTTGTTCGTCCATCTCTGGCCTGCTCTACGAGATTGGTAGTTCTTTAGTTATGTGTTTTGTTTGTAATTTTTGGTTGGAAATACATGGAAAAATCATTTTGAAAAATATTGCAGGTCCATTAAAGTTTGAGGCTGTGAACTATAATGGAAACATCCCCAACTTGATTATAAGACCATATTCCTGGACCAAGGTGAGTACACATATACGTGTCATACAGATTGAGAGAGAGGGTTGGTTTATTTTATATATACCAAAACTAGCTATATACATTATATGTTAGTTAAAATTTAAGATTATATGTTAGTTAAAATTTCTTAAATAGCCGGATGAAGCATGAAAGGCTGAGAGTTGATATATACTATGATACTAGGTTTAATTACCGTGTGTTACACACGAGTTAGATAATAATATTTAATAAAGAAATTATAATCATTATGTTTAACAATTTGTAAATATTAAATGCTTAAGAATTTTAATCCATCAACTTATGCATGCTTGGTGAAACTTTCCCTCAATTTTCCACCTAAACTTCCTATTATAATCAAATATTTTCCCCATAATAATTGCCCCATAAAATTTAATTTTATTAGATAGACTAGGTTTGACACACGTGTGTTACACACGGGTTAAATAATAATATTTATAAAATCATAATCATTTTGTTTCAAAATTTATAAATATTTAATATTTAAAAATATTTTGTTTCATCACATCATGCATAGTATTTCATATCTTTTCTCTAAAACTTTCTTTTATAAAAGACTAGGTTTAACACCCGTGTAGGATACACGGGTTAAATAATAATCTTTATAAAGAATCATTATCTTTATAGATTTGTAATTTGTAATTATTTAATATTTAATAATATTGTTCCAGGCACTTTATACTTAATTTATTAGATAGATTAAAAAAATTACCCCCTAAAACTTTAATTTATTAGATAGATTTCCTCTAAAAGTTGTCATCCTTAAAACCTTGAATTATTATATAAATTGGTGTGAGAAGCGAAGAATTTATACGATTCTAAATCAACTAATAGTGACGTCCCAGTGTCATGTGCGAGTATTAAAAAATAGGCCCTTAAAGTTTTATTTGAATAGACCTGTCACATATCTGGATCCCCATTTTCATTAATTCTTCTTTTATGTCTCTTTTACATTTTTTAAAGCCGGATATTTTCCTATTCTAATAACTAAGTAACACATTCACATGTTAACATTTTAACTATTGCACATTAGATTTTGCTTAGGTGTCGTGCTCTAGTTCTATTTGATGAATAATTTCAAGACGGGTCATGATAAGCTCTATATTCAAAATAATTCGATATGTTCAAATTAAAAATTCACCAATTATCATGAATATCTCTTAATCTGATATGTTAAAATAAAAAATTTACCAATTATCATGAATTATTTCATAACCCGATGTGTTTAAATAAAAAATTTACCAATAGATCATCTTCTTTATTTTAGTATATGATTTTTGCTATAAAAATATTTGTAAATATCCTAACCGATTTAATTTGGGATATGCTAAAAATAAATTTGATACCTAAATTTAATTAAGGAAAATTGGATTTTAAAAATCATAACTTTCACCTGTTGGTTGGAAACTAATGTTTTAAAGTTTTTGATCAGGAGGAGGATACGAATCAGTTGATGTAAAAGTTACCTTGAACGAGTGCTCCAAATGATGAAACATCGCTTCAATTGATGTAACATTAAAGGTATCGTCAAACCGTTTAATCGTTTGGAACATCGGTTCGGGGTAAATTTTACATTAATCCATTCGTATCCTACTTCCGATCAAAAGCCCTAAAACATTAGTTTCAATTTCGAAAAAAACTTAACGGCGTTAGGTATTTTTTAACTGGGGCTCTTTAGAAAAATATGTTTGAAAGCTGGATTCTTTATAAAGAATTTTACATCAATCAACTTGTAATATACTTTTGATCAAAAACCCTAAAACATCGGCCGATATGTGTCGTGTAACCTTTATAGAGCATGCAAATTTTACTATTGTAGAATTATTTTATGGGCAAATCATGTTATATCATGGACTTTTTTCATCAATATATAGTGCCTAAGTGTTTACACGCGTGTTACAAGATCAAATACTAGGTGTTACATGTGTTAGGAAAGACATGAACAGTTATATGTCTTAAAATATCTCATATATACTTATAACGTGTAATTGTTATAACTCAAAAATCATTAACACCATTTGTGTTAGTCTTGTGAATTGCTACCATGCCAAAACATATTAACTAGCCATATGCGTCAAAATTTAGTCAAACAATCAAAGTCAAACTTGAAAATTAAGCCAACATAAAATTTAAAGTCAGCTAACTTTTTTGTGACGGATGTCATATATCATATCTTGGTTGTTAAAGTCTTGTAGCAACGTTGTTCTATTATACCTCTTACTAAATAAGATGTTTGTGGTTATGTTTGATCTCTAAACAGGTCAAATGGTAAAAGAAAAAAGTAGTTAAAAGTTAAATTGGTTGAAACTTGATGTAGTTTTTAAAATCTCATAATTTTGTTATAGAAAAAGAAATATTAAATAGTTAAATTGGTTGAAACTGAATTTTTTAAAATCTCATAATTTTGTTATAGAAAAAGAAATATTATAGAAGTAATATAATAGTGTAGGGTGATGGTTAAAGAGAACTCATTACTTAAAGACTAGAGAACTATTAAAAAAGAAAGAGTTTGAAGTTTTAAAGATGAAGGGTAAATTAAAACTTAAAATATATAAATCTGTAAATATTTTTCTCTTTTGTGAATGTTATTATTTTTTTAAAACAAGTTGCTTCATTAAATGAAGAATTTCATTATCTTTAATTTGAATATAAATAACATTCTAAAAAAAGAGCTAACTCGTTTTTTATGATACGATATGTAAATAATTATTTATAATATTGTATATATATGCAGTATAATACATATATATATATAGCATTATACTACTGCATATATGCAGTGCCTAAAAATTTAAAAAACTATATATTTTTTAATATAACAATATTATACTCTAGCTAATAATATTAAACTTCTTAAAAGTTTGGTATAATTTAAAAAAAAAGAAAGTAATAATGTTTGAAAATGCTATGTATATTAAAAAAAGATAAATTCTTTATTTTTCAACTTCAAATTATTTTTCTTATAAACCTACCTTAATACTGTTGTATGATCATTTATTAATTTTCTATAAACTAACTAATGACTATCATAATATCATATGGTAATGGTTTAAATTACAGGCGAGTGTTTTGTTAGCAACAACTTCGACTGAAAACTTCTTAACATTTTAATTTTTATATACATGTTAAATATTAAAAAGTGTTAACGTTTTATTTTTTCTATGGCGTTATGGCGTTATCCATTAGTGAAGTTAATATCAACTTTATAAGTCTCAGTATACAATGTTTTAAAATTAAAGCTTAAACCCAAATAAAAAACAAATGTGATTGGTGGCTTGGTAGAAAGTAAAAAGAAAAGAGCGGAACAACAACATATAGATGTAGGGAAAGACTCATTTTGTTCGATACTTTTGTTTTATTTATTGTTATACAATTATTGATAAGATTGTTGAAGGTTGCTTTTAACGATCGTATATGAGTTGTCGGCTTATTTCAAAGGCATGGTTTGACTTGATTTTACATCAGTCCAACTGGTTGCCTAAGCTACTGAATATCGATTTGGTCTGATCTAAAAATAATTATTAGCAAAGGTTGTTCGTCACTTTTCAACACCTTTAATTTGTCTGTAGTTTTTATATAAAAATTAAAGCCCTAATTTGAAAAGTATAACAATTAAATGGGTACTCAAAACACTTGAATGCAATTATCAGTTGTATTTGATGCCTTAACTTATTGTATCTTACTATATATTCTTCTTTTTATTGAAAAATAAAAGTATTAAACAGTAAAACTTAGCAGGCAGTTGCGTGGCCTTATGGACGTGTTTGATTAAGGGGTGCTATTTTGCTACGTGTTAGTTCCATACCAAATAATCATCGGTCTTAATCCGCATCAATGGATATTGACAGACAAAAAGAGTTTACCAAAAAGCTGTTGGCAAGGGTTTGAGTGGTATTACTATTAACGTATTAATATATTATACTACTAGGTTAGACCCCGTGGATATCCACGGGGTTGATCAGTAAAAAGTATTTATATGGTTTTATAATGAAAAAAATTAGTAATAGCAAAACATCAAATAAAATGTGCTACATATGAAAAGATGTGAAGATGAATATGGTGGTGACAAGTGGCATTGTGTGGAGGCAAGGGTTAGCAAATTATTAGAAGAGGAGATTGTATTGTATAAAACTCTATAACGAAAACTCGGTCTATTTTTCTTTTAATAGTATTTTTTGTATAATTTTTTTGTTATTTTTTTTCTGTTTTTATTTTGTATTTCTTTTAATTACCTTTACGACTCAGAACAATAAATTATGTTATTTAAATTTTTGTCGTTTCAACCTTAAGTCATTTTTATAACATAATCACCGGTGAATGTGTTCATTTGACCGGTTAAACTTAAACTAAATCCAAAAACCTAACTTTAAACCTAAATGCTAAAGCTAAATCTTAAAGTTAAAAATTAAAATTAAAAAAAGACAACAAAAGAATAGAAAATAGAAAAAAATGGGACTTGTATAAAATACATTGCATATCAAACTCACTATTAAAATTTTCTATAGCCTAGTTGACAGTGTACATGTACACGACGTGCAATGCTGTAAAATAAGAGTTCCCAGTTCCCTATTGTACTTTTTTATATATATAACTAGGTTAGAGACCCGTGTTTAACACGGGGTTGAGTTAGGATAAAGTTTAAATGTTTAATCAAACAGTTAAACTGAATAAAACTTTATATTAAACTATTTTAATTGTATACATCTCAATTGAAGTTACAATTTTTTAAATATTTCCTTATGTGAAGTCCAATAATCATAAAATATGGTTTTATAAAGTTTATGAAAACCAGAAATCCTTAATCATATCAAATTTGTTGATAAGATAGTCAAAGAAAAATTCATGAACCATAATAGGAGATGAAAAAAAAAATCTAAAACAAATTAAGATTGATGAACCATAAAATAACTTACAAGAGGTTGACAAATAATCAATCGGTACTAATAAAAAATAATTTAGTAATTTATTTTAACCAAAAGCTGTAAAAAAGATATTTTGAAGGTCATAAAAAGATTAGCATATACTTATCAAATTCAATACAAAGACATGGATTATGAAAAAAGGAACCGAACATGATTTAGTACACTTAGATACATTGAAACTCATATATGTTTTTTTACCCGTGCATCCATGCTAAAAAAAAACACAGACCATGAAATCAACCATTACCCCAAAAGTATGAAAAATGTAAAAAAACATAGAAATCATAAAAAGTAGTCTAATATACATTTGCTAGTATTTCATCAAACACCTTATGTGCATCATGAACCCCACGCAAATAATTCATGATGCATGTTTTAGAATAAGTAGTCAATGTAAGTAAGATGTCAATTTGAGCCATCACCAATGATATAAGTAGTCAATGTAGGTAACATGACTACATATACACTCAAAAGCAAAATTCACAAAATAGTTAACTGTAAATTAGTAAATTACGTTTAAGATTTCGTATTAAGAATATTCGGCCTAACTGCACCAAAGATTTGTACTAATTGTTCAATGTGAGTTTTGCTTTGAAAAATCCAACAATTGAGTCCCCAAATGAAGCATGATGTGTAAATAATGATTTACAAAGCGTGCATAGTCTATAAAAATAACCAATGCCCTTGAATACCAAAGGCATCTGAACACCACTTTTTGTAGGCCTTTGTATCCACCGATAGCAACAATACTCTTCAAGGTTAAACAACCTTCGTACACGGCAACTCCAAGTTAGTATTATCTGATTTTTTTAGTATACATGAAAAACATACAAAACTATTATTTGGATATTTTGATATGTAGCACTCTAAATAAAAGCATGTTTGGTTCCCGAAAACAAATGGGCATTACAAATACTCATTAATGTAAGAGATAGTATTCAAACTTAAATATAATCGCTACGTTAAGCTATTATAGTTTATAAAAGTAAATAAATAGGAGTACTACGATGCAAATAGTGAAACATTCAGCTTCAAGTTCAGAGTATATAAATACACATGTATACAAAATAGCAGGCTTTTCATCTTTTGATCACATGACAACAATTTCCATGATTTAAACTTCAAAAATGAAAAATCACGATAATTATAACCAAATCGATCCAAAACAGCACTATGGTTACAGAAATTTCAAATGGAAGCAAATCTACGCCCTGATCGTAACCGCAATCAAGTTTTTAACATAATCATTAGAGAAATAAATAAATCGAACATAATCCAGGTTTTGGACAAAATTATAATCCCGTATATAACCTTGATCGGAATCATAATCCAGGTTTGAGCATAATTAGATCAAACAACGGTTTTCAATTAAACAACGGTTTGGGCATAATCCAGGTTTGGACATAATTACGTTCGAAATCAAGCAAAAATTTCATCTCAAGTTCAAAGAAAGAACATGATGAATAATAAGAAACGAACATTAGACCTGAGTTGAAACAATATGAGGACCTTTGTATCCAATAGAAAGGCGACCGGAGTAAGAGACGGGAGAGATTGCATTTGGAAAAAAGTTGAGCATCGAGTTGGATTAGGGCTTCTCAGAGGATCTGCAGAAGTTTAAATCTCGTTTCATAGAAACCTTGTTTAAAAAAAACAAACAAACGAGAAACTTAAGGAGAGCAAGACACCTAAGCTTTGGAAGAATGATATAATGCCAAGCGTGTAATTATGGGGTAGCTATGCTAAAATATCAACACATGACAAGAAATAAGTTTGCTTTATTATATTTTATAGATTAAAAACTCTGAAAACCACTAAAACCCACTAAATCTACCTAATAAATCAAGGTTTTAGGGGACCATTTTTAGGTGAAATTTTTTGTTCTATAATAAGAAGCTTTGGAGGGAAAATTAAGTGAAATTTTAACCATGCATGAGTTGATGAGCTAACTTAAATATTAATATTTGTAAATCCATAACATAATAGTTATATTTTTTAAAAAAATATTATAATTAACCCGTGTGTAACACACGGGTATTAGACCTAGTATACTTATATGTAGAATATACCATATATAATATATGTTAAAAAAATTAAACAATTGTACATAGATACGTATACGTATTTCATGTGGTTTTCAATATTTTCAATTATAAACTTAGTTTTCATTTAAACTTAAACATATATATATATGTATGTATATATATATATGTATGTATATATATATGTGTGTGTGTGTGTGTCTTTTTGGCGTTTGATCATGTTAAAAGATTAAATATTTCTTAACTATATAGAAAAATATAGTGAAAGATCAGTTACAAGGTTCAAATCACTATAGCTAATTTGCCTTTCACTATTTTTTGAGTAATATAAAGTATAAGATATCAACAACTAAAGCCGTAAATTAACGAACATATTCCATAGCAATGAGATTACGAGGTCCTTATTTCCATTAACAATATCTTCTTTATATTCGTCAGTTAATGGTATCTACTTAAAGACGTTTTTAGAGAAATCTCTCACACAACATACTAGCTTAATTTGTTTTTCGATCATCTTATGGAGCAACCACTTTAAGATCGAGCTATATGATCAAAATTGAATACAAATCAAATTAAAACAAGAACAATTACTTCAACATGCACTTTTGTTATTTGAAATTCTCAAACGATTAGAAAATCAGGAAAATGATTATCTAATTGAATTGTGTGGTGGTACCTACTAATCCCACCTTCCTAACATTTATAACAACAATTCAAAACCAACTGTTACAACTCAAAAACTATTTTACACAAACTACCTTTACTATTTTTAGTTGTTTACACATTGACCCTTTCAAGTCAACAAAGTTGACATTTTGACTTCTAAACATTGGAATTAATCCAACATCCTCCCCTCTTAATTTCAATACTTTTCATCCAAATCTTCAACACCTACCATGCTTCTCATCTCAGCATACTTCATCCTTGGCAACAGCTTTGTAAACATATCACCCTTTCGAAGATTTCCACAAACAAATTCCACTTGAATTTTGTTTTTTTCAATACAATCTCTGATGAAATAGTATTTAGGCTCAATCTGTTTTGACCTGCCATGAAACACTGGATCTTTCATTAGAGCCAAGGCTGATCTATTATCCACTTTTAACACAACTGCTTTCTGCACTTGGCCCAGTAACTCATTGATCAAACCCTGCAGCCAAATAGCTTGACAAGCTGCTGTTGTTGCAACCATAAATTCAGCTTCACAGCTGGATAAAGCCCCTGTCTGTTGCTTCTGTGAACTCCATGATATTGGACCATTGTTATAATAGAACACATTACCAGAAGTACATTTTCCATCTCCATCTCCAACAACATAGTAACTATCACTATAACCAACCAAGCCATCACCTTTGATCCTGCTGTATCTAATGCCATAATGCATTGTACCCTTAACATACCTGATCACATGCTTGACTTCTTTCATATGTTCTATCTTTGGACTTTGCATAAACCTACTCAAATACCCTACAGCATACATTAAATCTGGTCTTGTATATGTAAGATATCTAAGTGACCCAATTAACTTCCTGTATTCAGTCACATCAGCATCAACATTTGTGCTCAAAGATCCCAGCTTTAAACCAGGTTCCATAGGAATTTTGGCTTCATTACATTCCTCCAGTCCAACTATATTTATAATCTTCTGAGCATACTTTGACTGTTTCACAAAAATTCCCTCCTTTCTTTGTGAGACTTCAGTTCCCAGATAATACCTAAGTAGACCAAGATCAGTCATTTCAAATTCCCCCTTCATTTCATGCTTGAACTTTTCTACTTCATGCATATCACTGCCTGCAACAACCATGTCATCAACACCGACACCAACTACAAGTTGTGCACTTGAACTTGATCTCAAATACAATGATGCCTCTCTCTTTCATCTAATGAACTTTAGGCCTTTCATAACTTCATCCAAACATTTGTTCCATGTTCTTGGTGCCTCTTTTAACCCATAAAGGGCCTTTTCTAGTTTATACACCTTTTTCTCAGCTCCGCTTGTTTCATAAACTTATGGTTGAACTACATACACATCTTCCTTGAACACTCCATTCAAGAATGCAGCTTTAACATCTAGATGATGTACCTCAGTCTAACTTTTGCTGACATAGTAAGTATCAACCTGATAGTCTCCATCCTGGCTACAGGAGCAAATACATCTTCAAAATCAACACCAAACTATTGTACATACCCCTTTGCTACTAACCTTGTTTTATGTCTTGTACCAGCACCATCTTTCTTGACTTTATATAACCACTTTAGCCCAATTGGTTTCACACCACTTGGTAAGTCCACTAATTTCCAAGTATTGTTTCTTTCAATGTCATTACTTCTTCATTCATAGCTTCTCTCCAAGCTTCAATTTTTACTGCCTCTTCAAATTTCAACAATGGCTTCATTCACCATCAACAAGTCTTCATTAACCTCTTCTTGTCTGCTAGGACTAGATTCAAATGACTCAGGTAACACAAAATCATTAGATCTTGCTGGTCTCACCACCTGTCTTCCTGACCTTCTTGTAGTGAATTGTTGATGTTCAATATTATCTGATCTTTGAATTAGAGACTCTTGTGCTTCAAAACTCATGTCATTAACAGGCTGTTGCTCAAGTTCTAGCTGTTCTGAATCATGATCATCTGTATGCAACCCTACACATTGCACATTAAACTCTGACCAACATTGTTGGAATCGGTATGCCCAAGAGACATATTAAATTGATGTGGCTAGTACGTTATGATCCAAGTCGGGTCATACCCAATGACAAGCTAGACAAACACCGGGGTATTTATTTTATGATGTATGATCTAAAATAAATATCAACACTTAGAATATTTAGAAATTGGGTTTCTAGATATATGCACTTGTGTTAAAAATAAATTATATGGATGATTTATGTTATGAAAGAAAGAATCTTTTACAATGTTGTTTAAAGTTGTTTAAATAACATTTACAAGATATATTTTGCTACACCTTGTTTTAAATAAATAAAGAGAGAAAGATATTAACAAAAAAAAAAAAATATATATATATATATATATATTTTTTAGGTGGGACCCACTAGGGCCGCCCCCTTCCCACCCTTTGTCTCTCTTTTTGGTTTTGATACTTTCAAGGGCATGCAAAGATAGTGTGTCTTACACACCACCTTATGTCTTAAGGAAGACATAATCTTTCATACAAATACACACAAGTGCAAAACAAGAAACTTCTTCACTCTTCTTCTTATTGGATTTTCGGCCAAAGAAAGGGGACAACAAAAGGGAGATATTTCAAGTGTTAAATCCTAGCAAAAATGGTGTTTGTTGGAGGCTTGAGGGTATACAAGCTTGAGGTCTTCTCATTTGAAGATTTTCATTCAAGAATATCATCTTCTTCATCATGAAAGGTAGTATTCTAAACACCCTATGGTTGTGTTTGATAGTATGTGTTTCGTATATGGATCCGGATTTTGGGTTTTGCATGTTAAACGGGTTTAATAATCAACATACTAACGAGATTTTAAACTAATAATCCGCTGCGTTTTTCTATAAATTGGTTTATATGAACTTTGATAATCTTGTTAAAACCCAACAATGGCATCAAGAGCCGCTTATACGAATACATGCTTCATTAGATCCAAAATTTTCGGGTTTCATGGTGTGGTTCACCATATGGCCGAAAGTTTTAGGCAAATGGTTTCCCTTGGATTTTCAAGATAATACTTACATGCATATGATTATCTTGAAAGTTTAAAGTTATTAAAATGGTTAGTTGCTTTGTTTGGACAAAACCCGAAATTTTCGGTTTTATATATTTTAGGCCGAAAATTTCAAGGGTTCAAAGGGAACCATTTTAAACTTATGTTATTACATATTTGGATATGTTTTTGAGTAGTTCATAACCTAGCCATAGACCTTGTGCATGTATGATTTTGTGTTGTGGTTTGAAATATTCAAGTGGTTGTAATATTAGTTAATATTTTATTTGGGTTTGTAATTTATTTATTTATTTCATTGATTTGTAATAATAAATAGATTAGGTGTAATTCCATTACTAGAAAAATGTATTAGGATATATTTTGTAATTGGAAGATGCATTTGGACTTGATTTTGGCTTTGGGCCTTAAAGGGCTTAATAGCCCAATAAGGGATTCTAACCCAATGACCCAAACCCAAGATTTATAAGCCCAAATGGGGCTGATTTGAAGGCCCAAAAGGAAGCCCAAATAAATGAAGAAACACAACACAAAAGATGGATACTTGAAGCATTCGGATGCGGGATCAAGTGGGAGTTCATCATTTCATGCCTTGTGTCATGTTGTCCCTTAAGAAAGACCTTTTTGGCACACTTGTTTCGGTTAGCAAGTGTAGCTAAAATTAGTTGGCTATGGTTATGGACTCATATATGGTTGATTATGCATGTTTGGTTATTATGATATTGTTTGTTATGATATTAGGATATTGATAGCTAACAACTATAACCGACAAACTTGCATCCTTTTGATTCCTTAGAAATCATTAAGTAATAAAATTAATTTTATTAAAAGGTTAATGATTTCATAATAAAATGGGTTTATTAAAAGGAATTTTGAAATTTGGTTTTCAACTAAGTACCATACATTTGAATGCATGCAAATGAAAGGTACACACTTTGTTTTCCCATCTAGAATTTAGAAAACAAACAAAAATCCCTTTTAAATTTTTGGAACAAGTCTAACACCATCCTTTTATACAACACTCGAATCATTTGGGAACTTGATGTGGGATAAAGGTCACCTAACCACATTGGAGAAAACTTGTGAGTTTGAGGTGGGTTTGCCATATTTATGGGATAAAGGTCACCTAACCATTTGTATGTGCAAATTCACACGTGTGTGTAAGTAGGACGACTTGAAATTGGAAACCATGTGAATAGGGTCACCGAAGCATGGCGTTCAATGGTGTTGATGGGATTAAACATGCCAACTAAACATAAGATGTTTAACCGATCCCATAAAGCTAGAAGTTGCAAAGGGTTGCAATCGTCAAACGTTGACTACCTTGTTAATTCAAATAATAGGATAAAGGTCACCTAACTACTATTTGAATGTAACGTTGGATTCTAGATTTTAATCATTAATTGTCCAAGAGACACAAAAGGGTATTAAAGATTAAAATGTATTAATAATATTAAAAATACTAAATGTGAACTTTGTTAAAATATGTTGATGACCGCAATCAACAATCCACCTAATGCAATTATCCCACCCGTGCATAACCTATCACTAAGAACCATACTCGACAAGGATCGTCTCAATTACAAGAATTTCATGGATTGGTATCGAAGCTTGAGAATTGTTCTCAAGCAAGAAAAGAAATCCTACATTTTAGACGATCCTATTCCCGATGAACCTAGTATTGACGATGAAGATGCCTATAATGAATGGGTAAAAGGGCTTTACCGGTTCTCATGGTCAATAATGGTGAGAGCAAGTAGAGGCATCGCCCGGAACCTAAGGCAAAGGTTGCCAAAGGTAAGGGACAAGTCAAGGGTAAGTTCAAGGGAAAGGCGAATACGGAACCACCCAAACCCAAGGAGAAGAAGCTAAAGGTTAGCTCGGAAGATCCATGCTTTGGTTGTGGTGAGATAGGACATTGGAAGAGGAATTGTCCAACCTATCTCAAGGAGTTGAAAGCTAAGAGGGATGTGGAGCAAACCTCGGGTACAACCTTCATGATCCATATTGATCTTAATATTATTTCTTCTAACACATGGGTATTGGATACCGGATGTGGAACTCACATTTGCAATTTGTTGCAGGGTTCAAAAGAAATAAGCTTTACAAGAAAGGAGATACAAATCTCTACATGGGCAACGGAGCAAAAGTTGTAGTCAAAGCCCTAGGAGACTATGTTTTAAAACCTCCAAGTGTTTTGGAAGTAATTTTGAAAAATACTTTGTATGCTCCTAGTTTGACTAGGAACATTATCTCCGTTTCTCGTTTAAGACAATTTGGTTATGATTTTAAGTTTATTGACAATGGTATTTGTATTTTCATGAATGATATCTTTTATTTTAAAGAAATGCCGTCTAATGGCATTTATGAATTAGTTCATGACAAACACATCCTTTGATAACTCGTTGTACCAATCTAGCACCAAGGAGCTCAAAGTGGATTTGAGTAAGACCTATTTTGTCATTGACGTCTTGGTCACATAAACAAGGGTCGCATTCATATACTTCAAAAGAATGGTCTTTTGAAAACAAATGAAGGTGATTCATTTGACAAATGTGAATCTTGTTTATTGGGAAAGATGACCAAGAAGCCCTTTAGTGGAACTAATGAAAGGGCGAAAGATTTATTAGGTATCATACATACGGATGTATGTGGTCCTTTTAAGACAATGACAAGGAATGGTGAAAGATACTTCATTACCTTTATCGATGATTATAGTCGTTATGGGTATGTGTACTTGTTAAGACACAAAGATGAAGCTTTTGAAATGTTCAAAGTCTTCCAAAATGAAGTTGAAAATCAACTCAATAGGACCGTCAAAGTAATTCGTTTGGATAGAGGAGGTGAATACCTTAATGATGCTTTTCAAGATCATCTTAGGAGTTGTGGAATAATCTCACAACTTACTCCACCCGGAACACCGCAACATAATGGTGTGTCCGAAAGGAAGAATCAAACTTTATTGGATATGGTTTGATCTATGATAGCTGGAAGCACATTACCTCTATCATTTTGGGGTTTCGTATTGCTCTCTGCAGCCCATATTTTAAATATGGCCCGGACCAAGAAAGTGGACAAGACACCTTTTGAAATATGAAATGGAAGAGTTCCATCATTATCATATTTAAAGGTATGGGGTTGTGAGGCTTTTGTCAAGAACAACACCCAAAAACAAATTGGAAAGCCGATCCACTAAGTGTATCTTTGTAGGATATCCCAAAGACTTTATGGGATATTATTTCTACAACTCAACCGAGCAAAAGGGGTTTATTGCTCTAAATGCTGAGTTCTTGGAAACTAAGTTCCTTACGGAAGGAACTAGTAGAACGGTGGAACTTGATGAGGATCGAGATCCACAAGCCGATACACGT
The DNA here is from genome assembly GCA_030867185.1 of Tagetes erecta. Taxonomy (NCBI): domain Eukaryota; kingdom Viridiplantae; phylum Streptophyta; class Magnoliopsida; order Asterales; family Asteraceae; genus Tagetes; species Tagetes erecta. The sequence goes on from CM061486.1 coordinate 66,530,163, forward strand.
TTGGTTGAAACTAGCATTCAACAAGAGGTTGTTGAAAATGATCAAATGGATGATCAGGACACACATAACGTTCGTAGATCTGGTAGAAATAGTAATCCACCCGAAAGATATGGATTTTTCATGGATGGATGCTATGTGGTAGATTCAGATGAACCCACCACATATCGAGATGCAGTGCCACAATCCGATTGTGACAAATGGCTTGAAGCCATGAACGTTGAGATGCAATCCATGCATGACAACCAAGTATGGGACTTGGTTGAACCACTGCTTGGCTCCAAACCGGTTGGAAGTAAGTGGGTTTTCAAGAAGAAAACCGATATGCATGGAAACTTGGATACTTACAAAGCAAGGCTTGTAGCAAAATGTTTCACTCAAACTCAAGGGGTTGATTATGATGAGACTTTCTCACCGATGGCAATGCTAAAGTCGATTAGGATATTATTTGCCATAGCCACATACTATGATTATGAGATTTGGCAAATGGACGTCAAAACCGCTTCTCTAAATGAACATCTTGAAGAGGATGTCTATATGATTCAGCCTGAAGGTTTTGCCAATCCACAATATCCTAATAAAGTATGCAAGTTAAAGAAATCAATCTATGGATTGAAACATGCATCTAGAAGTTGGAATCACCGTTTTGATGAAGAGATTAAAACCTTTGGATTCATCAAGAACGCTGATAAGCTTGTGTGTATAAGAAAGCTAGTGGGAGCATCATCACTTTCTTAGTATTGTATGTCGATGACATACTACAATTTGGAAATAACATCCCAACCATGTAAAGTGTTAAAACTTGGCTTGGAAGTCGTTTTTCAATCATGGATCTTGGTGAAACCGCCTATATTTTGGGAATAAAGATCTATAGGGATAGATCAAGGCGATTCATAGGTTTAAATCAAAGTGCATACATTGATAAGATCTTGAAAAGGTTCAAGATGGAAAACTCTAAGAAAGGTTTGGTACCTATTCCAAGAGGAACGATATTGAATATATCTCAATGTCCAAGCTCAAAGGATGAGCAAGAAAGAATGAAGGGAGTCCCATATGCGTCAGCTATAGGATCCATCATGTATGCAATGATATGCACCAGACCGGACGTATCATGCCCTTTGAGCATGACAAATAGATACCAACAAAATCCGGGTAGTAGCCATTGGATGGCGCTTAAAAGTATATTGAAATATCTTAGAAGGACTAAAGATATGTTTCTAATATACGATTCTTATGAAGATGAGCTCGTTGTAAAAGGTTACACGGATGCGAGTTTCCAAACCGATCGAGATGATTCTCGATCACAATCGGGATATATTTTCATTATGAAAGGTGGGGCAGTCTTTTGGAAGAGCTCAAAACAAGATGTGGTGGCCTTATCCACCACATAATCGGAATACATATCCGCCTCATTGGCAGCAAAAGAAGCTGCGTGGATAATGAAGTTCATTGCCGACCTAGGGTTGGTCCGTACCATTCAGGACCCCTAGAGATCTTTTGTGATAACGAGGGTGCGATTGCTCAAATCAAGGAACCTCGTACACATCAAAAGACAAGGCACATTGAGCGGAGATTCAACTACATAAGGGATGAAGTTGAAAAGGGAAAAATATGTATCCGTAAAGTTCACACTGATCAAAATATTGCGGATCCACTCACGAAGCTCCTTGAAAGGCCAAAACATGAGAGTCATACTTGTGCCTTAGGACTTCGATATTCTAGTGATTGGATTTGATCTATTTTGTATTTGGATATCGGAACAATTATTATTATGACTCATTCATATGATTATGGTTTATGATTATGACACTTTGAGTTATGTTCCTTTTAGCATGTTTAAATCCATGAATAAGTTAATTATTCTAAATGTCCGTAGTCGATTGTATTTGTGGGAACAAATATGAAAGTAAGACTATTATGAACTTGGATTGGTGGATATTCATAAGGCATGAATATAGAGCAAAGGAGTTGCTGCCATGGTTCATAAATATTTATGGGATATAAATATTGGACTGACCCGCTCTCAAATATTACTACATGGAGTCTATGTGACTGATCACAAGTAAAATTTGAGTAAAGGAGAATATCATAGTATCCTCTGACCTGAGATACATATTGGGTCTTGATATTCACTGAGTCTTATACTTTGACTTAATTCTTTGTTGTTCTGAAACATGACAACACATAAGACTAAGCTCAGGTATAATTCTAAGTGGATGTGAGAGACGTATGTAATCAAGATGGAATTTGTCCCTCTTATTCGTTGAGAGTGAGATGTCTAAGGCCTGTAAAGTTAAATCAACAGAGAATGATCACTCTGTGTCTCTGGATTTGACATGACATCTGTGACAAAAGGATAAATGATTAATTCACCTAAATCATTTCAAGCAAGGGACTTGAAGGAGATGATGTTATTGAATGGCACTTAGTCATACGTATTAGGGGTAGCAAACCGTTGTTAGGCGGTATTTGCTGCTTGCATCAATTTTCTATGTAACTTGTGCAAGTGGGAGATTGTTGGAATCGGTATGCCCAAGAGACATATTAAATTGATGTGGCTAGTACGTTATGATCCAAGTCGGGTCATACCCAATGACAAGCTAGACAAACACCGGGGTATTTATTTTATGATGTATGATCTAAAATAAATATCAACACTTAGAATATTTAGAAATTGGGTTTCTAGATATATGCACTTGTGTTAAAAATAAATTATATGGATGATTTATGTTATGAAAGAAAGAATCTTTTACAATGTTGTTTAAAGTTGTTTAAATAACATTTACAAGATATATTTTGCTACACCTTGTTTTAAATAAATAAAGAGAGAAAGATATTAACAAAAAAAATATATATATATATATATATATATATATATATATATATATATATATATATATATATATATATATATATATATATATATATATATATATATATATATATATATATATATATATATATATATTTTTTAGGTGGGACCCACTAGGGCCGCCCCCTTCCCACCCTTTGTCTCTCTTTTTGGTTTTGATACTTTCAAGGGCATGCAAAGATAGTGTGTCTTACACACCACCTTATGTCTTAAGGAAGACATAATCTTTCATACAAATACACACAAGTGCAAAACAAGAAACTTCTTCACTCTTCTTCTTCTTGGATTTTCGGCCAAAGAAAGGGGACAACAAAAGGGAGATATTTCAAGTGTTAAATCCTAGCAAAAATGGTGTTTGTTGGAGGCTTGAGGGTATACAAGCTTGAGGTCTTCTCATTTGAAGATTTTCATTCAAGAATATCATCTTCTTCATCATGAAAGGTAGTATTCTAAACACCCTATGGTTGTGTTTGATAGTATGTGTTTCGTATATGGATCCGGATTTTGGGTTTTGCATGTTAAACGGGTTTAATAATCAACATACTAACGAGATTTTAAACTAATAATCCGCTGCGTTTTTCTATAAATTGGTTTATATGAACTTTGATAATCTTGTTAAAACCCAACAAACATGACCCATTATCTTTACCTTCAGACTCATGATTTGACCAATCCCACTTTTGAGTTTCTACAAACTCCACATCTCTAGCAATTATCAACTTGTTAGTTTTAGGATTATAGAACCTTTCTCCTTTTGTACCTTCTTCTGTGCCTAGATAGACCATTTGAACACTCTTGTCTTCTAGTTTTGTAAGATGTGATTGCACTAATTTGACATATGCACCACATCCAAACACCCTAAGATGTTTAACACTTGGCTTTCTCCCCTTCAGCCCTTCATAAGGAGTCTTCCCTTTAAGTGGTTTTGTAGGCATTCTATTCAACAGATACACTGAATGCCTTACAGCCTCTGCCTAAAAGTTTTGTGGTAACCCCATGGCCTTCAATAGGCTTCTAGTCATGTTTAACACTATTTTATTCCTTCTTTCTACCATCCCATTTTGCTGTGGAGTTTAGGGAGTGGTAAGTTGCCTTTTAATGCCTTGATCTGCACAAAATTTGACAAACTCACTGGAAGCAAACTCCCCTCCTCTGTCAGACCTCATAGATTTGATCTTGAGCCCAAACTCATTCTCCACCAGTTTCTTAAACTTCTTGAAAGTTTCAATGGCACAACTCTTTGATTTAAGCATATATACCCACATGTATCTAGTGCAGTCATCAACTAGCAACATGAAGTACTTATTACCTGCTTGTGTTTCTGGTGTTATTGGTCCACACAAATCCATGCTCACCAACTCTACAGGCAATTCAGATTTAAACATTGCACTTGCAGGAAAGGAGGTTCTTGTTTGCTTGGCTGCCAAACATGCTTCACATAGTTTTACAGGTTTATCATGCACATGCAACCCTCTTACAACTCCTTTTGTTGCCATTACCTTCATTGTGTCAAAACTGATATGGCCAAGTCTCCTATGCCACTTCCAAGCTTCATTCTCCAACAGTGTTTGAAAACACATTGGTGACCCTGTGTTTAGTTCAATCTTGTACAGTCTGTTGGGAGATCTTTCAACTTTCATAAGAAGTTTACCACTTCTTTCATACATCCACAGATACTCACCTTTCATCCTTATTTCACAGCCTCCCTTAGTGGCTTGCCCTAAACTTAGTATGTTACTTCTAAGCATAGGTATGTAGTACACATCAGTCAACAGTCTTTGTTCACCATTCTTACAAGCCAGTATGATTGAACCCCTCCCTTCTATTTTTACAGTTGGCCCATCACCAAATTTCACCTTTCCTCCTACATTCTTGTCAATTACTGAAAATGCAAGCATGTTACCTGTGACATATTTATTTGTATTTAATAACAATACGTCACATCTTTGAGGAAACATAAATACGAATACGATAAAGATAGATAATTTCGGGTTCGAGTCGGGCATTCGGGTTCGGGTTAGGGGCAGATGTCACATTACCTGTCATGTGATTGGATGCACCATTATCTAAGTACCAAGTGTCATCATTTACAGACTCTTTGGAGTATCTGGAGGGAAGGACTTTAGACTCATTCAAGTACACCAATTCTTTGTAATTTTCATCAGCTGCAACCATCAATAAGGCTGGTTCCTCATCATAAGATTGAGTGAGGTTTGCTTCTGCATTTTTGTTCTTTTGTGGTCATTCTGAGGCATAGTGACCCAGTTCATCACATTTGAATCACTTTATTTTGGACTTATCTTTCCCTTTCTTGTCACTTTTGAAGTTTGGCCTTCCTTGATCATGGCCATAGTTTCTTGATAGTTTGTTTGACCACCCTCTTCCTCTACTTGATCTACCTCCATTTCTTTCCTTGTTTCCTCTGAACTTGTTCTTTAACTCAGACTCTTTATGTCTTGTCTACCATTTAGAGTAGGATAGAAGCAGCTGATCACCCTTCTCTTGAGTGAATTTTGTTCTGCCTTTAGTTCTTTCTCCAAACGCTTTGAGTCTGCCAATTGCTTCTGATAACAACATGGTGTCGAGATCAAGAAACTGTTCCATTAAAGCAACAATCTGATTGAAGCTATCTGGCACTGAACTCAACAGTTTTTTCACCAGAACTGCCTCTTCAAAGGCTTCTCATAACTGGGTTGCTTTTGTTGCAATTTCACTGAGTTTTCCAGCAAACTCATCTATGCCTTCTCCTTCTTTCATATTGATTCTTTCAAACTCATTTCTCAAAGAAGACATCCTAGCTTTCTTGACTCTATCAATGCCTGCAAATCTGGTTGTCATTGCATCCCAGACCTCTTTAGCAGTTTTTAAGCTGGCCACCTGCATAATCATGTCTCCAGGCATTGCTTGGTATAGGTAAGCAATGGCCTGATAATTTTTCTTTTGATCCACTTCAACCCCTACATTTGGTCCAATCGCATCCCACAAACCATGCACATTAAAAATCGCCTTCAATTTGATCGCCTAGATTGAATAGTTAGTGGCAGTGAGAGTGGGACATTGCAGTGGTATCGAAGCTTCTTTAATGGTTACAACCTGGTTGTTGTTGGATGTTGAGGCTTCTTTTCCTGTGTTCACCATCTTCGTCTTCTTTCTGATATATGGTGTGCCAAACTTCTTATCTGTATCCAGTCCTTTAGATCACAGATTGTTCTTAGATTTGATCCTTTGCAACAATTCGTCAGTCACCGATTTCTCTCCTTTGAAACAGCTAATTGATCTTCAATCGCAATTCAGTCCTTCGAATGTGATTGCTTATTCAATCCTTCAAATCACCATAGCTCTTATACCAATTGTGATCGAGCTATATGATGGAAATTGAATACAAATTAAATCAAAACAAGAACAATTACTTAAACATACACTTTTGTTATTTGAAATTCTCAAACGATTACAAAATCAGGAAAATGATTATTTAATTGAATTGTGTGGTGGTACCTACTAATCCCACCTTCTTAACATTATAACAACAATTCAAAACCAACGGTTACAACTCAACAACTATTTTACACAAACTACCCTTACTGTTTTTAGTTGTTTACACATTGACCATTTCAAGACAACAAAGTTGACATTTTGACTTCTAAACATTGGAATTAATCCAACACACTTTTTGCCGAAGCAAGCTTAAAAAGCAAGTGTTAGTCCTTTAAATCGATCAATCGTGCTTTGATGATTCAGATCTGATCAAATCCATTGATTGTCACTAGATCTAACAATCAATGAGTTTGGATTGATTCAAATATGCAAACCACTATGTAAAAGCCATTAAGAATTAGATGAAGAATAGATCTAAATGTTATAAAGCTCAATAGATGAATACTATAACTACCTAGCAAACAATTAGAATCGAACTCAATAATCATATAAATGTATTCAATAAAGTTCCAAAGAGTTGTGTACAAATGAACGAATAACAACAGTAAATATACACAACACTTTCGCATACATGCGAAACTGTCTGGTCGCTGGGTCATGTTCCTGCTACGAGCGAAAAAAAAGACTTCAACTATAACAAAAACTACTATTTTACAATAAACGAAATACAATAATAAATGGCAAAGGTGAATACCACCCTACACTAGGTCATCAATACTCCTCCTAGTGGGTATTCACTTGTCGGATCTTCAAGATCAGCTCCGGCTTCAGAATCTTCAAACTTGTGTGCCAACTCTCTCACTTCGACATGAACTTCTTCATTTCTTTGAACGCTCTCTGCGAGCTGCCTTACCTCCAACAGAATGCCTCGGGCCCAGTTTGTTACTCTTTCGAATAAATCAGCTTCCTTTATAGTTTCAACTCTAGTGCTACATTTGATCTGATTCTTACAAAGCACCTTCAAGTCATCATCAGAAAAGGAGAACACCTCCACTAGGTCGAGCATTCTGGTCTCATATCCATCCTTTAATCTAACAACCGCCTCCCCCGTTTGATTATCGTAGAACCATTTCTCAAAACTCTGTAACCTTGACAGTTTCTGATTTAGCACCCTCAATCTTGTAATAGTTTTGATAGGCTTTAGTCTAAGCATGATCCTTCCCTTACTCGTATCCCAATCCTTGTCTTTCTTTGATCTCCTAATTTCAGCCTTCATATACCCGCATGAAACACAGTTGTGTTTAGCTCCAGCTTGTATCGTGGCCTCCAATAATTTTGCACGATCACTTTAATCTGCATTAATAAGTGTGAGTTCAGCCAAAGTCTTCAAATCCCATCTCGGGAAAGTCTTGAAATGCTTGCGGTTAATGCTGTAATTGATCCCACCCCCTCGTCTTTTAATCATAAACATTTTTAGCTCCAAGTTGAATTTCCAACTAAACATCTTATTGTCAGATTCCATCGGGGTTGGGGAAGCCATATTTTGAAATAGTGGCATTAAAGTCTTTGGTTCATCTTCCTTCTTGAAGCAATCAGATTTGTATAATTCCACCGCATCTCCATTAATTGTACTTCTCTGATCTATGTAAGTCATTGGCTTCTCATTCATCTAATAGAACTCTGGCTCAGGATCGTAATCAATCAGCTGCTCCTCCTCTTCTTCATCCACGAATTTTAACCCAACACTTTTCCTTTTAGTTCTAGCATCAGCCATAACCTTATCACCTCCTAAATCTAAATCCATGTCCAAGCATATATCATCCACAAAGCTAGCCTCTACGACCTCCTCGGCACCCACACCACTACTTGTACCAGCACTACCACTAGTTCCTGCACCGCTTCCACTCGCACCACCAAAATGTTTTCAACTCGAACTTCCAGCACGCACCATCTCCTTCAAAGTGACATACTCCAAGATATCAGTTATGTCTTTGATTTCGACTTCCGTCTCAGGTTCACCAGTGATAGTTTCCTTCTTAGGGGGTGTTTGGTAGCCTCTTAATGGTCATTCAGAGGCTTACCTCTTAATGGTTCAAAACATCTGAACCATTAGGTGATAAAAATATGCTGAATGATTAAGAGTTAGCCTCTGAATGGTAAAACATCATCCAATTCATCATATTTTTAATATTTACCTTATAATGGATTTTTGAACCATTAAGAGGTAGATTCTTACTAGTTATTCAGAGGTCATTCAGATGCTACCAAACAACCCCTAAGGATCAACCTCATTTAACTCTTGTAATAGCTTCCTGATAAGCATTGTTGATCAATACCAGCTTCCACATATCCTCCATTTCCGCTTCTAAGTGCTTTTCTCGCTCCCCGATATTCATCAACTTTGTTTTTACCACCCCCAACTCATTTGCTAGAGACGTATTCAGATTACAAATCACGTCTTCCTTTATTTGCTTGATCCGTCCTCTTCTACTTCTTAGAAGCAAATATGGATCAACCTCTGGTATTACAAGCTGCTTATGTTTCGACCTCTGTTCTCTAATTGGAGAATCAGACTCGGTTTAGGAAGGTGACCTTTCCCGGGTACTATTCTTTTTCTTCTTTTTGCTCATTTCAGCCTCAATTTTATCGATCTCGTCCTCCAAAGTTACGTTTTTGTCTTTAACGTGCTTCTTTCTCTTTTTAATTTTAGCCTAAGTTTCATCAATCTCCCTTGTCTCTCTTTTATAATTAAATCGCTTTTCTTCCGTCATCAGCTTCTAGATATACTCCCATATTTCATCTGTATACATATTTTCAAATAAATATGTACCTTTCCTGAAAAATCGTGCCTCGTAGCCGCACAATCAACAAAAATACGGACATAGGGATCTGCTTCAGTACATCTCCTAGTTTTGGCAAATTCGGCTTCAAATAATCCAAGAACATCTTAACAAACCTCGGATATATATAATAGCCATTTATCTTTCTTCGTTGCTCTAATGTTATCTAACATCCACTCAAAGATGATTTGAGGGATGTTAGCCTTCTTTCCTCTTCAAAAGTTTAACATTGCTCTTGTCCATTTGAAATTCAATCCATCAGATTCACCCTTCCTATGGTCTAGATAAGCAATCACTACGTGGGATATAAATTTGGTCTCCTTAGATAAATTCAACTTCTTTACTTCCCTCTTTTTGGCGAAATCGGTTCCCTCATATCCGGTTTCCCTAAACCCATTATGTACGTCATCCTCACTTAATAGAAACGGTATACCGACATCACCTTCCATATGTAAAGCTTTCTCCACAATCTCAGCTGTAATCATGATATGCTCCCCGCCCTAAACACTCGCCGTAATCTCACTCGTATCCTTGTTAAGACCGTAGTGTGCCATTTGCCAAAACTCTCTAATCTGATTTTCGTCTATAATGGGGAGGTGTGAGATAACATAGAAAATGATTGACCCCTTTAACCACGATATAGCATCATGGAATTCTATAGATTCGGATCTCTATCGTTCAAATAGGCGTTAACATTTGTCCGAGCATCGAACTTTAAGGCTGCCATTTATCTGAAAATAAAATGGAAGTTGATCAGAAACAATTAATAGTAATAAGGAAAATAAAAAGAAATACTAAAAAATTAAATAACGAAAATGTTTGAGAAACTCAAGTTTTGCAAGTGTCGAAACTGTAGTTTCGGCATTTGCGACACTAAAATGTAGCACACAAATATGTGTGGCAGAATATTTTCGGCAAGTGTCGAAACTGTAGTTTCGGCACTTGTCGACAATATAGTCTCGCACAAATAGCCTTGACGACACCGTGGTATTTAAGAATATTTGAAGGGTATTTAAAAATATAGATGTAAAATGATTATAATAATTGTATAAATTTGAAAGAATTGTTATAAATTTGAAAGAATTATTATAAATTGAACAAAATAAGGCATAAATAAATTTTAACTCTTTTAAATTGGTGTAGAAAAGAAGGCTGTCACACAGTTATACAAAGCGATCAAATGAAAAAAAGGGAATTTATCATCTACTACAAAATGTAATAACATAAAAAACCAATAGCGCATACCAGCTATTTTTCTAACCATTAACCCTAATCTAAAGTGAATACGCTTACATGGTGTCAAATGTTATGTAAATATAAAAATATATTAATATAAATATATAGATAATCATGTACCATTCTTATGAAATAACTTGGTGTTAATATTTGGAGCATAAAAATTTGAGGTATTAGAGATAAAAACCAAAAATTTGATCCATTAACAGTTAAATAATTAGATAAAAAAACTAAAATTTTATTTCATTAAAGTTGAGGGGTATAATATATAGATTTTCGAATTTAAATTAAACTTGAAATTTAATAGGACGTGACAAAATTTAAATTTACTATTATGATAATGATGAAATTGTAGGAATTCACTGTTTTAAATGTATTATTATGATGGTGAAATTGTAGGAATTGTTCGTTAAACCACTCAATTTCGATCAAACAAAGTATAAAAATCCTCTAAAGTGGTTTAAAATAATTAATAAAAAATGAGCGGATCTTAAATTTAAACTTTAAGATATTTATAGAAAATAATTTAATAAATAACTATGCATGTCATATTTGAGATGATTAATATGGAGTGACATGTATGATAAAGTGATATGACAATGACATGTCATATTTAAGATAAAAACATGTGAAAAAAAAATTACTACTGGGGCTTAGGCCTTGTGTAGTTACACATGCTACACATTTCCTAAGCTAGCCTTGTAACTAAGTATGTATTACTCAAAACCAAAAACCTTTCGGGTTCAAGCTTTAGTATATATTTGTAAATTATGGATGCCAACATTCTTACGATCGATAGTATTGGAATATGATTTATAGGCAGTTGGCAAGTATAATATTTCTTGATATTCATGTTGGAATTGTAGGAATACTTCGTTAAACCATTCAGTTTCGAGTGAACAAAGTATAAAATCCTCTAAAGTGGTTTAAAATAAGTAATAAAAATTGAGCTGGTTTAAATTCAAAGTTTATGTTATTAAAGGAAATGAATTTTTAATAAATAATTATGCATGTCATATTTGAGATGATTAATATGGGAGTGACACATATAATAAAGTGAGGTGAGAATGACATGTCACATTTCAGAGAAGAACATGCGAAAAAAATTCACTACTAGGCTTGGGTCTTGTGTAGTTACACAAGCTACACATGCCCTAATCTAGCCTTGCAACTAAATATGTATTACTCAAAACCAACAAAGTTTCGGGTCTAAGCTTTTGTATATATGTGTCATGCCAACATTCTTACGATCGATAGTATTGGAATATGATTTACACGCAGATGGCAAGCATGATATTTCTTGATATTCCTGTTGGAACTGGTTTTTCTTATGCAAGAACTTCACGTGCCTCTCATTCCACCGAGATCCAACTTTCTGACCATGCCTATGAATTCATAAAAAAGGTATAATTATTTATTTTGATGTTGACACACACACACACACACACACACACACACACATATATATATATATATATATATATATATATATATATATATATATACTAGTAAGATACCCTCGCGATGCGGCGGCGGTGACGATGCATCAGCAACAACAATTTACAACAAGATACTCTATTAATAAACTTCTTCCTTTTTATATGTCACGAACCATACAAGTCTAAATTAAATTATAAAAAATACATGCATAATAACATATCAGTCATAAACATACATTCATAAGCAACAACATACATTTATACATGCTTTCATTAAAACCACAAGCAAAGTTCATACATACATTCATACATCTAACCCATTTTGACCCATAATTAGTTTAGCATTTATTCTAGCATGTTTGGAACCATAAGCAACAACATATAAACAGCTGCTGCTGTTGTTATATTTGTTACAATGTGTGTGTTTTTGTGGTCTTTATCAACTGTTTAACATACACATTAGAACACATGTGTTGCTGCTGAAATTAGAACACATTTATTTAAAGAATGAAAACTATAAGCAAGTTCATACATACATTCATACATCTAACCCATTTTGACCCATAATTAGTTTTAGCATTTATTCACCCACTCATCTATAATACAACACACAACACATTCATACACAACACAGCTCAACACAACACAACACATTCAACACACATTCATACAACACAACACAACACTTATATATAGTGTTTTTTAAACATCAAAACACACATGTGCTGCTGTTAATAACTCTTGATGTGCAGTAGCAACAACGTTTTTGTGTTTTTTGGAAGTCATTATCGCTCACAACACATACATCTAACCCATTTTGACCCACAATTAGTTTTAGCATTTATTCACCCACTCATCTACACTACAACACACAACACATTCATACACAACACAGCTCGATCAACACAACACATTCAACACACATTCATACAAGAAAACACTTATATATAGCGTTTTTAAAACATCAAAACACACATGTGATGCTGTTAATAACTCTTGATGTGCAGCAGCATCAGATTTTTTGTGTTTTTTGGAAGTCATTATCACTCACAACACATACAATATTAACCCAAAATTCATACATACACATTCATACATTAAACCAACTGTTTTTAAAGTCTTTATCATGCATTCATACATACACATTCATAAAACACAAATATACAACACAAACATTCATATATACATCTAAGCAATTTAACATCTAAGCATTTGCTGCTATTAACTTATTATTGTTGTGATATGCAGCAGCAGGTTTAACCCCCCCTTTTTTTATTTTAGTTTTCAAATTCAAAATTGCTGCTTTAAATATATTGTTTTCATAAAGTCTTTATCATTAACAACAAACACATTCACACAACACAACACACACTTATATTTAATGTTTTTTAAACATCAAAACACACACATGTGCTGCTGTTTATGAATGCATGATAACATTCTTACATTCATACAAACATATAAGATACACATGTGCTGCTGTGTGTGCTGCTGTTTTATCATCCATGCAGATTAAACAACTGTTTTATTTAACTTTTTAAAGTATTTATCACTCACAACTGTTTTTTGAAGTCTTTATCATGCATTCATACATACAAATTCATACATTCATACAAATTCATACATTCATACATTCTTACAATGAAATAAACATACAACACACACATTCATACAACACACATATTCATACACACACACACAACTATTTTTAAACATTTAGTTTCAAATTCATACTACCATACAGTTTCAACTATTTTTAAACAACATCAACAGCAACAACATCAACTGTATTTAGAGTTTTTTGAAGTTTCTATGTGTGTTGCTGCTATATGACATGTTTGAACCATTTTTCACTTTTCACAGCATAAACAAACACATTCATGTTACCCCCCACCCCCATATTCATACATTCATATAGCAACAACAACATAAACAACAACAAAAAAATTCATACACATATACACAGGTGTAGCTGTTGTTTATTGTATGAAGGTGTGTGTTTTTTGAAGTCTTTATTATACTAACATACAACACACGCCTTCATATAACACATTCATGCACAAAAATTGAACAAAAATGACATTTTTGAACCATTTTTCAGTTTTCACAGCACAAACAAACACAACACAACACATTCAGTTTCAAACACATTTATAATAACATACAACACCCACACATTCATAAAACACCTTCATACACACACACACACACAACAGCAATAACATCAAATAGTTTTAAAATTTTTAAGAATAGCAACAATATCATACAACACATTCAGTTTCAAAATACAGCAGCAGCAGCAACAACAAGTTTTTAACCCCCACCCCACCCCCCAACGCACACACATTCATACACACACAACACATTCAGATTCAAACAGCAGCAGGTTTATCATCCATGTGCAAATTAAGGTGGACACGTTTTTTGAAGTCTTTATCATACTAACATACAACACACACCTTCATACAACACATTCATGCACAAAAATTGAACAAAAATGACATTTTTGAACCATTTTTCAGTTTTCACAGTACAAACAAACACAACACAACACACAACACAACACACAACACAACACATTCAGTTTCAAACACATTTATAATAACATACAACATATACACATTCATAAAACACCTTCATTTTACACACACACAACAACAATAACATCAAATGTTTTTAAAATTTTTAAAAACAGCAACAACATCTTACAACACATTCAGTTTCAAAATACAGCGGAAGTAGTAACAAGTTTTTAACCCCCCCCCCCACACACAAAACATTCACACACACACACACATTCAGATTCAAACAACAGCAGATTTATCATCCACGTGCAGATTAAACAGCAGCAGGTTAAATTTTGATTCAAACAGTTGTGTGTGCTGCTGTTTTATCATCCATGTGCAGATTAAACAACTGTTTTATTTAACTTTTTAAAGTATTTATCACTCACAACTGTTTTTTGAAGTCTTTATCATGCATTCATACATACAAATTCAAACATTCATACATTCTTACATTGATACAAACATACAACACACACATTCACACAACACACACATTCATACATTGATAAATTCATTCATACATGTTGCTGTATATAAACAACAGAGCAACAACATTTTAACAGATTCAAACATCATCTGTTTTTTAAAAAATTAAATTTTAAGTGTGTTGCTGTTGTATATCAAACCAATATAGACACGTTTAGTTTAAACATCAAAACATACACATTTATGCAAAAAAAGATGATATTTCCTGTTGTGTACTTTTGTTGTTTAAGTGACATTCATACATACACATTAGAATACAGGTGTTGCTGCTGAAAATATAACATATTTATTTAAAGAACTAAAAGCACACCCCATTCATACACAACGCAACACACACCTCATTCATACACAACAAGCTCAACACAGACACATTTATGAGTCACAAAACACACATACAAATATTAACCCCCCTCCCCCCCACACAAAACAAATTCATACACACATTCTTTTTAAACTGTTCTTTAAACAATAAAAACAACAACAACAAAGGTGAAGTTGTTGTTTCAAACACACACACACATATGTGTTGCTGTTGTTTCAAAAACTCATCTTTTTTAAAGTTTTATATGCAAAAATGACTCAAAAAGATTATATTTTAAAACAATTAGTGTTGTTGCTGTTGAAATGTGCTGCTGCTGTTTCAACTGTTTTTAAACACAACACAATACAACACAAATACAACAAAACACAACATAGCTCAGATTGAAGAGTGATCCCCAAACACAACCTGCAACATGAGTAACAAAACACAAACCATAAACCCAAAACTGTATTCAATGAAATCTATTTGATAAAGAAATTATTAGTTTGATAAAGAAATTATTAGAGCAGGAGCATGAGTTACAAACTGAGATATGGAGTAATGAACCGATTTGAATGGCAAGCATCTAGAGCAGGCGAGTAATGAACCGATATATAGCAAGAGGCAGGCGAGATTTGAATTTTCACTCTACCGCCTATTTTTCCATAACCGTGAACCGATTCATAGAGCAGGAGCAAAAGCATCGTGGAATCTTTCCTCTTCTTTGTTGCTCTGCTTTTGTGTGTTGGTGTTGCAAATCGTTGTTTGCAGCGCCTGTGTTCAACAAGGGCTTAAGGCCGTGTACAATACACATTCTCAAATGACAACTTTGGTCCCTTCATTTTAAGGCTGTGTACAATACACATGCTTAAGATTTCAACATTAAGGAAAATGTTAATTTACTATTTTGCCCTTCCTAAATGTTTTATAACTTAGTATATATATATATGTATATATATATATGGGAGACGGGTATGATCCTTACAGAACCACATTTATTGTGAAAACAAAAAGAACTAAGTGATACATATATGTAAATTGTATATAACTGTTTTACATATATGTAAATCATACACGCATGTCTGATAAAAATATATGTAAAACAACTCAATATCACAAGACTTGATTTACATTCATGTCAATGAATGATATTAGACTAAATAGTAACTTGATCAAGGGCCAAGAATTGTTCTTTTTGTTCTCGTGATAAAAAGGTGTTCTGTAATGATCCTGACCCTATAGGACGGTTCAATGGGGAATTCTTTACCAGGGAACATTATGGGTCAGACATATTGTGAAAGGAAAAAAAGCCAAAAATCTAACTACCCCACCCACCCCGGTCCCACCCAAAACCTTAACCCTCCCTACACCCCAACCAAAAACCTAAAACCCCCCACCCACTCACACCCAAAAATGCTGAAATCCCTGCCCCACCAAAAAGTGCTAATCCCCCACCCAAAAAAGCTAAAAAAACCCCACTCGTACCCAAAATAACCGTAAAAAAAAAAAACTAAATCCAAAAACCTAAACCCAAAGGCTAAACCTAAAAACCTAACCATAAATACTAAACCTGAAAATACTAAACCAAAATATCTACGTAGGTTCGAATATCAACATCTCCATCAACTCCATCAGCGCGTTTTTTTTGGTCTTTTTCTTTTAAAACTTGTTGCACAAAATTGTTCTTAGTTCCCCGGTTAAAATAGGTTCCCCCATTAAAACACTTTTTTAGTGGAGAACAAATAAACACTTTTGGGCCGTTCGATAAAATTAATTGGATGTTTGATATTGTTATTAAAGCTGCACTAAACTTAAATGATCATGTAAGTAGCTAATCACTTCCATGTACCACACAAAAAAAGCCCTTCTAATATTAAAACCACAATATCGTGTGCTAGAAAAATAATTAGACGAAATACATTACATCAATAAAACGAACGTTTTTATCCTAAAGTAGACACCCCACTTGATATATTTTTTATGATATACATATCCCACCCTTACCCCACCCCACCTTACCCGCCCTACTCCCATCCAACCCTCACCGTCAACCATAAAACCTAAACCCCCCACAACCACCCAAAAACCTAAACCCTCCACCTACCCTACCTTACACCACCCCACCCACCCTCCGCTAAAAACACCTAAAGCCCTACCCCACCCAAAAACCAAAACTCTCACCCCACTACATAAAAAACTAAACCCCCACCCTACCCACTCACCCTACCCCTTAAAAACCTAAATCACCATCTATCCCAAAAACTTAAAACCCCACCACCATCCAAAAACCTAAACCCCACTCAACCTCACTCCGACCCTACTTACCCACCTACCCCACCCAACCCTTAAAAATCTAAATCCTCGACCCACACGAGTTTTTTTTTTTCCAAATAGGTGTTAATAGAAAATTTATTTACCAAAGTGGGTGTTTTGAAAAATATTTACCAATATGGGTGTTTTTGATAAATACAATTTTTCTCACTCTTAATATTATTGGTTTAACAGTAACTCATTATTAATTATTAGCAAGATTAAGTAAAATATTTCTACTAAATTAAAAAAAAGTTATTGCATGTCCATATCGTTAGATTTTATCAATCAAATTTTTAAGAAGCTTTATAATTCATTTGCAAACCAATCTTTAACTTATTTTACAGAATTAAGTAAACTATTTCAGCTTTGTTTGATCATGTTTTTTTTTATAAAAATGTTAAAAAATGTACTTATATTTCTATTGTAAAATTTGTTTTTTTATATTATGTGTTTGCATTAGTAAAGACACTTTTAGAAAATATGTTTACAAAAAAGGTATTTGTAATTTATTTAACACCATTTGTCTTAAAAAAACATTTACAAAAAAAAATTCTTAAAAAGACATTTAGAAAAAAAATCCAATCGCTTTTTGAAAAGGAAGTTTAAAAAACCAAACGCTTTTTGAAAAGGAAATTTAAAAAACCCGAAAGGCAACATAGATGTTTATAAAAATTGACGGTATTTTAAAGGCCAGTTTCATAAAAGTCGTTTAAAATCGTTTATATGTATTTAACAAGTTTTTAAATAATATAAAACACGTAGTAAAAAAGCACTTTAAAATGTTTGCAAATGAGTTATACAACTTTTTAAAAAAGTTTATTAAACCTAATGATCGAACATATCTTTTTATTTAAACTTGATGTAAACTTTTTATATGGGTTGCTTAGAAGTAAAATCTTTATATTTTTAATCTAATAACATTAGAAGTGAAAACATAAACTTTATAAAAAAACACCCACTGTGGTAAATATTTCTCAAAACACCTATTTTGGTAAATAAGTTTTCCACCAACACTCATTTGGTAAAAAACTCGACCCACACCAAAAACCTAAACCCATCCACCTTACGCACCCCCCACTAAGCCCCAAGAAACCTAAATCCCCTTCACCACCACCTAAAACCTAAACCCCATATCACCCCACCCCCACCCTATAAAATACTAAACCCTAAAAAAGTCTAAGTTGAAAAGCTAAACCCCAAAACCTAACCCCGAAAGCTAAATCCGAAAACCTAACCCCAAAAGTTAAACCAAAAAACCTAACTTAAAAAAATAATCCCAAAGAACCTAATGAAATATATGGGGTTAAATGGTGTATGTGTTCCTCACTCAAAAATTATTCAAAATTATGTAAGAGTCCAATAGTGTTCTCTAGTTCCCCAATAAAAAAAGTGTTCCCCATTGAACTTTTTCATATATAAGAAGACTCATATATTGCATAAAAAAAGTAACCTAAATCACTAAAAAAACTTGTTAATCGTTTATTTTTTTAAAGTTCACTTCCTATACATAATTGTGTAAGGTATAAACTAAAAAAATATTAAACTAATATTTTCGTATGTATTTTTAGCGTCCTAAGTTTACCTACACATGTGTAGATTATATGTAAGTAACATAACCTACATATGACTTTAACATATGTAGATTTAGCAAATAAGCAATAGTTAGCAAATTCTATTTTTTGAATTTCAAAATTGATGAATTAATATTGCATTTTAATCGTTTTCTATATGCTAAAAACTGTTTTTGGTTGTAAAAATGAAGAATTTAGTAACTTCATTTTCTTCTTGTAATATTTAGTATTCTCACATGAACCCTCATATATATATATATATATATATATATATGAGGGTTCATGTGAGAATATTGCGAGAAGCGTAAGAAATAGCTAAATTCTTCATTTTTTTCAACAAAAAACGTTTTTAACATAAAAAAATATGATAGAAATGCAATATTTATTCATTAACTTTGATATTCAAAAAATAAAATTGAAAAAATTTCGTTTATTTGTTAAACCTACACATGTGGAAGTCATGTGTATGTCACATAACCTACACATGTGTAGGTAAATTTAAAACGCTAAAAATACATACGTAAAAAATATTTTAATGATTTTTTTTAGTTCATACATTACACATTTGTATGTAGGAAGTGAATTTATTAAAAAAACTAAATCATTGATAAGTTTTTTTAGTGATTTAGGTTTCTTCTTTTTTTTCTTGCAATATATGAGTCTTCTCAAATGAACTTAATCCTATATATATATATATATATATATATGTATATATATATATATATATTTTTGGAGAACACCCTTTAGTTGTGAGAACCCTCTAGTCGCCTCTTGATCCAGCACTTCTGTTTTTGTCTCCTTTAACCATTATGAAGTTTTTCTGTCTGTTTACCTTAAATGCTTCATGAACTGATATAACTTAAAAGATTCCATTTTACATGTTTAACCCTCTAACAAACAACCCCATAAACTTTCCTAACATAAGTCTTATGACTACAAAATCTAGCACCAAGAAGTCATGATTTTGCCACTTTTATTGATCATTAAGTAACATGTGATTAAACAAATTATATTCACATGCATAAGAAGTCTGTTTTTTAGTTTAATTAGAAATTTTTCTGTAGTGGTTTGAAAGCCATCCGGAGTTCCTTGCTAATTCATTCTATGTGGGAGGAGATTCATATTCTGGAATGTCAGTGCCAATAATCACGCAACTAATATCAGATGGTAACAACCTTTTGTCATTTTTAGTATTGGTATAATGGACATTTTAAATATCATCTTTGTTACATTTATCACTGATATGCATATGTGCAGGAAAGGATGTCGGCACTGAACCTTACATTAACCTAAAGGTCTCCATAGCTAAATCTCATCCTTTGAAAATATATTGGGTTGTTTATGATTGTATTCTTAAATACACTTTAGTAACACTTAAATAGTTTGCCTTAAAAGTACAACATCAATTCACTAAACAAATATATATTGCGTATTAGGGGTATATTCTTGGCAACGCTTTAACTTTTCAAGAAGAAACCAATTACAAAATTCGTTTTGCTAATGGTATGGGTCTTATTTCAGATGAACTCTATGAGGTGTGTATTGTTCCTATGATCTTATATATTTACTCAAAGCACTATCTGTATAGCAACTAATATTTTTCATCTTCAATGCCTACAGTCGTTGTTCCGCACATGTGGGGGAGAGTATCGATCAGAGTATGTAAGCCCGAACAATGTAGGATGCCTTCGAAATCTTGAGTTGTATGAAGAGGTTGTTTACTTACTTTATATTAGCTCGTTTGTCAATTTATTTGCCCTTTTGCAAAAAAAAAAAAATCTAACATTTAGTTGAATGATCGTGTACTTTTACTAGTGCATATTTGGGATCAACCCTCCCAATATTTTGGAACCTTATTGTGATCTTCGTGGTTCGCTAATTAAACTACCAACTCATAAGTTGCTTTCCGAGCACCAACCTCTTTCTTCATTGTTGTGTCGTGTAAGTCTATTATAATGATTTCTTTTCGAACGCATGTCTGATTGAGTTAAAAAAAATAAATAAACTTGTAAAAGAGTTTTAGTAGATTTTAAGTATAGCTTTTGGATTTTGTAGGGTTATGGATATAAGTATGTTTACAACTGGCTTAATGAAGACATTGTTCAAGAAGCATTGCATATACGAAAGGTATTCTTATACATATTTATAGTTTCTAGCATTACAACATTGCTCATACAACTATAACGACACAGGGGACCATAAAAGAGTGGATACGGTGCAGTGACGGTTTAAATTTCACAAAAGTAGTTTTTGATGTCAGACCATATCACATAAATATGAGCAACAAGGGCTACCGTTCTCTCATATATAGGTTCTCTTCGTTTCACAACTTGCGTCATCTTTTTGTGAAATAATTAGGGTGTAAACAGTTTGAGTTGTGCTCAAACTAGCCAAAGCTCGAGTTTGGCTTGGGTTAGTTTAACAAAAACCCTATCTTCTTAGAATCAAGCTCGATATCAGACCAAGTATGACTCATATGTATCGTATGTTCTTTATTGATTTTTATATAATTTAATTATAAGAAGGTCGGTGGTGTGAGCTTGCTAATTCCACTTTGACCCCAATTTTTTAAATAATGACACTTTCTACCCTCAACTCAACTTTGATATATTTAACACTTGACCCATCGACTTTGACTTATTATCATTTTGACCCCTGATGACTTAACCAATTTATAACTTTGACTACATACTCTACTTTGACATTTGACTTAGTTATCATTTTGACCTTTATGTTTAGATATATCTCTGTCTTCTAATATATGGCGCATTATGACTTTACTCCGTAACGTACAAGACATGGTTTTTTTTATCAAATCATGTGATAACGTCACATATGCGAGACATTACTACATTACACGATCCATTCTTTTAATTAATTATACATATATAATATAATATATTTTAACTATTATATCTAACTTTTTTCTTATATATATATATATATATATATATATATATATATATATATATATATATATATATACTGTATTGAGAAATAAGATTTTAGTATAAAAATAATAGACTGTGAACGCGATCTTGTTTAAGTTAATCCTGTTTTGAGCATATAACAAGTTTATCTCGAGTTGATCATAAGAAGCCTAGCTTGCTTACACCCTAAAAGAGAATACATAATCAACTTCACTAATAAACTTTTGTAATTTTATGAAGCGGGGATCATGATATGGCGATTCCGCACCAATCAACTCAAGCATGGATTAAACAGCTAAATTATAGTGTCATTGAGCAATGGCGATCGTGGAAGCTTAATGGTCAAATTGCTGGGTAATATACACAAATATATTGTTCATATATGGCATTATGTAAGGAGATGGACTTATGTTAAGTTATATGTTTATGTTGACAGGTACACAGAGAGTCATTCAAATTTGATGACATTTGCAACTGTGAAGGCATGGAATTAGGATGTTCTTAATTTAAATATCGATAAAGATAGTCAGCTAAAATATTTTCTTTACGTTACAGGGTGGCGGACATACGGCTCCAGAGTACAAACCTGAAGAATGTTTTGTCATGTTCAAAAGATGGATATCTGACCAACCTCTATAACCATCGTTGCATTGATCGTCTCAACATGTTATATATAGTATGATGTCGCAATAAACTTTTTTTTATTTTAAAGGATCCATTTTGTTTCCTATTGCAATATAGTGGATAAGTTATTTTAGACATGCTTAGCATAGACTCTCTAACCTCACATGAATCAACAAGAAAATACATAAATACTAATATCATGGATATCAATGACGCATTGAACTCTACCTGAAGCACCTTGTGTGCTATGCCGCTATTTTTTTCTCATCCGCATGATAAATATATAACGTCAGACTAAACCCTAGTAAGAAAAAGAATTCAATGTAAATAGTCTGTTAAATAAAATAATTCTTACAATATGAAAAATAACATTTGGAATTAGAGAGGATTGAAAATAAAACAACACTAACTCCGACTTTCTTGCAAATTTGCCCCCTTCCACTTTCTTCTTGATGAATCAACTTGCTCACTTTCTTGATTTCTAATTTCAATTTCAACTTGTTTTGATTTTGAGTCCCAATTATGGTACATGGTACGTTCTTCACTTTTACTCTTTTCAATAAAATAATGAAAGATTGTTGTGATTTGGTATTAACACAAGCAAAACACACACAAATTCATAGCTTAACCACTTGATTCTATCGACTTAATGAAGGGATTACAATAGAAGAAGCAAAACAATATTAAAGTGATGAGAAGATTAGACTTTTACATCTAATAACATTCAAATCATATATCCTTTCTTGTTGAAGTCTTAATACTATTTTTCAAAACATATAAATAAAGAATTGTATTTTTAGGGGTTAATTAATTTTACATAAATCTATACTTCTAATAAAAGATGGTTTTAGAGGACAGTTGTCACTTATTAAAGACACTTAGAGAATTATTTTACCACTCAAAATGTTGATAACATTTTTATTTGATGAAGATTTTCATTCCATAATTAATCATTTTTTAATTAATTCAAATTTAACAAGATAATCAAATTAAATTATTTCCAAAAATATATAGTTCTGAAAATATAAATATCATATTAACTTTTAAATTCATTTACTTCCTGATCCTGATTATTGTTTTTCCATAATATTAATTTAAATCTAACAAATTGCATTCGGTTGTTCAAAATGTTCAGCATTGCAAAATATAATCTTTTTTTTATTAATGCGTCTACATTGCATAGTCAAGTCCTGACGAGATCCTTGCCAGATATATGCATGTCTATTGTCCAAAGAAGATGGGTTTTAACATAGTAATATGTAAGTTATCTTCAACTATTTCTTTGTCTAAAGGGAAAATCATATGTTAACAAAAAGAAATTTACATTTTGTTCAAGTTAGGTTACTCAAACTTTTTATTTCAATTATATAACTTAAGTTTAAAAGGTATTGCGCTCTTAGGTAAATTAACTTGTATAATAAATAAACATTAATTTTTAGATGAACTTGGGACCAGTTTTGTGTTTTTTCTACCATCAACTAAATATTATTACAAACTTTAAAAAAATCATAGTATATTCTATAGTTTTTTGGCAATTTTTTAAAATTTTTTGCAATTTGTAAAAAATTTGTCACTTTTTTTTATTTTTTACAAATTTATGAAAATTTTCACAGTTTTTTGTTAAATTTTTAAAAAGGTGATATGAACATTTATTTTACTTTATTTTAAAATGAATGCTATAATTAATATTTATATTATACAAATTAGTTACATAGAATTTAGACATCTTTTTAAAGTTAATAAATTGAAACAAAACAATTTTTGAGTGTCATAATTAGAGCAAAATTAGAACTTGGATATTTTTCTTCAAATTTACCTATTTTTTTAAACTATTTAAACTTCTCTGGATTTCATGTCACTACTCGTGTAACACACGGGCATTAAACTAGTTTTTGTAATATATCATCTTTTTTATCGTTTTAAGATAATTTTTTGTTTAATTCTGCTTCTGCATTCTTTCCTTAATTCAAGGCCTAACCGCAAAATCACAAATAAAAGAATAAATTGCCAAAATAGTCACTAAGTTTGTACTGTTTCGACCGCTTTGGTCCTTATGTTTTTTTTTTATCATTTTGGTGTTTGGTTTTGTAAAAAAATTATCATTTTGATCATTCCATCAACGTTATCCGTTAACTCTATGTTGAAAGACCAAAGTACCCTCACTTATTAAATTAATAAAAAAAATTATGTTGACTTCCTTTGGTTGACAAGATCATCATCGTCATCAGACTTCATCACCCCATTTCTTTTCTTCTTCCACCCCTTAACCTGTAGATCCGAATATGGCTTGGAACTTACGATACTGCTGAAGAAGCTGCAACAGTGTACGATCATGCTGCTATTCAATTGCGTGGACCTGCTGACGCGCTAACAAACTTCACTGTTCCACCGACTGAACTTTCACTTGAGAAGAATGTATCGTCGGTTGATTGCGGTTACAACTCCGGCTATAGGTAAAAAACAAACAACAATGCTTCGTCACCGAAATCTGTTCTCCATTTTTCACCGTATTCAATCGACGAGTGTGTCGCTGAGTCGACTCAGCACGGCGAGTTCGTCTAACGATTTGAGATGGTGGTGAAAGGTGGGTGGCCGGAGATGAAGAAATAGTGGTGGGTTGTGTTGGAGGCTTGGAGATGCCTTGAAGAAGAAGAAGAAAGGTTGTAGTGGGTGGGTGGGGTTTATATTATTTGTTTTAATAATAATAATAATAATAATAATAATAATAATAATAATAATAATAATAATAATAATAATAATAATAATAATAATAATAATAATAATAATAATAATAATAATAATAATAATAATAACATCAAATATTATTGTCAATTTGGTCGTTGAAGTACTAAAATTTCTAAATTATCCTTAAAGGTAATAGAAATTTATAACGGTTGTTGAACGGAAAGATCAAAATGACAGTTTTACAAAATGAAACACCGAGATGGTAAAAAAAACTATAAGGAATAAAGTGGTCGAAACGATACAAATTCATGGACTATTTTGGCAATTTACTACAAATAAAACGTAGTGAAATGTGTAATACCTTGAAATAGAACTTACGCGTGAGAGAAATTATAGATAAGATAGATA
Source organism: Tagetes erecta (assembly GCA_030867185.1). Taxonomy (NCBI): domain Eukaryota; kingdom Viridiplantae; phylum Streptophyta; class Magnoliopsida; order Asterales; family Asteraceae; genus Tagetes; species Tagetes erecta. The sequence continues at coordinate 66,555,807 of CM061486.1, forward strand.
CAAATTTTATTTAGATGGTCATATAATACTCTTTGCAATGTTTAAAGATCATAAAACGATGGACTGAGGAAGAATAAAACAAAGATTACCAACAATTGTTGTGAAAATATTAGATAAGATAGATATAAATTTTATTTAGATGATCATATAATACTCTTTGCAATGTTTAAAGATCATAAAACGATGAATTAAGGAAGAATTAATAAAACAAAGATTACCAACAATTGTTGTGAAATCATCTCACCATATTATAATCTTCCTTGAATCATCAAGAACAAGAAAAGGAGATGATATTAGACTATGATCCATCATAGTTCATGAAGATTGAAAGTTAACATACCGAAATGATTACCTTCATGCAAGGATCAATAAAACACCACCTTTTCACTTGAAGCTTGCAAGATCTTCATTAAAAATAAAGATGAATGTTGAGAGAATTTGTGTGTAGTGAGAGAGAGAGGAAGTGTGTACGTAGGTGATAAATGAGAATAATGATGTGTTTTGAGATATAATAATATTAAATATTCGAGTGTTGGGATTTAAAGAGTTCCAACTATTTAATATTTGATAAGCCGATATCGGTCTCAAAATATCCATTGGCGGTCCCAACTTTTATGGTTTTTGCCATCATCGTACCGCCATTAAAAATGGTATGTTGGTTTTCACTGGTCCCAACTATCACCTTTTGTCTTCTATCGGTCCCAACTATTGAATTGGTTGTCAACGGTCCCAACTTTTATCACTTTGGTAACCACTGGTCTGTCGTGAAATTTTTTTTAACGCCGTTAAGTTTTTTTCCAAATTCAATACCGATGCTTTAAGCCTTTTGATTGGAAGGATAATACAAGTCGATTGATGGAAAAATTACATCGAAACGGCGCTCCGAAACACGAAATAGTGCTTCAATCGGGTGTTTAAATCTAATGGTGCTTCAATTGAATGTAAAAATTTTATCGTTCAGAGAGCCTTTTCGAGAAAACTTTTACATCAATCGACTCGTATTCTCCTTCCGATTAAAAGGCCTAAACATCAGTTTTGAATTTGAAAAACGGATCATTGGTTGCCAAAGTGATAAAAGTTGGGACTGTTGACAACCAATTCAATAGTTGGGATCTGTAAAAGATAAAAGGTGATAGTTGAGACCAGTGAAAACCAATATACTTAAAAAAATTAACGACATTAACTTTCTTCAAGTTCCTAACCGATGTTTTAGGACTTTTGATCGGAAGAAGAATGCTAGTTGATTGACATAAAATTTACCTTGAAACAAAGTTCAAAACGACAAAACGATGCTTCAATCGAATGTAAAAAATTCTTTGTTTAGAGCACAATTTCAAGTTAATTTTTACGTCAATTGACTCTTAATTTCCTTTGGATCAAAAGCTCTAAAAGGTTATATATCAAGAAAATGTCTCATATATACTTATATCGTGTAGAGTAAATTGTCGTTTGCGTCCCTATGTTTTGTCATTTATAGCGATTTGCGTCCCTGCATTTTCAAAATTGTAATCGGCCCCCTAACTTTTTGATTTTGTCTCCATTTGAACCCAAAACCCTAACTCCGTTAAATATCTCAGTTAATTTTTTATAAAATGACGTAAATACCCTTGTTTGTCTAAAGACTAAGTTACTCTAAGTTACAATTTTACATGTAAGTTTTTTAAATAACTAAAACCTAAAACAAGTGATAACCAACACCCATCTCCACTGCTTAACGTAACCACCTCCTAAAATAACCACCGCCCACCACCGCCACAACTACAAACATATCATTATCATTGTCTGTGTAACCCTCATTATCTTCAAAACCATAACAAAAATCAAAACTCTAACAAATACCAAATCATTATCATTGTTCCTAACCTAATTGTTCCAAACCTTGAAACCAATCTAAAACAAATACCAAATCAATCCACCACCGTCATTCTTGTTAAAATTTTGTAGGGAACTAGAGTCAATAATCGATTAAACCCATAATCTCATTACCTGGCTAAACCCCTGCTCAAATCTAACACAGTCCTCGATCCCTTTTCACAGTTCAATCCATCTTCAGCTTCAATTCATGCTTTAGCTCCGTGTTTCAAATCTGATTCGGTAATACTAGTTTACGGCGGCACTGTTTCCGAAACAAAAGCCACCACATGTCGCCTTAAACCACCGATGTCGATTATGGTTTTAACTAAAACAAATTGCGTCGATTCGATTAGGGCTTTGATTGTGATAGTGGTGGTGGGTGGTGAATTGGTGATGGTGTTGGAGGTCGAGGTATCCAGTGGGTTTTGGGTGGGTGATAACTGATGAAGATAAAGAAGACAATGGATGATAATGGTTTGATGAAAGTGAAGATTGAGTGAGGAGATAGGTATAAGAGTTTAACTAATTACAAAAATGGTCCTCCAAGTTAATCTGTTACTAACCCTTTAAACAAACAAGGGTATTTACGTCATTTTATAAAAAGTTAACTGAGAGATTTGACGGAGTTAGGAATTTGGGCTCAAATGGAGACAAAATCAAAAAGTTAGGGGGCCAATTACAATTTTGAAAATGCAGGGACGCAAATCGCTATAAATGACAAAACACAGGGACGCAAACGACAATTTACTCTATCGTGTAATTGTCATAATTCGAAAATCATTAACCCCATTTTTGTTAGTCAAACATTCAAGGTCAAACTTGAAAGCCAACAGAAAAATCAAGATCAAATGACCTTTTTGGTGACGGATATCATGTATCATATCCTTGTAAAAGTCTTGCAGCAACAACTCTGTTCTATCTAACTCTAACCAAATAAGATGTTTGTGGTTATGTTTGATCTCTAACATCTCAAATGGCAAAAAAAAAAATTGAAGTAAAATTGGTTGAAACTTTGATGTATAATTGAAAATCTCCTAATTTTGTAATATACAGAGTGAAGTATTATAGAAATAGTATAATATTGTTGGAGAAGAATAATGAGAGAACCCATTATTAAGTTAAGGACTAAAGATTACAAAAAAAAAAAAGGAAAAAATTGAAATTTTCAAGATAAAGGGTAAAACTGAACTCTAAAATGTAAAAATCTTTAAATATTCTATCATTTGCAATTGTTATTTTAAAACTAGCTGCACCATTGAAGAATTTCATTATTTATAATTTGAGTATATTGGTTTCTACTGGTTCTAAATTTCATCTTATCTTTTGATTTCTACCGGTCCTAACTATTGAATTGGCTGTCAACGTCCCAACTTTTATCACTTTGGCAACCAACGGTCCGTCGTTAAATTATTTTAACACCATTAAGTTTTTTTCGAATTCAAGACCGATGTTTTATGTCTTTTGATCGGAAGGATAATACGAGTTGATTGATGTAAAATTTTGCTCAAACGGCTCTCTGAATGATAAAACTGTTATATCCGACTGAAGCTCCGTTAGGTTTAAACACCCGATTAAAGCACCGTTTCATTGTTCGGAGCGCCGTTTCGAGGTAACCTTTCCATCAATCGACTTTTATTATCTTTTCGATCAAAAGCCTTAAAACACTGGTCTAGAATTTGGAAAACACTTAACGGCGTTAAACAAATTTAACGACGGACCGTTAGTTGCCAAAGTGATAAAAGTTGGGACCGGTGACAACCAATTCAAGATTTGAGACCGGTAGAAGCCAAAAAATTATAGTTGAGACCAGTAGAAACCAATATACCATAACTTTATAAAAAAAAGGTTAACTCATTTTTTATGATACGATATGTATATAACTAGGTGTTAGACCCGTGTGAGAACACGAGTTGTATAGGCAACGATTTTTATTTGTTCTCAGCGAAAATAACTCTAAATATTTCTTATAATGACACAACTCTTTGTACATAATTACCAAAATTTATATATATACATTTACAAACTACGTTAACAGTATTGTACCGCTTTCCTTGCACATAGTCCCTATTTTTCTTCATATGGTACTTCTGTTGATGCATCTGGTACAATTGCTGGTTTCATTGCATGTATATTGGACAGATGTTAACCACTTGATTTGTATATGACAGGTGTACAACTCCTATTTCTTCATTTGTTGACTCACCATCATCTTCTTTCTTTATATTCAATTCCCCCTTACTCTAAGTATGTTTAGCTATTTTCCCGTCATTTATGTAGATAAAGAAAGAGTTGGTGTAGGGATTAGAGAGGGAGAGAGGGGTGTGCTATGGAATGTCGCCGATCGTTGTTCACGCCGATCTTTGGTGGCTTCCGTTTGTCTACGTAAATTCTCCGATCCTTAGTGTCAAAACCTTGGATGTTGCCGGCAGCCATTTCCGGCCGCCTTTGGTAGCGTCTGTGTTGGATGTGTTTTTCACCCGATGGGGTTTTCATCTCAGTGAATATTGTTTCACCCTTTAGGGTATGCAGATTTGGGTGGTTTGCGCAATGATGATGGGTTCTCATCTGAGCGATTATTCTTCCACCCATTAAGGTTTTCAAATTTGGGTTTTTGGTTGCCACGGTGGTTCAATAACTTTTAGATAGCTATTTTAGGTTTTGCGAATACTTTATTCATTGCATTTTGTTATTATTTGATGGTGATAGTGTAAACCCTTTGACCTTTGGAGTTGAAGGTCATCATGATGAGATCGGGCTCAAATAGAGATCGGCCTCATTTGAGCCGCGATTTAGAAAAAAACAGCTTTACGATATGATCTATCGCCATTTGCGCACGCACACTGATATTTTATATTGCAGTTACTAGAATAGAATAGATGAAGAAAAATATGAGGATGAATGGAATTGCTTACTCAGTTATAGTTTTGGTTTGAGGGACTTTTGAATAGAGATGAACTTTGTAAAAACTTGAAAGTTTCTCTTTTAGATGGTATTATATTGTTTTAGTTTGAGGGAAACATTTCTAGTTTACAACATTTCACATTGAAAGCCACATATCTAGGGTAATTTAATCAAATTGAAAAACAAATCAAAATCAAATCCAAAAATAACATAAATCATATCATCCGTCTTAGTGCGAAACCATTTCTACACCTTTTGTGAAAAACAAACCCTCTTGTTAAATGTAAGTTGATGTTATAATCTATACTTAACATACTGACCCAATTTGTTGAGGGTAAGCATAAAAGAATCTAAAATGAAATGCAAATAACACAAATGCATGTTCGGCTTAAAGTGAGAAGTTTCCTTTAAACATTATCGCCATTTAAATTGTTTCCTTCCTAACAATATGTTTTAGATTACCTCATCACATAAAGCATACCAAAATTTGCTAAAAAGATCACTCAAAGCAGCATTTAGTTTTTTTAGGAACAGTTGCATATTTACTCTTATAAACACCCTTTAATTACATATTCTCCAGCTAAAAAAATCAATTGCATATATACCCAATGTTAGCTAAAATTTAAAATATGACCATATTAAAAATGAGTATATCTGTAAATTAAATTTGTTTATAAGGGGAAATAAGCAATTGATGTTTTTAGCTGGAGAAATATGCATTTAACATGTTTTGAAGGGGGAAATATGCATTTAGACCTTTTTTAAAAATAACCCATGAAATAATAAAAAGAGCCTGCTAAGGAACATTAGGTCGATATTTTTAGAGCTAATTACATAAATGGGGTCTATGGTTTATTCAAAATAACAAGTTTAGGTACTAAGGTTTTTTTGTTGCAAGTTTGGGTATTGGTCTTTTAAGTTGTAACGAGTTTGGGTACTAACACTAACAAACGTTAGTTTTTCTGTTAACTTCAAAGGCTTTTTAATATTTTTATATTTGACGGTCTATTTTTGAAATTTATTATTTGTAATTTACATAAAATATTATAAGATAAAATAATTAAAAAAATGTATATTTATTTTTTTACCATATTTTCTTTCACTATCCACTAGTTAGCACCAATGATGTTATCTAGATTATACATAAATTATATAAATATTTCCTACACTTTTGATAGTTTTTGGGTTATTTTTTATTCGGATTAAGCGTACTTTGTTCATATCTGGATTTTAATGATCGGAAAAGACTATGAGCTGAAATGTTGTATTTTAAATTAAACTTGAGATCATGAGTAAGACTATGTTTCACATATTATTGTTAAGAATTGTTCTTAAAGGTTTGAGTATTGATCATCATCATTTGCAAATTTAAAGTGTTAAATAAAGAAAAAAAAGAAAAATTCGAATGCTAAAGTAAAGCTCGCGTGAAATTGCTCATTTCAATAATGTTATTACTTGTCGTTTATCTTCTTACCGTATTTTCTTTCAAGAACCACTAGTTAACGCCACAAACCCTATTCATAAGCCACTAGTTAGCACCACCCTAACCACTTAGTTAGATTTGGATGGTGTCGATTAGGCTAACACGAAGTGTGGTGGTGTAATGAATGGTGAAGAAGTCGCGAAATTGGGCCGATGATGGGTTTCAACGGTGGAGAATGAGTGTTGATTGAGGTTCAAGCTAGGTGAATCTGTTGATGATAGTAATTAGAGTTTGTGATGGATGACTGTGGTTCGGTTAATCGGGGTGGATGGTAAGGTTAGAAGGTGTCGAGTGGTGAGGGAAATAATATAGGGTTGTTGATGGTGGTAAACGATGGTTTGTTGACTAGTTTTCCGACGATGATGATGGAGTGGTTAGGATGGGTAGGGTTTTACTTTGTGTTAGGGCTATTTCCTAGATTAAGATTTACTTTGTATTTTGTTTATATGTTTGTATATAGTTTAGGGTCTATTTTGTTATATTCCTTAAACTTGTATTTGTTGCTTTAAAGCATGTAGTGAGAGAGTGTGAGGAGAGTGGCTAGATCACAATTACACGTTAGAGAGAGAGAGTTAACTGTGTGTGATTTATTTCTCCTGCACTTGTACTACAGATTTGCTTTGATCATCAATATACAAAGAGAATTATTAGTATGAATTGTGTTTGTGATTGAACTGTTTGTGTGTGCGAATTATTCTGATCATTGTGAGTAATATTAACGATCCAATTGAACCTATCAATTGGTATAAGAGCTTTCGGTATTGTGTTCTTCGCTGTTCTTAAGCAAAACACATCTATATTGCTCAAATATCATGATCTGAATGAATTGTTCGTGTTTTTAGTTGTGATTCATCAGCATAATCACTTCTAATTCACAACGATTGTGCAAATTCTATCAGATTATCATCAGATCTGAAGAATTAAGAAGATTGAAAAAGTTACTGTTCGATCAAATTTTTGCTTAATTTCATCAAATTTGATCATGTTTTGGATTGATTGAGATTAGGGATTGATAATCGGACTATTTCACAGCTTGTGTGTGAATTTTGAACGAATTGGACAAGTTTTTGACAAAACCTAGAAAATTCTCATGGAGAAGATGATGAACAGTATGAACTTGGTTGAAGATTAACTTGCCGGGTGATAAATTTGACTTAGACAATTTCCTTTGGACTTAGATTGAAGAACAATTAGGTCCTGTGCAGCCGTGTAAGGGATTTTGTACTAGACGGGTAAAGAATTTGACGAGAAAGAGTGTTACTGTTCAGCCGGATCAAACACTGTTGTGCCGGGTGATACACTGTTACGCCGGGTGATTAAGAGATTTCAGCCGGGTGATCAAAGACTGTGTAGCCGGGTAAACAACCTTGCCGTGTGATCGAGTACTGTTAAACCGGATAAAGCTTTTTGCCGTGTCAAGTTTCTGCCGGGTCAAGTTATTGCCGGGTGAAGTTATTTCTTGTTGCCGTGTAACTGTTCAGCCGGGTAACTGTTCAGCCGGGTCAAGAACACAAGTTTTACAACTGTTGAGCCGTGTAACTGTTTAGCCGTGTAAAGACTTTTTTCTCTGCCGGGTGAAGAACAAAGCTACTGTTTAGCTGGGTGAAGAAGGATTTTCACTGTTCAGCCGTGTGACTCATTTTTAGTTGTTTTAATACTTGTTTCTTATCTTGTCTTTAATTACTTGTCTTTATTTGAGTATTTTAATCATTTCTTTTCAAAAATTAACAAAAACCAAAAATATTTTCTTTAAAAATTTGTTAAAAATGGCACCTAATGATGATTCTGATAACCGTGTTCCTAGACTTGTTAATCGTGCAGATTTCAAGAATTGGACAATCAGACTGAGACATCACTTATGCTCCATTGACAATGATTTATGGAAGTCAATTGAAAAGGGTCCTCATATTCCAACTCAGACTGCTCCAGATAGTGCAAGTACCTACACCAAAGATTCTACTGAACCTTATCCAGAAGATAATCTGTCAGCAGAAGATTTGAGGAAAGTGAAGAATGATAGCAAGGCTTATTCTTTAATGTGCAAGGGATTGCCACTACAAGTTTTGTCGAGATTGGATGCATATCAGACTGGTTATACATGTTTCAAGGCATTAAAGTCAATATGTGAAGGAGGAGAACAATTGAGAAGTTTGAAGAAATCAAAGTTAAAAAGGCAATTGGAGTTATTTGAACATATTCATGGAGAAACAGTGCATCAAATGATGAACAGATTTGTTCATTTAACTACTGAGATGTCAAACCTCGGAGTTAAGACTGAACTTCAAGACTTGAATGATCGATTGTTATGTGCTTTGCCATCATCATGGAAGCAGACTGTTACTCTGTTAAAGCATACTGAGAAATTTCCAATGGAATTAGATTTGCTTATTGGAAAGATTGAAGAAGTTGAGATTGATGAAGGATCAAGAAATACTGATAGATCAAGCTCACAAGCTCAGTATAAGTATGTGGTAAATCCTGCCAATACTGTGGAGAATGCATTTCTTGCACAAGATGCAATGAAGTTTGAAGAAGAGGGTGATTTATTTGTTGGTGCAAGTTTCTACACTGATTCATCATACTTTCCAAGTTCACCAACTTATTCTCAACCTCAATCTCCACCAAGAGCTCAAGTTCAAAGTCAGAATCTGAAGAATCAATCAGAAAATCAAAGTTCAAACGTTCAAGCCAAGGTGAAAGACGTAATGAACATTCTGTTGCAAGATGACGAGACCAAAACTGCTTTCACAGCGTTTATGGCAAGTTTTCAAGCATATCAAGGAAGTCACTTAAGTCAAATGGACGTGGTCCTTCAAGACTTATTTGAGATGGATCCAGTTGACGTTGAAGAAATGGATTTGAATTGGCAAATGGTTATGGTTGCATATAGAACGCAGAAGCATGCATATGTTAACCGAAGCTACAAGCCCCATGCAAACAAAACTGTTGGTTTTGACAAATCAAAGGCCAGATGTTTTAATTGTAACCAGTATGGTCATTTTTCAAGAGAGTGCAAAGCTCCCAAGAATCAGAATTTCAATGACCAAGCAAGTTCAAGTAATCAAGGTCAAGGTCAAAGCTCACAACAGTCTTCAAGCTACCAAAGCAGAAATCAACGTTACTTTCAGAAACCATACCAAAGTCTTCCCATGCCTGAATTGAAAGATGAAGGAAAGAAACCAGAAGACCAAACAAAGGCACTGGTAGTAAGTGTAAAAGATGGTTATGATTGGAGTGCATATGCAGAACAATTTACTTCTGATCTTACATCAAGTTTGGCCTTGGTATGTGAAGTCGAAGAAGACTGGTCTGAAGAAGGGGATGGAAAAATGATTGAAGATGTGAGTGAAGATGCTGAAGAGTATGACTGGAGTGCAAAGTCTGATCCTGTTGAAGAATCTGAGTCTGAAGTTGCGCTGATGGCTACTGCTAATGAGTCTTCATCTTCTACTGAACAACCAAAGGTTAGTAATGACTTACCCCCTAACTATGTTCCATTACCTGCTGATGTGAAAGAAAGGTTGTGTTCTGAACAATGCATTCAACAAGTAGAACATTATCGAACTCATTCATTTAAAATTGGTGATAAATTGAGTAAACATGAAAAAATTCATGAACAACTTAAAATTGATCATAAAATTTCTGATGAGAAGATTTTGTCACTTAAAGAATCATGGAACAAAACTTTAAAGGAATTGGAACTGGTAACAAAACAACTTGAAGAAATGACAAAGAACTTTGAACAAGAAAAAGTTGCTCATGCTGTCACACAAGTTGAACTAACAAAAGTGAAAAGTTGTAAAACCATGGTAAAACAACTCGTAAGTGAAAGAGGTAACAAAACCAAAACCGGGTTGGGTTTTACTCATGAACCAATGCCAAATTCTATCACACAAACCTTACCGGAAAACTTTAATGAATTTGATCATTCACCTGAAAATGAAAGAAAATTTAAAGAAATTCAAAGAAGTAAATCCGAGTCTGAAGGTTCTGAAGTGTTGATGGAAAGTTTAAAAGAAGAAGATGGTGCAACAACTGAAGCTGATGATGAAGCAAGCAACAAGTCTGATAACAAATCAGAGCCTGTTCTGATTCAACTCGTTGAGTATCCGGAACTGAATCCGAAGCCAGAAACGGTGAAGGAAGAAGGTGAATTTTCAGGATACAATGATCCTGAATACATCAGGTGGAAGAAAGAACAAAAGGCGCAAGTTGCTGATCAGTTGATCAAGAAGCAAGAAGTGAAGAAGGCCGAAGTTTCAACTGCAAAGAAGCAGAAATCGAAAGTAATGAACAATCAATCTGAAACAAAAGAATCAAAAGGCAAAAGTGTCTTAAAATCGAATGATAACACCAAAGTTCAAAGTGTTAAAACTGACAAAGTTAAACCTGTCAAGAAAGTGTCAAAAGGTAAGAACATCAAGTTTGTGTCTGCAGGAACGTTTGATTTGAACGGATCTTATGGTAAACCAATTAATTCTCCAATCAAATCTAACTCTGGTCTGAAAATAGGTTCAGGTCCTAAGTCTTCCGCTGTCAATGATAAGAGAATTGAATCTAAAAAGTTAACCAAACAGAACAGTTTAAAATCGAACCAAAGTTCCATGCAATCAAGATCACAAACCAAGTCTCCACAAAAGAATCAAGTTAATCTAAAACCGAACAAAACTGATAATGAATCTCGAATGAGTTCAACATCAAAAGTTAACAATCGGCTCTTTAGAATTAGCAAGAAATATTGTGAAATTTGTGATAGATATAATCATGCAACTGCTGAATGTTTCTTTAACAGGTACTGCAGTTTCTGTGACAAAAGAAATCATTCTTCAGAAGAATGTTATTATAACAAATTTTGTGAAATTTGTGAGAGAAGAAACCATAACACAAAGGATTGTTTCTTTAGATCAAACTCAACAAGAGAAATGACTCCGTTTTCAAACTTTAAAAGAAATCATTCATTTGGTTTTCAAAATATGAGTCAAAGTCATTTTCCGGTTTTGAGAAATTTCAATCGAAACAATTCTGTTTCTAACTTTTCAAGAAATGTGCAGGTTAATAATTTTAAACCAAGAGCTTTAATGGTAAGAAACCAAAAGTTTGAAAATAACCTTGATCCTAAGCTAGAGGAAAGGTTTAGTGCTTTGAGGAGAAATCAGTCAATGAACGCCAATGGGCGAAACAACAGTTATCAGCATCAAAATCTCTTAAATGAAACAAATTTTCAAAACGTTCAATATCAACAAGTTACTATTGCAGATAGATTCGGAAAACCCAAGACCGTGTGGGCCTGGGTTGACCAAACTAACTAAGTGATTGTTGATATGCAGGTACGCCCAAGAAGACCTATCAACTCGTGGTTCGTTGATAGTGGGTGTAGCCGGCACATGACAGGCAACCATGCCTTGCTTCAGGATTTCAAGCTGAAAAATGGTACACACGTTGCATTTGGAGGTGATGCAGGTGGTAAAATAACAGGAGAAGGAACCGTATCCAATGGGGTCATTAGTTTTGATAAAGTCAACTACTGTGCACAGTTGAACTTTAACTTACTAAGTGTATCTCAAATTTGTGATAAATCGTATTCAACTTTATTTGATGATTCATTCTGTTATATACTCAAACCAGGTTTCAAGATCGACAATGAATGGGTAGTGGTGAAAGCTCCAAGAGATCGTGATGTATACAAGTTGGATATGTCGCAGATTGATGCCGAAACCGAAACTACTTGTCTCATTGCGCATGCTTCAAATGATGAGAGTCAGCTTTGGCATAGACGGCTGGGCCATTCAAACTTCAGAAACATGAATCGTTTGGTGACTGGAAATCACGCTGTGGGAATCCCATCGAAGAAATTCTCTACAACTGATCTCTGTCCTGCATGTTTGAAAGGAAAACAGCATCGCATGTCTTTTAAGTCCAAGCCAGAAAACTCCATTTCAAAACCCTTGCAGATGCTACATATGGATCTTTTCGGACCAACAAATGTGCAAAGCATTGGAAAGAAGTCTTACTGTTTTGTCATTATTGACGATTTCACTAGATTTTCTTGGGTTTATTTTTTGCATGTTAAATCTGAAACTGCGGAGTTATTAAAAGAATTTATCATCAAAGTTGAAAATCAGTTGGATTGTAAAGTGAAAATTTTACGAAGTGATAATGGAACAGAATTTAAGAATGCTAATGTTGATTTGTTTTGTGCAGAAAAAGGAATTGCTAGACAATTTAGTGCTCCAAGAACGCCTCAACAGAATGGGGTTGCGGAACGGAAAAACCGGACACTGATTGAAGCTGCAAGATCCATGCTCGCAGATGCCAAAATCCCTATCACATTCTGGGACGAAGCTATTGCTACTGCGTGTTTTGTACAAAACAGGACATTATTGGTTCAGGATAAACAGAAAACATCTTATGAGTTGTTATTTGGAAGAAAACCGAATATTTCATACTTGAAAGCATTTGGTTGTCCTGTAACGATTCTAAATTTAAATGATCATCTCGGGAAATTTGAGTCAAAATCTGACGATGGATTTTTCCTAGGTTATTCGTCTGTTTCTAAAGCTTATCGGGTTTTTAATAGCAAAACAAATACTGTTATTGAAACTATTAACGTCAAGTTTTTAGAAAATTCGTTTCCGTCAGTGGCACATGGTCCCGAATGGCTATTTGATTTAGATTCGTTATCAAAATCTTTCAATTCTAACTTATTTGATTTTTCAGGAAAAGCAAGGAAAGAATCAGGCGACTTAGGATGTTTTAGTGACGATTCTGATAATGACGAGGATGGAAATCTCAACTCTGAATATCCGTTCATGTCATTTCATAATCCTGATCATGTCAAATCAAGTCAAGCTCCGGGTCCTTCTGGTTCTCAAGAAGATCAAGAATCAAATAATCTTGAAGATGATGTGAATCTGCAAAGTTCTCCTAATGATGGTGGATCTGTTCAAAATCAACCATCATCAGATCCGAATGCTGAAGTTATTCCAGAATCTTTCGATTACTTCATCAATTCACCGGATCAAGTTCCTAATTTCACTCCGCATACTTCTACCATTCTACAAGATCTACCGAATCCGAATCAGTCTAATCTGGAGACTCAAGTGCAAGAAGATGAGATACCAATTCATCGAATTCACAAGAAACATCCTGTCTCTCAGATTATTGGGCCGTTGAATCAGAGAACTACAAGAAGTCAAACTGAGCAAGCAAACGTTTGTCTTTATTCATGTTTTCTTTCTCAAGTGGTGCCAAAGAACATTTCAGAAGCGTTGCAAGATAATAGTTGGATTGAAGCCATGCAAGAGGAGCTACTTCAATTTCGCAAACAAGAGGTTTGGAAATTAGTGGACTTACCTGAAGGAGAAAATGCGATTGGTACAAGATGGTTGTACAAAAACAAGCCAGACGAACGTGGCATTGTTGTGAGAAACAAAGCAAGACTCATTGCACAAGGATATACTCAGGAAGAAGGCATTGATTATGAAGAAGTGTTCGCTCCGGTCGCAAGACTTGAAGCCATACGCGTCTTTCTTGCATATGCTTCCTTCATGAAGTTTAAAGTATTCCAAATGGACGTTAAAGGCGCTTTTCTGTATGGACCAATTACAGATGATGTTTATGTCAGACAACCTCCGGGTTTTGAAGATCCTGACTATCCTCATCGGGTATACAAGTTGAGTAAAGCTCTTTATGGTCTACACCAAGCACCAAGAATCTGGTATGAGACATTATCCAAGCATTTACTAGAACATGGATTTACAAGAGGTCAGATTGATCCAACTTTGTTTATGAAGAGGGAGAATGATGATTTGTTGTGCGTTCAAGTATATGTGGACGATATTATCTTCAGATCAAACAGTACGTCAATGTGCAAAGAATTTGAGGAAATCATGAAGTCTAGATTCCAGATGAGTTCAATGGGAGAGATTAATTTCTTTCTTGGATTACAAGTAAAACAATCAGCTGACGGAATTTTCATCAATCAATCAAAATTCGTTGAGAAGTTGTTGAAGAAGTTCAAGATGCAAGATTGTCAAACAATTCGAACTCCATCTGATGTGAACTGTAAGATACAACCGGATCCGAAAGGCAAATCCGTGGATCAAACACTATACAGATCAATGATCGGTTCACTGATGTATCTTACTGCATCAAGGCCAGACATCATGTATGCTGTATGTGTGTGCGCAAGATATCAGTCTGATCCAAAAGAGTCGCACCTGATTGCTGTGAAACGTATTTTCAAATACCTTAAAGGGAAACCGAATCTTGGGTTATGGTATCCTTATGACGGAAATTTTGAATTATATAGTTATTCTGATAGTGATTTTGGTGGGTGTGCTCTTGACAGGAAATCGACAACTGGTGGATGTCAATTTCTGGGTCCTAGACTTGTCTCTTGGCAATGCAAGAAGCAGACCAATGTTTCTGTATCCACAGCTGAAGCAGAGTATATCGCTGCATCTGCAGGATGTTCTCAAGTTTTGTGGCTACAAAACCAATTGCTTGACTACGGGTTTAACTTTCTCAAAACTCCTATATACATAGACAATATTGCTGCTATGTTTATTACTGCTAATCCTGTTCAACACTCAAAAACCAAACATATCGAAATTCGATATCACTTTTTAAGAGACAACTCTGAAAAAGGTTTAATAATTTTGATTAAAGTTCATACCGACAAACAACTAGCAGATCTTTTCACAAAATCATTTTTGTCAGGCCGGTTTGAATTCTTAATTCAATCCATAGGATTAATCAATCATGATTGATTCTATTTTTCGAAAACAAAATAAAAATCAGAAAAATTTAAAAGCCAAAAATAAAATAAGTTGACGTTATATTTTGATTCCTTTGTCTTTTATTTTATGTTTTGCATTGTGTGTGTGCATGAAAAAGAAAAGCAAAAAACAAAATATAAAAGCAAAAAGAAAAGAAAATATCATGTCATAAGAATCTATATTGCACAAAGTGAGAAATGATAGTTACACTAGACATTATTTGTTACATCATTTTTAATAAAGACTGATAAATGTTAATTGATGTGCTAGACAGCTCAGGCAATTAGACTGAACAAGTAAGTTGATTGTTGACAAACATAAACTTAATGATCTTTGTGTTAAGTTCCTTTGTTATACATGTCTAGATATATATTTTTTGATACATTGCTTGTGATGATAATTGTGCATGATCGGGTAACGATGTAGTCTATTCAGTGTGATGAACCGCATCGTGAGCTTCTTTGTTGTGGTACCCACAGACCTGAAGTCTCACACGAAGTCTCTTTTGAGCTTCAAGGTGCAGCAAAAGATTCCCAAAGATGGAACAAAAAGAGTCCCAAATGTGGACCAACACCAAACAAAAATTCCAAAAAGGAATTCAGAAGATTCCCAAGGGGAACGATAGGAAAGAAAAATTCCCAAAGATGGAATTAAAAAGAAGTCCCAAAGTGGACCAAATCCGAATAGAACCCAGATTCCACACTGTGTATGACTGTAAGTGACCAGATTTTGTGCAATATGCATTCAGGTAGTGATTGATAAGGAAATATGTTGACATATGTATACATGTGGGTCACATGAGTCATTTTAATCGACCTTAAATATCATCATGATACTGAAAAAGTAAGTGTGTCAACTCGAGCTAATTGGTATGTTTTCATATCATCACTCAATCAAACATAAGTCAAATGTCTATTCAAAACTTGCAAAACATGTTCAGATAATGTATGGTATGATCTCACTGCGATATTTTGATTCATTTGCATTTCATATGTCTTTATTTTAATGTGTGTGCTTTGTGTGTGCAGACATTTGGAATCATTATTGACACATCGACATCCTTGTTAAACTTAAAAAATTTCAAGATATTTCAAGTTTAGGGGGAGAATAAATTGAAGAAAAATATCTACAAAAATCCCAAAAATATTTTTGAATAAGTGTGTTTTTGAATGAACAAGATTATGTGGTATGAAAAGCTAATGTATTGGATATGTTAAACACAAATTCAAGGTCTTGCAATGTGATTTTCAGAAATTGCTTCGGGATATAGAAAATTTGGTTGTGCAAAAACATCTTTGAAAAAGAAAAATGAATTTAATTGGAATTTAAGTTAGCTTGTTTAATGTTGTTGATAATTAATGTGACAAATTCTTTTTAAGGATATCTTGTCTAATTAATGTGTCGAGAATGTTTGCAGGTGCAATAAATGCTGTTGAAAAAGTCAATAGACGAGAAAAATGAAGAAAATTGCGCAAAGTGTTATAGCCGGGCAAAGATATCAGATACAACTGTTCTGCCAGGTAATGAACATACTGTTCAGCCGGGTAATGTTGTGATTTTGATACAAGCCGGGTGATTGAGAAAAAGGTGAAGATATTATGACCACTGTACAGCCGGGCAAAGATCATGTCAAATACTGCCGGGTGAAGTAGTCATAGATATCTGCCGGGTGACAAGTGTTTACTATACAGCCGGGTAAAAGAGAAATCTTCTTGCCGTGTAAGTGTATGACACTGTGTTGCCGGGTAATGAAGAAAAGCATGCCGGGTGATATAGAAGACAACTATGTTGCCGTGTGAAGAAGAAAGCATGCCGGGTGAAAGTTAAAGCAACTACGTTACCGGGTGATGAAGAAAGCAAGCCGGATGAAAGAAAAGCAACTGTGTTGCCGGGTGATGAAGAAAGGTTGCCGGGTGATGTTTGAAGACTACTATTCTGCCGGGTGATTGATAAAACCCATCAGGTGTAGTTGTTCCTAAACTTTACCCGTCACTACAGTGACTTACCCGTCTCTACAGTGTTTGACCCGTCAAGTATGTTTCACATGTTGTGACTTGTCTCAACAGTACATGACCCGTCACTACAGTACATGACACGGATCAACAGTGCTTGACCCGGCAGGGCTTATTGGGCCTTTTAAGCTTGCCCGTCCCATTTTGTTGACCCGGCACCTCAAGTTTGACCTAATTTTTAACGATATAAAAACCCGCCTCTTCACAAACACTTATCATTTTTCACATTCACCCTCAAGCAAATCCCCTATACTTAAATCGTTTTGATTATCATATTCAGTCATTGTTCTGTAACAAGTGTAATCGACTGAATAAGGTATTGTCCTTGTGATTTGTTCTTGATAAACCTACAAATCGATCGATAAAATGAAAAACGATGATGAACAGTGTTTTTGATCATTGAATCGACACTTTGATTGTGTGTGTTAAAACCAAAATTGAATGTTGTTTTAAGTATAAAATCTGTCGATCATCAACAATCAATCACTCATTTGCACTAAAACACCTTAAAACCAACTGAATCAGTCAAAATTGTTCACAACTGATAAAATCGCCATTGATGAACTTTGAAGCTCTTAAATGTTAAACATCAAAATGATGAAACATTTGTTTAAAAGTGATCAATACTTGTTAAAACTGAACTAAAACATGATAAACAATTTCATCATACAAATGTCAAAATTATGTCTTAAGTGATTAACTGTTAAAATTGAAACATGTTGTATAATCATTAAAAATTCAAAGTTGTTTGATTAAGATGATGAAAATCTGGTTATTAGAACAATTTAGAATTTAAAATGATTATATGAATGTTTTGCTTTCTAACTTTTATTCAAACACTTATGAAAATTTTGATATATATTAATGAAGAATCTAACACATTTGTCTTGTTTGTGTTTTTGTGTTTGTTTTGACAGATGGAGAATCTAAAGTTTGAGCCCAAACACAATTTGGTGGCATGTCTAGATGAATCTATCCCTGAAACAGAAGGTTACAGAGATATGATCAAGTTTATAAAGAGGACCAAATATGTGTATGCTATGTGTGCCAAACCGGTCATATATGCAAGGCTGATAAAGAGTTTTTGGAGAACAACAGAGGTTATTAGAGATGACAATGGTGTTGCTGTTGTTAGAGGGAATATTACTAGAGATATGGTGTTGACAGTGTCTGAAGAAGCCATCAGAAATGCCTTGAGAATAGATGATGATGAAGTAGGAATGAATGATGAATTGACCATGGCTGAGTGTCAATCGTGTTTTGTTAATATGGGTCATCCACCTGTATTTCCAAAGTCACAGTTTTATAGAGCAAAGTTGGGAAAGAAGTTTAAGCTGTTATGCTATGTTGTTCAACAATGCATGTCCAGGAGGAGTGCAGGTTTTGACAACTTTCCATCAGATATAGCATCACCAATTGTTGCTATAGCTGAGAACAAACCATTCAATATGTCAAGATGGATCATGAATGGGTTTGTATTTAATTTGGTAAAGGGCAAAAGGTTTAAGTTTCTCATGTACCCGAGATTCTTACAACTGATGATCAATGTTGCATATCCTATCATCAGAGCCGAAGGTTATTCTGGAGGTATATTATATACTGAGGACATGAACGATCTATCTTACAGAAAGATGAGTATCGGGAATGTGCCTAATGTGGATCTATTTGCCTATATGAGAGATATAGCAAATAATGAAGAAGAAGTTGATGTAGTATATCATCATATTTCAAATGGAGAGATTGTGAATCCAGTGGATCTTGTTGATAGAGAGATTGATGAAGATGATGATGGTAATGATGATGGTGAAAGTGATGATGGTCAAGATGATGATGATAATGATGATAGTGGAGATGATGATGGAAATGATGATGGTGATGATGCTGAATCTGAATCTGATTCAGAGGAGGCAGAGATTGTTGAAGCAGTTGAACCGATGAAAGTAGAGACTGAGAATGTTGAAGTTATTGAACAAACAGTGATAGAAGAACCTGTTGATGTTGTGTCTGTTGAGAAGGAGGTTGCAGTTGAAGTTGCTAAACCCATCACTAAACAGTATGTTAGATCGCGAAGATCTAAATCTGTTATTGAGAAAGTGAAGAATGAGCCTGAAGAGATAGATGTAATTCAGATTACTCAGGAGGTAATGGCCGAAGCTGAAACTATTGCACAGATAGTTGAAGAAGCTGATGCTGGCGTTACTGATCCTATTTCTTTTGATATACCCACCACATCATCCCCCATTGCAGAAAACATTGAACAAGGTTTGGAGTCTTCACCAAATTTTGTGCCAAGTGTTGAAGAAAATGAGAATGTGAAAAGGATTGCTGAGTTAGAGGAGATGGTACAAAAGTTGATGGAAGCAAATGAAATGTTGAAAGCTTCTAATGAGAGGAAAAAGAAAAGATTTGAAGAATTCTGGGATATTCATAATCAAAACTTGAAAACTTTCAAAGAGTTGGATGCAGATCATCTTAAACTAAAGATTGAACATGATAAGTTGAAAGATGAGTATGAAAGTTTGAAAGAGGAGTATGATAATCTGAAGTATGATTACAAGGAACTAAAAACTGAATGTAATACGTTGGAGGATGAGAAAGAGATGTTGGAAAAATGGCTGGAGGAAACGAAACCGAAGAAATCTGGTTCAACTTCGGATAAAGACTTTTCAGATGAAGTAGTTGAAACGACTGAAGCTCATGTACCAAAAGTCTACCTTACTAGAGCACGAGGTACTACAAATGTTGGTATAAGGGTGGAATCTCCAATCATCATTCCCGATGAAGCTGTTGCTGAAACTGTCAATACTGACAAAGCTGAGGGAAAAAGGAAGTTAGACGCTATTCCAGAGATTATGGGTGATGAAAGCAGTTCGAAAAGGGCAAGGATTGATAAGACAGTGCAGATTGAGCCGATTCAATCTGTAGCTGTAATTGAAGCTGAGATAGCTAAGACTGTTGATGAGATTGTGACTGATGATGTAATCGAAAAACCAGTTCAGATTGAGCCGATTCAATCTGAAGCTGCTGTTGTTGAAGAATTGCCTGAAACTGCCAAAGTTGTAGAAAATGCGCCTGAAATTGTATCTGAAGTTGCAAGTCAGTTTGAGCCGGTTCAAACTGATAATGCACCTATGATTGAAGCTTTGGATGATTTGGACGATATAGACTTCACTGAATCTGAAAATGAAGCTGAGCCAGAAACAAATGTTGATCAAGAGATTCCTGATGATTTAGATCAAAGATTTGCTTATCTTGAAAAGATGAAGTATAATGCTGTGTTTTTGAATGGGTTGACTGTGAGCCAAATAAATGAAGAGTATGAAAAATGTATGATTGCCCAAGACAAAGCCGAAGCTGATAAAAAGGAATTTATCATTGAGATGGGTGAATGGACTCCAATGCAAGAAAGTCTGAATATAGAAGACTTTCCTCCAACTGAACTTTATCACCAAAATCCGGAAGAAATGTCAAGTACAGATATGCGTAGTTGGCTGAGCTCAAGAAATTATCCGTATAGGACTCTGAAGAGGTTGAAATCTGAGTCACTGAGGAAGATTGTTATTAGCTTTATGAAGACCGAAAAAATGTACAATCGTATGTTTTATTTGGACTACAACAATCCTCAATACTTCGAGCTGACAAAGAGATATAAAGTTCTTGGACCGAAGGAGATACCGGTGATGGCTCTACCTGAAAATGCTCACAAGAAAAGGCACGAGTTGATGGATATGTTTCCCAGTGAAGTTAAATCTTATAACATACCGATGGATGTGCGTGAATCATGGCATAAATCAGCCACAGCAGGTGACGTTGTGAGGTCACTGCTGAGCAAGGGGCAGTCGATTGCTGAATTGCTTGATTCAATGATTGTGCCAGAAAAGAATAAGAAGGTGAAGATTATAGCATGGAAATACGATGAAGTGTTTGATGCTTTCATGATTAAGAGAGTTAATGGTTTATGTGACGTATACCATTACTACTCGAGCATTTTCAAGTTGGAAGTTCAGGATTTGAAGGAGCTGCACAAACTTAGACTGATAAATCACACGCATGCTGAGCGTGGTGATAAATGTGCAATGCTGCTTGATGCCGGGATTGCTAGACCACCAAAGTATCTTGATTTTCGAGGACAACAAGAAGATACTGCTTATGTGCAAGCAAAGAAAGAAAGAAAGAAGAAGAGATTGGTTGTTAGTGAAGATATGTACTTAGAAGAATTTTCGGATGAGTATTTTGATAAAGTAACCAATCCTGGATTGAAGGTGATAGATGGATCTCAAATGACAAAGCCAATACTTAAAGTTTTCTACAATCAAGAAACTTTTGAGTTGAAGCTTGTTCGAAACTTGGAAGATTGGGACAAAGACATGATTACTCTGTTTAGTACTTTTGAGTTGAAGCTGCTACATCCATCCTACATAGATTTTTTGAGAAGCTACAGAATGGAGAAGTGTAAAGATAAACTTGCTGAAGCTGACAGAAAATTGTTCGTGGTGATGATAGAGGTGATTGCTGCTGCAACTGAAAAGATCCGAGTGAGGAAGGCACTGCTTAATTCTAATCTCGTGAGGGTTGACATACCAGAGATAGAATTTATGAGGATCAGTGCAAAGGGTACTTTAGAAGTGCAAGTCAAAGGACAGGAGATGCCGTTTGAATTTTATGCTAACATTGACTTTGCAGGTTTAAATCTGGATTCACTAAGACGCATGAATGCCTGCCCAATTCTGACAAATGAGTCCAAACCTCGACAAGCCAAGATTGCGGAAAAGTTCAAGTCTTGCATAGAAGAAGCGCTGAAAGAACAAGAAGAGTTTAAAGGAAGAGAGCTGCTGAATGTCAAAGACGAGCCAGAAGATTGGTAGAAAGAGATTGATGCTGAACAAAGAAGAAAAAGATTAGAAGGTTTTGCTGAAGATTCAAAGATAAATCTTAGGGGGAGTACTGTTAGGGCTATTTCCTAGATTAAGATTTACTTTGTATTTTGTTTATATGTTTGTATATAGTTTAGGGTCTATTTTGTTATATTCCTTAAACTTGTATTTGTTGCTTTAAAGCATGTAGTGAGAGAGTGTGAGGAGAGAGGCTAGATCACAATTACACGTTAGAGAGAGAGTTAACTGTGTGTGATTTATTTCTCCTGCACTTGTACTACAGATTTGCTTTGATCATCAATATACAAAGAGAATTATTAGTATGAATTGTGTTTGTGATTGAACTGTTTGTGTGTGCGAATTATTCTGATCATTGTGAGTAAAATTAACGATCCAATTGAACCTATCACTTTGAGTTAGTAAATATTCACATAAGTGGCCTCTAGATAATATAACTCTTAATAGTCTCTCACCTAATTAAGTTACTTATGTCAACGAGCTTGTGAAAAAAAAATAAGGTGGTGCTAACCGATGTCTTATGAATATATTGGTCGTGCTAACTAGCGGTTTGTGAACAAAATGAGTGTTTTGTTTTTAATTTTTTAACGTATAATATTTCATGTAAGTTATAAAACAAGTTCATCAAGAATCATAAATAAATTTCATAAATAGCCCTTCTAATGTGAAAATATTAAAATGCCCTTGAAGTTAACTATAAAACTAACAATTGTTAGTGTTAATACCCAAACTTGTTACAATTTAAAAGACCAAAACCCAATCTTGTAACAAAAAAACCTTAGTACCCAAACTTGTTACTTTGGGTAAACCACAAGCACCATTTATGTAATTAACTCATATTTTTATTTAACCATTTTTTGGTGAAATTGTTTTCTTGCTGTGTTGACCAACATCTTGTATATTAGTTTGGCCATGCTTAGCATTATTAGCCTCCAATTCTCCATGTTTGAATCATGCATAGGTCAATTTCAATTGTCTATACCTTTGGGCTCCAAGGTTTTTTCCGGTCAAATCTTTCACTCTCACGCATCACGAAAGAGGCTAGTACCGTTGTGTCTGTGATATCGTCCTTGATCAATAGGTCTGAGCACGTTGCGTTGAAAAAGCTCTGGAACGCGTCGTTTACATTTAACAGAATGTAAAAATAGATTGATATTTATAACCGGACTTTGTTGGAGGTTAGGTTTAGTGAACTTTACCTGAAGTCAGTTACTATTAGGTGCACTAACAGGCTCCCATCTATTATTTCCTGTCTTGTATGTTTTCTAACAATCCCAGATAATCTGCAATTAGGTAAATGATCTTTAGGTGTGAATTTCAAGTCAAATGATATACTTTAATTAGTTAGGTGTTTTATTAAAACACATTGTTTGGACTGATAAATTTTGTATATAACATGAACGTATGTTTTATAAATGTATAGAATGAAAATAATAGTGGTTGATTAGCCCATTTACTCAAAGAAAGTGACTCATTTATATCAGACGTCAAAGTATGAATTCTCATTTATATCAGACGTCAAGAAAGTTTCGTCCCGAAATTTTATTTACGTTAACTTTGACAAAAGAATTGATGCCTTGAGAGAATATTTGGTAATCTCCCTGACTTAAGATTTTGTGAGGTAAGCCGTTAAGGATTAATCTCCTTTAATTTTTATTAAATTCATTGATAGTCTTGTATATAACATGGTTCGAGTTAAGGAGGATTAAAGTGATTAAATTTAACAGAGGTCCAAATACAAATTGATTGCTACTTTTGATCTGAATGGAATAGGATTTAACATGATCAACGGATATCACGAGGTGTCAATCTTTTGAATAACTTGATTAACATAGGAGGGTTTAACTGAACAGTGGTTCGAATACTAATTGATTGTTACTCCTGATCATAATAGTGCTGAATTCAGCTTGATTAATGGGTATCGATAGAGTTCAACTCGGGAATAAAATGGTTTAAATAGCTGGATTAAATTGGAATGTTTTAAACGAGTAAAGTTCATGAACGCGATGAATGATAATAAAATGAATAAAGGAGGTAATGTATCGATGGATAAAGTGAAGTAAAATAAAACAAGACCAATGAATGAACGTTATTAATAAAATGAATGAAAAAAAAATAACAAGTGAATAAATACGTTTAATAAAACGAGTGAATAAATGATAAAATGAGATTAATAAAATAAATAAATAAATGTGGCACAACACCAAAAGTTTTCCATGATGACACGCTTTCCATTTTAAATATACTAATGTTATCTAGCTCTCCCGAATTAAGCAAGAATACGTCAACTCCGAGAAGTTGATTAGGAATACATCAACTCGAGCACTTGATGATGATGAAAAATGAAACACACAAAAACAATTGTTAATTTTTTAATTGCATATGATACGAAACGATTCTTGATTTCAGAGCATAGGTTAAAATAGTGATTAACTGCTATTTGAGATTAGTTTAGAATATAGTTTATCGTGATCAATGATTTAACAATAGGACTCACTAGATGGGTAGAGTAAAAGAATAACAAAAACATCACGGTCACAGACAATGCTTCATTTGACAGTATGACAGGAACACTTATATATAGGATGTACCAACGGCGTATCCACCATGCCCTTATCATACCACATTTGTCGCATTGCCCTCAAACACATGACAAAATTTACTATGGTTTCCATGCACCAGCTTTCATAATTCCGTGTGCACCCGTAATTACTTTAGCTTTTGCATGAACCACATAGCTTACTCGATTACGTGTGGGCCAAGGGTACCTAAAACTTCTAAACTAATATGATGATACACATAAAATCTGATTTCATTTTCAACCGTTTTGTGAAATCTAGTTCAAGATGGTATATAAATTGATAATTATGAAGAGTAGAGTTCGCTGGATAGTCTTTTGTTCATGTAAATAGATTTTCTTGATCATAGGTACATGAAATCAAGTTTGTAGGTAATTACGTTCTTAGATCATTGTTTTTTTTTAATTGAAAGCCAAGTTCATAGATCAGATTTTATAACAAAATATGTGTGTGAAAACCATGTTTGTGATAAGTCACTCTCCTAAGTATTGTTAGGTTATGCTGGTGTGCATGTAAAATCAAGTTTCTTAAGATGATGGAAAAAATAAACTTCATGGAGATTTATAGATATGGATAGCCTAGTTAATAGATCAAATACATAGGTCACCAAATTTTTAATTGATTCAGTTTGAGACATTAGAGTCCATATGAAAACATATTTAAGTAAATAGATGTATAAACAATAGAGGTAATCAATGTGATATGGTAAGTTGATGAGGTTTTGGAATGATAATAAGTTGAAACTTGTAATTTTTACCATAGTGTTGCTTTCTCGAAAATAGTTAATGGGGCCTAGTTTTGATCTTTGTATTTTAAGAAAATCCAAGTATGATTCATGTTATAAATCCTTAGATTGTGTTTGAAATGGAAACTATACGTATGATATATGATTATTTGACAGCTATTTTAAAAAAAATTCTTTTAAGAAATCATTTGTTAGGAGACTTCGTAAATTTTGAAAGTTATTGAAACTTAGAGGTAAAGTTTGAAAAGTTAAAGAAATTATTCTCAATAAAATTAATCATCGTTAGAAATAATTTTGTTTAAATATAATTTTTATTTTACACAAACTCTTTGGTTGATGAAACATTATGTGAGTAGGAGGTTTATAATAGCCACAATGAGTTTGGATGCGTTTATGAAAAACGAAGTGTATTTAATTCGATTTGTGAGTATGAGTAGAATATTGTACGATGAGCTTCTGTAATGAGATCAAACTGTAATTTAAATATCAAGTTTATGTATATATCAATTTTAGATTTTTAGGTGTTAAACACACCGAAGTTGCTTAATGAGTTCATGATTTGATGGTAAACTTTTGATACGATTATGAATCTGTAATTCATTATCAAGTTTATGTAATGATGATGAATTTCTTGATTTGATAATAAGTTCATGATTTGGTTAGGAGTTTATGATTTGATAAAGGAGTCACATCTTGATGAAAAGTTTGAAAATGTTCGAGGTAATAAGATCGTGTAACGACACATTGAGTGTAAACGTTCGATTAGCAAATCAAACGGTTACATTGACTTATCAAAGTAGTAAGTCCGTTAACTATTATTAAGACGTGACTACCTATAAGTCGACACTCACTTTTGAGAGATCCCTGGTAAGTAATAGATCCAACGGTAGGTTTGGATTTATACGAATACTTGCCTTAGCCAGAACATATCTAAAGTACAAGTATCCACCCTTCCAGTATTGCACGTGTTCAGTTTCGGGACTTAGACTTTGACAAGAATTTAAAAAACCATGGAGAAATCTTTGAGTTTAAATTCAATTATTTCGTTGGGATTAGGCTTTATGTCTTAGAATTTGAATTTAGGTATTTGATTTTCATTGAAGTATCTGAGTACAAGGATTAAGAAAATAAAGATAATACTTAAGTAATCATGTAGCAGATTATCAAGTGATAAAAGATAATGAATACTAACATGACAGGACTCATGCTTATATTATGAAGTGCTAAGAGGTAAGGAGTAATAACATGAGAGGACTCATGACTATTATAGAGTTCTAAAAGGTAACGAATAATAACATGAGATGAATCATGTTTAGGGTGCTTAGTTATAGACTAGGTCATCCATTTCTAATAACTTAATTCCCTATAACCATGGCTCTGATACTGGTCTGTCACACCCCAACTGAAGGCGGAATCATCGAGGCGGATGAAAGTGAATGATTGTTCATAGCTCATGGTACTTAAAATATGTTTAAATAGTATTAAACTTGCAAGTTTCATTACTCAAGTAAGGACATACAATCATTCAAACAATCTGAAACAAGTAAGACGTTTTGATTAAATTATGTAGGTCCTGAATAGTCTAACTAATTGCAATTCCTGAAATCATGTAAAAAATAATTGGACAGTTAACGAATTTGCTGGTGAGTAAGCATAAGTTTGAAATACATATAGATACACTGATAAAGAAAAATTCAACTCATGTCGTTATGTCAACACTTATGAATGCAAAACATATAAATACAAGATAACAATGCATAATCAAACCTTGAACAAATGATAAAAGGGGGTCCACATGATAATGATACTCAGTTATAGTCACCCAAGAATCAGGGGGTGTGTCGTTTGACCAATAGATCTACCATTAGTAATGGTCGGTTTCTACAAATTAATGATTACGCTTGCACAAAAATTGCTATCAGGCTATGAACACATAATTTGCAAGCAAAGACATAACATGAATTGTTTTAATGATAACATGAAATAACTGAACAACTGAAATCTGATAACTGAAATCTGATTAAATAGGTCACATGATATCACCCCAAATTGAAAACAAGAAAATGGGCTATAAAATACTCACATGATAATTGCCTGATTTAGTCGTATGAATGTTCTATATTTACCGAAATTGGATGTAACTCGCGTTTTAGTTGGATTCGGATTTTGAAATCACCGAGAAGTTTGAAATTGTTTAACTTGATGATAAAACGCAGAAAACTCGGATTTTATGGTTGGGTTCGGTTCGAAACTTGCGGGAAAAAGATAGGATGATTTAATCGAGTCAATTTAGTTGATTTGGTCGTGTTTTGGTCGATGCCGGAAGTCTGCCGGAGCTAGCCCGAGGTTTGGCCAAAAAAACGGGGTGGGTGGGTTTTTAAAAAAAAGTTATAGTTTACACCCATAAGGTTTATGAATTCATTAAGTTTGCATTAATGTTCTAAAGCTTCTCTTGGTTTACATTTTTAACCCCTCCACAAGTTATAATTTTGTTAATCAACTCATCAACCTTAAGTTTTATAACTTTAACATTTTGTATAACTTATGTAGTTATTGTTAGATTTTATTAATTTTATAGAATCATTTTATAATATATAACTGGAAATAAAATGATTAGATAGATTAGCGCTACGAAAAAGTAACCATTTATTTCATAATAATTCAAACAATTACAATTTTATTTGATAGCTCGGGTTTACATAGAAATGAATCGGGACAGATGTCACACAAAACGTTATCGATATCATTGCTGTGACATCTGCCCCAAATCCACACACGAATGCTCGACTTGAACCCGAAGCTATCTATCATTTATTGTATTCGTATTTAATTTCCTGAAAATGTAACGTTTGATATTAATAAAACATTAATATGTCGGACTTTATATAAATCGATCAAATTCATTTTGCGTAATATCTAAGTTTACTAAATAGTTACTACTCATATAATAAATAAATCTCCAAAGTATATAAAATGTATTTCATAAAAGGGATTTTATAAAGATTATTAAGGATAAAAACTATTAAAGTCTCGAAATAACCATTTAGCGTCGAGAACGAAGTAACAGCATAAAAAAGTCAATTATATATTCGATACGAGATGATGGGGTTAAGCTAGTTAGTTAAAGTAAAGGGTTAATTAACTTTGTGTCAAAATTGTCAAATCTAAAACTTATATTAAAACTAATGTTACCAGATTAATAACAAATGAAACCTTAAGGGCTAGAAATTAAAATTTAGAATTAAATCCCAACCCAGCGTCATCCCCCTTATTTCCGAT
Organism: Tagetes erecta; assembly: GCA_030867185.1. Lineage (NCBI taxonomy): Eukaryota > Viridiplantae > Streptophyta > Magnoliopsida > Asterales > Asteraceae > Tagetes > Tagetes erecta. Next base: position 66,584,332 of record CM061486.1, read on the forward strand.
TTCATTTTCCGACCACTTTGGCCAGAATCCGGCAACACTCCGGCTAGCTTCAAAAATGGTTTTTAAGCCATTTTAACCAAAACCAAACTATATAAAATGTTCCTCTATCCTATTCGGACTTTTTACCACTCTTTAATTGCCCTATACTCGATCTAATCCACGTTCTAAAGCAATCTATGAATCGGTTTCTAAAACCCATTAAACCCACTTTTATCAATTCTCTAAATTCAAGCGTTTAAGCTAAATTGAATCGTCCTAGATCATCATTGCATCGACTAGAAACAGTCTTCAGTGTTCAGTTATGAATTAACTAACTAATTAGCACCCAATTAATCCAAAATAACTCACAATCAACTTGTGACTCGTTCGACCATTTTAGCAAAACAACTAATCCAATTCACTCGACCAGTTCTCTCCATTCTTCTTCGTTTCACTCCCTGGTCATCCAATTTCAGCAAACATCATCCAAGTATCCGTAAGTAGTTCTTGTTTCTCTCGTTGTGTGCATCATCAATCAAGTCTCTAAGCATCATTTTCATCTTCCATCTTGTTAGGGCTTTCAATTGTTGCTTCGTAAAGAGTACTTCTGCAAGTGGAACTGAATTTTAAAGAGCCCCTGCCCGGCCATTTTGTCTGGCCCTAAATGGAAAACTAGACTCCTTAAACTACAATCTAGGCTCAAGAATGACCCACTTTGGTTCGGTCTTCAACAGGTTATAGTCCAAGGAAAATTAGGTTACAAATCTGTCAAAATTCTGTCATAATCGGTTTTGTCAAAAACATGATTAAAACAATATGATTAATATCCAAGTTTCATTCTAATCATCATACAAATTCATATCTAAAAACTTCCAGCCATGATCATACATAAAAGTCTATGTTCTTACATCTTCATGTTAACCCTACTTTTACAAAAGCACAATCATGGGTTCTATTGATTACCAACTTACCAAAACATGAAATACACCAATGATCAATCCCTAATTTCACATAAAGATTATCAATTTAACAATTTGGATGATCTAGGGTTTTGAAAGATGTAATTTTCACAACTTATAAAGGAAAATATGGACAAATACGTACTTGTAATATGCTTTAGACTTCAAGTAATACTCAAATGCACCATCAATTTCAAACCAAAGATCACATCTTGAGGAATTTGTGTGGGTGTGACCTATTGTTGTCGCTCAAATGGGGGAGGGAGTTTGACGGTTTAGAGAGATTTTAGGGTTTAAGAGATTATTTTTTTTAATAGAATCGATATGGGTAAAATGAGTGTGTCTTGGATCACCCATGATCACCTAGATGATCCATGAACCACCTTTTATATGAAGTTTGTAAAAATACAAGAAAAGTCCTTTACAATATATTTTGTAAAAGCCTTTATTCTATAAAATTTTCCGAATATGATAAAACGTTAAAACCGGTAAAATACTCAGTTTCACGAAGGTTCATGAAATTAAACATGTAGCCACATAACATATAAACTCACTTAATTTATATTTATTTAGATGCTCAGTAATATTATTTTATCAATTCACCAACATTCGAGTATTAACTCGCGTGGTCCGGTAATTTTAAGAATTACCATTACACGTAACTACGCGTCTAACAAGTAGTACAATCTAATTCAATTAATTAAATGTAGAGTATAACTTAATTAATGGAATTAACGGGATTTAATTAACGGAGTTAATATGAATTTGTCGGGTGTCACAATATGTGGCCATGAAAGGCGAAGGAAGGCTGGAATGCCAACATGCGTCTATTATTAAATTCACCAACCTAACAGTACCCATTTGGGTCCAGTGCCAAAGTCATTGAATGGGTAGGTCGTCAATCCCTAAAACGGACTATGTAATGCTATGTATTGTACTTTATAAAGGAAGTTGTTAATAGTTCTCCTTGGTTGCTCCTGCATAAAATTATGTTAATCAACTAGTCATTGGAACCCAAGCCATGGTAGTCTTGGGTTTACCTTGTTGGGTAAGGTATGAGACTACCTACGGTTGACAATCTCTTTTATCATCAAAGATGGACCATTGTGATTTTGGTTTTAAAATAGTTTTATTTTGAAAACCTTGTTTCACATTTTGTTGATACTTTTGAGTATTCGAAACCTTTACAAAAACTTTGGGTTTCAAATTGCTCAGGAGAAATTAAGTCTTAGACAGTTCTATTTCTGCCTTTCTTTTCAGCCTATCCCTGTTTTTCTTTCCTATCCGTTTGTTAACATGTTTAGAGATGGTTACTGTTTCTTTTGGAATAGCCTTTGGATTAGGTTTGATGTACAATAGATCTTTTAATTTCTTTAAACATCTTGCAATACATGACCTTTCAGTCCATAGTAAAAGCATGTATGATTATCTCCAAAGTTGAAACTCCCTGTTTTAGACGTTCGGTCACGATTGATACTTCACACCCTGATGTTGATGCTTTCCTGGTGTTGAGAGTTGTGATGAATGAACACATTGCATTAACATTATGTTTGTTTGGTGATCTTCCTGGCGGAAATGAATTAGATTTCATATTTTGACTTTAATTTTTTAAGTATCCTCCTGATCTTTACGATTTACCACTCTCACCCCCTTAAAAACATGGTTTGTATTTGGATGTTTTGTTTGGTGTGAAATACGATTTCAGATCTGCCTTAGATTATTGTTTATTAGTGTAGCACTTTGTAAACACTTTTTGTACTTTTAGTTTGGGATCTACAGAATCAACAGATAAATCATCATTGCAATACACAACATTTAAGCCCATTCGGTTAAACAATAGTTTAACATTGTTATCCTAGGTTTCAAATATTTTAGATGATTTAGTTGAATGTAACTCACACTAAACTTAGAATCAAAACTTGAACTATTCAAATTTAAACAAATAGATTATGACAAAAAACTGTTGCCAGAAACTGAAGAAGTACTAGAAATAGAATTTGCACCAGAATCCAAATAACCAAATTTAATAGACGTTAGAAGTTTTTGAAAATTAACAACAGTGTAATCAAAATCAGAATTGTTTGATTTAAAACAATTTTCTTCTTTGTTTGTTCCTTCAACATCACAATCCTCAGCATCTGCATCCTTTCTCATGTCACTACACTCACAATATCTAACACAGGGTTATATTTAATACATAAATTAGGATCCACAACCTTTGCAGTTGTAGATTCAAAGTCAGTTACCTCATCCTTTACTGATTAACACTGATAGTCAAAGTTGTAAGGATGAGGTACCTCAGTATATCCAACCCATGTTCTTCCAATCTTAACAGCATTTGTATAAGTGATATGATTAGTTTTCACCCTAAATTTGTTCATTTTCTCAATGTCAAACTTAAGCTCAGTGTTAAGTTGTTTGGCTGAGTCAAGTTCATTGGTTACTTTATGATATCTACTAACCACTTCTCTATTTTGTGCACACAAGTTTCCATTATCGTCCTTAAGTTTGATAAAATCTCTTTGTTGAACATCAAGTTTTTCTTTGAAGATTTTTTCATTTAGCTTAAACTTGTTATTCGATTCAGTGTATTTTTCAATATCAAAAAGTAACCTTTGATTATGTTCAGTAGTCTATTTACTTTTCCTAGATTACTAGAGCAACTGACACACATATTAGCAAAGGGGTTAGACTCTACCTCAATTTTTGTCTCTGAACTTATATATGACATAAAATCCTGATGAGCTACATGTTCTGTCCAATCATAAGTTCCACTATCTAAAGTGATTAGACCATGTGTAATGAACAAAGCCCCTTAAGTGGCTTTGTTCCCAAAAAGTGTGTAATGGAAGGAGCCCCGAAAAGCCCATTCCAATCATTACCTCATCGTTACTTTGTTTAATATAAATTTTAAATATTAAATAACAAATATTTCATTAAACATAAAAAAATAAATTTATTGATAAAAAACAAATAAAACAAGAATTCATTCATGATGCATCATCGTCGTTGTCCGTAAAGGTTCGAACCGACCAAGCATGTTCAATCAAATCCGCCATTGAATCATAGTGTCCGTGCTTTTTATGCAAGTACGTGCCATTTGCAACCCTTTCCTCGAAGGTTGCTTGAGCAATTTCTTCTTCTACTTGGCCCGGTATGTAATTTTGGCAAATAGCATTGTCGTCATCCTCCAGAATCATGTTGTGTAGAATGATGCAATCACACATATCATGTCTAATTTTATCCTTTGTCCATAATCGACAAGGATGTTGTATAAAATGCCAACGTTGCAGAAGCACACCAAAACACCTCTCTACATCCTTTCTAGATGACTCTTGAACCTTCTTAAATTATACTCGTTTTTCATCAGTTAGATCTCTATATGTGACTGCAAATATTGGACACTCCGGATATATCCCATTACCGAAATAATATATATATGCGGATGGTAGCTCCCATTAGCATAAAAACAAGCAATCGGTGCGCCTGCTAATATGACATCCTCGATGATACTAGACTCATATAAAACATTAAGGTCATTGTTCGATCCTGCGGTACCAAAACCCAAATATCATTTGATGCTACGGCTTGAAGCATTAGAGTTGGTACCTTTTGGTCACCCCGAGTGTGCTGGCCTCGCCATGCAATTGCACAATTAAACCATTCCCAGTACATGCAATCTATGCTGCCAATCATACCGGGTAAACCATGCACTTCTTGACGCACTTCATAAATACGCTACAGATCGTTCCACGTGGGCTTTCTTAGGTAACGTTGGCCGTATAGCTTAATTATTCTTACAATTATAAAATATAAATGGCATGACAAATAAAAATAATAAACCACTTAAAAAATAACGTAATAATAAATATATTACAAAAAAATAAATACCTTTGTTAAAGTGTTTGAGAGTGACCCTTGTTGTTTTTCCCGCCATTTAAAGATATGCGTCGGTCGATATCAATAGTTCTACCGTATGCGAGAACACATAACGCCGAAGTGCACTTTTGTATCCCCGTAAAACCTAGTAATCCTCTTGCATCACGCTTTTGTTTGATGTAAGAATCATCAAACTCTAAATCATTCACTATTCTTTAAAATAGTCTTTTGCTCATCCGAAAATGACGCCTAAAAGTCCTAGGATCGGGGTACGTTGGGCCCTCTATAAAAAAATCTTTCATTCGGATTTCATGAGCTTTAGCACGATCACGTTTCAAACTAGGTCTTTTTCTAATTGGATTTGTTGTATTCTCCGTTTCTTCAAGCAACTCCCTCACAATAAAGGATATCACGCTTGTAACCGCCATTTCATCCTCGTACTCGTCCGATGACGTATCATCGTCATCTTTCAACAAACAGTTGTATAGCTATGAAGAAGATGAAGACATTATTATAAAATACTGAGATTGGAAAAGAGTTGTTTTCTATGTGGTGTGAAGAATATGTAAAAAAAAGGTTAGGTTTATAAAGAAATTTAAAAGATTAGGTTTGAAATTAAAAGTTTTAAAAAATTGTTTTTTTTGGGTCAAAGTAGTCGTTCAACAACTAGAATGGTTTTGTAATTCACAAATGTCGGGAGCTTTGTACACAACGCCTTGGACAAAAAATTAGTCCAAAGCGCCTTGGGGGTGGTTGGGGGCGCCATTGGGCTTTGTGGGTGGGCAAAAAAGCCTCATTACACACTATCTTAGTGCCTTTGGAGTCTCAGGTGATTGAGTAGAAGTTTGAGAATTTTAAGGACTTCCCATGATACTAGGTCTAGTGACACTAGATGCAGGCAGCTTTCCCTTCTCATAATTTCTAGCAAAGTGACCCAGATTGTTACAGTTGTAACACCTAATTTTTTTCATATCAAAACCAACAAACTTAATGTCACCAAATGGCTTTCTTCCATATTCAAAAATTTTTAGCTCTCATGGTCACCATTGCCATCTGCCACTGCAAATCCATTTCTTCTAGATCTTCTTCACTGATATGCTGACAATTCTCACTCAATAAATCAGGATTCACCATCTGTCCTATAGCCATCAGTTGATACAAACTTAGAAACGCTGAAAATAATGCAACATGTTCTCCAGCTACAATGTTGCTGGTTACCCTCGATAATGTTGAACCATAACCAAAAGACCATGTTCCACTTCCTCGTACACCTCCAGTTGACTAATTATCATCTCTAGTTAGTAATGCTACACCATCGAAACTTGGAGTTCCGGTAGACTTTTAAGAAGTATATACCCAAATCCTGACCACTTCCTCTTTTTGCTATGTTTTTCTTCTTCCTGGCCATATCTTAATATTGCAATTTACCAATCATATCTTCAAGAGACATGGTGCTTATCTCTGTTGTTTGTTTCATCACAGTCACAAAGGTATCCTAGTTATCAGAAAGTGCATCCAGTATCTTCTCATTTCTTTCTTCATCGCCCAGTTCAACACCATACTCCATAAGCTCACAAATCAAATGCCTACACCTGCTGAATATTACTTCTAAAGATTCATTTAGTAAACAATTAAACATATCATATTTTCACTTTAGCAGTGAACTCCTTCTCTTTCTAAGTTTTGCATTACCCTCAAATCTGAGAATCATAGCATCCATTAGTTCCTTTGAAGTTTTGTATTGGCGAAAGCTATGTCTGATCTTAATAGTTAGTACTATGGTAATTACAACATTGACCTTCTTCTCTTTCTGAAACTCCTTATTCTCCTTATCTAAGAACTCAGTCTGTTTCTTCTTCAGTATAGTCACTCCATTAGCAAAAGATGTTATGATTGGTTCTGCATAACCAATGTCATTAGGTTTCATTAGAGAGTAATCATTATAGAAGATGAATGCTTCAAATCTATCTCTCTAGTTGGTGAAATGAGCTCCTTTAGTTAACTTTGGAGGCTTTGAGGGAGTTCCAATTTCATTACTATAGTTTATTGCCTTAGCCATGTTATAAGATCCATACTTGAACCATACATATGTAAATAATAGTCACAAGACAAGGGAAGAGATAAGTTTTGTATAAATCGTAAGAATAAGAGAGATAGTAATCCGCTTATTGAAGGCCAAGCTGCTAAAATCAACAAGAGAAAGATCTCCACCAACCTAGGTGTCGCACGAGCTGGTGTCGAACAAGCTAGGTTTTGTACTACCAAGGTTTCGTATATCAAAGGTTTCGTATATCAAAGGTTTCGCCTAACTTAGGTGTCGTATGTTTAGGTTTCAAATGAAAAGTTTCGGGTCCAACAGGTTTCGGGTCATTATGTTTCACACAAAAGGTTTCAGGTCCAACATGTATCGGGTCAATACGTTTCACACAAAAGATTTCAGGTCCAACAGCTTTCTTGTTAATAGGTTTCACACAAAAGGTTTCGGGTCCAACAAGTTTCGCCTGAAACTTATGTATTACTTGCATAAAGAAAGCAACAACAAGAACACAGCTGCAACAAGATTAGCAAATTGATAAACGAAAATTAGCGTCATTGTAGTATTACCTTACCCTATTATATTTGTTTCGTAGATTTCCCACGAGCTCTCAAGATCGTTTGAAAAACCAAGCCACAGTAAGCACAAAAGCTCTTATACTACATGTAGGTCCTGGTTTCTCACGTGGATCGATATTACAGTCGATTCAAGCACTCCCAGATGCGCATAATACAATTAGAAGAACTATGAGAGCGAACACACAAACACACAAATAACAATAAGAACATTCGAACACCAGAGATACTATCAAACGTAACTTCGTATAGAAATGTGACACCCCGCCCGGCGGCGGAGACACCAGGCTGTCATTGGAATTGGATATCAATAGTAAACAAAGCACATGGTATTATTTATTAAAGTCTAATTATGATAACATAAGTTTTGGAACATGAGTCTTAAATGGATACGACAAAAAGTAATAAAACCGAAACAGTAAATTTAATTGTCTTTTTATTATTCTAGGTCCAAGGCAATCCTATGTCTTGGCAAAAGCAGCAAAACAATATTAAAGCGTCACCTGAAATATGTGAAAATAAAGTTAGCTATTTAAAGCTAGTGAGTAAACCACAGTTGATAAATAATAGTATAGAAATTCCGAGATCATCATAATATGCTGCGCAATCTTACATGCGTAGCTATTTCATCATATTACTCAACCTTTGACCATAGAACACATAGAAACACGAATCATAGACCCCGTAGGGTAACCTTTAGCAACAAGTCATGAGGAACCACTCATGTTACAACTAGTGATAACTGTCATTTAACCGTCTCGATGTGTAAGTTATCAAAAATTGTTTTAGCATCGAAGGGACATAGTAGCATAGCAACAAGCATCACAGCATAGTAACTAGTAAACATTGTATAGAATCGTCGGGTTTAAATCACCTATCTTTGTTGTACATGTAGGTGGGTTTGTCATACCATTAGCGCTAACATTGTACCGGTGAAAATTATAAGTAATATACTACTTTAAACTAACACATAAGATTGCATCAAGCCGCGAATTAGATTAACATATTTTATGATCTCCTTTGGAAAACAAATAGAAAATGGAAAACATTGTATTGTAATAGAACACATTTCAGCCCCAAAATGTAAAAGTAAAAAGGGGAAGTGAATTTACTCACCTTGAAACCCGGGCTCGAAACAAGTAGCAAATAGTTTAAATAGAACCAATGATCGTCAAAATATTAAAATCACCTATTTTTAAATGACAATCCTAACTTAGTAAACATATTGTATAGAAACTAGAATAGAACCAATAGGGATCTAAGGAAATTGGAATTCTAGGGTTTCGGATTGGGATTCGGGGGTTTTCCATTAACGACCAAAAATAATAAACTCGTTTATTCGCTACGGTAGCAATAGTAATTATTTTGTTAAATAGTACAAACTTTAATAGTATATTTTTAACAACAATTATATTTTGTCAAAAATATGTTATATTTATTAGAAATACTTTAAAACATTTACACAATTTTAAAGTGTACCAAAATCCATATAAAAATCTTATTGGTAAATCCTATTATTTATATAACTTGTATGCATTTTATAAATATGAAAAATACATTTTTATAGTGTTAAAATTATTTGTAATTATTAAATTTATAAAAACCCAATTTATATAAAATAATGGTTTTGGTATATTTTATAAGATTTTAGCATTTTATAAAATATATACTATAGCATTAGCTTTAAGTTAAATTAATTAGTACAAATAGCTAGTTGTGGGATTAGAACAAAATTAATAAAAATGGTTTTGGCCCCTAGATTCGAACCCAGGGATTCAACCTTTACATCCATACACTCTAACCAGTAGACCAGAATAGTTTTTGTTGATTGGTTTGGTTTTTATTGTATTTTTTTTTTTTTAGGTAATTAAGTAATCATATTAAACATCAAAGAATTTACAACAAAGTGGCAGGTAAACGGGCAACAAGTTGTGCCGCCACCCCCTTTTGAATAGCAAAACCTAGCCTACTAAAGACAGAAAACCCCCAGTTGGGTATAAACCCTAGAAACTACAATCACCAAATTGACAACGAATTTGATAAAAAAACAAACAATCAATCTTAGGGATTTTGATCTATACATGATAAGGAGGATTTTAACATAAGAAACTTACTGGATTTCACACGAGTTCGATCGATGAAGATGATGAACAAGAAATGACGGGTTGAGGATCAAATCTGCAGATTTAGGATATTATAATTCGATACCTTCTCCAGATATCATCTTTATGTTACGACGAATGGAAGCCCAAACATAATCTCAGAAATCAACAGTGATTTGATTTCCAATTCCCGAGTTTCAGGTTCGAACGGAATTATGAACGTGGATTATTTTAAGAGCGTTTTGATTGAAATTGGAATATCCGTGTGTTAGATTGATCGACTAGAAGTGTTTTACAACAATTGATTTAGTTTTTTCAAGGTTCTAATATGGCATACAGAGGGTTGGTTAGTGTAAGAGGTGGGCGATTTGGGCGACTTCGGCTGGTCTAGGGTTTTTGCATTCGATCGATCTTGTGTGCTTGGCTGCTTTGATTCGATCTTGAGTTTAATCGATCGGCCTTGTGTTCGGCTGATCAAGGTGTTCCATTTCATTTGCGGCCGAAACCCTAGTTTCTTTCCCATCGATCGATTGAGGTTTGTTTCTGCTCATACAACATGTCCGTTTCTTTGTATGCTTGATGCGTTTTTCATATGGTCGATCTTGTCTTCGGCTGTATTAGGGTTTCATAGCATCATTTGATTGTGTTCTTCAGGTTGTTTGGTTGTTTTTGTGTGTCTTGTTGCTGAATTGTTGAGTTTTGTTCGTTTCCTACTCGATTGGCCTGAATTTTTGTGTAACAATCCTGAGATACATTGGTGCATAACCATTGTATTCGAGCATTGTTAGCGATTATTTGGTGTTAATTGATTAGGTTTGTTTCTTGTTAGTCTGTTGCTTCCAATCTTCGATGCTCGATTCTGATTGCTTAGTAGGTCTGTGATTAAGGCCGGCTATTTGATTATAGTTTAGCATCTTGATACGAATCCTATTAACCTTTTAAGAATCAGTTGTTGGTGATTTGGTTATTTGTGTCTCGTGTTTCTGTGATCTCATGGGGGGTTCGAATCTGGACCCTTCAAACTTGGCGAGTAAGTTGTTGAAAATTGATGGTAATCCACGTGTTAATCTGTTTCGTGGGTCATCTAAGGAGAAAGTTGTTAGTAAGCCATCGGTACTACGTAATGCAATTAGGGGGCGGCCATTAACAATCTTCAACACTCTAAAATGGCTGAATTTTGTGAGGCAAATCCTAGTGGGGATGAAAATTTGACTAGTGTGAATCCTACTTTGGCTGAAGTTAATGAGATGGATTCTAATATAGATGTTACTTTGAAAACTGATGCGGTTGTGGATGAGTGTACTTTAAGTCTTAATGGGGCTGAAAAATCGAAAATTCATGAAGGAGGGTGTCAATCTGAAGTTAAGGCTGGTAATTCATATGCTGACATGGTTCAAAAGGCTGGTTCAAATACGGGTTCGTCAGGGTCGCAGGTAAAATTCAGGTACATGGTGAATGATGAAAAAAGACAGGGATTTGATGTTGTTCTTCCCAAGGAGTCTATTAGGGAAGTGTGCAATAAACTTGAATTTACGTTGTATGGCTATTTTCTAGGTGATAGGGTGGCATACCCGGTGGTTGAGTATTTTGTTCGTATGAACTGGAAAAAATATGGCCTTCAGAAATCTATGATGAATGCGATCGGGTTTTTTTTCTTCAAGTTTAATGACAGGAAAGGTATGATGGATGCTCTGGAAGGTGGTCCTTGGATGATTAGAAATAAACCTATTATTCTAAATGTTTGGTCGCCGTCTTCAAAGCTCCATAAGGATGATATCAAGAAGGTGTCGGTTTGGTTTAAGTTGCATGATGTCCCCCTAGTGGCTTACACGGATGTGGGTTTGAGCCTATTAGTCTCACAAATTGGTACTCCTAGGTTGCTGGACTCGTTTACTACTTCAATGTGTACTAGTGCTTGGGGCAAAAGCAGTTTTGCTAGGGCACTTGTTGAAATTTCAGCTGACATGGGTCTTAAGGAAGAAATTACTATTGCAGTTCCTGATTTGGAGGGTGATGGCTTTGGGTCGGCTACGGTGTCGGTGGAATATGAATGGAAACCTCCCAGATGTGGGCAATGCTGTGTCTTTGGTCATAATGAAGATGGATGCCCTTTACTAGAGAAGCAGGAGATCAAAACTAGTTCTAATGTTGATAATGATGGTTTCAAGGAGGTGAAGAATAAGAAGACAGCTAAGAGAAATGGTCTTCAAATAAAGAAACAACAGTTTGAATACCGTCCGGTGGTTAAAAAAGATAGGAAGACAAGGTTACAAATGGGGATAGGCGCAATGAAAATGGAATTAACTTAAAGGTACCTGTTGTAGAGAACATCATATCTGCTAACTCATTTGATGTCTTATCGAATGAAGTTGAGAATAGTGCAAGGGAGGAGAGAAGGAAGGGTATTGTGGATGATGGTATTGACCAGTTGGATTCAGACTCAGAGGTTGATGAGGTTCTTGATGTGGATAGTGGTATGGCGAGATTTGTAAAAAGTGGTTCTCTAGGTGGGACGAACACTTTTAAAGGGGCAAGCACTCCTTCCACATTAGGTCTTAATGGTTAGTATGGCTGCATGGAATATTAGGGGTTTGAACCAATCCCTAAAACAAAAGGAGGTTCGGCAAGTTGTTAGAGATAATAAGTTGAGTTTGTATGCTATCTTAGAATCTCATATGGAGTTGGATAGACTAATGGGGGTTTGCAACAGTGTGTTTAGAAAGTGGGATTGGACGTCAAATAGTAACATGTGCTCGAAGGGGTCCAGGATTATTTTGGGATGGGATCCCCTGATTATGGATGTGATGGTTCTTGCCCAATCGGATCAGGTTATGCATCTTCAGATTTCCTTTAAGCTTGATAAGAGGAGGTTGTTTTGCTTTGTTGTTTATGCTGCCAATTACTATGTTCATAGAAGAGAGTTGTGGGCTAGTTTATGCAGACATAGTCTGGTTGTTAAAGGGGAGCCTTGGGTTATGATGGGGGACTTTAGTTCGGCTTTATTCTCTCATGATTCATATTCAGGGACGTCATCTTCCACTACTGGTATGAGAAAATTTATGGAGTGTGTTAATCAGATAAAGATGATTGATGTTAGCAGATCTGGAATGCAATTTACCTGGAATCAAAAACCCAAGCAGGGCAATGGGGTGTAGGGGAGCCTTGGGTTACGATGGGGGACTTTAATTCGGCTTTATTCTCTCATGATTCATATTCAGGGACGTCATCTTCCACTATTGGTATGAGAGAATTTATGGAGTGTGTTAATCAGATAAAGATGATTGATGTTAACAGATCTGGAATGCAATTTACCTGGAATCAAAAACCCAAGCAGGGGCAATGGGGTGTTCAAAAAGATTGGTAGGGTCATGGCTAATGTTTGCTTTACTGATATCTTTCCTACGGATGGTGCCATTTTTCAACCGAATGGTATTTCTGATCACTCTCCTTGTGTCCTTAGAATTCCGAAAGTAGAACGGTCTAAATCGCCCTCATTTAAATTTGCAAATTTCCTTACACATAAACCGGAATTCAAAGAGATTGTGGCCAATATTTGGGGTAAGAATACTAGTGGTGTGCACCAATTCAGGGTGGTTAAGAGGCTCAAACTCCTGAAACCTCCTCTTAGAGGTTTATTATACAAGCAAGGCAATCTTCACTCTAAGGTTGCTATTATTCGTAGCAATTAGATCAAACCCAATGTTTGATTGATGACGACCCAATGAATCAGGAGTTACTTGATCGGGAGTCTGAGCTTCTTGTTTCCTTTAAAGTGGCTAGCCTTGATAAAGAGAGATTCTTGAAGCAGAAATCGAAGGTGCACTGGCTTGCTGAGGGGGATGCCAATACTAAGTATTTCCATAACACATTGAAGTGTAGAAACCATAGTGCTCGGATAGATGTCATTACTGATAGCAATGGTATTCTGCATGAGGGGAAGGCGGTTCCCAAGGCTTTTGTGGATCATTATGTGGGGTTTCTGGGGAAGGAGGAGGCGTTTATTATTCCTTTAACTCAGGATCTGTTTGATGTACGTATTGATCAGGCTATGTCGGTTGATATGATTCGAGAGGTTACTGTAGATGAGATTAAAAGGACCATTTTTGCCTTTGCTGATGATAAAGCTCCTGGGCCTGATGGTTTTACTGCTGCGTTCTATAAGAAGGCTTGGGACATTGTGGGTAATGATATTTGCCTTGCTATTCAGGACTTTTTTCGTGAGGGGAAGTTACTTATTGAGATGAACCATACGTTGATCGCTCTTATTCCCAAGGTTAGTACCCCCTCTTTGATTACGGATTTTAGGCCGATTGCATGTTGTAATGTTCTGTTTAAGTGCATTACTAAGATTCTTGCGGATAGAATGAAAGTGAGCATGAATACTATTATTAGTTCCAATCAATCTGCTTTTATTCCGGGTAGAAGAATATCGGATAATATTCTATTGACCCAAGAGCTCATGCACGGATATCACCTTGATAGTGGGCCTCCCAGGTGTGCTTTTAAAGTTGATATCCAGAAAGCGTATGATACCGTGGACTGGAAATTCTTGAAGATGGTTTTATTGGGTTTTGGTTTTCATCCTATGATGGTTAATTGGGTTATGATTTTTGTTACCACTGTTTCGTTCTCTATATCTCTCAATGGTAGTTTGCATGGATATTTTAGGGGGAAACATGGCCTACTTCAGGGGGATCCTATGTCCCCGTATCTATTTACTATGGTTATGGAGATCCTTACTTTGGTGTTGAGAAGGGTGGTTTCAATGGATTCATCCTTTAGATTCCATAACAGATGTGAGAAGCTCATGTTGATTAATCTGTGTTTTGCGGATGACCTATTTTTGTTTGCTAGAGGTGATTTGAGTTCTACGAAAGTTATCATGAAGTCTTTGATAGATTTTGCTGGCATGTCTGGGTTGAGTCCGAGCAACCAGAAGAGCACTATATTTTTCTGTAATGTTCTCGCGCAAACAAAGAACAGTATTCTGAATATTATGCCATTTGTGGAGGGTAAGTTGCCGGTTAGGTATTTGGGTGTTCCCCTTGTGGCGTCTAGAGTAAGGACTACGGATTGTCAGGTTCTTATTGAAAGAGTTGAAAATCGTATTGGTGACTGGAAGAACAAGTTGCTTTCATTTGTTTGTAGATGTCAACTCATTAACTCGGTTATCTCTTCTCTTCATGTGTTTTGGTCCTCTGTGTTCATTCTCCCAATCCGGACTATGCATGATATTGAGGCTAAGATGAGGGATTTCTTATGGGCTCGGGGTCCTTTGAAGAAGAGTCGTGTGAGGGTTTCTTGGAAGGATGTTTGTATGCCTAATAATGAAGGTGGGCTGGGTATTAAGCGCATTAGGGACATGAATAAAGCCCTGATGTCGTTTCATATTTGGAGCATCATTTCTAATCGTCCCTCGGTTTGGGTTGATTGGATCCAGCACTATAGGTTGAAGGGGAGAAATATATGGAGTGTGGAGGTCCCTAGAAACTGTTCTTGGGGTTGGCGAAATATTCTGCAGCTTCGGCCTTTTATTCTTAATTTTTTGTGGTCTAAAGTACCGTAATACTTCTGTCTGGTATGATATCTGGTTTGATGGGGGCCCTTTTATTGAGATGCTTTCGAATAGGGACATCAGAAATGTTGGATTTTCGTTGGAGGCTAAAGTGAGTGATGTGTATGTGGATGGTGTTTAGAGATGGCAGACATCCTGGTTAAATTCTTATTCGGTGCTCAATCAGATTAGCCAGATGAGGTTATGTCCGGACATTCTGGATCAGATTTTCTGGAGATCAGGTTCGAAACTGTGCTCATTCTCCACTAAAGTGGTGTGGGACTGTATAAGAGTTCAGAGTACTGTAGTTGACTGGGCTAAAGGGGTTTGGTTTTCTCAGTGTATTCCGAAACATGCTTTTCTATTATGGTTATTGATGAAGGAAAGGTTGCTCACTCAAGATAAGATTATATCCTAGGATCCGGGTAGAAGGTGGAATATGAATATGTTGTGTTGTCCTTTATGTTGCAGGAACAATGATTCTCACGACCACTTGTTTTTTGAGTGTTCATTTGCTACTAGAGTTTGGGATCCTATAAAATCTATGGCCAGATTGCAAAACTTATCGAATCGCAGATCTGATATCATTACCTGGATAAGGCAGGCGAACACGAAGTCAATGTTTCATGTGGTTGGTAAACTTTGTATTGCAGCTACTGTTTATTTGATTTGGCAGGAAAGGAACTACCGGTTATTTAAAAACCAGACACGACCGCCAGAAGTGATAGTTGAGGATATACGCAACACGATTCGGTGTAAGTTGTTGGGCCTGAAGTTCAAGAACACGACTCATGTATGGGCTACTCTGAGGGAGTGGAAGATCGATCGAGGAAGAGATTTGGTTGATGCATGATGATCTTCTGTCTTTTTATTTGAACCAGTTTGGTTTTGACTAGGCTAGTGGTTGTATTTGTTTTTTTTTTTTTTTGCTATGTTTTCTTAGCTTTGGGCTTGTTGGTTTATTGTTCACATTCATGGGGCATGTCCCATGAATGAACTAGTATGGTTTTCTGCCATGCTACTTGTCACACCCGCAAATCCACTAACGAAGTTTTACCGTTAGAGGCGTGACAAACCAGGATCCAGTCATTAATTACACTGAACGACTTTATATGAGTTTTGAAAAACCAAACGTTTACCCATTAAATGCGGTAGTTTAAACGACAATCAGAGTAATTAGTTTTTCAGTTATGCGGAAGCGTAATAAATAAGTTTAAGCAAGCCCAAACCATGCAGAAAGTAAATGCGCAAAAACACGCGCCCGACACAAGACACACAGTTTAAATAGTTTACAAATCCCAAAACAAAGTTTTTGATGCAAAAAATGTTTTAATGTAAGCGAGGACGCCATGCCATGCCCTACGTGCATTGTACCTCAGTGACCTGACACAGTGAAAGACTAACAAGTGTCAACACGACGGTTGGTGAGTTCACATAGTAGTATAAAAGCAAGTAGTTCAGTTGCAAGCAGATATATAAATTAAGTATGTCATTGTAGGTAGCTAGTCTACAGCACATGTCCTTAGAGGCATATATATCTGACCGAAGCTGACGTATGTACACATTAAGTGCAGTTTGCCTGTTCGTACATCCCATATCAATGCACATGTGTGTATGTTAGGTCATTCTACACCCGTTTGACAGGTCCTTCTGTCGTGCTAGCGCGACTAGCCCGGGTGGGGTTTGTCAAACCCAGTAGTACTACTCAAAATTTCCCCGCTATTTCACAAATACTAACGGTCAACTAGGTATCCATGAGGTCTTTCATGAACAAAATAAAAGTTGCTCTAATCCAGACATGCGACATACAAAATTCGTAAATCCGTAAAAGTATTTGTCCGTGTTCAGCCCATAAAAGGGTATAATAGTAAAAGTGCGGTTTTGTGAACTCACCTTAAGTTGCACAGCAAAAATTTGTTTAAAGCACATAACGAAATGCAGCGACCTAAATAACAGTAGGTCTATTAATGTGTGTTCATGTAGGGTCATAGTACCCTATGCATCCAAATGGTCATACAGTTTGTGCGAGTTTGGTTAGTTTGACTTTTTGACCACGTTTGACTTTTTGTCCAAGTTTGACCAAGTTTGACTTTTTGTCCAAGTTTGACCAAGTTCGACTTTTTGACCAAGTTTGACTTTTAGTCCAAGTTTGACCAACTTTGACTTTTAGTCCAAGTTTGACCAACTTTGACTTTTAGTCCAAGTTTGACTTTTAGTTGACCCGAGTTGACCCACGACCCGTTGGTGATTTGTTAAGTGTAAATATGTTGCATTTGGTGTATTTGACCAAATTATATTCACATACCACATCACACGTCACACATTCAACAAATTGGATTTCAAATTCCACAAAAGTTTCCTACATAAGAAAGTCGGACTTTTAAAGTATACTTGCATAATTCAACATCCCTAAGCATGTCAACTATTACACAAATACCATAACATGCTTAACAAGTCAACAACACATACTAACACTTTGCGGTTCCCAATATACAACATACTAGCATGCGTGGTCATTTCTAGGCACAACAAATTGTTTACATGTTTTGTTTCAACTAACATAGTGACATTTCCATCATGGCATCCTAGTTACTAGTACACACCATTTATACTTCAAACAAAACCATTTCAAGCAAACGGTCTACTAATCAACTAGTACCTATAAATGTCATTGCATGATCAAAGCACATTTATCAAGCACCACATGTCTACAATCATTCATATGCAACCCCAAATCATGTTTGTACGCCCAAAATCACTAAACATGCATCCTAGTCAATTTCCATGACAAAAAGTTTTACATTTAGCAAGTATTCCAAACCAAGTCGGATTTGCACGTTCAAATACTCAAAATTCATCTAATACATCATCCTAACGTACTAGTGATCTCAAAACCATTCCTAGGCATCAACAATATGCGATTTCAAACAATCTCCAAAGAAAAAGTTACTATTTTAAGCAATCTAGCATAATAATCATGCAATTTCACAAACAAGTAACCAATCTTCATCCAATTCATCATCTAAATACATAATCAATCCTATTTCATCAATATCAAGCATGCAACATCAAGTTTCAATGATTCCATATCAAACCCTAATTTCATAAACACAATTTTTTTGTATCCATTTCATCATCTAATCACCAAAATAGCAAATAACACATAATCAATGAACCATTTCCACAACACAACATCTATTTGGCCATATTGGATGAACTAGGGTTTTCATTAGTCATAGATTACGAAATATTTAACAACAATCTAGACTAACACTTACTAGTATTGCGTTTAGCACTTCAATTAGCACCTGAAACCACCAACAATTGAATCAATTTAGCAAAAATTAACCTTGTTTATGTGTGTGAAGGTGCGACGGCAACAAGAAGCCAAAAAAAATGTGTTTTGGCCGTGATTTTTGATAAAAAAAAATTAGGGTTAGGTTTATTAATTTTTAATTAATTTGTTAAATGTTGAGTTGGGTTGGGCCTTGGGCCATCCATGGGTCACATGGATGATCCACGGGCTCAGTTTTTGTTTCGATTTGCAAACACAATGAAAAACTTTATCAAACTTAAATTTCTGCTTCATAAAAATTATCGAATTTCGCAAACGGTTAGAACCGATAAAATATGTAATCAACCGGAGATTTAACAGTTTAGGTACACGTATCACATAAAATGTATATTTATTGTATTTGTATCCATTTAAGATCACCAACGCCCGGGTATTAACTCGTGTGGTCGTTTCGTGTGTATGTTCGTGTAACAGTTTGCACATTTAATTCATCAAATTAAATGAAAAGTATAATTGCGTTAACGTGGTTAACAGAGTTTAACTAACGGAGTTAACCTGAATTTGTCGGGTGTCACACTACTTGTTCTTACATTTTGATGTTAATATATAGAATCACCGGGGTAACCCTTTACCAAAAAAAAAAACAATTGATTTAGTTTAATTCCAAATAGAAACGGTATAATGAATTGGATTTTGATTTCGGTTTAAAGAGAATTAATCGGGTGTTAATTAGGCGAGTTCAATCGAATTGAATGTTACAATGGATTCAACACATTGAAATTGTCGTATTAGTTGATTCAATTTATTAGATTTGGTAGTTTTGAGTCGAATTGGTTTTATGGGTTTGAAACCGATCGGCAACATAGAAATTTTGGATAAAATAAGTTCAATCGAGTGTTAAAATGAAATTAAAACAGATCGTGAGTTCTATCTGAGCACAAGGATGATCTTACATGCGTTTAATTGGCTTAAGAATAACAAAAATCGTTTTTTCTACCTTCGCCGGAGCCGGCCGAGTTCCGGCAAAACTGGTAGGAGACCAGTCACCGGAAACACGGGGTCCAAGGGTTGGGGGGCTGGGTTTTGAAATTTTACAATTTAGACCCTACGGTTTCAATTGTTGTTATATTGGATTTTAACTTTTAATATTTAGTTTCAAAGTTTACAGTTCTTGCACAAAGTTAGTTAATCTTATATTCAAATTAACTAACTTAACCGAGTTGAAGCGTAATGATTATATAACTGACGTTTTTATGTTTTTATTTCGTTCTTGACGTTAATGGTTATTTTGAGACTTTAATAGTTTTTTGGCCTTATTAAATCTCTTTTCTAAAATACAATATATTTACATACTTTGGAGATTTAACTATTGTATTAGTATTTAATTAGTAAACGTTGGATAATTATTCGATCGTTATATATTAAATACGAGAGACAACGTAAACCTGGACATATTTATATATATTAATGATAACAAAACGTTACATTTTCAAAATTAAATACGATTCAATAAAAGATAGACGAGTTCGGGTTCGAGTCGGGTATTCGGGTTCGGGTTTGGGGCAGATGTCACAAGAAAAACCTAAACTCTTTGTGTTGGATGATTAAATATAATGATTAACACCCAACACTATATATAGGTAATGAGTCAGATGAGCGACACCTAGGTTTCGCACCAGGTTTCGTATGACATCTAGGTTTTGCACCAAGGTGTCGCAGGATGACATTCATGTGCATTAGAAGTCTGCTTTATTTAGTTTAATTAAAAAAATTTATTCAGTGGTTAGAAAGCCATCCGGAGTTCCTTTATAAATCATTCAATGTGGGAGGAGATTCATATTCTGGAAAGTTAGTGCCAATAATCACACAACTAATATCAGATGGTAACGACTTTTTGTCATTTTTAGTATTGGTATAGTGGACATTTTTAAAAATCATCTTTGTTACATTTAACACTGATATGCATTTGTGCAGGAAATGATGTTGGCAATGAATCTTACATTAACCTAAAGGTCTCCATAGCTAAATCTTATCCTTTAAAAATATATTATAATTTTTTTATGATTGTATTCTTAAATACGCTTTAGTAACACTTAAATAGTTTGCCCTAAAAGTACAATACCAATTCACTTAAAAGTTATATTGCGTATCAGGGGTATATTCTTGGCAACCCGTTAACTTTTCAAGAAGTAAACAACTACAAAATTCGTTTGCTAATGGTATGGGTCTTATTTCAGATGAACTCTATGAGGTACGTATTTTTCTTATGATCTTATGTATTTCCTGAAGAACTACATGTATAGAAACTAATATTTTTTATATTCAACACCCACAGGCGTTGTTCCACACATGTGGTGGAGAGTATCGATCAGAGTATGTAAGGCCAACCAATATAGAATGTCTTCGAAATCTTGAGTTGTATGAAGAGGTTCTTTACTTACTTTATATTAGCTCGTTCGTCAATAGCTTTCCCTTCTTGTGAAAAAAAAAATCTAAGATTTAGTTAAATGTAAAAGTGTTTATGGTATTGAATAATGATTCCCTTTTCTCATTCATCAATGCCCATTATATAGGGTTGGTTACATACGATAAAATAGGAAACGATAACTCTAAGGTAACAAATAATAACTAAATATAAACGCAATCTATATCTGCTAATACGCCCCCGTAGTCGCAGCGGTAGTAGGACGAACGTGCAGACTATGACGAAAATCAAAAAATAACTGTTTGGGTAACCCTTTTGGTGAAGATGTCAGCGTACTGTGCAGACGAAGGAACATGAATCACCCGAACCTGCCCTTGTTGAACCTTTTCCCTAACAAAGTGAATGTCTATTTCCACATGTTTCGTACGCTGATGCTGAACTGGATTATGCGATAAATAGACTGCTGATACGTTGTCACAGTAGATAATAGTGGCTTTGTGGAAAGGTACACATAGCTCAAAAAGTAAATTTCGGATCCAGGAGGTCTCAGCAACAGCATTGGCAACACCCCTGTATTCAGCTTCGGCACTGGATCGTGATATTGTAGGTTGTCGCTTAGACGACCATGAAATCAAGTTGTCCCCCAAAAACACACAATAACCCGAAGTGGACCTGCGGGAATCAGGACATCCACCCCAATCAGCATCAGAGTATGCTGTAAGCGTATCGACCCGTGATGGAACTAGACAAATACCATAGTCAAGTGTACCACTTACGTACCGCAAAATACGCTTCATGAACACATAATGAGGCTCCCGAGGGGCATGCATAAACAAACATACTTGTTGTACCGCGTAGGTAAGATCCAGTCGTGTAAATGTAAGATACTGCAAAGCCCCGGCAAGTGCGCGGTATAGAGATCCATCGGGAAGAAGCGCACCATCAGTCGCACTTAGTTTCGAGGCTGTGTCAACCGGGGTGGCGCTCGGTTTGCAATCAGTCATACCAGCACGGTGTAGGATATCTCGAGCATAAGACGATTGTTTCAAAAAAAGACCATTGCTACTCCGAGTAGCTGTAATACCCAAGAAATGATGGAGATGTCCCAAATCTGTCATAGCAAATTCCCTCGACAAGGTGGATATAATAGAGCTCAACAGTGAATTACTAGATGCGGTGATCACAATGTCATCCACGTACAATAAAAGATATGCTCTAGTGTTGCCTTTGTTGTAAACAAACAATGAGTTATCACATGTGCTCCTACGAAAGCCATGTGAAGATATATAATTGTAAAATCTAGTATACCATGCTCGTAGTGCCTGCTTCAAACCGTAAAGAGACTTTTTGAGTCTACACACATGTGTGGATTTAGCAGGATCCACGAACCCTGGAGGTTGGTGCATAAACACCGTTTCCTGAAGATCACCGTGTAAGAAAGCGTTCTTGACATCCATTTGGTGAATGGGCCAAGAGTTAGAGACTGCAATGGTTAACACCGTACGAATTGTTGCCGGTTTAACCACAGGACTAAATGTGTCTTCACAGTCGATACCAACAGTCTGTGATTTCCCATTTACAACTAACCTCGCTTTATAGCGTTCAAGCGCCCCGTCCGACTTAAACTTATGTTTAAATAACCACATGCACCGAATGATTGGGTGGTCTCGCGGACGTGGTACCAATTCCCACGTGTCATTCTCCTATAAAGCCTTAAATTCATTGGTCATGGCGTCAAACCAGTTTGGATCTGACCGGGCAGCAGTTGGGTTTTTCGGTATTGGGGAGATAGTGGTGGTGTGTAGGTGTAGGCGAGATACAGGTTTGGTTATGCCTGCGCGCGCCCGGGTGTATTGAGTGTGAGTGGGGACGGGTGTATTGGTGTTGGTTGGGAAGGTTGATGGTTGGTTCAAAGGGACAGTTTCAGGAGGTGGGGGGTTGTAGGTGGTGTGTTAGTGGGTGGTGTTGGATGGGTTGTAGGTGTAGCGGATGGTGGTGATGTGGGGGGGTGGTGTTGGTGGTATGAGTTGGTTCATTGGGTTGGACGGTTGAATTCGATTGGAAATTAAAGGGAAGGGGATCCTCAAGGAACTCATAGTTGTTTGGAGTTGGTGGATCATTGAATGGGAATGATGACTCATCGAATGTGACGTGACAGGATATTAAGACTTTCTTGGTGGATGGGTTGTAACAACGATATCCTCGATGATCGGCGGGATAACCGAGGAAGATGCACCGGACAGAGCGGGGGTGGAATTTGTGTGGTGCGGTTGCGGAGGTGTTGGGGTATAGCACACGCATCCAAACACCCGTAGGTGATCGTATACGGGTGCCGGAGATAAAGTGCGTAATGAGGAGTTGAAAAATTTAGGCGTTTTGTGGGAAGGATGTTATGAAGATAGGTGGCGGTGTGAAGAGCCTCAACCCAAAATGACGGTGGTAAGTGTGCGTGTGATAGAAGGGTACGCACAATGTCGTTGAGGCGACGAATCATGCGCTCCGCACGTCCGTTTTGTTGGGACGTTTGAGTGCACGAGAAACGGAAGACAAAACCGTGAGTTGTTGCAAAAATTTTAAATTGGGTATTGTCAAATTCTCCACCTAAGTCACACTGAAAAGATTTAATGTTGCAGTTAAATTGAGTTTTGACATAGGTGTGAAATTTAACAAAGTTGGTAAATGTTTCGGATTTGTATTTAAGCGGATAAATCCACACAAAATGTGTAAAATTATCTATTAAAACCATATAGTATTTATATCCGGAGTTGCTTGGAACGGGGGATGTCCACAAGTCACAGTGTATTATATCAAACGGCTGAAGAGTAAAAGATGTCGAGTCAAAAAAAGGTAATCTTTTATGTTTGGCAACCTAGCAAGAGTGACACAAAGATAAAACCAAATTCTTATTACAAGGAATAATAAAACGACTATGTAATAAATTTAAAACTGAATCTCCAGGATGCCCGAGACGACTGTGCGATTGATCACGAGTTGAAGCAACAAAAGCGGATGGAGTGATTGAAGACGGTGTGAACGGATAGAGTTCACCTGAGCTATCGTGGCGCGAAAGATGAGTTCCAGTGAGGAGGTCCTTCACAGTAAAACCAAATGGGTCAAATTCAACCGTTGTGTTATTATCAATTGTAAAACGTCTGACAGATAATAAATTTTTAATTATGTCGGGTGTGTAAAGAATGTTGTTTAGGGTGTAAGTGCGGGTTGGTGTGGTATGGGTATGGTGGCCAGATCCAAGAATTAGTATTGACTGTCCATTACCAACGTAAATAGAATTAACAGGAGATGATGTGAGTTTGGTAGAAATTTTACCTGGGTCCGAGGTGAGGTGTGATGTTGCGCCTGTATCCATTACCCAATTTTGATCCGTGGCGGTAAGATTCACCTGTTGCATAGTCTGGGCTAACTCGTTTGGACCGAACTCATTGTTTCCTGCATAACCATAGTTGCTGAATGGACCAAATTGTTGCCCTGTTGGGCCGTTGTTTGAGTTGTTGTTGGAAGATGGGTTGGTGGTCGTGTTTTGTGGTTACCTTGAGCGAGCAATACGGAAGACGACGACTGTGTGCGGTTTTGACGCTGATACTCAAGGTCTAACATATTTCGTGCGACGTCCCATGTGGGAGACTGTTGATTAATTAGGGCACCCACCACGTCGTATTCCTTTGGTAAACCACGAACCAGTTACAAGACGAGATCAGATTCAGTCACCGGGTGATCTACATCACCGAGTTGGTTTGCCAAATCTTGTAGTTGTTGACAATATGCTTCAAGAGAAGCACACGAGGTTAACTGCATGTTGGTGAAGGCTTGTTGCAGTGCAGCGGCTCAAGCACTTTTGTTGTTGACGAATATATTTTCGATCTTGACCCATATGGCTCGAGCCCCTTTTTCAAGAACACGCTTAAAGAGATCATCGGAGATCGTGTTGTAGATCCATTGAAGGACCAATGAATCGAGCGTGAACCAATCTGCATACTCGGGATCGGTGCGAGCCGGTGGTGTGGTGCCATCAATGTGAGACATGACTTTGTACGCATTTGCTTGAATTTCGAACATGGTTACCCATGCAGCGTACCCGATCTTGACACCATCAAGTGTACGGATCTTGTTGTTGATGTTGGTGACCATGAACGCTTGGTGCAGTTGAGTTTTGTTGGTGTTGCTTGGCTCGGCTTCATCCTTCTTGCCGTCCGTCATGTTTGATCGTAATCTTTGACGACGGCTGATAGGAGAAAGTTTCTAGGGTTTAGAAATTTTAGGCTCTGATACCATAAAAGTGTTTATGGTATTGAATAATGATTCCCTTTTCTCATTCATCAATGCCCATTATATAGGGTTGGTTACATACGATAAAATAGGAAACGATAACTCTAAGGTAACAAATAATAACTAAATATAAACACAATCTATATCTTGTACTTTTACTAGTGCATAGATGGGATCTACCCTGCCAATATTTGGGAGCCTTATTGTGGTGATCGTATTTGGCTAATTAAACTACCAACTCTTAAGTTTCGTTCTAAGCACCAACCTCTTTCTTCATCGTTGTGTCGTGTAAGTCTATCATACCAATTTCTTTTCAAATTCATGTCTTGATTTAGTTATAAATATAGATAAACTTGTAAAAGAATTCTAGAAGATTTTAAGTATAGCTTTTGGATTTTGTAGGATTATGGATACAAATATGTTTACAACTGGATTAATGAAGACATTGTTCAAGAAGCATTGCATATTCGAAAGGTATTCTTATACATATTTATAGTTTCTAGAATTACAACATTTCTCACACGGCTATAATGACACAGGAGACCATAAAAAGAGTGGATACGGTGCAATTACAATTTAAATTTCACACAAGTAGTTTATGATGTCAGACCATATCACATAAATATGAGCAACAAGGGCTACTGATCTCTGATATATAGGTTCTCTTCGTTTCACAACTTTCGTTATGTTTTTGTGAAATAATTAGGGTGTAAACAGTTTGAGTTGTGCTCAAGCTGGCCAAAGCTCGAGTTTGGCATGGGCTAGTTTAATAAAACCCTAACTTGTTAGAATCAAGCTCGATATCAGATCAAGTATGACTCATATATATCGTATATTCTTTATTGATATTTATATAATTCTAATTTTAACAAGGTCGGTGTGACCTTGCTAACTCCACTTTGACCCCAACGTTTCAAATAATGACACTTTCTACCATCAACTCTACTTTGACATATTTAAGACTTTCATCCATCGACTTTGACTTATTATTAATTTGACCCCTGATGACTTAACCAATTTATAACTTTGACTCGCTACTCTACTTTGACATATATACAACCTTGGTCCTAACTTTGACTTAGTTATCCTTTTCAACTTTAAGTTTGGATACAACTACGTCTTTTAATATGTGACGCATTATGACTTTACACTGTAACGTGCGAGAATATGTTTTTTTTATCAATGCATGTGAAAATGTCACATATGCGAGACATGATAACATTATGTGACGCAGTCTTTTAATTGGTTATAAAAATATAATATATAAATATATTTTAATTATTATATCTAACTTTTTCTCATATATATATATATTGTATTAATATATATATATATATATATATATATATATATAATGATTATAGTTATAAAAATAATAGATTATGAGCTCGATCTTGTTTAAGTAAATCATGTTTTGAGCTTATATTAATAATGAGCCTAGCTTCTTTACACCCCTTAAGAGAATACATAATGAACTTCACTAACTTTTTTAATTTCATGCAGTGGTGATCATGATATGTTGATTCCGCACCAGTTAACTCAAGCATGGATTAAACAGCTTAATTATAATGTCATTGAGCAATGGCGATCATGGAAGCTTAATGGTCAAATTGCTGGGTACTATACGCAAATACATTATGCATGATATTATGTAAGGAGATGGGCTTATGTTGAGTTATATGTTTATGTTGACAGGTACACAGAGAGTCATTCAAATATGATGACATTTACAACCGTGAAGGCATGGAATATGGATGTTCTTATTTTAAATGCCGATAAAGATAGTCAACTAAAATAGTTTCTTTACGTTATAGGGTGGCGGATATACAGCTCCAGAGTACAAGCCTGAAGAACGTTTTGTCATGTTCAAAAAATGGACATCTAACCAACCATTATAACCATCGTTGCATTGATCGACTCAACATGTTTTATATAGTATGTGGTAATAGACTAAATTTTATTTTAATGAAAGCGTTTTGTTCCTATCGTAATATAGTGGATAAGTTATTATAGACATGCTTAGCATAGACTTTTAACCTCGCATGAATCAACAAGCACATTCATATATGCTAACATCGTGGATATCATTGATGCATTGAACTTTGCCCGAAGCACCTTGTGCACTATTTTTTTCACATCCCCATTATAACCATAAAACCCTTAGTTTTTACGTCAGACTAAACCTTAGTAAGAATAAAAAAGTTCAATGTAAATAGCCCGTCAAATAAAATAAGTCTTACAATATGAAAAAGCATTTGGAATGATTTGGAATGAGAGAGGATTAAAAATGAAACAACTAACTCCAACTTTCTTACAAACTTGCCTCCTTCCACTTTCTTTGAAACCCAACTTTACAAGTCATCTTACTCACTTTCTTGATTTCTAATTTTGATTGCAACTTGTTTTGGTTCCTAGTACCAATTATGGTTTGCAAACAAATAATAGAAGATTGTTATGATTTGGTAATAGCATAAGCAAAACACATAAATTCATAGCTTAACCACTTGATTCTATTGATTTAATGAAAGGATTCAATAGAAGAATCAAAACAATAAGAAGGTGATGAATACCCCTGATGATCCAATCCTTATTCCCAAAAGGCAATAATTTGTAAAGACGATTGTTTTGTCTGCAAAATGATCATTTCATCACCATTAGGGTTGACTAAGGTGTTGTTTATTTTTTTTAGAAAAGGTCTGCGTAAGCTCTTATGTCTGCGGCGCGTAAACCACTGCAAGCCGTGAAACTACAAGTGTTGGTCATCATCAAAATGAATTGGGAGGAATTTGTCAATTTTTAGCAGCGATATGAGGTCGGGTGATACCAGACCTAGCGTCATCGGCTGTCGGCTTTGCGTAGTCAGCATCAACTCTCCTAACTGGTGAATTTCGTAATCCAGCGTAGACTCGGTGTCGTGTACAGAATAGATGTCGGTATCACGAACTGAAATTTCCTCTGTCTCTGAATCTGTGTCATAGACAGGTTTGTACGGTTGCTGAAAGAAAATACGCTCAGGGTCGTCTAATGGGTCAAACTCACGTGATCCTGCAGAAAGCCTATGACGCAAAAACTAGAACGAAAATCAATGAAAGAAATATAACTAAATGACTTAACTAAAAGTAAACTAATTGAACAAGAAAACAACTAGCACTAATAAGCCAATAACTAAGTTAGCAACTAGCAAGTACAGAAAACTAAACTAGAAAAGAAAAAGACAGATAACAATAAAAAATAAAAGGAACAGTAAAGGGTGGTTCGACCCACGACTCAGATCGTTCTCGAAGTTGACAAAGAATGTCCCTCCAAAAACTTGATGTGTGAAAATATATATATATATATATATATATATATATATATATATACATATATAATATAAAACGGTTCACAAAACAGGTTTTAAATTAAATGGAAAACCCAACAAAACTCACACAAGCGCAAGTGTACCGCTCGTGTGTAATCAAGCTAAGTAAGTTCGAGTACCGTACCCAAAATGTTTTGCGGCCCTCAATAGTGAATCTCTATCGACTTCTAACCAATGAAACTTTGTTTAATTTTTATTATTTAAACTAAGAAATCAAATACGAATAATAATTAAAACTTATCTAAAGTTTATTAAAAAAACTAGTGAATTGAAAATTACTAAAAACGACTAAAAATTTGTAACTAGCAAATATGGAGAAGCATACCAAATAGGTAAGAATCATATTGACGAGCTTCACTATCCTTGGGATTAATAAGCTGTATGACCTCGGTTTTAAAAACATGGCAAATGTCTCACACTAAACTATGCTAAGGCTCCTATAGGTCTTATAAACATACTTTAGAGTTTCTAAAGGTTTTACGAAGCTCATGGGATAACGGAATGAATCAACTTTAGGTATATCCAAACCGGGAATACTAAGCTACCTTAATGATGTATCTCTTCTCGGTTCAACAATCACAATACACGTAACACTGTGCCCGACAACCTTAGATGTAAAGAGGTAAACTTATCTAACCAAATTTATGACTTGGAATTACGAGAACCAAAACTGACAAGGTAAAGTTTGCTCTCGTATAACTCTAATCCTATTAAATTAAGATAAAAGATAAAAATCAATAGTATATCACCTCTCGGTCTCTAGGCTAGTAGAATACTAAGTTAAACCAACATTCCTCTCTCCGTTCATTCCATTCCTTAAACTTTGTTATTTGAATCCCACGACAGCTATTATATGACAGAGGGAGTAAATGATTAAATCAACCGATTATGTTTTCAATCTTCACTCTTTGCAAACCCAATATACCTTTAAGCCTTGATAGCTTTTTCTTTTCTTTTCTTTTTGCAAGTATGTCGTCCAATTCCTTCAAGCTCTCTACCTTTAGATAAAAATCAATAGTATATCACCTCAATCCTATGTGTGCCCCATCTTGGACTTCTCAAATAATTAACAAATACGATATCTTGCAATTGGAAATTAGTCGATTACCTCTACTAATATTTTTTATGCTCCATGAAGTAGTGAACTGCATTATAACTCAAAAACAATATAAAAAAAATGAACTCAATATCAACTACTTTTTGTCATTAAACGTTGAACTCAATTTCATTCATCGTATTTTATATTTTATAAGTTCAAACATATACACTAAATATCTTAAGTTCCTCATCGGTTTCGAGTTTATCCAATATACATCATTTTGGTTCGCATAGTCTTAAACAGGGCCGGTCCTGAGGATATTAGTACCCTGTCTGAGCAAAAAAAAAGACCCCCTACACTAACAAACTAAATTATATAAACTAATTTTTTTAACCGAAAAACAAATTTTCATTAAAAACGTACAAACAGCAAACAAAAATTCTGAAACATTTTCTAAATTTGTGTTAACATTTTGTTGGAAAATTTTGTAAAACACAAATAATACTTTGTGAAAATACAAAATAATATGTTGATTGGTGTTTCAACTTTTTAGTTAATGTGATAGTTTTATTACATGTTTAATGGGGTGTGTTTCAACTCATTGGTTATGGGTAATGAATGAGATGTTTGACTCATTTTACCTATAAATACCAAGGTGAGCCTTGGTTAAAAGACACACCAAACTACACCAAAAACTTCACTAATTCTAAAAGATCTCGCTTTGTTTCTCTTTAAATTATTTCTAAAAAATCTTTGATCATGTTCATGATCTTTTTTCAAGATATAATTTGGGTTGTGAGTCGATCCTGGCAGTATATACTGCTTCGGCTGTTGTACCCTGGGAAACAAACGAGTTCTCTTGGGAGACTTAGAATTTGTTTTAAGGGACCCGTGTTGAACACGAATCCTCAACCACGATTATGCTTCCGCTTCTATTCATTTCTTGTATGTATTAAATTTCAGTTGTAATCGTATTGTAATGTACTTGTTTTCTTTATTTTTTTTGTATTGTAAATGAATTTATTGAAGAATTTTGTGTTTTTTACGAACGGTTCCTACACATTTAATGGTTTATATTTCAAAATGAATTTCATTGAAAACGTTTTACTCTTTTACTTTTTAGTGACTCACATTATCACCTACTTTTTTGGATGAGTATTTTAACTGATAAGATTAAATACTAAAATACCCGAACACCTAAATACAAAAGAGTGATGAAATGAGAAACTTTTGAAAAGAGGTCAGAATAGAAGTTTACATTTTAGTTCGGTTAAGAAGGGTCAACGTTTCTTAATTTTATATCTTTTCAATTCTTACTATTTTTTATATATAGTAGGCTTCATTAAGTCTCAATTTTATTTAGTCTCAATTTTATTTCAAGTTTTTTACTGAAACAATTCCAATAAGTTTATATGAAAATTATGATAAATTATTTACTAAACAAAATATGATGACAAAAACAATATAATTTCATAACCACAAAACTAAAAAAATTACTACTTATACTATTAAACAGTAAATAAATTTACTTTATTTGTGAAAAATTTATAGATAGGATTTTAGTCAGGACCTCTCGTGAACTAGAAAAGAAAAATCTGAATTTTAAAATGTTATAAGTTAAACGTAAATAAAATACTATTTTTTGGACTTTTTTACCAAAATGGTGTAGTTGAAAAAAATATTTACCAATAAGGTGTAGTTTTATATATATTTACTAAAATGGTGTTTTAATCATGAAATTCATGGAAAATCTCATTTTAATAATTTATTTGGAAGGTTAGACTCAACAGGATTCCTAGTAAGTCGGATTTATTTAGGCGAGGAGTGGATGTGGGTTCTGTTGAATGTTCGTTGTGTACTTATACGCAAGAAACAACGGACCATGTGCTGTTAAACTGTCACTTTGCAGCTGTTGTTTGGGTCCGTATCTTCAAATGGTGCTGATGGAGTTTTCGCATAGAATCGTCGGTTAGAAAATGCATTGATTGTTACACATCTCTAAACAACTCAAATTTTATGAAGGAGATGGCATTGGTGATCTTAATGGCTACTACATGGGCTATTTGGTTGGCTAGAAATGATCTTATATTCAATGCAATAACTCCATCCATCGACGGTGTAGTGGAGAGGATTATGATTAACTCTTTTCTTTGGCTCAAGCATAGAGCGAAAAGGGTAGATGTGGTGTGGTATAATTGGTGTTCTAGCCCAATGTTGTAATAGGACTGAGTTGTTTTGGTCTTTTTAGTTGAGGTTGCTCTTTTTTGGTCGTAGCATCTTGCTAATTGCCCTTTTGGTTTCATTTCTAATAAAATGCCGTTCAAAAAAAAAAAAGATTAACTAGTCCATTGTCTCTATGACTAAATTAACAAATTTCTAATTAATACTGTATAAAGTTTTGCTTATAAAGTGTAACTAGTCATTTTTTTGCTTTGCATAACTATTGCATCCTTCGTTTAATAGATATTAGAAAAAGGATTAAAAATAAAGTTTTGTATTTTTATTTTTACGTATAGCTATATGCAGATTTTAATTAAAAATTTCGACATCATTCTAGGAATGTTTAAAATAACTTGTAACATGATGTACGTTTGAGATCGAATAAATGGCTTGTAATCTAGCTTCACATTTTATCTTAAGAATGAGTTGACTCGGCTCGTCTTCATTGTAAACGAGACGAGTCGGCTCGTCTCGGTTCGTAAATGAGTCGAGCCGATTTGTAAACAAGCCGAGCTTAACCTAAACCTGGCTCAACTTAATTAGTTTGACTTTGACTCGTTTACAGCCTTGTTCGTGTAGAGTCGAGCGGTTTGTAAACGTTTTCTAAATTCTTTTTTGTTTCAATGTTCGGTCATGTTTACACAATTAAACTGTAACATCTTTGACATAATATTTTTTTTATCTAAACCTAATCATGCTGATGTATGAAACGTTGTGTATGCGACCTAATCGTCTTTTTTGCCAGCGTTTTGTCACCGAAATTACAGTACAAAAAGCTTACTTTTGTAGTAGTGAATGCATGTAACGAAGTCACAAACGTGACTTCGCCACAATTCACGGCGCGTGTCATAATAAAGAATGAAAGAAACTAAGATTCGAGCGTCGTATCGCATGTCTCGAGTGATGATGATGGCTTATAGTTACAGTAATATATATAGTAGTTTAAATGATAATATATGTAGTATTGAAAATATGTGAACTCAAAGAAACGATTGAATAGTTGCGATTTTAAAATTATTTCCGTTATATGTTTTTTTAACAGCTCCGTCATATGTATTTAAGAATATTAGAAGAGAGAAACATCATTTTGAATTTTTGATTAATATTTTTAGTACACCTTTCTTATTGGTAAATATTTTTTTAAATACACCATTTTAATAAAAAAACTCCTTTTTAAGTTAAATAGAACCGATTGTTTCATCAAATGGGTCCTAGTAATTATAAAATATAAATAGTAAATAGCATATAGCCTATTTCCGTATGTCCCTACTCCCCGGTACACATCGTCACCCACCCATGTTGGCCCGAAAATCGTTGGTAGCTTAATTTAGTAATTTACTATTCCTTTTTTAAGATCATGAATTAATTTGCTTTACTGATAAAAGACTATTGAACGGGAGATATATATAGTATAAAAAATTCAAAAATTTGGTGTTCTCTAAACGGTCGCCCACCCCGCCGCACCTGTCCAAGGTCACCCCGCACCTGCCCAGGGCCACCCCTGATCTTAAAGTCATTAAAATATAAATTCAACCAATTGAGAGTAAAATTATATTAAAAGTAACACAAAAAGGGAAGAAATAATTTTATTAAAAATATATATTTTAGACCAAATCAAATATCATCATACTTAAACTTTTTTCATCCTTAAAAAGTCTGCAGTGAAATCATAACAAGGAATAAACTTTTAGAGTTAAAATATTTCTATTTAATTGCACAAACAACACAATGCATCACGGTAACCTTCAGTAACTGTTTCCTAATAATCGTAACACTAACTAATCATGTCTCTTTTTGTGTTAGTTTTAGGTTCAAGTGATATCATTTTATCTAAAGGGTCTCACATTTAAGAAGCTACATGTTAGCCTATTTATTTATTTCTTCATGAATCATATGTTAAACCATCTAGGTTTTCCTACCAATGTAAACTAAAGAGCTTAACCTAGTTAAAAATCATTGAAATATAAGGAAGATGGATTGATCTATGAAACGTTTGACCATAACTGGTTTCTTTCTTCTTTTTTTTACAAGTTCACCTCACCTAGAGGTGAAATCTCTAACTCGCTATTCCGTATGGAAACACATAGGTTGTTGGCTCACTTTTTCTTTATTTAGTAGTTAGAATCCACCTCAGAATTGTTTCAATCAGTGGGTGTTATCCCACGAGAGAAAGCGCATAAGCTAGATGATGCGTGCAATATATATATATAAAATAAATACCTAAAAACACCTAGTTTTAATATTTATAAAACCTAGACGAACTGAAATTTCCTCTGTCTCTGAATCTGTGTCGTAGACAGGTTTGTACGGTTGCTGATCGAAAATACACTCAGGGTCGTCTAATGGGTCAAACTCACGTGATCCTGCAGAAAGCCTATGACGCAAAAACTAGAACGAAAATCAATGAAAGAAATATAACTAAATGACTTAACTAAAAGTAAACTAATTGAACAAGAAAACAACTAGCACTAATAAGCCAATAACTAAGTTAGCAACTAGCAAGTACAGAAAACTAAACTAGAAAAGAAAAAGACAGATAACAATAAAAAATAAAAGGAACAGTAAAGGGTGGTTCGACCCACGACTCAGATCGTTCTCGAAGTTGACAAAGAATGTCCCTCCAAAAACTTGATGTGTGAAAAAAAAAAATATATATATATATATATATATATATATATATATATAATTAGGTTCATTTGAGAAGACTCATATATTGCAAGAAGAAAAAGAAGAAACCTAAATCACTAAAAAAACTTATCAATGGTTTAGTTTTTTTAATAAATTCACTTCCTACATACAAATGTGAAATGTATGAACTAAAAAAAATCATTAAAATATTTTTTACGTATGTATTTTTAGCGTTTTAAATTTACCTACACATGTGTAGGTTATGTGACCTACACATGACTTCCACATGTGTAGGTTTAACAAATAAACGAAATTTATTCAATTTTATTTTTTGAATATCAAAGTTAATGAATAAATATTGCATTTCTATCATATTTTTTTATGTTAAAAACGTTTTTTGTTGAAAAAAATGAAGAATTTTGCTATTTCTTACGCTTCTCGCAATATTTGCTCTTCTGAATGAACCCTCCCCTATATAATATAAAACGGTTCACAAAACAGGTTTTAAATTAAATGGAAAACCCAACAAAACTCACACAAGCGCAAGTGTACCGCTCGTGTGTAATCAAGCTAAGTAAGTTCGAGTACCGTACCCAAAATGTTTTGCGGCCCTCAATAGTGAATCTCTATCGACTTCTAACCAATGAAACTTTGTTTAATTTTTATTATTTAAACTAAGAAATCAAATACGAATAATAATTAAAACTTATCTAAAGTTTATTAAAAAAACTAGTGAATTGAAAATTACTAAAAACGACTAAAAATTTGTAACTAGCAAATATGGAGAAGCATACCAAATAGGTAAGAATCATATTGACGAGCTTCACTATCCTTGGGATTAATAAGCTGTATGACCTC
Organism: Tagetes erecta; assembly: GCA_030867185.1. Taxonomy (NCBI): domain Eukaryota; kingdom Viridiplantae; phylum Streptophyta; class Magnoliopsida; order Asterales; family Asteraceae; genus Tagetes; species Tagetes erecta. The sequence continues at coordinate 66,619,525 of CM061486.1, forward strand.
GGTTTTAAAAACATGGCAAATAGACACACTAAACTATGCTAAGGCTCCTATAGGTCTTATAAACATACTTTAGAGTTTCTAAAGGTTTTACGAAGCTCATGGGATAACGGAATGAATCAACTTTAGGTATATCCAAACCGGGAATACTAAGCTACCTTAATGATGTATCTCTTCTCGGTTCAACAATCACAATACACGTAACACTGTGCCCGACAACCTTAGATGTAAAGAGGTAAACTTATCTAACCAAATTTATGACTTGGAATTACGAGAACCAAAACTGACAAGTTAAAGTTTGCTCTCGTATAACTCTAATCCTATTAAATTAAGATAAAAGATAAAAATCAATAGTATATCACCTATCGGTCTCTAGGCTAGTAGAATACTAAGTTAAACCAACATTCCTCTCTCCGTTCATTCCATTCCTTAAACTTTGTTATTTGAATCCCACAACAGCTATTATATGACAGAGGGAGTAAATGATTAAATCAACCGATTATGTTTTCGATCTTCACTCTTTGTAAACCCAATATACCTTTAAGCCTTGATAGCTTTTTCTTTTCTTTTCTTTTTGCAAGTATGTGGTCCAATTCCTTCAAGCTCTCTACCTTTAGATAAAAATCAATAGTATATCACCTCTATCCTATGTGTGCCCCATCTTGGACTTCTCAAATAATTAACAAATACGATATCTTGCAATTGGAAATTAGTCGATTACCTCTACTAATATTTTTTATGCTCCATGAAGTAGTGAACTGCATTATAACTCAAAAACAATATAAAAAAAAATGAACTCAATATCAACTACTTTTTGTCATTAACCGTTGAACTCAATTTCATTCATCGTATTTTATATTTTATAAGTTCAAACATATACACTAAATATCTTAAGTTCCTCATCGGTTTCGAGTTTATCCAATATACATCATTTTGGTTCGCATAGTCTTAAACAGAGCCGGTCCTGAGGATATTAGTACCCTGTCCGAGCAAAAAAAAAGACCCCCTACACTAACAAATTAAATTATATAAACTAATTTTTTTAACCGAAAAACAAATTTTCATTAAAAACGTACAAACAGCAAACAAAAATTCTGAAACATTTTCTAAATTTGTGTTAACATTTTGTTGTAAAATTTTGTAAAACACAAATAATACTTTGTGAAAATACAAAATAATATGTTGATTGGTGTTTCAACTTTTTAGTTAATGTGATAGTTTTATTACATGTTTAATGAGGTGTGTTTCAACTCATTGGTTATGGGTAATGAATGAGATGTTTGACTCATTTCACCTATAAATACCAAGGTGAGCCTTGGTTAAAAGACACACCAAACTACACCAAAAACTTCACTAATTCTAAAAGATCTCGCTTTGTTTCTCTTTAAATTATTTCTAAAAAATCTTTGATCATGTTCATGTTCTTTTTTCAAGGTATAATTTGGGTTGTGAGTCGATCCTGACAGTATATACTGCTTCGGCTGTTGTACCCTGGGAAACAAACGAGTTCTCTTGGGAGACTTAGAATTTGTTTTAAGGGACCCGTGTCGAACACGAATCCTCAACCACGATTATGCTTCCGCTTCTATTCATTTCTTGTATGTATTAATTTTCAGTTGTAATCGTATTGTAATGTACTTGTTTTCTTTATTTTTTTTGTATTGTAAATGAATTTATTGAAGAATTTTATGTTTTTTACGAACGGTTCCTACACATTTAATGATTTATATTTCAAAATGAATTTCATTGAAAAAGTTTCTCTTTTACTTTTTAGTGACTCACATTATCACCTACTTTTTTGGATGAGTATTTTAACTGATAAGATTAAATACTAAAATACCCGAACACCTAAATACAAAAGAGTGATGAAATGAGAAACTTTTGAAAAGAGGTCAGAATAGAAGTTCACATTTTAGTTCGGTTAAGAAGGGTCAACGTTTCTTAATTTTATATCTTTTCAATTCTTACTATTTTTTATATATAGTAGGCTTCATTAAGTCTCAATTTTATTTAGTCTCAATTTTATTTAAAGTTTTTTACTGAAACAATTCCAATAAGTTTATATGAAAATTATGATAAATTATTTACTAAACAAAATATGATGAAAAAAACAATATAATTTCATAACCACAAAACTAAAAAAATTACTACTTATACTATTAAACAGTAAATAAATTTACTTTATTTGTGAAAAATTTATAGATAGGATTTTGGTCAGGACCTCTCGTGAACTAGAAAAGAAAAATCTGAATTTTAAAATGTTATAAGTTAAACATAAATAAAATACTATTTTTTGGACTTTTTTACCAAAATGGTGTAGTTGAAAAAAATATTTACCAATAAGGTGTAGTTTTATAAATATTTACTAAAATGGTGTTTTAATCATGAAATTCATGGAAAATCTCATTTTAATAATTTATTTGGAAGGTTAGACTCAACAGGATTCCTAGTAAGTCGGATTTATTTAGGCAAGAGTGGATGTGGGTTCTGTTGAATGTCGTTGTGTACTTATACGCAAGAAACAACGGACCATGTGCTGTTAAACTGTCACTTTGCAGCTGTTGTTTGGGTCCGTATCTTCAAATGGTGCTGATGGAGTTTTCGCATAGAATCGTCGGTTAGAAAATGCATTGATTGTTACACATCTCTAAACAACTCAAATTTTATGAAGGAGGTGGCATTGGTGATCTTAATGGCGACTACACGGGCTATTTGGTTGGCTAGAAATGATCTTATATTCAATGCAATAACTCCATCCATCGACGGTGTAGTGGAGAGGATTATGATTAACTCTTTTCTTTGGCTCAAGCATAGAGCTAAAAGGGTAGATGTGGTGTGGCATAATTGGTGTTCTAGCCCAATGTTGTAATAGGACTGAGTTGTTTTGGTCTTTTTAGTTGAGGTTGCTCTTTTTTGGTCGTAGCATCTTGCTAATTGCCTTTTTGGTTTCATTTCTAATAAAATGCCGTTCAAAAAAAAAAAAAAGATTAACTAGTCCATTGTCTCTTTGACTAAATTAACAAATTTCTAATTAATACTGTATAAAGTTTTGCTTATAAAGTCTAACTAGTCATTTTTTTGCTTTGCATAACTATTGCATCCTTCGTTTAATAGATATTAGAAAAAGGATTAAAAATAAAGTTTTGTATTTTTATTTTTACGTATAGCTATATGCAGATTTTAATTAAAAATTTCGACATCATTCTAGGAATGTTTAAAATAACTTGTAACATGAGGTACGTTTGAGATCGAATAAATGGCTTGTAATCTAGCTTCACATTTTATCTTAAGAATGAGTTGACTCGGCTCGTCTTCATTGTAAACGAGACGAGTCGGCTCGTCTCGGTTCGTAAATGAGTCGAGCCGATTTGTAAACAAGCCGAGCTTAACCTAAACCTGGCTCAACTTAATTAGTTTGACTTTGACTCGTTTACAGCCTTGTTCGTGTAGAGTCGAGCGGTTTATAAACGTTTTCTAAATTCTTTTTTGTTTCAATGTTCGGTCATGTTTACACAATTAAACTGTAACATCTTTGACATAATATTTTTTTTATCTAAACCTAATCATGCTGATGTATGAAACGTTGTGTATGCGACCTAATCGTCTTTTTTGCCAGCGTTTTGTCACCGAAATTACAGTACAAAAAGCTTACTTTTGTAGTAGTGAATGCATGTAACGAAGTCACAAACGTGACTTCGCCACAATTCACGGCGCGTGTCATAATAAAGAATGAAAGAAACTAAGATTCGAGCGTCGTATCGCATGTCTCGAGTGATGATGATGGCTTATAGTTACAGTAATATATATAGTAGTTTAAATGATAATATATGTAGTATTGAAAATATGTGAACTCAAAGAAACGATTGAATAGTTGCGATTTTAAAATTATTTCCGTTATTTTAACAGCTCCGTCATATGTATTTAAGAATATTAGAAGAGAGAAACATCATTTTGAATTTTTGATTAATATTTTTAGTACACCTTTCTTATTGGTAAATATTTTTTTAAATACACCATTTTAATAAAAAAAAACTCCTTTTTAAGTTAAATAGAACCGATTGTTTCATCAAATGGGCCCTAGTAATTATAAAATATAAATAGTAAATAGCATATAGCCTATTTCCGTATGTCCCTACTCCCCAGTACACATCGTCACCCACCCATGTTGGCCCGAAAATCGTTGGTAGCTTAATTTAGTAATTTACTATTCCTTTTTTAAGATCATGAATTAATTTGCTTTACTGATAAAAGACTGTTGAACGGGAGATATATATAGTATAAAAAATTCAAAAATTTGGTGTTCTCTAAACGGTCGCCCACCCCGCACCTGTCCAAGGTCACCCCGCACCTGCCCAGGGCCACCCCTGATCTTAAAGTCATTAAAATATAAATTCAACCAATTGAGAGTAAAATTATATTAAAAGTAACACAAAAAGGGAAGAAATAATTTTATTAAAAATATATATTTTAGACCAAATCAAATATCATCATACTTAAACTTTTTTCATCCTTAAAAAAGTCTGCAGTGAAATCATAACAAGGAATAAACTTTTAGAAGTTAAAATATTTCTATTTAATTGCACAAACAACACAATGCATCACGGTAACCTTCTGTAACTGTTTCCTAATAATCGTAACACTAACTAATCATGTCTCTTTTTGTGTTAGTTTTAGGTTCAAGTGATATCATTTTATCTAAAGGGTCTCACATTTAAGAAGCTACATGTTAGCCTATTTATTTATTTCTTCATGAATCATATGTTAAACCATCTAGGTTTTCCTACCAATGTAAACTAAAGAGCTTAATCTAGTTAAAAATCATTGAAATATAAGGAAGATGGATTGATCTATGAAACGTTTGACCATAACTGGTTTCTTTCTTCTTTTTTTTACAAGTTCACCTCACCTAGAGGTGAAATCTCTAACTCGCTATTCCGTATGGAAACACATAGGTTGTTGGCTCACTTTTTCTTTATTTAGTAGTTAGAATCCACCTCAGAATTGTTTCAATCAGTGGGTGTTATCCCGCGAGAGAAAGCGCATAAGCTAGATGATGCGTGCAATATATATATAAAATAAATACCTAAAAACACATAGTTTTAATATTTATAAAACCTAGACGAACTACTAAATCACACACAACCGGCAGTGGACCGGTCGGATGTAATATAGTGAAACGTAAGTCCGGGTGTCGACCCACAGACTCTATATATTACGCTAATTAACTAACTAAGACTCAACTGACAAGACGCGAACTTGAAATGAAAGAGTATTTGAAAAGGGGGGGTTATTTCTAAAAATAGTAACTTACTAAAAATGGAAACTTTCTAAATTTGGAAACTTACTAAAAATAGAAACCGATGAAATTAAAGACGGACGTAAAACAGAAGAATGAAGACAAACCACCTAGGCTAGAATCATTGCCAACTTCAGTTATCATTCATGTTTGGTTTAATGTTTATGGAACCGGGATCTAAAAATATTCACTTAAATGCGACCCTAACTAGGACCCTCGACCCTCTTCGAGAAGAAACCTAAAGTATCACCATTAAGTTATTATCACACCAGTTACAAGATTAAATTTCCTCACAGTTACCTAATCTGATTATGCTTGATTGACTTAAATTAAAGGTCTATCTCACGATACGGACTCTAAAGCCATTTCAACCTAGTTAATTAATTTAACAAGCAAAGTTGATAATTAATACTAAGACGGACTTTTTACAAAGACCTAAACATAGCAAATCATTCAACCACGACTTATTAATAATCTATCACCTCACGGTTATCTAGATTAGCTACACGCTTTTTACCCGTTTAACTAATAATATTAATCCTATGGTTTGCTGCAGGTTAACCATAAAAAACCACAACGCAAGTTAATGGCTAAAACGCACCCTATTATGTGACATAGACAATCACCAAGAACGTGTGGACTAATAATATCAATCAAACAAATATAAACATGTAATACGCATCAATCAACAATAAAGATTAAAACTTTAATCATGCATAACAATCCATAAGCAAAAATTAACCAAACATGAAATCCAACCTAACATTAACAAATCATCACAACGCCTAGGTAGTTCTAAACGATTAGCCTACCATTATCAAAGCAATAAAAACAAGTTTTAAAGTATTGAACATGATAGAAATAAAGAGAAAACAAGAAAACGATGAAACCCGGAAGAACCAAGACGAAGCCGTTGATCCTACGCGTTTTCGTTGCCTCGTTTCGTCTTCCTAGCCTTCCCGAAGCTCCAATTCTGCTGAAATTCGCCTCTTTTCCATCTCCAATAATGTCTAGGATGTGACACCCGACAAATTCAGGTTAACTTCGTTAGTTAAACTCTGTTAGTCGCGTTAACGCAATTATACTTATCATTTAATGTGAAGAATTAAATGTATAAACTGTTACACAAACGTGCACACGAAACGACAAACTGTTATGTAATATACACACGAAACGACCACACGAGTTAATACCCGGGCGTTGGTGATCTTAAATGAATGCGAATACAATAATAATACATTTTAACTGTTATGTGTGCTTAATTGTTGAATTTTCGTGTAACCGCGTATTTACCGGTTTTAACCGTTTGCGGATTTCGGTAACCCTTACGAAACAAAAATGAACATTTGAGAAAGATTTTCATGGTGTTTGCAAAACCGAAACAAAACGGGGCCCGTGGATCACCCATGTGACCCATGATGGCCCAAGGCCCAACCCAACTTAACATCTAACAAAAATTAACAATTCCTAAACCTAGTTTTATAAAAAATGTTTTTCTTTCCTTGAAGCCGTCACCTTTCCGGCCAGATTCCGGCCAGCTCCGACGTCGTCACGAGGCCTATTATATATCAAAATCTTCGTCTCGACGAGACGGTTCCAATGATAGTAAATACACCTTCTAACTCGTAGCGATGAAAAAGTTATGGCCAGTTGAATAATTCGGCTGCTTGGTTCGTCAAGTGATGATGTTCGGTTGTGTTGGATCTTTGGTGGTGTTATTGCTTGCTAGTTTAAGTTATAAACACATTACGAGTAAGTTTCATTCCTAAAAACTTCATATATGTTTCGAAAATTGTAAGGCATGAAACCCTAGTTCATCCAAATTGGCCAAATCGATATCATGTTGTGGAATTGGTTTATTGTTTGTGTGTTAATGGCTAGTTTGGTGATTAGATGATGAAATTGGTACAAAAAGTGTGTTTATGAAACTAGGGTTTAGTATGGAATCATTGAAACTTGATGTTGCATGATTGGAATTGAGAAAATAGGATTGTATTTGTAATTAGATGATGATTCGGATGAAGATTGATTTCTTAATTGTGAAATTGCATGATTGTTATGTTAGATTACTAAAAATAGTAACTTTTGTATTCTTGATCATGTGAAATTGCATGTTATGGACGTCTAGTGATTGTTATGGACTTACTAGCGTGTTTAGAAGATGTGTTAGACGAAATTTGATTGCTTGAACGTATGAATTCGTCTTGGCTTAGGACACTTGCTAAAGGTAGAAACTTTTTGACATGAAAATTTACTAGGAAGCATGTTTAGTAATTTCGAATGTATAAACATGGTTGGGACTTGCATATGAATGTTTGTAGGCATGTGATGCTTAGTAAACATGCCTTGGTCATGAAAGGACATTGGTAGGTGCTAGTTGGTTAGTAGGACAGTTGCTTGGAATTGTTTTGTTGAAGTCTAAATGGTGTGCTAATAACTAGGATGCCATGATGAAAGTTGCTACTTTGTTAGTTGCACAAAAACATGTGAACACTATATTGCCTGGAAAAGACCATGCTTGCCAATGTGTTGTATATTAGGAACTACAAAGTAATGGTAAGTGTTGATGACTTGTGTAACGTGCTATGGTATTAGTATAATAGTTGACATGCTTAGGATGTTGAAATTATGCACGCATGCTTTAAAAACCCGACTTTCCTATAGAGGAAACTTTTGTGAAAATTGAAATTCGACTTGTTAAACACGTGAAGTGTGATGGGATATATGAATGTGGTGTAGTCAAAATACACTAAATGTAACGTGTTTACACTTAACAAATCACCAACGGGTCGTGGGTCAACTCGGGTCAACTGAAAGTCAAACTTGGACTTAAAAGTCAAACGTGGACCAAAAGTCAACTGAAAGTCAAACTGGGACAAAAAGTCAACTATTTCAAATTCGCACAACTTGTATGACCATTTGGATGCATAGGGTACTATGCCCTACATGAACACACATTAATAGACCTACTATTATTTAGGTTGCTGTATTACTGTGTGCTTTTAGAAACTGAATTGCTGCGCAACCTAAGGTGAGTTCACTAAACTGCACTTTTACTATTTCACCCTTTTATGGGCTGAGAACGCGAACGATTACTTTTACTATTATACCCTGTTATGGGCTGAACACGGACAAATACTTTTACGGATTTACGAATTATGTATGTCGCATGTCTGGATTAGAGCAACATTTATTTTGTTCATGAAAGACCTCATGGATACCTAGTTGACCGTTAGTATTTGTGAAATAGCGGGGAAATTTTGAGTAGTACTACTGGGTTTGACAAACCCCACCCGGGCTAGTCGCGCTAGCACGATAGAAGGACCTGTCGAACGGGTGTTGAATGACCTAACATACTTACAGTGCATCCTGCTGGGATGTACGAACAGGCAAACTGCACTTAATGTGTACATACGTCAGCTTCGGTCAGATACATTACGCCTCTAAGGACATGTGCTGTAGATTAGCTACCTACAATGACATACTTAATTTAATAATCTGCTTACAATTGAACTGCTTGTTTTATACTACTTTGTGAACTCACCAACCGTCGTGTTGACACTTGTTAGACTTTCACTTTTACAGGTCACTGAGGTACCACGCACTTAGGACATGGCATGGAGTCACGGCTTTTCATTTAAACATTTTCATGCATTACAACCCATGTTTTGAGTTTAATGTCTATTTAAACTTTGTATCTTGTATTGGACGCGTGTACTGCCATTTAGTTTCCATTTAATATTTTGGCATTACATTTCGTTTACGCTTCCGCAAACTTTTAAATGTTAACTCTGTAATAAATTTTCTCATTTAATGAGACACGTATGTTTTAAATTCATATAGTGTCGTTTGGTGTAACTAATGACTGAGATCCTGGTTTGTCACACATTTAACGGTAAAACTCCGTTAGTGGATTTTGGGGGTGTGACAGATTGGTATCAGAGCCATTGGTTATAGCGAACTAGGTTTTCATTGCATTGCATTCTAGACTATAACTGTACACTACATTAGTTGCACCGAGTGAATTATTTATGAACTTAGTATTGGTTAGTGACTTGTACACGCGTGATTTCAGAACTGACATTAGTTGGACTTGTGAAAATTTATTTAATATACACATACACACGCCTACACTAGCATTACATGAAGTGACTAGTTTGTATTATGTAACACTTTAGAGCAAAAGTTTTTTTTTTTAGTGACTTGCTCTTCTAGTGAAGTTTAAACTAGGTATGTATCTGCTAGTTTTTGAATTGTTCACTGAAGTATACATGAGAAATATTTGACAATGACCTTGTTCAAAAGTTATCCCGCTTTTTAGGCCAAATTTTTTTTTAGGGGCCTTAGTTGAGAAACGATTACATTTCATTATAACTTGAAACTTACATGACTATGGCAACAAACTGGTTTCGTATGAAGCCTAGACAATTCAGCTTTGAATTACCTACCCCATTGAATTACCTCATTATGGCAATCAACCGGCAGAGACCGATGCCTAAGGTATAGGGGTACATGATCAACAGTAATGAATTTTTGTCCAGAAACTTATTCCTAGTGAGGTTTTGACTTAATACTTATGTAACCTACTACGTGCTATTACACATCATCAATTATACGCCACATTCGTGTGCTATAACATGTTACTTATTATGAGACATATTAATGGTTGTAACAAATCATTTATGGTGTGATCCACTACATGTTATCTGTTTGATTTGATATTTCCACTGCTTATACACATTGTACACTCAGGTTGTGCTTAGACTAGTAGTCTTACACTTAGTATGAACTTACATCATACCTGGTACATGCGACCCATTGGTACATCACACTGATAGTCTGTTAGTGTCCTATACATCTAGTATAGTCGTCTCCTACTTATAGGATTGTCATACACTTATACACATTCAATACCTGACATGGAATAGCATTACCATACGGATAGATGTAAATCCGAGAACATAACCAAACGTAAGATTAATGTACCCGGTGGGAGACGAACTTGGGTGATTGTGTAAGGTAAATTGACGATTACGGGTGCGCAACGTAATGGTGAATTTACAGGTACACGATGATCCTGGAAAAGTCTGCCATGCCGGTAGTGCCCAAGAGGACACACAACAGTAATGAACCAATCAGTACAAATTCATCTGAAACAAACATCCATCTCTAAATAACGCACTGATACCGAGTTTATTCTTGACTGAATCCATAAAACCCACCGATGGATCGTAGACAGTTACAATACAACCTTTGATGGCATATCACCAGTTTATCTTAAAACTACATACACATTACGATTATGCAACTAAATCACAGATAATTAAATTCTCGCCTTGAAAACACACAAATAAGAACAAAGCTCTATATTGACAAACCTCATAATGCTTAGTTACTGCTATATTTGACCCCTAATGATGATGACTCATCCTTCATACAAACAATCTGAATCCTCCAGTTAAAACATTTGCCTTGCTTAACACTCAAAATTATAAATCCAGTCTACGGACTATAATCTTTTAGCATACCAGTAATATCTTAACATCATGGTATCTGTAGTGATTGTTAAACAAACTCTAAAATTGTTAAGACTCTATGGAGGAGTCTTATAAAGCCGACAACTTATTTAAAAATAACCTCCTGTTGATATGACGAACCAACTTCGTAATATTTCCCATTCAAAATCACTTCTTGTGAAGTAAATCTGTATCACATAAACCTTCATGTGAATACCTCGGAACATACCAGGCTCGCTCTAGAAGTACCGCACCTAATCGTGCCCTATTCTCAATTCTACAAGTTAAACAGAAGTTAAAGTTATTTCTGGTAATAAGTTACCTAGAAATAATTCCGGCTCATGATGTTCCAATTGTTAACGATGCACTGGCGAACCACACATGCGGTATGTATATGGTTCGATCTAGTTGGATGACTTGTCTCGATCCAGGACTCTTGTAAACGTTAACTAATACACCCAATCTACATCCCAATTATTGTAAAACACGTATTGGATTTAATTTATTTTATTATTATTATTATTATTATTATTATTATTATTATTATTATTATTATTATCATTAATATTATTAGTATTATTGTCATCTTTAAAGAACCTATAATTAATTCAAAAACCTTATCTACATTCTGTACATCTTGATATATATATTCAAACTCCATTACCTGTTTTGTAGAGTAGAATCCAAGTTAAGCATTCTTAAAGTCTCAAGTTTGTGATTATTCACATTAGAATCACATAAAATTTCAATAGATAACCGATGTTACAGTATATATATTACAACGTTACCATTTCCTTTAATATATATTCATTTTCCTCAACCTCTTTGAATGACTTAGTAAAGTAGGCAAGAATGTTATTAGGTGACAGGTACACCTTCAAGGTGCTGGTGGTGTGGTGGGTTAGCTGCGGTACACCCTATATATAAACACTAACGGTACGTTGGATGTGGACCTGAAACCAAGCCGATAATTAACCTGGGAAACTCTAATATATAACCACGAAATTCCTTATAAAGCTGTTTGATCTATCACTTATAGGGTAACCTGCTATGTACTCAGATAAATTATAACTTTCATATATCCTTTATTTACAATAATAACAAAAACCAAACATTTTATAACTGACACACGCATATAAATTCTGATCTGGAATACATTTCACGACTCTAAGAATTCTGTTGATGATTACCACCATCAACAATAAACCAACACTACCAGTTGATGTTCTGAGGGAGATTCACTCATTACGGTCCAGGGTAACCGCTTTCTAATTTGTTCCATTCCCGGTACACCTTTGTAATTGCCAAGAAACATAATATTGATACTCTGGTTATCCTTTGGCACTTTGGACGCCTGACGTCCCTTCATAGAAGCTCTATTATCCAGCAATTTCCATATTAAACTTAATTAGCTTCCTTAATAAAAAGTGTTTAGCCGCCATGTAAGAAACTTTAACCTAGCTATTTTAACTTGTGAAGGTCCTAGTAGAGGAAACCATATAAGATATGATGATACTGAAGCCACCCGACACATGTAATGATATAACATGAGATCATTTCTAATCCGTTAATGAACTTGGAACCCTAGACTTTAAATCGGACTGTTATACCTCATTGTCTTCTATATCCTCAAATGGTGAATCTAAACACTACTGTATGATGAATCCGGTTATAAAGTCACAGCTAGAATATTACTATTTCATAGTAAAACCCTTACCTTACCTAGTAGGTTAAGGAGCTAAAACCACAAATAATGAACTGGACTAAAACTATATCTCCATAAAGAATATCCGAATCAAATACCCATCTAATGTCGGCTTACGAATCTCATGGAACCTGCCTCTATGAGAAAATGGTTTGTATATCGTATACTCCCTCACACTCTTGTAAACATTACCCTGGAGTTCAATTAAAATATGTGCCCATAAAAACACCTGTTTTCGGCTAATATTGTAGGAATTAAAATCTAAAGATACAACGGAAATCACGTAACAACGAGAGCTTGATAATACGGTAACGCAGCCATAAAACTATCTGGGTTGAAACACTAAACAACAAATTAAGAACTTGATAATGAGATGACTAGCATGAAACTGTGATCATACGCAGGAAGTGGGACGATATATTGAGGTATTGTAATTGTAACAACTAGGGAAACAAATGTATGGCGAAGTCTAAGATAACATTCTTGAAAACCTTTTCAGTGAGAAAATACTTTGCGTATCATACGCCCCCGGGCACACTTCCAACTGTAACACTCAGATTCCATCAAAGAGAAAATCGATTGTAGTCCAAAGGATTAGGAACACCTCATGTAACATAGACACTTCCAATTTTATACTACTTCAGTAAGCGAACATTAATAACATTTTACCCTACATCATTCAACCACTTTTTCTATCGACCACAACGAATCATGAATACTTATTAAGTTCCTTGATCATTCTTGCTTAACTCGCGTACGTCCTAACATATCGATGGTATCAAAATTCATTCCTCCTCTATTTTTAGAAGGTCCATGACATCCTTGGGACCGCGCTTTGACAACGTTTCTTTAATAAAGTCAAGTACCTACACACGGTTTACCTTGTACACAAGTTGTCTGAGTCTAGCAATATATACCAATAAATGAACTCTTCCATTAATACTTCGGCCTCGGGTAGCTAATAACAACGTGAGACTCATTAATATAAATCCCCGAAATATACAGTATAGAAGTCGCTATTTGAAAATCCCATTCAAAACTCTGGAACTCCAGTAAAACTACAATACATTAGACCATTTGAAACCTTAGAGTATTGGTCTTCTAGATCATTGACTGGATCAGTTTTTAAAGACAAGCATGGTGCACAACATTTCTGATGTCTTCAACCTAACCAAGCTCTTACGTGATGGAACACTCGTCGTCACAATCGATGAACAGCAATGTCTCACGGAAAATCAGTTGAAATAATAGGCAAAGAATTCAGAATACTCAAACACTGTAAGATCATTATAGTCGAAGTGGCTAGAACTTAGAAGTATGGACCGGAGTTACGTAGTAGTGTGAAAAATCAAACAATGTACAAGCATCGGTAATTATTTCAAATGACAACATCAAATACTAATGCTATTGGTTAAATTTTCGGGACGAAAATTCCTTCAACAAGGGGATGATGTAACACCCGAGAATTTCAGATTAACCCCGTTAACAAAATCTCGTTACTCCTAATAATGAAATTATACTCCACCTTTAATTTGTTGAACGTGATACATATTACACAAACAATTACATGTAACGACAATCCAAGGAATTACCAGATCACGTGAGTTAATACACGGATGTTGGCGCGAATTAATAAACTAATAATTCCGAACAACTAAATAAATATAAATTTAGTGAACTTATGTGTTATATGACTGAAAGGCTTTGGGGAACATTGTGTGACAATTCGAAACCTATTTTAACGACCGTACCCAATTTTCGGGACGAAAATTCCTTCAACAAGGGGATGATGTGACACCCGACAAATTCAGGTTAACTTCGTTAGTTAAACTCTGTTAGTCGCGTTAACGCAATTATACTTATCATTTAATGTGAAGAATTAAATGTATAAACTGTTACACAAACGTGCACACGAAACGACAAACTGTTATGTAATATACACACGAAACGACCACACGAGTTAATACCCGGGCGTTGGTGATCTTAAATGAATGCGAATACAATAATAATACATTTTAACTGTTATGTGTGCTTAATTGTTGAATTTTCGTGTAACCGCGTATTTACCGGTTTTAACCGTTTGCGGATTTCGGTAACCCTTACGAAACAAAAATGAACATTTGAGAAAGATTTTCATGGTGTTTGCAAAACCGAAACAAAACGGGGCCCGTGGATCACCCATGTGACCCATGATGGCCCAAGGCCCAACCCAACTTAACATCTAACAAAAATTAACAATTCCTAAACCTAGTTTTATAAAAAATGTTTTTCTTTCCTTGAAGCCGTCACCTTTCCGGCCAGATTCCGGCCAGCTCCGACGTCGTCACGAGGCCTATTATATATCAAAATCTTCGTCTCGACGAGACGGTTCCAATGATAGTAAATACACCTTCTAACTCGTAGCGATGAAAAAGTTATGGCCAGTTGAATAATTCGGCTGCTTGGTTCGTCAAGTGATGATGTTCGGTTGTGTTGGATCTTTGGTGGTGTTATTGCTTGCTAGTTTAAGTTATAAACACATTACGAGTAAGTTTCATTCCTAAAAACTTCATATATGTTTCGAAAATTGTAAGGCATGAAACCCTAGTTCATCCAAATTGGCCAAATCGATATCATGTTGTGGAATTGGTTTATTGTTTGTGTGTTAATGGCTAGTTTGGTGATTAGATGATGAAATTGGTACAAAAAGTGTGTTTATGAAACTAGGGTTTAGTATGGAATCATTGAAACTTGATGTTGCATGATTGGAATTGAGAAAATAGGATTGTATTTGTAATTAGATGATGATTCGGATGAAGATTGATTTCTTAATTGTGAAATTGCATGATTGTTATGTTAGATTACTAAAAATAGTAACTTTTGTATTCTTGATCATGTGAAATTGCATGTTATGGACGTCTAGTGATTGTTATGGACTTACTAGCGT
Organism: Tagetes erecta; assembly: GCA_030867185.1. NCBI lineage: Eukaryota > Viridiplantae > Streptophyta > Magnoliopsida > Asterales > Asteraceae > Tagetes > Tagetes erecta. The sequence goes on from CM061486.1 coordinate 66,634,965, forward strand.
GTTTAGAAGATGTGTTAGACGAAATTTGATTGCTTGAACGTATGAATTCGTCTTGGCTTAGGACACTTGCTAAAGGTAGAAACTTTTTGACATGAAAATTTACTAGGAAGCATGTTTAGTAATTTCGAATGTATAAACATGGTTGGGACTTGCATATGAATGTTTGTAGGCATGTGATGCTTAGTAAACATGCCTTGGTCATGAAAGGACATTGGTAGGTGCTAGTTGGTTAGTAGGACAGTTGCTTGGAATTGTTTTGTTGAAGTCTAAATGGTGTGCTAATAACTAGGATGCCATGATGAAAGTTGCTACTTTGTTAGTTGCACAAAAACATGTGAACACTATATTGCCTGGAAAAGACCATGCTTGCCAATGTGTTGTATATTAGGAACTACAAAGTAATGGTAAGTGTTGATGACTTGTGTAACGTGCTATGGTATTAGTATAATAGTTGACATGCTTAGGATGTTGAAATTATGCACGCATGCTTTAAAAACCCGACTTTCCTATAGAGGAAACTTTTGTGAAAATTGAAATTCGACTTGTTAAACACGTGAAGTGTGATGGGATATATGAATGTGGTGTAGTCAAAATACACTAAATGTAACGTGTTTACACTTAACAAATCACCAACGGGTCGTGGGTCAACTCGGGTCAACTGAAAGTCAAACTTGGACTTAAAAGTCAAACGTGGACCAAAAGTCAACTGAAAGTCAAACTGGGACAAAAAGTCAACTATTTCAAATTCGCACAACTTGTATGACCATTTGGATGCATAGGGTACTATGCCCTACATGAACACACATTAATAGACCTACTATTATTTAGGTTGCTGTATTACTGTGTGCTTTTAGAAACTGAATTGATGCGCAACCTAAGGTGAGTTCACTAAACTGCACTTTTACTATTTCACCCTTTTATGGGCTGAGAACGCGAACGATTACTTTTACTATTATACCCTGTTATGGGCTGAACACGGACAAATACTTTTACGGATTTACGAATTATGTATGTCGCATGTCTGGATTAGAGCAACATTTATTTTGTTCATGAAAGACCTCATGGATACCTAGTTGACCGTTAGTATTTGTGAAATAGCGGGGAAATTTTGAGTAGTACTACTGGGTTTGACAAACCCCACCCGGGCTAGTCGCGCTAACACGATAGAAGGACCTGTCGAACGGGTGTTGAATGACCTAACATACTTACAGTGCATCCTGCTGGGATGTACGAACAGGCAAACTGCACTTAATGTGTACATACGTCAGCTTCGGTCAGATACATTACGCCTCTAAGGACATGTGCTGTAGATTAGCTACCTACAATGACATACTTAATTTAATAATCTGCTTACAACTGAACTGCTTGTTTTATACTACTTTGTGAACTCACCAACCGTCGTGTTGACACTTGTTAGACTTTCACTTTTACAGGTCACTGAGGTACCACGCACTTAGGACATGGCATGGAGTCACGGCTTTTCATTTAAACATTTTCATGCATTACAACCCATGTTTTGAGTTTAATGTCTATTTAAACTTTGTATCTTGTATTGGACGCGTGTACTGCCATTTAGTTTCCATTTAATATTTTGGCATTACATTTCGTTTACGCTTCCGCAAACTTTTAATGTTAACTCTGTAATAAATTTTCTCATTTAATGAGACACGTATGTTATAAATTCATATAGTGTCGTTTGGTGTAACTAATGACTGAGATCCTGGTTTGTCACACATTTAACGGTAAAACTCCGTTAGTGGATTTTGGGGGTGTGACATAGGAGGCTAGGGTTTCATTAGGAGTGTTTATATAGCGAACCGGGCAAAAAAAAACGTCAAAACAATCTGCCGAAAACGTGTCACCGCGTCACGCGGTGACGAAATGGATGTGTGGCCGCGTGGTACAACACACCACACCACCGGACCCACCTGACCACGCCGCGTCACGCGGCCAGGGGTGCCTTGGTGGTCGTGTGACGTGGTGACACTCCCCGTGGCTCGGTTTCTTCGTTTTCGCGTACCGGCTCGCTCGTAACTCCATTTCGCGCCCCGTTTTCGCCTACGGATTCGATGTTTCACGATCTTTCCGTTTCTTTATCAACATGGGACCTACGAAACGTAAAAACGTCATTTGTGCATAAAACGTTAAGAAAACGACACCGAAATGACTCAAAACGTAATTAAACACAATAAGGGGTTTATGTATAATTTATACTTTATCACTAGACCCCGTACTTTATTCTTTTTTTATTGAGTTTAATGCTCTGGACTTTAGGATTTTTATGGAAAGCGCCACCCGTTCTCCGATTTATTCTCATAAAAAGATATTAGGGTGAGCTAATTAGTTTCCTTTTCTATGGCAATCATCCTCAACTAGTGTAAGTTTTAGAGTCCACATAGGTGCTAATTTTCTTAGTTAAGGCCTCTTTGTTTCTCCTAAGATGACGACCCACAAGACTTCATGATTTAATTAAGTATATTAAAGCACTAAAGGAACCTTCAAAGCTAATTGGGTCGCCAACAAATTACCAGTTAACACATTTCTTGTCATTAATTTTTTTATTTTCTTTTTGAAACCAATTCCTAATTGTTCTATCATTTTCTACTTAGCTACAAAACAAATACAATGACAGTTTCTAAAACTTTTCTATTTTTTTTATTTTATTTTTTTTGGATTTTTTAACACTTTTAGACTCGACTCAACTTCCTAAACTAGACTAGAAGATAGTATTCGATCCCCACACTTAAATGGATTTAATTTAGTTCAGAATATGACTGACACCTATGAGCTTTAAATGATAAAATTAAGAATCAATTTCCGAAAATTAAGTGATTTGGATTCAATTAGTTGTCGGTTTATGATTTAGAATTTATTTTAGAGCAGATTTGTTCAATAAAACAAAGTGTGTAAACATGATTCGGTTGCCGTGAATTTGTTTAAACATGATTCGGTTGCCGTGAATTTGTTTTGAGTTTTAGTATTTAGCTATGTTCGAAACTGATAAGGAAAAGTGCTTTGACGGTTTAATGTGATTAAAGGTTGTTAAAACTGGGTATTGGATCTCGTCGAAGACAGCCAGAAACTGGCCGAAGCACTCTCCTAAGAAACGGGTTGGGGTTCGATGGTTTGGGTTTTAATAATTAAAGTTTTAAATATAAGATTAAGATTTAAGAATTATCATAAAACACTCGTATTTGCATTAGTTACTTACTATTCATAGAAGACAAACTTTGCTAACCAACTAACTAACTTAATAAAACCTTACAAAGTTTAAAGAATTTGTTTTTATACAAATATGTAAATTATGTTTAGAGTAAGTTGTCTTTTTGGTCCCTGTGTTTGTACCGATTCGACCGCTTTTATTAAAACCAATGTTACAACTTTTGTCCTTACGTTTTTTTCTTGTCATTGTGTTTGGTTTCGTAAAAAAATATCATTTTAGTCCTTTCTTCAATTTTCAATAACGTTTTATGTTAGTTTAGTATTAAATAACTAAAATACCCTCGTTTGTTAAACTTAAAAAAATAAATATGTTAACATCTTCATGACCATTAACACACCATCATCCTCATTGTCCTAGCCCACCTAAAACCCCCTTTCTTCCATGCTTTCATTTCCTTTTCTTCTTTAATATTACCTACCAATTTCATCTTTATCCTTTGATCAACACACTATCTCCATCTTTAACTGCCACTAAATTCTTATCTACACCACCATAAAAAAACCACAAATCAGTGTACAACTGCTGCAATCATCGCACCTGCTACTTCTTCTATGTTAATCTATCACGCCAGAGAAAGTTGCACACCTATGGTAGCCGGAAACAACCCACCAGACAGCCACCTCAAACTTACCCTCGCAAGCCACCACAATCACCTTCATAGTATAGGTTTAGAGTCAGTTTATGTCTTTATAATAGTGTAGGGGCTATTCATGCCAACCCTACAACCTAGAAACCACCCTATGAACAGACACAACAATTATGAATTGTTGTGACCACTCATACACATTTGTATATATATATACAAGTCACATGTAAACAATTAATTACGATGAATATTTGATTAAATAATTGATCTTGATACTGTGTGAATCAATTGGGACCAACATCCAAGACAAACTCCCAAATCGGTTTCCCCAACAATCACCCAAATCGGCTCTACCTTTCGTCTTTCTCTCCGAAACAAAGGGTGTGTGTGGGTGATGGGAAACGATGATGATGGTTGGCAGTGGTTATGGATTATGGGGGTGCGCGGTTGAGGCGGTGGTGGTTTGTATTGAGATATGGTGGTGTGGTACCGGTGTTGTTTGTTGAAGAAGAAGAAATGGTTTTTGTTTGGAGTGGTTGGTGGGGTATAATCATAATAGTTGTAAGACTAAATTACACAAATAGTCATTTATTTATATATCAATTTGCTAGTTATGACCTTCTCTATATGTCACATATAGGATTATATGTGACATATATAAGGGGTGTCACATATAAAGGTCACATATAGACCTATGTGTAACATATACTCAACAACACATTATACACATTATGTCACATACATAGCAACTCGTGACATATACTCTAAATTCATATGCGACACTTTTAACGTAATGAATGTTCTTTTTGTCGTGTTGAGACAAGTGATACAAATGTGACAGAAAGCTTGGCAACTAATGTATGTCACATATAGCCCTATATGTGACATATACTCAACAACACATTATGTTATATTGATGATTTGATGTGGTCTAAATGATACATAGTTTTATATAAGATTCTATTAAATTTTTTGTTACTTTTGATCGAATTCTACTTTTTATTGGTTCATAGTTGTATTTTGATTATTTTAAGAGAACAAGAAACTTGGAATAAATTATCAGTTCAAACTTGTTAGTAAACATACTTTTGTATTTTAACTATAAACAAACTTGTTAGTAAAACGTAATGTCAAAAGAATAAATTAAACAAAAACATAATTGGATTGACAATAATTATTAGTTCAAGAAAGAAAAGTATATTGGTCGTTTTTTTTTAGATCATGATGGAATTTGGTTTACAATATATATGAGCTCAAGAAAATAGGAAGTGGGCTTATGAAGGCGGTTATGGGAATTTAGAAGGGAGGATTGTTTAAAAAGAAGCATACAGCAAAATTTGAAGGGGAGATATCACTTTGACGGTATTATTTTTTTCTTTGATACGCACAAGTTTTGAGAAGGATTTAATTGAGAGTGAGATTTGGTATTAAGTTTGTGACGTGAAGGAATAGAAGTAAAAAAAGCCAAGCACGTACGACATCTTTTCGCGAGTAACTAACGGTTGAGAATTAAAGTTGAAGCAATAATCCGGTTAGCAATTGCTCGGTTACTCGTTTTTAATTTATTTTTTTTACTTTGGTTTTTGAACATGTTGACTATGAGATTCATTGTTTTATTTGCTTGTGATTCGTACTTAATGGTTATGTTTGGCTAAATCTTTAGTACTACCTAGGTATGGATTGAATATTGTTGATAAAACTAGTACTCGGTTTTTGTTTAATCACATGGTTGAATGTTATTGCAGTTTTTATTTATTATTAATTTAAGATGTGTTTGCGTATTAGTTATAAGATTTACATATTTGTTTCGTCTCTCTTGTGGTTTTGCTATTGAACTTTATGATTTAATGGATAGGATGGCATGCTAGATTATTTACTTTGTGTTTGAGTCATTAGGTGGTTGAGCTAGGAATAGTCAATCATAGATATAAACTTTTGTGTGAATCTAAACTAGTATTCTACCAACCGTGAGACCGGGAGGTGATATGGCGTCGTTTCATCTAGTTTTTATGTTCAATTAGGATAAGATTGCACGGGAGTGAATTTTACCTCTTTGGCTTAGATTCTTGTGATTCGTATTTTAAATTAATATAAATAGAATTATCCATTTTATCACTAGAATTGTAAGTTCGGTTCCTAGGATATTGCATTATTGAGACCGGGAGGTGATATAATTGTTGGATACCTTAGCATTTCTTAAGTTGGTAAGACCGGAATGAGAACCAAAACCTTACCCCAGTGTGCTTTACACAACACTTAGGAGTCAGTTAGGCGAGTTAGTGAGTCCGGGAGAAGATCTATCAAGTTTTAGTCATTTTTTTAGATAGTTGTATTTTAGAGTCCGATACCGTGTGATTAAATAAACCGAGAGTAGTCGAGTCATCAATAGGATTCCTAGCCTAGGTAGTCGTTTCTCCATATTTGATTTTTCGTCTCTTGTTCGCCGTTAGTTTCGTTCTTATTTTTTAGATTTAATTTAGTTTTTTTATTAAGTTTATATTTTTATTTTTAGAGTAGTTTCAAGGTAGTTAACATTAGTTATTTAAAAATCAACTTCCTTAAACCGGCTATAACTCGATAAAAGTTTATTACCAAGAGCCGTCTAACGTGTCCTTAGGTTCGATACTCGGATTTACCTTCTATACTACGCACGACCAGTACACTTGTTGTTTGTGTGAAGTAGAGTTAGATATTTCTGTTTTATTTTTAAAACCTGAATTTGTGAACCATTTTTATTATTAAAGTATATATATGTTTTCACACATCATATATATGTGGACATATAGGCTGCAAAGTTCAACATATATGAATGCAAGAGTTATTGTTTCGATTGAATCACACAAACGTTTCTTCAACATATATAAAGTTTTTTTGTTTAACACATGTTTAATTCGAGGACGATGTCTAGTTCGGGAAATCATTATCATAAGTCCAAGCTTCTAGATTTGAATGAGGAGCCAACCTTAGAAGATTTAAACTAGGTTTAACAAGTTTTTATTTTATTAAGGGTCATACTAAGACGGGTAAACTTGATGTGTTGCAAAACACATCACCTTTTTCTAAGTATTTTGTAGTTTATTTAGGTATTTTCGAGTCATTTTATTTGGTTTTTAGTAAAATTTTAATCTTTGAGTCGAATCTTAGTTCTTGTAATGTTTTTGCAGTGATTTGGACGAAATCAGAAGTAAAGACAGCGTGGAAGTAGGATGCAAGTTAAGCGGAAGCTTGAAGGAAACAGAAGTGGAAGGAATTGGAGGTTGCACCATGAAAAGTTCAAGACTTTCTGGTTGAACCGGTGTTAGGCGATACGCGCATGAGAGGTGTTGCGATGCGCGTATCGCGTAGAATGATTAAACGCGAATTGGGCTTTTTTAGCTATCACGCGATACACGCAGGACATGTGTCCTGATGCGCGTATCGCCCAGAGTGTGTTTACGGGTTTTTTTTATTAAACTTGTTATTTAAACCTAAAAAAAACCTAAGGAGGATATTCGACTCTAGCCATTCAAGGAGCAGAAAAAGACGAATTTTGAAGGAAGAGCAAGGATAAGAAGTTAAAGATCAAGAATCGGGTCGTGGAATCGTTCGGGATCATAAACCGGGTTTTTAGTCTTTACTTCTTTACGTTTTCGCTACTTGTTAATGATGTTAACTTTGAAACCTTTGTTTTTTATGTTAATTTCTTCAATTATGAGTAGCTAAACATCTTAGTGCCATTTAGATGATGAATGTTTGTTGAATTATGCTTGACTCGATTGTTTCGAATGGTTTATGGATTATATATTAGTTCAATGCATGATTAATAGTTGTTGGATGTGTTTGATTGTTAAAGTTATAATCTTTGATATTTTTACCAAGTTTCTATTTAAATTGGGTGATTGTTTCGATCATATAATTTAGGTGGCCTAGTTGTTCATTGAAATTAAACAACTTGTGTAATGTGTTGCTAGACGTAGTGACCATTAGAACCGGTAAAGATTAGGTTTAGAGCTTTAATAATCTACTTAGCTTTTGATTGAAAGATATTAGCTAATCGGTTAATCGTAGTAGTTAAATAGTTAGGATTTTAACGGTCCGAAAGGAGGTTACCTAATTAGTTAATTATTGTGTTGATTGAGTTCAATTAATTGTTACTTGTGATGCCCCTTTGCATGATGATGTGATGAGTCTTTTAGATCGAAAGATTAATAGATTTTCGGGTGTGCTAATATAATCGGAGAGACCGAGAGGTGATTCGATCAACCGATAATAGAAAAGCGTTCCTTAGGGATTAATTGGTCACACTTGGAGAATAATCCGAGATCCATTTAGTTGCTAGGATTCGTATGTTTAGGAATTCGGTTTTATTTCCATTCGAGGTAGTCGGGTCAAGTTCATAGTTCGCATTCAGGATTCATCTAAGTGGTACTCCTTCCTTTTCTTGATTTTTATCAAAGTTTCTATTTTTGTCGGTTTTAAGTTGTTCGATAGCTTAAGTATTTTATTTTAAAGTCTCTTAGGTTCGTTTCATTAGAAAACCCCCCTTCGTTTAACAACTTCATTTTGTCCTAGTTAAGTCATATTTCTTATTTATAGTGTCTCTGGGGTTCGATAGGTACACTTGCCTGTCTCGTGGTCTAGTGAAAGTTGTCTAGAGTTTAACTCGAGTGTCTAAGTCGAGTCTTAGGTTAGGTATTTTGGTTTTATTTTTATAGGCCCGTTTTAGTACATCAAGTTTTTGGCGCCGTTGCCGGGGACACTTGGCAATAGTGAAATTAGCTTGATTAGGACAATAGTTTAGTTTGGTCTCGTTATTCGTTTGTTTTCCTAGTTAATTTGTCATATCTTGGATTTTCCGTCTATTTCCTCATCTACTTTCATTTTCTTTTTCCAGTGTATGCCACATACCCGTTCGAAAGGATCGCCACCATTTTCTGAATCTGCGGAGCCGGAGAAAGATTTGCACGAGCGGTATAGACTACTCCGTGCACGTTTGGTAGCTGTTATCGAAGAGAAAAAGGTACATGTTCCTCTCTTGTTTTCTGATATGAATAACCGCACTGTCCATGAGCGCGCCAGCGATGGCGTCACTGGGGCTCGATCGTCCATCACCCGCCCCGAAGTAGCCAACAACAATAATTGGCAAATCCCTTCCTACGTTATGTCCACCATCACTAGCGCCACTCAATTCCATGGCCTTGAGGAAGAGGATGCACCTGGCCATCTTTCCCGATTCGTGCGAGTCTGCGACACGTTCAACATCACCAACGTCAATGGGGATGCGGTGTATTTGCGCCTTTTCCCTTCTCGTTGTCTGGTCGCGCTTCTAGTTGGCTAGACACACTCCCTCAGGACTCCATCACCACTTGGGCTGATCTGCAGGCCAAGTTTCTTAAGAAGTACTATCCACCGTCTAGAGCTGCTCGCCTGAGGGAGCAAATTCATTCCTTCCGCATGGGTCCTGATGAGCCTTACCACATGGCTTGGGAGCGTTTCAACACGCTGCGGAGTAGATGTCCCCAGCATGGGTTGACCGAGTGGGCACTTGTTGAGAAATTCTATAACGGTCTTGCCCACGAAACTCAAGTAATGTTTAACACTGCTGCTGGAGGACACATTATGGAGAAGAAGAGTGTGCCTCAATGTGAAGAAATGTTCGAGAGTTTTGCGCTATCTGAGCAGGAAAGTCCCCATCCGAAGTCGTCTACTTTCGCTACTAGAGCATCTAGTTCCACTACTAGGGGAGTTTACCAGGTAAGTCCAGGGTCGGATCTAGCAATAATGATGGAAGCTATGCGTAATGACATTAAAGACCTTAAGATGAGTGTGAATAAGTGTGAGGTGTGTAGGGGAGGACATGACACCACAGATTGCCCAACCATGAGTCAGGAACAGGTAGATTTCATAGGAGGTCAGGGTAGGGAATCTGGTGGTGCTTTTAGTGGTTCTTATAATCTGGGATGGAGGAATCATCCCAACTTTAGTTGGAGGTCTGGCGGAAATCCTCCCGGGTTTCAGCAGAGACAGTCCCAGGCTAGTGGTGACGTAGGCTCGGGATCGGGTAGTGGGAATAGTAACTCGAGTGGTAGTGAAATGAAGAATATTTGGGATCTCTTAACTACTCAGACCCAATTGATATCACAGATAGTCAATAGAGATCAGGAAACCCAACAGAGGCTGAAAGAGCACGATATCCTGCTGAGAAATCAGCAATCCGCATTCTTAGATCTTCAGCGCTCCATGGGTGAGATGTCCAAACAGTTAAGTCAACAGTCTAGGCAGTCAGGTTCATTTTCAGGATCCACTCAAACTAATCCGAATGCTTCCGTGAAAGCGGTAACTACTCGTAGTGGTAAGGGAGGAGATAAGAACCTAGAGATAGTTGAGGTAGAGGAGTAAGAGGAGGAGGTAGATGAAGAGTTAGAGATGGAAACTCCCAGTGGAGGGAGACCTAAGGTAGAGCCCATAGTTACACCCTTAGCTAGCAAACCTCCACATAGGGAAACAGTGGGTAAGAAGAGTGATGGAAAGAAGAAGGGCACTGTAGATGATGAGGATTACAGTCGATGTCCATATCCCGCTCGGTTACTGCGACAGAAATACTTGAGGGATTATAGACATTTCCTTGAACTATTCAAGCAATTGAAAATAAATCTTCCATTCGTCGAGGCACTCCAGCATATGCCCAAGTATGCGAAGTTCCTGAAAGATCTCCTATCTAATAAAAAGAAGCTGGAGGAGCTCTCGACGGTCACTCTCAGTGAAAGATGCTCTGCGGTGGTCCAGAACAAACTACCGGAGAAGTTAGCAGATCCGGGAGTCTTCACGATCCCGTTTTTGTTTGGTAGTTCGACTGTGAACCACGCGTTAGCGGATCTTGGTGCTAGCATAAATCTTATGTCGTATTCGATCTATAAACGGTTAGGCCTAGGGGATCCGACTCCTACGCGCATGAGCATTTCGTTAGCGGACCGATCGGTCAAATATCCACGGGGGATAGTGGAGAACTTGTTGGTTAAGGTCGATAAATTTGTTTTCCCAGTGGATTTCGTTATTCTTGACATGGAGGTGGACGAAAAAGTCCCACTGATCTTGGGATGACCCTTCTTGCGCACCGCAAAGGCACTGATCGACGTCTACGACGGTAAGATCACACTTCGTGTAGGGGATGAGACAGTCACCTTCGATGTCTCGAAAGCGATGAATAATTCCAGTGGTCAAGAAGATTCGGTCTATTTTCTCGATGCGTTCATTTCTCAAGTGGACCGCTGTCTTGACTACATAAGTGGTGCAGATCTGCTGCCCATGGAAGACCTGGATGAGGAGAACCGGGAAGTTGAGATGGATGTTCAACCCGAACACCTTATGAACAGCCCAACTAGTAAGCCTCCTGAATTTTCCCAAGCATTCGAGGTGAAGGATGATACCGAGGGGGTGGTAAACCTTTTGTAGAAGCCTTGCCATCTTTAGAGGTTAAGGACCTCCCTTCACACTTAGAGTACGCATTCTTAGATGGGGAGGTAGGTTTGCCCGTCATTATCTCTAGTCAATTGGCGGAGGAAGAGAAGCTGCGTTTGATTGCTGTGCTCCAGGCACACAGACAGGCTATTACGTGGAAACTCACTGATATCAAGGGCATCACCTCTTCCTTTTGCACGCATAAAATACTCATGGATGATGAGTATAATCCTGTAGTTCAACCGCAGAGGAGACTCAACCCGAACATGTCTGAGGTGGTTAAGAAGGAGGTTCTCAAGCTCCTCGACGCCCGCATGATCTATCCCATATCTGATTCCACCTGGGTGAGTCCCGTTCAGGTTGTCCCGAAGAAAGGAGGGATGACAGTGATCGTTAGTGATAAGAATGAGCTGATTCCGACTAGAACTGTCACAGGTTGGCGAGTGTGCATATATTATAGGAGGCTCAATGATGCTACAAGGAAGGACCATTTTCCCCTTCCTTTCATTGATCAGGATTTAGAGCGTCTAGCATGGCAGCAGTTCTACTATTTCCTTGATGGATTCTCAGGTTATTTCCAGATCCCCATTGCACCGGAGGATCAGGAGAAAACCACGTTTACATGCCCTTTCGGGACTTTCGCATATCGCCGTATGCCATTTGGGTTATGTAACGCTCCAGCCACTTTTCAGAGATGCATGGTGGCTATTTTTCAAGATATGATGCAGAACTCCATGGAAGTATTTATGGATGACTTTTCAGTGTTTGGGAGTTCATTCGATCATTGTTTGTCTAATCTTGAGTGTATGCTGAAGCGGTGCATAGAAACGAACCTCATGTTGAACTGGGAGAAATGCCATTTTATGGTAACTGAGGAGATCGTTCTAGGGCATAAGATTTCACGTGAGGGTATAGAGGTCGATCGCGCTAAGATAGAAACCATCAGTAAACTTCCTCCACCCACAAACGTGAAATCCGTTCGTAGTTTTCTGGGTCATGCGGGTTTTTATCGTAGGTTCATTAGGGATTTTTCCAAAATCACTAGACCCATGACCCGCCTTCTTTAGAAGGACATCCTGTATGTCTTCGATGCGGAATGCCTTAAGGCGTTTGAGTTTTTGAAGGAGCAGTTGACTAGCGCTCCCATTCTGATTGCACCCGACTGGAGTCTTCCATTTGAACTCATGTGCAATGCTAGTGACTTCGCAGTCGGGGCTGTGCTTGGACAGAGGAAGAATAAGCACTTCCATCCGATCTATTACGCAAGTAAGACACTCAATGAAGCTCAAGAGAATTACACGTCTTCGCGTTCGATAAGTTTAGGTCTTACTTGGTTCTGTCTAAGACCGTTGTCTATACCGATCATCAGGCTGTGCGATATTTTTTTGCGAAGAAAGATGCCAAGCCTAGATTGAATCGGTGGATCCTCCTCCTTTCTGAATTCGACATAGCGATCAAGGATAAAAAGGGGGCTGAAAATGTGGCAGCAGATCATCTGTCGCGTTTGGAGGATCTGTCTAGGGATGAGATCTTTGAGGAGAACATCGGAGACACGTTCCCTCATGAATCTCTGATGTATGTGAAAGCGGAAGATCAAGGTTTGCCATGGTTCTCTGATCTGGCAAACTATCTGTCCGAAGGGAAGGTAGTGACGGGTATGTCGTCCCAGCAGAGGAAGAAGTTTTTTGCAGATGCTAATCATTACATCTAGGATGCCCCGTATTTGTTTCGTTTAGGAGCCGACCGAGTGTTTAGGAGGTGCGTTAGTACTGAGGAGGGTAGTGAGATTCTTAAACACTGTCACGAGGGTTTGACGGGAGGCCACCACGGTCCATCATACACCGCAAAGAAGGTGCTTGATGCCGGGTTTTATTGGCCAACAGTGTTTAAGGATGCTCATGACTTGGTAAGATCCTGTGATGCGTGTCAACGGACGGGTAACATCTCATCAAAAAATGAGATGCCCCAAAACCCGATCCAAGTAGTTGAAGTGTTCGATGTGTGGGGTATAGATTTCATGGGGCCGTTCCCTTCATCGCGAGGTCATAGATATATTCTTGTTGCCATTGACTATGTTTCTAAGTGGGTTGAGGCTCAAGCCTTGACTACTAATGATGCAAGAGTCGTGGTAGCCTTTCTGAGGAGGTTGTTCAGCAGGTTCGGAACTCCAAAGGCTCTAATTAGTGATCGGGGCACGCATTTCTGCAATGCCCAAATGGAGAGAGTGTTAGCTAGGTACGGAGTGAACCATAGGTTATCCACTGCTTATCATCCGCAAACAAGTGGTCAAGTTGAAAATGCTAACAGGGGCATAAAACGTATCCTGGAGAAGACTGTCGGAGCCAATCGAAAGGATTGGTCCGATAAGTTAGATTACGCGTTATGGGCTTTCAGGACCGCTTTTAAAACACCCATGGGAACCACACCGTTTAAAATTGTCTATGGAAAAGCGTGTCATCTACCGGTAGAGTTAGAACATAGAGCTTTTTGGGCGCTTAAGGCGGTCAATCTGGACTTGTCTAAAGCGGGAAAAAACCGGTTTCTCAAATTACACAAGTTAGAAGAGTTTAGGGACGATGCATACGCTAGGTCATGTAGTTATAAGGAGCGAACTAAGGCGTTGCATGATAGTAGGTTGAGAGGAGTGAAGGAGTTTCACACCAGAGATAAAGTCTTACTTTATAATTCGCGCTTGAAATTATTCTCGGGTAAGCTCAAATCTAGGTGGAGAGGTCCGTTCATAGTTAAAGAGGTTTTCTCTTATGGCACGGTCGAGATCTCGGATGAAGTGGGTAGTTGGTGGAAAGTCAACGGTCATAGGCTCAAGCATTATATAGGTGGACCGGTTGACACAACCATCGAGGAGGAAGTGACTCTCCTTGATGTCGATCATGTTTAAATTGTGATTGTGGATCTCGGGTTAACAACCGAGTGTAAATTTTGTATACATGTGTTTAGTTAATTTTTAATTTTTATTTATTTTATTTCGTTAGTTGTGTGTTTAAGTCTTCCGTTCTTTTCCGTTAGTCTTATTTTGTATTTTTCGGGTATTATGCGTCGGTATGTGCTTGTATTTCAGGGACTCAACCCGGAATGAGGAGGAATCGAGTTGGGATGAAGATCCAGATTTGTGCGGGTTATAATTTAAAACATAAAAATCTTAGAAAAAAAATGTGTTACAATGTTAAGTCTTGAAATATTTTTCTAAGTAACAAAAGATAAATTTTCTGGTTACATGCCTTTTAGGCGATACACGCATCATGCACATCAACATGCGCGGATCGCGTAGAAGATGGTCAAAGGACGGGTCAAAGCCTATACTAGGCGATACGCGCAGAGGATCCACTCTCATGCGCGTATCGCGTAGCACATATTTGATAGAAAAAAAACGGGTCGCACAAAAGGGGGCACACACGAACCCTAATCACCACACATCACTTTCACCCAGCCCCCACCCAACCTCTGACCACCACTACCACCACAACCCTCCGACCACCGCCCTGCAACACCACATCACCACCATTGTTCACATATTCACATTAAGAGGTGATTTTGGGTTTGAGTTTCACTCTTTCATCCTTAGATTACTCCTCCAACCAGGTATGATTTCTCTTCCGTTTCTTTGTTTGGTGTGTTAGTTTAATGTTTGCAAGTATGTGTCTTCATATGTGCTACATAATTGAAATCCGGATTGTTTGTTTGGCTTCAAATTTTGATGTTGATTGGAATTGGGGGTTAGAAAGTTGCAAGTAGGTTGGTCAAATTAGTCTCTGTTTTAGCCTACTTAAGAGAATGCATTGTGGGTGACAAGTGTTTAGCATGGTTATAAACAATAATTTGTGTCACTGTCAAGTTTTGATAAAGGTAGTTTGTCGTTTGTTGGACAACTTGGTGTTTTGACTTGGAATATTTCTTTGTCTCATCATGATAACATAGTCAAAAGTCAAACAACCAAGTGTGGGTATCAAGTAACATGCTAATGTCCGTGCTTAGTTTTTTTTATCAAGTCTACATCATGTAGGATATATATATTGTGCTTAGGTGTGACTTGCAAGAAGGTTGAATTTGTTCAAAAAGACCAAACGGTTTTATCCGGTTTTCATTAGCTAGTTCATGTTAATAGTTGAGTCTTTAAGTTTTGTTTGATGCGTCTAGGTCCTAGGGGTTTATTACTGTGACACCCCGCCCGGCGGCGGAAAACACCGGGCTGTCAAGTAAATTGGACATCAATAGGACAAAGCACATGGCACGGTAAAAGCATATTTTAATACCATTAAACACTAATTGTTGTGACATAAATAAGAAATAAATAGCATTAAAAACAGAAGTAAAAACCAACAATTAATAGCGTTTAATTCCGATTTATTCTAGGTCCAATAGGCATCCTAAATGTCTCGAAAGCATAAACGTCTCAAAACACCACCTGAAATATGTAAAAATAAAGTTAGCTATTTAAAGCTAGTGAGTAAACCACAATTGAATACATAATAATATAGAAATCCGAGATCATCATAATATGTTGCGCAATCTTACATGCATAGCTATTTCATCATATTACTCACATGAACACATTGAACACACATTGAACACCATCATTGTATAGCAACTTGTAATCATTTGTCATGAGGAACCAACTCATGGTGCAATTAGTAATAACTGTCATTTAACCGTCTCGAATGTAAGTTATCAAAAATTGTTTAGCATCGAAGGGACATAGTAACATAGCAACAAGTATCACAGTATAGTAACTAGTAACCATTGAATAGAATCGCCGGGTTTAAATCACCTATCGATGTTGTAAAGTGTAGGTGGGTTTGTCAGACCATTAGCGCTAACATTGTACCGGTGGAAATTACAAGTAATATACTACTTTAAACTACCACATAAGATTGCATCAAGCCGCGAACTAGATTAACATATTTAATTATCTCATTTGAAAATAGAAACAAAGAAACGAAAACTGAAAGCATTGTATAGTAATTGAACATATTTCAGCCCTAAAATGTAAAAGTAAAAAGGGGAGTGAGTTTACTCACCTTGAAATGCAATAGTAACCGAAATAGAAACGCAACAATACGAATCGAGGGTTGCCCAAATATTAGTATCACCTAATTAATTGGGAAAAACCCTAACTTAGAAACGAAACAATAATAACAAGAATCAAAATCAGAAAATCTAGGGTTTCGGATTTGGGATTTTAGGGTTTCAAATTACGAATTGGGAATTAGGGTTTTAAAATACAATTTGGGATTTTGTACGAAACGTAATTGTATTTTCATATTTGAATATATTTTATACAAATCTATTTTAAGTTTTGTTGAAATATATTTGTAATAATACATATAAACTTATAGCATTATTATTTGTATAAATGTATTAAAACTTATATGTTTTTAATCCTTAAAACATATTTAACTTAAAAGATATTATATAGGTTATTAGAAAATATAAAGTTAATGTTAAGAATAGTTAAAATGTGAAAATTAAAGAGAAGGGGGCAGTAGGGATCGAACTCGTGACCAAACATACAAACAGCCCATGTACTAACCATTGCACCAGATTTGATTTTTTGTTAACAAACCCGTTTTAAATTGTTTTAACACTTATGACTCAACAAAACCCATTTCATATTCAAGCCCTAGAACAAGAATCCATTCAATTCATTGTATCCTGTTAATCTCATCCAAATCAAACATAGGGTTTTTAATCCCCATGATCTCACGATCATTTTGATGTAACGAACTTACTTGATCGTGACGAAATGATACGGATTTGAACCGAAGGAAAAGTCGACTGTTTTGGATGAAATTTATGAATCTGAAACTGAAATGGAATGAAAATGATGGATTAGAGAGTTGCAGGAGACCAAGGGGATTGAAATGGATGCAAGAATTACCAGAAATGATGCTTTGAAGGTTGAAAATGCTTGACTCGCCGGAAAAATGTTTTGGGTCGATTGTGTTGTTAATTGCAGAGAAAGTTTTGAGTGTTTTGGTGTTATGGAATTGTTAGTCGAGCATAAAGACACAAAATGGAAAGATTTAATTGCTAATTGCGGTTCTAATTACGGTAGGTGATTTTGGATTGACCTAACACATCAATTCGTGCCTTAATTCGGCTGAAAAACGCGTAAATGATGCTAAAAGGGGGTTCGAAAACTTATTAAGAATAGATTGGGAAGGTTTTTAGGTGATTAAAATAGTTGAAAACGCGTCGAAAAAGGGTGGCCTGAGTCGCCGGAGGTCGGCCGGACCTCCTGGCCGGAAAGACGGATATGCGACCAGGGGGGGCTGCGTGAATGTAGAAGTTACACAATTGGCCCCTGAGGATTCATTTGTTTATTATTTTGGATTAATAACTTTAGTTTAAGTTTCAAGATTTGCATTTTTGACACAAAGTTATTTTATAAACTATACTTAACTATCTTAACTACGTTGAGACGTAATGAATATATTTAAGACGTTTTTATATCTTAGCTCGCTTATGACGTTGAAGGATTATATTTAAACTTAGGAGCGATTTTGTTTAACAATTTTTATAAAATCTCTTTTATAAATCACAATATATATATATATATATTGTGTGTGTGTGTGTGTGTATATAATTTAGAGATATATTTTATTATAACTTCGAAATTAATTGGTAACCGTTGAATAATAACTTGGTCGATAAGATATTAAATACGAGGATAATGTAACGTTCAATTGAGTTTATATATATCTTTAATATCAAAGCATTACATTTTAAAAAAAAATACGAATGAAATAAAGATAGATAACTTCGGGCTCGAGTCGGGCATTCGGGTACGGGTTCGGGGCATATGTCACAGTTTCCCCTCCTTATAGAAATTTCGTCCCGAAATTTGCTCAAAACGAAATAGAAGGTGAAGCGAATAGGTGTGGATATTTAGCTTTCATTAGGTCGTAAGTTCAGGTTCACGTTTTGAATTCGAACGAACTTTAACGATCTGTAACCGATTACGTTTGAGTTACTTAACTTCACGGTCCATGATTTCTAATGGTCGTTCGGTAAACTGCATTTAATTAAATGAGATTCAGCAGTTATTTATTCTGTTTTAAATCAGTGAGAGTTATGGAGATTCGAATAAATATTGATTGCTACTCAATATAGGAATGGAATAGGATCTCAATTGGCGCATGAAATGTTTTAAGTATATGGATTTAAAATGATTTGAATGAAGGTAGGAAATAATCATGTTTACTAGCGTCAATTTAACAAATAGAGTAACCTTACACATAGTTAAGTGGCTTAGCTGCAATTAGTAAAATGAGTAAAAATGTCAAGTGAAAATAAATGATTACATATGGTCCAACTACACAAGACAAAACTTACTATGGTTTCCATGCACCAACTTTCATAATTCCGTGTGCACCCGTAATTACTTTAGTTTTTGCATGAACCCCACAGTTCATTCAATCACGTGCGTGTCAAATGTACACAATTTTTTTTAATTATTTTATTTATTTAAGTTATCGTGATGATACGCATAGGTTCCGATACCATACCCGATAGAAAATAGTACTTGGGAAATTAGTTTAAGGTAATAAGTAGATTGATGATTCGAGAGAATTGAGTCTATAAGGTGGTCACCGCTCTTGTAAATAGTTTTGTTGACCGCCATAGCTAGTCAAATTCAAGTATCAAAATTTGTAACAACTTACGTTTTTGAAAACCAAGTTCATGTGTGTGATATGTAGATGCCATTTGATATTAAGTTGATAGTTTATTAGGATTATAGAAAAATTAGTTTTATAAAAATTTAATGCTTTGGATAATCCAATATATAGTTCTAATGCATAGATTACTCAGTTCCTATTGGTTTCGATCTGAAAACGTTTGAGTTCATATGACAAAAAGTTATGGATAAACCAGGTGTATTGATTATGGAAGTAAACGACGTTATAAAAGTTGATGTTGTTGGTCTATGATGCGGTTTTAAAAAGATAAATAATTAAATATTGAATTTATAGAAAGTTGAAAGTTTTAATCTTTCCCATAGACAAGGGGATTGATTCGGAAATACATAAATGACACAATCTAAGTTTTGAATATTCGATGTTTGAAAACATAAATCATGGTGTTTGTTAAATTTTTGTATCATAATTGAGAAGACGTGAAAATGTTGTGTAATCATTAAAATAACCAATCCTTTTTTTTTAAGAAATCATTTATCATAATTTTCTTTTATAAAACATATATATTTTTTAATTATATATTCCCTTTGAGAAGATAAGAAAAGCATTTTAAATAGAATTTACTATTGCTTGGTAGTTTTTCAAAAACCGCAGATAAAACATTGTATTTTAGTTAGGAAGTTTATACGTAGGACAAGTTGGGTTTGAATGAGCTTATAAAAAAACGAGATGTATAGAATTTCATTAGTGATCATATATACAATTGAAATGTTTTAGTTCAATGAGCTTTGGAATAGTTGTGAAATGAGTTCACGTTAAGTTTGGAAAACGAATTTATGAATAACATCATTTAGTAAGGGATTAGAAGTTGAATTAGAATCTTATGATTTAGATGATTACCTTAGACAATATTTGAGTATTGATATCAAGTTGAGATACTTTGGAGGTAAACGTTCGGTGCGTAAACCAAACGAATGTGTTGATAAAATAAAAATAGTAATTCCATTACGAGATTTCAGGATTCATGGATTAAGTCTTTAATTTGGGATTCGATAATTGAATTGAGATTAGGAATATGCCTTAGATTTGGTAATTGGTAGTTTTGATAATTTGATCGAGGTTAGTCGATATATATCTTAGTTTGATTTAGAACATTTGGGTCGCGATGGTATTAGCGATTTGTTCCCCTAATGTTGTCATTCTACAAGATAGGATAGGAAAGGAATTTCAAGGAACATAAGAAAATTTTGAATAACGTAAATTGTAGTGGAATGTTTTTTTTTCCTTTTTTTTCAATTGGATAGAAAAGATAATTGTACTTTGAATTTTCATAGAATTAGAACACATAACATAGTAATCACTTGAAAATCATTGAAATGTAAATAAGCAAACTTGGAATAACATTTGAAATAGTATAGAAACCCATTGAAATAAATTTGAAATCATAGAATCCATAAATAGATAAAAGTTTGAAGGCTTAGGAATGTGTCTTGGTTTTGGACACTAAGACTTATCAAAGTGCTAAGTTCGTTTTCAACGTATTCGAAAAGGCGTGCTTTAGCCTATAGGGTCACACTCATCTCGTTCATCCCCAGGTAAGCATACAGATCTCCTAAAGAGATTTATACGAAATGCTCTCCCTTAGACAGGATGCCCGTGATACAGGTGTTCCCCCTTCCAGATTGCACACGTTCTCACGTTTCAAACTCACTTAAGACGATGACGAGATTTCACAAAGAGAAGATCCTAATCATGCAGACGAGCCTCTTGTAGCTCCTTCGCGAAATCGGATAAGAAATGAGATTAAGAAAAGCATAGAAAGTTTCGTAGAAGGAAAGCAAATAAATCCAAAAGAATTTCTAAGTACAAGTATTCGAACTAAGGACACTTAGGTTATAGTCTAGGTCGGTGTGTTTCTAATACCCTATCCTAGTTCCCTATAAACCTGGCTCTGATACCAAACTGTGACACCCCGCCCGGCGTCGGAAAACACCGGGCTGTCAAGTAAATTGGACATCAATAGTACAAAGCATATGACACGGTAAAAGCATATTTTAATACCATTAAACACTAATTGTTGTGACATAAATAAGAAATAAATAGCATTAAAAACAGAAGTAAAAGCCAACAATTAATAGCGTTTAATTCCGATTTATTCTAGGTCCAATAGGCATCCTAAATGTCTCGAAAGCATAAACGTCTCAAAACACCACCTGAAATATGTAAAAACAAAGTTAGCTATTTAAAGCTAGTGAGTAAACCACAATTGAATACATAATAATATAGAAATCCGAGATCATCATAATATGTTGCGCAATCTTACATGCATAGCTATTTCATCATATTACTCAACCTTTGAGCATAGAACACATGAACACATTGAACACACATTGAACACCATCATTGTATAGCAACTTGTAATCATTTGTCATGCGGAACCAACTCATGGTGCAATTAGTAATAACTGTCATTTAACCGTCTCGAATGTAAGTTAGCAAAAATTGTTTAGCATCGAAGGGACATAGTAACATAGCAACAAGTATCACAGTATAGTAACTAGTAACCATTGAATAGAATCGCCGGGTTTAAATCACCTATCGATGTTGTAAAGTGTAGGTGGGTTTGTCAGACCATTAGCGCTAACATTGTACCGATGGAAATTACAAGTAATATACTACTTTAAACTACCACATAAGATTGCATCAAGCCGCGAACTAGATTAACATATTTAATGATCTCATTTGAAAATAGAAACAAAGAAACGAAAACTGAAAGCATTGTATAGTAATTGAACATATTTCAGCCCCAAAATGTAAAAGTAATAAGGGGAGTGAGTTTACTCACCTTGAAATGCAATAGTAACCGTAATAGAAACGCAACAATACGAACCGAGGGTTGCCCAAATATTAGTATCACCTAATTAATTGGGAAAAACCCTAACTTAGAAACGAAACAATAATAACAAGAATCAAAATCAGAAAATCTAGGGTTTCGGATTTGGGATTTTAGGGTTTCAAATTACGAATTGGGAATTAGGGTTTTAAAATACAATTTGGGATTTTGTACGAAACGTAATTGTATTTTCATATTTGAATATATTTTATACAAATCTATTTTAAGTTTTGTTGAAATATATTTGTAATAATACATATAAACTTATAGCATTATTATTTGTATAAATGTATTAAAACTTATATGTTTTTAATCCTTAAAACATATTTAACTTAAAAGATATTATTTAGGTTATTAGAAAATATAAAGTTAATGTTAAGAATAGTTAAAATGTGAAAATTAAAGAGAAGGGGGCAGTAGGGATCGAACTCGTGACCAAACATACAAACGGCCCACGTGCTAACCATTGCACCAGATTTGATTTTTTGTTAACAAACCCGTTTTAAATTGTTTTAACACTTATGACTCAACAAAACCCATTTCATATTCAAGCCCTAGAACAAGAATCCATTCAATTCATTTTATCCTGTTAATCTCATCCAAATCAAACATAGGGTTTTTAATGCCCATAATCTCACGATCATTTTGATGTAAAGAACTTACTTGATCGTGACGAAATGATACGGATTTGAACCGAAGGAAAAGTCGACTGTTTTGGATGAAATTTATGAATCTGAAACTGAAATGGAATGAAAATGATGGATTAGAGAGTTGCAGGAGACCAAGGGGATTGAAATGGATTCAAGAATTACCAGAAATGATGCTTTGAAGGTTGAAAATGCTTGACTCGCCGGAAAAATGTTTTGGGTCGATTGTGTTGTTAATTGCAGAGAAACTTTTGAGTGTTTTGGTGTTATGGAATTGTTAGTCGAGCATAAAGACACGAAATGGAAAGATTTAATTGCTGATTGCGGTTCTAATTACGGTAGGTGATTTTGGATTGACCGAACACATCAATTCGTGCCTTAATTCGGCTGAAAAACGCGTAAATGATGCTAAAAGGGGGTTCGAAAACTTATTAAGAATAGATTAGGAAGGTTTTAGGTGATTAAAATAGTTGAAAACGCGTCGAAAAAGGGTGGCCTGAGTCGCCAGAGGTCGGCCGGACCTCCTGGCCGGAAACACGGATATGCAACCAGGGGGGCTGGGTGAATGTAAAAGTTACACAATTGGCCCCTGAGGATTCATTTGTTTATTATTTTGGATTAATAACTTTAGTTTAAGTTTCAAGATTTGCATTTTTGCCACAAAGTTATTTTAAAAACTATACTTAACTAACTATCTTAACTACGTTGAGACGTAATGAATATATTTAAGACGTTTTTATATCTTAGCTCGCTTATGACGTTAAAGGATTATATTTAAACTTATGAGCGATTTTGTTTAACAATTTTTATAAAATCTCTTTTATAAATCACAATATATATATGTGTGTGTGTGTGTATAATTTAGAGATATATTTTAATATAACTTCGATATTAATTGGTAACCGTTGAATAATAACTTGGTCGATAAGATATTAAATACGAGGATAATGTAACTTTCAATTGAGTTTATATATATCTTTAATATCAAAGCATTACATTTTAAAAAAAATACGAATGAAATAAAGATAGATAACTTCGGGCTCGAGTCGGGCATTCGGGTACGGGTTCGGGGCAGATGTCACAGTTACTAAATCCGGTTTCTCGTGCTTGTACTCAATCTCCATTCAAGCATGAGGAACTTGATTTAGTCGTTATTTAATTATGTCTTTACATATGGTCCTTCGTCTATCTTCTTTGGGTAGTTCAAACAATTGCGAACGAAATGCTATACAATCGTTTGAACCTGGATAGTGCACCCATTATTTACTATTGTTCTCTTGATTTGTTTTTGCAGACATTCATAGAGGCGAAGGATCGTCAAGAGCGGGCAAACGAAGGGCGCGCCAGTCGGGTGATGAAAATCGGCCGGTTCATGTCATCACAAGAACCATCCGATATTCTGCACCGCCAATTATTCCTCGGCCCGATGATATACCCATCCCGGAGGAAGATAGAGTATTTTCCCGTCACACTTTCTTAAGGTTTCAAATGGGCACAAAAGAGTTAGAAAAGTGTGAAAAGTTCACTGAAATAGAGCTCCTGCGACACAGGACAATAGATTGGGGGCTCATGAACCAGTTGGGTGCACAACAGCAAATTTCGGACTATTTTGGGCCTCGCTGGTTGAGTGCAATACAGTGTATGGATCAGCAATACACCGAGCTTACAGTTGAGTTTCATTCCACGCTCAAGTACAATCCGAGCCATTATAATCGAGCAGCTGCAGTATCATTTTCTCTAGGGCGGCAGATTTATGATATGAGTGTGGGTCACTTTGGGGTTGCAGCCGGATTTTACACAGAATATGAAATTTACCAACCCGAGTTCGATATGGCTTTGAGAGGAGAGGACAGGAAGGATGTCGAGAGAACTGTGTCACAGACTGAGTTAGGAGAATATTAGAGGCAGATTTCAGGCACAGGGTATTCGTCGAACATGGTTGCATCCGCAATTCGAGATCCATTCCTGAAATATGTTCACAGGTTGTTGGCAGGAACGATTGTGGGTAGGAAAGGAAAGGATAAGGTGAACAACTTGGATCTGTTTGCCATGTACTGTTTAGCCAATATGAGAGAGGCGAATTTGTCATGTTTTCTGTTAAGCTCATTTATAAGGGGGAGAAAGGGAGGCCCGACGGCTAGGTTGGATTTAGGGCCATTTGTCACACGGATTGCTACTCACTTGGGTGTGTTCAATCGCTATCCGGAAAATCATTTGACGCAAGGGCCCGTTACAGGAGTGTTTGGGTTGCAAGAGCTTCGATCATCTGGTATTATTGAATGGGATGACCCGGTTAGGTGGGTGGCGCCGAGGCAGGATGCACAGGAACCATCACCGGCTGGGACTTATGCAGCGGATGAATTACAGAGGGGTGCACCACCGCATCGACAACGTCCTATATATCGCGCACGACTTGAACTACCGCAGCAACAATATCTGTTGCGGGAATTTCTGCCGAAACCATTTGGAATGGAAAGTTTGCGGGACGCGATTATTGGGAGATTCGATCAGCAGGATGCTTATTATCGCTGTGACACCCCCAAATTCCACTAACGGAGTTTTATCGTTAGGAGGGTGACAAACCAGGATCCAAGTCATTAATTACACAAACGACTCTAAATGAGTTTAAAAATAACGTGTCTCAATAAATGAGAAAAACCAAACGTCATAGTTTAACCGTTTAAAACAATGCGGAAGCATAAAATTAAGTAAACCAAAACATCTGCGCAAAACACGCGCTCCAAAGTATTAGTCTAAAATGCAAGTAAATAATAAATGAAAACGTTTGAAAACCAAGCCGACCCATGATGCATGCCCTAATATAATGCTCAGCTAACCTTGGCCACCTGAGAAAAACACGCTAAAAAGTGTCAACGCTAGGTTGGTGAGTTCACAGGTTTAATCAACAGTTCATAAACAAGTTTTCCAGATAATGTAAATCACAAATATATCAGTAGGTAGCTAACCCAAGTTTTCATGTTACTCAAACGTTTCGAATCCGAGCTGACTGTTTATGTTGTGCCTTGTTACCATTGTTAACATTCAATGGCCCATGAGATTAGGACAATTCACACCTGCCCGGCTCCCAGCCGAGGGTGAGGTTTGTCAAACCCAGTAGTATTACCCGAACTTCCTCACTATACCCCATATATTAACGGTTCGAGAGAATGAAAGGACTTTCGTATGTTAAGTTTAACGTTTAGTAAGCCATGATGATATATAAGTAAATGCAAAATCAAAAGTGTTTTCGTGCGTGCTTTCTCCCCCAACAGGAAAATAGTAAAAGGGGTCGTGAAACTCACCTTACGTTGCGCAGCTAAATAATTTGGAAATATTATAATTTCTAAGTTCGACCAACAACCTGCTTAAGTTCTACATGTTAGCACATATTACTCAAACAGAATTCACGTTCGGTTTTGCGTTCCCGGTTCGGTTTCGTACCCAAAACCCAGTTATAATTTGTCATGTAATAAATCATATTTTGGCTTGTGACCCAACTAAAAAGTTTGGACTATTACTATTATGAACCAGTTTGTCAAACCCCAACTTTCACATAACATGCCACGCAAACACACATATATATATTTATGGTTCTAGGACTACTAAAATATGGTATAATTAAATTTAATTCTCAGAATTATATCAATCATGTAAAAATAGTTTCAAAATAGATGTGGACTTTTAATAATGTATTATTTCAATTATGTTATTGCTATATATACTTAAAACTTAATAACTTAAAAATAAAAGAAAACATGTACAAAAGAGTTTGTTAGTGGCATTGATATATTTTAATACACTGCATACATACATACATTTTGATGTTTGCAACATCCACTACGCATTCTAAATTTACACACATAAACACCCTTATCATCTACCTATTTTTATGCATATACCAACAACACATATGTTAAAACTATAATTATTTTACATATAGTTATATATAGCATACTCTCACCATAGATCCATACGTTAACATAACTCGGATCCTAAGCATAACTTACGTACACTTTCGAAACGCATATATATTTATCACTACACTTAATATCATACAAACATGTGTGTGTATATATATATTTCATCAGATCCCTACACAGCAAATATAATACTTAAAAAAAGTTATTCATTTGCATGCATATATACAAAAATAATCATACTTACACACATGATCGTATAACTATATATATATATATATATATATATATATATATAGGGGAGGGTTCATTTGAGAAGAGCAAATATTGCGAGAAGTGAAAGAAATAGCTAAATTCTTCATTTTTTCAACAAAAAACGTTTTTAACATACAAAAAAATGATAAAAATACAATATTTATTCATTAACTTTGACATACAAAAAATAAAATTGAATGAATTTCGTTTATTTGTTAAACCTACACATGTGGAAGTCATGTGTAAGTTAGGTTACTTACACATGTGTAGGTAAACTTAAAACGCTAAAAATACATACGTAAAAAATATTTTAATGATTTTTTTTAGTTTATACATTACACATTTGTATGTAGGAAGTGAATTTATTTAAAAAAACTAAACCATTGATAAGTTTTTTAGTGATTTAGGTTTCTTCTTTTTCTTCTTACACTATATGAGTCTTCTCAAATGAACCTCCTCATATATATATATATATATATATATATATAATTGTATACACCACTACTAGAAAAATGCCTCTTTTGCTACGGAATTTGCGACGCAACCAGTTTTGTCGCAAAATTGCGACACATTTTTGACAGTTTTGCGACAAATATAGAATATGAAACTTTATTACAAATTTTGCGTCGAATTTGTGACACAATAAAAAAACAACTCTTTTATGTCGCAAAAGTGTCGAAATTCTCAAAGTTTTTAAATTATATTAAAATGAAATAAAATAGAAAAAATTTCATTTGCGACGCATTTACGACTCATAGCTTAACTAAAATAGAAAAGTCCTTTTGCTTTACAAATGTGCTGCACGATGTATATTAGTAATAAATTTAAGTTGGGCTGGGCTGGTTATAACAATCAGGGGACAGGGGCTGCTTATAAACATTTTGGGTTTTTTATTTTGAGTAACACCATCAATGAGTTCGCCTTCGCTTCCGTTCTTCAAATCGATCGATCCTCCGTTCCCGTTCAAAATTAGGGCAACTTTGCTTGAATCATCATCGTCATCATAATCATCGTCGTCATCATCATCATCATCATCATCATCGTCATCATCATCATCGTCGTCATCATCATCATCATCGACATCATCATCATCATCATCATCGTCGTCGTCTTTGGCAATCTCATTATTTCCGGCGAACGATCACAGGTTAAGAGTTTTAAACCTTTGCTTGAATATGAAGCTAGAAAGTTGCGTTGATCTCATCTGATTTTCATACTCATACGTTTCTATTTACCTTCATGTTATGTTTGACTTGTTTATTAGATATACAAATGCATGATTTTGGTACGTTTGATCTATTTTGATTGGTAGTTTATGATGAATTTGATTTTTGGAAAGCATTTTAGGTCAAATTTCCTTTGATATACAGAACATGCCAATCTAGAATGTTAAAATGTTCATTAACCCTAATTTTAGGTCAAAAAACGTGTGTTTTTATAGGTGTTTGATCCTAAACTAAGTATGTGTAAATATGTGGCATAATATCTTCCCTATGAGTTTGAACTTTTGATGGTTTGATCATATGTGGCTCTTGTATGCATATATATATTTGTGTATGTCAATGTGTTAGTATGTTTACTGTCAATTTTGTGTATGTATGCATATGTAAATTTAATAAAAAATATGGGAGTTATTTGATGTTTTTCCCCAATTTGATAATGTTGAAGGGTTGATTGTCTTATTTTTGTTAACTTGGGAAAGTGTTGATTAATGCTTTATATTGTTTTATATATGTAACCATTCTTCTTGTTGTCTTAAATGTAGTGTGTTTTTATCATCTATCAGACCCATTTCGGGTACTCGAGGAAACGTCTCTCGGTTTAGGAGTTTGAGTGCAGGTGATAAAAGGCTACAAACACATTCACATAATTTTTTTTATTAGACAATTAGAAATTTCATATAGTTCTGTGATTCATGAAATAGAAGCTGTATCTTTTGATAAATTCCAATAAATAAAAGAACCATTAGTCGAGAGTTCTTCCATTAGTACTAATTCAACTGTTTTTATATTGGATTCGAGTATTAGACAATTATGGAACTTTTGGAACAACTACAATGGCCACACATGTGGCTTGCAACACCTTTTTTTAGTTCAATAAAGTCTAGTACATTTAATATCAATTTAAAGAGATTTGATCTTAGTTTCTATTTTAGCCGACATTATTTGAACATAATTTAAGATAATCTTAATGTAATGATTTACATTGCAGCACTATGACATTGGAAAGTAATGCGAGACCAACTTTTGTTATGAGTTTGTTGGCTAAATTTCGATTTGGACCTTCATATTTAGGTCATTAGTTGCACAATTATAGACAATGTAAGGACTCTTTTGACGAGTGCACTTCAGCTGTTGTTGAGAGGCACTGGTGATCTTTTGTTTCAGGTTAAGAATTTAATAATTTTTGTTCTATTTTTTAACTTGTGCACTTCATATTTTGGACCCACTTCAGGTTGAAGTTACTGATGTTGTCTACTATTGTTGTCTCTGTTTTGGTATAAGAGGTATACAATTCTTCGTGTCGAAACTGAAGTTGGAGAAAGTGAGCACTGCATCTTCTTCATGTAATCATGTGTAAGTCTTCTATTATACAAACATGGTAAATTGTCTTCTGTTAAGTATTTGATTAGGTTAGGTTTAAGTTGTAGGTCTTTAATAGTAAGCATCCATATCTTCTGTATATGCTTTGTTATGCAATACTTGAATTATTTGCTTACATCTCAATTGATTTTTGTAATTAATATCAAACGATATCACATCATGCAAAAAAAAACAATTATTGTGTCAAGAACTCAAGCTCATCTTGATGGACATCATTTTATGTGTTGATTTGATGGTAATTGTAGCATTATTATAGCAACTAATGGGTCCAGCTCTGTTTTGCTTTAAAACTATCTATTTGATTTGGGAAAGCTTGTTTATATGTTTGAATGGTGCCAATAGATACATTTATAAATATAGGGATCAACAAATTGATAATGAAAGATATTAAAGTTTGAGGTAAGTAAGACGATGGGAAGATAGCTGATTTAGTGTTTTTGCCTTTCCTATTGCCCGCCTCTTGATGCTTACTATGTTGTAAAAAGTAATTAGAAGTTACTATGCTAAGTTCCAGACACATTTAGTCCTTACTCATGCTCTTGTATGTGTTTATAAGGGCTTATATCTCTTTTATCGTGATGCACGGTGCTTGTGTTTATTTTACCTTTATATTAACTTTTAAACTGCCTTATGTTTTTTCATTTACAAATGCTAAGATTCTATGTTTGCAAATTGTTGATGCTACAAATGGCGAATTTTCTTACGCATGTGTTTCTTTCTTTAGTTGATAGAGATGGTGATTTATCAAGGATGTACAGACACTTTTCAAATATTATCCGAGGACTAGATTATCTATTTTCTTTAAGTATGTTTGTAATATTGCCACAAATTTGTTTCTTTTATACGTTCTTTTCTATCTTCTTGTTTCATAAGCATCCCTTTGTTGTATAGCATGTCACTGATGAAGTTAAAATGTAAGTTCGACAAGCAGAAGAAGCTGCAAGTAAACAAAAGGTTTGTACATATTAACCTACTAAACATGCACTTCTCATTCTTTTTGAAATATATTTATTAAGCCATTGATTCGTGTGTTACAGGCAGAAAAGAGATGTGACTGGCTTGCAAGAACAGGTGATCATGATAATATAGAATTTGCATTAATCAGTAATGTATAATATACACTTGCTACGTTTTGTGATAACATTCTTAAAAAGGGTGGAAGTGAGAAATTGAGTGATGAAGCAGTTAAAGATACACTTATGAATGTAATATTTTAATAGCAGGCATTCTCTTAATAAAAGTGGTAAATGGCTGACATGTTTTTAAATCAATTTGCAGGTTGTGAAGCTGCTTTCCTACATTAGTGATGTAGATCTATTTGCTGAATTTTACAGAAGTATTTAGGTTCTGATATAATAATGCCAATTTTTGGCAATTTTTACATTACATAATTATGGACCTTTTGTGTCTGTTTCAGATTTATGATTTAGCATTGGCAAGTGAAAATCAATCTCACTTTGAGGAGTATTGTAGCAATAATCTAAATGTTAGCCCAGTAATTGATTTAACAACTGTGTTGACTACTGGTGTTTGGCCAAGTTACTAATCTTTTGGCATGAATCTACCAGCAAAAATGGTACAGTGGCCATTAACTTCATTTTTATGAGAAACAAAGATCCTAGTTTTAGGTGTTGGATTTGTTTGTTTAGTTACAAAGTCATAGGTTGAATAGTTAGAACTGAACTATGGGTTGCAGACTACTTAACATGTTTCTTTTTAAAAACTGGATTAAGTAAATGAAATGTGCATTGTTTATGTGTATGTATGTGTGTTTAAATGTATCTTTTTGCTACTATTTTAGATTCTAGCTTTGGAAAATCAAATTCAAGATTCTGGGGCTTGATTTGAACCTGAAAGTTTGATTGGAAAAGCATGGAGGAGGAAGTGCAAGTGATGCAAAAAGATAATTGGCGTTTTTAGAGCTTGTTAATAGTAATTTGTACATTATGTTGGGTGAATACTTTGGTTGTAATGAATAATTTTTTAAATTTGGTTGTAATAAACACTTTTCTACACTAGGTTTTTTTTTTGCTTTTTTCATAGGGTTTCATATTTTGCTGTGTATTTTTCAATCAAAATAATTAAAATTTTAATTTATTAACAAAACAAAAATGTGTTGCAAATGCGTAGCAAAATAAGTACATAGTTTTAAATTCAAATATATCAAGTCGCGTAGCAGATCTGTCGCAGAATGTAAATTAAAGCGTCGCAAATGCGTAGCAAATTAATTAATGAATTAAAACTCAAACATATGAGGATGTGTCGCAGAAGTGTAGGAGATACTAACCCCATTATTTTTGTCGGAAATTTGTCGAAAAATCCGTTGCAGGTGTGTCGCAAATGATTTGCGACGAGGGTTTTTGCTACTTCGCGTTTTTGTCACAAATGCGTCGCAAATACCTGTTTCCTACGCATTTGCTACGACTTCTTGCGTCGCAAATATACTGATTTTCTAGTAGTGCACGCAATTCACACACCCGCATATATGCACAAACTGTTTCAAAGTAACCACGCATACGATCGAACCCGGGTCAAGCACGACACACCTACACAATTATATATACACCGTATACACTTATATATATAGAAAAGCGTTCCTTAGGGATTAATTGGTCACACTTGGAGAATGATCCGAGATCCATTTAGTTGCTAGGTTTCGTATGTTTAGGAAGTTGGTTTTATTTCCATTCGAGGTAGTCGGGTCAAGTTCATAGTTCGCATTCAGGATTCATGTAAGTGGTACTCCTTCCTTTTCTTGATTTTTATCAAAGTTTCTATTTTTGTCGGTTTTGAGTTGTTCGATAGCTTAAGTATTTTATTTTAAAGTCTCTTAGGTTCGTTTCATTAGAAAACCCCCCCTTCGTTTAACAACTTCATTTTGTCCTAGTTAAGTCATATTTCTTATTTATAGTGTCTCTAGGGTTCGATATCCGGACTTCTCAACGCTTGTCTACATTCGATAGGTACACTTGCCTGTCTCGTGGTCTAGTGAAAGTTGTCTAGAGTTTAACTCGAGTGTCTAAGTCGAGTCTTAGGTTAGGTATTTTGGTTTTATTTTTATAGGCCCGTTTTAGTACATCAAAACTGGTCTATCTAATTGGGTAAATGGGTATAAGATACTTTTAATATTTTATATCCAGTAACTAACCAGGTATATCTAGTTAGGTAAATATGTATAACATATTTTTCATATACGGGAGTCACCCTTCGTGGGGTGGGGAAACCAAGCAGTCGTATAAGCAACATTCAAATTCAAATATATACGGTCAAGAGGCGTACATCTCTCATACCAGTCGTAACCAGAACTTACACATGTGTCCCTATTTAGACTAACAGACTACAATCAAGGGTCATACCAACCACAACCAGAACTAGATTATGGACATTACTCATACTAGTCACAACCATGCGTACATCTCTCATACCAGTCGTAACCAGAACTTACACATGTGTCGAATTCTTTACATGGGAATGACACAGATGGAAGTGACTCCTCTATTCATTTGAAAGGAAATGATTGGGAAGCAGAGAATGCATGGGATGATGATCACATACGTAAGATGATAGTTTCCTATAAAATAGGCATGGTATGACAAAATTTCTTTCATTCATTAAAATTACTAGGTTTAATACCCGTGTATACACACGAGTTGAATTAAAACGTTTATTAAGTTAATAATAACATATTAATATTTAAGCAACCGTGGAATGATTATATAACTACGGATCTAGGAAACACATCTAGTTCATAGTTTTCAAATGTGTTAAGAGTCTTAGTTTTCAATGCCTTGTGTATATATGTAAGTATCAAGCAAAGTTTAATCTAACCTTTTGAATATTGGTTAAGTTTACAAGTTAATCCATTTGACATGTAGATAATATAACCCATTAACCGTATAAATGGGTGGCATTTAGAATCAAATAAATCATGAATCCTATATTGAGCCGCTCACTTGTAAACGTAAACAAATTTGTGCTCAACTGCATGCTTTTTTCTCACCGCTCGTTTTGCTGGTAGAATAAAAATATTCTAAGACATGAAAAATGAAGTAAGAACATCACATACCAACTATGATAACACATTATTATAAATAAAGTTTGCGGAGGGAAGCTCTAATATTTCATAGAAACACACCTTCAACATTTTTAAAGAGTTCATAAGTCCTTACATATTAATTAAGATGCGTATTTATTCCTGTTGAAGGTTGAAAAATAAGAGTAGCTAGTCACAAGAAAAAAACCGATCAAACAAACAACTAAATATAAAAAAAAATAATAACAAACAATGTTTGGAGATCAACAGCAGAACCACCCGGGGCGGTTAGTTGACGAGTTTTAGACTCCGACTTTCCTGCTTTTCGGAAGGGTTGGTCGGGGCCCCGAGAAGAGTATTCGTCTCTTAGGGGAGCTGTCACACTCTGCCGCAAATAATCCCTCTTACAGGTGATAGGCAGTGGGCTTCTAGGCACGGTCATTGCACTCCCCTAAGCCACCGGTTAGCTGGTGGTGCAACTGTCGTTAAAAAAAACAGCAGAACCACCCGGGTAACAAAACCTGTGAAAGAAAGAACTTAGGGGCCTTAGTAGAAGATGAAACAATAGTTCTTTGATTTAAAGAAAAGAAATGTCATTTTAAATTCAAAATAACGAAGTTACAAAGCAAAGTAGTTCTTACTTATTAGAAAAAAACTCACATTCTATTAATATCATAGCTTAGAATAAAACTAAATTTAAATTGTGAGAAACGATGTAAGAGAGTGAAGAAATGATAGTGAAAAATGACCTAGGGTGCTTATACATAAAATGAGTAAAAAGATCTAGACAAATAAAATGTCAAAAGTTTGTATACATATATATACGTACAATGCTTTGATACAAAATCTACCTAATAAACCACTAAAGTATATATAATACAAACAACCGGTGTAAACATACTTTACATTATGATTATTTACACAATTGATTGTGCTAACTTTGGAAAAATTTATACCCTTAAACCTTAAGAGTATAGTCAAAGATTGTGCATAAATCAATTTTGAATAAATAGGGTGAGAAAATTAAAGAAAATGATTTTGAAAGATCGTGCATTAACCAATTTTGATTACATACCTTTTCAAAATCGTTTTCTCCAATTATCTATTCAAAGTGGAAGTGACCGCCCAAATTTGCCCCCATATTGCTTAATTTTGGCGCCCAAAATAAGGTTTTTGAGCCTAATTTTGACCCCAAAACC
Organism: Tagetes erecta; assembly: GCA_030867185.1. Lineage (NCBI taxonomy): Eukaryota > Viridiplantae > Streptophyta > Magnoliopsida > Asterales > Asteraceae > Tagetes > Tagetes erecta. The sequence goes on from CM061486.1 coordinate 66,669,412, forward strand.
TAATTTATTAGATAGACTAGGTTTAATACTCGTATGTTACACACGGGTTAAATAGTAATATTTATAAAGAAATTATAACCATTATATTTAACAATTTGTAAATATATAACATTTAAGGAGTTGGCTCCATCAACTTGCATGGTGAAAAATTTAGCTAAATTTTACCTCTCAAACTTCCTATTATAGAAAAAAAAAATCCCTCCAACAATTGCCCCCTAAAAGTTTGATTTATTAGATAGATTTATTTAATTCTTTACGTGCTACACTAGTTTTGACAAAACCATAAAATAAATAGAAAACAAGAGTTGTTAGGCCCACTGTAGAGTTCTTTTCCAAATTAGTATAGTTACAAAAAATTACCATTTTAATGTACTTTAAAAACTATTTACCAATATGGGTAGTTTTCTTTATTTCTTTTATATTACCTACATCTATACTTATCATTTATTTCTATTCAACCAAAAAATAAATTATATAACATAATATTAAGTAAAAAATATATTCTATAATCTAATTCTTTTTGTTTGCATCATCGTTACTTCGCAAGTCCATATGCTTCATTTTTTCCTTCAAAAATTTTAAACCAAAATAAAATAAGATGTGAAATAAACTCATTAATAAATAATAAGTTTTTAATAATTCTAAGTTTCTAACCACAAAATAGTTGTTTTTTTAACTAATCGTAACACGGGGACACCACATGTAACATGTTAATGTGACCAGTGTAACAAGGGGCACCACATGCTAGTGTCGTCATCGTAACACATTCAAAAAAACTAAAAACGTGATTCCCCCACTCAACTTTGACATATTTACGACTTTGTCAAACCGACTTTGACTTATTATCATACTGACCCATGTAGACTTAGTCAATTTACAACCATGACCTCTACTCTACTTTGACGTATTTACATCTTCAACCAAACAAGAAACTTTTTTTATAAACACATGTGATGATGAAATAAATCGGTTATGTGATAACCGACCGCCACATATTGCAACTTGGTCACACATTATTTGTTCTTTGTTAATGAGCTTTTGCATATTTTACTTTTGTTTTTGTAGATTTTTATTTGAATTTTTTTAAGAAGTATGGCGAAATTTGCATATTATGTTTGTGAATTTGGTTGAATATAGAAAAAAATGATAAGTATAGATTTAGGTAATATAAAAGGGAAAAAAAATTATCCATATTTGAAAAAAAAACTCCCCACTATATGTGTATATAAATTGTTTACTACATAGGACTTTTATTACATTGTTCAAAGTAGTTTAATAGTATAAAAATAGTTAAATACTTTAATAGACTATAATATATGACTTTATTCCACAGATATGTCTAAGGATTTGGAGGAGGATGAGTTGCTTCACCCGGTTGCTGAGCCAGTGTCGCCGTAACATCCTCCGAATTTGTATCGTGTTGTGCGGTTGCCTCCTCGCACCCAAGAGAATCAAGGATACGCAAACCCAGGTCGTGCGCAACGAGGACTAACGGGATATGCTTGGGTGGATTATCGACCACATTGTTGAGGACTATCGAGTGGTAGGTAGGCCGTTGTTAAAACCACCACCTATGTCGCTCGGACACAACGATGCTAACACGTCCGGTGCGGGCAGTGATGATGAGATGGAGGGTGATATATTGTTTAGATTAAGTTGCAGTTTTGTTTTATATGTGTAAACTCGTTGTATTTATTTATGTAGTTGTATTTATGATGGTTTTGTTGTGTTTGTGATTATTGTGTTTGTTTGGTTGTAATGTTTATATATGCAGTTTTATTTAAATGTAGTTTAATACACGAAAAAAACACCTAGTTTTACAATTCAACAAAAAATCAAAACACAAACTACTTTTATAAAGAAAACATGACCGTAATTGTAATATAATCTTAAAATTGGATAATTGTTGTTATTCAATTTTTACATTTTAAACTTATAATCGAGGTGACAGTATTTTAAAAACTATAATTAACTATATTTACAAACTCGTAATGTAAAAAAAATAAAACAAAAAAAGTGACAGTTTGCCTCATATGTGACATATAAACATTAATATAGTTATATTACATACATGCATACATACACAATTTATAATAATAATAATAATAATAATAATAATAATAATTATTATTATTATTATTATTATTATTATTATTATTATTATTATTATTATTATTATTATTATTATTATTATTATTATTATTATTATCATCAAATATGACATTTAGGTTTAGAGGTAACATAATTTGCAAATTTAAAGGTGAAAAAAAACGATTAGATACCATGATTTATCACCGAACCACTTTCAGTCAAATTAGTGGTGTGGTTTGAAACCCACCCCAATCCATCCCAACCCCATTTGTTTAAAATTTTGAATGACCGTTAGTTAAAAAAAATTTAAAAATCATATATATCACATATAAGTCAATATGTGACACAAAAAATTGGTGCTAGACCAAATTTTACCAAAACTGATGACCTCGTAATTATTTATTCTTCATGTCCGACTTAAGAGTGACATATAACCCTAAGTGTAACACTTTTTTAAAATGTCACATATAACTTTGACATATATAAACAGTGAAAAAAAAAAGAAAGGTATCTCATCTTATTCAGTCGTTCCCAACAACCTCATTTATGACACATAATGAAAATCTCCTTTTGAGTAAACTGCAATTTTGGTACTTTTGTTTTGATGTCATTAACAGTTTTAGTCTCACTTTAACAGTTTTGGTCCATGTGTTTTTATTTTCTAACAGTTTTGGTCCCGAATACTAACTCCATCCAATTTTCCGTTAAGTCTCTCACACATGCGAAGTAAAAATGTCATTTCTCTCACTATTTTTGACAAACGACTGAATAAAAATGTTATCCTACATGATGGCTTAGATAAAAGAGATGGAGAATTGACATTTTTACCCTTCAGATGTGGGGCGCGTGTGAGAGACTTAACGGAAAATTGGATGGAGTTAGTGTTTGGGACCAATTCTGTTAGAAAATAAAAACGCAGGGACCAAAACTGTTAATATGGGACTAAAACTGTTAATGATATTAAAACACAAGAAACAAAACCGCAGTTTACTCTCTCCTTTTTTATTAACATCAAAATGAAAATATCTAAAGCACGTTTTTTTTAGCCAAAAGCTCTACTGCACTACCTAACCATATCAAGTCAAATTGGCCAAATAAGTTAATTATTGACAGCGACCACATTTATGACACTAACAAATGCAACATCTATACGGCCACATACCTAACCGTATCAAGATAAAATGCCCATACATCCATCACGTTGTCTATTATATTGTTCACATCGCTAGCTAGCTCCATATCATTATCATCATGCGTCGGTTGCTAATGATTGCCATCGCCATCTTGTGTTTTCGAGCTGGTTCGGCTTCAACAACCGGGAGAGTGGAGTATCTTCCAGGTTTTCAAGGGCCTCTCCCCTTTTATCTTGAAACCGGGTGTGTATTTATATATAAGTCTATCCAACTGATTGAGTTATTATTACATATATAAGCATTGTGTATGCATGATATCTATCATCTTATGTAGCTACGTGGGTGTGGGTGAGAACGAAGATGTGCAACTTTTTTATTATTTCATTCAGTCGGAGTCAAATCCTGACACTGATCCTCTCATGCTTTGGATTACGGGTGGCCCCGGTTGTTCGTCCATCACGGGCTTACTCTACGAGATTGGTAATTCTTTAGTTATGTGTTTTGTTTGTAATTTTTGGTTGGAAAAACCATTTTGAAAAATATTGCTGCAGGTCCATTAAAGTTTGAGGCTGTAAACTACAATGGAAACATCCCCAACTTGATTTTGAAACCATATTCCTGGACCAAGGTCAGTACATATATGTCAAATAGATTAATGAGAGAGAGGGTTGGTTTATTTTAGACTATCCTCATTCACAACCCAACCTAACCCAACTTTTTAATAAAAAAATAATTTCTCTCTCTTCCACCTATACAATCCAATCTTACCCAACTTTTCACTCTCATTAACAACCCAATCTTCACTATCTTAATTAAATAAAAAAATATAATTTATGAGTTTTGTTTTTTATTGGAATTTATTATAACTAAAAAATAAATATTTTTTTTATTTTAAATAAGGCCTTGTCTATTCACACACCCTAAAATTCTATCCACACACCTATTTTAAAACCAGGCGTCACGGATAGGCCTTGATGCGGCGCCTGAGTCACTTTTCTGTCAACGTCAACCGAGGAATGTCGTAAACGAGGTGGAATTCGGTCAAACCTGGACATATGCGCCGCATATATGACCTAGGCGCCGATGATGTTGTTGGCCACATATATGACCCAGGCGTCACGCCGAGGGCCATGCGCGGCGCATAAGGGTGTTTAAGCGTGATTGACTACGTTCGAGGATGTGTCTGGGATAAGAAGTAACCCAGGCGCGACGCCGAGGTTTATGTGCGACGCCTAAGGGTGTGGGAAATAAAAGCATGGGGTGTATGAATAGCATATGAGGTGTGTGAATAGGATGCCCCTTAAATAATAAACAACTTAATTTAAAATATTAAAAAAAATAAAAACATTTACATTCATCCAAATTACTTAAATAAACCAACTAAATCAAATTACAATTACAATCGTGGCATTAAATATAAAACTACACTTACAAATAGTTACAAACTACATAACTATTCTTCATCGCCAAATTTTTGCCATATGTGCTCAATTAAATTGTTTTTTAAAGCGATATGAGCTTCTCTATTGTGAAGTTGTTCCCTATTAGTCATATAACTAGACAAGCTTCCAATTCGTTGAGTAGAGTATTGAAAAGATTGTTCATCATCTTGATTGGAGTTTCGCTGTCGGTTTCGAGGCCTGTCGTTTAGAAATTCGGATGGATCATAATAATTAAGATATGTGTCTCGTTCATCCTCAACGATCATATTATGCATAATAATGCATGCAATCATAACTTTCCCCATCATATCCTTGTCCCACACATGACATGGGTGTCGAAGAAATGCAAAACGAGCTTGTAGAACTCCAAATGCTCGTTCAACATCTTTTCTAGCTGCCTCTTGATGTTTAGCAAACAACTTGTGTTTTTGCAATTGTGGAGAAGTTATTGACTTGACAAAGACGGCCCATGAAGGATATATACCATCAGTAAGATAGTATGCCCTATTATATTCCCGATCATTTAGGAAGTAGCTCACATTTGGTGCACGACCTGACAACACATCATCAAAAAGAGGAGATCGGTTGAGTACGTTAATGTCGTTGCACGTACCTGGTGTTCCAAAAAATGCATGCCATATCCATAAGTCATATGATGCAACAGCTTCTAAAATTATTGTTGGTTTGCCGCTTCTACCTGCATATTGTCCGGCCCAAGCAGTGGGACAATTTTTCCATTCCCAATGCATGCAATCAATGCTTCCTATCATACCTGGAAATCCACGTTCATCCCCGACATGAAGTAATCTTCTTAAATCATCTTCATTAGGCCTTCTTAAATACTCTTGGCTAAAACATGAAATGACACCTTCTACGAACCTTATAAGAGAATCTCTTGTTACCGTGTCACTCATTCTCAAATATTCATCCTGTGCATCTGTTGATGTTCCATACGCCAGCACTCGCATGGCTCCGGTACATTTTTGCAATGATGAAAGGCCTTTTCTTCCTGTGGCATCACGTCTTTATTGAAAATATATATCATTTTCTGTAACAGCAGCCACTATACGAAGAAATAATGATTTTCGCATTCGAAATCTACGCCGAAATATTTGTTGATCATATGTTGGGTTGTCAACGAAGTAGTCGTTCATCAAACGCTCCTCACCCTGTTCGCGTTCACGGTCACGATACCTTCTTCTTGATCTAGGAGGGTGATCTCCTATATGTGGCATGCTTGCAAATTCTTCACAAATAAGGTGATCAACTCTTCGATTTTGCTCAGCAACCCTAGCTTTCCATGCATTAAATGCCGATAAGTTTTCATTGTGAGACATTTTTCAAGAAGGCTAAAAAATAAAGAGTTTGTATTTGATAAAATATGTCAATATTATCCTCTTATTTATAGAAGATAGATAATGAAGATAATGTTGGATAAAATCTAAGCATCCAGTAAATGGTTGACACTTGGAAACGAAGATAATGTAAGATATTCGAATAATAATGTTAAATCTTTTTATCTAGATAAAATCTAAGCATCCAGTAAAATGTTGCCATGTGGAAAGGAAGATAATGAAAGATATCCGAATACTAATGTTTAAATCTTTTTATCTAGATAAAATCTAAGCATCCAGTAAAATGTTGCCATGTGGAAAGGAAGATAATGAAAGATATCCGGATACTAATGTTTAAATCTTTTTATCTAGATAAAATCTAAGCATCCAGTAAAATGTTGCCATGTGGAAAGGAAGATAATGAAAGATATCCGGATACTAATGTTTAAATCTTTTTATCTAGATAAAATCTAAGCATCCAGTAAAATGTTGCCATGTGAAAAGGAAGATAATGAAAGATATCCGGATACTAATGTTTAAATCTTTTTATCTTTGTATTAAAAAATACATTTTTTCAAACGAACTCTGTTTTTAATAATATATATACCGTTACGTTCGTAATTAAAAACTGATCAAGATGGTATAATTAGAATGTTTGAAAATGTTAATTATAAGAAGATATTAATAAAAAACTAGATTAAGGGTAAAATTAATTATAGTGTAATATAAAGAAAAAATGAAAAAAAATAACATCCACTTACATAATGCCAAGTGTCCCCAATCTCAATGGCCAACCAAGGTTGCAAGCGTGAACGAGATTAGAGGCATATATTCTATTTTTCTTTTTTTTTTCTAAATAGTGTCCCAACCCAACTAGTTTTCACCAATGGGGATGGTCTTAAATATACCAAAACTAGCTAGCTATATACATGATATGTTAAGTTAAAATTTCTTAAATGGATCAAGCTTGAAAAGTTAAGAGTTGATATACGGAGTATAATACTAGTTTAGTACTCGTGCTACGTTCGGGTTAAGATTTTGTATTTTTTAAAATAATGTCGTATTAAAAGTTATATATGGTTTAAAAATACTTAAGTATTTAATTGTGGGTTATTACTAACTTTATTCGTAAATTTAATTTATAGATCTTAACAAATATAAACTTATTCCTGCACAAACCTAGTATGAGATAATTGAAACTGTAACTACTTTAAAGTTTTTCAAAATTCTTCGAAGTATTAAAGGAATAAAATGTAATAAATAATATTAAAATATATTATTATAAATAAATATATATATTTTAAATATAAAATTATTATTATGAGATAAACTCTTAAATAAACTTTAAAATAATAATAAATAATTAAAATTATTATTGGTGTGAAAAAGCCTAAGAATTTATACAATTCTAAATCAAATAATAATGTTGTCCCACGTGTCGTCTGCGAGTATTAAAAAAATGGGCCCTTAAAGTTTTTTTGGAATAGACCAGTCACCTGTCTTGATCCCCATTTTCATTAGTTCTTTTATTTTTCTTTTTTAAGTTTTTTACCGGACAATTATTATAATTTTGAGTAAACTGTAGTTTTGGTCTCTGTGTTTTGACATTATTAACAATTTTAGTCTCACATTAACAGTTTTGGTCCCTGTGTTTTTAATTTCTAACAGCAATGGTCCCGAACACTAACTCCATCCAATTTTCCGTTAAGTCTCTATCACATACAGCGTAAAAATGTCATTTCTACCACTTTTTTTAACATGCAACTGAATAAAAATGTTAACCTACATGATAAACTAGATAAAAGAGCGAGAGAAATGACATTTTTACCCCTCAAATGCGGGGCGCGTGTGAGAGACTTAACGGAAAACTGGATGGAGTTAGTGTTCGGGACCATTTCTGTTAGAAATTAAAAACACAGGGACCAAAACTGTTAAGACAGGACTGAAACTGTTAATAGTATCAAAACACATGGACCAAAACTGCAGTTTACTCTATAATTTTTGTAAATCATATTTTCATAATCTAATAATTGAGTATTTCTTTTACATATTAATATTTTAATTATTTCAAATATGATTTTAAGCGGGTCATCATATATTTTATATTTAAAATAATCTAATATGTACAAATAAAAAATTCACCAATTATCATGAATTATATTTAACCCAATATGTTGGAATAAAAAATTTACCAATTATTATGAATTAATTCTTTATGTTTAAATAAAAGGTTTACCAATTATTATAGATCATCTCCTTTATTTTCACATATAATTTTTATAGGAAATATTTATAAATATCTAAACCGATTTAATAGGGGATATTTAACATTAAATTTAACACCCAAATTTAATTAATACTTATAAAACTAAAATCCTGTATAATATACGTATAATAATCTAGTAACGATAACATAAAAGAATAGTCTAAAGCATGTTAAATCAAGCAAATGATACCCTCAAAGCCAAAAACAAAACATAATGATTTACTAACCTAAAGTTAAACTGCCAATAGTTTCTCTCATAGTTAATCACAAAACAATCAGGGATGGAGCTATGAAGAGCCCATGGGTATCCCGGGCTACCCCTCAACTTAGCTACCTCTCAACTTAATTTTTACTAATCTTCTATATAATAAAGGAAAATGAGTTTTGCTTAGTTGGCATTATTTGAGACTTTATCTCATAATAGTAATTTTTTAATTAAAATATGTATACATAACTTATAATAATATATTATAATAAAACGAATTATATTTTGAACCCCTAATATTTAAGAGAAACTATAAAAACTTAAGAATAGCTACATTTTTAACCCTTTTTACTAGGATGTGCATGAGTCGGTTTATATTTAATAAAGTATATAAATGTAACTTAAGAATAAATTAATAATATGCTATAACTAAACACGTTACTATCTTATAACCATCTATAACTTTTTATACGATATTATTATTTTTTTTATATTTACACCATAAACTAAACATTTAATTATCTTTAATTTGAGTATAACATTGATATATTAAAAAAATCAGTTTTTAAAATAAATCATGTGTTTCGGTTTTATAACGGTTTTATCTAAAAATTGATTGGAACCTTCCACGTCCCATGAATATCGTTAAAATCATCTGGTTATTATGTTCCCGCGCAAAGTGCGGACACTAAACTAGTTAATCATAATGAAGATAATAGAGGAAGTTTATTTAATGATTAACTAGAAAAATTAATTAATTAGAGAGAGAAACTAATTAGTTGAAAATTTAAACATTTTATGTTTACAATTTTACCCTTTTTAATTATTATGTATTTATTAACATTGAATAAAAATGAGTGGTCCAGATTACTTCTTTATCTTCTCGCAATATTTAGATTTCTGTAAAAAAACCCTCATATATATATAGGAGGGATTTTCTACAAAGGGCAAAAACTCTAAAAAGGCTAAGAAGCAATCTGGGGCGTTAGATTTATGGTGTTTACGGTCAAGATTAACGCGGTGGCAATATTGTAAATATTATGATGTTTTTAATGACGCGCGATAAAGTTCCGGGGTAGATTAGTCATTGTGCGTTTTCAACATGCATATAAAAAACACCATGCATAAAACTGGCTTTATAAAATAACATCACACAGTTGAAAAAATTAACTAATAAAAACGTCATAACTTACCTGTAATAGAGTAAACACCAAAGTCGATTGAAAACGTCATAACAATGATTAATACGTCAAAAACACGCCATACAATTAATAAACGAAAACGTCAAAAACATTGATCGGACGTTCGTAATTAGTGAACGAAAACGTCAAAAACAAACAAAAACATCATCGCTTCTAGTATTCGCTATAAATGAATGATTATGGATTCAAAATTAAAAACGAAAAACGTAAAAAAAACGCCATAACTGAACATCAGAGTGATAACCAGGATTAATAAACGTCAAAAAAACGCCATAACTGAACATAAGAAACACCATGAGAACATATCTCAATAGTCAATATCACAGCGTCATAAAACGCGTAAAATGACGATAACGCCCCTCCGTGTTTTTTCACACTCATGGACACGTGTTTGTTTGTGAATGTTTCCTACACTTTTTAGAGTTTTGAGTCTTTTTAAAAAATCTCAATCTATATATATATACATATATTAAATATTTTTTAGAAAAAACTAAAAGAAGTACCGGGCCACCAATAGGATAGTTACAGACCATATAACATTATTACTCGTACGGTACTTCTCAACTCACTGCCAATATTTTAAAAAAGTCATTAATGCTCCTTCCCTAGACTCGTATAACATTGTGCGCCTGAAAAAAATACGAACTATATATGTCATCTCACTAAAAGCCAATCCAACTAATCACATGTTATAAAAAAAATCAAAATTTTCATATCTAAGCTTGTCATCGGAAAACTTTACCTACTCAATCCATTAACTGATTTAATAGCATCTCAAAGTTATTTATGCACGGCGGAACCATGAATTTCCAAACAGAGAGTCATAAGTATGGTTTAACAATCATTTTCTTTTATTCAAGATCGTCTCAAATTCTTTTTGTTGACAATCAACGGGTTTGACGAGTTCTTGACACTTGATTTGAGGTTCTTTATCAAAATATCTATAAAGAAGTGATTATGTCGAACAAATTAAAGAACCCAAGCAAGCTTAAACCACCTGTTGTAATGTAGCTAATAGAAATCAAAATCTTTTACAAGATAACACCAATGTTTTCAGAAACGGTTCGAATATTGGATCGGACATCTTACTTTTTCACTGGTCAAAACGATCGGACCGAATTTAGAAATAATTGGTATATATTTGATTATTTGAATAAAAAATAAGGCCTTAATAAATTTCAACCCTTTTAAATTGGGGTAGCAAAAATATAAGGCACACAGTCCTACAACAACGATCAAATGAAACCACATATTGTAATAACATAAAAAAGTAAAAAAGCAATAGCGCATACCAACAATGTTCCTAATTAAAAATTAACCCCATTGTGCTGAATGTTATGTAAATACTAGAATAGGTAGACTCATATGCATTACTAGATGGGTTATTGGATTTAAATAATCCAAACTTTTGTTTATTGGCCAATATTAATCCGAACTTTAAAAATTCCTTGTGGCAGTCCCAACTTGTAAACTATTTTTATATCTGTTGTATTTAGTTTAAACAAACATGGACAATCTTCACATAACCTACCCCTGTTTGCTACCAACAACCGAAAACCACCATCGCCGACCACTACCGTCTCCTACCAACTCCACCGCCACCGGCAACACCGCCATAGTTACCACGGCACCTCAAAGGTTCTTGTTAATCTCTGTAACAAGCATACCAATTTTGGACTTGATTTAGGGGTAGGATTTCATTGAGCAATCACCACCATTTGTGGTGAACTCTATCATCGTCACCGGTCACCATCTTATGTCATCTCCTTCGTCGTCGCCAGCAAACCATAGATCGAAGCTGAAGAGGCAGAGGGATTTTCAGGAAGAAGATGATAATGGTAGTGCTCGTCGGATGGTGGTGAAGATGAAGTCGGGCTTCTGGTTAATCAATTGCGGAGGTGGTCGGAGATTGGATGTGGAGACAGAGGCGGAGGCAGCCGTGGGTCGGAGATGGAGAACTGCCATGGTGGAGGTGGAGGTGGAGAGGGAGGGATTGAGATGGTGATGGTGATCGGAAGATGGATGAGTTGGATTTTATATATTTGGTATCAAAACTTTTAATAAGCTACAAAAATGACCCCTGTTTAAATTAATATGCAAAAATGGCTTAAATCGTCTGCCACATCAGCAACAAACTAACAAAGTTAGAGAAAGATTGGTAGGGGAAAATAATTTACAAGTTGGGATTGTCACAAGGAATTTTTAAAGTTCGGATTAATATTGGCAAATAAATAAAAGTTTGGATTATTTAAATCCAATAACCCTTACTAGATTAGATACTCGTATATACATATGTTAAATAAAATTATATTAAAACAAAAATGTAAAAAATTGCGTACTTTTCTTATGAAATAACTTGGTGTTAAATTTTTAAACATAAAAATTTGAGGTATTAGAGATAAAAACAAAAACTTGGTTCCATTATAATATAATTAAACTAGATTAGTACCCGTGTATTACACGGGATTTTGATTTTATATGTTTTAATTAAATTTATTTATAACATATCTTTATTAAATCGGTTTGGATATTTACAAATATTTTCCTAACAAAAATAACATATCAAAATAAAGGATATGATTTATTAGAATATGTAGATGTAGATATTTAGAGATAAAAATCAAAATGTTATTTCTTCAAAAAAATTCGAAGTGTATAAACATATAGTTTTTCAAATTCAAATTAAACTTTAAATTTAACAGAACGTAAGAAAATTAAATTTACTATTATGTTGACGATATTGTATGAATTCGTCGTTTTAAATGTACTATTATGATAGCGAAATTGTATGAATTTTTCGTTATTTCATTTTCAATTCTACAAAATATAAAATCGCTTAAAATGATTTAAAATAAATAATAAAAACCTTAGATAAAATTTAAAATCAAAATTTATGATATTAAAGGAAATGAATTTTAATAAAAAATTATGTTAAATTGATTCAATTAATAACCAAGATTTTTAAGAGATGATTCAAATGTAGAATGACACATAAGATAAAGTGATGTAACAATGATTTGCCAAGTTTAAGAGAAAGGCATGTGACAAAAATATACTTTTTTATTAGTATAAGGAGATTAGATTTATAGGTTTGGGCCTTTTGTAGTTACTCAAGCTACATATGCCTTAAGCCAGCCTTGCAACTAAATATATAATTATATATCACTCAAAACACAAAACGTTTAGGGTTTAAGCTTATATATATAATTAATGATGTTCACATACAAAGGATTTTAATAAATGTGGCATATAGTTAAATTAATAGATGAGGTATTTTAGTCATATTCTATTATTTTATTTTTTCTCTCCACATGCAAGACACATGTCAATTCTTCACTTTTATTTAAATGTTTATAACTTTTACATAAGACATTTTTTTAAACAAATTACACCATAAAATCAAGCATTTTTTTTCTCTCTTTAAAACGTGTATAATGTTGAAATATAAAAAACAAAATTTTTTCAAATTTTTTCAGCTTATTGTGTCTTCTGTCAGGTCATTGTGTCTTTCGTCAGGTCATTATGTCTTACGTTGGGTTGTTGTGTCATCCATCGGGTCATTGTGTAATCTTATTTGACGATGATTACACAATAACCTAATAAAAATTACATAATTACACAAAAAATGTTTCGGATACCTTGCTGCACGTCATCCTCCTTAAAAAATAAATAAACGAAACATTATAAAAATTTTAAAATTACAATTTTCTCATTGTGTCTTTTGTAAAAAATATAAAAATTGGTAATTTTTTTTTATTTTGTGCTCGTTTATTTTTTTTTAAAGAGGATTATATGGAGAACAAAGTCTCCAAACCACTTTTTTGATGTATGTGTGTGTGTCATTTATGGATGCTAACATTCTTACGATCGATGGAATTGGAATATGATTTATACGCAGATGGCAAGCATAATATTTCTTGATATTCCCGTTGGAACTGGTTTTTCTTATGCAAGAACTTCAAATGCCTCTTATTCTAACGAGATCAAACTTTCTGACCATGCCTATGAGTTCATGAGAAAGGTATAATTATTTATTTGGTTGTTGATAAAAAAAACTCATTATCCCACATACATACATACATGCATGCAAATCAAAAAACCTAAATCACTAAAAACTTATCAATAATTTAATTTTTTTTACTTTTTACTTCACTATTTTTTTACCGGGGAACTAAGAAACAATTCGGGCCACACATTTTGCCAAAGGAAAAAAAAACCAATAACCTACCCACTCCCACCCACCCACCCCTACATCACCCAAAAACACTAAACCCTCTACCTAGTTATAGTCTTTCTAATGACTGTTATCCACCAAGTGTCATCAGTAGCATATCCTGAACATTTTCAGCATGGGGACGAGCCGCAAGCTCAATATATATATATATATAAAACATGTAATTTTTTTTTTCACGGGGGCCGATCAAAATATATATATAAATTTAAAGTATCGGGGTAAAAAACAGTACTTCGGGACAACAAACGTGAAGTGCCGGCGTCCCGGTTCGTCCCTATAAGGGTGCGCCCCTGAGTGTCATCTTCCAACACCCACGTTATCTCCTTTTGTCACTCTTGATCCATCACTTCAGTCGTCGTCTCCTCCTTGAACCGTTTTGAAATTTTTTTGTGTGTTTACATTAAATTCTTCATGAACCGATAAACATGTAATTACATTAAATTTCTAAATACAACTTTTGACTAATTACAAAGAACCCCTTAAACTTTCCTAACAAACATTTTACAACTACAAAGTCTACCAAGAACTCATGATTTTACCGCTCTTCTTGATAATTGAGTAACATGTGATGATAGAGATAACATTCACGTGCATTAGAAGTTTTTTTTAGTTTAATTGTAATTTTTTTTGTAGTGGTTTGAAAGTCATCCGGAGTTTATTTCTAATCGATTCTATGTGGGGGGAGATTCATATTCTGGAATGTCAGTTCCAATAATCACGCAACTAATATCAAATGGTAACAACCTTTTGTAATTTTTAGTGTTGGTATTGTGGACGTTTTTAAAAATTATTTTTGTTACATCTATCACTAATATGCATATGTGCAGGAAATGACGTTGGCAATGAACCTTACATTAACCTAAAGGTCTCCATTTCTAAATCTTATCCTTTCAAAATATATTATGATTGCTTATGATTCTATTCTTAAATACGCTTTAGTAACACTTAGATAGTTTGCCTTAAAATACAAAATCGATTCACTAATCAAATATATATTGCAAATTAGGGGTATATTCTTGGTAACCCTTTAACTTTTCCAGAAGAAACCAATTACCAAATTCGTTTTGCTAATGGTATGGGTCTTATTTCAGATGAATTCTATGAGGTATGTATTGTTTTTGTGATATATATTTTCTGAAGCACTGCCTGTATAGCAACTAATATTCTTCATACTCAATGACAACAGACGTTGCTCCACACATGTGGTGGAGAGTATCGATCAGAGTATGTAAGCCCGAACAACTTAGGATGTCTTCGAAATCTTGAGTTTTATGAAGCGGTTTGTTACTTACTTTATATTGGCTCGTTCGTCAATCACTTTGTCTTCTTGCAAACAAAGAAAATAAAACTGATATTTAGTTGAATGATCTTGTACTTGTACTAGTGCATAGATGGGATTGAACCGCCTAATATTTTGGAATCTTATTGTGGTGGTCGTATTTGGCTAATTAAACTACCAACTCATAAGTTGCCTTCCGAGCACCAGCCTCTTTCTTCATCATCGTGTCGTGTAAGTCTATTATACCAGTTTCTTTTCAAACACATGGTATGATTAAGTTAAAAAATAAACAAAGTTGTAAAAGAATTCCAACAGATTTTAAGTATAACTTTTGGATTTTGTAGATTTATGGATATGAGTATGTTTACAATTGGCTTAATGAAGGCATGGTTCAAGAAGCATTGCATATTCGAAAGGTATTCTTATACATGTATATAGTTTTTATAATTACATCATGGTTAACATAGCTAAAATGACACAGGGTACCATAAGAGAATGGATACGGTGTAGTGACATTTCCAATTTTACAAAAGTAGTTACTGATGTCAGACCATATCACTTAAATATGAGCAACAAGGGCTACCGATCTCTAATCTACAGGTTATCTTCATTTCACAACTTGTGTGATCCGTTTGTGATATGGTAAATCTAGTCTATAAAAATAAAAATTAAATAATTACCTAGACTTAACCTAGACACTCGAGCTAAAATTCTAGACGACCTTAAAGTTAACCACACAATAGGCAAGAAGGGTACATGTCAATGTAGTATAACTCCAAGAAGTCCGGATATCGAACCTAAAGGACACTACAAAACACATACACTACAAAATACATACACTACAAAAACTACCAGTTAGTCGGATTATCATTCAGTCTCTCGAATAACACTCATGTACCCTAATGATAGTTAACCTCTTAGTCTAACTAAAACAATACATCAAATAGTGCACAAGGTAGAATATAAGTTCTCAATTATACTTGAATAGCAATGTAACTAAATTATTTAGGGAACTCTCCTATCGGACCATTTACACCTAAAATATAATCACAAGGACAAACTAACTAACCTGCACCTCTCGGTCTCGAGTTAAGTAGAATAATAAGTTCTGATTAACCAATCATACATGTTCCTATGGATTACCATGTCTAGCAAAACCATTAACCAATCACAAACACAAAGTAGGTGACCTAGATATACAACTATCAATGAACGATTTTCAACAAGCATGCTTATAGAACATATAATCAATAATAGTATGATCTTATTACTCAAACACATCAAATTAATCATCAACATGCAGTTTACATGAATGCTAATCCATCAAAACAATTCCATAATTACCAACAATTATTCATCTAACCTAAGTAGTAATAAGAAATTAGCCTCTAATCATCATATAAAACAGTAAAAAACTTCTGGAATGACTAGAAGTTGTATAATCCCGAATGAAAACCCTTAAAGTTATTTTAATATTGAAAAATAGGGTTTTACTCGTAACATTAGTTTTGGGTGCCCTCAACAATATTCAAAATAAGAAGATCATCATCATCCAAGTGGATATTGAATACGAACGGATCGATCTAAACCTGAAAATAACCACAAAGCATACCCTTGTAGACATCAAAGTGAAAAATAAAAGACTCAATAACACTAAAGACTGACCGACCACAAACACTCAAAAAACAATTAAATAAATAAATTGAAAAACATGCAAATAACTATACAAACTCTATACTCAGGACCTCACCCGAGAATCTCAATAATTAACCTAATCAGGAGGCTTCTCCTTAATCCTCCTCGGTATCGCTTCTACCCTAAGCGGTACAACAACTATCATAATGAAAAATACCAAATTAAAGCTGAGAAATCTATTATCGACATCTCGCAGTTCAGTCCACCAACACTTAAACCTGCTAGGTCTAAAAATTACCTCTAACAAATATCCTAGCAATCTCTCTCCCATATATGTCCTCACACTTGGGGGTTTTCATTATCCTAAAATCATACTAATCTCCTATCCCACGTATCTTCTTAAGTGGGGCCTAGTCCTAGGGGTGAATCAACATAATCAACATAGCCCTATACAAATGATAAACACTAATGGAAACATGCTTAGAAAATAGGATCTCTACTGGCATGTCCGGTGGTATATTCCTCGATAACTATTTCATTCTCCAACATCCCCACATGCCACAGTTGGGGTTTCACGTGTTTCTACCTCTAACTCAGTCATCCAATCCTGGGTATTACCAATAATCTTCATACATTATTCTCACTCACCTCGGGTATGAACTCTTCAATCTCAATCTCTCTCACTAATATCCTCATATCCACACTTAAGGATCCCACAACCTCACTCTTGCTCTCATCCTCACGAAAGAAATCCTCCTCAGTGGGATCGATTGCGCAAATCCATGTCACGGAGTTAGGATAAGGTTTAGCCTCCTGTTGAACCAGAGGTGGGACTGCGTTGTCCATTAAAGTCTCTGGTTTGGGTGCATCAAATACCTCAAGCTCATCTGCCCTCGAAGCCTTAATAGTATCAATATGTGCATCCCAATCAACCTGCCACACCTCGATGGAATGTAACGAATTGTGCGATTAGGAATTTTTCTTCTAATAGGAATGACAAGAACAAAAAGTCTCTACAATATTTATCTCCTCATCAACGTACTCGCCTAAGGAATAATCCTTAGGATAACCTATGAAAATATGCTCTCTCATGTGCTCATCCTCAAATGATTCAAATGGTTATTCTATGCATATAGCCTCTATCTCGGAATCATCAAAGCATGATCTTCATGAGCAGTAGGTGGGACTTTTGTGAAATCTTGTAGAACCGTATCATCCGGTACTATATCCTGCTTTGCGATTAGATAAAAAAACTCTCCTAATATGTTCTCATACCCTACGAATAATCCTTCCAATCATGAACGAGACAATTTGACTCCTTTTGTTTGATCAACACTCTAGTGACACTTTGGTAGGCTGTGATGTCCCCACATTGGGTCAAACATCAACAATGCATTCCTTACTGGATGTATGGGACGTAAGATATGATTTTTGCGATAACCCTGCCAATGGGGTCCACTAGGTATCCTTGTTAACGATTCTACGTACTAATCACCATGTTGTGTGTACATCATCTCTCAAAGTAGACTAGGATAACGACATAAAATAAAAATAGATAAGCTAAACTAAATTAACTAATTAATTAAACTAAATATTGTAAAACCTAATGACTAATAAAAAAACTAATCATAGCTAGTTTCATTATTGCTAAGTATCTCCGGCAATGACGCCAAAAAACTTAATGTGTTAAATCTAGTCTACTAAAAAAACTAAAATAATTGCATAGACTCGACCTAGACAGTCAAGTTAAAAATCCACACGACCTAAAACTTAGCCAAACAAGATGCAAGTGAAACTTGTCAATGTAGTATAGCTCTAAAAAGTCCAGATATCGAACCTAAAGGACACTACGAATTACAAAAACTAACTATGAAAAGGAGTTTAATTGGATTAGGAGTTTTTTCTAAATATCCTAGCAAAACTAAAATTGACTTTTAATTAAATAAATTAATTAAACCATTTAAATAAGCGAATATCTAAGACAAAGACAGGGATGAGAAAGATACTATCTAGGTTGAGAATCTTAATTGCGGTAATTGAACTTCTAACAGTTATGGAACTTTGATGGAACCGAGATCTAAGAATACAAAACCTATAAAAAACCTAATGGATCCCAGATCATTCTCCAGGTGTGACCACTAAGAAACGTAAAAGACGTGTGAAAACCGCCAGTTAGTTGGATTACCATTCAATCTCTCGAACAACACTCAAGTACCCTAATGATAGTTAACCTCTTAGTCTAACTAACACAATAGATCAAATAGTTCATGGGTAGTATGTAAGTTCTCAATTAGACTTGAATAGTAATGTAACTAAATTGTTTAGGGAACTCTCCTCTCGGACCATTTACACCTAAAATCTAATCACAAGGACAACCCAATTAACCCTCACCACTTGGTCTCGAGTTAAGTAGAAGAATAAGTTCTAATTAATCAATCATACATGCTCTTATGGATTACTACGTCTAGCACAACCATTAACCAATCACAAAGTAGGTGACCTAGATATGCAACTATTAATGAATGATTTTCAACAAGCATGCATATGAAACATATAATTAATTATAATATGATCTTAATACTTAAACTCATCTAATTAATCAATAACATGCAGTTTACATGAATGCTCATATGTCAAAACAATTCCCTAACCATTATTCATTCAGTTACCAACGATTACTCATCTAGCCTAGGTAGTAATAAGAATTTAGCCTATAATTATCATATGAATCAGAAAACAACTTCAAGAAATTAGGTTCATCATGGTTAAAACAATAGAAATCAAATCAAAGTGATGATACATAAACCGAAACAAGATGTTGTGTACCAACATATGAATCCTCAATCTAAAGCTTGAATCCCACTTCTCTTGAATCTTTGAAAATCACCTAGGAATTGCTCTGGAACACCTGGAAATCGAATAATCCCAAATGAAAACCCTTAAAGTTGTTTTTATATTGAAAATTAGGGTTTTACTCGTAACATTGGTTCTTCACGCGCCGCTCAAAACATAAACAACATCTGCGTGACATGCGAAAAACAAAATAGTCGATTTCCTGAAAACTGATTTTTCGCATGTCACTCAAAACCTCATCAAGTTTTGCAGGTGTCTCTAAAAACCCAAAAATTTAGATTTTCAACTTTCTAGGTTTTTTTTTCTTTTTGTTACATGTGCTCGTTTTTGTCTTGTTTCTTTTGTTTTAAGCTCCTATTGCACACGAACACCTATAAAACCAACAAACTCTAAATAATAACTAAAAACAAGTAAAAAACAAATAAATAACTATAAAAAAAACTAACTAAAATGTAGATGTGTTTTGAAACATATCAGTTTATGAAATAATTATGGTATAAACAATTTGAGTTGTGCTCAAGTTGGCAAAAACTCGAGTTTGGCTTGGGTTAGTTTAAAAAAAAACAAAAACCCTACCTTGTTATGCATATATAATATAATATATTTTGTTATTACATATCACGTATCTACCTATTCTAATAATTGAGTAACTCATCCACATGTCAACATTCTAACTACTCCACATAGGATTTTGCTTAGGTGTCATCCTCTAATTTAATTTGATGGATGATTTAAAGGCGGGTCATGGTATGCTCCATATTCAAAATAACCCGATATGTACAAATAAAATATTAACAAATTATCATCAATTATCTCCTAATATGATATGTTCAAATAAAAATTTACCGATTATAATAATCTATCTCCTAACCCAATATGTTCAAGTTAAAAATTTACCAATTATTAAAATTATCTCCTAACCCAATATGTTCAAATTAAAAATTTAACACTTATCATGAATTATCTTCTAACCCGATATATTCAAATAAAAAAATTTACCAATTATTACAGATAATTTCAATTATTTTAGCATATGATTTTTGGATTGGAAAATATTTGTCAATATCCAAATCAATTTAATAGGGGATATGTTAAAAACAAATTTAATACCTAAATTTAGATAAAACATATAAAACCGAAATCCCGTGTACTACACGGGTACTAATCTAGTATAAATATATTGTAATTATATATATGATTATAGTTATATAAGTAATATACTCATTTACAAGCTCGAGCTTGATTATGCTAATCCCATCTTGAGCTTGTAACAACTTTATCTCAAGTAGATCATAGCGACCCTACTTGTTTACACCCCTAGAGAGAATACATAATGAACGTCACTAACGGACTTTTGCAATTATATGCAGCGGTGATCATGATATGATGATTCCTCACCAGTCAACTCAAGCATGGATTACACAACTAAACTATAGTGTCACTGAGCAATGGCGGTCGTGGAAGCTTAATGGTCAAATTGCTGGGTAATTTATACAAATATATTGTGCACAAGATTGTTTAAGGAGATGGACTTATGTTGAGTTATATGTTTATACTGGCAGGTACACAGAGAGTTATTCAAATATGATGACATTTGCAACCGTCAAGGCATGAAATTCAGATATTCTTATTTTAATTGTCAATAAAGATAGTTAAATAAAATAGTTTCTTTATGTTACAGGGTGGTGGACATACGGCCCCAGAGTACAAACCTGAAGAATGCTTTGCCATGTTCAAAAGGTGGATATTTGACCAACCACTGTAACCATCATTGCATCTGGATCTGGTCGTTTCAAAGTGTTTTATTTAGTACGATGTGGTCGTAGACTTATTTTATTTTTAATGGATCAAGATTATTTATGGTGATACTTTGAATAAGTTATATTAGACATGCTTCACATAAGCTCTCTAACCTCGTATGAATCAACAAGAAAATACATAAATACTAAAATTATGGATATCATTTACGCATTGAACTTTGCCTAGAGCTCCTTATGCACCTTTTTATCATCTCCATGATAACTGTAAAAGCCTAAGTTTTAATGTCAGATTAAACCCTAGTAAGAAAAGGAAGCTCAACATAAATATCCCCTAAAATAAAATAGCCTTACAAATATGAAAAAAAAAATCATTTGGCATGAGAGAAGATTGAAAATGAAACACCACTAACTCCAACTTTCTTGCATGCTTGCCTCCTTCAACTTTCTTTTAAACACAACTTGACAAATCAACTTTCTCACTTTCTTGATTTCTGATTTCGATTGACAACTTGTTTTGGTAAGTTCTAGACTTTTACTCGTTTGCATAGAAATCTTGATCGATGCTCTTCTTCCAATCCGTAATCACAGGACCAAGAAGAAGACGCTACCATTTTTCTTAATCGTTGTTTCTTGATTGAACACTTCTGACATGATGTTAATCAACGAATGTCATTACCTTCAACTCTTCCTAAGTTGATCAATTTCACATAAACAAAGTCCTTCTCCTCCTCCCCCACCCTCGATGATCATACGTAACCCCTATCAATGATCATACATAACCGAGTATGTCATTACTTCTTGGCACTGTTATTCGCTTAAATTCCCTCTTCGATTGATTAACGTGGTATCTCTTCTACATTGTTCGATCACCGCCTCCTTTAATTTTCTTCCTTGAATTGATAAAAACTATACCACCTTTCCGTTTATTTCTCTCTTTCTTCCACTCATAACCATTCCATAGAATTTTCTAGTGATTTTGATGGGAAGCATACCCGCTGGCCGCTGCAGTTTAATAAAGTGTTGGTAAGATACCAAATAGGCAGATATCGTCCAAGGACATAGTCTCTCGATAATAAATCTCAATCAGCGCCTAATTTTCTGTTAACAGTTTTGGACCCTGTGTTCTAACAGAAATGGTCCCGAACACTAACTCCATCCAATTTTCTGTTAACTCTCCCTCACATACAGAGTAAAAATGTCATTTCTCTCATTCTTTTTGACATGCGACTGAATAAAAATGTTAACCTATATGATTACCTAGATAAAAGAAGGAGAGAAATGACATTTTTACCCCATATATGCGGGGCGCGTGCGAGAGAAATGACATGATTACCTAGATTAAAGACAACTTTTAACCAATCGTCATTTACCGTCTCGATATTTAAGTTGTCAATAGTCATTTACCAACTTAGGGACATGGCATAACAACAAGCATCATAGTATAGCAACTACCGTCATAACATAGCAAACATGGAATTAGAATGGACGGGTTTACATCACCTATCGATGTTGTCCAGGCATGTTGGTTTTTTAAACCATTAGTGCGAACATTGTAACGGTGAAATTACCAAGAAATAAAACTACTTTAAACTACCATATAAGGTTGCATCAAGCCGCATACAAGATTAACATATTTGTATGATATCTTTTGAAAAATAGAAACAAAATAGAAAACATGGTTTGGTAATAGTACACATATTTCGGCCCAAAACGTAAAAGAAAAAAATAGGAGTGAGTTTACTCACCTTGATTTACGAGCATGAAATAAATAGTAAACCAACTAGATAGAAATCATGGAATGTCCAAATACTAGGATCACCTAAGTAAATAAACAATCCTAACTTAGCAAAACATAATATAGAAAACAGAATCGGAAATTAGGAGCTTATAGGAAATTTATAATTCCAGGGTTTCAAATTGGGATTTGAGGGTTTTTCGGTAAACGTTCAGAAATATATTAATTGATTTAGAAATAACGTCGAAAAGTAATAGTAATTATAATAACAATAATTTTTACATAATAATCATAGTAATAGTATTGTCTTGCAAACGACAAGTAACTCAAATACTATAATTTTTTTAACAATTAGTTATTTGACGTCTAGAATATATTATATAAACTAAAATATTTAACAACATTTTTTAAAGTATTTAAATGTCTTATACGAAAGTCTATATTTACTATTATTTTTAAAACAAATCGATAAGTAGAAGCTTTTAAAATGCAATTCCACTTCTAGATTTTTTCTAGAGGATGAGATGAATAAAAGCCCCAATGTAATTGTAAATAATATCAACGATTTGGTGTTCATTCGAAAGTCGTAGGTTTCAAACAAAAGAAGAATCAAACACCCAGTTCTTGATGTTTTTGATTGAAATTGGTTATCTAGAGAGTGGAATCGATATCATAGGAGTGTTTTACAATAATTGAATTGTTATGATTCGACTTAGAAATGACTGAACACGTTAGAGTTTAAATTGAGAATAATTGTGTTTAAATGGTGATTAATTAGTTGTTTAAGATTCAATTGAATGGTGTTGACAGATTCTAATCGTCGAGAGGAACGATTTAATTGATTTGCCTTTGATCAAAACACACGATTGAATGATTTAGTTAATTGGGTTTTTGTATTGCAACCGAAATTTATAGAATTGGATTAAGCTCTTTCATTTGAGTGTTAGAAACAAATTAAAGATGTTCACGAGGCTAGTCGAGCACAAGGATGATCTTACTGGGTTTTAATTTGGATAATAACGGCTAAAATGGGTTTTAGGACGTCATCAAAATCTTATCGGATTCCGGTCAAGTCGCCGGAAAATGGGATGCCAGAAGTACGGGTTTTCAAGGGATGGTGGGCTGGTTTGATTTAATTTCCATATATTATAAATTGGTCCTTGTAGTTTGGTGGTTAATAATTTGAGTTAAAGACTATTAATGTATGTTTTAAAGTTTACGTTTTTAACCCAAAGTTAATTTTAATTTTAATTTAACCAACTAACTTAACCACGTTACTTGTGACTTTTACAAGATTGACGTTTTTATACCATTTCAATGTTTTTGATGTCGAATGGTTATATTTGGACTTAGAAGTAATTAACTTTACTAATATTTATGAAATCTCTTTTTATGGAATACAAGTTATATATATATATATATATATTTATATATATATATGTATATATATATATATATCTATGTATATATATACACACACACACACACACACTAGCAGGAAACCCGCGTTGCGGCGTCAACAATTTACAATGCGATTCGTAGTTATGTTAGTTTATCAATTTTGTCGTGATACATGAACACACGTATACATCTAATCAACTTGCAATAGTCTAATTTTCATCTAATAATATAAAAAGTTTAACGCACATTAAAGTTTAACGCGCATATTGTAACGCCCGCCAGTGGCGAAGCCAGCAATTTTATATAAGGGGGGGCGGACTTACGAGACCTATAAATTTTTCTCCTAACGTTATATTTCGGGTTATATATTCAGGTCGGCGATTCCGTCCGGGTCGGGTCAAAAAGTAAACATTTTTTACACAAAAATAAAACTAGGTAGCTTAACAAAAAAAACTTAAAATATTCATAATAATGCAAAAAAAATGCAAGTACAGAGTACCTAAAAGAAGAATTACAACTCAATCAGAAAACTGAATATCTACAATTGAAAGAAATTAAACCCTAATTGAACTAAAAACCTACTTGGTGTTGGAGGCAAGGTTGGATACAATTAGGTGGTGGTGGACAAAGTGAATGTGCGGTGGTCTTATGGAAGGCAACAAATTCGGAATGAGCAGAAGTAAACACCAGATTGAATTTTTTAGTGGGATTGTGGGAAGCGTTGACCGGTTAAATTGAAAAATAAACTTAAGTGTGGTCTTTTACATTATGAGTTTAGTCTTGTTGTTTATTATATGGAATAATTAAACAAAAAAAGTCCATTAAATTTAAGTTGGAAATTTTAACAATCAAGGGGGCCAAACTTAGTATATATAATATTATCAAGGGGGCCAAATCTTATATATATAACAAAAATTAACTACCGACCAAAAAATTAACGCTTACGACGGAAAAAAATGGGAGGGCCTTGACCCCCTTTTGTCTCAATATCCCTTCGCCAATGACGCCCGCCTTTCGGCAAGCATCACAATTGGCATACATAAGCATAAAACAATCATACATTTAACAAAACTTCATTACAGCGGAATTAATTATTAGAAACATCATTACATAATTTAACATTTGTCTTAATTAGCTCAAAACATCTTAAAACATTTTGAAATATGCGTTTAATCTTAAAACTTCTTTTTCCTTCAATGTCAGTCTTCAACAAAGCCTCTAGCCCTAGCCCATGCCAAGCAGCTCTCATATTCTTCTAACCTACACATTAATCTAATATGCATACAAAAGTCAGCCACGCTGAGTGAGTTCTAGTTTTAAAAGTAAAGTCATTCAGTACGCTTCATATCTTCATTGTATTACACGTATGTAATATCATTATCGAATACGTAACTACAACTCTTTCAGAGTTTACCGATATAACGGTTCTTCACTGGTATTAAATTCCCCAGTCGGATCATAACTCTTCGACTCCCATGGAGTCTACCGGCATTTATATAATATCTTCACTGGTATTATAACCCCCAGCCGGATCTTAGCTCTTCGACTCTTACGGAGTCTACCGATATTTCGGTTCTTCGCTGGTTTTGTAAATCCCTAGCCGGATTGTAGTCTCTATTTCTATAATTTCTATACATACTTTTCATTTAGTCAACACGCATTCATTCACGTACTCTTTGTTTTGTCATCACGTATTCAATCGTATAGTCTTTGTTTAGTCAACACATAGTCAATCATATAGTCTTTGTTTAGTCAACACATAGTCAAACATATAGTCTTTGTTTAGTCAACGCGTAGGGTGATCATATAAGTGCATGTTAGCCTCAAAAGTGTTTAAAATGGAATGAAAATGAGGTCTAGAACTCACCTGATTCTTAGGTGATCTTGCTTGTTTGGACAAGGTTATGGTAGTGGTAATGGTGCACGATCTGCATTTAAGTTATTATGGAAAATAGTCATTTTTTAATTAGTGTCGCAGCTAGTGTCGCAGCTAGTGTCGCAGCTTGTGTCTCATGCAGTTTCGCATGGCTCATGCCCAACTTTCGTTGGGACTTATGCACACTCAGACACACAACTTCAGATTTCAGACACATGAGACACTACAGTGTCGCATAGGTGACACTATAGTGTCGCAAGATGAACAGCATTTCGCAAAACGGGGTTTCAGCTCGGTTTTTGCCCAAAATCTTCATTTTTCGCCCAAAATCCAACCTTTTTACGTCCAAAACCTTGTTTTATCATTTATATGACCAAATCTAAGCTTTTTCCATGATTTTAAACATAAAAATGCAACCTTTATTGATTTTTTTGAAACCTTTGAAAACCTTAAAAACTCCATTAATGGCCAGATTCGTTTTGTGTTATGAAAACGTGTTTTAGAGAATGATTTTACCTTGATTACCTGTTGTTTAACACCCTCTAACTTCAGATCTACACTTTGTTTTACAAAATTCTTGATTTTTCTCTTTCTTGCCTTAGTTTTCTTCAAAAGAGATTAGGGTTTGTGTATGTTGTTGTGAAGATGGTGAAGTGAGGATGGTGGCTGGAATGTTGTTTAAATAGTAGGGTTTGCATGTTTGGGGTAGGGTTTTAGGTGGGCTTTGGGCCTTAACTAGGTAATTAGGCTATTTTAGGAAAGCCTCTTAACTAATCCACTTACCATTTTAGGCCTTATTCATTCTTTTACCCTTAATGACCCATAATTACATCATAATCTCTTCGTTAATCCTTCCCTTTTCTAATTACCGAGTAATTAGTCATTACGTTTTACATTCTCGTATATTTATAATCATTTTCATGCTCCATCGTATATATATCGTAATCAGCATATTTATCATAAACATAACATATATCGTAAACGTCATACATCATTTTAATCATAATCATTTAAATGCACATTCATATAAGCATAAGCACGTAAAGAAGTCCTATCATAATAATCGGGGTGTTACACATATATCATGTTTTGGTTATACTGATTATTCTCGTCGAAAATGTTTAACCAAAGAATATATATAAGCTAGATTTTAGTCTCATTGGTTATATTGTACATAGAAGCTTTATGTGGTAGTACATTTACCTTATGCTTCAATAGTTTATATTTTGTTCAACATTAAAAAGATGGGTAAATGACCATTTTACCTATCCAAATTGTATATTAATATAGTATAGATATGAACAAATAAACAAAATATGTATATAATATTTTCAAAAACAGGCCCGGTTTTATAGTTCGATTGAGGACAACGTTTTTATAGTTCGCTTGAGGCATAATGATAGTCGATATACATATAATACTTTACTGGTTTAGGATACTTTACTGACCGGAGCAAAAATATTGTTAAGTTTACAGAGGCTCAAGATAAAACTTCTTCGATGGATGATTTGTTGGACCAAGTTTTAGATGTTTCTGGATAACCGAGCATAAAGTTGAATTTTCATGAACTCTGAAATAACAAAGTTACTAAATGTTAGAAAGTAAATGACAATTTAAATCAAAAGAAGACAATATGCAACAAGGATGTTTACTAAGATTTATAGAGTGACTAAGCTTACACGTGGTCAATTGTCTATTGTCATTAAAAACAGTCAAATAACAAAAACACTTCTCATTTGTGACAAACCAAACAACAACAGTAGCCAGCAAGAAGCAATGTTATTAGTTTTTATGTATTGTAGAGGAGCAAACAATGTTTTTAGTTATTATAACAGCAGAAGCAAGATAAACTACAAACAACAACATCTAACAAAATTTGTCAAATAGCCTAGACATTACAAAAACAATCCAAAAACATCAACACCAAACAAAACATCAAGACGACAGAGTCAGATGTACGAATCTAGAGAAACAACTAACACTAAAACAAAACAGATGCAAACAAAACCAATTAGAAACACCAACAACAAACTATAGCCCAGTTGACAATCGACGATCCAAACCACCCAACTGCAAATCAATCCACATTTGTATAATGATTTCTTGATTTGTTTGAAATCTTGACTGCAAACATGTAAACAACTCCTAAAATATCAAAACTTAGATCCACTTCTTCAAGTCTTGAGCTTTTACAAACTTGGATCCCATCTGCCACCGATTAGCCTTGCCAAAATTATTGCTACCATCAAGCCACTCCCTCATCCATCTCTAATCGTCCACCAGTGAGCCACCATCAGTCATCGACGATCTTTACCACCTCAACTCTCTCCCTCTTTTACCAATTTCCCTCTCTGTTTGAAAGTGTCCAGGCAATGAAAAAAGACTGCTTTCAATTGGTAGTTAAATAGTGAAACTTACAAACATACCCATCAATTGCATTGGTTTTTCAATATATAATGTTAATATTAAAGAAACAAATATATAACTACACTTCCAGCATAAAACAGACATAACAATCTACAACTCGAACACTACCAATGCTGCATACACAACATTTACAACTTCAAAATCAAGAAAACAAACAAATAATTTTCATCATCTTCTATTTCATGTAGGCGTTATAAACTCGCCATCGGACTGTCATGTGCAGCAGCAACAACTGTCATGTCCAGCATCAACAACTGTGTTTTTAAATTTTTTTGAAATCTTTATCATTCCCAGCACATACAAATATTAACCCCCACCATACACATTCATACATTCATACAACACACACATTCATATATACACATTTATACTCGATGAATCAGTTTAAGGACTGAACACTTATAGATATATTATAACTTTTTATTCTAAACGGGTCAAAAACTACATGGGTCAAAAACACACATACATACATCACAACACACGCATACACTTTTTGTTTCAAAAATCACAACACACACTTATATAGTTTTTTAAACATCAAAACACATACATTGATACAAAAATTGCACAAAAACACACAACATGTGCTGCTGTTTATAACAATTGCTGCTGTTAATGTGTGCTGCTACACATTTATATAACACACACATTCATACCCACCATGTGATAAGCAAAGTTTCTCAGTTACTCAATTAACTCTGATAAAAGTAACAATAAAATCAGTCTTCAACACTCATAACATAACAATAAAAACTTCATGTAGCATGCACTAATGTTAGAACCAGTACCAAAAATAATAATAACCCAAAACAGCAAATACTTTGCACACATGTCACTGATTCAAATCAAAGGACTGTAACTTATCATAAAAAGTTTTTACCTTGAGATGAAGTGAGTGACTGCAACACACTGTCTTTCATACACTCCCGACGGTACTCGAGAGTGATGCTTGCAAGCTCATAGTTCTCCACAATTGGTTGTGGTGCACTCTAAAAAGATGTAGGCGATTAGAACATGTAAACAATACAATTTATAAAGTTAATAAAAAATACACTTTTGGTGACTTTCGACCCGTTGTTCGTTTGACCCGTTAAAGATAAAACATAACCTAGGTTGATGTGTTCATACCAATGGATCAAATTACATCCTATACATGAGGAAATAAGACCATTTGTCAAAGAAATTCATAGTTACCTCAAGAATCTACCCAACATACTTCACATTGTTGACATGTTGGTTGACATCCAAATCACTCCACGTTGGCTTAATATTTGTCAACACAAAATTTTAAGAAAAATCAAAATTTTCATTTATAAAGAGGTGGATCAATACATCATTAATAAAAATGAAAATTTACTCACAGTTAAGCCATTTCGAACATGATCAGCAGTGTTTTCATCAAGTTTTGGTAATTTTATGCTGTCATCATCAATAACAGGAGGTGTGTCAACAAAATATTGCTCAATTTCAGTTCGGACTTCATCATGAATTTTTGATAACTCCTTGTAACTTTATTCATCATAACCCAGTTAATGCAATAGACAAAAATACAATAAGATAGCATGTTGGGTATTTATTTGAATGCAACGAGTTCGAAACCAGAAATTAAGAACAATGGAATCAAGAACTAATCTGATCTAAACTGGTTCGGTCCCAAACATGATCGTGAACCAGATACAAACTTGGAGTTCTATAGTTTAATAAATAAGCAAACTACATGTAACACAATGATGTTTTCTTTATTATAGCAACCGACTTTATAATGGGCACACAAATGAAACCAGAATACACATTATTACCAGTTTTAGCAATCAAGCTAGCATTCATTATTGATTGTAGCATAAAATGGCATGTCCAACAAACAAATAGGTCAAATTTTGCTGATTTTCAAATATTATTGATGTGTCATCTTACTTTCAAATTAATATATATGATTTTTGGGACCAAAATTTTCACACCCTTAATTATAGCATATCAACAAGCTGAAACTCAAACAACAATATATATGATTATTTCTGATAAAAAGTTCCAACCTTGAAGCTCGGGTAAGTATCTCGCCAGATTTGCAATCTCGTATCACCCTATCACGACGCATACTGTTTTTCCCAGAAGCAGCTACCCAAGTATCCTTGTACCACATCCCCCTGAAACATTTTTAACCATTTTGAAATATTAAAAATATCAATGAACATGACAACAACTAATGTTCTGATTATTTAAAACGGTTATTCGTAGA
This sequence comes from Tagetes erecta, assembly GCA_030867185.1. Lineage (NCBI taxonomy): Eukaryota > Viridiplantae > Streptophyta > Magnoliopsida > Asterales > Asteraceae > Tagetes > Tagetes erecta. The sequence continues at coordinate 66,700,521 of CM061486.1, forward strand.
ACCAATTTGGATAACGATCTACCAGCACTTGCATCTTTGTGACCACCCAAGTTTTCTTATTTCTAAATCAACATTAATAATCCATTAAAACTCATGATCAAATTCAACCTGTCTACCCTACTGTATTCAGTTCAAGAACACCAAAATCAACTTAATGAATCACAACACCAAATAAAAAAGGCGTTGAGAGGAAATCCGAAACTTCTGAAGCTACCAAAAGATAAGCAAACAATATAGAAAATCAGTTAAAAAAACAAATTCGGAAAGCAGGCAAACAAAATTGAATGGTAACTTACCGAAATCGCAAACCCTAGTGAACGAATTGACCATTCCATCATATGTATCCATCCTTTTCCATCTCGCCATCGTCGAGATATGCTGATGAAACTAAGAGCAAATTAACCCTAAGAGATCTAAGAGGAACAAGGTAAAGACAGGGAGGCATATCAAGAGAAAGAGAGAGCATGAGAGGCGGATGAGAGGCAATTTAGGGTTTGTAACCTGGAAGAAGTAGGCGGGGATCAGAGTGAGCCGGATTTACACCGGATTTAAAACCCTAAAATTGTTACAAATTTTAAGGAAATTGTTAAATTACCTTTATGTCCTTTCAATTCTCTTATTAAGGTGTATAGATGTAGATATATTGGAGATTTATTTATTATAAATAGTAATTAAATAGAATACTTAGATATTAACTCGTATTAATTCGGTCATTTTATTAGATACGAATACAATAAAAGATAGATGATTCGGGTTTGGGCAGATGTCAAGTTTTGCAAGTAGGTTACTAATGCATGCAATACTATATATATAAAATAGGAACACATAAGCTTTAAATTTATAAAACTAAGACTCAATTAAGTAAGTAACACACAATCGGCAGTGGACCGATCGGGTGTAATAGTGTTTGTAAGTCCGAGTGTTGACCCACAGACTCTATATACTATGCTAAATAAACTTACTAAGACTTGACTCAACTAGAAACGACTTTTGAAAGAAAGATTATTTGAAGGGGGTTTTGATTAAATAACTCAATTGCATAAAAGTAAATGAGAAAAATGGATAACGAGACTGAAAACAGTTAATTAAAGATAAACCACCTAGACCCGACTCCCCTATGTTTCATTTAATACTTGAAAAGACATATTTTGACTATGGAACTAGTAATTTAAGATATTCACTCAAAGACACCAAAAATAAGATCCTCGACCCTTTTCGAGGAAGACACCTACGGGTTTCTAAAAAGTTATTTCAAACGCCAGTTATCTTAACTAAACGCCCTCACAGTTGTTTAACCTCATTTCGATTAAGTGATCTGAATGGATTCTAACCTCACAGTTTCAAATTCAAAATCAGTTTAAAACATTCATTTAACTGAATAAACACGTTTGATAAATAATGCCTAGCTAGACTTCTCATGAATATCTAAACTTAGTAATTCATTCAAATGAGATTTACTGATTGATCTGATCCCTTCACATTTACTTAGAAAAGCTAGCACATTTTCATTAGACCGACCCACATTATTATTTCTATGGTTTTACTGCAGTTTAACCATAAAACGTTCATAGCAAAAAGTCAGTGAATTAAACCAAATCCTATTCTATGACAGACAATCATCAAGGATATAGTGAAACGATAAATAAGTACAACCCAATTCCAATACACATATCACATCAAATGAATAAGAATCAAATGTTTACTTAATCATAAATCCATAATCAAAACAAACCAATTCAAATAATTAAAACATCAACTTAGGTTCATCATAAGCCTAGGCAGTCTAACGAGCCTAGCCAAGAATCATAACTACAAAAATAATAAAAAATCAAGTTCATAATTCATGATAAAGACAAGTAAAAACAACTGAATAAAAAACCCTATTAGACTAGTAGTCGAGGCTTGATCCCATGCTCTTCCTTGATCTCGTTTGCTCAACTTCTACCTTCAAAATACCTTGATTCAGCCTAAATTCGTCTCCCAAAGTTTTGTAGAGGCTAGGGCAAATAGAAGACATGAATATATAGTGCATGTGCCAAAAACTCGTCGAAACTCTCTGGAAAACCCACTTCGCCGTGTCGCGCGACGAGGATTTGAGTCATGGACGCGCTACAGTGCGTGAAAACAACTAAATAAGCCCCCCATGAGCACGTCACGCCGTCCGAGATGGGTAGCCATGCTGGTCGCGTGGCACGACCAACCTCTGGCTCTTTGGTTTCGTTTCCAGCTCGATCATTAACTCGTTTTGTGTCTCGTTTTCAATCCTTTTGACTTAGTTTTTTTTCATTTTTTCACCATCATTTAGCTCCAAGACCTATGAAACACCAAATGAATTAAAAATAATAAAACTAAAATGAAAACTAATAAAAATAAACTAAAATGTGTAAAAACTCAACACATGAATTCATATAGTTTACACTATATCAAATAACCCTACACTTACTCTTTTTCGTCCCTGAAAAAGCATGCACATGGAATCACAATTAACTAAGGCTTTCAATCTTTTATTAAGATAAACAAATGAAATGCAAAATCACCTACAAGCAATGAATCAGGTAAACAATGGTATGTGTAATTAAACACCCTAACACTAGCCACTAAAGTTTCCCCCGTGATTGATTTAGTTAAATGGAATCAATCATATACGGGGTCTCACACCTAGGACTCATAAGTCTGCCAGATTAATTGATTGCTTGATGAGGCACAGGTTAAACCATAAAGATTTTCCTACCAGTATAACCTAAATAACTTAACTTAGTGAAAGACTAGTGCCATTTTATGGTGAATAGTTTATGGATGATACTTACGGGTATATAATCTTTTATTCTTTTTTTCATAAAACAAGATCACCTCATACAAGGGTGTCGGCTCCAAGTCGCTATCCTAGAGGTAGAGCACATGAGGTCTTGGATCATCTGTTTTAGTTTTTTTTTTCAATTTTTTTTCATTTGCCTTCTTTGAGCTCCTTTTTTCAAGTTGCTACTTTGAGCACTTTTCAGTCTATACCCTGTGGACATTATTTTCTGAGCGACACTTCTCTCACAAGAAGTGTGCTACTAGATCCTATTATGGCACTCACCCTTAACTAATTTAAGTTCTAAAGCCTAAACTGGTGCCTAATATTCTTTAGTTAAGGCCTTCATATTTCTCCTAAGATGATGACCAATAAGATTCATGAAAATTAAGGTTTAATTAGTACACTTAGGGAATCCATATTAGCCAATTGGCTTACCAGATGTTTACCTTTTGATTCATTCTTATTAAAAAACCAAATTATTAAATTTTTTTTATTAAAAAGCCAAAGTTAATTTACTATCATTTTCAATTTAAAAATGGACAACTTAAACAAAGACATTTTTTTTTCAAATTTTTCAAATTTTTTTTGGATTTTTAAGACACTATAGGACTTAAACTAACTATGTAAACTAGAAATAAAAGACTCAAACGACTGTTTCCCATCTCCACACTTAAACTCTACATTGCCCTCAGATAGTTTACACTATATCAGTTACTAACTTTAAAAACTAGATTCGATATTAAAAACACACCTTGGTAGCCATGCCAGACATGGCAAGGTAAACAACAGAGATCATACTTTCATTAATATAAGAATACATTATTAGAAGATTTGATAGTTGTTAAATTGTTTCAAGCTACTTGGAATGTCTAACATACTACCTACTAAGCTAAAAATACAGAAAACAACATTGAAAAACATGGGTGGAGGCTCAAGAGGTGATCCCTTTGAAAATCAGTAAATGTTGATATTTATAGGCAAATTGGAGGATCAGACATAGGCACGTGGGTGTGCCTTGCCCAATTGTTTGCTCATTATCTTGTGTCTTGTAATTTTCTAACAACTCTATCATACACGGGTGGGTGTGTTGGGTTTCAATGGTATCTTTATATTTTAATTATATCAAAATGGGTTTGACAATAGTAATAATTAAACCGGTAATTATTAAAGCAACGGAAAGTGATTAAAACCTATACTAAAAGTGAAACCGACAGGATCCGGTTACAGACATGCAAATACGGTCAATAATAATTTAATCTACCGATAAGATAATATTATACCTTTGGTTAATAAATAACCGTTTGAGACACCGGGGGTTCACCGAACGAATGCTAGAAACGAACACGAACGGTTCATGTCACCAGAATCAAAGTAAGTGGAATAACTTCTTGTTCCAATCTTTGTTCATAAAAGTATGCTGCACTTTTGCAATAATTACGGCCGTTGAAAGAAACCCAAAAGGGTTTTGTTTTGTTTCTATTGTATGTGGTGTTATGTCTCACAAAAATGTGAACCACTAGTGAGCGACGACAATTATTAAAAGGGTGAAGGGTTTTCAACCCTAATGATCCCTTTTAATACAAAGTAATTTAATTGGCGAGCCCGAAGCCCGATTAGATTAATTTGAGCCCAACACAATAATAAACTCATTAATCATTTTATTAATTTAAATGAATAATATAACTTATAAACAATATAAATTATAAACCGTCTTTCGTTCGTGATTACCAATTAAACGAGTTAAGTGGATTTTATGTTCGTTGCCCTTGGTGTAACTCTTACGGGTCAAAACTCGGTTAGCCACGTTAATTTATCGGGTCCGGACATATTAAATCCAACAGTCTTCCACTTGGTCGGACCACGATAAAATCTCAACGCAAACAGTCAGCGGCGCTCTAGCTACACATGACTGCCCCTAACAAGTTATGATACTTTAAAGTCATTAACCAAGCAAGATGTTAATAGTAACAACTTACTATGACAAGAAATAGACTTATGGTCATCGTCGTCATTTATCCTTTCTGTAAAAGACATCAATTGAAACAATGAGACATGGATTAAGATTTTCTCATATGGGTTCAATCATTATAGTTCTCGATCGAGATTCAAAATGGTCCATTCAAACACAGTCTGTTTGGGTAAGGCCTTACACTTCTCCAATTTGAATCAACGAGGGTGCCAAGATGTCTAACTGTTACATAGCATGTAAGAGTACAGAATCCCTTATTGACTACATACAGCTCCCACTAAACTTCAGAATTATTCCTAATTAAAGCCTTTATGACTGGCAGTTACACGACAACGGTTGACATTAATTAAAGTATATTTCTTTGGTAAATAGGAGTTCTAGTATATATCTCAGGTCAGAGGATACCAAATGAGTATACCAATATATCAAAAACATCTTATAATTTCAATCCATGAAGATGATTTGAAACGAGTTACTTCCAACATCATTCACAATGAGGCCTATGAATTTGGATGTCAACTACTTGAGCCCAAAGTCAGAATAGTCTTAATTCAGAATCATTCCCATGAGTCTGATCGACTACGGATAGTTTAGAATACAATATTCATGGATTAAACGTATTAAAATCGAACGCATTTATAAACTTTAGAATTCAAAATAAAAATTCAAAAGAATTTGGAAACTATTAAAATGTTTGTACATCCAAATACTAAATCAAAACTCAAAGTTAGCTACTCTAAGCCCGATGGCATTCCTATGCTCATCATGTTTGTCCTGTGTCATGGGCTTAGTAAACGGCTCTGCTAAGTTTTGATCTGTGTTCACTTTGCTTATCATGATGTCTCCACGTTCCATAATTTCCCGTATCAAGTGGAACTTCCTATGAATGTGCCTTGCCTTTTGATGACATCTGGGCTCTTTGGCTTGGGCAATAGCACCAGTATTATCACAAAATATCTCGATTGGTTTTCGTATACTTAAGAATGTTCTTGACCGCAGTCCAATGGGCCATGCCAGGACTTTGCTGGTAACGACTAGTCATGCTTAAGGCACACGAGACGTCAGGTCTTGTACATAACATTGCATACATGATAGAACCAATCGCCAAAGTGTATGGAACTGCTTCCATTCGCTTAATTTCAATGTCCGTAGAAGGAGATTGCGATTTGTTCAACACAGTTCCTTTAGTCATAGGAACCCCTCTTTTCTTGGAGTTTTCCATCTTAAAACGTGTCATCATTTTGTCAATGTATGTGCTTTGATTTAGCCATAGAAGCCACTTAGATCTATTTCTGTAGATCCTGGTTCCTAGAACGTAAGCTGCTTCTCCAAGATCTTTCATCGCAAAGCAAGATCCCAATCATTGTTTAACTTCATTAAGCATAGGGATGTTGTTTCCAATGATCAGTATATCATCTACATACAAGATGAGGAATGATATAGAGCTCCCACTAGCTTTTCTGTAAACACAAGGCTCATCTTCATTTTTTACAAAACCAAACTCTTTGATTTTTTGGTCAAAATGAAGATTCCAGCTACGAGATGCCTGTTTAAGTCCATAAATGGACTTATTCAGTTTGCACACCGTTTTAGGATATTTTGGATCGAGAAAAACCTTCCAGCTGAACCATATAGACATATTCAGAAAGATGTCCATTAAGGAAAGCAGTTTTGACATCCATTTGCCATATCTCGTAGTCATAGTACGCAACGATGGCAAGTAATATCCTGATCGACTTGATCATAGCAACGGGCGAAAAGGTTTCTTCATAATCAATACCCTCAATTTGAGTGTAGCCTTTCGCAACTAGCCGTGCTTTATAAGTGTGCACCTTTCCATGCATGTCGGGTTTTCTTTTGAAAAGTCGTTTGCTTCCTATTGCCTGAGAGTCGGGAGGTAACTCAACCAAGTCCCAGACTTGATTGTCACGCATAGATTGTGTCACACCCCGGTTGCAGAAACACTGGGCACGGCGATCGTATCTCACAACCCTTGCATTTAAGAGAATACTAAAATGAATTTCATTGAAAAGAGTCATGACATATGTTCGACATGGATATGTCTTACGAGTCCGATCTATAGTGTCAAAGACTAATAATAAAACAAAGCACGAAAATCCAAACTACCGAACAACCAATAATGACAAACAAGTCTGCCAAATAAGTAAATATAAATCTAATGCAAATAAAATCTCAAATAAGGTCCATGTTCTTCACTAATGCATCCAACCCAGAGAATCCAACTTACTCAATTATTGCCACCTGAGAAATCATGCTAAAACAGTCAACTATAAAGTTGGTGAGATTCACAGGTTTAGACTCAATAATAAAGTGTATTTGTGTGTAGCAAAATATGTAGTGAGCAAGTAAAGTTTAAAAATGAAGTAATTAACAGGAGTCCACAACTAAACCTACCGATAAGAATCATTTGCCCCAACGAATACCTGTCTCAAGGCATTCTAAGTTTATCAATGACTTTGAATATTTTCACCCAGTTAGTCGCATCGTGGCTGTGGTTGGCGCGACCAACCCTGGATGGGGGTGTCAACCCGAATAGTAGTATCCAAACATATCCACCTGCTTAAAACCTAAGTTAACTAGTTGTGTAGTTTAAAATGGGGACTTAAGAGTATGAGACAAGTATAGTTTAAAACTCAAGAAAATAACAAGTCTACTACAAGCATCACAAGCATGAACACGTATAAGTTTAAAGAATAAATAACGTGTAAGTTTACGTGTAAGCATGTTTCTCACCCTAAATATTAAAAAGTAAATAGGGGTTGTGAACTCACCTTAGATAGCCAGCTAGAACACGTATGCACATAAGTGTTGGACACTTCACACAAGCACATAATGCACAAACAATCAGTCACCAACAAATTCCCTATTGTACACATAACAGGTAATCTATGATAGGTTCAATTGGATCGATATTGCTGCAAATCAGAATGATCTAAGTACAAACACACAATTCAATCAACAACACAATCCATTACTAAATAATTCTCTTGTATTGATGATCAAAGCAAAATAGTTGCAGTACAATGTGCAGGAGAATACAATCACACACACAATTCTCTCTCTAGCGTGTAAAACTATGATCTAGACTCTCTCTCTAACATTCTCTAGCAATATGCTTTATGCATCAACACTTTAGGGAAAATACAAAATTAACCCTAAGCTATACAAACTTGTATAAACAAAGTACAAAGTAAATCTTCTATCAGAAACGAGCCCTAACAGTACTCCCCCTAAGATTTAACTTTGGACTTTAATAAAAAATTCTTCAGCTTTCAATTCTTTGTCTTTGCCTTCAATCTTTCAAAAATCTTCAGGTTCATCTTTGACTTTCAGCAACGGTTTTTCGGTATGTTCTTCTTGTTCTTTCATAGCTTCTTCAATGCATGATTTGAACTTCTCAGCAATCACACCTTGTCTCGGTTTTGATTCATTTGTGATAATGTCACAAGCCATCATTTGTTTCAGAGTGTCCAAAGTGATACCTGCAAAATCAATGTTAGCGTAAAATTCGTACGGCCTTTTCTTTCCTTTGGCCTGTACTTCCAAGGTACCCTTTGAAGTAACTCTCATATACTCAATCTCTGGTATGTCAATCTTCACAAGGTCAGCATTGAGTAATGCTTTCCTTAATCGGATCTTCTCAGTTGCAGCACCGATCACTTCAACCATTATCTCGAACAATCGTCTATCAGCTTCAGCAACTGGATCTTTCATCTTTTCCATCTTGTGATTGCGCAAATGATCAATATAAGATGGGTGTAGCAGCTTGAGCTCAAATGTACTAAACAAAGTGATCATGTATTGATCCCAATCTTCCAAGTTTCGTACCAACTTCAGCTCATAAGTCTCTTCATGATAGAAGAACTTCAGAATAGGCTTCGTCGTTTGCGAACCATCAATAACCTTCTACCCAAGATTTGTTACTTTGTCGAAGTATTCGTCTAAAAAATCATCTAAATACATATCATGCAAGATCAACTTCTTCTGCTTCCTCTTCTTACTCTTTAAGTATGCGGTATCTTCTTGTTGTCCCCGAAACTCCAAGAACTTTGGCATGCGGCTGATCCCAGCATCCAATAACATCGCGCACTTACCACCACGTTCAGCACGTGTGTGATTTATCAACCTCAGCTTGTGCAACTCTTTTAAATCTTGAACCGGCAGCTTGAAAACACTCGAATAATAGTCATAAACATCACATAATCCGTTCACCCTCTTGATCAAAAATGCATCGAAGATCTCATTGTACTTCCATGCAATGATTTTCACATCCTTGGATTTTTCCGGTATGATCATCGAGTCTAATAAGTCAGCAACGGACTGACCTTTACTCAGCAGTGATCTAACGATATCACCTGATGTGGCAGATTTGTGCCATGACTCGCGTACGTTCATAGGAATGTGATATGCTTTCATTTCGCTAGGAAACATATCAATAAGTTCTTTCCTTTTCTTGTGAGCATCTTCGGGCAATGCCATCAGTGGTATCTCTTTAGGCTCAAGTACTTTGAACCGTTTGGTTAGTTTTAAGTATTGTGGATTGTTATAATCCAAAAAGAGCATACGGTTATGCATCTTTTCTGATTTCTGAAAACTCACCACAATCTTCTTCAATGATTCCCTCTTCAACCTCTTCAACGTCTTATAAGGATAGTTTATCGAACTTAACCACTAACGCATATTTGTAGTTGTCATCTCTTCAGGATTTTGATGATATAATTCTTCCGGAGGAAGGTCATTAATGTTCAGACTTTCCTGAAGAGGCGTCCACTAACCAGGCTCAACAATAAATTCTTTTGCATCTCCTTCAACCCGATCCTGAGCATTCACACACTTCTCATATTCCTCGTTTATTTGACTGACAGTGAGTCTATTCAAATAAACAGGATTATATTTCATCCTTTCCAGATATGCAAACCTTTCATCCAAGTCATATGGTATGTCTTCACCTACATTTGCCTCTGGTTCAGAATCTGAGAAATCAACCTCATCCAATAAGTCCATCACTTCGGTTGTAGGAGCAGTTTCAGCTTGAACCGGCTCAAGCTGAACTATTTCCTCAATTCTCGCTTTCTTCACAGGCTCATCTTCTTTCACTATCTCCGGTACTTCATCCAGTTTACGTTTTCCCTCCGCTTTGTCATGAACAACAACATCAGCAGCATCATCGGGAATAGGAATTGATACTTCGACTTTTTCACCCAAAGCCTTAGATCCTCGTGATCTAGTATAGTAAACCTTTATCTCCTTTGAAGGCTTAGTTACTTCCACCACTTCATCCGAAAAATCTTTATCAGATGGAGGTCCTGATCTTTTTGGTTCAGCTTCTTCTAACCATTTCTCCAACATCTCTTTCTCAGCATTCAAAGTATTACATTCAGCATAAAGCTCTTTGTAATCATCTTTGAGTTTCTCATATTCAGAATCAAGCTCTTGAAAGACCTTCATATTCTTCACATTGGTTTCTCTGAACTCATTCAGTCTAACCTTTTTCAGTTCATTTGAAGCCTTTAACAACTCATTTTCCTTCATCAAATCCTCTACCAACTTATTCAAACGTTCAGTCTCTTTGTCTTTTTCCCTCAAAATATCAATTGAAACAACTTTTGGTGAAGACTCCATAGGATGTTCAATTGGTGGAGTTGCAGGAGATGATGTTGTGGGAACATCTACTGGTTCAGAATGAGTGAAACCAGCATCAGTATCATCAACTGCCTGTGCCACAGTCTCCACTTCAGCCATCACTTCTTGTGCAATCTGAAGAACATCGATTTGTTCAGGCACACTTGCTTCTTCAAAAACATTCGGCTCCTCTACAATCATGGGTTCAACCACAGTCTTAGATCGTCGTGATCTAGACTAATGAACTGTGATGTCCCTAGGAGCATCAACCATAACAACTTCTGCTTCTTTTTCCACTTCAACAGGTACTGTCTTACTCACAATTTGTGATAGGTTCAATTGGATCGATATTGCTCACAAGATCAGAATGATTCGTACCAACAAAAACAATTCAATCAACAACACAATTCATTACTAAATAATTCTCTTGTATTTGATGATCAAAGCAATTCTGCAGTACAAATATAGGAGAAAATAAATCACACACACTTAGTTCTCTATCTAACGTGAATATGTGAATCAGACTCTCTCCTCACACTCTCTCACTACATGCTTTTAAGCAACAAATACATTTTAGGGAAAATAACAAAATAAACCCTAAACTATACACAAAGTATAAAATAAGTACAAAGTAAATCTTAAACTGGAAATAACCGTAACAGTACTCCCCCTAAGATTTAACTTTGGACTTCAAAATCTTTAAACAGTTTTCATCTTTTTCAGCTTCAATCTCTCACCAATCTTCAGGCTCTTCTTTAACATCCAGCAATTCTTTTCCTTTGTATTCTTCTTGTTCTTTTAGCGCTTCTTCGATGCTTGACTTGAATTTTTCTGCGATCTTTGCTTGTCTTGGCTTTGACTCGTTGGTAAGGATGTCACAAGCATTCATGCGTCTCAGAGAATCAAGAGTCAAACCTGCAAAATCAATGTTAGCGTAAAATTCATATGGCAATTCTCGCCCTTTGACTTGCACTTCCAGTGTTCCCTTTGCAGTCACTCGCATAAACTCTATCTCTGGTATATCAACTTTCACCAGGTTCGCATTGAGTAATGCCTTCCTTACACGTATCTTTTCTGACGCAGCTGCAATCACCTCAACCTTAACCATAAACAATTTTCGATCCGCTTCAGCAACTTTATCCTTGCACTTCTCCATTTTGTAACTTCTCAAGTGATCGATGTAGGATGGATGTAACAGTTTCAGCTCAAATGTACTGAATAAGGTGATCATGTCCTTATCCCAGTCATCCAGATTTCGTACCAGTTTCAATTCAAAAGTTTCCTGATTATAGAAAAACTTAAGTATTGGCTTTGTCGCTTGAGTACCATCAAACACTTTCAATCCTGGATCAGTAACTTTGTCAAAGTATTCATCAGAAAATTCTTCTAAGTACATGTCATCGCTCACCACCAACTTCTTTTGTTTTCTTGTTTTCTTGGATTGAACATACGCACTATCCTCTTGTTGTCCTCTGAACTCCAAATACTTTGGCATACGACTTATACCAGCATCAAGCAACATTGCGCATTTGTCACCACGCTTAGCATGCGTGTGATTGATCAGTCTTAGTTTGTGCAACTCCTTCAAATCTTGCACTTCTAGTTTGAAAATACTAGAGTAGTAATGGTATACATCGCATAAACCATTTACTCTTTTGATCAAGAACGCATCAAACACCTCGTCATATTTCCATGCAATAATTTTCACCTTTTTGGACTTTTCCGGTACGATCATAGAATCAAGAAGTTCAGCAACAGACTGACCCTTGCTCAGCAGTGATCTCACAATATCACCTGCTGTGGCTGATTTATGCCATGATTCTCGTACGTCCATAGGCACATTGTATGATTTGACTTCACTTGGGAACATATCAATCAACTCTTTTCTCTTTTTGTGCGCATCTTCTGGTAAAGCCATCACCGGTAATTCTTTTGGTCCGAGAACTTTGTATCTTTTTGTCAGCTCATAGTATTGAGGGTTGTTGTAATCCAAATAAAACATCCGATTATACATCTTCTCCGTCTTCATAAAACTTTCAACAATTTTCTTCAGCGATCCATGTTTCAATTTCTTCAAAGTTTTATATGGATAGTTCCTTGAACTCAACCATTCTCGCATATTTCTGCTGGACATCTCTTCTGGATTCTGATGATAAAGCTCTTGTGGAGGTAAATCTTCAATATTCAAACTTTCTTGTAACGGTGTCCACTCACCCATCTCAACAATAAATTCTTTCTCATCAGCAGCAGCTTTATCTTGTGCAGTCAAACATTTCTCATACTCTTCATTTATTTGACTCACAGTCAGCCCATTCAGATATACTGGATTGTACTTCATTTTCTCAAGATAAGCAAATCGTTCAGGCAAATCAGCAGGAATCTCATCGTCTGGATTTGGTTCAGGGTCAGCCTCAGGTTCAGATTCTGTGAAATCAATATCGTCTAAATCATCTAGTGCCTCTATCATTGGTGCAGTATCAGTTTGAACCGGCTCAAATTGACTTGCTTCTTCAGTCATAGTTTCTGGTACACTCTCAACCACGTCAACTATTTCAGGCACTTTCTCTACCATTACAGATTCAGATTGAATCGGCTCAATCTGAACTGTTTTCTCAATCTCAACTTCTTTCACAGTCTCATCTACCTTTGCCAGTTCAGCCACCTCGATTTCAGTCACAGATTGAATCGGCTCAATCTGACTTTCTTCATCCAGTCTTGCCTTTTTGGTACAACTTTCTTCACCAGTAATCTCCGGCACTGCATCTAACTTTCTTTTTCCCTCAGCTTTGTCAAGATTGACAGTATCAGCAGCTTCATCAGGAATAGTAATTGGAGACTCAACCCTTATGCCCACATTTTTCGTGCCACGTGCTCTAGTATAATAAACTTTTGCTTCTTGAGTAGGTTCAGTCACTTCTATCACTTCATTCGAAAAATCTTTATCTGATGTAGACCCTGACTTCTTTGATCTGGTTTCTTCCAACCATTTTTCCAACATTTCCTTCTCAGCATCAAGAGTATTGCATTCTGCCTTCAACTCTTTATAATCATACTTCAAATTTTCATGTTCATCCTTCAACTTATCATGCTCATCTTTCAACATTCCATAATCGGCCTTTAATTTCACATAATCCGCATCTAACACTCTGAATGTTTCAAGATTCTGATTATGAGTGGCCCAAAACTCTTCTAGTCTCTTCTTCTTTCGATCATTTGATGCCTTTAACTGTTCATTAGCATCCAAGAGTTTTGCTACCAACTCTTCTAATTCAGCAATTTTCTTTTTATCCTCATTAACATCAACACATGACACAATTTTTGGTGAAGACTCCAAAAATTGTTCAATGTTTTCAGCAGCTGGAGATGATGTGGTGGGTATGTCAACTGGAACAGAAACACTTACTCCAGCATCAGTTTCATCGTCTGTCTGTGCCACACACTCTACTTCTGCTTCCACTTGTTTAGCAATTTGAACAATGTCCACCATCTGTTCAGACACATTCACATCTTCAATCTCATTCAGTTCTTCCACCAACATAGGCTCAATCACAGCCTTAGATCTTCGAGATCTCACATATTGAACTGTAATTTTCCTTTGAGCTTTAAGATCAACCTCTTCAGTCATACTAATAACCTCAACAGGTTCTTCAACTACAATTGGTTCAACAATTTCAACATTCTCTGTTTCAAAACACGCTGGTTCATCAACTTCCACATTCTCTGCCTCCTCATTATCTGATTCACAGCACTATCATCATTATTTCCATCATCACCACTATCATCACCATCATTATCATTGCCATTTTCACTCTCATCATCATCAATCTCTTGATCAACAAGATCTAATGGATTCACAATCTCTCCATTAGATATGTGATAGTATACTACTCCAATCTCTTCCTCATTATTTGCTATATCCCTCATATAGTCAAATAACTCAACACTTGGCACATTTCCTATACTCATCTTCCTATAGGATAAATCATTCATGTCTTCTGTATACAAAATTCCTCCAGCATAACCTTCTGTTCTGATAATAGGATAAGCCATATTGATCATTAGTTGCAAGAATCTCGAATACATGAGAAACTTGAACCTCTTTCCCTTCACAAGATTGAATACAAACCCATTCATTATCCATTTTGACATATTGAATGGTTTATTTTCAGCAATTGCTACAATGGGGGATGTTATGTCAGATGGGAAGTTGTCAAAACCAGCACTCCTTCTTGACATGCACTGCTGAATAACATAGCATAATAACTTCCACTTCTTCCCCAACCTTGCTCGAACAAATTGTGACTTTGGAAAAACGGGAGGATGGCCCATATTAACAAAACACGCTTGACATTCAGTCACAGTCAATTCATCATTTGCTCCTACCTCATCCTCATCAATCCTTAAGGCTGTTCTGATAGCTTGTTCAGAAACAGTCAACACTAAATCTCTGGTGATGTTCCCTCTAACAACAATTACCCCAGCTTCATTAGTCACAACCTCAGCTGTTCTCCAGAACCTCTTGATCAATCTGGCATATATCACTGGTTTTGCACACATGGCATAAACATACTTGGTTCTCTTGATAAATCTCATCATATCTCTATAGCCCTCAGTCTCTGGAATAGACTCATCTAAACAAGCAACTAAATTGTGCTTTGGCTCAAACTTGAGATTTTCCATCTGTTTTAAGACAAAACAAGACATATGTGTTAGATTCTTCATTGATAAATTTCAAATTTACATAAGTGTTTGAAACAAAAAGTTATAACAGTAAAATATTCACACAATCATTTTAACTCCTAAATTGATCTAACAAACTGATTTTCATCATTTTAATTAAACCAACCTTGGATTTTAATGATCACACAATATTTCACAATTAAACAGTTTATACACTTAGGAACACAATTTGACATTTATAAGATGAAATTGTTTAATATGTTAAGCTCAGTTTTAACAATGATTTGTCAATGTTTAACACACATTTTATCATTTTGAAGTTAACACTTTAGTATTTTCAACAGGTCATCAATGGCGGTTGACAGTTATGTGCAAATTTTGGTTGATTCTGTTGATTTGAAGGATGTTTGATGCAAATTAATGATTGATTGTTGATAATCGACAGTAAATACATCTAAAATAACATTCGATTTCAGTTTTAACACGCAAAATCAAAGTGTCGATTCAGTGATCAAGTACTGTTCATCATCGTTTTTCATTTTAACACTTCATTTGCAAGTTTATCAAAGTTGAATCATGTTCAAACTACCTTATTCAATCAATATAACTTGTTACAGAACGATCGATTGAATATGATAATCAACGATTTTGTGCAGGGAATTTGTGCTTGAAAGTGAAAATGAAAAATGATAAGTGTTTGTGAAGAGGCGGGTTTTATATGATTGAAAAATTTAGGTCAAACTTTTGATGACGGGTCAACACAATGGGACGGGTAAGAATAAAATCCCAATAAGCCTTGACGGGTCATGCACTGTTGAGACGGGTAAGGTACTGTTGGGACGGGTCAAGTACTTGAGACAAGTCTCAACATGGGACGGGTCAACATAACGCATGAAAACCCTTGGACGGGTCATTCATTGTAGAGACGGATAAACCACTGTAGAGACGGGTAAAGGTTAGGAACAACTACACCTGTTTGGTTTTATTCATCACCCGGTAGCATAGTTATCTTCACAACATCACCCGGCTTGCACAATGATTGTTTGTTCATTACCCGACTGCATAGTGATACCTTTATCACCCGGCATGCCTTTTCTTCATCACCCGGCAACACAGTTGTTATACTTTTACCCGGCTACACAGTGTTAATCACTTACACGGCAAGATAACTTCTCTTTTACCCGGCTGTACAGTGATAACATATCTTCACCCGGCTATATAGTAACTCAACTTGTCACCCGACAGATATTAATGACTTCTTCACCCGACGTAGATTTGACATGTTCATTGCCCGACCATACAATAGTCATAATATCTTCACCCGGCTTCACAACTTTTTCACAATCACCCGGCTCATATCAGACACACAACTTTACCCGGCTAAATAGTATCTTCATTACCCGGCTAAACAGTGTTCTGATATCTTTGCCTGGCTACAACACTTTGAGCAATTTTTCTCAATTTTCTCGTCTGTTGACTTTTTCAACTGCATTTATTGCACCTGCAAACATTCTCGACATATTAATTAGACAAGACATCCTTAATAGACTTTGTCACATTAAATATCAACAACATAAGACAAGTCAATAAAATTAATTCTAATTAAATTCCTTTTTCTTTTTCTTTTTCAAAAATGTTTTTGTTTTTGCACAACCAACATTTTTATATCCCGAAGCAATTTCTTAAAAACAAATCACAAGACCTGGGTTTGTTTTTAACAAATCCAATACATTTGCTTTTCATATCACAAATCTTGTTCATTCAAAACACACTTATTCAAACTATTTTTTGGATTTTGCAAATAATTTTCTTCTTCAATTTATTCTCCCCCTAAACTTGAAATTTCTTGAAATTTTTAAGTTTAACAAGAATGTCGATGTGTCAATAATAATTTCAAATGCCTGCACAAACAAAGCACACACATTAAAATAAAGACATATGCAATGCAAGGAATCAAAATATCGCAGTGAGATCATACCACACATTATCTGAACATGGTTTGCAAGTTTTGAATAGACATTTGACTTATGTTTGATTGAGTGATGATATGAAAACATACCAATTAGCTCGAATTGACACACTTACTTTTTCAGTATCATGATGAGATTAAGGTTCGATTAAAATGACTTATGTGACCCACATGTATACATATGTCAACATATTTCCTTATCAATCACTACCTGAATGCATATTGCACAAAACCTGGTCACTTACAATCATAAACAGTGTGGAATATGGGTTCTATTCTGATTTGGTCCACTTTGGGACTTCTTTTGATTCCATTTTGGAATTTAAATTCCTATCGTTCCCCTTGGGAATCTTCTGAATTCCTTTTTGGAATTTTTGTTTGGTGATGGTCCACATTTGGGACTCTTTTTGTTCCAACTTTGGGAATCTTTTGCTGCACCTTGAAGCTCAAAAGAGACTTCGTGTAAGACTTCAGGTCTGTGGGTACCACAACAAAGAAGCTCACGATGCGGTTCATCACACTGAATAGACTACATCGTTACCCGATCATGCACAACTATCATCACACGCAATGCATCAAAAGATATAAATCTAGACATGTATAGCAATGGAACTTAACACAAAGATCATTAAATTTAGATTTGTCAACAATGAACTTACTTTTTCAGTCTAATTGCCTGAGCTGTCTAGCACATCAATTAACATTCATCAGTCTTTATTAAAAATAATGTAACAAATAATGTTTAGTGTACTATCATTTCTCACTTTTTGCAATATAGATTCTTATGACATGATATTTTTCTTTTTACTTTTGATTTTATATTTTGTTTTTTGCTTTTCTTTTTCATGCACACACACAATGCAAAACAATAATAATAAAAGACAAAGGAATCAATACTTGACATCGACTTATTATATTTTTTACTTTTATATTTTCTGATTTTTGTTTGATTTTCAAAAATTAGAATCAATCATGATTGATTAATCCTATGGATTGAATTAAGAATTCAAACCGGACTGACAAGAAAGATTTTGTGAAAATATCTGCCAGTTGTTTGTCGGTATGAACTTTAATCAAAATTATTAAACCTTTTTCAGAGTTGTCTCTGAGAAAGTGATATCGAATATCGATATGTTTGGTTTTTGAGTGTTGAACAGGATTAGCAGTAATGAACATAGCAGCAGTATTGTCTATGTAAATAGGAGTTTTGAGAAAGTTAAACCCATAGTCAAGCAATTGGTTTTGTAACCACAAAACTTGAGAACATCCTGCAGATGCAGCGATATACTCTGCTTCAGCTGTGGATACAGAAACGTTGGTATGCTTTTTGCATTGCCAAGAAACAAGTCTAGGACCCAGAAATTGACATCCACCCGTAGTCGATTTCCTGTCAAGAGCACACCCACCAAAGTCACTATCAGAATAACTATATAATTCAAAATTGCCTTCATAAGGATACCATAACCCGAGATTCGGTTTCCCTTTAAGGTATCTGAAAATACGTTTAACAGCAACCAGGTGCGACTCCTTTGGATCAGACTGATATCTTACACACACACATACAGCATACATAATGTCTGGCCTTGATGCAGTAAGATACATCAGTGAACCAATCATTGATCTGTATAGTGTTTGGTCAACGGATTTGCCTTTCAAATCCGGCTGTATCTTGCAGTTCACATCAGATGGAGTTCGAATAGTCTGACAATCTTGCATCTTGAACTTTTTCAGCAACTTCTCAACAAACTTTGATTGGTTGATAAAAATCCGTCTGCTGATTGTTTTACTTGCAATCCGAGAAAGAAATTAATCTCCCCCATCGAACTCATCTGAATCTTGACTTCATGATTTCTTCAAACTCTATGCACATGGACGCACTAGTTGATCCAAAGATGATATCATCCACATACACTTGAACACATAAAAGATCTTCATTTTCCCGCTTCATAAACAAAGTTAGATCAATCTGACCTCTTGTAAATCCATGTTCTAGCAAATGTTTAGATAACGTCTCGTACCAAATCCTTGGAGCTTGATGTAGACCATATAAAGCTTTGCTCAATTTGTATACATGATGTGGATAATCAGGATCTTCAAAACCCGGAGGTTGTCTGACATATACATCATCGGTAATTGGTCCATACAGAAAAGCGCCTTTAACGTCCATTTGGAACACTTTAAACTTCATGAAAGAGGCATAAGCTAGAAAAACGCGAATAGCTTCAAGTCGAGCGACCGGAGCAAACACTTCTTCATAGTCAATACCTTCTTCTTGAGTGTAACCTTGTGCAATAAGTCTTGCTTTGTTTCTCACAACAATGCCACGTTCATCTGGCTTGTTCTTGTACAACCATCTTGTACCAATCGCATTTTCTCCTTCAGGTAAGTCCACTAATTTCCAAACTTCTTGTTTGCAAAATTGAAGTAACTCCTCTTGCATGGCTTCAATCCAACTATTATCTTGTAACGCCTCCGAAATGTTCTTTGGTACCACTTGAGAAAGAAAACATGAATAAAGACAAACGTTTGCTTGCTCAGTTTGACTTCTTGTAGTTCTCTGATTCAACGGCCCGATAATCTGAGAGACAGGATGTTTCTTGTGAATTCGATGAGTTGGTATGACATCACCTTGCACTTGACTCTCTAGATTAGACTGATTCAGATTAGGTAGGTCTTGTAGAATTGTAGATTCATGCGAAGTGAAATTAGGAACTTGATCCGGTGAATTGATGAAGTAGTCAAATGATTCTGGAATAACTTCAACATTCGGATCTGATGATGGTTGATTTTGAACAGATCCACCATCATTATGAGAACTTTGCGGATTAACATCATCACCAAGAATATTTGATTCTTGATCTTCTTGAGAACCAGAAGGACCCGGAGCTTGACTTGATACTCCATGATCAGGATTATGAAAAGACATGAACGGATACTCAGAATTGAGATTGCTATCATCAGCATTATCAGAATCATCACTGAAACATCCCAAGTCTCATGATTCCTTTCTTGAAGTTCCTGAAAAATCAAATAAGTTAGAATTGAAAGATTTTGATAACGAATCTAAATCAAACAACCATTCAGGACCATGAGCTAATGACGGAAACGAATTTTCTAGAAACGTTACGTTAATAGTTTCAATAACAATATTTGTTTTGCTATTAAAAACCCGATAAGCTTTAGAAACAGACGAATAACCAAGGAAAAATCCTTCGTCAGATTTTGACTCAAATTTCCCGAGATGATCATTTGAATTTAGAATCGATACAGGACAACCAAATGCTTTCAAGTATGAAATATTCGGTTTTCTTCCAAATAACAACTCATAAGATGTTTTCTGTTTATCCTGAACCAATAATGTCCTGTTTTGTACAAAACATGCAGTAGCAATAGCTTCGTCCCAGAATGTGATAGGGATTTTGGCATCTGCGAGCATGGATCTTGCTGCTTCAATCAGTGTTCGATTTTTCCGTTCCGCAACCCCATTTTGTTGAGGCGTTCTTGGAGCACTAAATTTTCTAGCAATTCCTTTTTCTGCACAAAACAAATCAACATTAGCGTTCTTAAATTCTGTTCCATTATCACTTCTTAAGATTTTCACTTTACAATCCAACTGATTTTCAACTTTGACAATAAATTCTTTTAACAACTCAGCAGTTTCAGATTTAACATGCAAAAAATAAACCCAAGAAAATCTAGTGAAATCGTCAATGATGACAAAACAATAAGACTTCTTTCCAATGCTTTGAACATTTGTTGGTCCGAAAAGATCCATATGTAGCATCTGCAAGGGTTTTGAAATGGAGTGTTCTTGCTTGGATTTAAAAGACATTCTGTGTTGTTTTCCTTTCAAACATGCTGGACAGAGATCAGTTGTAGAGAACTTCTTCGAAGGTATTCCCACAGCATGATTTCCAGTCACTAAACGATTCATGTTTCTGAAGTTTGAATGCCCCAGCCGTCTATGCCAAAGCTGACTCTCATCATTTGATGCATGCGCAATGAGACAAATAGTTTCGGTTTCAGCATCAATCTGCGACATATCAAGTTTGTATACATGACGATCTCTTGGAGCTTTAACCACCACCCATTCATTGTCAATCTTGAAACCTGGTTTAAGTATATAACAGAAAGAATCATCAAATAAAGTTGAATAAGATTTGTCACAAATTTGAGATACACTTAGCAAATTAAAGTTCAACTGTGCACAGTAGTTGACTTTATCAAAGCTAATGACCCCATTTGACACAGTTCCTTCTCCAGTTATTTTACCACCAGCATCTCCTCCAAATGCAACATGTGTACCATTCTTCAGCTTAAAGTCTTGAAGCAAGGCATGGTTGCCTGTCATATGCCGGCTACACCCACTATCAACGAACCATGAGTTGATAGGTCTTCTTGGGCGTACCTGCATTTCAACAATCACTTAGTTAGTTTTGTCAACCCAGGCCCACATGGTCTTGGGTTTTCCGAATCTATCTGTAACAGTAACTTGTTGATAATGAAGATTTTGAAAATATGTTTCATTTGAGAGATTTGGTTGAAAACTGTTTCGCCCATTGGCTTGAATTGATTGCTTTCTTCTCAAAGCAATAAACCTTTCCTCTAACTTAGGATCAAGGTTATTTTCAAACTTTTGATTTCTTACCATCAAAGCTCTTGGTTTAAAACTGTTAACCTGCACATTTCTTGATGAAAAGTTATTAGAAACAGAATTGTTTCGATTGAAATTTCTCAAAACAGGAGAATGACTTTGATTCACATTTTGAAAACCAAATGATTGATTTCTTTGAAAATTTGGAAATGGAGTCAATTCTCGTGATGAGTTTTTTCGAAAGAAACAATCCTTTGTGTCATGATTTCTCCTTTCACAAATATCACAGAATTTGTTATAAAAACATTCTTCTGAAGAATGATTTCTTTTGTCACAGTAACTGCAGTACCTGTTAAAGAAACATTCAGCAGTAACATGATTATAACGATCACAAATCTCACAGTGTTTCTTGTTAATCCTAAAGAGCCGATTGTTAACTTTTGATGTTGAACCAACTCGTGATTCATTATCAGTTTTGTTCGGTTTTAGATTAACTTGATTCTTTTGTGGAGATTTTGATTGTGATTTTGCTTGCTTTGGAACTTGTTTCGATTTTAACACATCTTGTTTGGTTACCTTCTTTGGTTCAATTCTTTTATCATTGACAGCGGAAGACTTAGGACCTGAACCTGTTTTCAGACCAGAGTTAGATTTGATTGGAGAATTGATTGGTTTACCATAAGATCCGTTTAAATCAAAAGTTCCTGCAGACACAAACTTAATTGTTTTACCTTTTGACCCTTTCTTTTTGACAGGTTTGACCTTGTCAGTTTTAACAATTTGAGCTTTGGTGTTGTCATTCGATTTTATGACACTTTTACCTTTTGACTGTTTCGTTTCAGATTGATTGACTTTCGATTTTAATTTCTGCATTTTTGCATTCGAAACTTCAGCCTTTTTCACTTCTTGCTTCTTGATCAGTTGATCAGCAACTTTTGCTTTCTGTTCATTCTTCCACTTGATGTATTCAGGATCATTGTATCCCGAAAATTCACCTTCTTCCTTCACTGTTTCTTCTGACTTCGGATTCAGTTCCGGATACTCAACAAGTTGAATCAGAACAGGCTCTGATTTGTTGCTAGCTTCATCGTCAGCTTCAGTCGTCACGCCATCTTCTTCTTTCAAACTTTCAATCAACACTTCAGATCCTTCGGATTCAGATTTACTTCTTTGAATTTCTTTGAATTTTCGTTCATTTTCAGGTGAATGATCAAATTCATTGAAGTTTTCAGGTAAAGTTTGTGTGATTGAATTAGGTATTGGTTCATGAGTGAAACCCAACCCTGTTTTGGTTTTGTTACCTCTTTCACTTATAAGTTGTTTAACCATTGTTTTACAACTTTTCACTTTTGTTAATTCAACTTGTGTGACAGCATGAGCAACTTTTTCTTGTTCAAAGTTCTTTGTCATTTCTTCAAGTTGTTTTGTTACAAGTTCCAATTCCTTTAGGGTTTTGTTCCATGATTCTTTAAGTGACAAAATCTTCTCATCAGAAATTTTGTGATCAATTTAAAGTTGTTCATGAATTTTCTCATGTTTGCTTAATTTATCACCAATTCTAAATGAATGAGTTTGATAATGTTCTACTTGTTGAATGCATTGTTCAGAACATAACCTTTCTTTCACATCAATAGGCAAAGGAACATAGTTAGGGGGTAAATCAGTACTAACCTTTGGTTGTTCAGTAGATGATGAAGACTCACTGGATGTCGCCATCAGCGCAATTTCTGATTCAGATTCTTCAACAGGATCTGACTTTGCACTCCAGTCATATTCCTCTGAATCTTCACTCACAGTATCAGTCACTTTATTATCTCCTTCTTCTGACCAATCCTCTTCGATTTCACAAACCAGTGCCAAACTTGATGTAAGATCAGATGTGAATTGTTCTGCATATGCACTCCAATCATAACCGTCTTTCACACTAACCACCAGTGCTTTAGTTTGCTCTTCTGGCTTCTTTCCTCCATCTTCCAGTTTTGGCATGGGAAGACTTTGATATGGTTTCTGAAAGAAACGTTGATTTCTTTGTTGATAGCTTGAAGACTGTTGCGAGCTTTGACCTTGACCTTGATTCTGTCCACTGGAACTCGCTTGATCATTGTAGTTCTGATTCTTAGGAGCTTTGCATTCCCTTGAAAAATGACCATAACAGTTACAGTTAAAACATCTGGCCTTCGATTTGTCAAAACCAACCGTCTTGTTTGCATGGGGCTTGTAGCTTCGGTTAACATATGCATGTTTTTGCGTTCTATATGCAACCATCACCATTTGCCAATTCAAATCCATTTCCTCAACGTCATCAGGATCTATCTCAAATAAATCTTGAAGGACAACGTCCATTTGACTCAAGTGACTTCCTTGGTATGTTTGAAAGCATGCCATAAAAGCTGTAAAGGCAGTTTTGGTCTCGTCATCTTGTAACAAGATGTTCATCACATCTTTTACCTTGGCTTGAACAGTAGAACTTTGACTTTCAGATTGTGTTTGAACTTGAGCTTTTGGTGGAGATTGAGGTTGAGAATAAGTTGGTGAACTTGGAAAGTATGATGAATCAGTATAAAAACTTGCACCAACAAATAAATCACCCTCATCTTCAAACTTAGTTGCATCTTGTGCAAGAAAGGCATTCTCCACAGTATTAGCAGGATTCACAATATATTTGTATTGTGCATGTGATCCAGTTCTATCAGTGTTTCTAGAACCTTCATCAATTTCTACTTCTTCAATCTTTGCAATGAGCAGATCCAAATCCACCGGAAACTTTTCAGTATGTTTCAGCAGTGTCACAGTCTGTTTCCATGAGGATGGAACTGCACATACTAATCTGTCATTCAGATCTTGGAGATCTGTCTTTACACCCGCATTGGTCATTTCAGTAGTCAGATGAACAAACCTATTCATCATCTGGTGCACGGATTCTCCAGCAATGTGTTCAAATAACTCCAACTGTCTCTTCAGCTTTTGTTTCTTGAGACTTCTGAGTTGTTCACCTCCTTCACATATCGACTTTAAGGCTTTGAACAGTGTATAACCTGTTTGATAAGTGTCCAACCTTGACAGTACTTGTAGTGGCAATCCCTTACACATCAAAGAATATGCTTTGCTATCATTCTTCACTTTCCTTAAATCTTCTGCTGACAAATTATCCTCTGGATAAGGTTCAGTAGAGTCCTTGGTGTAGGTACTTGCACTATCTGGAGCTGTCTGTGTAGGTATGTGAGGACCCTTGGCAATTGACTTCCAAAGATCATTGTCTATTGAGCAAAGATGATGCTTCAGCCTGATCGTCCAATTCTCGAAATCTGCACGATTGACAAGTCTAGGAACACGGTTATCAGAATCAGCATTAGGTGCCATTTTAAAAAATTTAAAAGAAAATATTTTTGGTTTTTGATGATTTTGAAAAGAAATATTTAAAATACTAAAATAAAGACAAGTAATTAAAGATAAGATAAGAAAACAAGAATTAAAACAACTAAAAATGAGTCACACGGCTGAACAGTGAAAAATTCTTCTTCACCCGGCTGAACAGTAACTTTTGTTCTTTACCCGGCAGAGAAAAGTCTTCACCCGTCTAAACAGTCACACGGCTCAACAGTTGTAATACTTGTATTATTTACCCGGCAGAACAGTTACCCGACAGAGTAGTATTAACTTCACACGGCAATAACTTGACCCGGCTTGGAATCTTGACACGGCAAAAAGCTTTACCCGGCTGAACAGTTGATCACACGGCAGCAAAGTTGTTTACCCGGCTACACAGTTTTCGATTACCCGGCTGAAATTGTTAATCACCCGGCGTAACAGTGTATCACCCGGCACAACAGTACTTGATCCGGCTGAACAGTATACCTTTTTCTTGTCAAATTCTTTAACCTCACCCAGCACAACAGTACTTGATCCGGCTGAACGGTACACCTTTTTCTTGTCAAATTCTTTACCCGTCTAGCACAAAATCCTTTACACGGCTGCATAGGACCTAATTTGTTCACAAATCTAAGTCCAAAGGAAATTGTCTAAGTCAATTTTATCACCCGGCAAGTTAATCTTCAACCAAGTTCACACTGTTCATCATCTTCATCATGAGAATTTTTCTGGGTTTATCAAAAACTTGTCCAATTCTTCCAAAATTCACACACAAGCAGTGAAATGGTCCGATTAACAATCCCTAATCTCAATCAATCCAAAACATGATCAAATTTTGATGAATTTGAGCAAAATTCGATCGAACAGTAACTTTTTCAATCTTCTTAATTCCTCAGATTTGATGATAATCTGATGGAATTTGCACAATCGTTGTGAATTAGGAGTGATTGCGATGATAAATCACAACTAAAAACAACAACAATTCATTCAGATCATGATTTTTGAGCAATATTGTAGTGTTTTGCTTGATGAATAGCGAAGAACACAATACCAACAGCTCTGATACCAATTGATAGGTTCAATTGGATCGATATTGCTCACAAGATCAGAATGATTCGTACCAACATAAACAATTCAATCAACAACACAATTCATTACTAAATAATTCTCTTGTATTTGATGATCAAAGCAATTCTGCAGTATAAATGTAGGAGAAAATAAATCACACACACTTAGTTCTCTCTCTAACGTGAATATGTGAATCAGACTCTCTCGTCACACTCTCTCACTACATGCTTTTAAGCAACAAATACATTTTAGGGAAAATAACAAAATAAACCCTAAACTATACACAAAGTATAAAAGAAGTACAAAGTAAATCTTAAACTGGAAATAACCCTAACAATTTGTCTATCACTCACAACAACATTATCATCCTCATTACTATCATCTTCATCAGACACTTCTTCTTCTTCTGATTCAGAACTACTATCTTCTTCTTCTTCTGGATGGCGAGCAATGTACTCATCATCATCAAGTAGGTTATCTGGAATCTCATCCACAAGGTCTATCGGGTTCACTACTTCACCTTGAGAGATATGATGATAAACTTCTCCAATATCTTCTTCATTGTTTGCTATATCTCGCATATAGTCAAACATCTGGACATTCTCTACATTCCAAATACTCATCTTTCGGTAAGATAGAGCATTCATGTCTTCAGTATATAGTATTCCTCCCTCAAATCCTTCTTCTCTGATTACAGGATGTGCAATGTTGATCAACAATTGCAGAAATCTTGGATACATTAGAAACTTGAATCTTTTTCCTTTCACCAGATTAAATATGAATCCCTTCATAATTCACTTTGACATATTGAATGGTCTATTCATCGCTATTGCAACTATTGGGGATGCAATATCCAATGGAAAGTTGTCAAAGCTAGCACTTCTTCTTGACATGCACTGTTGAATAACATAGCATAGCAATTTCCATTGCTTTCCCAATCTGGCTCTAACAAACTGCTGCTTGGGAAAGACAGGAGGATGTCCCATATTTATGAAACATGTCTGACATTCAGCAGTTGTCAGTTCATCTGGAGCACCAACTTCTTCTACATCTATCCTCAATGCAGTCCAGATGGACTCTTCAGACACAGTTACCTATAACTGTCTGGTAATGTTTCCTCTAACCACTGATACACCAGCCTCATCAGTAATCACCTCTGTTGTCCTCTAAAAACTCTTAATCAGTCTAGCATATACAATGGGTTTGGCACACATTGCATACAGATACTTTGTCCTTCTTAAGAATCTGATCATATCTCTATACCCTTCAGCTTCTGGTATAGATTCATCCAACATAGCAACAAGATTATGCTTGGGCTCAAACTTAAGATCATTCATCTGTTTTGACAAAACAAGGCACATGTGTTAGACTTTTTCATTCACAAATAACAGAATTTGCATAAGAATTTAAACATAAAGAGACAATGTAACAAATCACACAGACATTTATCACCTAAGTTAATTCAACAATCAGATAATCATCATTTTGTTCAACAAAAACTTTTGTGTATCAATGATCATGTAACACTATACACTTAACTGCTTAAAAACTTAAGTACACTTTGTTATTTGCACAATGAAGTTGTATAACATGTTTCAGTTCATTTTTAACATCGATTAGTCACACAATAGCATATGATTCATCATTTGATATAAAAAACATGAACAGTTCAATGGTT
The DNA here is from genome assembly GCA_030867185.1 of Tagetes erecta. Taxonomy (NCBI): domain Eukaryota; kingdom Viridiplantae; phylum Streptophyta; class Magnoliopsida; order Asterales; family Asteraceae; genus Tagetes; species Tagetes erecta. Next base: position 66,728,288 of record CM061486.1, read on the forward strand.
CATCAATGGCGGTTCGACAGAATTTGAACTTTTTCATTTGATTCAGTCGATTTCAGGTGATTTGGTGTAAATTAATGGATGAAAATTGGTGATTAACAGTTATTACACCTATTACAACACTCGAATTAAGTTTTAACACACATAATCAAAGTGTCGATTCAGAGTCCAATTACTGTTCATCATCAACATTTCGTTTTTAAGAGCAATCAGTGGGTTTAACATGGTCGAATCATGTAAAATATACCTTATTCAATCAATAAAACTTGTTACAGAATGACGGATTGAATATGATATGGTTCGATTGTAGTACAAGGGATTTGCTTGAAAGTGATTTGTGAAAAGTGATAAGTGTTTGAGAAAAGGCGGGTATTTATACGTTGATGTGCCGGCTCAAGAATTAGGTCAAACTCAACGAGACGGGTCAAAAATTTGGACGGGTAAACAATTAGGCCCATAAAACCTTGGACGGGTCATGTACTGTTGAGACGCGTCAAGTACTGTTGGGACGGGTCACACCTTTGGGACGGGTCACAACTTTGGGACGGGTCAACGTTTTGCATGTAAAAACACTTAGACGGGTCAAGTACTGTGGAGACGGGTCAAGTAACGTTGGGACGGGTCATGATATAGTCGTGTCAGAGTTAGGAACAACTACACCTTTGTTTTGGTTTTACCCATCACCCGGCAGAACAGTAGACTTTGTTTCATCACCCGGCTGCACAGTGACTTCATGATCATTACCCGGCTGCACAGTGACAGTTTCTTTCATCACCCGGCTATACAGTTGCCATACTTACCCGGCCGTATAGTGTCTTCACTTACACGGCTGTATAGAAACTTCATTCTATTACCCGGCTGCATAGTGTCAATCACTTCATCACCCGGCTGCATAGTAACTTCACAACTTTTGTCACCCGACATCATTTCCTTCTTTCACCCGGCTACTTTTCATTCAGTCACCCGACTGAACACTGAAGCCTTCACCCGGCTTCAACACTTAACGAATTTTTCTCACTTTCTTTGTCTGTTGACTTTTCAACTGTATTTATTGCACCTGCAAACATTCTCGACATATTAATTAGACAAGACATCCTTAATAGGGTTTGTCAAAGTAAATAATCAAAAATAGAATTTAGGGCAACAAATTCATCAAAATTAAATCACATTAATTTTCCTTTTTCATTTTTCTTTGATTTTTCTCACAAAAATGTTTTTGCACAACCAATATTTCTATATCCCGAAGCAATTTTCTTTAATCAAAAACAAATCACAAGACATTAGGTTTGTTTTTAACACATTCAATACATTTGCTTTCATTAACCACATGATCCTTACATTCAACACACTTATTTCAAATATTTTTGGCTTTTTGTAAATATTTTTTTTCTTCATTTTTGGCTTTTTGTAAATATTTTTTTTCTTCAACTATTTTCCCCCTAAACTTGAAATTTCTTGAAATTTTTAAGTTTAAAAAGGATGTCGATGTGTCAATAAAGACTCCATATGCCTGCACACAAAAGCACACACATTATAGTAAAAACATATGCAATGCAATGAATCAAAAAATCGCAGTGAGATCATACCACACATTATGTGAACATGTTTTGCAAGTTTTGAATAGACATTTGAGTTATGTTTGATTGAGTGATGATATGATAGCATACCAATTAGATCGAATTGACACACTTACTTTTTCAGTATCATGATGAGATTAAGGTTCGATTAAAATGACTTATGTGACCCACATGTATACATATGACAACATATGTCCTCATCAACCACAACTTGAATGCATATTGCACAAAAATCTGGTCACTTACAATCATAAGCAGTGTGGAATATGGGTTCTATTCGGATTTGGTCCACTTTGGGACTTCTTTTGAATTCCTTTTTGGAATTTTTCATTTCCTATTGTTCTCCTTGGGAATCTTCTGAATTCCTTTTTGGAATTTGTTTGGTGATGGTCCACATTTGGGACTCTTTTTGTTGGTACGAATGCAAAACATAAAATAAAAAGGCAAAGGAATTTGAACATCGACTTGACATCGACTTATTATATTTTTGGCAAAGGAATCAATACTTGACAATAGAATTAATCATGGGTGATTAACCCTTATTATATTTCATGCACATACACAATGCAAAACATAAAATAAAAAGGCAAAGGAATCAATACTTGACATCGACTTATTATATTTTTGGCTTTTATATTTCCTGATTTTGTATTGATTTTTATGACAATAGAATTAATCATGGGTGATTAACCATATGGATTGAATTAAGAATTCAAACCGTCCTGACAAAAATGGTTTTGTGAAAAGATCTGCCAGTTGTTTGTCGGTATGAACCTTAATCAAAATTATTAAACCTTTTTCAGAGTTGTCTCTGAGAAAATGATATCGAATTTCGATATGTTTGGTTTTTGAATGTTGAACAGGATTAGCAGTAATGAACATAGCAGTATTGTCTATGTAAATAGGAGTTTTGAGAAAGTTAAACCCGTAGTCAAGCAATTGGTTTTGTAGCCACAAAACTTGAAAACATCCTGCAGATGCAGCGATATACTCTGCTTCAGCTATGGATACGGAAACATTGGTCTGCTTTTTGCATTGCCAAGAAACAAGTCGAGGACCCAGAAATTGACATCCACCCGTAGTCGATTTCCTGTCAAGAGCACACCCACCAAAGTCACTATCAGAATAACTATATAATTCAAAATTCCCTTCATAAGGATAGCATAACCCAAGATTCGGTTTCCCTTTAAGGTATCTGAAAATACGTTTAACAGCAACCAGGTGCAACTCTTTCGGATCAGACTGATATCTGGCACACACACATACAACATACATGATATCTGGTCTTGATGAAGTAAGATACATCAATGAACTAATCATTGATCTGTACAGTGTTTGATCAACGGATTTGCCTTTTGGATCCGGCTGTATCTTGCAATTCACATCAGATAGCGTTCGAATATTCTGACAATCCTGCATCTTGAACTTTTTCAGCAACTTTTCAACAAACTTTGATTGGTTGATAAAAATTCTTTCAGCTGACTGTTTGACTTGCAATCCGAGAAAGAAATTAATCTCTCCCATCGAACTCATCTGAAATCTGGATTTCATAATCTCTTCAAACTCTTTGCACATGGATGGACTTGTTGATCCAAAGATGATATCATCCACATACACTTGAACACATAGAAGATCTTCATTTTCCCGCTTCAAGAATAAAGTAGGATCAATTTGACCTCTTGTAAAACCATGTTCCAGCAGATGTTTAGATAACGTCTCGTACCAAATCCTTGGGGCTTGATGTAGACCATACAAAGCTTTGCTCAATTTGTATACACGATGTGGATACTCAGGATCCTCAAATCCTGGAGGTTGTCTGACGTACACATCACCGGTAATTGGTCCATACAAGAATGCGCCTTTTACATCCATTTGAAACACTTTGAACTTCATGAAAGAGGCATATGCTAGAAAAATGCGATTAGCTTCTAGTCGAGCGACCGGAGCAAACACTTCTTCATAGTCGATACCTTCTTCTTGAGTGTAACCTTGTGCAATAAGTCGGGCTTTATTTCTTACAACAATGTCACGTTCATCCGACTTGTTTTTGTACAACCATCTTGTACCAATCTCATTTTCTCCTTCAGGTAAGTCCACTAATTTCCATACTTCTTGTTTTCTGAATTGAAGTAACTCCTCTTGCATGGCTTCAATCCAACTGTTGTCTTGTAACGCTTCTGAAATGTTCTTCGGAACCACTTGAGATAGAAAACATGAATAAAGACAAACGTTTGCATGGTCAGTCTGACTTCTCATAGTTCTCTGATTCAAAGGTCCTATAATCTGAGAGAGAGGATGATTCCTGTGAATTCGTGAGTTGGAATTGGATCACCTTGTACTTGAGTCTCCAGATTAGACTGATTCAGATTCGGTAGATCGTGTAGAATTGTAGAAGCATGCGGAGTGAAATTAGGAACTTGTTCTGGTGAATTGATGAAGTAGTCAAATGTTTCTGAAACAACTTCAACATTCGGATCTGATGATGGTTGATTCTGAACAGATCCACCATCATTAGGAGAACTTTGCGGATTCACATCATCACCAAAATTGTTTGATTCTTGATCTTCTTGAGAACCAGATGGACCCGGAGGTTGGTTGGATACCCAATTATCAGGATTATGAAATGACATGAACAGATACTCAGAGTTGAGATTGCTATCATCGTCATTATCAGAATCATCACTGAAACATCCCAAGTCTCCTGATTCTTTACTCGTTTTTCCTGAAAAATCAAATAAGTTAGAATTGAAAGATTTTGATAACGAATCTAAATCAAACAACCATTCGGGACCATGAGCCACTGCCGAAAACGAATTTTCTAAAAACTTTACGTTAATAGTTTCAATAACAACGTTCGTTTTGCTATTAAAAACCCGATAAGCTTTTGAAACCGAAGAATAACCAAGAAAGAATCCATCGTCAGATTTTGACTCAAATTTACCGAGATGATCACTTAAATTTAGAATCGATACAGGACAACCAAATGCTTTCAAATATGAAATATTCGATTTTCTTCCAAACAATAACTCATATGATGTTTTATGTTTATCCTGAACCAATAATGTCCTGTTCTGTACAAAGCAAGCAGTAGCAATAGCTTCATCCCAGAATGTGATAGGGATTTTGGCATCTGCGAGCATGGATCTTGCTGCTTCAATTAGCGTTCGATTTTTCCGTTCTGCCACGCCGTTTTGTTGTGGCGTCCTTGGAGCACTAAATTGATGCGCAATTCCTTTTTCTGCACAAAACAAGTCGACATTAGAGTTTTTAAACTCAGTTCCATTGTCACTTCTCAAGATTTTTACTTTACATTCCAACTGATTTTCAACTTTGATAATGAATTCTTTTAACAACTCAGCAGTTTCAGATTTAACATGCAAGAAATAAACCCAAGAAAATCTAGTAAAATCATCAATGATGACAAAACAATAAGACTTCTTTCCGATGCTTTGAACATTTGTTGGTCCGAAAAGATCCATGTGTAGCATCTGTAAGGGTTTTGAAATGGAGTTTTCTTGCTTGGAATTAAAAGACATTCGATGTTGTTTTCCTTTCAAACATGCTGGACAGAGATCAGTTGTTTAGAATTTCTTTGACGGTATTCCCACAGCATGATTTCCAGTCACCAGTCGGTTCATATTTCTGAAGTTTGAATGGCCCAGCCGTCTATGCCAAAGCTGACTCTCATCATTCGATGCATGTGCAATGAGACAAGTGGTTTCGGTTTCAGCATCAATCTGAGACATATCCAGCTTGTACACATCTCGATCTCTTGGAGCTTTAACCACCACCCATTCATTGTTAATCTTGAAACCTGGTTTGAGTATGTAACAAAAAGACTCATCAAACAATGTTGAATAAGATTTGTCATAAATTTGAGATACACTTAGCAAATTAAAGTTCAACTGTGCACAGTAGTTGACTTTATCAAAGCTAATAACCCCATTTGACACAGTTCCTTCTCCAGTGATTTTTCCACCAACATCTCCTCCAAATGCAACATGAGTACCATTCTTAAGCTTAAAATCTTGAAGCAAGGCATGGTTGCCTGTCATATGCCGGCTACACCCACTATCAACAAACCATGAGTTGATAGGTCTTCGAGGGCGTACCTGCATTTCAACATTTACTTAGTTAGTTTGGTCAACCCAGGCCCACATGGTCTTGGGCTTTCCGAATCTATCTGTAACAGCAACTTGTTGATAATGTAGATTTTGAAAATTTGATTCATTTGAGAGATTTGGTTGAAAACTGTTTCTGCCACTAGCTTGATTTGTTTGCTTTCTTCTTAATGCTGAAAACCTTTCCTCTAACTTAGGATCCAGGTTATTTTCAAATTTTTGATTTCTCACCATCAAAGCTCTTGGCTTAAAACTGTTAACCTGCACATTTCTGGGTGAATATTCATTAAAACCAGAATTGATTCGTTTGAAAGGTCTCAAATCAGGAGAATGACTTTGGTTTAATTTTTGAAAACCAAAAGATTGATTTCTTTGGAAATTCGGAAAAGGAGTCATTTCTCTTGATGAGTTTTTCCGAAAGAAACAATCTGCAGTGTTATGATTTCTCCTTTCACAAATATCACAAAACTTGTTATAAAAACATTCCTCTGAAGAATGATTTCTTTTGTCACAGTAATCGCAGTACCTGTTAAAGAAAGATTCAGCAGTAACATGATTATAACGATCACAAATCTCACAATGTTTCTTGCTAATCTTAAAGAGCTGATTGTTAACTCGAGATATTGAACCCAATCGTGATTCATTCACAGTTTTGTTCGGCTTTAAGTAAACTTGGTTCTTTTGTGAAGATTTTGGTTGTGACTTTGATTGCTTGTTATCAAGTTTTGATTGTTTGGGAACTTGGTTCGATTTTGAAACATCTTGCTTAGTGACCTTCTTTGATTCAAATCTTTTATCATTGACAGCGGAAGTCTTAGGACCTGAACCTGTTTTCAGACCAGAGTTAGATTTGATCTTAGAATTTAATTGGTTACCATGAGATGAGTTAATATCAAACGTTCCTGCTGACACAAATTTGATTGGTTTGATTTTAGACACTTTCTTTGTCTCAGATTTGACATTTTCAGTTTTAATCACTTGAGCTTTGGTGTTGTCATTTGATGTTATGACACTTTTACCTTTTGACTGTTTTGTTTCAGATTGGTTGTTTAACCCTTTCGTTTTCTGCATCTTTGCATTCGAAACTTCAGTCTTCTTAACTGTTTTCTTCTTGATCAGTTGATCAGCAACACTTGCTTTTGTTCATTTTTCCACTTGATGTATTTTGGATCATTGTAACCCGAAAATTCTGCTTCGTCCTTCACCGTTTTTGTTGGTTTAGGATTCAGTTCCGGATATTCAACAAGTTGCACCAGAATAGGATCAGATTTATGACCAGATTTGTTGCTTGCTTCATCATCAGCTTCAACAGTCACACAATCATCTTCTTTCAAACTTTCAAGTAACACTTCAGATCCTTCGGATTCAGATTTACTTCTTTGAATTTCTTTGAATCTTTGTTCATTTTCAAGTGAATGATCAAATTCATTAAAATTTTCTGGTAAAGTGTTAGTGATTGATTTAGGCATTGGTTCATGTGTGAAACCCAACCCTGTTCTGTTTTCTTACCTATCACTTATCAACTTTGCAAGAATTGCTTTTGAACTTTTCATCTTTGTCAATTCAACCTCAGTTGCTGCATGAGTAATCTTTTCTGATTCAAAATTTTTGGTCATTTCTTCCAATTGTTTATTTGACAATTCTAGTTCCTTCAAGGTTTTGTTCCATGTTTCTTTTAGTGACAATATCTTCTCATTAGCAATTTTGTGATCAATTTTAAGTTGTTCATGAACTTGTTCATGTTTGCTTAATTTTTCACCAATTTTAAATGAATGATTTCGATAACGTTTCATTTGTTTAATGCATTGGTCAGAACATAACCTACCTTTAACATCATCAGGCAAAGGAACATAGTTAGGGGGTAGTTCGATACTAACCTTTGGTTGCTCAACAGATGATGAAGACTCTTCAGATGTAGCCATAAGAGCAATTTCTGGTTCAGATTCTTCAACAGGATCTGACTTTGCACTCCAGTCATACTCTTCAGAATCTTCACTGATAGCATTAATAACTTGATCATCCCCTTCTTCAGACCAATCTTCTTCCTCAATTTCACAAACCAGTGCCAAACTCGATGTAAGATCAGATGTAAACTGTTCCGCATAAGCACTCCAGTCATATCCATCCTTCACACTCACCACAAGTGCTTTGTTATGATCTTCAGGCTTTTTGCCTTCATCTTTCAGTTTTTGCATGGGAAGACTTTGATATGGTTTTTGCATGAAACGTTGATTCCTGTTTTGATAGCTTGAAGACTGTTGCGAGTTCTGACTTTGACCATGATTCTGTCCACTTGAACTAGCTTGATCATTATAATTCTGATTCTTAGGAGCTTTGCATTCCCTTGAAAAGTGACCATAGCAGTTGCAGTTGAAACATCTGGCCTTTGACTTGTCAAAACCATCTGTCTTGTTTGCATTAGGCTTGTAGCTTCGGTTCACATATGCATGTTTCTGAGTTCGATATGCGACCATAACCATTTGCCAGTTTAAGTCCATTTCTTCAACGTCATTAGGATCCATTTCAAACAGATCTTGAAGCACAACATCCAGCTGAGTCAAATGACTCCCTTGATAAGCTTGAAAGCTTGCCATGAATGCAGTGAACGCTTTCTTTGTCTCATCATCTTGTAACAAGATGTTCATCACATCTTTTACTTTGGCTTGAACTGTGGAACTAGAACTTTTGTTTTCTGATTGAGATTTCACAAACTGGCTTTGAACTTGAGCTCTTGGTAGAGATTGAGGTTGAGAGTAAATTGGCGAGCTTGGTAGATATGATGAATCAGTGTAAAAGCTAGCACCAACAAACAGATCACTCTCATCATCAGTCTTAGCAGCATCTTGAGCAAGAAATGCATTCTCCAGTGTGTTAGAAGGATTCACCACAAACTTATACTGAGCATGTGAACCTGATCTGTCAGAGTTTCTTGAACTTTCATCAATTTCCACTTCTTCAATCTTTGCAATAAGAAGATCTAAGTCCATTGGAAACTTTTCTGTATGCTTCAGTAGAGTCACTGTTTGTTTCCATGAAGATGGAAGAGCACATAATAATCTTTCATTCAGGTCTTGAAGATCTGTCTTTACACCAACATTTGTCATCTCAGTAGTTAGATGCACAAATCTATTCATCATCTGGTGCACAGATTCTCCAGCAATATGCTCAAACAGTTCTAGTTGTCTCTTCAATTTCTGCTTCTTGAGACTTCTCAACTTTTCTCCTCCTTCACAGATTGATTTTAATGCCTTGAACATTGTGTAGCGAGTTTGATAAGCATCCAATCACGACAACACTTGAAGTGGCAGCCCTTTACACATCAAAGAGTAAGTCTTATTGTCATTCTTGACCTTTCGTAAGTCTTCTGTTGATAGATTATCTTCAGGATAAGGTTCAGTTGAATATTTGGTGTAGGTGCTTACACTGTCAGGAGCAGTCTGAGTAGGAATGTGAGGACCTTTATCAATTTTAGCAAAACTTGTTCAAATTGTTCAAAATTCACACCCAATCAGTGTTTGATACCGATAAACAATCTCCTATATCAATCAATCCATAACATGGTCAAATTTCGATGAATTTGAGTGAAAATTCGATCGAACAGTAACTTCAATTTCTTCTTAATTCCTCATATCTGATGATAATCTGATGGAATTTGCACAATCGTTGTGAATTAGAAATGATTCCGATGGTGAACCAAATCCAAAAACAGCAACAGATCATTCAGATCATGATTTGAGCAATATTGATGTGTTTTTGCGTGATGAATAGCGAAGAACACACACAATACCAACAGCTCTGATACCAATTGATAGGTTCAATTGGATCGATATTGCTGCAAATCAGAATGATCCAAGTACAAACACACAATTTAATCAACAACACAATCCATTACTAAATAATTCTCTTGTATTGATGATCAAAGCAAAATAGTTGCAGTACAATGTGCAGGAGAATACAATCACACACACAATTCTCTCTCTAGCGTGTAAAACTGTGATCTAGACTCTCTCTCTAACATTCTCTAGCAACATGCTTTATGTATCAACACTTTAGGGAAAATACAAAATTAACCCTAAGCTATAAAAACGTGTATAAACAAAGTACAAAGTAAATCTTGTATCAGAAACGAGCCCTAACAATCTATAATAATATTAGCACGGTGTTTATCATACACGTGCGGTTGAGCTCTTTGTATTGATTTAAGTGTGATGTTTGATCATTATGGGTGTCAGGTTATGTCTTGGCTTCTGGTAAAAGTACCAATATTCTTTATAATAATCACCATTTTGTATACCACAGATATACACCAATAGACATGTGTATGTATCTATACTTAGGTAGGTATTTATACAATTTCATATATATTAGATTTCACGTCTATATATAGATTGCATTTACTTAGTTATAATAGTAATATCTATTGCAAAACTTATATACTTATATATAAATACCAAATCACGTCATACCATATGATTGTATGTTGTACCAACATATTTATTTGTCGTTTTCTAAGTAAAAATCATGTGATTGGTTTCTCAAACTATTTGCAAATATTTATCATTTTGGACGTCTCACATGTTAAGGCATCACAATTAGTTTGTATTTACATTGTGACCAAGTATTGAAATTTAAATACTAATATAGTGTATTGCATGAATTGTTCAACCTAATTACAGGTCCGTTACTAGTTTTTGATGTGTAACTTGGTTTAATAATTATGTTAATGATTTTCTCCTATAGAGCTCAACGCAACAATTGATTTTGTAAAATTATACAAATTGTAAACTCACGTTTATACCTTATTTGCTTGTTTCATATACTTAATCCAATTCTTTACTAATCACATCCAGCAACACGCCATCACCTTTGTTTGCTTGTTCAATCAATGAGTAACCATTAACCCAACAGAACCATGACCCGTTACCAATCACAACCCACCTACACACCATCACCCTTGTCGCTAACCACCGCGAACTACCACTATTCTCACCAAAACTCATCATCATCGATCGCTAACCACCATGACCCTCTCAACACCATCACACCACCTTGGGGATGTTGCTGTTGTAGTCTAGCACCACTAGTAACCATCAAACCACTGGTGCTACAGACTTTGGACCCGTCATAGCCACCACCAACAGTAGCTGACCGCTTGTTACACCATACCACCACTGTAAACAGCAACCATAAACAACATCACGCCACCATTAGCCACCTTCATTAGACTCTCAATAGCCCAGACCCATCCTATTACCGCCACTGTTACGGTGATATAACTCCACCACAACCATCGGTCGCCGGAAAAACTCAAAGAGGAAGAAGAAAGAGATGAAACTCTAGCAGCCGCAATCTTCAACTGGCTGTATACTTTTCATCGCTACGAGTTATGAGACGCATTTACTATCATTGGAACCGTATCATCGAGACGGAGATTTTTTTATATAATACGCCTCATGAAGACGTCGGAGCTGGCCGGAATCTGGTTTTAGGGTTTCCGGGTGGAGAAAAATGATAAAGGAGAGGAGATTAATGTCTTTGTAAAGTTAGGGTTTTCTATATGGGCTTTTTAAATAACAATCACACATAACACACCGCGTCTTGAAGCGTTTATCGACTCGGATTATATTATATATTAATATTTCACTCACGGTTTTTCTGAATCGTTCCTAATTATTATTTTATTTATCACAAGCTCAATTGTCTAAGCATATTGAGAGAGCATGCGATTCGTAGTTAACCACGTTCGTTTGTTATGTGATTTATTATGTGATTTATTATTTGACTTCTCATAAGTCTATAAGATGTATTTTAAGTTAGTATATCAATTTAGCACTCGCTTTAATGTATTGGGCCGTAAATGGGCCTTGTATACTTTAATGGATTTTGTTTATCAGATTGTTTCACTATTGGACCTTAAAGCCCAATTAGTAGAAGTACATGATTGAGAGAATATAATTAATAGATTTGCGTTAACGGAGTTAATCCGAAAATGCCGGGTGTCACATATTGCATCTCAGCATTCATGGCATCCAGTCATTTCGCGGATTCTAGATCTGAGATAGCAGATTTGTAGTTAGCAGGTGTGTCATTAGAGTCAGCTACTACCAGAACTTCAGCACCCTCAAGATTCCATAGGTATCTTTCAGGTTCCTTACGAGTCCTGCTACTTCTGCGAATGCTTTGTTCTCGTCTGATTCATTTGCAACGACTTCTGGTGCATCAGACTTTCCAACTTCATCAGCGGTAGTTGGTGATTCTCGAACTTCTTTGAGATCCACAACATTGTTTCCTGTTCCTCGATCAAGAGCTTCTTTCTTGAGCAAGTGTCCTCTCCTTTTGATGGAAATAATGTTTGCATCAGTATGGTAGAAATATAATCCTCTTTTCTTACAGTATCCGACGAAAACAACTTTTTTGCCTCGAGGATCGAGCTTGTCATCAGAATCACTGGTGACGTAAGCATCACATCCCCATACTCTAAGGTAAGACAAACTGGGTTTATGTCCATGCCATATCTCATATGGGGTTTTGTCTACCTTTAGTCGGTACTAATTTGATAATGTGAGCGGCGGTCATAAGAGCATAACTCCACAAGGAGTGAGGCAAGTTTGTCATACACATCATCGAACGGACCATGTTTAGCAAGGTTCGATTTCTCCTCTCGCAAACGCCATTGATCTGGGTGTGCCAGGTGGAGTGGGCTGTGAAATTATTCCACATTCCTTTAGATGATTGAGGAATTATAAGCTGAGATATTCACCACCTCGGTCTGATTGAAGTGTTTTTACCATTTTGCCGAGTTGGTTTTCTACTTCGTTTTGAAACTCTTTGAACTTTTTAAAAGTTTCATGCTTGTGTTTCATCAAATAGACATAAGCATATCAACTGTAATCGTCGATGAATAAACAAAGTATCTTTCATGATTTCTAGACATCGTTCTGAAAGGACCACATACATCAGTATGTATGAGTGCTAGCAGATCGTTAGCCCATTCACCTACATGGGTGAAGGAGTGTTTAGTGAGTTTGCCAGCTAAGCAAGACTCACAATCATCAAAGGAGTCGGGTCCAGTGGATTCAAGAATTCCATCAGATAGAAGCCTTTTCAAGCGTGCCTTGCTTATATGTCCAAGTCTACAATGCCATAGATAAGTATCATTCGTATCAAATTTGGCACGTTTAGAAAGATTATAAATGTTATTGTTTGTATGAACATCTACCTCGTAAATACCATTTCGAGGTTTAGCCTCAAAATAAAAAAATCATTCAAGTAAGCAGAAACAGAAATCCCATTACTTGAAACCTTGTTCAAACAATAAAGAAACTGAAATAATGTTTCTGGTTAAACCAGGTGCAAACAAACAATTATTCAAAATAACTACATGGCCAGAAGGACATGAAAGATGATATGTTCCAGTTGCAAGAACTGGTACTCTCTTCCCATCACTAACGATGAGCTCCATGTCGCCTTGTTTCAGCTTCTTCCACTTTTCAAGCTCCTGCAAGACATTAACGATGTGGTAACCACATCCAGTATCAAATACCCATGTGTTTCTAGAGACAGTTAAAAGTTCAATAACATAAATAGAAATACCTGAAGTGCCTTCTCCAGAGGCCTTTATTTTTCTCAGCTTAGCCAGATATTCAGGGCAGTTTCTTTTCTAGTGCCCCATCTTGTTGCATTCAAAACACTGACGCTCTTCAAGAGGGGGTGGTTTTGGTTTTGCAACAACCTTGTTATTGTTGGTGGCACGATTGACAGCAACATTAACTTTATTCTTGCCTTTGATGTTATAACCCCTTTTCTTGGGGTTTGGCTTCTTAACACCACCAGATTTGACCATCAAAACTTGGTTTTGCTTTGGAATATTCATCTCGGCTATTTTGAGCATATCATGTAGCCTAGTAATAGGCTTTACCCATGCTTTCATATTGTAGTCCACTACGAACTGGTCATAGGAGCTAGGGAGGGAGTTCAAGATGAAGTCGCCTAGTAATGCATCTTGCATGGGGATACCAAGATTACACAGTTGGTCAATATGGTTTTTCATCTTAAGCACATGAGCACTAACAGACGAGCCCTCTTGCATTTTGCAGCTCATGAGCTGCTTCAAGGTGTTATAGCTTTCTTGTCAAGGCTGTTTTTGAAACATGTCTTTAATTTGCTCAACCATGTCATAAGCAGACATGTCTGCCATCTTCTTTTGGAGATCAGGAGACATGGTGGCTCGCATAAGGTAGGCAACCTTAATGGAATCCTGGTTATGCTTATCCCAGGCCTGGTGTGCAGCGATGGTAGTACCATCGGGCTCGGCATAGACTGGGCAATCTAGGACATAGAGCCTTTTCTCAGACTTGAGAACTATTCTCAGGTTGCGGTGTCATTCGATGAAGTTGGTGTTATAAAGTTTTTCTTTCTCAAGTACATACTTGAGAGCGAAGGAGTGATTGTTGTCGGAAGACATATGACAAATAAGCAAAATAATATAGTTAGTATTATCGATGTATAATTCCTTATTTAATTAATGACCCATTAACAGTAATAAGAATAAGGAATGAGAATCTAGCTATGTCAATTGCTAATGGCAGCTGGGGCATACAACATTAGCAAATGGGTAGGTAGACCGACAACGATTGTTAATTGTGAAAAATGCACAAGTCTCCAATATGAGGCCGCAATGACAACTTTTGTCAATTCATTGATATGTTAAGCCTCATCTATGCTCATTTTTACTCTCTAGACAGCTGGGGCATGTAGCAAGAGAGGAAAAGTAATAGTCGTCCTAAAACTAGGTACATGTGGAAGAGTCCGGATGTGTCAACGAAACCCTTGCACCTTGGAAGGATACAATTACGCATCAAATGCGTTGCTGTGGCTCCAAACATTGATGTTTTGCTTTATGCTCCAAGTGTTCCTTATAATAGGATAGCATAGACTATTGATTTTAAATATGGGTTTCAATTTTAGTAATTACCGAATAGGGATGAGATCCTGTTTTACTAAATTAATTCTTGACAATTAGATGAACCATTTCATCTCTCAAGACACTTAGTTTAAATAACCTACTAAAACTAAGTTTTGTCGCGACATAAATAACCGATTAAAAGTTATAGTTAAACTATTAAGTTACAAGTTTTAGAAAGTCAAAATTAGTTTAAGTTTCAAAAACGTACTGGTTATTTTAATTATAAAACAAACTAGGCGTTTTATAAAAATTTTCACAAGTTGTAAAAAAAAATGTTTAGAACTTGTTTTTATCTGATTGTGAAATTATTTTAAAACTCTTTTAAGAATGGTTTGGTATTAGGTTGGTATGTTACAACACTTATAAAAAAAACAACCACAATAGCAAAAACAAATAAATATGTAAATCTTTATGGCCAAAATATTTGTTTGGTCTTGCCAGAGCCTTTTAGCAAGACCAGACTAGGTCACGGGATCACAACACATAAACAGCCACAAGGATGGACTTGAGTGGATCTTGTTGTCATGATTAACTCCCACTAACTCCTAGATCCGTGTTGTTTTTAGTCTTTCCTCCGGGTCTATAATGTTACAATTTTACAAGAAATATATAAAATAAAAGAACCCTAATTTATTACAACTTTGAGGTATAAAATTGGCCAAAACCATAAAACAAAAAACTGAATCAAAATACAACACAATCACAAGGTCTGGCCAGATTTACATATTTTATCATAATCACAATAATCAATCGGGCAAACTATTGGTCAAAAATAATAACATTGTTGACCACAATATCGTTGCCCTAATATTCTACATAGATCAGAAACTAAAAAAACTTAAAGTTTGTGATCTATAACCGGTTAAAAGGAGACCGGTACCAATTTGCATGTTGTAAGCAAGGCTCTGACACCATTGTTGGGTTTCAATGGTATCTTTAGATTTTATGTTAGGGTTATTTCCTGTTAAGATTTACTTTGTATTTTGTTTATTGTTTACATGTTTGTAAATAGTTTAGGGTTTATTGTGTATTTTCCTTAAACTTGTAATTGTTGTTATAAGCATGTAGTGTGTGTGTTAGGAGAGGGAGACTAGATCACTTTTACACTGTTAGAGAGAGAATTAACTGTGTGTGATTTTGTTTCTCCTGCACTTTGTACTACGAATTGCTTTGATCATCAATATACAGAGAATTTATGAGTATGAACTGTGTTTGTGATTGAATCGTTTGTTTGTGCGTGTTATTCTGATCATTTGAGTGATATTATCGATCCAATTGAACCTATCAATTGGTATCAGAGCTTTCGGTATCGTGTTCTTCGCTATTCTTAAGCAAAACACATCAATATTGCTCAAAATATCATGATCTGAATGAATTGTTGGTGTTTTTAGTTGTGATTTATCATCGCAATCACTCCTATACACAACGATTGTGCAGATTCTATCAGATCATCATCAGATCTGAAGAATTAGAAAGAATAGAAAAAGTTATTGTTCGATCAAATTTTTGCTTAAAATCATCAGATTTGATCATGTTTTGGATTGATTGATAAAAGGGATTGTTAATCGGACTATTTCACAGCTTATGTGTGAATTTTGGACAATTTGGACTAGTTTTTGACAAAACCCAGAAAAATCTCACGAAGAAGATGATGAACAGTATGATGTTGGTTGAAGATTAACTTGCCGGGTGATTATTTTTGACTTAGACAATTTCCTGGACTTAGATTTGAGAAGAAATTAGGTCCTGTACTGCCGTATAAGGGAATTTGTGCTAGACGGGTGAAGATTTTGACTTGAAAAAGTGTTACTGTTCAGTCGTGTGATACACTGTTGTGCCGGGTAAAACACTGTTACGCCGGGTGATAGACAAAATACAGCCGGGTAATCATCAATTGTGTTGCCGGGTAAACAACTTGTCGTGTGATCGAGTACTGTTCAGCCGGACAAAGACTTTTGTCGTGTCAAGTTTCTGCCGGGTCAAAGACTTATTGCCGTGTGAAGTTTTTCTTGCTGCCGGGTAACTGTTCATCCGGGTGAAGAACGAAATTATTAACAACTGTTGAGCCGGGTAACTGTTCAGCCGTGTAAAGACTTTTTCTGCCGGGTGAAGAACAAAGACACTGTTTAGCCGGGTGAAGAAGGATTTTTTCACTGTTCTGCCGTGTGACTCATTTTTGTTGTTTTTAATACTTGTCTCTTATCTTGTCTTTAATTACTTGTCTTTATTTTAGTATTTTAATCACTTCTTTTAAAAAAAAAAAAATTAACAAAAACCAAATATATTTTCTTTAAAAAAAATTGTTAAAATGGCTCCTAATGATGATTCTGATAACCGTGTTCCTAGACTTTTGAATCGTGCAGATTTCAAGAACTGGACCATCAGGTTGAGACATCACTTGTGTTCTATTGACAATGACTTGTGGAAGTCCATTGAGAAAGGTCCTCACATTCCAACTCAGACAGCACCAGATAGTGCAAGTACCTATACTAAAGATTCTACTACACCTTATCCGGAGGATAATTTGTCAGCAGAAGATCTAAGGAAGGTAAAGAATGATAGCAAGGCCTACTCTTTAATGTGCAAGGGGTTGCCTCTTCAAGTTCTGTCTAGATTGGATGCATATCAGACTGGTTATACATGTTTCAAAGCTTTAAAGTCGATATGTGAAGGAGGAGAACAATTAAGGAGTTTGAAGAAGTCGAAACTAAAAAGACAATTAGAGTTGTTTGAACACATCAATGGAGAGACAGTACATCAGATGATGAACAGATTTGTTCACTTAACTACTGAGATGTCAAACCTCGGAGTGAAGACTGAACTTCAAGACTTGAATGATCGATTGCTGAATGCTTTACCATCATCATGGAAGCAAACTGTTACTCTGTTGAAACATACTGAGAAATTTCCAATGGAACTTGATTTGCTTATTGGAAAGATAGAAGAAGTTGAGATCGATGAAGGATCTAGAAACACTGATAGATCAAGTTCACAAACTCAGTATAAGTATGTGGTAAATCATGCCAATACTGTGGAGAATGCTTTTCTTGCACAAGATGCAATGAAGTTTGAAGATGAGGGTGACTTATTCGTTGGTGCAAGTTTCTTTACTGATTCAGCATATTTTCCTAATTCACCAACTTATTCTCAACCTCAATCTCCACCAAGAGCTCAAGTTCAAACTCAGACTCAGATGAATCAGTCAGACAGTCAAAGTTCAAATGTTCAATCCAAAGTGAAAGACGTAATGAATATTCTGCTTCAAGATGACGAAACTAAAACTGCCTTTACTGCTTTTATGGCGAGTTTCCAAGCGTACCAAGGTAGTCATCTAAGTCAAATGGACGTGGTCCTTCAAGACTTATTTGAAATGGATCCAGTAGATGTTGAAGAAATGGATCTTAATTGGCAGATGGTTATGGTTGCATATCGAACACAAAAGCATGCATATGTTAACCGAAGTTACAAACCTCATGCTAATAAGATAGTTGGATTTGACAAATCTAAGGCCAGGTGCTTTAACTGTAATCAGTATGGTCATTTCTCAAGAGAATGCAAAGCTCCAAAGAATTTCAATGACCAAGCTAGTTCAAGCAATCAAGGTCAAGGTCAAAGTTCTCAACAGTCTTCGAGTTACCAGCAAAGAAGTCAGCGTTTCTTTCAAAAGCCGTACCAAAGTCTTCCTATGCCTGAGTTGAAGGATGAAGGAAAGAAGCCAGAAGATCAAACTAAAGCGTTGGTTGTAAGTGTACAAGACGGATATGACTGGAGTGCATACGCAGAACAGTTTACATCTGATCTTACATCAAATCTGGCTTTGGTGTGTGAAATTGAAGAAGACTGGTCTGAAGAAGGGGATGGAAAGATGGTTGATAATGTGAGTGAAGATTCTGAAGATTATGACTGGAGTGCAAAGTCTGATCCTACTGAAGAGTCTGAAGCTGAAATTGCGTTAATGGCTACATCCAGTGAATCTTCATCTGCTACAGAACATACGAAGGTTAATGACTTACCCCCTAACTATGTTCCATTGCCCCTAGATGTGAAAGAAAGGTTATGTTCTGATCAGTGCATTCAACAGGTAGAACATTATCGAACTCATTCATTTAAAATCGGTGATAAATTAAGTCAACATGAAAAACTTCATGAAAAACTTAAAATTGATCATAAAATTTCTGATGAGAAGATTTTGTCACTAACTGAATCATGGAACAAAACCTTAAAAGAATTAGAAATTGTTACCAAACAACTTGAAGAAATGACAAAGAACTTTGAACAAGAAAAAGTTGCACATGCAGTCACTCAAGTTGAACTAAAGAAAGTTAAAAGTTGTAAAACAATGGTTGAACAACTCATTAATGAAAGAGGTAACAAAAATAAAACCGGTTTGGGTTTTACTCATGAACCGATGCCAAATTCAATCACTCAAACCTTACCGGAAAACTTTAATGAATTTGATCATTCACCTGAAAATGAATGTAAATTCAAAGAAATTCAAAGAAGTAAATCCGAGTCCGAAGGATCTGAGGTATTGATTGAAAGTTTGAGAGAAGAAGATGGAATGACAACTGAAGCAGATGATGAAGCAAGCAACAAATCTGACAACAAGCCGGAGCCTGTTCTGATTCAACTTGTTGAGTATCCAAAACTTAATTCCGAACCAGAAACAACGGTGAAGGAAGAAGGTGAATTTTCAGGATACAATGATCCTGAGTACATCAAGTGGAAGAAAGAACAAAAGGAGCAAGTTGCTGATCAGTTGATTAATAAGCAAGAAGTGAAAAAGACTGAAGTTTCGAATGCAAAGAAGCAGAAATCGAAAATCATGAACAATCAATCTGAAACGAAACAATCAAAAGGCAAAAGTGTCATAAAATCAAATGATAACACCAAAGGTTCAAGTGTTAAAACTGACAAAGTTAAACCTGTCAAGAAAGTGTCAAAAGGTAAGACAATCAAGTTTGTGTCTGGAGGTACTTTCGACATGAACGGTTCTTATGGTAACCAAATCAATGCTCAAATCAAATCTAACTCTGGTCTGAAAACAGGTTCAGGTCCTAAGTCTTCCGCTGTCATTGATAAGAGAATTGAAAACAAAAAGGTGACCAAACAGAACAGTTTAAAATCGAACCAAAGTCCCATGCAAGCAAAATCGCAAACAATGTCTCCACAGAAAAAGGTTAATCTAAAACCGAACAACTATGATAATGAATCACGTTTTGGTTCAACTTCAAAAGTTAATAATCGGCTCTTTAGGATTAGCAAGAAACATTGTGAAATTTGTAATAGGTATAATCATGCAACTGCTGAATGTTTCTTTAACAGGTACTGCAGTTTCTGTGACAAAAGAAACCATTCTTCAGAAGAATGTTACTATAACAAATTTTGTGATATTTGTGAGAGAAGAAATCATGACACAAAGGATTGTTTCTTTCGATCAAACTCAACTCGAGAAATGACTCCGTTTTCAAACTTTAATAGAAATCATTCATTTGGTTTTCAAAATATGAGTCAAAATCATTCTCCAGTTTTGAGAAATTTCAATCGAAACAATTCTGTTTCTAACTTAACAAGAAGTGTGCAGGTTAACAATTTTAAGCCGAGAGCTTTGTTGGTAAGAAACCAAAATTTTGAAAACAACCTTGATCCTCAGTTGGAGGAAAGGTTTAGTGCTTTAAGAAGAAAGCAGTCAATAAACGCCAATGGGCGAAACAACAGTTATCAGCATCAAAATCTCATGAATGAAACAAATTTTCAAAATATTCAATATAAACAAGTTACAATTGCAGATAAATTCGGAAAACCCAAGACCGTGTGGGCCTGGGTTGACCAAACTAACTGAAAATGTTTGAATTGCAGGTACGCCCAAGAAGACCTATCAACTCATGGTTTGTTGATAGTGGGTGTAGCCGGCACATGACAGGCAACCATGCCTTGCTTCAGGATTTCAAGCTGAAAAATGGTACACACGTGGCTTTTGGAGGTGATGCTGGTGGTAAAATCACAGGAGAAGGAACTGTTTCGAATGGAGTCATTAGTTTTGATAAAGTCAACTACTGTGCACAGTTGAACTTTAACTTACTAAGTGTCTCGCAAATCTGTGATAAATCTTATTCAACGCTTTTTGATGATACTTTCTGTTATATTCTTAAACCAGGTTTCAAGATTGACAATGAGTGGGTAGTGGTTAAAGCGCCAAGAGATCGTGATGTATACAAATTGGACATGTCGCAGATTGATGCTGAAACCGAAACAACCTGTCTCATTGCCCATGCTTCAAATGATGAGAGTCAGCTTTGGCATAGACGGCTGGGACATTCCAACTTCAGAAACATGAACCGTTTGGTAACTGGAAATCACGCTGTGGGAATCCCATCGAAGAAATTCTCCACAACTGATCTTTGTCCAGCGTGTTTGAAGGGAAAACAGCATCGGATGTCTTTTAAGTCCAAGCTCGAAAACTCCATTTCAAAACCCTTGCAGATGCTACATATGGATCTTTTTGGACCGACCAATGTTCAAAGCATCGGGAGAAAATCATATTGTTTAGTTATCATAGATGACTTTACTAGATTTTCATGGGTTTATTTTTTGCATGCTAAATCTGAAACAGCTGAATTATTGAAAGAATTTATCATTAAAGTTGAAAATCAATTGGAAAGCAAAGTTAAAATTTTAAGAAGTGATAATGGAACTGAATTTAAGAATGCTAATGTTGATTTATTTTGTGCAGAAAAGGGGATTGCTAGACAAATTAGTGCGCCAAGAACACCTCAACAAAACGGGGTTGCGGAACGGAAAAACCGGACACTGATTGAAGCAGCAAGATCCATGCTCGCAGACGCCAAAATCCCGATCACTTTTTGGGACGAAGCTATTGCAACTGCGTGTTTTGTACAAAATAGAACATTATTAGTGCATGATAAAAAGAAAACTTCTTATGAGTTGTTGTTTGGAAGGAAACCAAATATTTCGTACTTGAAAGCATTTGGTTGTCCGGTATCGATTTTAAATTTGAATGATCATCTCGGGAAGTTTGAGTCAAAATCTGACGATGGATTTTTCTTAGGTTATTCGTCTGTTTCTAAAGCTTATCGGGTTTTTAATAGCAAAACAAATACTGTTATTGAAACTATTAACGTCAAGTTTTTAGAAAATTCGTTTCCTTTAGTGGCTCATGGTCCCGAATGGTTATTTGATTTAGATTCATTATCAAAATCCTTCAATTCTAACTTATTTGATTTTTCAGGAAAAACAAACAAGGAATCAGGCGACTTATGATGCTTTAGTGACGATTCTGATAATGACGAAGATGGAAATATCAACTCTGAATATCCATTTATGTCTTTTCACAATCCTGATCATGTCAAATTCAGTCAAGCTCCGGGTCCTTCTGGTTCGCATGAAGATCAAGAATCAAACAATCAAGAAGAAGATGTGATTTCTCCTAATGATGGTGTATCTAATCAGAATCAACCATCATCAGATCCGAATGGTGAAGCTGTTCCAGAATCATTTGATTACTTCATCAATTCACCGGATCAAGTCCCGAATTTTACTCCACATACTTCGTCCATTCTACAAGATCTACCAAATCTGAATACTTCTAATCTGGAGATTCAAGTGCAAGGAGGTGACATACCAGTTCATCGAATTCACAAGAAACATCCTGTTTCTCAGATTATTGGGCCGTTGAATCAGAGAACTACAAGAAGTCAGACTGAGCAAGCGAATGTCTGTCTTTATTCGTGTTTTCTATCACAAGTGGTGCCAAAGAATATTTCAGAGGCATTGAAAGATAATAGTTGGATTGAAGCTATGCAAGAGGAATTACTTCAGTTTCGCAAACAGGAAGTTTGGAAACTTGTGGACTTACCTGAAGGAGAGAACGCAATTGGTACAAGGTGGTTGTACAAAAACAAGCCAGACGAACGTGGCATTGTGGTGAGAAACAAAGCAAGACTGATTGCACAGGGATACACTCAGGAAGAAGGCATTGATTACGAAGAGGTGTTTGCTCCAGTCGCAAGACTTGAAGCCATACGCGTTTTTCTTGCCTATGCATCTTTCATGAAATTGAAAGTATTCCAAATGGACGTTAAAGGTGCTTTCTTGTATGGACCTATTACAGATGACGTATATGTCAGACAACCTCCGGGTTTCGAAGATCCTGACTATCCTCATCGTGTATACAAGTTGAGTAAAGCTCTATATGGTCTACACCAAGCTCCTAGAATCTGGTATGAGACATTATCCAAGCATTTACTAGAACATGAATTCACAAGAGGGCAGATTGATCCAACTTTGTTTATGAAGAGGGAGAATGACGACTTATTGTGTGTTCAAGTTTATGTGGACGATATTATCTTTGGTTCGACCAGTGCGTCAATGTGCAAAGAATTTGAAGAAATCATGAAGTCTAGATTCCAGATGAGTTCTATGGGGGAGATTAACTTCTTTCTTGGATTACAAGTGAAACAATCAGCTGACGGAATTTTCATCAATCAATCAAAATTTGTTGAGAAGTTGTTGAAGAAGTTCAAGATGCAAGATTGTCAAACAATTCGAACTCCATCTGATGTGAATTGCAAGATTCAACCGGATCCAAAGGGCAAAGCAGTTGATCAAACACTATACAGATCAATGATCGGTTCTCTGATGTATCTTACTGCATCAAGACCAGACATCATGTACGCTGTTTGTGTATGCGCCAGATACCAGTCAGATCCGAAAGAGTCGCATCTTGTTGCTGTGAAGCGTATATTCAGATATCTCAAAGGGAAACCAAATCTTGGGTTATGGTATCCTTATGAAGGAAATTTTGAACTATATAGCTATTCTGACAGTGATTTCGGTGGTTGTGCTCTTGACAGGAAATCGACAACTGGTGGCTGTCAATTTCTGGGTCCAAGGCTTGTCTCTTGGCAATGCAAGAAGCAGACCAATGTTTCTGTATCCACAGCTGAAGCAGAGTATATCGCTGCATCTGCAGGATGTTCTCAGGTTTTATGGTTACAAAATCAGTTGCTGGATTACGGGTTTAACTTTCTAAAAACTCCTATTTACATAGACAATACTGCTGCTATGTTTATAACTGCTAATCCTGTTCAACATTCTAAAACCAAACACATCGAAATTAGATATCATTTTTTAAGAGATAACTCTGAAAAGGGTTTAATAATTTTGATTAAGGTTCATACCGACAAACAACTGGCAGATCTTTTCACAAAATCTTTTTTGTCAGGACGGTTTGAATTCTTAATTCAATCCATAGGATTAATCAATCATGATTAATTCTATTTTTCGAAAAACAAAACAAAAATCAGAAAAATATAAAAGCCAAAAATATAATAAGTTGATGTTATATTTTGATTCCTTTGTCTTTTACGTTATGTTTTGCATTGTGTGTGCTTGCGTGAAAAAGAAAATAGAAAAACAAATACAAAATATAAAAGCAAAAAGAAAAGAAAATATCATGTCATAAGAATCTATATTGCAAAAAGTGAGAAATGATAGATAAACTAGACATTATTTGTTACATCATTTTTAAATAAAGACTGATGAATGTTAGTTGATGTGCTAGACAGCTCAGACAATTAGACTGAACAAGTAAGTTGATTGTTGACTAACATAAACTTAATGATCTCTGTGTTAAGTTCCATTGTTATACATGTCTAGATATATATCTTTTTATACATTGCTTGTGATGATAGTTGTGCATGATCGGGTAATGATGCAATCTATTCAGTGTGATGAACCGCATCGTGAGCTTCTTTGTTGTGGTACCCACAGACCTGAAGTCTCACACGAAGTCTCGTTTGAGCTTCAAGGTGCAGCAAAAGATTCCAAAATGGAACAAAAAGAGTCCCAAATGTGGACCAACACCAAACAAAAATTCCAAAATGGAATTCAGAAGATTCCCAAGGGGAACGATAGGAAAGAAAAATTCCCAAAGATGGAATTAAAAAGAAGTCCCAAAGTGGACCAAATCCGAATAGAACCCAGATTCCACACTGTGTATGATTGTAAGTGACCAGGTTTTGTGCAATATGCATTCAGGTAGTGTTTGATAAGGAAATATGTTGACATATGTATACATGTGGGTCACATAAGTCATTCTAATCGAACCTTAAATATCATCATGATACTGAAAAAGTAAGTGTGTCAACTCGAGCTAATTGGTATGTTCTCATATCATCACTCAATCAAACATAAGTCAAATGTCTATTCAAAACTTGCAAAACATGTTCAGATAATGTGTGGTATGATCTCACTGCGATATTTTGATTCATTGCATTGCATATGTCTTTATTTTAATGTGTGTGCTTTGTGTGTGCAGGCATATGGAATCATTATTGACACATCGACATCCTTGATAAACTTAAAAATTTCTAGAAATTTCAAGTTTAGGGGGAGAATAAAATTGAAGAAAAATATCTACAAAAATCCAAAAATATTTTGTTTTGAATAAGTGTGTTTTGAATGAACAAGGTTATGTGGTATGAAAAGCAAAGGTATTGGATGTGTTAAAAACAAACCCAAGGTCTTGCAATTTGTTTTTAAGAAATTGCTTCGGGATATAGAAAAATTGGTTGTGCAAAAACATTTTTGAAAAAGAAAAGAAAAATGGATTTAATTGGAAATTAAATTTGTTGCAATGTTTAATATTGTTTGATAATTAATATGACAAACATTCTTTTTAAGGATATCTTGTCTAATTAATATGTCGGAGAATGTTTGCAGGTGCAATAAATACCGTTGAAAAAGTCAACAGACGAGAAAAATGAAGAAAAATCGCAAAGTGTGATAGCAGGGCAAAGATATCAGATGTAACTATGTTGCCGGGTAAAGAACTGTTCAGCCGGGTAATGTTGTAAGTCTGATACTTGCCGGGTGATTGAAGAAAAGGTGAAGATATTATGACCACTGTACAGCCGGGCAATGATCATGTCAAATACTGCCGGGTGAAGGTCATAGATATCTTGCCGGGTGACAAGTGTTTACTATACAGCCGGGTAAAAGAAAAATCTTCTTGCCGTGTAAAGGTATGACACTGTGTTGCCGGGTAATGAAGAAGGTTGCCGTGTGAAGAAAGTTGTCTTGTGAAGAAGGTTGCCGTGTGAAGAAGAAAAGCAAGCCGGATGAAGGAAAGCAACTGTGTTGCCGGGTGATGAAGAAATATTGCCGGGTGATGTTGAAGATAACTATTCTGCCGGGTGATGAACAAAAACCCATCAGGTGTAGTTGTTCCTAACCTTTACCCGTCACTACAGTGACTTACCCGTCTCTACAGTGCTTGACCCGTCAAGTGATTTTCACATGTTTGTGACTTGTCTTATGTACTTGACCCGTCACTACAGTACATGACCCGTTACTACAGTACTTGACCCGGCAAGGCTTATTGGGCCTATTTTGCTTGCCCGTCACTTGTGTTGACCCGGCACTTAAAGTTTGACCTAATTTTTCTTTGACGATACAAATACCGCCTCTTCACAAACACTTATCATTTCACACATTCACTTTCACACAAATCCTCTGAACGTAAAATCGCCGTGTTATCATATTCAATCGTTTGCTCTATAACAAGGTTAATCGATTGAATAAGGTAGTGATTAAGTGTTTTTGACCTAAATAGACCTGCAAATCAACTGTTAAAAAGAAAAACGATGATGAACAGTGTTTTTGGACATTGAATCGACACTTCGATTCTGTGTGTTAAAACCAAAATCGAATGTTGATTTAGGTGTAAAAACACTCGATTATCATCATTCAATCACTCATTTGCATCAAAACACCTTAAACTCAACTGAATCACTCAAAATGTTCTTAACTGATAAAATCGCCATTGATGTACTTTGAAGCTCTTAAATGTTATAACATCAAAATGATGAAATATCTGTTTAAAGTGACAAATGCATGATAAAACTGAACTGAAACATGTTAAACAACTTCATCATACAAATGTCAAATTGTTGCCTTAAGTGATTAACTGTTAAAATGTAAAATGTTGTATAATCTTTAAAAGTTTCAAAGTTGTTGGATTAATATGATGAAAATCAGGTTATTAGAACAATTTATGACTTAAAATGATTATGTGAATGTTTTGCTTTCTAACTTTTATTCAAACACTTAAGAAAATTTTGATATGTTTTAATGAAGAATCTAACACATTTGTCTTGTTTGTGTTTGTTGTGTGTTAACAGATGGAGAATCTCAAGTTTGAACCTAAACATAATCTAGTGGCATGTTTAGATGAATCACTTCCTGAAACAGAAGGTTATAGGGATATGATCAAATTTTTGAAGAGAACCAAGTATGTATATGCTATATGTGCCAAACCGGTCATATATGCAAGGTTGATCAAGAATTTTTGGAGAACAGCAGAGGTTGTTCGAGATGAAAATGGAGCTACTGTTGTTCGAGGCAACATAACTGAAGAAAGGGTGTTGACTGTTTCAGAAGATGCTATTAGACAGGCCCTGAGGATAGATGGGGATGAAGTTGGAATGATGGATGAATTGACTATGGAGGAATGTAAAGCGTGTTTTGTTAATATGGGTCATCCACCTGTGTTTCCAAAGTCACAGTTTTACAGGGCAAAGTTGGGAAGGAAATATAAGTTACTGTGCTATGTTATACAGCAATGCATGTCCAGGAGGAGTGCAGGATTCGATAACTTCCCTTCTGATATTGCTTCACCAATTGTGGCCATAGCAGAAAACAAGCCATTCAACATGTCAAGATGGATAATGAATGGCTTTGTATTTAATTTGGTGAAAGGGAAAAGGTTCAAATTTCTTATGTATCCAAGGTTTCTGCAGTTGATGATAAACATTGCCTATCCTATCATCAGAAATGAAGGTTATGATGGAGGTATATTATACACTGAGGACATGAACGATCTATCTTACAGAAAGATGAGTATCGGGAATGTGCCTGATGTGGAGTTATTTGACTATATGAGAGATATAGTCAATAACGAAGAAGAAGTTGGTGTAGTCTATCATCATATTTCGAATGGGGAGATTGTAAATCCAGTGGATCTTGTTGATAGAGAGATTGATGAAAGTGATGATGGTGAAGATGATGGAAATGGCGAAGATGATGAAAGTGATGATGGTGAAGATGATGGAAATGGCGAAGATAATGGAAAAGATGATGGTGAAAATGATGGAAATGGCGAAGATGATGGTGATAATGATGGTGGTGATGATGCTGAATCTGAATCTAATTCAGAGGAGGCTGAACCAATAGAGAATATTGAGGTTATTGAGCCTATGGCTATAGAAGAACCTGTTGAGGTTGCTTCTGGGATTGAAAAAGTAGTTGCTGAGATTCCAAGAGATATTTCTGTTCAGTATGTTCGAAAGAAGAGGTCGAAACCAGTAGAAAAGCCTGAAGAGATTAATGTGATAGAGATTGCTCAGACAGTAATGGCCGAAGCTGAATCTATTGCACAGATAGATGAAGTGGATGCTGGCATTACTGATCCTATTTTTGTTGATATTCCCACCACATCACCACAAGTTGCTAAAAACATTGAGCAGGGTTTGGAGTCTTCACCAAACGTTGTGTCAAAGACTGATGATGAGAAAGAAAAACGTATTGCTGAGTTAGAGGATATGGTGGCTAAACTGATAGAAGCCAATGAATTGTTGAAGGCATCAAATGAGAGGAAAAAGAAAAGGTTTGATGAGTATTGGGACATTCATAATCAGAATATGAAAATTTTCAAGAAGTTGGATGAAGATCATGTGAAGCTTGTTGATGAACATGTGAAGCTGAAGGATGATTATGATGCACTCAAAGAGGAGTATGAGAACCTAAAGTATGATTATACTGATTTGAAAGCCGAATGTAATACTTTAGATGCCGAGAAAGAAATGTTGGAAAAGGAGTTGGAGGAATTGAAACCAAAAGAGGCTGGCTCATCTTCTGACAAAGACTTTTCTGATGGAATAGTTGAAGTGACTGAATCGAATGTGCCAAAGGTTTATCTGACTAGAGCTCGAGGTACTTCAAATGCTGGTATTTTGGTTGAATCACCAATTATCATTCCCGATGAAGCTGCTGCTGAAACAGTCAATCTGGACAAAGCTGAGGGAAAGAGGAAGATAGATGCTGTTCCTGAAATTTTTGGTGATGAAGGAAGTTCAAAAAGGGCGAAGATTGATGAACCAGTGCAGATTGAGCCGATTCAATCTGTAGCTGTGATTGAAACTGAAAAAGTGATTGGAGCTGAGATTGCTAAATCAGGTCAGATTGAGCCGATTCAATCTGATTCTGTAACTAAGACTGAAGAGTTTGTTGCCACTGAGAGTGAAAAAGAAGCTGGTTCTGAGGATACAGTTCAGATTGAGCCGTTTCAATCTGAAGCTGTGAATGTGCCTGAAATAGAAGCTGAAGTTGCTAGTCAGTTTGAGCCGGTTCAAACTGACGAAGCACCTATGATAGAGGCGTTGGATGATTTAGATGAGATAGATTGGACTGAGTCTGAGGATGAAGCTGAGCCAGTACAGAATACTGTTGAAGAGGTACCAGATGATTTGGATCAGAGGTTTGCCTATCTTGAAAGAATGAAGTACAATTCGGTGTTCTTGAATGGTTTGACAGTAAGTCAGATAAACGAAGAGTATGAAAAGTGCATTACTGCCCAAGATAAAGCCGAAGCTGATCAGAAAGAGTTTGTGATTGAGATGGGTGAATGGACTCCGATGCAAGAAAGCTTAAACATAGAAGACTTACCTCCAACTGAGCTTTATCATCAAAACCCAGATGAAATGTCTGCATCAAATATGCGTAGTTGGTTGAGTTCGAGGAACTATCCATATAAGACGCTGCAGAGGTTAAAGTCTGAGTCACTGAGGAAGATAGTGGTCAGTTTTATGAAAACGGAGAAGATGTACAACAAAATGTTTTACTTGGATTATAACAATCCTCAGTATTACGAGTTGACAAAGAGATTTAAAGTACTTGGACCAAAGGAGATTCCAGTAATGGCTTTACCTGAAGATGCACATAAGAAAAGACATGAACTGATGGACATGTTTCCAAGCGAAGCTAAATCTTACAATATACCAATGGAGGTGCGTGAGTCGTGGCATAAAGCAGCAACAGCAGGTGATATTGTTAGATCACTGCTGAGTAAAGGACAATCAATTGCTGAGTTATTAGATTCTATGATTGTGCCTGAAAAGAATAAGAAGGTGAAGATAATAGCTTGGAAATATGATGAAGTTTTTGATGCGTTTATGATTAACAGGGTAAATGGTTTATGTGACATTTATCATTACTACTCAAGCATCTTTAAACTGGAGGTTCAGGATTTGAAAGAGCTGCACAAACTGAAGTTAATTAATCACACGCATGCTGAGCGTGGTGATAAATGCGTGATACTTCTTGATGCTGGAATGAGTAGAACAGCCAAGTTTCTGGACTTTAGAGGTCAACAGGAAGATACAGCATATGTGCAAGCTAAGAAACAAAGAAAGAAGAAGCGTTTGGTGGTAACTGAAGATATGTACTTGGAAGAGTTCTCGGATGAGTATTTTGACAAGATTACAGATCCTGGATTAAAGGTGATAGATGGGTCACAAATGACGAAGGCAATACTGAGAGTGTTTTACAATCAGGAAACGTTTGAACTGAAGCTTGTTCGGAACTTGGAGGATTGGGATAAGGATATGATCACACTCTTTAGTACTTTTGAGTTGAAATTGCTGCATCCGTCATACATTGAGTTTTTGCGAAGTTACAAGATTGAAAAGTGCAAAGATAAACTTGCTGAAGCTGACAGAAAGTTATTTACTGTGATGATAGAAGTGATTGCTGCTGCTTCGGAGAAGATTCGTGTGAGAAAGGCTTTACTAAATTCTAATCTCGTGATGGTTGATATACCAGAGATAGAATATATGCGGATCAGTAGGAAGGGTACATTGGAGGTGAAAGTTCAAGGCCAAGAGATGCCGTTTGAGTTTTATGCTAATATCGATTTTGCAGGTTTAAATCTGGATTCGCTTAGACGCATGAATGCTTTGCCAATTCTGACAAATGAATCCAAGCCTCGACAAGCTAAGATCGCTGAAAAGTTCAAATCTTGCATTGAAGAAGCTTTGAAGGAAAAAGAAGAGTATAAAGGTCGAAAGTTGCTGAACGTGAAAGAAGAACCAGAAGAATGGTAGAAAAAGATTGAATATTGATGCTGATAAAAGAAGAAAAAGATTGAAGTTTTTGAAGATCCAAAGATAAATCTTAGGGGGAGTACTGTTAGGGTTATTTCCTGTTAAGATTTACTTTGTATTTTGTTTATTGTTTACATGTTTGTAAATAGTTTAGGGTTTATTGTGTATTTTCCTTAAACTTGTAATTGTTGTTATAAGCATGTAGTGTGTGTGTTAGGAGAGGGAGACTAGATCACTTTTACACTGTTAGAGAGAGAATTAACTGTGTGTGATTTTGTTTCTCCTGCACTTTGTACTACGAATTGCTTTGATCATCAATATACAGAGAATTTATGAGTATGAACTGTGTTTGTGATTGAATCGTTTGTTTGTGCGTGTTATTCTGATCATTTGAGTGATATTATCGATCCAATTGAACCTATCATTTTATTATATCAAAACGGGTTAGACAATAGTAATAATTAAACCAGTAATTATTAACGCATCGGAAAGTTAACATTAAAACCTATACCAAAAGTGAAACCGACAGGATCCGGTTACAGACATGCAAATACGGTCAATAATAATTTAATCTATGTAACGCCCTGTGACACCCTGCAAATTCTGATTAACACCGTCAACTATTCTTTAACTGTTCCGTTAAACTTTATATAAGTTTAGGGTCAATTTGTAGTTAATTATCATTAGTTATTAATTTCATAACTTAAATAAATAAATTGTATAAGATCAAGGGTGTAAAGTGAAAATATGTAAATAAATACCCAACCCTAAATACCCACCCTTTTATACTCATCACCATCATCATCCACAGAACACATCATCATCGTTTTTTTTTTTCGTATAACCGGCCGAACCAAGCAATATCAAGCATCTCTCCCTTGCACTCTCAATCTGCCGCAGCCCTCACCGTCTCTCTCTCTCGCCGCAGCCGTCATCAACCGGAAACATCCGCAACAGTCCCGTTCGATCATCTTCGATCAGTTAGCCGGCGTCACCGGACCAACGTACGTCATCAGCATACTTCTAAAGCCAATTCCGTTTATCCCTCTTGGAAATTGGAACGTGAACTTTCGCTATTTACTCCGGTACGGTTTGGTGTTCTCGAGTCGTTTCGGTGATGTTTCGGGATACGTTTAATCTCGGTTCGATGTATGCGTGCTTGTGAATAGGTGTGTGTAAATCTAATCTGCTCGTATATGAATGTATGTGCGATCACGATGTGAATAGTATATGTGTATATATGAATGTAAAGGAAATAAAGAAGCAATAGCATATGTACATGTATGTGTATAGAGTAGCAGCCATGAAAAATATAAACATATTGTTTGTATGTATGTATGTATGTTGCGACAATATGTATGTATGTGTATGCTGTACCGGTGCTTGTATCTTGAAAACAATAATATGTATGTGGTGGTATGTAATTATGCTAAAAAGAAACAATTTTATGAGTACAGAATGTGTGCTTGATATAATATAGTTATAGGTATATATATATAAATGTATTAGTGGTAATGGTGTTTAATGTTGAAGATAATGAATACTATGTGTGTTCATTTAAGTAACTATGTATACATGTATAGAATAATGAGGAATGTGTACGTGATATATGGGTGTTAGACGGTTCACATGAATTTATGGATATGCATGTATGTGAGTTTGCATGTGTAGGTTGTATTTGTATAATTTTTATGAGACATGATTGAATATATGGTTGTATATGATGATATAATAGATGGATTAAATAATTTGTGTCAATTTGTGTTAGTATCTATACATATATAGACATGCGATATATAGGTATGCGTAGAAACTAAAAACAACTGTATATAGGGTTATAAATGTATGTCAATAGTATGTATATATGATTAAAGGAAATCTCATGATAGAATAGAAAAGCATGTGGTAACTATCAATTTGTGATAATGGGCATGGTATGCTAATGGCGATGATAGTAGGATTATTGAGTTGTGTTTAATGTTAAACTAATATGCCATGCTGAGAATGAAAGCGCTTGTGTGATAATAGACTTGAGAGTCCGGCATGATTAATATGTGTGAGCTGTATATTGCTAGTACGAGAAACTAAACCAGAATATGTGAAATCCTAGCGGATGTTTTATATGCATTATATTTATGTGTGTGTGCATATATATATACAAATTCTTAGTTGTTAAATAGCGGTTAATCATTAAGCAGGTCGTAGGGAGATCTATGATTTCTTGTTGCATTTGCTGTTATTTTGCTGTGCGCTTCAAAGGTGAGTTCTTTGCCCGCTTTTATATCTTTTCGGGGAGAAAACATACAAATATTTTACAACGCCTACGGGCAACTATTTTTACAGCGCCTTGGGGCGGACTGTATTTTATACCTTCGGGTAGGGCCTTCGGGCAAGATTTTAGCGGCTTTTGAGCTGTATTTTTATGCCTTCGGGCAGGGCCTTCGGGCAAAACTTTATGCCTTCGGGCGGGGCCAACTAAGGCTACGTTTTACACCTTCGGGTGGGGCCTTCGGGCAAAACTTTATGCCTTCGGGCGGGGCCAACTATGGCTACGTTTTACACCTTCGGGTGGGGCCTTCGGGCAAAACTTTACATTGCTAACTTGGGCAATCTTTTGGATAAATAATATTTATTGTTAAGGGCTTATTTTACCGAGCATTAACATACTTATAAAGTCCTTTTCTTTAGTCGAGATTATTTGTATGCCAACTTCGGCATAACGGGGAAATTTGAGTAGTACTACGGGTTCGGCAGACCCCATCACTAGCGGGGAGCTAGTTGATGCAAATTGTCCTTTAAATATTTGGTCATCCGTAGTGATGGCGACAAGGCAAGTAAAGTAACGTTCAGTTTAATCTCGACGTGCTCGTGTAGTAAGCAATGTGGTCTTGCAAACCAGCAATATATATTGATTTATCAACGGAACTTACATTTTATTTATGTTATTTAAATAAACTCATTGAACTCACCAACATTATTTGTTGACTCGTTTTAGTATGTTTTCTCAGGGATCTAGGAAGGCGCACGAGTAGGACACTTGCATGCATTGGTCTTAAAACTAATACGTTCTGTTATTTATACTATTATTGATTTTGAAATGGTTGTTTGGGTCGTGCTAACTTTATGCACGGGTTTTCATAACTTTGGTTGCTTTAACCTTTACTATTACGTACTTGGATTTGAGTACCATATTGTTTTACAAATGCTTCCGCTAAACTTTGAAATTTTTCATTTTAAACCCTGGGTTTTGGTTTAATACTTTAATAAGGACTTTTGTTTACAACGTTGAGTCAGTGTTTGCTGTAACTAGTGGCTTGAGATCCTGGTATGTCACACGCCTAACGGATACCCCGTTTGTGGAAAATTGAGGGTGTGACAGATTGGTATCAGAGCCATAAGTTATAGGGAACTAGCATTTCATTGCATATAGTCTATAACTTTAAGCATTTGCATTAGTTACACTCACACTGCACAGTAGTACCATAGTTAGAAATAGTGTTTGTTTTCCTATAC
The DNA here is from genome assembly GCA_030867185.1 of Tagetes erecta. NCBI lineage: Eukaryota > Viridiplantae > Streptophyta > Magnoliopsida > Asterales > Asteraceae > Tagetes > Tagetes erecta. The sequence continues at coordinate 66,762,642 of CM061486.1, forward strand.
GTGTTACATTTATGTGTTTTCCTGATATAGAATCTTTATAGATTAAGAATCCTTATACGAAATACTGTGTCCTTATCCTAAACATGAATTTAATTTTCCCGCCTAAATAAAATTCTTCTTTGTACGATGTGACCGAGTCTTCTTCTCGAGGCGCAAAGAGTCCAAGATGTGAGACTGACGATTGCAACCGTTTTAACCCGGTTGAGGCTGTCTCTCCTAGAGTTCATGAAGTGGAGCGTAAGTTTATTCAGCAGATCATTCCTACACGCATTTCGGTAACTTATGTTATTGAATGGTTCCATCAACAATCCTTAACTGAAGTTTATACTTAAAACGATCAATTCCCAACTACACTTTCTAATATAACTCCTAGTTGATCAATACAAAATTGAGGACTAAGCCTTAGATAGCCTTTTATCTTTTGCCACCTCTTGGTACTCGATATTATAGTCTTCGGAACGTTATACCAGTAGACAGGTGGAATTAGGGTGAACATGTAAGACAAATTATCATTACGTATGCACACGGGATAGTAATTTGGAGTGCATGTGAATCCTGGTGAGACCTAGCTTGTGGATAAATGGTTCTAATGTGTAATTTATCACTTAATTTTTTTCCATTGTTAGTGGAAATTATCGTAAGCCACTTAACTAGTGGCTGGTGTAGTAAATCCTGCTCGTTAACTGTTAGACACTATTATCAGGTTGAAGAGGTTTAAAGACATCAAAATTATCATCATTATCATCTCCGTTGATCTAAAACGCTCTCAGGAACACTATATTAATGAATAATTAAATGTACAATTTATTACGCAAGGAGTAACTCGAAAAATTGTTGTAACACCTAAATGATATTTAAGCAATAATAATTTAGGGGAAACCGCTATACACTTAGACACTTATGACTTTCAGATACCCATTATTCACTACGATAGCAAAAACTAAATGATTTTTGTAATTGACCCCCCCCCGGGTATATAAATATGAATATCGAATACGTTCCATGACGCTAAAGATTCACATGATTAATAGAACAATCCACAATAAACAATTGATGCCAACTAGCGTTCTGCTTGAACCTCATCCATTAAAGTTCAGAATAACAAACTTTTATTTCGTTCATCCCAATACACATTGTATTTGCTAAGAAAGATAATAATTGATGCTCTCATTGTCATTTGACACTCTAATCGTGCAATATATTTCTTTCAAAGATCCGGTTTATTCAAGAGATCCTACCTTGTGTGAAAATTAACTTCCTTGATCACAACTATTTGATCCGTAATGTATGCAATAGTCAGCTAATCGTTCTAAAACAGGAAAATCCCAATAGAATAAATTAAATGCTTAATGAAACTATTTATGTTACACGACCCAAGTAATGAATTAACATGACATCATTATCTGACCCATTAGTAAACTTATAACTCGAGATCTTAAACACTCTAAAGGTTTAAACACTATCACCCAATGAAGCTTAATATTCAAATTCTTGTTAGCATCTTATTGATTGAACTCTTTTATAATCCATGCGTACTAAAACCCGCATTTTAAAAGAAATATGGTTAGGGCACCCTAAAACAGGTACACGATTGAAACGAATATGTTATTCAAACAGAAAAATAAGATTCTTGAAAACTTTCTATATGAGAAAATGTTGGGCGTATCATATACCCCCCCCCCCCCACCCACGCACACACTTTTAACCGTAACACTCAGATTATCAAAGAGAAAACCCATTATACTCCAACGGATTAGGAACAACTCATGTAACACATACACTTTTATTTTAACACTACTTCAGTAAGTAAACATTAATAACATTTTACCTTATGTCATACAACCACTTGTTCTATCGTTCACAACAAATAATAAATACTTAATAAATTCCTTGATCATTCTTGCTTAAAACATGTACTTCCGAACACATAAGTAGTATCAATATTCATTCTTCATCTGTGTTTAGAATGTCTATGGCATCCTTGATGACCAGTTTTGACAACCCTTCGTCAATAAAGTAGAGTACCTACACACGGTTGAGTCAATTTAATGATCCTTAAACAACTCGAACAACAACGCTTTTTTTTAATATAGTCCCTTTAGTTAAGACTCAATCCTTGAAAATCTTAATCACGACTCGAAGCTCAGTGATCTAAAATTTTTGAAACATTCTACATACAAATCGTGTTTATAAATCTTAAGAGTGGATCCCAAAGAAACTTTTGAATCTCCTCAAACCCGCGATATATTAGACAAGTTGAAATCTTACAAATGATTAATCCGGATGTTTTAAACCTAATGAAGTGGCTACCTAATGAAACACAAATACCATCCTTCTTAGCTATTTAAGTAACAATGTCTAACACCAAAGGTACGATTTAAATTTCGGGACGAAATTTCTTTTAACAAGGGGATGATGTGACAACTTGAAAATTTTTCTTTTCTTTGTTTCTATTTCGTTGCGGTCAACCAACGACACGACGTAATTTTCGGGACGAAAATTCTTTTAACAAGGGGAAGATGTGACACCCTGCAAATTCTGATTAACACCGTCAACTATTCTTTAACTGTTCCGTTAAACTTTATATAAGTTTAGGGTCAATTTGTAGTTAATTATCATTAGTTATTAATTTCATAACTTAAATAAATAAATTATATAAGATCAAGGGTGTAAAGTGAAAATATGTAAATAAATACCCAACCCTAAATACCCACCCTTTTATACTCATCACCATCATCATCGACAGAACACATCATCATCGTTTTTTTTTTCGTATAACCGGCCGAACCAAGCAATCTCAAGCATCTCTCCCTTGCGCTCTCAATCTGCTGCAGCCCTCACCGTCTCTCTCTCTCTCGCCGCAGCCGTCATCAACCGGAAACATCCGCAACAATCCCGTTCGATCATCTTCGATCAGTTAGCCGGCGTCACCGGACCAACGTACGTCATCAGCATACTTCTAAAGCCACTTCCGTTTATCCCTCTTGGAAATCGGAACGTGAACTTTCGCTATTTACTCCGGTACGGTTTCGTGTTCTCGAGTCGTTTCGGTGATGTTTCGGGATACGTTTAATCTCAGTTCGATGTATGCGTGCTTGTGAATAGGTGTGTGTAAATCTAATCTGCTCGTATATGAATGTATGTGCGATCACGATGTGAATAGTATATGTGTATATATGAATGTAAAGGAAATAAAGAAGCAGTAGCATATGTACATGTATGTGTATAGAGTAGCAGCCATGAAAAATATAAACATATTGTTTGTATGTATGTGTGTATGTTGCGACAATATGTATGTATGTGTATGCTGTACCGGTGCTTGTATCTTGAAAACAATAATATGTATGTGGTGGTATGTAATTATGCTAAAAAGAAACAATTTTATGTGTACAGAATGTGTGCTTGATATAATATAGTTATAGGTATATATATATAAATGTATTAGTGGTAATGGTGTTTAATGTTGAAGATAATGAGTACTATGTGTGTTCATTTAAGTAACTATGTATACATGTATAGAATAATGAGGAATGTGTACGTGATATATGGGTGTTAGACGGTTCACATGAATTTATGGATATGCATGTATGTGAGTTTGCATGTGTAGGTTGTATTTGCATAATTTTTATGAGACATGATTGAATATATGGTTGTATATGATGATATAATAGATGGATTAAATAATTTGTGTCAATTTGTGTTAGTATCTATACATATATAGACATGCGATATATAGGTATGCGTAGAAATTAGCAACAACTGTATATAGGGTTATAAATGTATGTCAATAGTATGTATATATGATTAAAGAAAATCTCATGATAGAATAGAAAAGCATGTGGTAACTATCAATTTGTGATAATGGGCGTGGTATGCTAATGGCGATGATAGTAGGATTATTGAGTTGTGTTTAATGTTAAACTAATATGCCATGCTGAGAATGAAAGCGCTTGTGTGATAATAGACTTGAGAGTCCGGCATGATTAATATGTGTGAGCCGTATATTGCAAGTACGAGAAACTAAACCAGAATATGTGAAATCCTAGCGGATGTTTTATATGCATTATATTTATGTGTGTGTGCATATATATATACAAATTCTTAGTTGTTAAATAGCGGTTAATCATTAAGCAGGTCGTAGGGAGATCTATGATTTCTTGTTGCATTTGCTGTTATTTTGCTGTGTGCTTCAAATGTGAGTTCTTTGCCCGCTTTTATATCTTTTCGGGGAGAAAACATACAAATATTTTACAACGCCTACGGGCAACTATTTTTACAGCGCCTTGGGGCGGACTGCATTTTATACCTTCGGGTAGGGCCTTCGGGCAAGATTTTAGCGGCTTTTGAGCTGCATTTTATTGCCTTCGGGCAGGGCCTTCGGGCAAAACTTTATGCCTTCGGGCGGGGCCAACTAAGGCTACGTTTTACACCTTCAGGTGGGGCCTTCGGGCAAAACTTTATGCCTTCGGGCGAGGCCAACTATGGCTACGTTTTACACCTTCGGGTGGGGCCTTCGGGCAAAACTTTACATTGCCAACTTGGGCAATGTTTTGGATAAATAATATTTATTGTTAAGGGCTTATTTTACCGAGCATTAACATACTTATAAAGTCCTTTTCTTTAGTCGAGATTATTTGTATGCCAACTTCGGCATAACGGGGAAATTTGAGTAGTACTACGGGTTCGGCAGACCCCATCACTAGCGGGGAGCTAGTTGGTGCAAATTGTCCTTTAAACATTTGGTCATCCGTAGTGATGGCGACAAGGCAAGTCAAGTAACGTTCAGTTTAATCTCGACGTGCTCGTGTAGTAAGCAAGGTGGTCTTGCAAACCAACAATATATATTGATTTATCAACGGAACTTACATTTTATTTATGTTATTTAAATAAACTCATTGAACTCACCAACATTATTTGTTGACTCGTTTTAGTATGTTTTCTCAGGGATCTAGGAAGGCGCACGAGTAGGACACTTGCATGCATTGGTCTTAAAACTATTACGTTCTGTTATTTATACTATTATTGGTTTTGAAACGGTTGTTTGGGTCGTGCTAACTTTATGCACGGGTTTTCATAACTTTGGTTGCTTTAACCTTCACTATTACGTACTTGGATTTGAGTACCATATTGTTTTACAAATGCTTCCGCTAAACTTTGAAAATTTTCATTTTAAAACCTGGGTTTTGGTTTAATACTTTAATAAGGACTTTTGTTTACAACGTTGAGTCAGTGTTTGCTGTAACTAGTGGCTTGAGATCCTGGTATGTCACACGCCTAACGGATACCCCGTTTGTGGAAAATTGAGGGTGTGACAGATTGGTATCAGAGCCATAAGTTATAGGGAACTAGCATTTCATTGCATATAGTCTATAACTTTAAGCATTTGCATTAGTTACACTCACACTGCACAGTAGTACCATAGTTAGAAATAGTGTTTGTTTTCCTATACGTGTTACATAGCATCACATCATTCTTTGGTCATTCCTATATTGCACATAGGTAATGTCATTACATCGTTCATCGTTTCATGTTTATCCTTTCATACACAGGGTCAAGTATCTCATGGATGTAATATCGTTATCTAATATGTATCTACAACTCTTACAGAGTCTATCGATATTTCGATTCTTCACCGGTATCGTGTCCCCCAGCTGGGTCATAACTCTTTGAACCCCTTGGTGTCTACCGGTATTTACATAATATCTTCACTGGTATTATAACCCCCGGCCGGATCATAGTTCTTCGACCCTTACGGAGTCTACCGATATATCGGTTCTTCACTGGTATTGTAAATCCCCAGCCGGATTATTGTCTCTATTTCTACCATTACTATACATACCCTTCATTTAGGCAACACATATTCATTCACATACTCTTCATTTAGTCAACACGTATTCAATCGTATAGTCTTCATTTAGTCAACCCGTAGGGTAATCATATAAGTATATCGGTATGCATGTTAGCCTCAAAAAGTATTTAAAACGAAACTAAAGTGAGGTCTAGAACTCACCTGATTCTTATGTGATCTTGCTTGTTTGGACAAGGTTAAGGTAGTGGTATTGGTGCACGATCTGCATTTAAGTTATTATGGAAAATCATTATTTTTACTTTAGTTTCGCAAACAGTTTCGCCAACAGTGTCGCAAACTGTGTCGCAAAACGAACCACAGTGTCGTATGCTGCTTCAACAGCACCTCCACTTGCAGTTTCGCAAGCCACTTGCCCAACTTTCGTTGGGACTTAGACTACTTTCGCAAACACACCCCGATGCATGGCATGAAATCCAGACATCATAGTTTCGCAAAAAGAACATTAGTGTCACATTATGAATGCTTAGTGTCGCAAAACGGGGTTTCAGCTCGGTTCAAACCAAAAATCCTTGTTTTTCAACCAAATCTCAAACTTTTTACGTCCAAAACCTTGTTTTATCATTTATATAACTAAATCTACGTTTTTTCCATGATTTCAACCATAAAAATGCAACCTTTATTGATTTTTTGAAACTTTTGAAAACCTTAAAAACTCCATTAATGGCCAAATCCGTTTTGTGTTATAAAAACATGTTTTAGGGGATGATTTTACCTTGATTACCTGTTGTTTAATACCCTCTAACTCATATCTACTCTTTGATTTACAAAAAACTTGGTTTTCTCCTTCTTGCCTTAGTTTTCTTCAAAAGAGATTAGAGTTTGTGTGTGTGATGTTGTGAAGATGGTGAATGTTTGATGGTGGCTGGAAATGTTGTTTAAATAGTGGGATTTCCATATGGGGTAGGTTTTAGGTGGGTTTTGGGCCTTAATTAGGTAATTAGGCTATTTTAGGAAAGCCCCTTAACTAATCCACTTACCATTTTGGGCCTAATTCATTCTTTCACCCTTAATGGCCCATAATTACATCATAACCTTTTCATTAATCCTTCCCTTTTTTTTAATTACCAAGTAATTAGTCATCACGTTTTACATTCTCGTACATTTATAATCATTTTCGTTCTTCATCATACTTTTCATAATCATCACATTTATCATAATCATAGCATATATCATAACTGTCATACATCATTTTAATCATAATCATTTAAATGCACATCTATATAAACGTAATCACGTAAAGATAGCTTACCATAAAAATCGGGGTGTTACAATCTACCGATGAAATAATATTATACCTTTGGTTAATAAATAACCGTTTGAGACACCGAGGGTTCAACGAATGAATGCTAGAAACGAACACGAACAATTCACGTAATCGGAATCAAATTAAGTGGAATAACTTCTTGTTCCAATCTTTGTTCACAAAAGTATGCTGCACTTTTGCAATAATTGCGGCCGTTGAAAGAAACCCAAAAGGGTTTTGTTTTTGTTTCTATTGTATGTGGTGTTATGTCTCACAAAATGTGAACCACTATTTGTTTACAGTGATCGACGGCAATTATTAAAAGGGTGAAGGGCTTTCAACCCTAATGATCCCTTTTAATACAAAGTAATCTAATTAGCGAGCCCTAAGCCCGGTTAGATTAATTTGAGTCCAACACAATAATAAACTCATTACTCATTTAATTAAGTTAAATGAATAATATAATTTATAAACGATATAATTTATAAACCGTCTTTCGTTCGTGATTACCAATTAAACGATTTAAGTGGATTTTACTATCGTTGCCCTTGGTGTAACTCTTACGGGTCACAACTCGGTTAGCCACGTTAATTTATCTGTCCGGACATATTAAATCTAACAGGGTGTACCTTAGGCACAGAGACATGTCTCCTTGTAAGCATGCTCCATGGTCTTGTGTCAGTACGGATCTGATGCATGAATCTGGCACATAGGCGTATGAAACACACACGAGATTGTCTCACGTATGACTTGTCTTTTTATTCATTTTGCAAGTCATGAAGGTGTGTGAAAGCTTCTGGTTCTTTAAAATCTGTAAGTGTTGACACGATTTCAAGTTCTACAACACGTGAATTCATCGGTCTTTCTTTTTCAAGCCTAAAAGTACAAAAGAAGACACTTCAGGATTTATTTGAATTTTTAGTTGTTAAATAAGCAAGGAAATAGAGAAGATTTGATACAAATATATGTTAATATTTGCATACATCAATTTCCCATATATTTTCTCTCTTTTTCCTAGTTAATTATATGGATATGCAGTGAATTTCCTATATATTTTCTCTATTGTCTACTAACAACCATTCCATAAATTTGACAAGTGATTTTCAACAATAATATCACTTGGTGTGTAGGTAGCTTTTTATGATTGGTAACCTTCTTTTTCTTTTTTACTTGATATTGTACTTTTATTTAGGGTTAATAGTTGGATTTTGGTTACCGTATGCTGTGTGGTTTAGAGCATTCATAGTGTCTTGCTTATCCATATACATATAATTACAATAAAAAATACTACTTTTAATTTATTCTCTATAATTTAATAATATTTTTATATCCTTATCATTACATTTTTTCTCTCACACACTTATAATCAATTCTAGAAATATTAAAAGGTTTATGCGGTGAACATTGGTTTCCCATGTATTTTCTACCTTTCCTCAAATATATAGATATAAAGTGAATTTCGCATATATTTTCTCTGTCCTCTTCTCATAATCACTTACAAAAGTTCCATAAAATTTGACAAGTAATTTCACTTGGTGTGTACGTGGATTTTGATGGTTGGTAACCTTCTGTCGCTTCAATTTGACTTTGTACTTTAATTTGGGGGTATCAGTTGGATTTTGGTTACAATATGCGTTGGGGCTTAAAGTATTCATAGTGGTTTCCTTATCCTCATCCATATAGTTAAACTAAAAAATAATACATTTTCTATGGTTTTTAATTAGAGTAAATTGCAGATTTAGTCTCTATGTTTTGACACCTTTAATATGTTCAATCTCACTCTAACATGTCTCTTCCTTGTGATTTTTATTTTTAACACATAGGGTCCTAAGCCCTAATTCCGTTCATGTTTCTATTAAATATTTCTCACGCGCCCTGCACGTGGGTGGCAAAAAGACATTTCCCTTTGTTTTAACTGAAATTTCACAAGGGGACGTGAGAAAGGGTTAACGGAAACGTTGAAGGAGTTATGGCTCAGAACCATTTGGGTTAAGAATAAAAATCATAAGGACCAAAACATGTTAAAGGTGACAAAACATAAAGACCAAAACTGTAATATACTATTTCAATTAAATACTTGATTTGTGAAATAGTTTAAATAAATTAAATCACATGTTTTTAAAATGTAAATACCCAAACTAAACTCACAAAGCGGCAAATGTAATGGTAATAATATAGTAAAGTAAAGGCAAGTCCAGATATCGAATCCGTGGACACAAGTGTCGCCTTTAGATAATAGACCCCTATCAACTTCTAACCATTTTAATAGATTTGGTACTTTTTTAAAGAAACTATTATTTCGGGTCTAATGGTGCCGAATATAAGGATAACCACCACGGATAATTTGACACCATGCTACCTCGTAAAAGGTCTCGTATGGCAACTGCTTGCATGAGTCATCTTCTTCAAGGATTAGCTGGAAGACACGACATTCTCATCTAAATAAATTGATGTCGACCGTACTTGTGATTGTTCCCAAGGATCCAATATGACCATTTCACTTAGGTTTCTAAACTATATCCCCTTTCGGTCTCATTGGTCCAATATATTACCAATTGACTGAATCAGGTAACTAAGATAAAAAAGACGAGTCGATTTGTCATAATATAAGACAAGATAAATAAGTTATTAATCTTAATTAGGCGAAACCCACTTTCGGGTGATTCTAACCTAAACCAACTAACACTAAGATGAAACCTATAATTTATCTCCTTTGAGTCTTAAGATTTGCTAGAACGTTGATTCAATTCAAATCTGCAATTCAATCTGTATCTTATGGTGACTTTTCCAAGATGTATCCAATTAATGTCTCAAACAATGAAGTTTAAACACTAAAATTGTGATCTTTTATACAAAGATTCACACCCCGACCGATTGCGGAATCATCGAGGCGGAAGAAAGTGAATTTTTGTTCATAGCGCATGGTACTCAAAACTGTTTCAATATTATTAAAATCCAATTTAGATTATCCAAACAAAAGAAACAAATAGTTCAAATAGAAATAACTAAATAGTCTACCACATTTTATTAAGTATGTCCAAGTTCCTAGCCATGTTACATCCCGAAGTTCCTAACTTGCTTTTCTTGAAATCATGTGAAAAATAACTGGTCAGCTAACGAACTAGCCGGTGAGTAAACATAGGTTTAAAGATACATGATAAAAATTCAATTCATGTCGTTATGTCAAAACTTATAAATGCAAGTATGTACATACAAGATAACAACGCCTAATCAAACCTTGAACAAATGATAAAGGGGGGGTCCAAATGATAATGATACTCAGTTATAATAACCCAAGAATCAGGGGTTGGGTCCTTTGACCAATAGATCTACCATTAGTAACTGTCGGTTTCTATAAATTATGCTTGCACAACAATTGCTATAAGGATATGAACACATAACTTGCAAGTAAAGACATAACATGAATTGTTTTAATGATAACATGAAATAACTGATAATTTGAAATCTGATTAAATAGGTCACATGATATCACCCCAAATTGAAAACAAGAAAAGGGGCTATGAATACTCACTTGATAACTGATCGATGAAACGAATAAAAGTAAACTTGAACAAAGCACCAGGAAAACTCCCTAAGGATCACCTAAAGGATATCATCCTATGTTAGAATGATAACTGAAACTGACTTAGGAATCTTGGTATCTAGGGTCCCAATCGAAATTTGGGTTAAAATAATTAACTGGTAAAATTAAAAGAAAATAATGATGTAATAGTAATAGGTTTTATAACCATGATTTAATAAGTAATAAAATGATTATTTTGTAGATAAAGTGTAACTCTTTACGAAATAATGAAAATCAATAGGTCATTTAACGCCATTACCGATATGATTACTTAAATATTTATTTATAAAATTAATTTATAAAAATTAATCCTTAAAATAATACCATGATTATATTCGTAAATAAATGATGACCAAAACATGATTAAATCAAAATCTCAAGAGTGCCACTTACGAGTATCCCTAAGTATGTTAGTTTACTTAAACTTTTATAGATCTAAACGTATTATGTGTTTTAATGTTTAAAATTCAAAACTTCCCGTAAAGGAAACTTATAAGCTTAAATATATCAGAGTAACTTTACTTGTATTAATTCATATATATTCTTGTACAAAAATATTTTTATGAAAATGACTTATAAATACTTTCATAAGCTAGTAGTAATTAAAAGAAGGTAATATATATAGGTAAAGGATTTAATGTTAATAAAAGATTTACTAGTATTTAAATATTTTTATGTCACTTAATATTGAATTTGTTATAAATAGTTATACCAAAAGTAAACTAGGAAGATCTGTCCAGGGACTCGAACACTGGACCTTTGGCTTAACATGTACAACGTCAAACCTATAGACCAGTACCCTTTTGCTGTGATAATTTTGAAACAAAATGTTTTTAACATGGTTCTTTCTTAAACCCGAATTCTTCTATAAACCCTTAATCCTAATCGTAAAAATCCAAACATTTAATCAATCTGTAATTGAAATCAAGCATATCACGATAATCTGCATATGAAAACGAGTAAAACAATGTATTTAATTACTTGAATCGATGGTCAGTTGATGAAGATGAAAGAAAGAAAAGAAAACACAGTTGCAGATCAAAATTGATGATGCAAACGATGATGATAATGAAATTAATCGTGCATATTCACTCGTCATTGTCATTATTCACTTGTCATTGTCATTATTAAAACGACGATCAAAACGCCCAAGAAATCAGATGCTAAAACTAGTCCGGGCATGGAAGTCGACTAACGAACAGAAACACGAAGAACAGAGGAATCAATCGGCTGTTGTGTGTTTTTAGAAGTGAAATTGATGTTTCAGGAAGATAATGTGAAGTCAGGGGAGTATGTTGGACGATTTATAGAGGCTTGAATACGAGTGCAAAGCTGTTAATGAATCCGAGTTGATCTCGGAATAATTTGAGAAATATCTAAGCGATTCGGTGTAATTTTGAAATAACTCAGCTGCTCAAATCGATTGTCATCACAAGAGATAAGCGTTGCTTTGTTGAATTTGATTTTGCTGATCGGTTTAGTTGAATTGGATTTGGATTTTGGCCGGATTAAGTGGGTATTTGATTTGGATTGATGATAACACTCGGCAACTGGATTAGATTGTGGTTTCTGGTTCGAATCAGAGAGATAAAGGTGGAAAACGGTTTGATCAAGCTCGACTGATGTGGATGAGGTTGTTTTAGGCGCCGCCGGAGTCGCCGGAGACTGATCGGAAGATCTCGCTGGAAACGCGGGGTCAAGGGGGGCTGGGTTGGTTTTAATTTTAATTTACAACATTGGTCCCTGCAGTTTATATTGTTACCAGTTTTTGTTTTAATGCTTTAAGTGAAGTTTCATAAATTCATATAGTTAACTTAATATACCAAACTAACTTAACCAGATTTATAAAACTTATAAATCTTATAAAATTTGTGTTCATATTTTTTTTATAACTTCACTCATTTTAGTTGATAATCTTCGTCAAACTTTATCAATTTTATTAAATTTGTTTTATATAATCACTTTAGTTTCTTTTGTTGAATCACCTACTATAGTACAATAATAAGTCCATTAATTAATAGTTTGTTGAAATGATTTAGATAAAACATAATTAAATAATGAGTCATTTTTTCACGATAATTTAAAGAACATTTTAGGACGACCGTAAAGTGTGGGTTTAGATACGAATCGGGGTAGATGTTACACAAAGGTATCAAATCTAAGCAACCTTAACCACCATCAAGATAAGACATCATCTTCATGGATCTTATAATCAGTACACATCTTGCATACAAACAACATGAACAACCCAACCATGCAATAATCATCCATTCATTATTTGATAAACCAAGAGTAATAAAAAAATCAATAATCATCCCTATCTAGGTAGTGCAAAAATATTACCTACTCATCATTGTCATAAACAAAATACCCAAATATAATCCTATAATCATGATGAAAATAGAATTAAAATCTAAGAGAATAATGTTTAGAAACAAATAGGTCTCTAAATGCTCATTATTGTCTTCCCTTTGAATTAGGTTCAACTAAAAAGTCTAAAATTTATAGAAAGTCTAATAAGGCATATGGATCACTAGATCTAATATTATATGAAGATCAATGGCCTAAAACCACAAGGTGACATAATGGTAAATAGTTAGGCCAATGGTATATTAGTCTTTGCCCCTTTTTCAAATTCCACCCCTTTTTTAAATGTCCATAACATTTACATACAACATTATTTTTCAATTAAATTTACACGAAAAAATGAGCATTTTTTTATCTTCAAAATGCATATAATTTTGATCAAAATGCATATAATTTTGATGAATAAAAAATGAATTTTTTTCCACGTTTCAACTGATCGTGTTATTTCGTCAGGTCATTATGCTATATTATGCCATTGTGTTATATTATAACTTGTTTTCATTGTTGACATAGAGGCATGCCATAACATAGCATCTCAAATCCATTACTTGTTTTATTTGTGCAACATTTCAAATATATTATAACTTGTTTTTTTATGTTTTAACTCATTGTGTTATTAGTCAGGTCATTGTGTTATTTTGTCAGGTCATTGTGTTATGTCAGGTCATTGTGTTATATTATAACTTGTTTTCGAATAGAAATAAAACATTCCTAATAACACAATATGTCAAATCTTATAACTTGTTTTCATTGTTGACATAGTCATATGCCATAACATAACATCTCAAATCCATTACTTATTTTATTTGTGTAACATCTCAAATATATTATAGCTTCTTTTTTTTCAGCTATTTGTGTTATTCGTCAGGTCATTGAGTTATTTCAGATCATTGTGTTATTTCATAAGGTCATTGTATTATAACACAATGACATAATATAACATAATGATCTGACAAATAACACAATGACCTGACAAATAACACAATGTCATGACCAACTAACACAATGACCTGACAAATAACATAATGACCTAACAAATAACACAATGACCTGAAAAATAACACAATGAGCAGAAAAATGTGAAAAATTTCTGTAATTTACATATGAATATTATACGCGTTTTAAAGATAAGAAAATGCACGTTTTTATGGTGCAATTTTTTTAAAAAAATAATGTCGTATGTAAAAGTTATGCACTGTTGGCCCCAATCAACTTTGAATCAGTGTTTTCGGTGAAGATTTGGATCAAAATGACATAAAATGGATGAATATGAGATGAACACTCAATAATACAATGAAAAACCTTCAATTTGATCCATATTGATTTGCATCAGATGTTGTTTACATGGAAAGACCTCAAATCTAGCTCATTCAAGCTCTCTAAACACTAATTGTCATTTACTATTTATAGCCTAATGACACTTTGGACTAATGACAATTAAGACCCTATACTTAGACTAAAACATGACAAATGGAAATAATACAAATAAATCCCTAATGTTTAAGTCTAATATATATTTTGTCATTAAGAAAAAATATATATTACATAAAATACTAAGAAGAAGAAAATAATTAAATATATTTTGCTGACACAAAATATAGTTATTAACTATAAAACTTTGTCGCCTTCAGCGTCTTGTCTCTAATCTTCATCCCGAACGTGCCGTGTTGACTTTTGCGTTGACTTTGACCGTTGATGTTGACGTTTGTTGACTTTGACTGTGTTGATATTATTAGACTAAACTTCAGGTCCAACAATACTCCCACATAGTCTATTATTATCAACATCTTGTATCGTATTCAGCACTGATAAGTCAATACTGTTGGATCTTCAATTTTGTAAGCTTCAGTCTTAATTTCAGATCTAACAAAACTCCCCCAAGTCAATACTTGTATCGTATTAAGCACCGAACATGTTATTTGGTTACGTGCTTTGCTCAACTGATGATCGACCATCATTTGCAGAAATATCTGTAACACAGTCACAAACAAAATCTTGAGATTTCTCATTAGATCATTTCATTTAACAAAATAAACCCGTGTTTATTTGTGTATGAAAACAAGCGAACCCGTGTCCATTTGTGTGCAATTTCCCGTGAAATGCATGTAAAAATGATATCATTTTAATAGCATAATATGGAAGACTTGAAAAATAATTTGAAATGAAAATCTTTTTGGATTTTTTTTAACAAAATTTCTATAAGCTAATAAAATCAAACGAAATATCTATCACTACCTAACAATAGAAATAATGTAAAATTTTTTATTTGTTGTTTTTGTTTTTTTTTAATCATAAAAAAAACTTTTGAAGACGAGGCTGACAAGTTTACGAATATTTAGGACAAGGAGAACACATCACATAAGGTACATACGACCAACAAGACACAAGAACCCCAAACATAAAGTAAGGATAATAAACGAAATTTTATGAAGGATATCAGAGAATTTGTTTCGAGCGACCATCCGGAAAAACATATACTTGGCAAGATTGTCAATATGTTTGTTCATTTAAACCCATGCTTTGTTCCTTTCAACAAACAACCTGTGACGATCTTATCATGTTTTTGGTTCGATTTGACGATCTTATACTCGGCAAGGTAACTTGTTTTGACATCATGGCTTATTGAGTTTAGATGATTTAGCGAGAATTTTTTAATTTGATGGACATAGACAATGATCAATTAATAATCATTGTGAATGTAATATTTGGGAGTGATATGGAGTTGGGCATCAACAACGATCTTGATGTAGAAACTTTGTGAGCGTAATCTTTTGAAGCGTCAAACAATGATCTTGATGTAGAAACATTGTGAGCTTAACATTTATGGTTTGCAGATTAAGAGAGCTCCAGGTCTATATTTACATATAACAGAGGAGATGATCATCTGAGCGTGCTGATGAAAGCTTCGGGTCTATATTCACTTATAACAGAGAAGATCATCACTCCAGGTCAATGCTTCCGCATAGCAGAGGAGATAAGCACGAAATAAGATTCTGAAGAGCTAACTAGAAGTGTCATTTAGGGCTAACGCTAAAGGGTTTGGATTTGGGAAAAATCAAGCAACAATCAAATACTCCCATCCCCTTTTTGTCAAAACTTATTACTTGTGCAGGCCAAATGTCTGTGAAAATTGATCCTTATCGCCGAGCTCATTTGAATTTAGTTTGATCACAGAATTGTTGTTTACTTGTATTCGAGCTGAGCCTATTGACATATCATCACACAAGTCAATATCCTCCTTTAGATGCTTTCTCCACAAACCTGAAACCTTCAAAGAAAACAAAATATGTATTCAAGACGAGACATAACTCCCCCAAAATTTCTATTTAGCACAGAATTGAAATTTTTTTAAAAGACTTAAGAATGACCACCAAAGGATGTGAAGACTTTGTAAAAAATATAAGTAAATATATTAGACTTCCCCCCTTTTTTTTACTTTATTTTGTTTTACCATCTATAATATGCAAAAAAGAAATTACTAAAGAAACTTCTTCCATATTACTCTATCAAAAGATTAAAAATGAACTATCAAGAAAAAGATACAGTGATTGTAAAATTAGATATGTAAAAATCAGAGAAAAATCCAGAATTTGGATAAGATACCAAAAACATAACCTGTTTGTTCTGCCTCAACTTTGAATACAGAACGTTTTCTATCAGTAAACCGGATTACTAACAGTCCTCCTGAAATATTTTTGCACTCATTAACAGATTAGTTAAGAAAGGGAAACCCAGGCCATCAAAGTCCTGGTCGTTCCATTTTCATAAGTGTAAGACACGTGTTTAAGCACACAACCTATTCTTGTAGCAATTATCTTTAGATTCAACCATTTTCGTTTTGAAAGAGTTAAATTTGAAAATCATTATCTGTTTAAGCCCCGAGGTGAAAGAATTTTGTTTTGTCACGTTCATCTTTGAATCATGTGAAATCGGCTTCATATTAGAAGGTAGGGATGGAATGTTAGTCATCCGACCAATTAAAGATGTATGATTCTTAAATTGAAATTCAGAGAAACAAACCTGTTTACCTTTACCATGTGGAGGATCTCTCATAGACTCTGATTCGGAGAAGCAATTTGTTTTGCCTTTACCATCCGAAGCATGTCTTTGTGGGCATTTCTTGAGCACGTGATCACCTTTTCCACACTTGAAGCAAGCCTTGAATGGTTTTTGATGCTTGACCAACCTGTGTGGAGTAACTGGGGGTGAGGCTTTCTTTGAGCTTGTTGCAAGTTGTTGAGAAACTTGTTGCTTCTTTTGTTTAGTTGTGAGTTGTTGGATGGGAGATGAGATCTTCACTTGATTGTTCTCAAGTCTTTTACAAACTTGAAATATGATGGACAGAGGTGAAGGCTTCTTCTTTTGAGCTCTGGATGGAACGCTGACTTGTCTTGCAGTTGGAAATGAGATCCTGATTTGACTTGATTAAGGTTTTGGAGGCATTTCAGACTTGACCGTTGCAGATGACATGTTAATCTTTGAATCTCCGAGACTCTCCTTTGTCTTTGATTCATCATCTGAACTTGTCCAGTCTTCAATAAGTACCTCTGCTTCCAGTGGATCTTGATTGATGGGAGTTGAGTGTGTTGATGTAGTTGCAGCTTGATGATTAAGTGATTCCTGAATTATCTCTTCCTTCTCACTCCTGACAGATTCAAACGTAGGAATTTCACCTGCTTTAAACTTATCAAAGAAGTTAGAAGAAATAATAGGTACGGGTTCAGAAACAATTGGGGCTGAGCAATCATTAGCTTGATTGTCAGCACCCGGTTTACTGTATCCCAAACCAACAGGAGAATCATGAACATCTCGGACCTCTGTAATGTTTACTCTCTCCAAACCTGCATTGAAACTGTTAGTTTCTTGTTCAAACAAATCATTTTTAGGATGAGGTCGAGGCATAGGGGAATAACAATAAGTACTGGGAGGAGGATAAACGTATGGAGTTTCACCACTACCCAAACCCGTTTTGATTCTAGCCCCTCTTTGTTTGGCGAAAAGTTCTTCTTGTTTCATACCATCAATTGTCCATTTTTCAAGTTTAATTTGAAGTTTACTACTCTCAAATTCAGCTAATTTAACTCGTTCACTCAACATGTTTACTTCAACGTTTCTTTCTAAGATTTTTCTGTTTAAATGGTCTATTTCCTGCAAAGCCTCATTGAGTTTAACATAGTAATTAACTTCATTCTTCTTCAGTTCAGTGTTTATGGTGGTTAATTCAGCTTGATTTGTTAGCAATAGTCTATTTTCTTTATAAACACCAAAAAGACGGATTCTGCAAGCAGAAGAGCACATATCTTGTATTACCTCGTACGGAAGACCCATGATGATTCTTTCAGCTGCCAAGGCGTTCTCACAGTTACAAACCCTTGTATTTCTTTTCCGTTCCTCTTCCTTTGCCTTTAGCATCTCTTCATCCTCAGCTTCCTTCTTTACTTCATCATTTTCTCATCTTTATCATCAAAGATTGACTCACAATCAGATTTACTCTCACTATCATCAATCGAAGCAACACAACTTTCTATGACGTTCTCCCTTATCTCTGCAGTCGATTTCGAATCATATCTCATTGACTTTGGTCTTTTAGTCAATTCAGTTTTGTAATCAAGTATGCTTGTAACCGATGAGATGAGGTTAGCATTTATCGTGTTGGTTTGAGATTGAAGCACATCTTGGTAAAACTCCCTTCTTTTGATATCCAACTCAAAAGATTTTAATTTGTCGATCACATCCAACAGCTTGTAATCTGAAAGCCTTCTCTATTTCTTAAGTGTTTTAACTTGGAGACTCCACTCTGGTGGAAGAGATTCAAGAAGCCTTTGAATCTGTTCAGATTGGTAAGTTGTGAAACATGCTTCTTTAGATTACTTGCAACATATAAAAATCTATTAATGAGATCCGTCAACTTCTCTTTCTTCAAGGCAAACATACATTGTGCAGACTTGAATTCTTCAGACATTGACATTTTGACCCTTGATCTTAAAAAATACAAAAATAATTTTTCCTAAAATTTATTGAATAATTCTCCCCCTAAAAAAATACTTTTTCGTCTCAACTCAAAACTCTAGCACCCTTACCCTTCAAAACTTTCGGTTCAAACAAACTCGGCCCAATAAAAAAATATTGAAAATACCCGACTACAAACAAAAATATTTTACTCTCAACTCACAAAATTTAGGGCCAACGAATAATAACAACAAATACTACCCGGCCTAAAAGATGTTTCTTTTGAAAAGTTTGACGTCTACTCGAACAAATATGGCCCAAAACTTTAAAGCCCTAACTCCTGGCCATCATAGCACGAACCAGATCCAACACGGCCCAAAATTTAAAACCCTTACTCCCTGCCAACTTGTTAAACTACTTTCCTCTCGACTAACAAAATTTAGGCCCATAGAGTGACAATAATACCCGGCCAATCAACTCTTTTATTTAAAAAACTTGACGACCAGTCGAATGAAAAATTTTGGCCTCAACTAACAAAACTTTGGCCCATAGAATAACAATAATAATACCCGTACAAAGAAAAATATGACAACGTCTCCAACGAATACGTCCCAAAATTTAAAATGTTAACTCCCAATACGTTGGCCAACATTTTTTTTAATTATGTCATCTGTTTACCAAGCCCAAGAGCTCGTCACTTGTGTACGAGAGTTAAAACATTTTATATAAAAAAATAATACACAGCCCTACTTTGTTTGAATTCAGCTGCTCATAAACACAAATCCACACACACAGTTACATTCACAAAATTGGTTTCTCTCTCTCTCTCTCTCTATCTCAAAACTAAAACACTCACACACACTAACACTCTTTCTTCTCTCTTGCAAACAACACACAAACATCACAACATGTAACACCCCGATTTTCCTGGTAAGGCATCTTTACGTGATTATGCTTATACAGATGTGCATTTACATGATTATGATTAAAATGATGTATGATGCTTATGATATATGGTATATTTACGATAAATGTGATGATTATGAAAGATATGATGAAGAACGAAAATGATTATAAATGTACGAGAATGTAAAACGTAATGACTAATTACTTGGTAATTAGAAAAAGGGAAGGATTAATGAAGAAGTTATGATGTAATTATGGGCCATTAAGGGTAAAAGAATGAATTAGGCCCAAAATGTTTAGTGGATTAGTTAAGAGGCTTTCCTAAAATAGCCTAATTACCTAATTAAGGCCCAAAGCCCACCTAAAACCCTACCCAATATGGAAACCCCACTATTTAAACAACATTCCAGCCACCATCAAGCATTCACCATCTTCACAACTTCACACACACAAACCCCAATCTTTTTTGAAGAAAACTAAGTCAAGAAGGAGAAAAACCAAGAATTTTGTAAAACAAAGTGTAGATTTGAAGTTAGAGGGTGTTAAACAATAGGTAATCAAGGTAAAATCATTCCCTAAAACATGTTTTCATAACACAAAACGAATCTGGCCATTAATGGACTTTTCAAGGTTTTCAAAGGTTTAAAAAAAATCAATAAAGGTTGCATTTTTATGTTTAAAATCATGGAAAAAGCTTAGATTTGGTCATATAAATGATAAAACAAGGTTTTGGACGTAAAAGGTTTGAGATTTGGATGAAAAACAAGGATTTTGGGTTGAAACCGAGCTGAAACCCCGTTTTGAGACAC
This sequence comes from Tagetes erecta, assembly GCA_030867185.1. Taxonomy (NCBI): domain Eukaryota; kingdom Viridiplantae; phylum Streptophyta; class Magnoliopsida; order Asterales; family Asteraceae; genus Tagetes; species Tagetes erecta. The sequence continues at coordinate 66,783,368 of CM061486.1, forward strand.
TATACATTCATAGTGCGACACTAGTGTTCTTGATGCGAAACTAGTGTTCTTTTTTAGACACTAAGTGTCACCTTTGAGACACTGTAGTGTCACCTATGCGACACTACTGGGATTTGATAAAACCAGCTAAGCATCATACTAGGGATCTGATAGAATCAGCTAAGAATCCTACTGGGGATCTGATAAAACCAGCTAAGAATCCTACTGGGATCTTATAAAACCAGTTAAGAACCACTAAGTGGGTCTCTTGTGATCAAAGAGAGCATGATGATGACTTACTAACAGACAAAGATATTACGTTATGTGCTTTATGAATGTGATGTACGATATGATGATACTATTTACGTGCATTACATGAAAGATATGGAAAGTTCTTAAAGATGTGTTAAAACTAGAACTCACTCAGCGTAGCAGACTTTTGTATGCATGTTAGATTGATGTGCAGGTTAGATGAATAAGAAAGCTACTTGGCATGGGCAAGAGCTAGAGGCTTGTTGAAGACTGGCATTGAAGAAAAGACGCTTTAAGATCGAATTTATATTTTGTAATGTTTAAGAAGTTTTTTTAAGACAAATATGATGATGTAATGATGTTTTAAACAAGTATTCCGCTGCATTATAGATTTATTTAATTTATGGTTGTTTTTATGTTTATGAATGCCAACTGCGGTGCTTGCCGAAAGGCGGGCGTTACAAGTTGGTATCAGAGCCAAAGTTTAAGAGAAAATGGGTAAAACGTTTTTAAAAGAAAAACCTAATACTTAAACTGAAAATGGGACCAAAGTAAGAATGCCAGTCTGCTAGCTCCACGCCAAGAGGTAAAGAATGAACAGCAACGAGATGTATATGACATGTTTATGCAACCGAAAATGAAAGAAGTCATGAATCTTATATTGGTGTAAATAGTAATGATGATGTAACGTGATAATGGACTGTGCCTGTAGGCAATAGGACAGTAGTTGAGATGCCCGTAGAAATTTAGAGTGTTACAAACATGTATTAGGAAAGTAGAGGAATAGGTTTAGTGCCTATACGTGTTATGTGCTCTATACGTGTTTAAATGCTCTTGTATGCTTTATGTGAACTAGACTAGGTTTGAATACTGACGGGACTTAGGAGGGGTATGTTTAGAACGTGAGCAGTAAAGTAAGTAGTTAATAACAACTGGCCACTGTCATTAGGAACTTACAGTACTTATCACATCTTGAGTTGCTCTAACTGATGAACGTAAGTATTTGAATCTTATAGGAAGTAAGAAATGGCACCCAAGAGAGTAACTAGAAGTTCTGCCAAGGCTGTTAAGGCTAAGACAACCAAGGCCCCTGAAGCGAAGCGTGGGAGAAAGCCCACAAGGAAGAATGTTGATACGATCCCTAAATTGAGGCTGAAGTTACACCTATAACATTTGCCCCGAACCGAACCCGAATCAAATCCAATCGGAATCATAAACCCGAACTCGATTAAATATCAATGAAATTTCTTATGTTTATCATAGAATAAATTTAATTACCTAAACATTTTGTTCTAACTATATTATTTATCTAAAATCATTTAACTATATTAATGAACTTATTATTCATGAAATAATTTTTATAAAATTTGTAAGTATATTTTCTAAACAAAATGTAGTTTTATAAAAGATGTCAAACTAGTTATATAAAGACAAATTTTGTATGATTAGTAGGTTTAAATAAAAATCTAAGAGTTAGTGTGGTTAGTTAAGTTAATGATTTTAATCAACAAATTAACTTTAAGGGGGTTAGTATGTAAATCTTGAAAGTTATATTAAAAACCTTTTAGCACAATCTGCAAACAACTGAAACACAAAGGGGCTAAACTGAAAATTTATTTAAAACCAACCCAACCCCCCATTTTTCTCCCGTGTTTCCGGCGAGAGTGCCGGCGAAGCTCCGGCGACACTCATTTCAACCAAATCCGCCTCAATTGAACTCGTTTTAACCATCCTTATCATATAGCCAAGCGATTCGATCCCTGAACTGATCTATAACGACGTTGTACATGCTCTTATCACTATCTAAATCAAAACCCACAAAATCCGGCCAAATCCAACTGCAATTCAACTAAATCGATCAACAGAAATCAAATTAACTCAATCTGACAACTCATTTACTTGATTACAATGAGGTGGACGAGATTAAGTATAATTATCATGTTAAATCATTCAAATCAAACTCATCTTTTCCCGAAACAAACTCGAACGCGGTTGCACCCGTAACAACATATTTGACCTAATATAAATCAATTAGAACGATCATTCGACCCCATCTTATCATTCTGCAAAGCCAATTTCAACTACAACACACACTGTGATACCATTGATGTTCGTCTTCTTCATCCTCTGTTGCACGGTCGACGACACCATCTGGTTCGTTATAATCTCCAATTAGGTTGGGGCTTTTGTTCGTTGAGCATCACAAAGTAAACCTGCATCATCAATTGTGTTCATATCCAACCGTTGTTGCATCGAAATCGAACACCATTGCCGCGTGTTCTTCTTTTATTGTTCTCATTTGATTCATCACCGAATCAAGTAATCAAGTACGTCCCTATACTCGTGTTAACATGTAGAATACGAATGTTGTGATTGATTCATGCCATAGATTTGATATCAGGTTCAATTTAAGAGATTAAGATTCTAGGGTTTATGTTGGAATTGGGGTTTTTATCTTAGTTTTGTATTAAACGATTTATTCAGATTTAGTTAATAAAAGTCTGGTTTGGTCTAATGGTTCACGCTGGTTCGTTTAACACAGAGGTCCCGGGTTCGAACCCGCAGACCTTATTGTTTTTGTTAGATATTTTATTAACACTTGAACTATTATTTAAACTGTAGTATTGTATTATTAAATACTTATTAAATCCCTTAAACAATAAATTTCATATAAATATATAACATAAATGAAATTAAAATTTTATGGATTAGTAACTATGAAACAATAAGTTACAAACATGACTTTTATAATTAGGTATTTTAGTTCTTTTGAATCTTATAAAATTTGTAAAAGTCTAGTACTAGTAAGTATTATTAGAATAATTAACTTCTAAGGTTACTTAAATCACATCACTTATGACATAAATAAACTTTTATTAAGCTAGTAGCTTAAAGTAATTGTATAAGAAAATAAGATTATTTTAATATATTATCGTTGGATTATTATTCTCTTAAAACCCTCAGTTCCAAATAGAACCCTAGTTTCCCAAAATTGATTTTTGTTATCATTTTAACATAAGACACCATTCCTTAGGTGATTCTAGGGAGACTCTCAGTGCCTTCTTCAAGTCTAATTTTATTTCATTTCATCATCAGTTATCACGTGAGTATTCATAACCCCTTTTTCAGTTTTATACTTTGGGATGAAATCATGTTACCTATTAAATCATATTTATCATTTTCGTTCATTTTATTCATTTTATTTCGTCACCTGATACTTTAACCGAGGGTGATTATAATTTGTTTTCATTTATTCATTTTGGTTTAATTACCTGATATGTTATCCGAGGGTATTGTAACCGTTTATTTATTTCATTTAACTTAATCACCTGATACTTTATCCGATGGTGATTGTAACCACATTTTAACTAAATCACCTGATATGTTATCCGAGGGTGATCGTAACTACATTTGGTTTAATTATCCGATATTTTATCCGAGGATGATTAACCCACTTTTCATTTGATCATTTTATCAACGTCACTTAGTCTGTGTGATTAAGTGGATGCTAGTCGTAAGGTTTAATTGTGCTATATGTTTACCTTGTGTGCTACACTTTGCATTTATAGTTTTTACATAACATGAGCATCGAATTCATTTATTCAGTTTAATCATTTTCAAATATTTTAATCATTATCTTTATATATATATAATTATATACAAACCTATGTTTACTCACCAGCTAATTCGTTAGCTGAACAAATACTATTTTCACATGATTTCAGGATATGCAGGTTAGGAGGATTTTGAGATGCCTTCACATGTAGGATCTTGGACTTAGTTTAATTAAAAGAGCATTCATTGAGTTATGTTTGTTTATGATTGAAACGATGTAAACTTGTTGCATGAGATTATAAAAAGGTTATTAATTTATATTTTAATCATTTTAGCACCATGAGCTACGAGCAATCTATTCACTTTCGTCCGCCTCGATGATTCCGCCATCGGTCGGGGTGTGACAGATTGGTATCAGAGCCATGGTTATAGGGAATTAGGTTATTAGAAATGGAATGACCTAGTCTATAACTAAGGACCCAAAACATGAGTCATCTCAGGTTATTAGTTGTCAATTCATGCTATTTGATTACGTGCTTACTTGTTTACATGCATGTTATGCTTTGTATGTGCCTATTGTATATCTCTTATTACACTAATTCAACTCTCATTATCAATCACATTAACTATAAAACTCTATGGCTTATACCTAATTCAAATCGATTTCCTAATCGATATTCAATATCAAATTAATAATTTATTCATGATTTTCAAATTTATCTTGTAAATTTCAAAATTTGTATCTTACTCATGGTTTTCAAATCTCGTCAAAGTCTGAGTTATGTAACTGAACACTTGCAATACTGGAAGGGTGGGTGCCTGTATCTCGGGTCTTCTGTCTAGGAAAAGGTATTCGTATAAATCCAAATCATCCGATGGATCTGTTACCTTACCTGGGAACCCTCGGGGTGAGTGTCCACTTATAGGTAGCCACGTCTTCATTAAGGTTACAGAACTTACTACTTTGATAAGTCAACGTATTCGCTCGGTTTGCGGACTGAACGTTTACACTCGGAATATCTCAACATGATTTCAATATCTCGAATTTTCAATTATTCACAAACTCATTTTTTAATTATAAACATTTTCTTTATAAACTCACTATCAAATTCTACTATACATGAACTCATAATCAGACTCTCATTTAACACATGTAATCATAAACTTATTATCTAACTCACATATAACTAATTTAATCATATCATCTAGTCTTCATATAATCCATACAATAACCACCAAATTCTCACATCATCAATTTAACCATAAACTAATCATCAAATTCACATATGAAATTAAACTATCATAAAACTATTAATGATTTCTCCCCTGTTTTATCAATGAACCTAACTTTTATTAATATGATCTTCCAACAAACATGACCATGTATATGACTTCTCGTGAACTTAAATTTTACTGAATTTAATCCTCAATCATGAAATCAGAACCTATGTGCATAATTTGTTATATGTGGATTTAGAAGTTTCGTGTCCCTTAGACCCCGCGTGTGACAGAATGAATTATGTGGACCATGCAAAGGCTAGTGTATTTACGGGTGCACACGAAATTACAAAAGCCGGTGCATGAGAGCCATAATAAGTTTTGTCGTGTGCTTTTGGGCAACGTGACAAATGAGGTGTGATAAGCACATGGTGGATACGCCGCTGGTACATCCTATATATAAGTGTACTTGTCACATTATCAAATGAAAGGTTGCCTATGTCCAGTGAAGTTTGTGTAGCTTCTGGATCTTGACCCATTTCCATTTAATCTTAACAAAGTGTTCTTTTGCATCTTTCATTGATCATTATTGATTGTCAACGTCTAGTGCTCACATTGGTGATTCAACTTCTCGAGGTTAACGTATTCTTGTTCAACCCGAGGGAAGCTAGATAACGTTAGTACATCTATGATGGAAAGCGCATCATTATGGACATCTTTTGAAGATGTGCCACATTTTATTCATATTATTCATTTTAATCATTTATTCACTTTATCAATCATGTTTATTCACCTGATCCCTTTCTTCATTACTCTTCATTCATTTATTCATTTTACTAATCAATTCAATCTATTTAATTATTCACACATTACCTCTATGGATCAAGTCAGTTGAATTCCATCCTAAGCAGGAGTATCTATCAATCAATTATTCAGATATATTTTCAAATAAGCTCACCTAACCCCCCTATAACGCGAACTATATCAAGTAAACAAGACTTAACGAGTTTAAACGAACTTAAGAAATTTAAATCTCTAACAATTACCTCCTTAAATCTTATTCGATTCATTATAAGCTTTATCGAAACTAACGTTAATCAAATTTCGGGACGAAATTTCTTAAAGGAGGGGTGACTGTAACATTTGCCCCGAACCGAACCCGAATCAAATCCAATCGGAATCATAAACCCGAACTCGATTAAATATCAATGAAATTTCTTATGTTTATCATAGAATAAATTTAATTACCTAAACATTTTGTTCTAACTATATTATTTATCTAAAATCATTTAACTATATTAATGAACTTATTATTCATGAAATAATTTTTATAAAATTTGTAAGTTTATTTTCTAAACAAAATGTAGTTTTATAAAAGATGTCAAACTAGTTATATAAAGACAAATTTTGTATGATTAGTAGGTTTAAATAAAAATCTAAGAGTTAGTGTGGTTAGTTAAGTTAATGATTTTAATCAACAAATTAACTTTAAGGGGGTTAGTATGTAAATCTTGAAAGTTATATTAAAAACCTTTTAGCACAATCTGCAAACAACTGAAACACAAAGGGGCTAAACTGAAAATTTATTTAAAACCAACCCAACCCCCCATTTTTCTCCCGTGTTTCCGGCGAGAGTGCCGGCGAAGCTCCGGCGACACTCATTTCAACCAAATCCGCCTCAATTGAACTCGTTTTAACCATCCTTATCATATAGCCAAGCGATTCGATCCCTGAACTGATCTATAACGACGTTGTACATGCTCTTATCACTATCTAAATCAAAACCCACAAAATCCGGCCAAATCCAACTGCAATTCAACTAAATCGATCAACAGAAATCAAATTAACTCAATCTGACAACTCATTTACTTGATTACAATGAGGTGGACGAGATTAAGTATAATTATCATGTTAAATCATTCAAATCAAACTCATCTTTTCCCGAAACAAACTCGAACGCGGTTGCACCCGTAACAACATATTTGACCTAATATAAATCAATTAGAACGATCATTCGACCCCATCTTATCATTCTGCAAAGCCAATTTCAACTACAACACACACTGTGATACCATTGATGTTCGTCTTCTTCATCCTCTGTTGCACGGTCGACGACACCATCTGGTTCGTTATAATCTCCAATTAGGTTGGGGCTTTTGTTCGTTGAGCATCACAAAGTAAACCTGCATCATCAATTGTGTTCATATCCAACCGTTGTTGCATCGAAATCGAACACCATTGCCGCGTGTTCTTCTTTTATTGTTCTCATTTGATTCATCACCGAATCAAGTAATCAAGTACGTCCCTATACTCGTGTTAACATGTAGAATACGAATGCTGTGATTGATTCATGCCATAGATTTGATATCAGGTTCAATTTAAGAGATTAAGATTCTAGGGTTTATGTTGGAATTGGGGTTTTTATCTTAGTTTTGTATTAAACGATTTATTCAGATTTAGTTAATAAAAGTCTGGTTTGGTCTAATGGTTCACGCTGGTTCGTTTAACACAGAGGTCCTGGGTTCGAACCCGCAGACCTTATTGTTTTTGTTAGATATTTTATTAACACTTGAACTGTTATTTAAACTGTAGTATTGTATTATTAAATACTTATTAAATCCCTTAAACAATAAATTTCATATAAATATATAACATAAATGAAATTAAAATTTTATGGATTAGTAACTATGAAACAATAAGTTACAAACATGACTTTTATAATTAGGTATTTTAGTTCTTTTGAATCTTATAAAATTTGTAAAAGTCTAGTACTAGTAAGTATTATTAGAATAATTAACTTCTAAGGTTACTTAAATCACATCACTTATGACATAAATAAACTTTTATTAAGCTAGTAGCTTAAAGTAATTGTATAAGAAAATAAGATTATTTTAATATATTATCGTTGGATTATTATTCTCTTAAAACCCTCAGTTCCAAATAGAACCCTAGTTTCCCAAAATTGATTTTTGTTATCATTTTAACATAAGACACCATTCCTTAGGTGATTCTAGGGAGACTCTCAGTGCCTTCTTCAAGTCTAATTTTATTTCATTTCATCATCAGTTATCACGTGAGTATTCATAGCCCCTTTTTCAGTTTTATACTTTGGGGTGAAATCATGTTACCTATTAAATCATATTTATCATTTTCGTTCATTTTATTCATTTTATTTCGTCACCTGATACTTTAACCGAGGGTGATTATAATTTGTTTTCATTTATTCATTTTGGTTTAATTACCTGATATGTTATCCGAGGGTATTGTAACCGTTTATTTATTTCATTTAACTTAATCACCTGATACTTTATCCGATGGTGATTGTAACCACATTTTAACTAAATCACCTGATATGTTATCCGAGGGTGATCGTAACTACATTTGGTTTAATTATCCGATATTTTATCCGAGGATGATTAACCCACTTTTCATTTGATCATTTTATCAACGTCACTTAGTCTGTGTGATTAAGTGGATGCTAGTCGTAAGGTTTAATTGTGCTATATGTTTACCTTGTGTGCTACACTTTGCATTTATAGTTTTTACATAACATGAGCATCGAATTCATTTATTCAGTTTAATCATTTTCAAATATTTTAATCATTATCTTTATATATATATAATTATATACAAACCTATGTTTACTCACCAGCTAATTCGTTAGCTGAACAAATACTATTTTCACATGATTTCAGGATATGCAGGTTAGGAGGATTTTGAGATGCCTTCACATGTAGGATCTTGGACTTAGTTTAATTAAAAGAGCATTCATTGAGTTATGTTTGTTTATGGTTGAAACGATGTAAACTTGTTGCATGAGATTATAAAAAGGTTATTAATTTATATTTTAATCATTTTAGCACCATGAGCTACGAGCAATCTATTCACTTTCGTCCGCCTCGATGATTCCGCCATCGGTCGGGGTGTGACAACACCAACCCCCGAGCTTGAACAAAATTTGAAGGATGTTGTTGCACATGAAGTGCACAAGGTCTTGACTAATGTTATACCTTCGGTTCTGAAAGAAATGATGAAAGAAATGAAGAAGGTTGAAGAGAAGAAACCCGCTAAGAAAAGTGTTGAGGGTGATGACGAGGAAGAGGAGTCTTAGGAGTCTTAGAAGGTGGAAAGAGAGATCGAGTTGTCTGATGACTCAGATTTCAAGGATAATGGGAAGGGGTGCAATTATGGTGCCTTTCAGAGGTGCATGCCCCCTACTTTTGATGGGAAGAAAGGCTCGGCTGCCACCCTAGAGTGGCTAAGTGAGATGGAGGCTGTGATTGATATCAGCAAGTGTAGGGCTGATCAAGCGGTGAAATTTGCTGCCCACTCGTTTACTGGGGCTGCAATTTACTGGTGGACTATTGTGAAACAGTCTAAGGGAAGGAAGGCGATCAGGGAGATGGTATGGGAGGATCTGAAGGAGTTGATGGTTAAAAGGTTTTGCCCGCAGTATGAAGTCGATCGGGTTGAGAGGGAATTCCTGAATTTGTCGGCAGGAAGCATGAGCCACCTGGAGTACACCACGAAGTTCAATGAGATGGCACAGTTGCTGCCTTATTTGGTTGAAACTGAGCAGAGGAGGATTAAGTGTTATGTCCAAGGGCTGCCACCCAGGGTGCGCACGCACGTGAATGCCCACAGGCCGGGTACCTTTGAGTCGGTTGTGGATTTGGCTGGGAATGTATATGACAATGTGGTTGCTGAAGGAGTAATGGATGCGAGACCAAAGCATTGGGATAATTCCCGAAATTAGTCGGGAAAAAGGTTTAGGAATGATGGAAGGGGGTATGACAACAAAAGGGCAAAGGTTGAGGCAAATCAGGCAGTAGTTCCTGACCAGAATGGTGGGAGAGACTATTGAAAATGTGGCAAACCCCACTCGGGGGAATGCAGGATGGGGTCAGGACTGTGTTACAAGTGTGGGAAGCCGGGCCATCGTGCCTTTGAATGTAAGGCGGTTGTTAAATGCAGCCGATGTGGTAAGCAGGGTCATATGAGTAAGGATTGTCGTGTGAACATTGGAGACAACAAAGGGGAAGATAAGTCGAAGGCTACTGCTAGGGCTTTTACTATGACTAAGAAGGAGGCGAGGAAGGAGCCAAAGGTCGTTTCAGGTACGTTTCTCGTCAACAACATTTGTGCATCTGTGTTATTTGATTCTGGTGCTAGTAGGAGTTTTGTATCCGCTATATTTTATACGGCCTTAAAAGTTCCCTCTAGAAAGGTAGAACGGTCTTTTGATGTAGAGACAGTTGAGGGTAAATTCATTAGAGTCGATCAAATGATAGGAGGTTGTACCATTACTCTATTAGGACGTAGTTTCCCTACAGATTTATGCATTATGACCTTGGGTAGTTTCGACGTGATATTGGGGATGGATTGGTTGTCCAAATTCGGTGCCAACATAGGTTGTCGTGAGAGAGTGGTTCGTTTAAAAGCTCCCGATGGAAGCCCCGTAACTGTGCATGGCGACCAGGAAAGTAAGATTTCTCGTGTAATCTCGATGATGAAAGCAAAACGACTAATTCAACAAGGCTGCAACTCGTTTCTAGCATATGTTAAGGATGTAGAGGAGGAACCGAACCAGGTGTCAGATGTGCTGATAGTTTGCAATTTCCCGAATTTTTTTCCCGAAGATTTGCCCGGGACACCACCCGACAGAGAGATTGAATTTCATATTGACCTAGTGTCGGGAGCATAGCCAGTGGCAAAAGCACCATATCGTTTAGCCCCAAGTGAAATGAAGGAATTGATGACGCAACTGAATGAGTTGCTAGACAAAGGCTTTATCCGACCAAGCACTTCTCCCTGGGGAGCGCCAGTGTTGTGTGTTAAAAAGAAAGATGGAAGCATGAGGATGTGTATCGACTACAGGGAATTAAACAAGTTGACTGTGAAGAATCGTTACCCTTTGCCGATGATAGACGACTTATTCGATCAGCTGCAAGGTGCAAGTTGGTTTTAAAAGATAGACCTTCGTTCCGGTTATCATCAGTTGAAGATTAGAGAGCAAGTCGCGTTTATGGATTTGATGAATCGCGTGTGTCGACCAATGTTGGATAGGTCCGTAATTGTATTTATCGACGACATTTTGATTTACTCAAAGAATGAAAGCGATCATGCGTGTCATTTGAAGGAAGTATTAGAGATGCTGCAGAACGAGAAATTGTATGCTGAGTTCTCAAAGTGTGCCTTTTGGTTACGAGAGGTTCAATTTTTAGGGCATGTCATAAACCACGAGGGGATCATGGTTGACCCATCGAAGATTGAGGCAGTTATGAAGTGGGACATTCCCAAGACGCCATCCGAGATCCGTATTTCTTGGGTTTGGCGGGTTATTATAGAAGATTCATCCGAGTTTTCTCAAGGATAGCGTCCCCATTAACGAAGTTGACAAGAAAGAAAGTAGTATTTGACTGGGGAGAAGATCAGCAAGAAGCATTTAATAAATTGAGAAAAAGGTTAACAGAAGCCCCCGTACTAACATTACCTGAAGGGAATGATGATCTTGTGGTATATTCCGATGCATCACGACAAGGTTTAGGATGCGTGCTTATGCAGCGAGGAAAAGTAATCGCTTACGCATCGAGGCAGCTGAAGGAAAATGATAGTTCTAGACGAACCGAGCTTGGATCTAGATCTGAGATTGTTTGGTGATGTTGTTTGCGATCAGTGATGCGGAAACTCACTGATCACGTATTGATGCATGAATGTTCATGAAGATCAATGCAAAGTATGATGAAGATGATGATAATATGAATAGGTGAATTGTATTAGATCAATAGAGAGGTTACAAGGGATATGGAATGAAATGTAGGCAACTCTTTTAACAAATGACCTAGGTGATGGTATTTATAGTCTATATCATTCACCTTACAATGTAACCTAACCACGTGCAATTAAGCACAAACGCGCATTTAAGCACGAAACGATTACACAAATATTCTAAGACAAATGCAAATTATGAACGTCTTCACCCGTGCTTGCTCGTGATGATGCTCGATATCTTCACTTGCTTATATTTGGAAAGTGACATCTTCAAATAACCCCAACAGTACTCCCCCTAAGATGACACTTTACAAATCTGACATATCAGCTTAAATCTTCATGTGACGAGCATAGAGAGCAACTTAAAGTTTTGGTATGCATTATCTTCAAGAGGACCCAACAGTACTCCCCTTAAGATGATGCTGCCAAAACTCTGTCTTTCAACAAGCAATCTGCATCCTTCTCTCCCTTTTGAGTAACATCAGAGGCTATGGAAAGAAATAAGCAGAGAGTAGATTCCGGTGAATCTATATATCAGCAACGGGATCTTCTTCAACAGTTGAAGTAGATTGCGAAGACTTCTTTGACTTAGAATACTCCCCCTCAACTTTTTCTGTAGAGGTTAATGGGATCTGTGTATGAGATATTAAGAGGAGGATTCTTAACACTCAGCAATCTGACTTGGAGATCTTTGGACTGGAATCAGGCTTGAACAGGAACATCTTCAAGTCGCGTGGAAGCTCGTTCTGCAATGGAAACTATTCCTGCAACTCAAAGAAAAAACATTAAAACTCAGGCAATAATGTGCATTTATCATCAATGTAAAGATTAAGTTCTCAATCGGATGAGATATTGCTTAATGAACAACTTCTACATCAATAACATATGTTAATCTTCAAAACGAAAGAAAAATATTAAAATGACAATCTTTTTGGTGTTTTTGAATTTTTCAATGTTTTTGATATTTTTTGGAGTTTTCTCTTTACATTCTGAATCTTTAACCTGCAATGAGATCATACACGCAATTTATCCAACACATGTTGTTTTTGGGTTTTGAGAATAGACATTTGAATTGTGAAGTAATTGAGTGATGAATTGTTGAACAAATCAATTAGCTCGAAGTGACACACTTACTTTTTCTATTCTTGATGATCAATTAGGTTGATTAAGAATAAGTTTTGAGTGACCCATACATTGCACATTAGAAGGTTATACATCTCATCTAAATATCCTGAGAACAACTCAACACGCCAGGTCACTTACAATCATAAACAGTGTGGAATTTGGGTTCTAGTTGAATTTGGTCCACTTTGGGACTTCTTTTGAATTCCATTTTGGAATTTTTCATTTCCTATTGTTCCCCTTGGGAATCTTCTGAATTCCGTTTTGGAATTTGTTTGGTGACGGTCCACATTTGGGACTCTTTTTGTTCCATCTTTGGGAATCTTTTGCTGCACCTTGAAGCTCAAAAGAGACTTCGTGTGAGACTTCAGGTCTGTGGATACCACAACAAAGAAGCTCACGATGCGGTTCATCACACTGAATAGATTGCATCGTTACCCGATGTAAATTGGATGCTTCACGAGATATCTATTTGATTTGTATATACGTTTCACATGAACTAAGATGTTTCAACCACAAAAACTCATTAGAATTTAGTTAAATCATCAAAGAATATACTTGTTCAGTATAATTGTCTGAGCCGTCTCGCACATCAATTTTCACGCTTCAGTCTTTATTGTTTAAAAATGATGTGTTGAATAACTCTAGTGTATCTATCATTTCTCATGTACATGCAAGTAGATTCAAACTATTTTTGGATTTTTTCTGGTTTTATCATTTTTTTTTAATAATGATTTTGGAATTTTTGTTTTTGGTGACGGTCCACATTTGGGACTCTTTTTGTTCCATCTTTGGGAATCTTTTGCTGCACCTTGAAGCTCAAAAGAGACTTCGTGTGAGACTTCAGGTCTGTGGATACCACAACAAAGAAGCTCACGATGCGGTTCATCACACTGAATAGATTGCATCGTTACCCGATGTAAATTGGATGCTTCACGAGATATCTATTTGATTTGTATATACGTTTCACATGAACTTTTCAACCACAAAAACTCATTAGAATTTAGTTAAATCATCAAAGAATATACTTGTTCAGTATAATTGTCTGAGCCGTCTCGCACATCAATTTTCACGCTTCAGTCTTTATTGTTTAAAAATGATGTGTCGAATAACTTTAGTGTATCTATCATTTCTCATGTACATGCAAGTACATTCAAACTATTTTTGGATTTTTCTGGTTTTATCATTTTTTTTTAATAATGATTTCTCCCCCCTAAACTTTTAAATTTCTGAGAAAATTGAAAGTTTAATGAAAAGAAAATGGCAGATATGTTATCAACGTATGAAGAGTGCATGCAATATACTTAATCTAAACAGACGAAATGAAACATCGGTTGTTTCTTGCACTGCCATCATCGTTTGATTTTTTAAAATGTTTTTTAAAAAATTCATGCAATGATTCCTTTTTGTTTCCAACTCCATTTGGTGTCAGTTGTATCGAAAACATCATGAACAAGATTCGGTATCTTGTCATGATAAGGGATCAGCCACGGTCTTCTTTTCTTTGTTTGACCGGCCTCCATAACTGTCCCTAACACACTAACAAATTAGTTGGAGGTAATGACCCAAACCATTTCGGTTTTGGGTCGTCCAAATTCATCAACATAAGAGATATTCTCATAAGTGCAAGGAATACCTTCAGGTGGTGGTTCTGATGATACAATGTAATTTGTACCTTCATCTTCTTTCATGGATTGTTTGTCAAAAGAGAAATTATAGTCATTTTCAAACAGATTATGAATTTCTTTTAAAAACAGGTTTTGTTGACTATATTTCTTATTCAAAGATTGATTCACTGTTGGAATCATTTTATCATTTAAATCATGATTTCCCTTTTTGTTTCTGACAAACTTTGGTATCCATGAATCATTGACATGTTGGTTTTCATCAAAAGAATGTCTATGATGAGATCTTTTACAGTTAGAAACGTACCTGGAAGGGTATGCACGTGATGAACTTCTTTGGACTGACCTTCTCGGCTTGTAGTAGCACTCGGATGTGTTGTGATTTACCATGTCACAGAAGGAACAGTACTTGTTGTAGTAACATTCCATTGTGTCGTGGTTGTACATCTGACAGTTGGTGCAGTACTTGTTGTAGTAGCATTCCGTTGTCGTGTGATTGTACATTTCACATATCTCGCAGTACTTCTGATGTACCTTGAAGGGAGACTTCTTTCTTTGCTTTTGAGAAATCTTTGCTGTTGAAGATTGTTGTTTCTGAGAAGCTTTGGCATTAGAGTCTTGTTGAAGCTTGATTGAAGAAGTTGGAGTCTTGAACATGTTTGCTTTTGAACCATATGGAAAGACACCTTGACTGTAGATACAATCTGAAATATGATGAGTTTCAGAGTCACAGATTAAACAGTAGACGTCACTGTTTGAATCACTCGGGGATTCGGAATCTTGAGACTTTGAAGTAGAAGGAGTATGTGGTGTAGAATCAGATGAAGTGGCCTTTGTCTTGTTCTTCTTGGCTTTGCTTTTCTTTCTTCTAACCTTCTTCTTCTTCTTCTTTGACTGAAACTCTTGTGTCTTTTCTTCTTCTTCTTGAGAAGATAGTGATCCAACAATTCCGGTTGGCACTAATCCCTCATCTTTCTTTTCAACAGACTTTCCTTTTTCGACTTCTTCTTTGATAAACATAGGATCGGATTGTGATCTGTTGAGTTTATCAGTGAGCTCCATGAGCTGAACATTCAGATTATGCTTTTCGGTAAGCATTGAATCAACATTCAGTGTAAGAGATTTGAGTCTATCTTCACACAATTGGTGATCTTTTTGTAGACTTGCATGCTTCTCTTGTTCTTCTTGCAGTTTGTTTTTCAGAGTGTTGTTCTCTGAATTGAACATCTCAGACAACTTCTTCAACTTTAGAATCTCTTCTTGCAAATCTTTGATCACACTGGATGAGTGTTCATTTGATTTTGCAGCTTCATTCTTTATATTTGTAACTTCTTGTTCACTTTTCTTGAGTGACTCTTCGAGAGATGTGATTCTTTGATCAGATATTTCATGTTGTTCTTTCAGATTCTTGTGCATTTGCTCTTCCTTCTTGAGTTTATCACAAATCTTGAAAGAGTATATTCTGTAGTGTTCAACTTGTTGAAAACATTCTTTGGTGCACATCTTTTCTCTGACTTCAATTGGCATTTCAACATAAGAACTGTTCACATCTTTCTCGGTTTCCTTTTCAGACATCAGTCTCTTTATTTCTGAATTCAATTGAGCAATTGTCTCATCTTGCTTTGCAATGGTTTCTGACAAGTTGCTGATTTCTCTATCTTTCTTTTCAATCTCTTGAATGGAAACAGCATCATTGTTTTCACTCCAATCATATTCTTCTTCATCTTCCTGATTGTCATGAGAATTTGTTTGACTCACAAGAGCCAGTTTTGTGCGTTCATGAAAGTCTCTTCTCTTTTGATCACAAGCTTTGGCAACTTGAAAATATGTTTTTTTTTTACTGTTGAGTCGGGTCAAACTTGGGACGGGTCACTATTTGGACGGGTCAACAAGGTTGGGACGGCTGAACAGTGTCTTCACCCGGCTGAACAGTGATTTCCTTCTATCACCCGGCTGAACAGTGTTTTCCACTTCTTCACACGGCTGAATAGTATCTTCACCCGGCTGAACAGTATCAAACTTCACCCGACTAACACTTGACACGGCTGAATAGTGTTTCACCCGGCTGAACAGTGAAATTTCTTCTTCACCCGGCTGAAAACTTCTTCAACCGTCTGAAAACTTCTTCAAGATTATCAACACTTAGGAAAAATTTTCTTTGAATCAATCACTTAACTTCAATTGTTCTTCAGATTATGATACGTTTCTGGGTAAATATCAATCAATTCTTCAAATCTTCAAATCAGATTGACTTTTCAAAGTCAAAATTGTGATGAACATAAGATCAATTCTTCAATTTTTGTTGTTTTTAGTTCAATTCAATACTTGTATTAGCTTAGGAATGATGTTTCTAACACTCCTTCAAAGTTTTTCTACCTTGAATCTGGCTAAATCTCATTTAGATCTGGATTTTTGATGAAGAACACAATAAGTGGGTTTTGAGACAAATTGACAAAATATGGATCGAAATCAACAAATCAGTGATGTTTGATCATGAACGAAGCTTAGGAGAGTGATTTCTAACACATATCAATCAACAATTTCTCAATATCAACAACAAATTCCAGATTTCAATTTTGAGCAGTGAAATGACGAACATGAACAATTTCTTCAAAAACTCAATCAAATCTTCATCAATTGATCTCAAACTTTGCAGTTCTTTACTCAAACATGAATCAAAGCTAATGGTAGCTAAAATTCCATCAATAACAACAACAATCAGAGATCACCCAACAGCTCTGATACCAATTGATAGTTCTAGACGAACCGAGCTTGGATCTAGATCTGAGATTGTTTAGTGATGTTGTTTGCGATCAGTGATGCGGAAACTCACTGATCACGTATTGATGCATGAATGTTCATGAAGATCAATGCAAAGTATGATGAAGATGATGATAATATGAATAGGTGAATTGTATTAGATCAATAGAGAGGTTACAAGGGATATGGAATGAAATGTAGGCAATTCTTTTAACAAATGACCTAGGTGATGGTATTTATAGTCTATACCATTCACCTTACAATGTAACCTAACCACGTGCAATTAAGCACAAACGCGCATTTAAGCACGAAACGATTACACAAATATTCTAAGACAAATGCAAATTATGAACGTCTTCACCCGTGCTTGCTCGTGATGATGCGCGATATCTTCACTCGCTTATATTTGAAAAGTGACATCTTCAAATAACCCCAACAGAAAATAAGGTGAACTACCCGACTCATGATCTTGAGCTTGCGGCAGTTATTTTCGCTTTGAAGATAGGGAGACATTATCTCTACGGAACGAAGTGTACATTGTACACCGATCATAAGAGTTTGAAGTATTTCTTTGAGCAGAAAGATCTAAATATGAGACAGAGAAAGTGGTTGGAGTTGATCAAGGATTACGACTGTGAGATTCATTACCATCCAGGAAAGGTCAACATAGTGGCCGATGCCTTGAGTAGAAAGGAAAAAGATGTACCAGGATTTGAAGAGGGATTATTGGTGGCCTGGTATGAAAAGAGAGGTAGAAGCGTATGTAAGTAAGTGCCTGACTTGCCTTCAAGTCAAGGCGGAACATCAAAAACCTTATGGTAAGACTCAGCCGTTGGAAATACCCGAGTTGAAGTGGGAGCACATCACCATGGATTTTATTACGAAATTACCACGAACTCCTAAGGGGTATGATGCTATATGGGTGGTTGTGGACAGGTTGACAAAGAGTGCTCACTTCCTACCGATCAAGGAGGCAATAAGTTTAGAGAAATTAGCCGAGATATTTATCAAAGAGGTTGTGGCAAGGCATGGAATGCCGGTGTCCATTGTGTCCGATAGGGACACTCGATTTACATCAAAATTTTGGAAGAAATTTCATGAAGAGATGGGAGCAAAGCTCCATATTAGTTCAGCTTACCACCCGCAGACCGACGAACAGTCGGAAAGAACAATTCAAACGCTGGAGGATATGCTTAGAGCCCGTGTGCTCGAATTTGGTGGTAGTTGGGACAGCCATCTGCACTTGGCAGAATTCTCTTACAATAACAGTTATCATGCTAGTATAAAGATGCCGCCGTATGAATTGTTGTACGGAAGGAGATGTAGGACTCATGTATGCTGGGGAGAAATTGGCCAAAGAAAGCTCGGAAATTTGGATGTAGTCGAGGCTACAACTGAGAAGTTAGAAAAGATTAAAGAGTGTATGAAAGCAGCTAAAGACAGACAAAATTCCTACGCTGACAAAAGAAGGAATGATATTGTGTTCCAGGTGGAGGACAGAGTCATGCTAAAAGTGTCCCCATGGAAGGGAATCATCCAATTCAGAAAGAGAGGAAAGTTAAGCCCTCGATTTATCGGGTCGTTTAAAATTATTGCACGAGTGGGAGACGTTTCTTATCGATTGGATCTCCCAGAAGAATTGAGTGGGATTCACCCCACCTTTCATGTGTCGCATTTGCGCAAATGTTTAGCTGATGAAAATATGGCAGTGCCGTATGATGATCTAGAAATTGATGAGCGGCTGAACTACGTAGAACAGCCTGTAGCGATGCTAGATGAAAAAGAAAAACGATTACGGAATAAGACCGTGAAGCAGGTAAAAGTTCAATGGAGACATAGGAGAGGTTCAGATTGTTACGTGGGAGTTAGAGAGCGAAATGAGAAAGAATCACCCCGCGTTATTTCGTGATTAGAAGGTTTTGGGGACGAAACCTATATAAGGAGAGGAGACTTGAAACACCCCGATTTTCCTGGTAAGGCATCCTTACGTGATTATGCTTATATAGATGTGCATTTACATGATTATGATTAAAATGATGTATGACGATTATGATACATGGTATATTTACGATAAATGTGATGATTATGAAAGATACGATGAAGACCGAAAATGATTATAAATGTACGAGAATGTAAAACGTAATGACTAATTACTTGGTAATTAGAAAAGGGGAAGGATTATTGAAGAGGTTATGATGTAATTATGGGCCATTAAGGGTAAAAGAATGAATTAGGCCCAAAATGGTAAGTGGATTAGTTAAGAGGCTTTCCTAAAATAGCCTAATTACCTAATTAAGGCCCAAAGCCCACCTAAAACCCTACCCAATATGGAAACCCCACTATTTAAACAACATTCCAGCCACCATCAAGCATTCACCATCTTCACAACATCACACACACAAACCCAAATCTCTTTTGAAGAAAACTAAGTCAAGAAGGAGAAAAACCAAGAATTTTGTAAAACAAAGTGTAGATATGAAGTTAGAGGGTGTTAAACAACAGGTAATCAAGGTAAAATCATTCCCTAAAACATGTTTTCATAACACAAAACGAATCTGGCCATTAATGGACTTTTTAAGGTTTTCAAAGGTTTCAAAAAAATCAATAAAGGTTGCATTTTTATGTTTAAAATCATGGAAAAAGCTTAGATTTGGTCATATAAATGATAAAACAAGGTTTTGGACGTAAAAGGTTTGAGATTTGGATGAAAAACAAGGATTTTGGGTTGAAACCGAGCTGAAACCCCGTTTTGCGACACTATACATTCATAATGCGACACTAGTGTTCTTGATGCGAAACTAGTGTTCTTTTTGAGACACTAAATGTCACCTTTGAGACACTGTAGTGTCACCTATGCGACACTATAGTGTCACCTATGCGAAACTGTAGTGTCTCATGTGTCTGAGATCTGTAGTTGTGTGTCTGAGTGTGCATAAGTTCCAACGAAAGTTGGGCATGAGCCATGCGAAACTGCATGAGACACTAGTTGAGACACTAGCTACGACACTAGCTACGACACTAGCTGCGACACTAGCTGTGACACTAAAGAAAAATAACTATTTTTGTTAGGGCTATTTCCAGTTTAAGATTTACTTTGTACTTTGTTTTATACTTTGTGTATAGTTTAGGGTTTATTTTGTTATTTTCCCTAAAATGTATTGTTGCATAAAGCATGTAGTAAGAGAATGTTAGAGAGAGAGTCTAGATCACATATTCACGTTTGAGAGAGAACTAAGTGTGTGTGATTACATTCTCCTGCATTTTGTACTACAATATTTGCTTTGATCAATACAAAAGAGAATTATTTAGTAATGAATTGTGTTGCTGATTGAACTGTTTGTTTGTACTTATCATTATGATCATCTGAGCGATATCGATCCAATTGAACCTATCAATTGGTATCAGAGCTGTTGGTATTGTGTTCTTCGCTATTCATCAAGCAAAACACTACAATATTGCTCAAAAATCATGATCTGAATGAATTGTTGCTGTTTTTAGTTGTGATTTATCATCGCAATCACTCCTAATTCACAACGATTGTGCAAATTCCATCAGATTATCAACAGATCTGAGGAATTAAGAAGATAGAAAAAGTTACTGTTCGATCGAATTTTGTTCAAATTTCATCAAAATTTGATCATGTTTTGGATTGATTGAGATTAGGAATTGTTAATCGGACTATTTCACTGCTTGTGTGTGAATTTTGAAAGAATTGGACAAGTTTTTGATAAACCCGGAAAAATTCTTATTATGAAGATGATGAACAGTATGAACTGGTTTGGACTTAGATTTGTGAACAATTAGGTCCTGTGCAGCCGTGTAAAGGATTTTGTGCTAGACGGGTAAAGAATTTGACGAGAAAAGGGTTATACTGTTCAGCCGGATCAAGAACTGTTGTGCCGGGTGATACACTGTTATGCCGGGTGATTAACAAATTCAGACGGGTGATCGACAACTGTGTAGCCGGGTAAACAATTTCTCTGTCGGGTGATCAACTGTTCAGCCGGGTAAAGACTTTTTGCCGTGTCAAGATTCCAAGCCGGGTCAAGTTTTATTGCCGTGTGAAGTTATACTGTGCAGCCGGGTAACTGTTCTGCCGGGTAAAGAATACAAGTGTTACAACCGTTAAGCCGTGTCAACTGTTTAGATGGGTGAAGACTTTTCTCAGCCGGGTAAAGAACAAAAGCTACTGTTCAGCCGGGTGAAGAAGAATTTTTCACTGTTCAGCCGTGTGACTCAATTTTAGTTGTTCTAAACTTTGTTTTCTTATCTTGTCATTAATTACTTGTCTTTATTTTAGTATTTTAATTATTTCCTTTCAAAAATCTTTAAAAACACAAAAAAATATTTTCTTTAAAATATCTCAAAAATGGCACCTAATGATGATTCTGATAACCGTGTTCCTAGACTTGTCAATCGTGCAGATTTCAAGAATTGGACGATTAGACTGAAGCATCATCTTTGCTCAATAGACAATGATCTTTGGAAATCAATTGACAAGGGTCCTCACATACCTACACAGACAGCTCCAGATAGTGCAAGTACCTACACCAAAGACTCTACTGAACCTTATCCAGAAGATAATTTATCAGCAGAAGATCTAAGGAAAGTGAAGAATGATAGCAAAGCATAATCTTTGATGTGCAAAGGACTGCCACTACAAGTACCGTCAAGGTTGGATACTTATCAGACGGGGTATACATTGTTCAAAGCCTTGAAGTCAATATGTGAAGGAGGTGAACAACTCAGAAGTCTCAAGAAACAAAAGCTGAAGAGACAATTGGAGTTATTTGAACACATTGCTGGAGAATCTGTGCATCAGATGATGAATAGGTTTGTTCATCTGACTACTGAAATGACCAATGTTGGTGCGAAGACAGATCTTCAAGATCTAAATGACAGATTACTATGTGCACTTCCATCATCTTGGGAACAAACTGTTACACTACTGAAGCATACTGAAAAGTTTCCGATGGATTTGGATCTGCTCATTGCAAAGATAGAGGAAGTAGAGATTGATGAAAGTTCTAGAAACACTGATAGAACTGGTACACATGCACAATACAAATATATTGTGAATCCTGCTAATACTGTAGAGAATGCCTTTCTGGCTCAAGAATCTGTGAAGTTTGATGATGAGGGCGATCTATTTGTTGGTGCATGTTTTTATACTGATTCGTCATACATTCCAAATTCACCAACTTATTCTCAACCTCAATCTCCACCAAGAGCTCAAGTTCAAAGTCAGAATCTGAAGAATCAAGCAGAAAATCAAAGTTCGAATGTTCAAGCAAAAGTAAAAGATGTGATGAACATTTTGTTACAAGATGACGAGACCAAAACTGCATTTACAGCGTTTATGGCAAGCTTTCAAGCTTATCAAGGAAGTCATTTGTCTCAGATGGATGTCGTTCTTCAAGATCTTTTTGAAATGGATCCTGATGACGTTGAGGAAATGGATTTGAACTGGCAAATGGTAATGGTTGCATATCGAACACGGAAACATGCATATGTTAACCGAAGCTTCAAGCCACATGCAAACAAGACGGTTGGTTTTGACAAATCGAAGGCCAGATGTTTCAACTGTAACTGTTATGGTCATATTTCAAGGGAATGCAAAGCTCCTAAGAATCAGAACTACAATGATCAAGCGAGTTCAAGTGGACAGAATCAAGGTCAAGGTCAAAGCTCGCAACAGTCTTCAAGCTATCAAAGCAGGAATCAACGTTTCATACAGAAGCCATATCAAAGTCTTCCCATGCCGAAACTGAAGGATGAAGGAAAGAAGTCAGAAGATCAAATTAAAGCACTGGTGGTTAGTGTGAAAGACGGATACGATTGGAGTGCATATGCAGAACAATTCACATCTGATCTTACATCCAGTCTGGCATTAGTTTGTGAAATTGAGGAAGATTGGTCAGAAGAAGGGGATGGTAAACTGATTGATACTGTGAGTGAAGATTCTGAGGAATATGACTGGAGTGCAAAGTCAGATCCTGTTGAAGAATCTGAATCAGAAATTGCGCTGATGGCTACATCCAGTGAGTCTTCATCATCTACCGAACAACCAAAGGTTAGTACTGATTTACCCCCTAACTATGTTCCTTTGCCTGATGATGTTAGAGGCAGGTTATGTTCTGAACAATGCATTCAACAAGTAGAACATTATCAAACTCATTCATTTAAAATTGGTGATAAATTAAGCAAACATGAGAAAATTCATGAACAACTTAAAATTGATCACAAAATTACTGATGAGAAGATTTTCTCACTTAAAGAATCATGGAACAAAACCTTAAAGGAATTGGAACTGGTAACAAAACAACTTGAAGAAATGACAAAGAACTTTGAACAAGAAAAAGGTGCTCATGCTGTCACACAAGTTGAATTAACAAAAGTGAAAAGTTGCAAAACAATGGTAAAACAACTTGTAAGTGAAAGAGGTAACAAAACCAAACTAGGATTGGGTTTCACTCATGAACCAATACCTAATTCAATCACACAAACTTTACCTGAAAACTTAAATGAATTTGATCATTCACCTGAAAATGAACGAAAATTTAAAGAAATTCAAAGAAGTAAATCCGAATCCGAAGGATCTGAGGTGTTGATTGAAAGTTTGAAAGAAGATGATGGCATGACGACTGAAGCTGATGATGAAGCTAGCAACAAATCAGAGCCTGTTCTGATTCAACTTGTTGAATATCCTGAACTGAATCCCAAGCAGGAAGTGAAGGAAGAAGCTGAATTTTCGGGATACAATGATCCTGAGTACATCAAGTGGAAGAATGAACAGAAAGCGAAAGTTGCTGATCAACTGATCAAGAAGCAAGAAGTGAAAAAGACTGAAGTTTCAAATGCAAAAATGCAGAAATTAAAATCGAAAGTCAATCAATCTGAAACGAAACAGTCAAAAGGTAAAAGTGTCATAAAATTGAATGACAACACCAAAGCTCAAATTGTTAAAACTGACAAAGTCAAACCTGTCAAGAAAGTGTCAAAAGGTAAAACAATTAAGTTTGTGTCTGCAGGAACTTTTGATTTGAACGGATCTTATGGTAAACCAATCAACTCTCCAATCAAATCTAACTCTGGTCTGAAAACAGGTTGAGGTCCTAAGTCTTCCGCTGTCAATGATAAAAGAATTGAATCAAAGAAGGTAACCAAACAAGACAGTTTAAAATCGAACCAAGTTCCCAAGCAAGCTAAATCACAATCAAAATCTCCACAAAAGAATCAAGTTAATCTAAAACCGAACAAAACTGATAATGAATCACGAGTGGGTTCAACATCAAAAGTTAACAATCGGCTCTTTAGGATTAGCAAGAAACATTGTGAGATTTGTGATCGTTATAATCATGTTAGTGCTGAATGTTTCTGTTGGGGTTATTTGAAGATGTCACTTTCCAAATATAAGCGAGTGAAGATATCGAGCATCATCACGAGCAAGCACGGGTGAAGACGTTCATTAATTGTATTTGTCTTAGAATATTTGTGTAATCGTTTCGTGCTTAAATGCGCGTTTGTGCTTAATTGCACGTTTTTAGGTTACATTGTAAGGTGAATGGTATGAACTATAAATACCATCAATACGTGATCAGTGAGTTTCCGCATCACTGATTGCAATCAACATCACCAAACAATCTCAGATCTAGATCCTAGCTCGGTTCATCTCTAGCACTATCAATTGGTATCAGAGTTGTTGGGTGATCTCTGATTGTTGTTGTTATTGATGGAATTTTAGCTACCATTAGCTTTGATTCATGTTTGTGTAAAGAACTGCAAAGTTTGAGATCAATTGGTGAAGATTTGACTGAGTTTTTGAAGAAATTGTTCATGTTCGTCATATTCACTGCTCAATTTTGTGGTCTGGAAATTGTTGATGATATTGAGAAATTGATGATTGAGATGTGTTAGAAATCACTATCCTAAGCTTCGTTCATAATCAAACATCACTGATTTGTTGATTTCAATCCATATTTGTCAATTTGTCTCAAAACCCACTTGTTGTGTTCTTCATCAAAAATCCGGATCTGAATGAGATTTAGCCTGATTCAAGGTAGAAAAACTTTGAAGGATTGTTAGAAACATCATTCCTCAGCTAATACAAGTGTTGAATTGAACAAAAACATCAAAAATTGAAGAATTGATCTTGTGTTCATCACAATTTTGACTTTGAAAAGTCAATCTGATATGAAGATTTGAAGAAGTTGTCAGCCGGGTGATACAATATTCAGCCGTGTCAAGTGTTAGTCGGGTGAAGTTTGACACTGTTCAGCCGGGTGAAGATACTATTCAGCCGTGTGAAGAAGTGAAAAACATTGTTCAGCCGTGTGAACACTGTACAGCCGGGTGAAGTAGAAGAAATCACTGTTCAGTCGGGTGAAGACATTGTTCAGCCGGGTGAAGCACTGTTCAGCCGGGTGAAGACACTGTTCAGCCGGGTGAAGACACTGTTCAGCCGGGTGAAGAACTGTTCAGCCGGGTGAAGCACTGTTCAGCCGGGTGAGGCACTGTTCAGCCGTCTCAATTATTGACCCGTCCCAACAGTGACCCGTATCTAAAAAAAAAAAAAAAAAAAAAAAAAAAAAAAAAAAGTCTGTAAAATCGAAAATTTCATTTTTCCAAAATTTCAAATTAGTCATTTTTAGCCACCATGACTTCCCAGAAAAAGTATCAAAATGACTTTGAAAATTCAAGAAAAATTTCAACGGGCATGTTAACCGTGATCCGAGAAGAAAATAAAAGAGAAGATATCAATGAATTTAATACAGAATTCAATCACATGTTTGAAACAACATATCTTCAAGTTGCCAAAGCTTGTGATCAAAAGAGAAGAGACTTTCATGAACGCACAAAACTCGCTCTTGTGAGTCAAACAAATTCTCATGAAAATCATGATGAAGAAGAAGAATATGATTGGAGTGAAAACAATGATGTTGTCTCCATTCAAGAGATTGAAAAGAAAGATAAAGAAATTAGCAACTTGTCAGAAATCATTGCAAAGCAAGATGAGACAATTGCTCAATTGAAATCAGAAATGGAGAAATTGATGTCTGAAAAGGAAATCAAGAAAGATGAGAACAGTTCTTATGTTGAAATGCCAATTGAAGTCAGAGAAAAGATGTGTACCAAAGAATGTTTTCAACAAGTTGAACACTACAGAATATACTCTTTCAAGATTTGTGATAAACTCAAGAAGGAAGAGAAAAGGCACAAGAATCTCCAAGAACAACACAAGACATCAGAGCACAGAATCACATCTCTCGAAGAGTTGCTCAAGGAAAAAGAAAAAGATGCAATGAACATCAGAAAGGAAGCTGAAAAATCGAATGAACATCTTTCAAGAGTGATCAGCGATTTTCAAGCAGAAAGTCAAAAGTTGAAGAAGTTGTCTGAGATGTTCAATTCAGAGAACAACATTCTGAAAAACAAACTGCAAGAAGAAGAAGAGAAGCATGCAAGTCTACAAAAAGATCACCAATTGTGTGAAGATAGACTTAAATCTCTTACACAGAATGTTGATTCAATGCTTACTGAAAAGCATCATCTGAATGTACAACTCATGGAGCTTACTAACAAACTGAACAGATCACAATCTAATCTTGTGCTTATCAAAGAAGAAGCTGAAAAAGCAAAGTCATCCGAACAAGAAAGAGAAGGATTAGTGCCAACCGGAATTGTTGGATCACTATCTTCTGAAGAAGAAAAGACACAAGAGTTTCAGCCGAAGAAGAAGAAGAAGGTTAGAAGAAAGAAGAGCAAAGCAAAGAAGAACAAGACAAAGGCCGCTTCATCTGATTTTACACCACAGACTCCTTCTACTTCAAAGTTTCAAGATTCCGAATCCCCGAGTGATTCAAACAGTGACGTATACTGTTTAATCTGTGACTCTGAAACTCATCATATCTCAGATTGTATTTTCAGTCAAGGTGTCTTTCCTTTTGGTTCAAAAGCCAACAAGTTCAAGACTCCAGCTTCTTCAAGCAAGCTTCAACAAGATTCAGAGGTCAAAGCTTCAACTGCAAAGACTTCTCAAAAGAAAGGAAAGAAGTCTCCCTTCAAGGCTCATCAGAAGTACTGCGAGATATGTGAAATGTACAATCACACGACAACTGAATGCTACTACAACAAGTACTGCACCAACTGTCAGATGTACAACCACGACACAATGGAATGTTACTACAACAAGTACTGTTCCTTCTGTGACATGGTAAATCACAACACATCCGAATGCTACTACAAGCTGAGAAGGTCAGTCCAAAGAAGTTCATCATGTGCATACCCTTCCAGGTATTTTTCTAACTTTAAAAGATCTAATCATAGACATTCGTTTGATGAAAATCAACATGTCAATGATTCATGGACACCAAAGTTTGTCAAAAACAAAAAGAGAAATCATGATTTAAATGATAAAATGATTCCAATAGTGAATCAATCTTTGAATAAGAAATATAGTCAACAAAACCTGTTTTTAAATGAAATTAACAATTTGTTTGAAAATGACTATAATTACTCTTTTGACAAACAATCCATGAAAGAAGATGAAGGTACAAATTACATTGTATCATCAGAACCACCACCTGAAGGTATTCCTTGCACTTATGAGAATATCTCTTATGTTGATGAATTTGGACGACCCAAAACCGAAATGGTTTGGGTCATTACCTCTAACTAATTTGTTAGTGTGTTAGGGACAATTATGGAGGCCGGTCAAACAAAGAAAAGAAGACCGTGGCTGATCCCTTATCATGACAAGATACCGAATCTTGTTCATGATGTTTTCGATGCAACTGACGCCAAATGGAGTTGGAAACAAAAAGGAATCATTGCAGGAATTTAAAAAAAAAACATTTTCAAAAATCAAACAATGATGGCAGTGCAAGAAACAACCGATGTTTCATTTCGTCTGTTTAGATTAAGTATATTGCATGCACTCTTCATACGTTGATAACATATCTGCCATTTTCTTTTCATTAAACTTTCAATTTTCTTAGAAATTTAAAAGTTTAGGGGGAGAAATCATTAAAAAAAATATATAAAAAAATGATAAAATCAGAAAAATCCAAAAATATGTTGAATCTACTTGCACGTACATGAGAAATGATAGTACACTAGAGTTATTCAACGCATCATTTTAAACAATAAAGACTGAAGCGTGAAAATTGATGTGCGAGACGGCTCAGACAATTATACTGAACAAGTATATTCTTTGATGATTTAACTAAATTCTAATGAGTTTTTGTGGTTGAAACGTCTTAGTGCATGTGAAACGTTTATACAAATCAAATAGATATCTTGTGACGCAACGATATACATCGGATAATGATGCAATCTATTCAATGTGATGAACCGCATCGTGAGCTTCTTTGTTGTGGTACCCACAGACCTGAAGTCTCACACGAAGTCTCTTTTGAGCTTCAAGATGCAGCAAAAGATTCCAAAATGGAACAAAAAGAGTCCCAAATGTGGACCGTCACCAATCAAATTCCAAAATGGAATTCAGAAGATTCCCAAGGGGAACAATAGGAAAAAGAAAAATTCCAAAAAGGAATTCAAAAGAAGTCCCAAAGTGGACCAAATCCAAATAGAACCCAAATTCCACACTGTTTATGATTGTAAGTGACCTGACGTGTTGAGTTGTTCTCAGGATATTTAGATGAGGTGTATAACTTTCTAATGTGCAAAGTATGGGTCACTCAAAACTTATTCTTAATCAACCAAATTGATCATCAAGAATAGAAAAAGTAAGTGTGTCACTTCGAGCTAATTGATTTGTTCAACAATTCATCACTCAATTATTTCACAATTCAAATGTCTATTCTCAAAACTGCAAAACATGTGTTGGATT
Organism: Tagetes erecta; assembly: GCA_030867185.1. Taxonomy (NCBI): domain Eukaryota; kingdom Viridiplantae; phylum Streptophyta; class Magnoliopsida; order Asterales; family Asteraceae; genus Tagetes; species Tagetes erecta. The sequence continues at coordinate 66,812,501 of CM061486.1, forward strand.
AATTGCTGGTATGATCTCATTGCAGGTTAAAGATTCAGAATGTAAAGAGAAAATTCCAAAAATATCAAAAACATTAAAAAATTCAAAAAGAACAAAAAGATTTTCTTTTTCATTTTTCTTCTGTTTTGGCAGTTTAACATGTGTTATTGATGTAGGGGTTGTTCATCAAGCAATATCTCATCCGATTGAGAACTTAATCTTTACATTGATGATAAATGCACATTAGTGCCTGAGTTTTAATGTTTTTCTTTGAGTTGCAGGAACAGTTTCCAATGCAGAGCAAGCTTCCACGCGACTTGAAGATGTTCCTGTTCAAGCCTGATTCCAGTCCAAAGATCTCCAAATCAGATTGTTGAGTGTTAAGAATCCTCCTCTTAATATCTCATACACAGATCCCGTTAACCTCTAGAGAAAAAGTTGAGGGGGAGTATTCTAATTCAAAGAAGTCTTCGCATTCTAATTCAACCGTTGAAGAAGATCCCGTTGCTGATATATAGATTCACCGGAATCTACTCTCTGCTTATTTCTTTCCGTAGCCTCTGATGTTACTTAAAAGGGAGAGAAGGATGCAGATTGCTTGTTGAAAGACAGAGTTTTGGCAGCATCATCTTAGGGGGAGTACTGTTGGGTCCTCTTGAAGATAATGCATACCAAAACTTTAAGTTGCTCTCTATACTCGCCACATGAAGATTTAAGCTAATATGTCAGATTTGTAAAGTGTCATCTTAGGGGGAGTACTGTTGGGGTTATTTGAAGATGTCACTTTCCAAATATAAGCGAGTGAAGATATCGAGCATCATCACGAGCAAGCACGGGTGAAGACGTTCATTAATTGTATTTGTCTTAGAATATTTGTGTAATCGTTTCGTGCTTAAATGCGCGTTTGTGCTTAATTGCACGTTTTTAGGTTACATTGTAAGGTGAATGGTATGAACTATAAATACCATCACCTAGGTCATTTGTTGTGGGGAGTTGCATACATTTCATTGAATATCCATTGTAACCTCTCTATTGACCTAATACAATTCTCCTATTCATATTATCATCAATCTTCATCATACTTTGCATTGATCTTCATGAACATCAATACGTGATCAGTGAGATTCCGCATCACTGATTGCAAACAACATCACCAAACAATCTCAGATCTAGATCCTAGCTCGGTTCATCTCTAGCACTATCAGTTTCTTTAACAGGTACTGCAGTTACTGTGACAAAAGAAATCATTCTTCAGAGGAATGTTTTTATAACAAATTTTGTGACATCTGTGAAAGAAGAAACCATGACACAAAGGATTGTTTCTTTCGGAAAAACTCATCAAGAGAAATGACACCATTTCCAAATTTTCAAAGAAATCAATCATTAGGTTTTCAAAATGTTAATCAAAGTCATTCTCTTGTTTTGAGAAATTTCAATCGAAACAATTCTGTTTCTAATAACTTTTCATCAAGAAATGTGCAGGTTAACAGTTTTAAACCAAGAGCTTTGATAGTAAGAAACCAGAAATTTGAAAGTAACCTTGATCCTAAGTTAGAGGAAAGGTTTATTGCTTTGAGAAGAAAGCAATCGATTCAAGCCAATGGGCGAAACAGTTTTCAACCAAATCTCTCAAATGAAACAAATTTTCAAAATCTTCATTATCAACAAGTTACTGTTACTGATAGATTCGGAAAACCCAAGACCATGTGGGCCTGGGTTGACCAAACTAACTAAGTGATTATTGAAATGCAGGTACGCCCTAGAAGACCTATTAACTCATGGTTTGTTGATAGTGGGTGTAGCCGGCATATGACAGGCAACCATGCCTTGCTTCAAGACTTTAAGCTGAAGAATGGTACACATGTTGCATTTGGAGGAGATGCTGGTGGTAAAATAACTGGAGAAGGAGCCGTGTCAAATGGGGTCATTAGCTTTGATAAAGTCAACTACTGTGCACAGTTGAACTTTAATTTGCTAAGTGTATCTCAAATTTGTGACAAATCTTATTCAACTTTATTTGATGATTCTTTCTGTTATATACTCAAACCAGGTTTCAAGATTGACAATGAATGTGTGGTGGTTAAAGCTCCAAGAGATCGTGATGTATACAAGCTTGATATGTCACAGATTGATGCTGAAACCGAAACTACTTGTCTCATTGCGCATGCTTCAAATGATGAGAGTCAGCTTTGGCATAGACGGCTGGGCCATTCAAACTTCAGAAACATGAACCGTTTAGTGACTGGAAATCACGCTGTAGGAATACCATCAAAGAAGTTCTCTACAACTGATCTCTGTCCAGCATGTTTGAAAGGAAAACAGCATCGAATGTCTTTTAAGTCCAAGAAAGAACACTCCATTTCAAAACCCTTGCAGATGCTACATATGGATCTTTTTGGACCAACAAATGTTCAAAGCATCGGAAAGAAGTCTTATTGTTTTGTCATCATTGATGATTTTACTAGATTTTCTTGGGTTTATTTCTTGCATGTTAAATCTGAAACTGCTGAGTTGTTAAAAGAATTTATTGTCAAAGTTGAAAATCAGTTGGATTGTAAAGTGAAAATCTTGAGAAGTGATAATGGAACAGAGTTTAAGAACGCTAACGTTGATTTGTTTTGTGCAGAAAAAGGAATTGCTAGACAATTTAGTGCTCCAAGAACGCCTCAACAAAATGGGGTTGCGGAACGGAAAAATCGGACACTGATTGAAGCTGCAAGATCCATGCTCGCAGATGCCAAAATCCCTATCACATTCTGGGACGAAGCTATTGCTACTGCGTGTTTTGTACAAAACAGGACATTATTGGTTCAGGATAAAAATAAAACATCTTATGAGTTATTGTTTGGAAGAAAACCAAATATTTCTTACTTGAAAGCATTTGGTTGTCCCGTATCGATTCTAAATTTAAGTGATCATCTCGGGAAATTTGAGTCAAAATCTGACGATGGATTTTTCCTTGGTTATTCGTTTGTTTCTAAAGCTTATCAGGTTTTTAATAGCAAAACAAATACTGTTATTGAAACTATTAATGTAAAGTTTTTAGAAAATTCGTTTCCGTCAGTGGCTCATGGTCCCGAATGGTTGTTTGATTTAGATTCGTTATCAAAATCTTTCAATTCTAACTTGTTTGATTTTTCAGGAAACTCGAGAAAGGAATCAGGAGACTTGGGATGTTTCAGTGATGATTCTGACAATGACGATGATGGCAATCTCAATTCTGAGTATCCGTTCATGTCTTTTCATAATCCTGATCATGGGGTATCCAGTCAAGCTCCGGGTCCATCTGGTTCTCAAGAAGATCAAGAATCAAATATTCTTGGTGATGATGTTAATCTGCAAAGTTCTCCTAATGATGGTGGATCTGTTCAAAATCAACCATCATCAGATCCGAATGTTGAAGTTATTCCAGAATCATTTGACTACTTCATCAATTCACCGGAACAAGTTCCTAATTTCACTCCGCATGAATCTACAATTCTACAAGATCTTCCGAATCTGAATCAGTCTAATCTGGAGAGTCAAGTGCAAGGTTATGTCATACCAACTCATCAAATTCATAAGAAACATCCTGTCTCTTAGATTATCGGGCCGTTGAATCAGAGAACTACAAGAAGTCAAACTGAGCAAGCAAATGTTTGTCTTTATTCATGTTTTCTTTCTCAAGTGGTACCAAAGAATATTTCAGAGGCACTACAAGATAACAATTGGATTGAAGCCATGGAAGAGGAGTTACTTCAATTTCGCAAACAAGAGGTTTGGAAATTAATGGACTTACCTGAAGGAGAAAATGCGATTGGTACAAGATGGTTGTACAAGAACAAGCCAGATGAACGTGGCATTGTTGTGAGAAATAAAGCGAGACTTATTGCACAAGGTTACACTCAAGAAGAAGGTATTGACTATGAAGAAGTGTTTGCTCCAGTCGCTCGACTTGAAGCTATTCGCGTTTTTCTAGCTTATGCCTCTTTCATGAAGTTTAAAGTGTTCCAAATGGACGTTAAAGGCGCTTTTCTGTATGGACCAATTACCGATGATGTATATGTCAGACAACCTCCGGGTTTTGAAGATCCTGATTATCCACATCGTGTATACAAATTGAGCAAAGCTTTATATGGTCTACATCAAGCTCCAAGGATTTGGTACGAGACGTTATCTAAACATTTGCTAGAACATGGGTTTACAAGAGGTCAGATTGATCCAACTTTATTCATGAAGCGGGAAAATGAAGATCTTTTATGTGTTCAAGTGTATGTGGATGATATCATCTTTGGATCAACCAGAGCATCCATGTGCAAAGAGTTTGAAGACATAATGAAGTCAAGATTTCAGATGAGTTCGATGGGGGAGATTAATTTCTTTCTCGGATTGCAAGTGAAACAATCAGCAGACGGAATTTTTATCAACCAATCAAAGTTTGTTGAGAAGTTGCTGAAAAAGTTCAAGATGCAGGATTGTCAGACTATTCGGACTCCATCTGATGTGAATTGCAAGATACAGCCGGATCCGAAAGGCAAATCTGTTGAGCAAACACTGTACAGATCAATGATTGGTTCACTGATGTATCTTACTGCATCAAGGCCAGACATTATGTATGTTGTATGTGTGTGTGCAAGATATCAGTCTGATCCAAAAGAGTCGCACCTGGTTGCTGTTAAACGTATTTTCAGATTCCTTAAAGGGAAACCGAATCTCGGGTTATGGTATCCTTATGAAGGCAAATTTGAATTATATAGTTATTCTGATAGTGACTTTGGTGGGTGTGCTCTTGACAGGAAATCGACCACGGGTGGATGTCAATTTCTGGGTCCCAGACTTGTTTCTTGGCAATGCAAAAAGCAGACCAATGTTTCTGTATCCACAGCTGAAGCAGAGTATATCGCTGCATCTGCAGGATGTTCTCAAGTTTTGTGGTTACAAAACCAATTGCTTGACTACGGGTTTAACTTTCTCAAAACTCCTATTTACATAGACAATATTGCTGCTATGTTCATTACTGCTAATCCTGTTCAACACTCAAAAACCAAACATATCGAAATTCGATATCACTTTCTCAGAGACAACTCTGAAAAAGGTTTAATAATTTTGATTAAAGTTCATACCGACAAACAACTGGCAGATCTTTTCACAAAATCTTTTTTGTCAGGGCGGTTTGAATTCTTAATACAATCCATAGGGTTAATCAACTATGATTAATTCTAATTTTTGAAATCAAACAAAAATCAGAAAATATAAAAGCCAAAAATATAATAAGTCGATGTCAAGTATTGATTCCTTTGTCTTTTATTTTATTGTTTAGCATTGTGTGTGTGCATGAAAAAGAAAAGCAAAAACAAAATATAAAAGCAAAAAGAAAAAGAAAAATATCATGTCATAAGAATCTATATTGCAAAAAGTGAGAAATGATAGTTACACTAGACATTATTTGTTACATCATTTTTAAATAAAGACTGATAAATGTTAATTGATGTGCTAGACAGCTCAGGCAACTAGACTGAAAAAGTAAGTTGATTGTTGACAAATCTAAACTTAATGATCTTTGTGTTAAGTTCCATTGCTATACATGTCTAGATATATATCTTTTGATGCATTGCTTGTGATGATAGTTGTGCATGATCGGGTAATGATGCAATCTATTCAGTGTGATGAACCGCATCGTGAGCTTCTTTGTTGTGGTACCCACAGACCTGAAGTCTCACACGAAGTCTCTTTTGAGCTTCAAGGTGCAGCAAAAGATTCCCAAAGTTGGAACAAAAAGAGTCCCAAATATGGACCATCACCAAACAAAAATTCCAAAAAAGGAATTCAGAAGATTCCCAAGGGGAACGATAGGAAATTAAATTCCAAAAAGGAATCAAAAGAAGTCCCAAAGTGGACCAAATCCGAATAGAACCCAGATTCCACACTGTTTATGATTGTAAGTGACCAGGTTTTGTGCAATATGCATTCAGGTAGTGGTTGATAAGGAAATATGTTGACATATGTATACATGTGGGTCACATAAGTCATTTTAATCGAACCTAAATCTCATCATGATACTGAAAAAGTAAGTGTGTCAATTCGAGCTAATTGGTATGTTTTCATATCATCACTCAATCAAACAAAAGTCAAATGTCTATTCAAAACATGCAAAACATGTTCAGATAATGTGTGGTATGATCTCACTGCGATATTTTGATTTATTGCATTGCATATGTCTTTATTTTAATGTGTGTGCAGGCTTATGGAATCTTTATTGACACATCGACATCCTTAATAAACTTAAAAATTTCAAGAAATTTCAAGTTTAGGGGGAGAATAAATTGAAGTAGAAAAATATTTACAAAAATCCAAAAATATTTTGAATAAGTGTGTTTTGAATGAACAAGATTAGGTGGTATGAAAAGCAAAGGTATTGGATGTGTTAAAAAACAAACCCAAGGTCTTGTGATTTTTTTTTAAGAAATTGCTTCGGGATAGAGAAATTTTGGTTGTGCAAAAACATTTTTACAAGAAAAATCAAAGAAAAGGAAAAAGGATTTATGAGGAGAATTAAATTTATTGCATGTTTAATGTTGTTGATTATTAATGTGACAAACCCTAATAAGGATGTCTTGTCTAATTAATATGTCGAGAATGTTTGCAGGTGCAATAAATGCAGTTGAAAAGTCAACAGACGAGAAAATTGAAAATTTGTCAAAGTGTTTGCTCGTCGGGTAAAGATATCAGAAACAACTGTTTAGCCGGGTAATGAAGACACTATTCAGCCGGGTAAAGTTGTTGTGTCTGATATTAGCCGGGTGATTGTGTGAAAGAAGACAGCCGGGTGAAGATATTATGACTACTGTATGGCCGGGCAATGAACATGTCAAATTTATGCCGGGTGAAGGTCATTGATATCTGTCGGGTGACAACTTGTGCTACTATTCTGCCGGGTAATGAAGTGTGACACTGTACAGCCGGGTAAAGGAAAGAAGTCTTATCTTGCCGTGTAAGTGATGAACACTGTGTTGCCGGGTAAAAAGTATAACAACTGTGTTGTCGGGTAATAGGGTAAACAAACTGTGTTGCCGGGTGATGAAGAAAAGCATGCCGGGTGAAAAAGAAGACAACTGTGTTGCCGGATGATGAAGGTCACTATGCAAGCCGGTGATGTTGTGAAGTCTACTATGCTGCCGGGTGATGGATGGAGAATTTAAAGTTTGAGCCAAAGCATAATTTAGTTGCTTGTTTGGATGAGTCTATTCCAAAGACTGAGGGGTATAGAGATATGATGAGATTTATCAAGAGAACCAAGTATGTTTATGTCATGTGTGCAAAGCCAGTGATCTATGCCAGACTTATCAAAAGATTCTGGAGAACAGCTGAGGTGGTAACTGGTGAAGATGGTATGATTGTTGTTAGAGGAAACATCACAAAAGATTTACAGTTGACTGTTTCTGAACAAGCTATCAGAACAGCATTGAGGATTGATAATGATGAGATAGGAGCCAATGATGAGTTGACAGTTGCTGAATGTCAAGCGTGTTTTGTGAATATGGGTCATCCTCTCGTATTTCCAAAGTCACAATTTGTTAGAGCAAGATGGGGGAAGAAGTGGAAGTTATTGTGTTATGTGGTTCAGCAGTGCATGTCAAGAAGGAGTGCTGGTTTTGACAATTTTCCTTCTGACATAGCATCCCCAATTGTTGCTATTCCAGAGAACAAACCATTCAATATGTCGAAATGGATTATGAATGGGTTTGTATTCAATTTGGTGAAAGGCAAAAGATTCAAGTTTCTCATGTATCCGAGATTCTTGCAATTGATGATTAATGTTGCATATCCTATTATCAGAGATGAAGGTGTTGCTGGAGGGATATTATATACTGAGGATATGAATGATCTGTCATATCGAAAGATGAGTAGAGGGAATGTTCCAAGTGTTGAGTTATTTGACTATATGCGAGATATAGCAAATAATGTGGAGGATATTGAGATTGTATATCATCACATATCTAATGGAGAGATAGTGAATCCACAGGACCTAGTTGATGAGGTGCCTGATAACTTATTAGATGATGACGAGTATTTTGCTCGACATCCAGAAGAAGAAGAAGGAAATGAGAATGAAGAAGAGGATGATGGAAGTGATGGTGATGATAGTGCAAGTAAGGATGATAGTGATGATGATAGTGGGAATGACGATGTTGATGATATTATAGAAGAAGAAGAAGATGCTGAATCTGTTCCAGAGGAGGCAGAGAATGTTGAGGTTGTTGAACCAGTGGAATTTGAAACAGAAAATGTCGAAGTTATTGAACCAGTTGTGATTGAAGAACCTGTTGAGGTTGTTAGTGTTGCAGAAGAAATGGTTGTTGAAGTTCCTAAGGCTATCACAGTGCAGTATGTTAGATCACGAAGATCGAAACCTGTGATTGAGCCTATGTTGGTGGAGGAACCGAATGTTATTGAAGGTGTTGATGTGCCTGAACAGATAGACATTGTTCAGATTGCACAGGAAGTTGAAGCTAAAGTAGAGTGTGTGGCACAGACAGACGATGAAACTAATGCTGGTGTAAGTGTTCCTGTTACAGTTGATATACCCACCACATCATCTCTAGCAACTGAAAACATTGAACAGCCTTTGGAGTCTTCACCAAAAGTTGGGTCAACTGTTGGTGTGAATGAAGATAAACAGAAAATTGCTGAGTTAGAAGAGATGGTAGCAAAACTCTTGGATGCTAATGAACAGTTGAAAGCATCAAATGAACGAAAGAAGAAGAGACTAGAAGAGTTTTGGGCCACTCATAATCAGAATCTTGAAACATTCAAAGCATTAGATGCTGACTATTTAAAAATGAAGGCTGATTATGGAAAGTTGAAGGATGATTATGAAAATTTGAAGGATGAGCATGAAAATCTGAAATATGACTATAAAGAGTTAAAGGCAGAATGCAATACTCTTGATGCTGAGAAGGAGATGTTAGAAAAGTGGTTAGAAGAAACCAGATCAAAGAAGTCAGGTTCTACATCAGATAAAGATTTTTCGGATGATGTAATGGAAGTGACTGAGCATACTCAAGAAGCGAAAGTTTATTATACTAGAGCACGTGGTACGAAGAATGTGGGCATAAGGGTTGAGTCACCAATTACTATTCCCGATGAAGCTGTTGATACTTTCAATCCTGACAAAGCTGAGGGAAAAAGAAAGTTAGATGCAGTGCCTGAGATTACTGGCGAAGAAGGTTGTACTAAAAAGGCAAGAATAGAAGAAAGTCAGATTGAGCCGATTCAATCTGGAACTGAAACTGAGATGGCTGAAATGGCGAAGGTTGATGAAACTGTGATAGAAGCTGAAACTGATAAAACAGTTTAGATTGAGCCGATTCAATCTGAATCTGTAGTGGAAACTGAAGTGCTTGAAGTGATTGAAGTGCTTGAAAATGCGCCAGAAACTGTGACTGAAGAAGCATTTCAGTTTGAGCCGGTTCAAACTGAAACTGCACCGATGATAGAAGCACTGGATGATTTAGATGACATTGATTTCACAAAGTCTGAACCTGAGGCTGAGCCTGAACCTAATCCTGATGATGAGATTCCAGCTGATTTGCCTGAACACTTTGCTTATCTTGAGAAAATGAAGTACAATCCAGTATATCTGAATGGGCTGACTGTGAGTCAAATTAATGAAGAGTATGAGAAATGTTTGACTGCACAAGATAAAGCAACTGCTGATGAGAAAGAATTTGTTGTTGAGATGGGTGAGTGGACACCTTTACAAGAAAGTTTGAATATCGATGATTTACCTCCAACAGAGCTTTATCATCAAAATCCAGAAGAAATGACTTCCAGAAACATGCGTGAATGGTTGAGTTCAAGGAACTATCCATATAGAACATTGAAGAAACTGAAGCATGAATCACTAAAGAAGATTGTAGTAAGTTTTATGAAAACTGAGAAGATGTACAATTGAATGTTTTATCTGGATTACAACAACCCACAATATTATGAGCTGACGAAGAGATACAAAGTGCTCGAACCTAAAGAACTTACGGTGATGGCTTTACCAGAGGATGCGCACAAAAAGAGAAAAGAGTTGATCGATATGTTTCCAAGTGAAGTGAAGTCATACAATATTCCTATGGACGTACGAGAATCATGGCATAAATCTGCCACAGCAAGAGATGTGGTTAGATCTCTGCTGAGCAAAGGACAATCCGTTGCTGAACTGCTTGGTTCTATGATCGTACCGGAAAAGTCCAAAAAGGTGAAAATCATTGCATGGAAATATGACGAAGTGTTTGATGCTTTCTTGATCAAAAGAGTTAATGGTTTATGCGATGTTTACCATTATTACTCTAGTATTTTCAAATTAGAAGTGCAAGATTTGAAGGAGTTGCACAAGCTAAGACTGATCAATCACACGCATGCTGAGCGTGGTGACAAGTGTGCGATGTTGCTTGATGCTGGAATAAGTCGTATGCCGAAATATTTGGAGTTCAGAGGACAACAAGAAGATAGTGCTTATGTTCAGTCGAAGAAAACAAGGAAACAAAAGAAGTTGGTGGTGCGTGATGATATGTACTTAGAAGAGTTTTCTGATGAATACTTTGATAAGGTAACTGATCCGGGGTTGAAAGTGATAGATTGTACTCAAGCAACGAAACCAATTCTTAAGTTTTTCTACAATCATGAAACTTTTGAGCTGAAATTGGTACGAAATCTGGAGGACTGGGATAAGGACACGATTACCTTATTCAGTACGTTTGAGCTGAAATTGTTACATCCATTGTACATCGATCATCTGAGAACTTACAGAATGGAGAAGTGCAAAGATAAACTTGCTGAAGCAGATCGAAATTTGTTTATGGTGATGATTGAGGTGATTGCAGCTGCATCAGAGAAAATTCGACTAAGGAAGGCATTACTTAATGCTAACCTTGTGAAGGTCGATATTCCGGAGATAGAGTTTATGCGTGTGACTGCGAAGGGTACACTGGAAGTGCAAGTCAAAGGGCGAGAATTGCCATATGAATTTTATGCTAATATTGATTTTGCAGGTTTGACTCTTGATTCTCTGAGACGCATGAATGCCTGTTCCATCCTCACAAACGAGTCAAAGCCAAGACAAGCAAAGATCGCAGAGAAGTTCAAGTCATGCATTGAGGAAGCATTAAAAGAACTAGAAGAATACAAAGGAAAAGAGTTGCTGGATGTTAAAGAAGAGTCTGAAGATTGGTGAGAGAGATTTGAGCTGAAAAAGATGAAAACTGTTTGAAGATTTTGTTGAAGTCCAAAGATAAATCTTAGGGGAGTACTGTTAGGGATATTTCCAGTTTAAGATTTACTTTGTACTTTGTTTTATACTTTGTGTATAGTTTAGGGTTTATTTTGTTATTTTCCCTAAAATGTATTGTTGCATAAAGCATGTAGTAAGAGAATGTTAGAGAGAGAGTCTAGATCAAATATTCACGTTTGAGAGAGAACTAAGTGTGTGTGATTACATTCTCCTGCATTTTGTACTACAATATTTGCTTTTGATAGGTTCAATTGGATCGTTCAATCGCTCACAATGATCAGAAAAACAAGTACAAAACAAACGATTCAATCACAAACACAATCCATACTAATAATTCTCTGTATATTGATGATCAAAGCAATTCGCAGTACAAGGTGCAGGAGAAACAAATCACACACAGTTAATTCTCTCTCTAACAGTGTAAAAGTGATCTCTCCCCCAACACACGCACACTACATGCTTATAACAAACAAAATGCAAGTTTAAGGAAAATACATAATAAACCCTAAACTATACAAACATATAAACAAAGATACAAAGTAAATCTTAACACGGAAATAACCCTAACAGTACTCCCCCTAAGATTTATCTTTGGATCTTCAAAAACTTCAATCTTTTTCTTCTTTTATCAGCATCAATTTTCAATCTTTTTCTACCATTCTTCTGGTTCTTCCTTCACATCCAGCAATTCTCGTCCTTTGTACTCTTCTTGTTCCTTTAAAGCTTCTTCAATACAGGATTTGAACTTTTCAGCGATCTTAGCTTGTCGAGGCTTGGATTCATTTGTCAGAATTGGTAGAGCATTCATGCGTCTAAGCGAATCCAGATTCAAACCTGCAAAATCGATATTAGCATAAAACTCAAATGGCATCTCTTGGCCTTGAACTTTCACCTCCAATGTACCCTTCCTACTGATCCGCATATATTCTATCTCTGGTATATCAACCCTCACGAGATTAGAATTGAGTAAAGCCTTTCTCACACGAATCTTCTCCGAAGCAGCAGCAATTACTTCTATCATCACAGTAAATAAATTTCTGTCAGCTTCAGCAAGTTTATCTTTGCACTTTTCAATCTTGTAGCTTCGCAAAAACTCAATGTATGACGGATGCAGCAGTTTCAACTCAAAAGTACTAAAGAGTGTGATCATATCCTTATCCCAATCTTCCAAATTCCGAACAAGCTTCAGTTCAAACGTTTCCTGATTGTAAAACGCTTTGAGTATAGGCTTTGTTGATTGCGAACCATCTATCACTTTCAAACCAGGATCTGTCACCTTGTCAAAGTATTCATCCGAGAATTCTTCAAGGTACATATCTTTAGTCACAACAAGTCTCTTCTTCTTCCTTTGTTTCTTTGCTTGTACATATGCAGAATCTTCTTGTTGCCCTCTAAAGTCAAGAAACTTAGCAGTTCGACTCATTCCAGCATCAAGCAATATTACACACTTATCACCACGCTCAGCATGCGTGTGATTTATCAATCTTAGTTTGTGTAATTCTTTCAAGTCCTGAACTTCCAATTTGAAGATGCTCGAGTAGTAATGATAGATGTCACATAACCCATTCACTCTCTTTATCATAAAAGCATCGAAGACTTCATCATATTTCCACGCTATAATCTTCACCTTCTTATTTTTCTCTGGCACAATCATTGAGTCAAGCAAATCAGCAATCGACTGTCCTTTGCTTAGCAGTGACCTCACTACGTCACCTGCTGTTGCTGACTTATGCCAAGTCTCACGCACCTCCATTGGAATGTTATAAGATTTGACTTCACTGGGAAACATATCCATTAGTTCATGCCTCTTTTTGTGCGCATTTTCAGGTAATGCCATCACTGGAATCTCTTTTGGACCAAGTACTTTAAATCTCTTCGTCAGCTCAAAGTACTGAGGATTGTTATAATCCAAATAAAACATCCTATTATACATTTTCTCTGTTTTCATGAAACTGACCACTATCTTCCTCAAAGAACCAGATTTCAACCTTTGCAAAGTTTTATACGGATAGTTCCTCGAACTCAACCAACTTCGCATCTCATAAGCAGTCATTTCATCTGGGTTTTGATGATAAAGCTCAGTAGGAGGTAAGTCTTCGATATTTAAGCTTTCTTGCATCGGAGTCCATTCACCCATCTCAACCACGAACTCTTTCTGATCAGCTTCAGCTTTATTTTGAGCAGTAATACACTTTTCATACTCCTCATTAATCTGACTCACTGTCAACCCATTCAAAAATACAGAGTTATACTTCATTCTCTCTAAATAAGCAAACCTCTGATCCAAATCATCAGGCACTTCTTCAACAGTATTCTGTACTGGTTCTGGCTCAGCTTCATCCTCAGACTCAGTCCAATCTATGTCTAAATCATCCAATGCCTCTATCATAGGTGCTTCATCAGTTTGAACCGGCTCAAACTGACTAGCCACTTCAGCTTCTGTTTCAGTCACATTCACAGCTTCAGATTGAATCGGCTCAATCTGAACTGTATCTCCAGAGCCAACATCTTTCTCACTATCTGATGCTTCAAATACTTCGGTTTCAGCTTCTGATACAATCTCAGTCTCAGCTTCAAACACACTCTCAGTCTCAGCAACTTTCTCAATCTCAGCCACAGCTACAGATTGAATCGGCTCAATCTGCACTGTTTCATCAGTTTTTGCCCTTTTCGAACTTTCTTCATCACCAAATATCTCCGGTATAGCATCTATTTTCCTCTTTCCCTCAGCTTTGTCCATCTTGACAGTTTCAGCAGCAGCTTCATCGGGAATCATAATTGGTGATTCAACCAAAATACCAGCATTTGAAGTTCCTCTAGCTCTAGTCAAATACACTTTAGGCACATTCGTTTCAGTCACTATAACTTCATCAGAAAAATCTTTGTCAGAAGATGAGCCAGCCTCTTTTGGTTTCAATTCATCCAACTCCTTTTCCAACATTTCTTTCTCGGCATCTAAAGTATTACATTCGGCTTTCAAATCAGTATAGTCATACTTTAGGTTCTCATACTCCTCTTTGAGTGCATCATAATCATCCTTCAGCTTCACATGTTCATCAACAAGCTTCACATGATCTTCATCCAACTTCTTGAAAATTTTCATATTCTGATTATGAATGTCCCAATACTCATCAAACCTTTTCTTTTTCCTCTCATTTGATGCCTTCAACAATTCATTGGCTTCTATCAGTTTAGCCACCATATCCTCTAACTCAGCAATACGTTTTTCTTTCTCATCCTCAACTTCATCAACACTTGGCACAACATTTGGTGAAGACTCCAAATCTTGTCCAATGTTTTCAGCAATTTGTGGTAATGTGGTGGGTATATCATCAGTAATAGGATCAGTAATGCCAGCATCCACTTCATCTATCTGTGCAATAGATTCAGCTTCGGCCATTACTGTCTGTGCAATCTCTAAAACATTAATCTCCTCAGGTTTTTCTACTGTTTTCTTCTTCTTTCGAACATACTGTACAGAAACATCTCTTGGAATCTCAGTAACAACTTCTTCAACCACAGAAGCAACCTCAGCCGGTTCTTCTATCTCTACATTCTCAATTCCTTCTGCCTCAGTCTCCATTGGCTCAGCCTCCTCTGAATTAGATTCAGGTTCAGCATCATCACCACCATCATTATTACCATCATCACCATCACTATCATCATCATCATTATCACCATCTTCATTACCATCATCTTCTTCATCTTCTGGATGACGAGCAAAGTACTCGTCATCATCCAATAGATTGTCTGGCACCTCATCCACAAAGTCCAGTGGATTCACAATCTCACCATGAGATATATGATAGTATACACCTTCTATATCTTCTTCATTGTTGACTATATCTCGCATATAGTCAAACAATTCAATATCAGGCACATTCCCGATACTCATCTTTCGGTAAGAGAGATCGTTCATGTCCTCAGTATACAACATGCCTCCAGCATAACCCTCAGATCTGATGATAGGATAAGCAATGTTTATCATCAGCTGTAAGAACCTCGGGTACATGAGAAACTTAAATCTCTTTCCTTTCACCAAGTTAAACACAAAACCATTCATAATCCATCTCGACATGTTGAACGGTTTGTTCTCTGCTATGGCCACAATTGGTGAGGCAATATCTGAAGGAAAATTATCAAACCCTGCACTCCTCCTGGACATGCACTGCTGTACCACATAACATAACAACTTATATTTCCTTCCCAACTTAGCTCTGTAAAACTGTGACTTTGGAAACACAGGTGGATGTCCCATGTTCACAAAACAAGTTTTACATTCCTCCATGGTCAGTTCATCCAACATACCAACCTCATCCTCATCAATCCTTAAGGCTTGCCTAATAGCATCTTCTGAAACTGTAAGTACCCAA
Source organism: Tagetes erecta (assembly GCA_030867185.1). Lineage (NCBI taxonomy): Eukaryota > Viridiplantae > Streptophyta > Magnoliopsida > Asterales > Asteraceae > Tagetes > Tagetes erecta. The sequence continues at coordinate 66,828,113 of CM061486.1, forward strand.
TCTCTGGTTATGTTGCCCCTAACAACAGTAACACCATTATCTCCTCTAATCACCTCTGCTGTCCTCCAAAAACTTTTGATCAATCTAGCATATATGACCGGCTTGGCACATATAGCATAAACATATTTAGTCCTCTTGATGAACTTAATCATATCCCTATAACCTTCTGTCTCAGGAAGTGATTCATCTAAACATGCCACTAGATTATGTTTAGGTTCAAACTTGAGATTATCCATCTGTTAAAAACACAAACAAACACAAAAACAAGACACATGTGTTAGATTCTTCATTAAACATATCAAAATTTTCATAAGTGTTAAAATAAAAGTTAGAAAAACAAAACACTCACATAAACATTTTAAATCCTAAGTTGTTCTAATAACCTGATTTTCATCATTTCAATCAAACAACTTTGAATTTTAAAGATTATATATCATGTTTCAATTTTAACTGTTTATCACTTAGGCAAAATTTTGACATTTGTATGATGAAGTTGTTTAACATTTTTTAGTTCATTTTCATCATGCATTTGTTATGTTAAACACACGTTCCATCATTTTGAAGTGAAACATTTAAGAACATTCAAAGGTCATCAATGGCGATTTTAACTGTTATGTCCAATTTACTTGATTCAGTTGATTTTAAGGTGTTTTAGTGCAAATGAGTGATTGAATGTTGATGATCGACAGTTTTTAACCCTAAAACAACATTCGATTTAAGTTTTAACAACCAAAATCAAAATGTCGATTCATTGTCCAAACACTGTTCATCATCGTTTTCCTTTTAAACAGTTGATTTGCAGGTCTATTAAGGTCAAAAACACTTAATCACTACCTTATTCAATCGATTAACCTTGTTACAGAGCAAACGATTGAATATGATAACACGACGATTTTTCGTTCAGAGGATTTTGTGTGAAAGTGAATGTGTGAAATGATAAGTGTTTGTGAAGAGACGGTATTTGTATCGTCAAAGAAAAATTAGGTCAAACTTTTAAGTGCCGGGTCAACACAAGTGACGGGCAAGCAAAGTAGGCCCAATAAGCCTTGCCGGGTCAAGTACTGTAGTGACGGGTCATGTACTGTAGTGACGGGTCAAGTACATAAGACAAGTCAATAACAGATGGGTCAAACACTGTAGAGACGGGTAAGTCACTGTAGTGACGGGTAAAAGTTAGGAACAACTACACCTGATGGGTTTTTATTCATCACCCGGCAGAACAGTTATCTTTAACATCACCCGGCAATATTTCTTCATCACCCGGCAACACAGTTGCTCTCCTTCATCCGGCTTGCTTTTCTTCTTCACACGGCAACCTTCTTCACACGGCAACTTTCTTCACAAGTCAACCTTCTTCATTACCCGGCAACACAGTATCATACCTTTACACGGCAAGAAGATTTCTCCTTTACCCGGCTGTATAGTAAACACTTGTCACCCGGCAAGATATCTATGACCTTCACCCGGCTGTATTTGACATGATCATTGCCCGGCTGTACAGTGTCATAGTATCTTCACCTTTTCCTCAATCACCCGGCATGTATCAGACTTATAACATTACCCGGCTGAACAGTTCTTTACCCGGCAACATAGTTTCATCTGATATCTTTGCCCGGCTATAACACTTAGCAATTTTTCTTCATTTTTCTCGTCTGTTGACTTTTTCAACGGCATTTATTGCACCTGCAAACATTCTCCGACATATTAATTAGACAAGATATCCTTAAAAAGAATGTTTGTCATATTAATTATCAAACAATATTAAACATTGCAACAAATTTAATTTCCAATTAAATCCATTTTTCTTTTCTTTCAAAAATGTTGTTGCACAACCAATTTTTCTATATCCCGAAGCAATTTCTTAAAAAAAAATTGCAAGACCTTGGGTTTGTTTTTAACACATCCAATACCTTTGCTTTTCATACCACATAACCTTGTTCATTCAAAACACACTTATTCAAAACAAAAATATTTTTGGATTTTTGTAGATATTTTTCTTCAATTTTATTCTCCCCCTAAACTTGAAATTTCTAGAAATTTTTAAGTTTATCAAGGATGTCGATGTGTCAATAATGATTCCAAATGCCTGCACACACAAAGCACACACATTAAAATAAAGACATATGCAATGCAATGAATCAAAATATCGCAGTGAGATCATACCACACATTATCTGAACATGTTTTGCAAGTTTTGAATAGACATTTGACTTATGCTTGATTGAGTGATGATATGAAAACATACCAATTAGCTCGAGTTGACACACTTACTTATTCAGTATCATGATGATATTTAAGGTTCGATTAGAATGACTTATGTGACCCACATGTATACATATGTCAACATATTTCCTTATCAAACACTACCTGAATGCATATTGCACAAAACCTGGTCACTTACAGTCATACACAGTGTGGAATCTGGGTTCTATTCGGATTTGGTCCACTTTGGGACTTCTTTTTAATTCCATCTTTGGGAATTTTTCTTTCCTATCGTTCCCCTTGGGAATCTTCTGAATTCCATTTTGGAATTTTTGTTGGGTGTTGGTCCACATTTGGGACTCTTTTTGTTCCATTTTGGAATCTTTTGCTGCACCTTGAAGCTCAAAAGAGACTTCGTGTGAGACTTCAGGTCTGTGGGTACCACAACAAAGAAGCTCACGATGCGGTTCATCACACTGAGTAGACTACATCGTTACCCGATCATGCACAACTATCATCACAAGCAATGTATCAAAAGACATATATCTAGACATGTATAACAATGGAACTTAACACAAGGATCATTAAGTTTATGTTTGTCAACAATCAACTTACTTTTTCAGTCTAATTGTCTGAGCTGTCTAGCACATCAACTAACATTCATCAGTCTTTATTTAAAAATGATGTAACACATAATGTCTAGTGTATCTATCATTTCTCACTTTTTGCAATATAGATTCTTATGACATGATATTTTCTTTTCTTTTTGCTTTTATATTTTGTATTTGCTTTTCTATTTTCTTTTTCACACAAGCACACACAATGCAAAACATAAAGTAAAAGGCAAAGGAATCAAAATATAACATCAACTTATTATATTTTTGGCTTTTAAATTTTTCTGATTTTTTTTTTATTTTTTTTTTTATTTAGTTTTCGAAAAATAGAATCAATCATGATTGATTAATCCTATGGATTGAATTAAGAATTCAAACCGGCCTGACAAAAAAGATTTTGTGAAAAGATCTGCCAGTTGTTTGTCGGTATGAACCTTAATCAGAATTATTAAACCCTTTTCAGAGTTGTCTCTTAAAAAATGATATCTAATTTCGATGTGTTTTGTTTTAGAATGTTGAACAGGATTAGCAGTTATAAACATAGCAGCAGTATTGTCTATGTAAATAGGAGTTTTTAGAAAGTTAAACCCGTAGTCCAGCAACTGATTTTGTAACCATAAAACCTGAGAACATCCTGCAGATGCAGCGATATACTCTGCTTCAACTGTGGATACAGAAACATTGGTCTGCTTCTTGCATTGCCAAGAGACAAGCCTCGGACCCAGAAATTGACATCCACCAGTTGTCGATTTCCTGTCAAGAGCACAACCACCAAAATCACTGTCAGAATAGCTATATAGTTCAAAATTTCCTTCATAAGGATACCATAACCCAAGATTTGGTTTCCCTTTGAGATATCTGAATATACGCTTCACAGCAACAAGATGCGACTCTTTCGGATCTGACTGGTATCTGGCGCATACACACACAGCGTACATGATGTCTGGTCTTGATGCAGTAAGATACATCAGAGAACCGATCATTGACCTGTATAGTGTTTGATCAACTGCTTTGCCCTTTGGATCCGGTTGAATCTTGCAGTTCACATCAGATGGAGTTCGAATTGTTTGACAATCTTGCATCTTGAATTTCTTCAACAACTTCTCAACAAATTTTGATTGATTGATGAAAATTCCGTCAGCTGATTGTTTCACTTGTAATCCAAGAAAGAAGTTAATCTCCCCCATTGAACTCATCTGGAATCTAGACTTCATAATTTCTTCAAATTCTTTGCACATTGACGCACTGGTCGAACCAAAGATAATATCGTCCACATAAACTTGAACACACAATAAGTCGTCATTCTCCCTCTTCATAAACAAAGTTGGATCAATCTGTCCTCTTGTGAATCCATGTTCTAGTAAATGCTTGGATAATGTCTCATACCAGATTCTAGGAGCTTGGTGTAGACCGTATAGAGCTTTACTCAACTTGTATACACGATGAGGATAGTCAGGATCTTCGAAACCCGGAGGTTGTCTGACATATACGTCATCTGTAATTGGTCCATACAAGAAAGCACCTTTAACGTCCATTTGGAATACTTTAAACTTCATGAAAGAAGCATATGCAAGAAAAACGCGTATGGCTTCAAGTCTTGCGACCGGAGCAAACACCTCTTCGTAATCAATGCCTTCTTCCTGAGTGTATCCCTGTGCAATCAGTCTTTCTTTGTTTCTAACCACGATGCCACGTTCGTCTGGCTTATTTTTGTACAACCATCTTGTACCAATTGCGTTTTCTCCTTCAGGTAAGTCCACAAGTTTCCAAACTTCCTGTTTGCGAAACTGAAGTAATTCTTCTTGCATGGCCTCAATCCAACTGTTATCTTTCAGCGCCTCTGAAATATTCTTTGGCACCACTTGAGATAGAAAACACGAGTAAAGACAAACATTTGCTTGCTCTGTCTGACTTCTTGTAGTTCTCTGATTCAACGGCCCAATAATCTGAGAGACAGGATGTTTCTTGTGAATTCGATGAACAGGAATATCACCTCCTTGCACTTGAGTCTCTAGATTAGAAGTATTCAGATTTGGGAGATCTTGTAGTATGGAAGAAGTATGCGGCGTGAAATTCGGGACTTGATCCGGTGAATTGATGAAGTAATCAAAGGATTCTGGAATAACTTCAGCATTCGGATCTGATGATGGTTGATTCTGAACAGATCCACCATCATTAGGAGAAATCACATCTTCTTCTTGATTGTTCGACTGTTGATCTTCATGAGAACCAGAAGGACCCGGAGCTTGACTGGATTTGACATGATCAGGATTGTGAAAAGACATGAATGGATATTCAGAGTTGATATTTCCATCCTCGTCATTATCAGAATCGTCACTAAAGCATCCTAAGTCGCCTGATTCCTTCCTTGCGTTTCCTGAAAAATCAAATAAGTTAGAATTGAAGGATTTCGATAATGAATCTAAATCAAATAACCATTGGGACCATGAGCCACTAAAGGAAATGAATTTTCTAAAAACTTGACATTTATGGTTTCAATAACAGTATTTGTTTTGCTATTAAAAACTCGATAAGCTTTAGAAACAGACGAATATCCTAAGAAAAATCCATCGTCGGATTTTGACTCAAACTTCCCGAGATGATCATTCAAATTTAAGATCGATACCGGACAACCAAATGCTTTCAAGTAAGAAATATTTGGTTTCCTTCCAAATAACAACTCATAAGAAGTTTTCTTTTTATCATGCACTAATAATGTTCTATTTTGTACAAAACACGCAGTTGCAATAGCTTCGTCCCAAAAGGTGATCGGGATTTTGGCATCTGCTAGCATGGATCTTGCTGCTTCAATCAGTGTCCGGTTTTTCCGTTCCGCAACCCCATTCTGTTGAGGCGTTCTAGGCGCACTGAATTGTCGAGCAATCCCCTTTTCTGCACAAAATAAATCAACATTAGCATTCTTAAATTCAATTCCATTATCACTTCTTAACACTTTAACTTTGCATTCCAATTGATTTTCAACTTTAATGATAAATTCTTTTAATAATTCAGCTGTTTCAGATTTTGCATGCAAAAAATAAACCCACGAAAATCTTGTAAAGTCATCTATGATTACTAAACAATATGATTTTCTCCCGATGCTTTGAACGTTGGTTGGTCCAAAAAGATCCATATGTAGCATCTGCAAGGGTTTTGAAATGGAGTTTTCGAGCTTGGACTTAAAAGACATCCGATGCTGTTTTCCCTTCAAACACGCTGGACAAAGATCAGTTGTGGAGAATTTCTTCGATGGGATTCCCACAGCGTGATTACCAGTTACCAAACGGTTCATGTTTCTGAAGTTGGAATGTCCCAGCCGTCTATGCCATAGCTGACTCTCATCATTTGAAGCATGGGCAATGAGACAGGTTGTTTCGGTTTCAGCATCAATCTGCGACATATCCAATTTGTATACATCACGATCTCTAGGTGCCTTCACCACTACCCACTCATTGTCGATCTTGAAACCTGGTTTAAGAATATAACAGAAAGAATCATCAAAAAGAGTTGAATAGGATTTATCACAAATTTGCGAGACACTTAGTAAGTTAAAGTTCAACTGTGCACAGTAGTTGACTTTATCAAAACTAATAACCCCGTTCGAAACAGTTCCTTCTCCTGTGATTTTACCACCAGCATCACCTCCAAACGCTACATGAGTACCATTCTTTTGCTTGAAATCCTGAAGCAAGGCATGGTTGCCTGTCATGTGCCGGCTACACCCACTATCAACGAACCATGAGTTGATAGGTCTTCTTGGGCGTACCTGCAATTCAAACATTTTCAGTTAGTTTGGTCAACCCAGGCCCACACGGTCTTGGGTTTTCCGAATTTATCCGCAATTGTAACTTGTTTATATTGTATATTTTGAAAATTTGATTCATTCATGAGATTTTGATGCTGATAACTGTTGTTTCGCCCATTGGCGTTCATTGACTGCTTTCTTCTTAAAGCCCTGAACCGTTCCTCCAACTGAGGATAAAAGTTGTTTTCAAAATTTTGGTTTCTTACCAACAAAGCTCTTGGTTTAAAATGGTTAACCTGCACATTTCTTGAAAAATTAGAAACAGAATTGTTTCGATTGAAATTTCTCAAAACCGGAGAATGACTTTGACTCATATTTTGAAAACCATATGAATTATTTCTTTGAAAGTTTGAATATGGAGTCATTTCTCTAGTCGAGTTTGATCGAAAGAAACAATCCTTTGTGTCATGGTTTGTTCTTTCACAGATATCACAAAATTTGTTAAAATAACATTCTTCTGAAGAATGATTTCTTTTGTCACAGAAACTGCAGTACCTGTTAAAGAAACATTCAGCAGTTGCATGATTATATCTATCACAAATTTCACAATATTTCTTGCTAATCCTAAAGAGCCGATTGTTAACTTTTGAAGTTGAACCAAAACGTGATTCATTATCATAGTTGTTCGGTTTTAGATTAACATTTTTCTGTGGAGACATTGTTTGCGAATTTGCTTGCATGGGACTTTGGTTCGATTTTAAACTGTTCTGTTTGGTCACCTTTTTGTTTTCAATTCTCTTATCATTGACAGCGGAAGTCTTAGGACCTGAACCTGTTTTCAGACCAGAGTTAGATTTGATTTGAGCATTGATTTGGTTACCATAAGAACCGTTCATGTCGAAAGTACCTGCAGACACAAACTTGATTGTCTTACCTTTTGACATTTTCTTGACAGATTTTACGTTTTGAGCTTTGTCAGTTTTAACACTTTGAACTTTGGTGTTATCATTTGATTTTAAGACACTTTTGCCTTTTGACTGTTTCGTTTCAGATTGATTGTTCATTGTTTTCGATTTCTGCTTCTTTGCAGTTGAAACTTCGGCTTTCTTTACTTCTGGCGTCTTGATTAACTGAGCAGCAATTTGCTTCTTTTGTTCTTTCTTCCACTTGATGTACTCAGGATCATTATATCCTGAAAATTCACCTTCTTCCTTCACCGTTTCTTTTGGTTCGGGATTAAGCTTTGGATATTCAATGAGTTGAATCAGAACAGGCTCCGGCTTGTTTTCAGATTTGTTGCTTGCTTCATCATCTGCTTCAGTTGTCATTCCATCTTCTTCTCTCAAACTTTCAATCAACACCTCAGATCCTTCGGACTCGGATTTGCTTCTTTGAATTTCTTTGAATTTACGTTCATTTTCAGGTGAATGATCAAATTCATTAAAGTTTTCCGGTAAGGTTTGAGTGATTGAATTTGGCATCGGTTCATGAGTAAAACCCAACCCGGTTTTATTTTTGTTACCTCTTTCATTGATGAGTTGTTCAACCATTGTTTTACAACTTTTAACTTTCTTTAATTCAACTTGTGTGACAGCATGTTCAACTTTTTCTTGTTCAAAGTTCTTTGTCATTTCTTCAAGTTGTTTGGTAACAAGTTCCAATTCTTTCAAAGTTTTGTTCCATGATTCAGTTAGTGACAAAATCTTCTCATCAGAAATTTTGTGATCAATTTTAAGTTGTTCATGAATCTTTTCATGTTTGCTTAATTTGTCACCTATTTTAAATGAGTGAGTTCGATAATGTTCCACTTGTTGAATGCACTGTTCAGAACACAACCTTTCTTTCACATCAGCTGGTAATGGAACATAGTTAGGAGGGAGTTCAGGATTAACCTTTGGTTGCTCAGTGGAAGATGAAGACTCATTAGATGTTGCCATTAAAGCAACTTCGGTTTTAGTCTCTTCAGTAGGATCTGCTTTTGCGCTCCAGTCATACTCTTCAGAATCTTCACCATCATCAACCATTTTTCCATCCCCTTCTTCCGACCAGTCTTCTTCTACTTCACAAACCAGTGCCAGATTTGAGGTAAGATCGGATGTAAACTGTTCTGCATATGCACTCCAGTCGTATCCGTCTTGTACACTTACAACTAACGCTTTAGTCTGGTCTTCTGGCTTCTTTTCATTATCCTTCAACTCAGGCATAGGAAGACTTTGGTACGGTTTCTGAAAGAAACGCTGATTTCTGCCTTGATAACTCGTAGACTGTTGAGAACTTTGACCTTGACCTTGATTGCTTGAACTAGCTTGATCATTGAAATTCTTTGGAGCTTTGCATTCTCTTGAGAAATGACCATACTGGTTACAATTAAAGCACCTGGCCTTAGATTTGTCAAATCCAACTGTCTTGTTAGCATGAGGTTTGTAACTTCGATTAACGTATGCATGCTTTTGAGTTCTATACGCAACCATAACCATTTGCCAGTTAAGATCCATTTCTTCAACATCAACTGGATCCATTTCAAATAAGTCTTGAAGGACCACGTCCATTTGACTTAAATGACTTCCTTGGTACGCTTGAAAACTTGCCATAAAAGCAGTAAAGGCAGTTTTAGTTTCGTCATCTTGAAGTAGAATATTCATTACATCTTTCACCTTGGCTTGAACAGTTGAACTCTGATTTTCTGATTGACTTTGAACTTGCGCTCTTGGTGGAGATTGAGGTTGAGAATAAGTTGGTGAATTTGGAAAATATGCTGAATTAGTAAAGAAACTTGCACCAACAAATAAGTCACCCTCATCTTCAAACTTTGTTACATCTTGTGCAAGAAAAGCGTTATCCACAGTATTGGCAGGATTTACCACATACTTATACTGAGTTTGTGAGCTTGATCTATCGGTATTTCTTGATCCTTCATCAATCTCAACTTCTTCAATTTTTCCAATAAGCAAATCAAGTTCCATTGGAAATTTCTCAGTATGTTTCAACAAGGTAACAGTTTGTTTCCATGATGATGGTAAGGCACTCAACAATCGATCATTCAAGTCTTGAAGTTCAGTCTTCACCCCGAGATTTGTCATCTCAGTAGTTAAATGAACAAACCTGTTCATCATCTGGTGTACTGTCTCTCCATTAACATGTTCAAAAAGTTCCAATTGTCTCTTTAATTTCGACTTCTTCAGGCTTCTCAATTGTTCTCCTCCTTCACATATAGACTTCAATGCTTTGAAACATGTATAGCCAGTCTGATATGCATCCAATCTAGACAAAACTTGAAGTGGCAGTCCCTTGCACATTAAAGAATAAGCCTTGCTATCATTCTTTACTTTCCTCAGATCTTCTGCTGATAAATTATCTTCTGGATAAGGTTCAGTAGAGTCTTTTGTGTAGGTACTAGCACTGTCTGGAGCAGTCTGAGTTGGAATATGAGGTCCCTTCTCAATGGATTTCCATAAGTCGTTGTCAATTGAACACAAGTGATGTCTCAACCTGATGGTCCAGTTCTTGAAATCTGCACGATTCAAAAGTCTAGGAACACGGTTATCAGAATCATCATTAGGAGCCATTTTTAACAATATTTTTTTTAAAAGAAAATATTTTTGGTTTTTGTTAATTTTTGAAAAGAAATGATTAAAATACTAAAATAAAGACAAGTAATTAAAGACAAATTAAGAAACAAGTATTAAAAACAACTAATATGAGTCACACGGCAAAACAGTGAAAATCCTTCTTCACCCGGCTAAACAGTGTCTTTGTTCTTCACCCGGCAGGAAAAAGTCTTTACACGGCTCAACAGTTAGACGGCTCAACAGTTGAAAAAATACTTTTGTTCTTCACCCGGATGAACAGTTACCCGGCAACAAGAATTAAACTTGACACGGCAATAGTCTTGACCCGGCAGAAACTTGACACGGCAAAGAGCTTTGTCCGGCTGAATAGTATATGATCACACGGCAATTGTTAATCACCCGGCTACACAATGTATTACCCGGCTGATTTTTTCTTCTTTACCCAGCGTAACAGTGTTTTACCCGGCACAACAGTGTATCACCCGACTGAACAGTAGCACTTTTTCAAGTCAAATTCTTCACCCGTCTAGAACAAATTTCCTTACACGGCTGCACAGGACCTAATTTCTTCACAAATCTAAGTCCAAGGAAATTGTCTAAGTCAAAATATTCACCCGGCAAGTTAATCTTCAACCAAGTTCTTAATGTTCATCATTTTCGTCAAACGAATTTTCTGGGTTTTGTCTAAAACTTGTCCAAATTGTCCAAAATTCACACACAAGCTGTGAAAAGGTCCGATTAACAATCCCTTTTATCAATCAATCCAAAACATGATCAAATCTGATGAAATTGAGCAAAAATTTGATCAAACAGTAACTTTTTCTATTCTTCTTAATTCTTCAGATCTGATGATGATCTGATAGAATCTGCACAATCGATGTGTATAGGAGTGATTACGATGATAAATCACAACTAAAAACACGATCAAATCCTTCAGATCATTGTTTTTCGAGCAATTTTGATGTGTTTTGCTTAAGAACAGCGAAGAACACAATACCGAAAGCTCTGATACCAATTGATAGGTTCAATTGGATCGTTCAATCGCTCACAATGATCAGAAAAACAAGTACAAAACAAACGATTCAATCACAAACACAATCCATACTAATAATTCTCTGTATATTGATGATCAAAGCAATTCGCAGTACAAGGTGCAGGAGAAACAAATCACACACAGTTAATTCTCTCTCTAACAGTGTAAAAGTGATCTCTCCCCCAACACACGCACACTACATGCTTATAACAAACAAAATGCAAGTTTAAGGAAAATACATAATAAACCCTAAACTATACAAACATATAAACAAAGATACAAAGTAAATCTTAACACGGAAATAACCCTAACAGCTTTGATCATCAATACAAAAGAGAATTATTTAGTAATGAATTGTGTTGCTGATTGAACTGTGTGTTTGTACTTATCATTCTGATCATCTGAGCGATATCGATCCAATTGAACCTATCAATTTTCCATAATAACTTAAATGCAGATCGTGCACCAATACCACTACTTTAACCTTGACCGAACAAGCAAGATCACCTAAGAACCAGGTGAGTTCTAGACCTCACTTCCGTTTCGTTTTAAATACGTTTTTTAGGCTAAAATGCATACCGAGATGTTTCATGGACTGTTAGGTGATAATACGTGAAGTATGATGATGATGATATAAGAATAAGTAACTATATACTTATATATATATATATATAGATGAATGTATGCCTTTACGAAACTAAGAATTCTACTTATATATATTTTAGAGTATTTTTAGTGTATATAATCTATTCTCGACGGCAAATAATTAATTGAAAAAAGTTTATTATTGGAGTTACTTGTCGTTTGCAAGACAATACTATTATTATGATTATTATCAAAAGTTATTGTTATTATCTATTATTTTTTTTACGTTATGTCCAAAACAATTAATTATTTCTAATTGTTTACCGAAAAACCCCTAAATCCCAATTGAAACCCTAAAACTCCAAACTACCTTAGATTCATAATTTCCTATTCTAGTTTTCTATACTATACGTTTTGCTAAGTTAGGATTTATTTATTTACTTAGGTGATCCTAGTATTTAGGCATTTCTCGATTCTATCTAGTCGGTTTACTAATTATTTCGTGCTCGTAGTTCAAGGTGAGTAAATTCACTCAGTTTTTACTTTTACGTTTTGTGGCCGAAATATATGTTCTGTACTATACAACAATTTTCTATTCTATTTTATTTCTAAAAGAGATCACACAAATATGTTAGTCTTGTATGCAGCTTGATGCAACCTTATCTAGTAATTTAAAGTAGTATTATTGTTTTGTAATCCTACCGGTACAATGTTAGCGCTAATAGTTTGATAAACTCACATACTTGTACAACATCAATAGGTGATTTAAACCCGGCCATTCTATTCTATGTTTACTAGATGCTATGCTATGATGCTTGTTGCTATACTATGAGGCTTGTTATGCCATGTCCCTAAGTTGCTAAATAATTATTGATAACTTTTATATCGAGACGGTTAATGGGCGATCACGTGAAAAGTTATCATTAATTGAAACATGAGTGGTTTCTCATGATAAGTTGCTAAAGATATCTTGTGGGGTTTACTAATGCCAGTTTTCTACACTATTCTAGGGGTCATGTTAGGGTAATATTACGAAATTGCTAAACATATAAGATTGCACAACATATTTATGATGATCTTGTATTTCTTTACTATTTACTATCAATAGTGGTTTACTCACTAGCTTTTATAGCTAACTTTATTTTACGCATATTTTAGGTGGTGTGTGATGATTTCTATTTACTATTTCCAAGACATAGGAAATGATTTGGACCTTATATTAATAAACAATGAATTATTTCCGTTATTGTATTTTTATTTATGACAATATCGGTTCCTTTTAGACTTATGTTCTAAATTTATTTTTAGACATTACTAGATATCCATATCCATGACAGACCCAATAATTCCGATGGGGTGTCACAATTGCATACAATATGCCAAAAAGTAGGGGTTAAAATTGTAATATTTAAAGTTGGGTGCCACTGACATTGAGCGACTGGGCGGCGCAATGTGGCAGTCGTGACTTGCGTATGTGACATTGTCAAATGCGTTAATAAAAAAAAGTTTAATATCTTGCATGTTGCGGTGTAAAGTTATAATGTGTCATATATATATATAATATATATATATATATATATATATATGGGGGCACGTACCTTCATTTGAGAACTCATTTTTAGGAAAGAACCGAGCGAGAACCGACTTAACTGTTATATTTTTTATTATCTAAATTGACAAAAATGCTTGTAAACTCACCAATTATAAGATTTATTTATAAAAAACATGATTTCTATCGTTTTTTGTTAAAGTGCATATATGCACCCACATTATATATGCAAATATGCACACGTTTTAGTTTCTAATAAAAAACCGAGGAGAGAGATGATAAAATTCAAGACATAATGAACAATAGTAATAAAACAATATCTTTTTACTTTACCATTGTTATTGAAGCGATAAGTACATGTCTTATATGGTTCTCACTAGTTCTTTTCAATTATTTGGTTCTCATTTGAAGGTTACACTATATATATATATATATATATATATATATATATATGAACATGGAGTTTAAAAGTGTATTATTCAAAGTTACGACTCAGCTCAAAATGATAATTATATCAAAATGATAGTTATATTAAAGTTGGAGGTCAAATAGGTAGATTTATGAATGTTAAAGGACTTAATGATAGGTTTTATTCAACCTTGTAATTTAGTATATATAGAAATACAAATTGAAATAGAAATTAAGTAAACGATTATAATAAAGATAAAATAGCCATAGCCATGACACTTATAAATGGGAAGCACTACATCACTATATATAGAAAGCCCAAACTAAACAAACATAAACATAATATTTGATTATCGGATTTCACTTTCACACTTTCACCACGACGTTCACCAAGTCACCATCTTGTTTATGTTAGGGCTATTTCCTAGTTAAGATTTACTTTGTATTTTGTTTATATGTTTGTATATAGTTTAGGGTCTATTTTGTTATATTCCTTAAACTTGTATTTGTTTGCTTTAAAGCATGTAGTGAGAGAGTGTGAGGAGAGAGGCTAGATCACATTTTCACGTAAGAGAGAGAACTTGTGTGTGTGATTTATTTTCTCCTGCACCTTGTATCACAATACTGCTTTTGATCATCAATATACAAAGAGAATTATTAGTATGAATTGTGTTAATGATTAAACTGTGTTTGTGTTTATGTTATTCTGATCATTGAGCAATATTCACGATCCAATTGAACCTATCAATTGGTATCAGAGCTTTCGGTATTGTGTTCTTCGCTGTTCTTAAGCAAAACACTACAATATTACTCAAATATCATGATCTGAATGAATTGTTGCTGTTTTTAGTTGTGATTTATCATCGCAATCACTTCTAATTCTCAACGATTGTGCAGATTCCATCAGATTATCATCAGATCTGAGGAATTAAGAAGAAAGAAAAATTTACTGTTCAATCAAATTTTGCTCAAATTTGATCATGTTTTGGATTGATTGAGATTAGGGATTGATAATCGGACCATTTCACAGCTTGTGTGTGAATTTTGAACGAATTGGACAAGTTTTGACAAAACCCTGAAAAATTCTCATGGAGAAGATGATGAACAGTATGAACTTGGTTGAAGATTAACTTGCCGGGTGATTAAATTTGACTTAGACAATTTCCTTTGGACTTAGATTGAAGAACAATTAGGTCCTGTGCAGTCGTGTAAAGGATTTTGTGCTAGACGGGTAAAGAATTTGACGAAGAAAAGGTGCTACTGTTCAGCCGGATCAAACACTGTTGTGCCGGGTGATACACTGTTACGCCGGGTGATAAACAATTTCAGCCGGGTGATCAAAGACTGTGTAGCCGGGTAAACAACATTGCCGTGTGATTGACAACTGTTCAGCCGGGTAAAGCCTTCTGCCGTGTCAAGATTCAAGCCGGGTCAAAGAGTATTGCCGTGTCAAGGTTAACTATTCTGCCGGGTAACTGTTCAGCCGGGTCAAGAACAAAAGTTTTACAACTGTTGAGCCGTGTAACTGTTTAGCCGTGTAAAGACTTTTTCTCTGCCGGGTGAAGAACAAAGCTACTGTTTAGCCAGGTGAAGAAGGATTTTCACTGTTCAGCCGTGTGACTCATTAAAGTTGTTTTAATTCTTGTTTTTCTTATCTTGTCTTTAACTACTTGTCGTTATTTTAGTATTTTAATCATTTCTTTTCAAAAATTAACAAAAACCAAAAATATTTTCTTTAAAAATTGTTAAAAATGGCTCCTACTGATGATTCTGATAACCGTGTTCCTAGACTTGTCAATCGTGCAGATTTCAAGAACTGGACAATCAGGTTGAGACATCATTTGTGTTCTATTGACAATGATTTATGGAAGTCCATTGAAAAGGGTCCTCATATTCCAACTCAGACTGCTCCAGATAGTGCAAGTACCTACACCAAAGACTATACTGAACCTTATCCAGAAGATAATTTGTCAGCAGAAGATTTGAGGAAAGTAAAGAATGATAGCAAGGCTTATTCTTTAATGTGCAAGGGATTGCCACTTCAAGTTCTGTCGAGATTGGATGCATATCAGACTGGTTATACATGTTTCAAGGCACTTAAGTCTATATGTGAAGGAGGAGAACAATTGAGAAGTTTGAAGAAATCAAAGTTAAAAAGGCAATTGGAGTTGTTCGAGCATATTAATGGAGAAACAGTGCACCAGATGATGAACAGGTTTGTTCACTTAACTACTGAGATGTCAAACCTCGGAGTGAAGACTGAACTTCAAGACTTGAATGATCGTTTGTTATGTGCTTTACCATCATCATGGAAGTAGACTGTTACTTTGTTGAAACATACTGAGAAATTTCCAATGGATTAGATCTGCTTATTGGAAAGATTGAAGAAGTTGAGATTGACGAAGGATCAAGAAATACTGATAGATCAAGCTCACAAACTCAGTATAAGTATGTGGTAAATCCTGCCAATACTGTGGAGAATGCTTTTCTTGCACAAGATGCAATGAAGTTTGAAGAAGAGGGTGATTTATTTGTTGGTGCAAGTTTCTACACTGATTCATCATACTTTCCAAGTTCACCAACTTATTCTCAACCTCAATCTCCACCAAGAGCTCAAGTTCAAAATCAGAATCTGAAGAATCAGTCAGACAGTCAAAGTTCAAATGTTCAAGCCAAGGTGAAAGATGTTATGAACATTCTGTTGCAAGATGACGAGACAAAAACTGCCTTCACAGCTTTTATGGCAAGTTTCCAGGCATACCAAGGAAGTCACTTAAGTCAAATGGACGTGGTCCTTCAAGACTTATTTGAGATGGATCCAGTTGACGTTGAGGAAATGGATTTAAACTGGCAAATGGTAATGGTTGCATATAGAACGCAGAAGCATGCATATGTTAACCGAAGCTACAAGCCTCATGCAAACAAAACTGTTGGTTTTGACAAATCAAAGGCCAGATGTTTCAATTGTAACCAGTATGGTCATTTCTCAAGGGAATGCAAAGCTCCCAAGAATCAAAATTTCAATGACCAAGCTAGTTCAAGTAATCAAGGTCAAGGTCAAAGCTCACAACAGTCTTCAAGCTACCAAAGCAGAAATCAACGTTACTTTCAGAAACCATACCAAAGTCTTCCTATGCCGGAATTGAAGGACGAAGGAAAGAAACCAGAAGATCAAACAAAAGCACTGGTAGTGAGTGTAAAAGACGGTTATGATTGGAGTGCATATGCAGAACAATTCACTTCTGATCTTACGTCAAGTTTGGCGCTGGTATGTGAAATCGAAGAAGACTGGTCTGAAGAAGGGGATGGAAAAATGATTGAGGATGTGAATGAAGATTCTGAAGATTATGACTGGAGTGCAAAGTCTGATCCTACTGAAGAATCTGAATCTGAAGTTGCGTTAATGGCTACATCCAGTGAGTCTTCATCTTCTACTGAACAACCAAAGGTTAGTAATGACTTACCCCCTAACTATGTTCCTTTACCTGCTGATGTGAAAGAAAGGTTATGTTCTGAACAATGCATTCAACAAGTAGAACATTATCGAACTCATTCATTTAAAATTGGTGATAAATTAAGTAAACATGAAAAACTTCATGAACAACTTAAAATTGATCATAAAATTTCTGATGAGAAGATTTTGTCACTTAAAGAATCATGGAACAAAACTTTAAAAGAATTGGAACTAGTAACAAAACAACTTGAAGAAATGACAAAGAACTTTGAACAAGAAAAAGTTGCTCATGCTGTCACGCAAGTTGAGTTGACAAAAGTGAAAAGTTGTAAAACAATGGTAAGACAACTTGTCAGTGAAAGAGGTAATAAAACCAAAACCGGGTTGGGTTTTACTCATGAGCCAATGCCAAATTCAATAACTCAAACCTTACCGGAAAACTTTAATGAATTTGATCATTCACCTGAAAATGAACGAAAATTCAAAGAAATTCAAAGAAGTAAATCCGAGTCCGAAGGTTCTGAAGTGTTGATTGAAAGTTTGAAAGAAGAAGATGGAATGACAACTGAAGCTGACGATGAAGCTAGCAACAAATCTGACAACAAATTAGAGCCTGTTCTGATTCAACTTGTTGAGTATCCGGAACTGAATCCGAAGTCAGAAACAGTGAAGGATGAAGGTGAATTTTCAGGATACAATGATCCTGAATACATCAGGTGGAAGAAAGAACAAAAGGCGCAAGTTGCTGATCAGTTGATCAAAAAGCAAGAAGTAAAGAAGGCTGAAGTTTCAACTGCAAAGAAGCAGAAATCGAAAGTAATGACCAATCAATCTGAAACGAAACAGTCAAAAGACAAAAGTGTCTTAAAATCGAATAATAACACCAAAGTTCAAAGTGTTAAAACTGACAATGTTAAACCTGTCAAGAAAGTGTCAAAAGGTAAGAAAATCAAGTTTGTGTCTGCAGGAACGTTTGATTTAAATGGATCTTATGGTAAACCAATCAATTCTCCAATCAAATCTAACTCTGGTCTGAAAACAGGTTCAGGTCCTAAGTCTTCCGCTGTCAATGATAAGAGAATTGAATCCAAAAAGGTAACCAAACAGAACAGTTTAAAATCGAACCAAAGTCCCATGCAATCAAAATCACAAACAAAATCTCCACAGAAAAGCGTTAATCTAAAACCGAACAACCATGATAATGAACCACGATTTGGTTCAACATCAAGAGTTAACAATCGGCTCTTTAGGATTAGCAAGAAACATTGTGAAATTTGTGATAGATATAATCATGCTACTGCTGAATGTTTCTTTAACAGGTACTGCAGTTTCTGTAACAAAAGAAACCATTCTTCAGAAGAATGTTTTTATAACAAATTTTGCGAAATTTGTGAGAGGAGAAACCATGACACAAAGGATTGTTTCTTTCGATCAAACTCAACAAGAGAAATGACTCCGTTTTCAAACTTTCAAAGAAATCAATCATTTGGTTTTCAAAATATGAATCAAAGTCATTCTCCGGTTTTGAGAAATTTCAATCGAAACAATTCTGTTTCTAACTTTTCATCAAGAAATATGCAGGTTAACAGTTTTAAGCCAAGAGCTTTGATGGTTAGAAATCAAAAGTTTGAAAATAACCTTGATCCTAAGTTAGAGGAAAGGTTTAGTGCTTTGAGGAGAAAGCAATCAATGAACGCCAATGGGCGAAACAATAGTTATCAGCATCAAAATCTCTTAAATGAAACAAATTTTCAAAATGTCCAATATCAACAAGTTACTATTGCAGATAGATTCGGAAAACACAAGACCGTGTGGGCCTGGGTTGACCAAACTAACTAAGTGATTGTTGAAATGCAGGCACGCCCAAGAAGACCTATCAACTCATGGTTTGTTGATAGTGGGTGTAGCCGGCATATGACAGGCAACCATGCCTTGCTTCAGGATTTCAAGCTGAAAAATGGTACACACGTTGCATTTGGAGGTGATGCGGGTGGTAAAATCACAGGAGAAGGAACTGTTTCGAATGGGGTCATTAGTTTTGATAAAGTCAACTACTATGCACAGTTGAACTTTAATTTACTAAGTGTATCTCAAATCTGTGATAAATCTTATTCAACTCTTTTTGATGATTCTTTCTGTTATATTCTTAAACCAGGTTTCAAGATTGACAATGAGTGGGTAGTGGTTAAAGCTCCAAGAGATCGTGACGTATACAAATTGGATATGTCGCAGATTGATGCTGAAACCGAAACAACCTGTCTCATTGCTCATGCTTCAAATGATGAGAGTCAGCTTTGGCATAGACGGCTGGGCCATTCAAACTTCAGAAACATTAACCGTTTGGTAACTGGAAATCATGCTGTGGGAATACCGACAAAGAAATTATCCACAACTGATCTCTGTCCAGCGTGTTTGAAGGGAAAACAGCATCGCATGTCTTTTAAGTCCAAGCAAGAAAACTCCATTTCTAAACCCTTGCAGATGCTACATATGGATCTTTTCGGACCAACAAATGTGCAAAGCATCGGAAAGAAGTCTTACTGTTTTGTCATTATTGACGATTTCACTAGATTTTCTTGGGTTTATTTTTTGAATGCTAAATCTGAAACAGCTGAATTATTAAAAGAATTTATCATCAAAGTTGAAAATCAATTGGAATGCAAAGTTAAAGTTTTAAGAAGTGATAATGGAACTGAATTTAAAAATGCTAATGTTGATTTATTTTGTGCAGAAAAGGGGATTGCTAGACAATTTAGTGCGCCAAGAACACCTCAACAAAACGGGGTTGCGGAACGGAAAAACCGGACACTAATTGAAGCAGCAAGATCCATGCTCGCAGATGCCAAAATCCCTATAACTTTTTGGGACGAAGCTATTGCTACTGCGTGTTTTGTACAAAATAGAACATTATTAGTTCAAGATAAACAGAAAACTTCTTATGAGTTGTTATTTGAAAGAAAACCAAATATTTCTTACTTGAAAGCATTTGGTTGTCCTGTATCGATTTTAAATTTGAGTGATCATCTCGGGAAGTTTGAGTCAAAATCTGACGATGGATTTTTCCTAGGTTATTCGTCTGTTTCTAAAGCTTATCGGGTTTTTAATAGCAAAACAAATACTATTATTGAAACTATTAACGTCAAGTTTTTAGAAAATTCGTTTCCCTTAGTGGCTCATGGTCCCGAATGGTTATTTGATTTAGATTCGTTATCGAAATCTTTCAATTCTAACTTATTTGATTTTTCAGGAAAAACAAACAAAGAATCAGGCGACTTGGGATGTTTTAGTGACGATTCTGATAATGACGATGATGGAAATCTCAGTTCTGAATATCCATTCATGTCTTTTCACAATCCTGATCATGTCAAATCCAGTCAAGATCCGGGTCCTTCTGGTTCTCATGAAGATCAAGAATCAAACAATCTTGAAGAAGATGTGAATCCGCAAGTTTCTCCTAATGATGGTGGATCTGTTCAGAATCAACCATCATCAGATCCGAATGCTGAAGTTATTCCAGAATCATTTGATTACTTCATCAATTCACCGGATCAGGTTCCTAATTTCACTCCACATACTTCGTCCATTCTACAAGATCTACCAAATCTGAATACTTCTAATCTGGAGAGTCAAGTGCAAGGAGGTGACATACCAATTCATCGAATTCACAAGAAACATCCTGTCTCTCAGATTATTGGGCCGTTGAATCAGAGAACTACAAGAAGTCAGACTGAACAAGCAAATGTCTGTCTTTATTCGTGTTTTCTATCTCAAGTGGTGCCCAAGAACATTTCAGAGGCGCTGCAAGATAACAGTTGGATTGAAGCTATGCAAGAGGAATTACTTCAGTTTCGCAAACAAGAAGTATGGAAGTTAGTGGACTTACTTGAAGGAGAGAATGCGATTGGTACAAGATGGTTGTACAAAAACAAGCCAGACGAACGTGGTATTGTTGTGAGAAACAAAGCGAGACTCATTGCACAGGGATACACTCAGGAAGAAGGCATTGATTATGAAGAGGTGTTTGCTCCGGTCGCAAGACTTGAAGCCATACGCGTTTTTCTTGCATATGCTTCCTTCATGAAGTTTAAAGTATTCCAAATGGACGTTAAAGGTGCTTTCCTGTATGGACCAATTACAGATGACGTATATGTCAGACAACCTCCGGGTTTTGAAGATCCTGACTATCCTCATCGTGTATACAAGTTGAGTAAAGCTCTATATGGTCTACATCAAGCTCCAAGAATCTGGTATGAGACATTATCCAAGCACTTACTAGAACATGGATTTACAAGAGGTCAGATTGATCCAACTTTGTTTATGAAGAGGGAGAATGATGATTTATTGTGTGTTCAAGTTTATGTGGACGATATTATCTTCGGATCAACCAGTGCGTCAATGTGCAAAGAATTTGAAGAAATCATGAAGTCTAGATTCCAGATGAGTTCAATGGGAGAGATTAACTTCTTTCTTGGATTACAAGTGAAACAATCAGCTGACGGAATTTTCATCAATCAATCAAAATTTGTTGAGAAGTTGTTGAAGAAGTTCAAGATGCAAGATTGTCAGACAATTCGAATTCCATCTGATGTAAACTGCAAGATTCAACCGGATCCAAAGGGCAAAGCAGTTGATCAAACACTATACAGATCAATGATCGGTTCTCTGATGTATCTTACTGCATCAAGACCAGACATCATGTACGCTGTTTGTGTATGCGCCAGATATCAGTCTGATCCGAAAGAGTCGCACCTTGTTGCTGTGAAGCGTATATTCAGATATCTTAAAGGGAAACCAAATCTTGGGTTATGGTATCCTTACGAAGGAAATTTTGAATTATATAGCTATTCTGACAGTGATTTTGGTGGTTGTGCTCTTGACAGGAAATCGACTACTGGTGGATGTCAATTTCTGGGTCCTAGGCTTGTCTCTTGGCAATGCAAGAAGCAGACCAACGTTTCTGTATCCACAGCTGAAGCAGAGTATATCGCTGCATCTGCAGGATGTTCTCAAGTTTTATGGTTACAAAATCAGTTGCTTGACTACGGGTTTAACTTTCTAAAAACTCCTATTTACATAGACAATACTGCTGTTATGTTCATTACTGCTAATCCTGTTCAACACTCAAAAACCAAACATATCGAAATTCGATATCACTTTTTAAGAGACAACTCTGAAAAGGGATTAATAATTTTGATTAAGGTTCATACCGACAAACAACTGGCTCTTTTCACAAAATCTTTTTTGTCAGGCCGGTTTGAATTCTTTATTCAATCCATAGGATTAATCAATCATGATTGATTCTATTTTTCTTAAAAACATACAAAAATCAGAAAATATAAAAGCCAAAAAGATAATAAGTTGATGTCAAGTATTGATTCCTTTGTCTTT
This sequence comes from Tagetes erecta, assembly GCA_030867185.1. NCBI lineage: Eukaryota > Viridiplantae > Streptophyta > Magnoliopsida > Asterales > Asteraceae > Tagetes > Tagetes erecta. The sequence goes on from CM061486.1 coordinate 66,850,659, forward strand.
TATTTTATGTCTTGCATTGTGTGTGTGCATGAAAAAGAAAATAGAAAAGCAAAAACAAAATATAAAAGCAAAAAGAAAAGAAAATATCATGTCATAAGAATCTATATTGCAAAAAGTGAGAGATGATAGTTACACTAGACATTATTTGTTACATCATTTTTAATAAAGACTGATGAATGTTAATTGATGTGCTAGACAGCTCAGGCAATTAGACTGAACAAGTAAGTTGATTGTTGACAAACATAAACTTAATGATCTTTGTGTTAAGTTCCATTGTTATACATGTCTAGATATATATCTTTTGATACATTGCTTGTGATGATAGTTGTGCATGATCGGGTAACGATGCAGCCTATTCAGTGTGATGAACCGCATCGTGAGCTTCTTTGTTGTGGTACCCACAGACCTGAAGTCTCACATGAAGTCTCGTTTGAGCTTCAAGATGCAGCAAAAGATTCCAAAATGGAACAAAAAGAGTCCCAAATGTGGACCATCACCAAACAAAAATTCCAAAAAGGAATTCAGAAGATTCCCAAGGGGAACAATAGGAAAGAAAAATTCCCAAAGATGGAATTAAAAAGAAGTCCCAAAGTGGACCAAATCCGAATAGAACCCAGATTCCACACTGTGTATGACTGTAAGTGACCAGGTTTTTGTGCAATATGCATTCAGGTAGTGTTTGATAAGGAAATATGTTGACATATGTATACATGTGGGTCACATAAGTCATTCTAATCGAACCTTAAATATCATCATGATACTGAAAAAGTAAGTGTGTCAACTCGAGCTAATTGGTATGTTTTCATATCATCACTCAATCAAGCATAAGTCAAATGTCTATTCAAAACTTGCAAAAATGTTCAGATAATGTGTGGTATGATCTCACTGCGATATTTTGATTCATTGCATTACATATGTCTTTAGTTTAATGTGTGTGCTTTGTGTGTGCAGGCATATGGAATCTTTATTGACACATCGACATCCTTGATAAACTTAAAAATTTTTAAGAAATTTCAAGTTTAGGGGGAGAATAAATTGAAGAAAAATATCTACAAAAATCCAAAAATATTTTTGAATAAGTGTGTTTTGAATGAACAAGATTATGTGGTATGAAAAGCAAAGGTATTGGATGTGTTAAAAACAAACCCAAGGTCTTGTGAATTGTGTTTAAGAAATTGCTTCGGGATATAGAAAAATGTTGGTTGTGCAAAATGTTTTTCAAAAAGAAAAAGAAAAATGAATTTAATTGAAGATTTAATGTTATTGACTTGTTTTAATGTTGTTGATAATTAATGTGACAAATTCTTTTTAAGGATATCTTGTCTAATTAATGTGTCGAGAATGTTTGCAGGTGCAATAAATGACGTTGAAAAAGTCAACAGACGAGAAAAAGTGAAGAAAATCGTTCAAGTGTTGTAGCCGGGCAAAGATATCAGATACAACTGTTCTGCCGGGTAATGAACATACTGTTCAGCCGGGTAATGTTGTGAATTGATACAAGCCGGGTGATTGAGAAAAAGGTGAAGATATTATGACTACTGTGCAGCCGGGCAATGAACATGTCAAATATAGCCGGGTGAAGGTCATAGATATCAACCGGGTGACAAGTTGTGTTACTATATAGCCGGGTGAAGATATGTTGTCATTATACAGCCGGGTAAAAGAAATCTTATCTTGCCGTGTGAATGTATAACACTGTATTGCCGGGTAATAGTAAAAGCAACTGTGTTGCCGGGTAATGAAGAAAAGCATGTCGGGTGATATAGAAGATAACTATGTTGCCGTGTGAAGAAGAATGTTGCCGTGTAAAGAAAAATGTTGCCGTGTAAAGAAGAATGCTGCCATGTGAAGAAGGCATGCCGGGTGATGAAGAAAGCAAGCCGGATGAAAGAAAAGCAACTGTGTTGCCGGGTGATGAAGAAAGGTTGCCGGGTGATGTTTTGAAGACTACTATTCTGCCGGGTGATGAATAAAACCTATCAGGTGTAGTTGTTCCTAACCTTTACCCGTCACTACAGTGACTTACCCGTCTCTACAGTGTTTGACCCGTCAAGTATGTTTCACATGTTGTGACTTGTCCAAACAGTATATGACCCGTCACAACAGTGCATGACACAGATCAACAGTGCTTGACCCGGCAAGGCTTATTGGGCTTTTTAAGCTTGCCCGTCCCTTTTGTTGACCCGGCACCTCAAGTTTGACCTAAATCTTAAACGATATAAAAACCCGCCTCTTCACAAACACTTATCATTTTTCACATTCACTTTCAAGCAAACCCCCTGTACCTAAAATTGTTTTGATTATCATATTCAGTCATTGTTCTGTAACAAGTGTAATCGACTGAATAAGGTATTGTCCTTGTGATTTGTTCTTGATAAACCTGCAAGTCGACCGATAAAATGAAAAACGATGATGAACAGTGTTTTGACCATTGAATCGACACTTTGATTGTGTGTGTTAAAACCTAAATCGAATGTTGTTTTAAGTGTAAAATCTGTCGATCATTAAGAATCAATCACTCATTTGCACCAAAACACCTCAAAACCAACTGAATCAATCAAAATTGTCATAACAGTCAAAATCGCCATTGATGAACTTTGAAAGCTCTTAAATGTTAAACTTCAAAATGATGAAATGTGTGCTAAAAGTGACAAATCCATGTTAAAACTGAACTAAAACATGTTAAACAACTTTATCTTATAACTTTCAAAATTGTGATCTTAAGTGTTAAACTGTTAAAATTGATAAATGTTGTATAATCACTAAAAATTCAAAGTTGTTTGATCAAAATGATGAAAATCAGATTGTTAGAACAATTTAGGATTTAAAATGATTATGTGAATGTTTTACATGTTAACTGTTATTCAAACACTTATGAAAATTTGAAGTTTATTGATGAAAAATCTAACACATGTGTCTTGTTTATGTTTTGTGTTTGTGTTGACAGATGGAGAATTTGAAGTTTGAGCCCAAACATAATTTGGTGGCATGTTTGGATGAATCTATCCCTGAAACTGATGGTTACAGAGATATGATCAAGTTTATCAAGAGGACGAAATATGTATATGCTATGTGTGCCAAACCGGTCATATATGCAAGGCTGATTAAGAGTTTTTGGAGAACAGCAGAAGTGATCAGAGATGATAATGGTGTTGCTGTTGTTAGAGGAAATATTGCTAGTGATATGGTATTGACAGTGTCTGAAGAAGCAATCAGAACTGCCTTAAGGATTGATGAAGATGAAGTTGGTATGAATGATGAATTGACCATGGCAGAATGTCAATCGTGTTTTGTTAATATGGGTCATCCACCTGTATTTCCAAAGTCACAGTTTTACAGAGCAAAGTTGGGAAAGAAGTTTAAGTTGCTGTGTTATGTTGTCCAACAATGCATGTCAAGGAGGAGTGCAGGCTTTGACAATTTCCCATCTGACATTGCATCCCCGATTGTTGCCATAGCAGAGAACAAACCATTCAACATGTCAAGATGGATCATGAATGGGTTTGTGTTTAATTTGGTAAAGGGCAAGAGGTTTAAGTTTCTCATGTACCCGAGATTCTTACAACTGATGATCAATATTGCCTATCCTATCATCAGAACCGAAGTTTATTCTGGAGGTATATTATATACTGAGGACATGAACGATCTATCTTACAGAAAGATGAGTATCGGGAATGTGCCAAATGTGGATCTATTTGCCTATATGAGAGATATAGCAAATAATGAAGAAGAAGTTGATGTAGTCTACCATCATATTTCGAATGGAGAGATTGTAAATCCAGTGGATCTTGTTGATAGAGAGATTGATGAAAGTGATGATGGTCAAGATGATGATGGTAGTGATGATGGTCAAGATGATGATAATGATGATGGTGGTAATGATGGTGCTGAATCTGAATCTAATTCAGAGGAGGCAGAGATTGTTGAAACAACTGAACCAATGGAAGTAGAGACTGAGAATGTTGAAGTCATTGAGCCTGTTGTGATAGAAGAACCTGTTGAGGTTGCTTTAGTTGAAGAAGAAGTAGTTGCTGAAATTCCAAAGGATATTGCTGTTCAGTATGTTAGAAGAAAAAGGACGAAACCAGTAATAGAGCCTGTGACTGTAGAGGAACCGAATGTAATTGAGCCTGAAGAGATAGATGTAATTCAGATTGCTCAGGAGGTAATGGCCGAAGCTGAAACTATTGCACAGATAGTTGAAGAAGCTGATGTTGGCGTTACTGATCCTATTTCTGTTGATATACCCACCACATCATCACCTATTGCACAAAACATTGAACAAAGTTTGGAGTCTTCACCAAATTTTGTGTCAAGTGTTGAGGAAAATAAGAATGAGAAAAGGATTGCTGAGTTGGAGGAGATGGTACAAAAACTGTTAGAGGCAAATGAATTGTTAAAAGCTTCGAATGAGAGAAAAAGGAAAAGGTTTGACGAGTATTGGGATATTCATAATCAGAACTTGAAAACTTTCAAAGAGTTGGATGCAGATCATCTTAAACTGAAGATTGAACATGATAAGTTGAAAGATGAGTATGAAAGTTTGAAAGAGGAGCATGATAATCTGAAGTATGATTACAAAGAGCTGAAAGCTGAATGTAATACGTTGGAGGATGAGAAAGAGATGTTGGAGAAATGGCTGGAGGAAACGAAACCGAAGAAAGCTGGCTCATCATCTGATAAAGATTTTTCAGATGAAGTGGTTGAAATAGCTGAAGCGGCTCAAATACCAAAAGTTTATCTGACCAGAGCACGAGGTACTACAAATGTTGGCATAAGGGTGGAATCTCCAATCATCATTCCCGATGAAGCTGTTGCTGAAACTGTCATCTCTGACAAAGCTGAGGGAAAAAGGAAGTTAGATGCTATACCAGAGATTATGGGTGATGAAAGCAGTTCGAAAAAGGCAAAGATTGATGAGACAGTGCAGATTGAGCCGATTCAATCTGTAGCTGTAGTTGAAATGGCTGAGAAAGCTAAGGATGATGATGAGACTATGACTGAAGCTGAAATAGCTAAAACAGTTCAGGTTGAGCCGATTCAATCTGAATCTGTAGCTGAAACTGAAGTAGTTGAGGTCACAGATAGTAAGAAGGAAGTTGGGTCTGAGGAAACAGTTCAGATTGAGCCGATTCAATCTGAAGCTGTTGATATGCCTGAAACTGCAACAGAAGACGCAAGTCAGTTTGAGCCGATTCAAACTGACAATGCACCGATGATTGAGGCATTGGATGATTTGGATGATATAGACTTTACTGAATCTGAAAATGAAGCTGAGCCAGAAACTAATGTTGTTGAAGAGATTCCAGATGATTTAGATCAAAGATTTGCTTATCTTGAAAAGATGAAGTATAATGCTGTGTTTTTGAATGGGTTGACTGTGAGCCAGATAAATGAAGAATATGAAAAGTGTTTGATTGCCCAAGACAAAACTGAAGCTGATAAAAAGGAATTTATTGTTGAGATGGGTGAATGGACACCATTGCAAGAAAGTTTGAATATAGAAGATTTGCCTCCAACTGAATTGTATCACCAAAATCCGGAAGAAATGTCAAGTACAGATATGCGTAGTTGGCTGAGCTCAAGAAATTATCCGTATAGGACTCTGAAGAGGTTGAAATCTGAGTCACTGAGGAATATTGTTGTTAGCTTTATGAAGACCGAAAAAATGTACAATCGTATGTTTTATTTGGACTATAACAATCCTCAATACTTCGAGCTGACAAAGAAATATAAAGTTCTTGGACCGAAGGAGATGCCGGTGATGGCTTTACCTGAAAATGCTCACAAGAAAAGGCACGAATTGATGGATATGTTTCCAAGTGAAGTCAAATCTTATAACATACCGATGGATGTTCGTGAATCATGGCATAAATCAGCCACAGCAGGTGATGTGGTGAGGTCACTGCTGAGTAAAGGTCAGTCAATCGCTGAATTACTTGATTCAATGATTGTGCCTGAAAAGAACAAGAAGGTAAAGATAATTGCATGGAAATACGATGAAGTGTTTGATGCGTTTATGATAAAGAGAGTTAATGGTTTATGTGACGTATATCATTACTACTCTAGCATTTTTAAGTTGGAAGTTCAAGATCTGAAAGAATTGCACAAACTCAGGTTGATAAATCACACGCATGCTGAGCGTGGTGATAAATGTGCAATGCTGCTTGATGCCGGGATAGCCAGACCACCAAAGTATCTTGATTTCAGAGGCCAACAAGAAGATACAGCGTATGTACAATCGAAGAAAGAAAGAAAGAAAAAGAGATTGGTTGTCAGTGAAGATATGTATTTGGAAGAATTTTCGGATGAGTACTTTGATAAAGTGACGAATCCAGGATTGAAAGTGATTGATGGTTTGCAAATGACAAAGCCTATACTTAGAGTCTTCTATAATCAAGAAACTTTTGAGTTGAAGCTTGTTCGGAATTTGGAAGATTGGGATAAAGACATGATTACTCTATTTAGTACTTTTGAGTTGAAGCTGCTTCATCCATCCTATATTGATTATCTAAGAAGTTGCAGAATGGAGAAGTGTAAAGATAAACTTGCTGAAGCTGATAGGAAGTTGTTCGTAGTGATGATAGAAGTGATAGCTGCTGCAACTGAAAAGATTCGTGTACGAAAGGCATTGCTGAACTCTAATCTTGTGAGGGTCGACATACCAGAGATAGAGTTTATGAGAATATCTGGAAGAGGAACGCTGGAAGTGCAAGTCAAGGGGAAGGAAATGCCGTTTGAATTTTATGCTAACATTGACTTTGCAGGTTTAAATCTGGATTCACTAAGACGCATGAATGCCTGCCCAATTCTGACAAATGAGTCAAAACCTCGACAAGCAAAGATTGCCGAAAAGTTCAAATCTTGCATAGAAGAAGCATTGAAGGAACAAGAAGAATTTAAAGGAAAAGAGCTGCTGAATGTCAAAGACGAACCAGAAGATTGGTAGAAAGAGATTGATGCTGAACAAAGATGAAAAAGATAGAAGATTTTGCTGAAGATTCAAAGTTAAATCTTAGGGGGAGTACTGTTAGGGCTATTTCCTAGTTAAGATTTACTTTGTATTTTGTTTATATGTTTGTATATAGTTTAGGTTCTATTTTGTTATATTCCTTAAACTTGTATTTGTTTGCTTTAAAGCATGTAGTGAGAGAGTGTGAGGAGAGAGGCTAGATCACATTTTCACGTAAGAGAGAGAACTTGTGTGTGTGATTTATTTTCTCCTGCACCTTGTATCACAATACTGCTTTTGATCATCAATATACAAAGAGAATTATTAGTATGAATTGTGTTAATGATTAAACTGTGTTTGTGTTTATGTTATTCTGATCATTGAGCGATATTCACGATCCAATTGAACCTATCAGTTTACATTTCTAATTTATAGTTGAGTAAACTTTGTTTTGCCTCCCTGAGGTTTGATTCAAATAAAGTTTTGCATACAAATGTTTTAAAATTTCTATTGGACTCCTTCTACTTGACAAGAGACTAATTATGTAACTTGCTCATTTAATAAAGGGACTATTTATGTAACTTTATACATGTTTTACCTCACACTTAGTGAAGAAACTTGAATTTGGTAAATGTGGCATTCTAATTTAAAAAGTAGGAAAACATTAATTTTTAAGCTAATTCTGTTTATTCGGTATAACCCGAAACCAAACTGAATTAGATTCGGTTTATTTAGTACAGTTTAGGATTGCACGAATTCGGTTTGGTGCGGTTCGATTCGAATTGTGGTTTTACCATAAAAAAACCCAATCCGAATAACCCCAACCAAGTAATCCGCAAACCAAACCGATAAACACCCATAACAACACGTACCTATCACACAAAATGATCCAATGAACAACAAAATATCTCTACAATGATTTCCTAAGTTTAGGGGCATTTACATATATCTTCAATGATTTATAAAATTATCTCTACAATGATTTATAAAATTATCTCTACAAAATATCTCTACAATGATTTATAAAATTACGCTAAAAATCATTATCTTTTTTTTTATATTTTAGGGGCATTTACATATATCTTCCTAAGTTTTTTTATTACATATTTACTCAGCCCTAAAAATTAATTACATATTTCCCCTTACTAAAACATATATATTACGCATTTACCCATTTCATTAAAATTAACTAATTGAATTACTATTTTACCATTGATGAACTAATTAAATGATTATTTACATTTATCCAATTCGTAAAAGCATCAATCACATATTTATCTCTAATCGAATCTATTAAACCATTATATTTACAAATTGTTCATATTATTTTATTTTTTAAACGACGTTACAATTCACTTGTTTATTAAGCTAGTCACGGATATAACTTTATGTTTGTCTTAATTTCACCCATATACTTATTTATGAGAATTGATACAAAAAATTTAATTGTGTCAATTTTTAATGGAAGAGGAAATATGTAATAAAAACTAAGGATTAAAGATATATGTAATTAAAAATGTTAGGAAGAAGAAATATATAAAAATATCTATATTTTATATCTCGTCCACAAATGACCATTTTTAAAAGTATTAAAAATTTAGATGATTGAATGATACATTCCACGTATTTTTACCGATGGACAACATTATACAAACTAAATATGAATGCCCAAATGAACATAGAATTGTCATGTCAAGTCAATAATTGACAACACTACATTTGTAACTTTTTACAAATGCAACCTAGCAATTCGTGCCTAACCTTATCAAAATAACATGGCTAGAAATCCACCACATTGTCTATTACTTGTTAGTTATTTGCTTAAGATTGCTAGCTCCAAAATCCAAATCATCATGTGTCGGTTGCTGGTGATCACCATTGTCATTACCATCTTAAGTTTTCGGACTGCCTCATCAAAAGGAAGAGTGAAGTATCTTCCAGGTTTTCATGGACCTCTCCCTTTTTATCTTGAAATCGGGTGAGTATTCATTCTAGCTACCTCTTTTGTGTTATTTATAAATCTATCCAACTGATTCAGTTATTACCGGTGGTGGAGTTAACCTGAAATATTAGAGGTATCATAAAAAAAATTACCCAAAATTTTTGTTTTTTTTTTTGCGTACACTCGTACAAAACATCATTTGCTTGCATATATAGCAATATCAGGAGTTTTATAATTATACTAGGTTAGAACCCGTAGGTACCCACGAGATTTAACGATATAATTTATTTATATGTTTTAATATATAAAATATAATAAAGATACATAATTGGACTTATATTATAAGAATAGAAAAAGAATTTAACAAAAATATATTAACATGAAAAAATTGAGAATGATGAAAATATACTCATAATTAAAAGTATGATTACATTAAAAATGTTGAACTACATGTTTCAAAAAATTTCCATTTTTCAAAAATGAGGATGAATGTAGTGGTGACAAGTGCCTTAATGTGAGGAGTTGAGTTAGCAATTTATTATAAGAGAGATTCTTAAAAATCACTCACAATATTTGCAGCATTTAATTAATATCATCATTTACTTGACACCTATTTAAACAAAATTGCCAGCAAGAATCTGTTTTGATTGTTCATGGATATTCCTTTAATTGCTCAGGTGTATCCTAAATATAAAACAAAAAAAAACATCAAAATTTAAATTACGCACGGAAGTTGAGCCGTAGGCTCAGGCCTTGTTATGTTCGTCCCTGGTTATTACATATATAAGAATATGTGTATGTATGATAGAGCTGGGAATCATGTAACATGTTTAGACACGATAAAGACCTGTTAAGCAAAAAAAATACACAATGCAATTTTATAATTTTCTAAAATAATTAAAGTTAAGCGATTAGGGTTTATCATTTGAACTCTTTGAAATAAAACATACAACTGTCACACTTAAACCATCAAAGTCAAGTATTAAAGGAGTCGTTTTCATGTTTGATATTTAAGTTAATAGCGTCGTCTAAAACTTGTTAAACATGATAAGACGTGATTTGTCAGTCATAATGTATGATATCATCATATATGCAGTTATGTGGGTGTGGGTGAGAATGAAGATGTGCAACTTTTTTACTATTTCATTCGGTCGGAATCAAATCCTAACACTGATCCTCTCATGCTTTGGTTTACGGGCGGCCCCGGTTGTTCTTCCATATCTAGCCTGCTCTACGAGATTGGTAATTCTTTATTTATTTTATACACATGTGTTTGCACTTGTTTTGTTTGTGACGTTTGGTTGGAAATACATGCAAACCAATTTGAAGAATATTGCAGGTCCAATAAAGTTTGAGACCGTGGATTACAATGGAAACATCCCCACCATTATTTTGACACCCAATTCCTGGACTAAGGTTAGTACATACATGTCACATAGATTGAGAGGTTGGGTGATCATGATGATAACGTAGTTTATAGTAGTGTAAATTTATGTTGGTTTATTTTATTTATACCAAACCTTTCTATCTACATTATTACTTGTACGAACTACATATATACCATCTCCCTAAAAGCCAATCCAATTAATTATATGTGCTAACCTCCCCATACAATTGATAAAATTAAGCTAATTGATGAAAGTTGGGGAGAGTATAGCACGCTCCTTCAACTGGTTTAAGTAACGCTTAAAAGTTAGTTGTGTATGGTGGAACCATGAATTTCCCAACCAGGGGGTCTTAATAGTATTGCTTAACATTCATTTTCTTTTTGAACGATGATTCAACATCTTCTCGAATTCTTTTATTATTGTTTTCATTGACATTAACGGGTTTGATGAACTCTTGACGCTTGATTTGAGGTTCTTTATCAATATATTATTTATAAAGAAGCGATTCTACTCATATAAATAGTTGAAAATAATATAACCAGTAATTTCCAAGAAATATTATAAATATGCTGAATATGTTTAAATACTTGGTTTGATTCCATCTTCGTCAGTTAATGGTTCGATTAATTTGTTTTTCGATCATCTTATGGAACAACCGCTTGCTGCCCAACAATGAACCGATGCAAGCGTAAAGCACCTATTGTAATGCAGCTAAGAGAAATCAACAATTTTTACAAGTTTCAGTTTTAGTAAGCCTATCTTAAGAATAAAAGGGTATTTAAGAAGATAGATGTAAAATAATCATAATCATTGTGTAAATTTAAAAGAATTGGTATACATTTGACAAAAATAAGTCCTTTATAAATTTCAAACTCTTTTAAATTGGTGTAGCAAACAAAAGCAAACACACGGTCATACAAAAGCGAACAAATGAAAAAAATGAACTTTATCATCTACTACAAAGAGTAGGGGGAAATTGCATATATCCCCTCTAAACTTGTAAAATTACATATTTACCCAAAGTATAAGTTTTTGTTACACAATGTACGATGCTCTTTAAGCATGATTTGAGTAAATATGCAATTTTACAAGTTTAGAGGGGTATATGTGCAAAAGCCCCTAACATAAAAAAAACCAATAACGCATACCAACAATTTTACTAAACATATTAACCTTAATTTATAGTGAACACACTTAAACGGTATCAAATGTTATGTAAATATTAGAATATGTAGATTTATATATGTTACTATGTTAGATACACATGTAAGACATGGGTTGAATAAAAATATATTAAAATAAACATTTATAAATCGTGTACTTTTCTTATCAAATAACTTGGTTTTAAAGTTTTGAACGTAAATTTTTGAGGTGTTAGAGATAAAAACCAAAACTTAACTCCAATATACTATAATTAAATATTTAGATATAAAAACCTTAAAAAAACCAATAACACATACCAACAATTTGCCTAAACATTAACCTTAATGTATAGTGAATACGCTTAAATGGTACCAACTACCAAATGTTATGTAAATATAAGAATAGGTAGATTTATATATGTTACTAGGTTAGACATACATGTAAGACATAAGTTGAATAAAAATATATTAAAATAAATATTTATCAATCGTGCACTTTTGTTATCAAATAACTTGGTGTTAAAACCAAAAGTTGGCTCCAATAGACTATAATTCTATAATTAAATATTTAGATATAAAAACCAAAACTTTATTTCTTCAAAAAATTTGAGGTGTATAGATATATAGCTTTTTGAATTCAAATTAAACTTTAAGTTTAATATAACGTAACAAAATTTACATTTACTATTATGATGATGAAATTGTAGGAATTCGTCGTTTTAAACGTACTATTATGATGGTGAAACTGTAGGAATGTTCCGTTAAATCATTCAATTTCAATTGTACACAGTATAAAATCTCTTCGGGTGGTTTAAAATAAGTAATCAAATCATAGTTGAATTTTAAAGGGATATTAGATTTTAATAATCCGAACTTTTGTATCTTGGTTGATATTAATCCCAACTTAAAAAATTTTCTATGGCAATCCTTACTTGTGAGTTATTTTCCTATACCGATCCGTCGTTATAGTTAACTTAACACCGTTATCTTTTTTTTCAATTTCTAACCAATGTATTAGGGCTTTTGATCGGGAGATGATACAAGTCTATTGATGTTTTAACTTACCTTGAGTTGATGCTCCAATAACGACCAAACGGTCTTCAAGCAGGTTTTTAAACCTAACGGTGCCAAAATCGGATTTTAAAATTTCTTCATTTAGAGCACCGACTCAAGGTAAGTTTTACATCAATAGACTCGTGTGCTCCTCCCGATCAAAAGCCTTAAAACATGGGTCTGAAACTTAAAAAAAAATTAATGGTGTTAAGTTAACTTTAATGACGGATCATTGTAGAAAATAAGTTACAAGTAGGTATTGCCACAGAGAACTTTTTAAGTTGGGATTAATATTGGTCAATATACAAAAGTTCGGATTGTTAAAATTGAATATCCCTTTTTTTAAAAACAAACCCTATGATATTAAAGGAAATGAATTTTAATAAATAAGTACACAAAATTGATTCAATCAATAACCAAGATTTTTTATATAGTTGAGTTCATTAACGTGAGAGTGACACATGAAATGAAGTAAGGTGCCAATGATATGCCATTTTAAGAGAAATGCATGTGATAAAACTTTACTCATTTATTAGTATAGGAAGATAAGAATTTTAAACCCTACCTAGGCTTGGGCCTTGTGTAGTTAGTTATACACGCTACACATGCCCTAAGCTAACCGTGCAACTAAGTATATATTACTCTAAACCAAGAATTAATGTTTCGGGTTTAAGCTTTTTATATATGTGTCACTTTTGGATGCAAACATTCTTACGATCGATGGTATTGGAATATGATTTATACGCAGATGGCAAGCATAATATTTCTTGATATTCCTGTTGGAACTGGTTTTTCCTATGCAAGAACTACACGTGCCTCTTATTCCAATGAGATCCAACTTTCTGACCATGCCTATGAATTCATGAAAAAGGTATAGGTAGTTATTTATTTGGTTGTTGATATAAAAAAACTAAGGATGAAGTTCATTTGACAAGACTCATGTATTGTGAGAAGAAAAAGAAGAAACTCAAATCACTAAAAAGAATTATTATGAGTTTATTTTTAAAAATAAATTCACTTCTTACATAAAAATATGGTGGAATGTAAATAAAAAGTTATTAAAAAAACTTGCACGTGTATTGTGACGTTTTTAAGTTACCTACACATGTGTACCCACCGAGATCCAACTTTCTGACCATGCCTATGAATTCATGAAAAAGGTATAGTTATTTATTTGGTTGTTGATAAAAAAAACTCAGGATGGAGTTCATTTAAGAAGATCATATATTACGAGAAGAAAATCAAATCACCAAAAGAATTATTATGAGATTATTTTTATAAAAAACTTCACTTCCTACATGCATATATGTATGGAATGTATATAAAAAATTATTAAAAAAAACATGCACTTGTATTTTGAGGTTTTTAAGTTACCTACACATATGTACCTATTAGATTCCAAAATACAACTTTGTACTAGTTACATATAACCTTAAACTTTCATAATATAAGTTTTACAACTACAAAGTCCAACACCAAGAAGTCATGATTTTTCCACTCTTCTTTATCATTGAGTAACATGTAATGATACAGATGGTATTCAGCTACAAAACAACTCTGTTTATTAGTTTACATAGACAATTTTCTGCAGTGGTTTGAAAGCCATACGGAGTTTCTTTCTAACTTATTCTATGTGGGAGGAGATTCATATTCTGGATTGTCAGTCCCAATAATCTCACAACTAATATCAGATGGTAACAACCTTTTGTCATTTTTAGTGTTGGTAGAGTGGACACTTTTAAAAATCATTTTTGTTACATCTATCACTAATATGCATATTTGCAGGAAATGACGTTGGCAATGAACCTTACATTAACCTAAAGGTCTCCATTGCTAAATCTTATCTTATGAAAATATATTATGATTTGATTATGATTGTATTCTAACCTTACATTAACCTAAAGGTCTCCATTGCTAAATCTTATCATATGAAAATATATTATGATTTGTTTATGATTGTATTCTAACCTTACATTAACCTAAAGGTCTCCATTGCTAAATCTTATCATATGAAAATATATTATGATTTGTTTATGATTGTATTCTTAAATACACTTTAGTAACACTTAGAAAGTTTGCCTTAAAGTTACAAAATCGATTCACTAAACAAATATATATTGCTTATTAGGGGTATATTCTTGGCAACCCTTTAACTTTTCCAGAAGAAACCAACTATCAAATTCGTTTTGCTAATGGTATGGGTCTTATTTCAGATGAACTCTATGAGGTACGTGTTGTTCCTATTATTTTATATATTTCAGATAAACATTGGTATAGTAACTAATATTTTTCATATTCAATGTCCACAGTTGTTGTTCCACACATGTGGTGGAGAGTATCGATCAGAGTATGTAAGTCCGGACAACATAGCATGTCTTCGAAATCTTGAGTTGTATGAAAAGGTTCTTTAATTACTTTATGTAAGCTCGTTCGTCAATTGCTTTGCCTTCTTGCAAACAAAATAAATAAATCTTACATTTACTTTAATGATTTTGTACTTGTACTAGTGCATAGATGGGATCGAACTTGCCAATATTTTGGAATCTTATTGTGGTGGTCGTATTTGGCTAACTAAACAACCAACTCATAAGTTCCTTTCCGAGCACCAACCTCTTTCTTCATCATTATGTCGTGTAAGTCTATTGTACCGGTTTCTTTTCAAACACATGTCTTGATTCATTTAAAAAAATACACACACTTTTAAAAGAATTCTAGCAGGTTTAAAGTATAGCTTTTGGATTTTGTAGATTTTAGGATATGAGTTAGTTTACAACTGGCTTAATGAAGACATTGTTCAAGAAGCATTGCATATTCGAAAGGTATTCTTATACATATTTATAGTTTGTAGAATTACAACATTGCTTACACATCTATAACGACTCAGGGGACCATAAAAGAGTGGATACGATGCAATGACGACTTAAATTTCACAAAAGTAGTTTTTGATGTCAGACCATATCACTTAAATATGAGCAACAAGGGTTATCGATCTCTCATATATAGGTTATCTTCGTTTCACAACTTGTGTCATCTATTTGTGAAATAATTAAGGTGTAAACAAATTGAGTTGTGCTCAAGTTTGCCAAAGCTCGAGTTTGGCTTGGGTTAGTTTAACAAAAACCCTACTTGTTAGAATCAAGCTCGATATCATATCAAGTATGACTAGTATAATATCGTATATTCTTTATTAATATTTATATAATTCCAATTATAGCAAGGTCGATGGTGTGACCTTGCTAATTCCACTTTCACCCAAGTGTTTCAAATAATGAAAATTTCAAATCTCAATTCAACTTTGACATATTTACAACTTTGACCCATAAACTTTGACTTATTATCATTTTGACCACTAATGACTTAGCCAATTTATAACTTTGACTCCCTACAATACTTTGATATATATACTACTTTGAACTCGGCTGTGACTGAATTATCATTTTAACCTCTAAGTTTGGATATATCTCTGTCTTTTAATATGTGTTGCATTATGACTTTTTTGTTATAAAAATAATAGAGTATGAGATCAAGCTTGTTTAAGTTTATCCCGTTTTGAGCTTATAACAAGTGTATCTCGAGTTTATCATATCGGCCCTGCTTGTTTACACCTATAGAGAGAATACATAATCAACTTCACCAATGAACTTGTGTAATTTTATGCAGCAGTGATCATGATATGAAAATTCCTCACTAATCAACTCAAGCATGGATTACACAGCTAAACTATAGTGTCATTGAGCAATGGCGATCATGGAAGCTTAATGGTCAAATTGCCGGGTAATGTACACAAATATACTGTGACTTACACTATGTAAGGAAATGGACTTATCTTGAGTTATATGTTTATGTTGACAGGTACACAAAGAGTCATTCAAATATGATGACATTTGTAACCGTGAAGGCATGAAATTTGGATGTTCTATTTTTAAATGTCGATAAAGATAGTTAACTAAAATATTTTCTTAACGTTACAGGGTGGCGGACATACGGCTCCAGAATACAAGCCTGAAGAATGTTTTGTCATGTTCAAAAGGTGGATATCTAACCAAACATTATAACCATCATTGCATGTGATCGACTCAACAGGTTTTATATATTATGACGTGTGATGATCACATATAGAGTGACATTCACCTTGTCATTATCCGTATTTAGTTTATTATTGTAATAAGATTAGCTTTAGTCTCATTTTGTATGTTGATTGTGGGTAGCGAAACTATAGTTTCACGCTTATCAGTAACCCGGTCATAGAATCAAAACTTGTATATAAATAGAAACTCAAATTTCATCATTTTTAATTCTTATATTTGTAATGTTATGCTGCTAAATTTAGTTCATGCCCTTTTGTTATTGCTAGGAGCTTCTTGTTTACATCTTTTGAGAATCTTTTCATCTTTTTCTTGTTCGTTTGATTGATGGAAATGGTTTAAAACTACTTTTACACTCTTAGAATCAAAACTTGTTTAGAAGTTATCAAGTCAGTTGATAACTTGTATATCTGTTTGGATCTAAACAATCAAAAGCACGTTTTATCAATCACAAGAACAATATGGTATCGGCACCTATGTATATTTTATTTTAGTGCTTTTGACAAGTTTTTTAGTTTAAGATTTTTATCATTTTCGGATATGATTTGTGGCTATTCTCAATGGAATTTGATTGAGAAATTTTTTTTAGTATTAGTAAGTCCTTTAGAATCATTAGATCTATAATCAATTGTGTTTTAGCAAGATTTGGTATTTTTAGTGGTTTTTACATGAAAAGGGTTTTTTAGATTCATAGTGCAAAACTATTATACTTGTGTGAAACTGGTGTTTCAGTTGATGTCCATTGAGCGAAACTAAGTGTTCATTAGTTGATCATCTGTTTTTGCATATCGAGCGAAATTAGCAAACGAAAGTTCATCATGCACGTGAGGTTTTGTGTGCGAAGTTACTGTACGTTAGTTTTCTGAATGAAAGTTCATATCGAGGGAAACTTTAAATTCTCTGTGCGAAATTTTTGCCGAAATTGCTGCTTGAAACTGTGATCTGACAATTTTAATTCTCACTTGTTCAAAGTTATAATTTAATTCTTACAATGTGTCGATTACCCTTTCTGATTTGAAAGGTGGAAGACCAAGCATGCAACGAAAATTAGTCAACGGTGATGAATTTGAAAATTGGAAAACCTGTCTGAAAGCATTTGATTTGTATACTAACTATAATCAATGGGATTGTCAATGGACCATATAAGTGAAGGTGATAATGCTATTGAATACAAGGACCTAAAGACCTATACTGCGGAAGACAAGAAATTGATTGATCATGATCAGAAAGCATTAGGTGCTCAATTCTATGTCTTACTGCTGAAATTAACAATCGGTTTGGTGAACATAAGAATGCTAAATCTCTTTTTGATTCCCTTTATGAATTATATGATGGCAATGATGAAATAGTGAAAGACAAGAGTCCAAAATGACTTCAACTCCTTCACCGTTCACAAGAATGAGAAACTCTCTGACTTTAGTGATCATTTTCTAACAGTCACAAACAACCTGAAGAAATATGATGAAAAGCTAACTATTCATGAACAAGCCACTAAGCTTCTCCATTCACTTCCACCAGAATGGAGTTTGTAGGTAAGATCAATGGTAGAAATCTCGGGGTGGACGCAAGTGAGTGATTATTCAATAGCACATAGTGAAATAAATGTTTAAGTATAATTTTAATTCATTTCATAATTTTACATAATACAAAATACATTGTTTAAATGAGTCAAAGAAAAAAATAAATAGAAATGTTTTAATTTAGTATGCTAGGTCCATTTTCCAAGATGAGAAGCACTTGAAGTAAACACTTAAGCTGCATGTAAGGTTAAACATATTAAGCTATAATGAATAAAAATGAGCAGAAGCATATGAATAAAACAGTTAACAATCACCACGCGTGTATATTATTAAGGGGGGGCTTGTCAGGCCAATAGATCTATCACTGAAACTGCGGTTTGTATAAATAAATGATCATGCTAGTGTATGTTGTCTATCAAACTATGAACACAAAATGCAAGTAGTAACACAAACATGCATTGAATTGAATAGCGAATAATAATGAATAAAAGAATAAATGAATAAAAATGAAATAAGTGAGTTTGATATAACGTCACTTGAGTTTCCCCAAAAAAGTATAAAACGTAAAAAAGGGTTATGAATACTCACCTCAATGGTGGTGCTCAAGCAAACTAATATGATGGAAAAGAATCAATATAAACAGTTGTATCACACTGGATGCCTTGGTATTTGAACGTATGTCATTAGACAGCAGCTCCACTGAACATGTATACGATCCGAATGCAAGTGTGACTTGACCTAGTCAAACGAAGACAACAAGGATGGGTAAACTTTTTTAGGCAAAGCCAAATGAATGGACATGATAGGTTGTTCTCACTGAAACCTCTACAAGACTACACCAAGCCTATAGGTAATGCTACTTAACTAACAACCTAAGCAAACTAATAATAAAATAAAGAAACACGATAACTGAAAGACTAACGAGAGGAAGAAGAAAAAAAGAAGATTACCTCAAAGAAGCTTTACAAATGAGACGAGTTCGTAGGGCGGAACTTTCTCATTGAAAGATAAAAAACAACGCACAACACTCAAAAATGTATTTCACTTGAGAAACCACCAAAATTTGGTTATTTTACTTGTTTAGACTCAAACTAAGAGTTGCAAACTATAAGGAACCAAGCAAGAGTATTTACAGGTGTGAAAATGAGCAAAATGTTGGCTTTGGGGCGATGTGGGACGATTTCAAGGTAGGGATCGCGTCTTGCAAATCAGCTACAAATTTTAAACTTGTTTTCGTGATTCCCGCTTTGTTAAAACTCCGTTTCCCGTGTGGGTTTCGCCTACATTCATAATTTTCAGAGTACTATCATATGGAAGAGAGTACTAAAATATTCATGGTGTCGAAAATTGGGTTTAAACCTTGGATCTTGGTGTGGGTCAAGGGTTACGTTCTCAAACTTTTATTTGTGATTCCTACTTCGTTTGGTATACCAATTGAACCTACTTACTCCTTATTATAACAAGTATATCTAAGACTTTTGAATGAACCAAAGTGATAGCCTAAGAATGGATGAAAGTTGGCAACAAAGTCACCCGAAAGCCTCCTTGTGCCAAACTAAGAATCTGACATGTAGAGTTTCTTATTTGCTATCCTTTACATTCAGGTCTTCCAAAACACAATGTCCTAGTGAATATATAATGAAGCTTGGATGATAAAAGGTCTGAATAAGAGTGTAAAGTGTGCTCTCGAAGCCTCCAAAGTCAACTTAACTAATGTGTAAGTTATATCAATAAATGTAACAACTTAAATAAATCAAAATGATATAATTACGTTTGTTTTATGATATGACAAAAATTCCATTGATATCCTATTGGGTTCGGGTTTGAATTTGGATCGGGTATAGATTGAGACAAATGTTACAGTGACCCCCCTCCTTTAAGAAATTTCCTCTCAAAATTTGATTAATGTTAGTTTTGATGAAAGAAATAAAAGGTGTAACATGACCGTGTTCGATGTGACATTTGCCCCAAACCTGAACCCGAATACCCAACTTGAATCCGAATTCGTTGTTTTGGACTTCATTTATTTGTATTTAAATTTAAGATGAAATGTTTAGTTTAATTATATAAATGAATATATTGGACATCCATGATTATCCTTCATCAATAAAACGATTGAATTTACTAAAAGTTAATATCTAAGTGATTTATTTAATTACTATTTATATTGATTAATCCAAAAAATATATAAATTTTAATTTATAAAATAGAATTTATAAATAATATATCGAAATTATTTCTAGTAAGCCTAAAAAAATAATCGGTCACTCATGTGCGTGAAAGTATATATATTTTTTATAAAGATTTCTCACACAAATTTAGTTTCAAAAAGGTTTTCACCTAAAAACTAAATCACACACAAAAGGCAAGTGTACCTATCGATTAGTAATATAGTAAAATGTAACAACCGGATATCAATCTATGGACATGATGACTCTCGATAGTAAATTTTTGTTAATGCTCAACCGATAAAATAAGAAAGTGGAGTTTTTTTTATAACTAAACTAGCATGCGAACACAAAATATTAAACTAAGGAAATAGAACAAGTAAAATGAGTTATTATATGGACCAAGAATCCGCTTAACTAAGATGATAAAGAACACTAATGATGAAGTCAATTTCTTAAAATTATAACTAGACTCTAGTTACAGATATCTAACTAAAATGATTATTTAGAAAACTAGAACGATAAACACATCCTAATAACCTAAAATCATGCACTTAAGCTCGATTGATTTTTTTTTCATGTCAAGAACTAAAGATAAAATAGTCATCCGTTAAGACATCCTAATTTCATAATTTAATACGAAATGTTCCAACTTACAATTCTTAGAACTAAATCATGTAAATCTAGTGATTGTGGCCACAATTCCAAATCTACAATCCTAATGTGTTCAAGAATTTATAACATCACAATTATCTTTTTAAACATCTTCTGAAAGAAAGCACATTTGTACAATTTTCAAGTCATCCAACATTTCATTTATCATTTCTAATCTCATGGCATAAAGCTTACAAAATTCATTTATAGATTTACAAACAAATGTCAAGAAGATGGGTTTTTCAACATGTCAAAATCCTAACATCCATCAACATCACATGACAATCTAATTTAGCAAAATATGCAACATCATTGTAAAATTATCATAACTCCATCATGGTTTTTAACATAAAAACATCACCAAAAGTTCATATGTAATTCATCAACAAAGCATAATTTTAATCTAAAAATACTTAAAAATGATTGGTTTTGAGTGAAAATGGCTCCCCACTCTCCACAATCTAAAATTGTTTCAAATGAGGCTTTTTATAGAATTCTGCAGATGTGCACTACCTGGAGCACGACAATTTCCTTTTTCAGCTAAGTCTTGATTTCCGTCTCGAGGTGGAAGTGCACGAACGTGCTTAGACCAAGCACAGTAGTGCTTGGTCAAAATGAGCAGCAACACCTGGTGCACTGCCTGTGCTTGGTCCGAGCATTGTCAGTACTTGGTCTGAGCACTGCTAGTGCTCTGACCAAAATGTGTTGCACCACCTGTTGCACTGCATGTGCTTCCGGGCTTGTTGTCTAAGCACTGCCAGTGCTTGGTCTGAGCATGACCATGCTCCGTCTTGGACTTTGTCAATTTTTGCACCAAAACTCGTTTTTTCTTCATTCTTTTCATCGGTTTGTTACCTTGGTCGTAAAATCACAAAAACCACAATAAGTACTTATATTAATGAATTTAAAAACGATTAATAACCATTTTGGGTTTAAATGTGAAGAATTAATATGTATATTTTTTATACATATCACCTACATTTCTATTTCACATCCTTTGTAACCTCTCATTAGATCTAATAGAATTTCCTATTCATATTTCATCATGATCTTTATAATAATTTGCCTTGAACTTCATGAACATTCATGCATCAGTATATGATTAGTGAGATTCTGCATCACTGATCATAAACAGCGGGTGTGCTGACTTGCTTGACAAACGTTCATAACAATCTCAAATCAAGATCCAAGCTCACCGTCGTTTTTGTCCTAACAATATCATTTCCAGGTCGACAAATGATGCAATGTGCAAAGAGTTCAAGAAAGTAATGAAAGAAAATTATGAGTTGAGTGCCTGGGGAAATGAACTTCTTTCTCGGGTTACAAGTGAAGCAATCAAATGAGGTGATTTTTATACATCTAAGACAAAATTTATTTATGACATCCTCAATAATTTCAGATGACAAGTTATTCTTCTCTCTCTACACTAGTCGATGTAAAAGAGAAGATGGAAACAGAGGCTATTTATGAAGATATTGGCAATGCAAGAATCATGATAGAGTTGCAACCTCTACTGCTGAAGCAGAGTATGTAGCTGCTTCTAGTTGTTGTTCACACGTTCTTTGGATCTAACAACAGATACGCAGCAATGTTCCAACATATTTAAAACAATGCAACAATGTGCTTCATTCGCAATCCCGTAGAGCATACTAAAATTAAAGATATTGAAATGCGTCATCATTTCATACAAGACTGTGCTTAAAATAAATTGGTTTCTATCATCAGAATGGACATTGATGCTAATCTTGTTGATTTGTTCACAAATGGCTTTGATCTAAAATGTTTTGAGTTCCTACTTCTGTTGGTAGGAATAATTAATCATGAATGATGATACTATTTGGAAGTTAGTATTTTGTAACATGAGTCTTTCAGTCATAAGTTGAGTTGTGTCATCAAAATAAAAATACAAAAAATATTTGTTCTGTTTGAGGGAGTTATTAGACGCCCACCACCCAGAGATATGATAGAACACCAACTATTAGTTAATTCATTACAAGGTGCATATTATATATATATATATATATATGATTAAGTTTATTTAAGAAAACTGATATATTGCGAGAAGAAAAAGAAGAAACTTAATTCACTAAAAAAACTTATCAATGATTTAGTTTTTTTAATAAATTCATTTTCTACATACAAATATGTAAGGTATATACTAAAAAAATCATTAAAATATTTTTTAAGTTATGTATTTTTAGCATTTTAAATTTACCTACACATATATAGGTTATGCGTAAGTAACATAACCTACACATGACTTCCACATGTGTAGATTTAACAAATAAACGAACTTTGCTAAATTTATTTTTTGAATATCAAAGTTAATGAATAAATATTTCATTTTTATCATTTTTTGTATGTTAAAAACGTTTTTGGTTGAAAAAATGACGAATTTAGCTATTTCTTTTACTTCTCGCAATATTTGGTCTTCTCGAATGAACCTTCCCCTATACATATATAAATATATAATATATATATATATATCATTAAAGTAAATAAGTAGCTTTATTCACGATGTGTTGGTAGGCTCATTTGACGCCAGAAAGGTTACACCTATGTGGTTAACTAAATTTGATAGATTAATGGTATGGATAACATATGTGCGTTGTGTTAGTTTGCTTTGTCTTAGTTCAACAATTGGCTGAAAGTTATATTTCTGTCATACACACACCAGGTTCCATCGATTATAAGTTATATATATATATATATATATATATATATATATATATATATATATATATATATATATATATATATATATATATAGGAGAGGGATCAAGAGAGAACTCCATATTAAGTTGAGAACTAGAGAACTAAAAAAAAGGTATGGATGGAATTTTTAAAAGAGGGGTAAAATTGGAACTTTAAATATGTAAATCTTTAAACATTTCTATCTTTTGCATACGTTAAGTTTTTTGAATTTTTTTTGCATCATTAGATCAAAAATTTCATTATCTTTCATTTGAGTATAAATAACGTTATAAAAAAATAATTTTTTCTCATTTTTTTACTTTCAATATTGCATATATGTATACGGTGTTGTTATGAACCTAAATTACCCAAGAAACCATCAAAACTACATACTTTGATAAAATATCAAAAGTTCAAGGGCATTGATTTCGATGATGTTATCACAAAAAAACAACATCATCATGCCTCAATTCCAAATTTGGGTTTTCTCATATGATCGTATTGACATTGCTAGCAATAACTTGGTTCACGTTATGTGATGTGGTATGAATATGTGCAGCATGCGCATATCATAATACCAATTATACGAGTCATGTTATATTAATCTGTCAGTTGGAATTGAGAAGCCAAATTGAGTTACGATCGATTTTTAAAGGGCGGATAATATTTTACTGAAATGAATGACGATTATTGAGTAAATGAGAAAGAGAAAAATTATGATCTAAGAGGAGAAGACTGAGTCGTCCATTAACATTGAATAAAGATCAATGAGTTAAGTTTTCTAATAAAAAAATTTAAGTTAATTTATCAAAGCTACGTAATTTTAATGGTTTTACGTGTAACGTAGGTGCATAACATCATCATATTCACTATCCCCTTTTAAATTTTATAGTATTGCATATATGTAGTATCGTATACTACATATATGTAGTATCAAAGTACTACATATATGCAGTATATGCAATATTGATGCATTGTTATCTTATAGTTTGAATTTCAAGTTTTTTTTTTTACTTTTTTATGATATTTATCATTGGTTTATTAGTTTATTATTATCTTTATGTTTAGACATAGTATAAGTATTGGTTTTCTTTTCATTTGCCTTAAGTTTTTTAATATGAAATCTTATGAACTTTGTTATTGGTTATTTGGGATCATATGTACACTTTAAATAATTATTAGACTCTTGAGTCATTTGGCCACTTAATAAATGCATCAAGTACATTGATACTACATATATGTAGTATCAAAAAAACCAAAATGTGATTTTTAAAATTGTTTAATGTAAATAACGTATGAAAAAGTTAGTAACGTTTAAAGAAAAATATAATCAAATACAAAATCGCAATACTACATATATGTAGTATGAAATTTAAAAAAACAAGAAAAAAAATATTTTTTATGATGTTATTTATACTCAAATGAAAGATACTGAAATTCTTGATCTAATGGTGCAATTTTTTTAATAATATTAACGTATGCAAAAGATAGAAATGTTTAAAGATTTATATATTTAAAGTTTCAATTTTACCCTTCCTTTTTAAAATTTCATCCCTTGTATTTTTGGTAGTTCTCTAGTTCTCAACTTAAAATGAGTTCTCTCTTGAACCCTACCCTATATATATATATATATATATATATATATAACTACAAAGAATGCTAAAAAAATTTATTGAAAAAAAATCCAATTCAAGAATCTTTTAGACATAATGCAAGTAAAAAAGACACAATGACGGGTTAAAAAATTATTGAAAAAAATCCAAATCCAATTTTAAAAAAGTAGCTCGGAGACCTTGTTCTCCTTGTTGTCCTCTATAAAAAAAATAAACGAAAAATAAAAAATTTAACGTTTTCATTGTGTCTAATTTGTTTTCATTGTGTCTTTTATAAATTTATGACACAATGAAAACAGTAATTTTTTATTTATTAATTTTTCTTTTATTTTTTTTAAAGGAGGACAAAGAGGGGAATAAGTTTTTGAGCCACTTTTTTGACATTCGACTTAGATTTTTTTTATAATTTTTTTATATGGCATTATGTCTAAAAGATCCTTCTTAGCTTCTTAGATTATCAATACTTTGTAGGTGAACATCACTCTCTATATATACATACATACTAGCAGAAGACCCACGCGATGCGGCGACAACAAATTACAACGTGATACTTGTTTTCTATTAGTTTATCACGTATTTTGAAGGACAGTTTACTACGAAAATTTACAATTTGAATTTTTGTGCAATCTTAGTACATAAACCGAGCCTTCCATTATCAACTATACATCGCATCTTTAAAATCAGAAAAAACTATGATGCAACAACCTTTGTTAACAAAACAATTACATGTATAGGAACATGTATAATGCCAACTTCCATTACTTTGGCCAACAACTTGAAAAAAAAAATACAATGTCAACTAAAACAACTCATTCATATAGCAAGTAACTATAAATTAGTAAGAGTTATGCTTTTATTTAATTGATAGGTTCACAAAACTTCAACGCAACACACAAAAACCATTTGTATAATGAAATGGGTCAAAATATAAAACTTTATAGTCAAGGTTTAAGAGAACTAAAACACCCCTCATGGCATTTTCCATTTGAGGCCGAGGTGTACGCCTCAAGGCAAACCTAGGCGTAAACTCGAGGAAAAAATAAAATATTAAAAAAATACGTATATATCTTATCAAACATAAAATACGAAACTTAGACAGCAACAATTTCATAACTAATATAAACGGGTCATATATGTAGGGTTTTCTCCCACCCTCTACCGATTGTTCTACTTCGTTTCCATACTTCCAAGCAGGATCCTTTCTAGCCTTTTTAGTTGATATCCCTTAACAGCTGTATAAAACAAAACAATATTTAACAGGGCATTCAATATAGTTAAGCACTAACATTTCACCACTTATGCTGGACCGGCTTACCTGAAATAATGGTAAAGAAGTATTCTCTTTTACACATTATAACCTTAACAAACCCATTTTAATCCAAGCTAAACAATCACTGGGTATAACACAAACCCATTTTGATTCATTATCCAACCCCCGGCACGCCAAATATGCAAGAATAGTTACCCTCTCAACGATACTCTTCTTGGGTGAGTCGCACAACCCCTTTAGCTCTACACTTTAAAGGCATGAAAGTATGCAATTTGTTTTCTCCTACGACGGTACTTACCTGGAGTTTGTTATTGTTAAGTTCAAAAATGAACTTCCGTCTTTTTTGTCTTGTCTTTTATGCCTCGCAGTAACCCATATAATCTACAAAGAGTAAAAGTCTATTAGAATATTAGATGTTGATTATGCATTAACAAAGAAGTATAGTTAGACGGTAATATCACTTTTTGATTACTTTCAAGTGACTTGTAAGGACTGTGAAGTACGCAATTTGTTTTCTAATTTCAATTTCAAAACTACTATGACAACAATAGACAACTTATAGGCTCCTTTATAAACTAACGTTAGGTTATTTTAGCAAATGTAACTAAAAATAGTACAAATATATATCAATAGTATGGCACAAAAACAACCACTAAAGCTTCTTTCGTGAGGCTGTTTACAACCCCTAATCCAACCCCAAATTACAGGTAGTTAATATAAGTAGTAGCATGTAAGATTAGTAGCAATAGTTAGCTTCAAAAAGAACCAATTTGCAGTCGCAACTGCACCAAAAAACAACATTTAGCCACTGTCACGGGGCTGCTATCAGCCCACACAAGAACAACTTATCAAATAACATAAAACAAATTGGCTTTTCACAGTTGTAAAACTCATTGGGATTAAACCTTTACTTTTCTTAGAAACCCCAGAACTAAAGAGTTTTAAATTGTATATCTACTTACCCAATAGCTCAAGTTTTGAAGGATGTCTTGATGGAAACAACTTAATAATGTTGCTCTTTTTATAACATTGACCAAAAATACCTGCATGTTATCCTCTCAAATTCAGTCAGCAAATCGTTCAACGATCATAAAATATGCAGTTTTTCTGCAGCAATAAAAACCTCACAAAGTTCAGTTTTGTTGCAGCACATTTGCCTCAAAAAGTGAATTTTAGTTGCAGCAAAAAAGACTAAAAAAGTGTTGTTTTATTGCAGCCTAATATCCATTTGAAGCTTGACCCGAATCCACATCAAGACCTACATTTTTGTTTGAGCTATTTTTAGTCATTTTTTAACAACTCATTTAATAATTAGTGACCTATGGGGTTCACTCTTGTTTCATCAACCCAATGCTACATAGCCAACTTCAAACATTTAGACACTATTTTGGGCTATACTTATGGAAGTCTTTGTATACTAAAAACTGTAACGAAAAGGTAAAAACTAACTTTCTTTACAGTAACAAAGTAAAGAAGTTATACTAAACTCACAAGCTATACTTGAAAACCATCTATGTCTACTTTCTTAACAATTACTATGGGATTTTGGATTAAAAATGTAAATGCAACTTTCTGCAAATGGGTCAATTATGTAGTTTGGGATTCCTATATGCAGATCCAAAGTAATTGTATATAAGAATGCTTAGGATTTTGGATTAAGAATTGCAAATGAAACTTGTAAAGCCCCTTGTGTTTAACATATAAGCAACTTACACAAGGATTTTGTAAACCCCTTTATGGTTTAACATATAAGGAAATGCAACTTTCTGCAATTGTAAAGCCCTTGTGGTCTGAACTTTCTGCAATGTGAGGGAGTTTACAGCCTCTTATAGCTACTGTTATAAGGCCGTTGGTAGCCCAAACATGCCAAATAAATGGAGATCACAGTCCCTTCCAGTACCAAATTTTCACCAATTTGTCACTATTAAGAAATTTAAAACAAATCAGATTAGCATATCACATAACAACCCCTTTTGCAGTTAGACGCAAGACATGGAAACGATCCAGTCAGCTGCGAATTAGTAACATAAGAACAAACCTAATTAAGGTAATCTTAAACCAGCTCATTTTAATCCATGACTCGCCCATCATACATAAGATAATTAATGTATGCATGCTGCTAAACAAAATTAGTAAAGTAAAAAGTGCAGCACACACAGTTTTGTAAGAATATTTGATGGAGTTTACCTACAAACAGGTTGATTTGGGTTTAAATCAAAGCCAAATCTTGAATTGATCATACAAATTTGGCTAACAAAAATGGGTTATTCCACTTCCTTTGGTTTCTACATCAAAATGAATCAAGAAAGATAATATGGGTTTATTAAAAGACTTCACGTTACACAATAGCAGCCTTGTCATAAATAAGTAGAACTAATGAAAATTAGGCCAAAATATTAGAGCTTGAA
The DNA here is from genome assembly GCA_030867185.1 of Tagetes erecta. Classification (NCBI taxonomy): domain Eukaryota; kingdom Viridiplantae; phylum Streptophyta; class Magnoliopsida; order Asterales; family Asteraceae; genus Tagetes; species Tagetes erecta. The sequence goes on from CM061486.1 coordinate 66,879,548, forward strand.
AATCCAAAAATGTAACATTAGCAAGAACATGTAAGTAATTATCTTTTTCAATCAAATCTTGTTCAATAAAAATAACTTTAACTCTAATATCGAAAATCTACTTAAGTTTTACTGGTCTAGCTTTTCAAAACCTGATTCAAACTTATCTACTTACCAAAACCTGAACTCCACCTACGTCATGAGCCTATACTTAAATTTAACACTTTACACATGCACAACACAACCAGAATCAGCAAGTTGACATGAAACAAATTTTAGTTGAATGGCAATTTCTATCTAACAATTAATACACACCTCTACAACTAATTTGGTTAAAGTCTAGAACCATTCTTTTCTAGCGCACACAAAAGAGCTACCTGAAGGCTGAAACATTAGCATTTCTCATCATAATAAAAAAAATCCATCAGAACTTTAATAAAAATTTAAGTGTATAATAAGAAGTAATGTGCGTTAAGCAATTGAACCAATACAAATCAACCCTCTCAATTCTTCAATCTTGGTTCCTAATGCTTATGTTTTTTTCATTCTTTCTGTTTAGGTTAATAGTATATAAAGGATGTATTATAGATTCGTACACAACATTAAACTAAATATATGTCATAGTTGAATGACCAGCAAAAGAATATAGAAAACTACCAAAGACATGGACCAGATCAATTATCAACCTACAAAGAAATGGAAAAAAATATTTCTCGACTTGATTAAAGAACTAAGATAATTAAGTACACCAAATTAGGATTAATTAGAAAAACTCTCAACTTCTAAGAGCTATGTTGTGTAAATAAAAACCAAAAACTAATCCCAATTAGCAAACCCATGCATCAAGATAGATGTTCTAATTCAAACAACTTGTAAAAATGGAAAATTAGTAAAACGGAGTACTGGATCTCACAACATTATCATATTCAATATAGCTAAACTATTAGTTTAGCATAAAGATAATAAATAAATCAAGAAATAAAGAAAACATACAGATAGCTACAGATCAGTAGAAGAAGTTGACCTCAGGTTCCTACTTGTCTGCAGATATCATCTTCAACTAACACATAAATGCATAAGTGAAAGGTGATTCTAGGATAAAAACCCATGGTTAAGTGTTCAAGAAATAATCGATTACATAAGTTACTTGTTCGATATAGAAATAATGAACATGATTAACTGGTATGCTGAAACTTCAAAACCAGCCTGCTAAGATCTATCAAAAAAGCAGGCATAAATTTCTCAAAACTTTGATTAGAAACATAATAATCCAAATGATATTTCAGTGTCTGTTCAAACTATTATACATTTATAAATTGACGGATGGAAACAAAAAATCGAATCATATATACCTGGTAGCAAGTGACGATCAGAAGACAACGAAGCTTTTGACTAAAAGTTGCCACGCTCAACGATTACAAAACTGAAGCCCCAAATCACTTCTCACCCGATCTGAGGTAATGAATCATGAAATCTCGCATTGTCTATCGCCATTCCAAACATCAGTAGCTTTCAGGCCAGTTTCAATCAGAAGGAATCAAACTTCTGATCAGCCTCCACTTCGTTAAGCATGTTTATCTTCACCGCATCTTTGAAGCGGATGCGAAGAGAGTCAATGGGGAGGCATTCGATCATTGAAAGCATTTGTTCATGGAAGAATATGATTAAAGGTTGAAGAGAGACCATGAGGGGCGGATTTGAAGCGAATCATGAACCTGGTAAAACTCTAGGGTTTTTTTTAGATCTGGTTTTTTAATTTTGAGTGAAAGATTTAGAGGGAAGCGTTGAACTTTATGGAAATTGTGAAATGACTATTGTGTCTATCCAATTTGTATTATAATGTAGTATAGATATTCCCCTTTTAATTGAAAAACCAAATGGTTTTACTAAAATTCAATAGTTAAGTTTTTTGTGGGTGTAGTATAGATATTATAATGTAGTATAGATATTATATATATAATGTATTATAATGTAGTATAGATATTATATATATATATATGTGTGTGTGTGTGTGTATTTGTGGGTGTGTGCGCGCGTGTACATATTTTTATGAGTGGGTGTCCGTGTGCGTGTATCTGTGTGTGAAATGAGGGAGATATACTATACGTTAAAAATTCAAATTAAGAAAAATAAATGAGCCCAATGTTGCCAATTGTGCTAAGGAGTTCAGAAAAATAAAAAATGGAGTTAATTGCTAAAATGGTCCCTGTGGTTTATTGGTTTTTGTAGAAAATTACACTTTTAAGAATTTTTGCCTAAATAGTCCCTACATGCCAAAACTTATTGCTAAAATAGTCCTTGGCACTAACACCGTTAAAAAATTTTCGTTAGCTGAAGGTGGAATGACGAAAATGCCCTTGGTTATTTAAAAAGTATTAAAAATAAAATTAAAAAAATTATATATTAAAAAAACATCTCTCATTTTCTTCCCTCACCCACCATATGCACCGCTATCACCGCCACCCCCATTTCCTCACCACCTGCCACTAACTACGACCACCTTCGCCTGCGATTACTTTCCGGCAACCATCGGTTGGTGGGGTTCTGACTACGACGAATGGTAATTGTGTACACAGTTTATTTACGGTGGTTACATCTGGAAACCTGTAACAATTGATGGTCGACTGCTACTTTCAACTTCAAGTCAACCATTTGTCGTCGCTCATCTCTATAATTAAGTATATGGTCGATCATGTATAGAATAGAGACCGAGAAGTATCAATATAATATTGACATTAATGAAGCATGATTGTAAATGGTGGACCTGCAACTGCATTCCTCAATCATCTACCTTATATCAATGAAATCAAACATAATCAGAAGATATCCATTATGCTTCATTTTTGTTTCTCTTCTGATGAAGTTTGTTGTGTTGGTGGAGTTCTAGAGTCTAGTTTTTATGGAAAATATGATTTGTGGTGTTTTCTTGTAGACGTAATGGATGCAATAGAAGTATGATCATATCTTTCTCATGAATGTACTACTTTTTTAAAAGTTCGAAGCTTATCAAAGTGATGTTTTATGTGAAAGTGAACCGATGATACTGGATTTTAATAAATCAAGATTGAAGATGATTGAAGAAATGTTGGAGATGGTGATGGTGAAGGTGTTGTAGATGGTGGTGGTGGCGGTGACGGCTGAGAGTAAGTGATGGTGGTGGAGGTTTTTTTTTGTTAATTGTCAAAATGGTCCCTAAGGGTATTTTGGTCAATCCTCAACCAACTAACGGAACTTTTTAACGGCGTTAGTGCCAAGGACTATTTTAGCGATAAGTTTTGGCATGTAAGGACTATTTAGGCAAAAATTCTTAAAAGTGTAATTTTCTGCAAAAACCAATAAACCACAGGGACCATTTTAGCAATTAACTCTAAAAAATGAGCCCAATGTTTTCAAATGTGCTAAATGTGTGAGAACTTTGATAACCAATCTCAACCACACATTTTGTATTACAATAAAGGGCTAAATGCATATTTCCCCCTCCAAAACACTTTAAATGCATTTTTACCCAGCCAAAAAAATCAATTGCATATTTCCCCCTATAAACAACTTTAATTTGCACATATACCTTTTTCAATAAGATCATTTAGTTAACATTGGGTATATATGCAATTGATTTTTTTAGTTGGGGAAATATGCAATTAAGGGGTATTTATAGGGGTAAATATGCAATTGAATCTATAATAAAACCCACAAAAAATAAATAAACAAAAAATCATTAGTCAAAAAATAACAAAAAATTAAAAAGGTAATTCAGAGACAATTTTTATCTAGTTTTCCTCTTTCATAAAGAAATTTATAAAAATTCGTGTTTTTTTTTCCCAAAATTGGTTTTATACTTGTGTAAAAGCCTAATTTATACATGCGTAAAACCGGATTTACACATGTGTTAAAACCAGGTTTACACATCTGTTATGACTAAATTTACACATTATTGAGGTAGCTATGTTTGATAAGGTTGAGTTTCATATTTCATGGTCGAAGATTGTTCCCCTAAAGGTTAGTTTTTTGCTTGGTGCGCGAGACTAGATAGAATTGTATCAAAGACAAACTTGGCCAAGAGGGGTGTGTTGGTGCCCACTTTATGTGATGTGTGTGGGCTCGTGATGAATCGGTGAATCACTTGCTTATTCAATGTCGGATGACGAATTCAGTTTGGAATAAAGTGTTTGGTTGGTGTAAAGTCCTAAAAAATATATTTTTAACGTTGCAAGATGTTGTTGTCATTCATGAATCGTGGCCTTGGATAATGGAATGAAGATTAGTTTTGCATTCCATATTTCGTATGTGGCACCCCGCCCGGCGGCGGAATACACCGGGCGCGTCAATAGAATTGGATATCAATAGTAACAAAGCACATGGTATTTAATTAGTAAGTCTAATAGGAATTATCTTAAGTTTAGGAAATACAGGTTTTTAAACGTAAATTGACAAATCCATAGCAACAGAAATTAAACAGTCTTTATTTTTATTTCTCTAGGTCCAAGGCTCCTATGTCTTGAACGTAATTGGAAATAAGTCATAAATCAAGAACCACCTGAAATATGTGAAAATAAAGTTAGCTACACAAGCTAGTGAGTAAAACACAATTTATAAATAATAATATGGAAAATCCGAGATCAACAAGATATGCTGCGCAAACTTATATAATTAGCAATTTCGTAATTATTACCCTACCAGGACACCTAGAATCGCATAGCACACCAATCACTTTAGGACCCATAGTATTTCGTATAGCCATTTTAGCATGAGAACCACTCATGTGATAATTAAAGATAACTTTTAACTAACCGTCGTTTACCGTCTCGATATATAAGTTATCAGTAATTATTTATCAATTTAGGGACATGGCATAGCATAGCATCATAGTTTAGCAACAACCGTCATAGCATTGTAAGCATAGTAAACATGGAATTAGAAAGGCCGGGTTTAAATCACCTATCGATGTTGTACAGGCAGGTGGGTTTGTCAAACCATTAGCGCTAACATTGTACCGGTGGGATTACCAAGCAATAAAACTACTTTTAACTAACACATAAGGTTGCATCAAGTCGCGAGCTAGATTAACATATTTGTATGATCTCTTTTAGAATAGAAAACGTAATATAGAAAAAGACATATTTCAGCCCCAAAAATAGTACAAAAAGGGGAGTGAATTTACTCACCTTGCATACGAATCAGAAATGGTATAGAAATAAATCAACTGAAACCGAGGATTTCCCAAATATTAGTATCACCTAAATAATGAGAATCCTAACTTAGAAAAACATATAGTATAGAAACTAGAATAGAAATAATAAGAATTTACGGAGATTTGGGATTTTTGGTACGAAGCGTAACCGAGCGTTTTTATACGAAACCGATTTATTAGTCTTTAAAACTTTGTATTTTACAAGAATCCATTTTAGAAAACATTAGTAATATATTGGTAATAATACTTAGAATCTTTCTTTAAACTTATACATTTTAGTCTTTAATACATATTATTAACTTAATCATTTGATTAATAAAAGTTATATAATGTATAAATAAATAAAAGTATAAAAATCTTAACTTAGAAATGGAACCGTGGTAACAAGAGTTAAGTCCGAAGTCAAATGTTTCGGATTTAGAAATCAAGCTTTTTAAACGGGTTTGAACGTTCGAACGTAACGTTAAAATATTTTATGAGAATATGTTTTTGTATAAAAATTAGAAACTTTAATCTTTGTTAACATGAAATACACTTATACATATTTTTCTTTAACCTTTAATAACTATTATTAACAATTAATAGGTTATTAGATTAGTATAATGGTGGTTTAAGTGATTAATTGAAGTAGTTAAAAAAATATGGGGTGAAGGAGGATCGAACACGCGACCACAACCTCCATACACACACGCACTAACCACTGAACCAAGTCGCGCGTTTGTTGTTTAAACTGGAACATTAATTCTTTTAACATATTATCTGAATCTAAACCCAATTCCCATATGAGCCCTAGATTACAAGACCACCAAATTCGTTCGAACTTGATAACCAGAGCCAAATTAATCATGGGGCTTTTAACCCCCATGGATTCACGGTTCAAATGATATAAGAAACTTACGATTTGGTGATGTTTTGGTACGTATAGGAACGAAGAACAAGGCCGACGGCTTTGAGTGCTTTTCGTGGATCTGGAGTTGATATGAGATAAAATTGGAGTGTTAGAGAGTTGTAGAATGTCGAGAGGATCAAAATGGAACCAAGAATTACCTGAAACGGTGCCGGATTGGTTGAAATCGAAGTCGCCGGAGCAAAAGGGAGTTCGGTCGGCGGGTTGGGTTACAATTGATGGGTTTGAGGTGAGGTTGAGAGTTATAAACGATCGATTGAGCGTGTAGCATTAATTACGAGTTGATTAAACATTGCGTGGTGCATGTAACGAGGGGGAAAAGCTGTCGGAACAGGGTGGTCGGAGGTCGGTCGGAGACGGGGACAAGGTGGTCGGGGTACAGTGCGACAGGGGGGGAGGAGTTTATGCCATTTTTCACTTATGGTCCCTAAGCTTTTATGTTTGTTTCATTTTAGTTATTAAGTTTTAACTCAAGTTTTAGAAATTGCAAATTTTGGCCTATAAGTTAGTTTTTACATAACTTAACTAATTAGATTAACCGAGTCGAGACGTAACGTTTTTATAGGAGACATTGTAGCATCATTAGTTCGTTTATGACGTTAGGAGGTTATTACGAGACGTTTATAGTATTTATTTTATATTTTTAATAGTTTTCTTTTACGCACTACACCTATATATTTGTTTATATATATATATTTGGAGCTTTATTTATTATCATTCGACGTATTTATTATTACTCGTTTCATTTACAAAAAGATAAATACAAATATAAAGCAACTTCGGGTTTCGAGTCAGACCTTCGGGTTTGGGTTTCGGGGTAGATATCACATCGTACATCGCTTTGGTGTATTTAAAAGCAAGAAACGAGTGAGTTTTTGTCGGGAAAGTGAATCTTTCTAGAAGACGTTCTTATTGGCATTAAGTTGTAATTTTTCTTTGGATCAAAAATAGCGGGAAGAGTGTTACCTTAAATTCGATTAAGTTATTCGAATTTGAATCGACTTCAAATAGATTCGAATGTATACGCTCTAAAAATATAAATAAACAAGCACATCAAACAACAATACAAATATAGCACCAACATAGCATAAGTCTAAATCATCACCCAAACAAACAATGTGTAAAACATCACCCAAACAATATGCAAACTATTAGCACATCAACAAGTCTAAAACATGTTCAAAAAGGTCTAAAACTACATAATTAAGCACAAAAAAAGACTCTGAACATGATAGGACTAAACTGAGATTGGAGGGAGACGTGAGATTAAAACTCAAAGGTTAAGGACTTAAGATGTGAGATTGCTAGTGAGGGTGACCTGTTGATGAACCCTAATCAGATGAAAAACCTAGTGAGAGAGCGTGAGATTAGCTTGAGAGTTGAGATGAATTGGTGGTTGATACTTATAGGTTATAAGTATAACACTAGGGTTTCACTTAAGACTTTTGGGTTGTAGGATTGAGTAATGTGTTGGGTTTGTGTATTTTTAAATTTACTTCAAGTCCATTAAGTCATATCATATATAGATAATTAATTAGATATATTAGAAAATAGAGGGAGGTTCACCTACAAAGTATTAAAAATTTAAGAAAGGTTAAGAAGCAACAAGAGATTAACATGTGCCATCTAGGAAAATTAGGAGATGGGGTATTTTAGTCATGCCCACTTTTTTAAATATTTTCTCTTCACATGCAAGTCACATGTCAATTCCCCCACTTTTTTTAAACGTTTATAACTTTTACATACGACATTATTTTTTAAACCAATTACACCATAAAAACGAGCATTTTTTTTCTCTTTAAAACGCGTATAATATTGATATATAAAAAACGAACTTTTTTCATATTTTTTCTGCTCATTGTGTCTTCCGTCAGGTCCTTGTGTCATCTGTCAGGTCATTGTGTCTTTCGTCAGGTCATTTTGTGATTGTGTCATCCGTAGGGTTGTTGTGTCATTCATCGGGTCATTGTGTAATCTTATTTGACAAGTATTACACAATGATCTAATAATAATTACACAATAACACAAAAAGTATTTCAAAGATCTTGCTCACACATCATCCTCCTTCAAAAATAAATAAACAAAACTTAAAAAAACTACTATTTTCTCATTGTGTCTTTTTTCATTGTGTCTAATTTAAAAAATAAAAAAAATTTAATTTTTTTAATTTTTTGTTTATTTATTTTTTGAAAGAGGAATACATGGGGAACAAGGTCTCCGAACCACTTTTTTAAAATTTGATTTATATTGTGAGTTAGAATTTTTTTTAAAAGTGTCATTGTGTCTTTGTTTACCATTGTGTCATTCTCACACTTTGTAACAAAAAATGACTTTGTCTTTAAACATTTCTCAAACACATATTAACAATTTATGACACGGTGATAATTTCTAAACACATAAGATGACACAACAAATATTTAAAATAACATGATATTACATAATGACTTAAGAATGAACCGATAAAAGTGATATTTCACTAGTTATAATATAACATAATCACATGATATTACACACGGACTAGACAAGTGCCGAAATTTTTTTTATTTTTTATATATCAACATTATACGCGTTTTAAAAATAACAAAACGCTTGTTTTTTTGTGTAATTTTTTTAAAAAAATAATATCGTATCCAAAATACGTTTTAAAAAAAAGTGGAGGAATTGACATGTGCCTTGCATGTGGAGAGAGAAAGTCAACAAAAGTGGCTATGACTAATGTACCATTCCAACAAATTCTTTTTCTACAAATTGATCTCAACTATTAAAAGAGAGATCTAAAGTTCATAAATCCTTCTTAGATTTCCAACCCTTTCTAGGATAACTCTCCTATATATATACATATATATATATATAGAGAGAGAGAGAAAAGTGAATATGAGGCTGTGAGACATCTAAGCTTAGATGCGAAACTTATCAAAACTACTTCGTTTTGATTAAATTATAACTAAACCTTATTATCTATCTAATAAATCAAACTTTTAGGGGGCAATTTTTGGAGGGATTTTTTTTCTATAATAGGAAGTTTGGGAGGTAAAAATTAGCTAAATTTTTCACCATGCAAGTTGATGGAGCCAACTCCTTAAATGTTATATATTTACAAATTGTTAAATATAATGGTTATAATTTCTTTATAAATATTACTATTTAACCCGTGTGTAACACACGGGTATTAAACCTAGTTTTCTTATATAATACCTTATGTTCTCGTCATTTTTCACAATTTTCTCTAGACAAAGTGATCATGTAATTGAAAATTGTGGAAATTTTTAATAGACAGTGCTTCGTTGTTCACCCATCTTAAAGTCGTTTTCTTCCATGCATTAATTGGAAACAAAATCAATAAACCCAAATGATTACACGAGTGTATATCACCACTCAATCTTCATGTTCGAAATTACAACTAAACAAATTTAGATGCAGTGTTATTTTGAGCTCCAATATTACATATGAACTTTAAAAATTAAAACCCACATTAGATGTCAGACTATCTTTGAAGAAATATATCGATGGAATATATCTTTACGAAATTTATAGAAATTAGGTAAAGAATTAATAAGATTTAATATGTTTTTAATTAAAACGACGTAGTTTTGATAGGTTTCGCATCTAAGTTTAGATGTCTCACAGCCTCATATTCACTTTTCCCATATATCTTCTTTTTCTTCTCGCAATATATGAGTCTTCTCAAATGAACCTCCACACATATATATATATATATATATATATATATATATATATATATATATATAATTTAGTTATTTCTTACATTTCTCGCAATATTTGTTATTCTCAAATGAACCCTCCCCTATATATATATATATATATATATATATATATATATATATATATATATATTCGAATTGGGCGAATCGCATGCGAATACTGAAAATCATATTCGTATTTGATCCATATTGGAAAAACTTATTCAAATCGAATGCGAATGACCGAAAGTTGATTTCGAATGGCCTTAATCGAAATTCAAATAATTCGAATCGTATTCGAACACCACTACATTCCAGCCCTATGAATTACTTTTAAAATCACCATCTAGATGTTGTATTCCAAAAAATAACGCATCCACCGTACAATATAAATAACCATAATCTACAATTTAAAACCCAATGGGCGAAACTAGAGTCACAAGTTTAAACTAGTCTACCACATGTAAAAATAATTCTGTGGTTCAGTATTTCTGTTTGCTTTTTGAAACCTTTGGTTTTAAGACCACATTTTGGCTTCATGATAGAGCTACAATTCAAATTGTGATGCACCATCTGATGATTTATAGTCAACATCAGTTGTGGTTTGCACTTGAGCTGCATACTGCAAGTTCCACAACACATCCTCAAAAGATGGCCGGTTTGTTGGTTCAGGCGATATACATTTGTTTGTGATCGATATGACAATCGATAAAGACTCCTGCGAGCATGTTGTTAACACGATCGGATCCACAATTCGTTGTCTCCCATCTTGGCTTCCGAAAGAGTTCTATTCAAATTCAAGAAACATTTGCACCTTAATTAAACTCAAACCAACACACTCCAAATGTTGTTGAACGATATATACGGCTAACTAACGGCTAACATACCATTTCGTTGAGCAAAAAGGCTTCGCCTTTGCCACTTACTACTGATCCCACGAGTGCTTCGAGCAAAATGAATCCAAAATCGTATACATCGTCTGCTAACTTCTTTAAACGCCTGCAGCAACACACAACTAATTGATGAATAATATAATTCACTTTAGACAAGTAATTGTTAAAACTAACTTACCATGATTTAGACCCCTCTCCTTTTGCCTACAATATAAAAACAAAACAATTATCTATAACTACAAAGACAGAAATATGCTAACCAAAGTTATCACAAGATAGTGAAATATGTACACCTCAAGTTGTTCTAGTTCTCCTGTTATGACAGACATTCCATAATCACTCAGCTTTGCGATCCCATAATCGTCAAGCAGTACATTGTTTGTCTTTAAACGGTTGCTAGAAGAAGCCGGGATCACTCCTGAATGCAGAAAGTGTACAGCTTTTGCAACTCCTATTAGAACCGCTAACCGGTCTGACCACTTAAATATCCTTTCTGAACCATTCTCTGCATCATACGCCACACTTGTTGAGTAAAAACATAAAATGACTTGGGTCACCCAAGTTTTATAAAATTTCATATAGTTGAACCAATAACTATAACTTTTTGTATATTTGTTTTATGATCAGCAATGTGGTCAGGGACAACCTGAGAGAAAAGCTCGAAAATTTCCATTAGATACGTATTCGTATACGAGGAAGATTCTGCTAGAAGTCGAGTTATCTACTCCACCATCGTTAATGCAGTAACCCAAGAAACTAACTAGATGTGGGTGTTGAAGCTTTGCAATCAAATCCAGTCGAACTTTCAGGTTCCGTTTTGAGTGTCTTTTGAACAATGAGAGCGATCGTATTGCAACGTAGCTCCCATTTTCTAATCTCCCCTTGTAAATCTGCAAAAATATAAACTCATGATCGTATCTTAGCAGGATTAATTGATCATAGATGTTGTTCTACATCTTCAGTTAGCTGGTTTAACAACAATGTATACAATGAAAGAAAGATTTGATCTTTGACATAACCAAAACTTTCAACTTGATGAAACTGCACTTGTAAAAACAGCAATGTATATACTTTAAAAACCCCCTAACAAAGACCATAAATATACTTGGTGTAGGAACCAAAAATAGTCCGATTAACCTCAAAGTCCATACTTTATAGCTAGCTTACTTGATACAGGAGCTCGAATGTACCTTCCCGATAGACCCTTCACCCAAAAACGTCGATTGATCAAAGTTTCCGGTTGCCTCGACTAAATCTTTCATGGTAAACACCCGACAAGATGTCGAAACTTGTGTTCCTAGTTCTAATGTGTCAGAAACAATCCCTGTAACGAAAAATAAAAACCACGTAACGTATTGTGTATTATTAATCAACTATTTATAACAAGATAATGTATATATGATAAGGTGACTTACTTGTGTCACAGGCTATCTCCGAGGGTGCGCTGTTGTCGCTAGCTTTCGGTATTGTGTGCTGTAGAGTTACCGTCTTTCTTAAACGACGTCGTTTACGAAAGATTAATACCACAATTACAAATGATATTAAACACATAGAGGAACAAATAACAACGATTAGAACCCACAAAACTTTACCCCAATAAGGTTTCTTGATCACACTCCCTTCTTTACAGTCTGATTCTTGCCCATTTCCGTGACCAACAAGTAAACAATTCCCAGTAAACTTCACAACTCTTTTGTTACTAGAAACTATGTCCAAACAAGCAGGAAGCCGACCCGTAAACCGATTGCTAGAAATGTCAACAAACCCGAGTTTGTTTCCACATTTGATTGAACTAGGAAGTGACCCACTTAGCATGTTGCATGCTAGATTCAAATAAGTGATGTTTTGCAACAAGAACAAAGAAGATGGTGGTGTTCCTGACAATTTGTTTGATGAAACGTCGAGGTGATGAAGTCGGTTAAGTTTCCCAAACTCTTCAGGAATCGTACCAGAAAACGAGTTATTGCTTAGAAGAATCGTAATGACTCCTTTGGGAAAAGATGGAAGATTAGACTCAAGATGGTTGTTTCTCAAATCTAGTAAATGTAGATTGGATAAAGTGGTTAAATCAGGTAACTTGCCAGAAAGATTATTGTGAGATAGAACAATTTCTGTTATTGTTGTGAGTTTGGAGATTGAAGAAGGGAAATGACCCTTTAACTTGTTGTTCTTTAAGCTCAAAATAGTAAGGTTTGATAGTGTATTAAACAAATGATCAGGTAAAGATTCATTGAAAAAGTTTCCATCTAATGTTAAGGATTGAAGCTTTTGCAATCTTGAAATGCCATTTGGGACAAAACCAAATATAAAGTTTGAACTCATGTCCAAAACTTCAAGTGAATTGAGTCTATGAATTTTATCAGGAAGTTGTCCCCAAAGTCCTAAAGATACTAAACTAAGAACCTTGAGTGTGGTCAATCTTGTTAATGTGACAACAAAGGAGTCGATTGAGAACGATTCAGATAACGTTTGGTTTCGAAGTGGAAGACCGTGAAAAAGACTGACCTTTGGAAGCTTATCTCCCATGATCTTGAGTTCAGTAATAGAGTTATCTTCACATTTGATGGTTACACGAAAATTTGTTGGGAAATAACAAAAGTCACCATTGTAATTTTCCCAATTTGTTAACTGAATTGGATATTCCAAATGTTTTCTTAACTGCAAAAGAATTAGAGATTGTGTGGTTTGTAACTCATGGGTTTTTGAGATCAAGAAAATCAATGAAAAAATGAGTATGTGGAAGAAATGGTTTGAACCCATTTGGGAATGTGTGGAAAACAATTCAAGAATGTTGAAAATATTTAAAATTTTGAACTTTAAACATGAGTTTTGAAAAAGGTGTAAAGAGGTGATGAAGATTGGTTGAATGGTAGTTGGTGTTTGTCCTTGAAGTTGGATAATTAATTTACTATATTTAGTGAGTGAAAGCAAAAAGAGGGAAACGAGTTTAAAGCATTTAGTCATAAAGTTGCTGCTATGGAAGAAGAGAAAGAGTGGTGGGGTGGGTTAGTAAATATAGGTGTTGAAGTAACATGCTGCTTTAGTTTATGTTGTTTGTTTTGTTTTAGAACAAAATGAGATGTGAGATGTATAAGTATAATCATGTCTCTTTTAAAGATGACAAGTTCACAAGTTCATTGGTAACTTAAGAGGATGTTGTTAATAGTGCATTATAAAGGGGAGGCAATTAGTATCCATATTTGTTTACTTCTTACATAAATACGCATGATGATGTTCATAATAATTTATTATAAAGTTTTACGTTTATAATGATATGGATAATACTTATTTATAGAATTGACACGAGTGTATGTCAGTTTCTAACTAGATATGTAACGGGCCACACGATTTGATGACCAGGTTTTAGTTATCAAGTTTCTACATCGACACACATTGCGGAGACATACATGTCGAGGTGCACGTGGATAAAAAAAAATGTTTTTTGTCGAATATAAAATTAAGAATCTAAATGTTAATTAGGTTAGAAGGTAAAAGTTAAAAATAAGTCAAATATAGGGACCAAAGTAGTAATTTGACAAGTGAAGTCATAAAAAATATTAAAGTAAAAACCACTAAAAGGTAAAAAAAAAAAAGTTAACCATTTTCTTTACAAGATTATAAACATTAATTTACTTTCAAAAGTTCTATTAGTTGTTTAAAATTTTAATTTCAGAATAAAAGTCTCACCTACACAGTAGTTTCAGTAAAAATAACAAAAATTTAAATTAAAACTAAATGTGTTTGTTGGCATCCTCGATGACAATAAACAAAGCTCCTACCTTCAATGGTAAACCGTAACAATATTGCCTACTAGATATTAACACGAAACATGTGATCATTTATATGGAGTGTGACTAATTAATATGAGATATTAAATGTGAATAAAGAGTTGTGGCCCATTAAATTGGAGTGTTGTGTTGCCAATAAATATGGAGGGTGCTACAGACAACTCCAATAATTTTTACATGGTTATTGACTCTTTATGTTCCTTAACTTCCATGCATGGTTTGAATCAATAGATCCCTTGGTTATTGAAAGAATTATATACAATATGTATTAATGTAATTGTGATGGCAATAATAAAAAGTGAAAGATAAAATGAAAAGAGACAAAGAACTTTGGTGGGATTTAAGGACACAAACTCCAATAAAAGAGAGCATTTGGCCTTTTACCTTTATAGGATGATTCTGTTCGTTTGTTTGTTAAAACTAGACAAAAATTTTGATCACTCACCTTCCAACATATAGACTTTGTTTGTTAAACCTGAACTTAACTTGATTTTTAGCAGGTTTACTGATGTGTGTAAACGTATATATAAAATAAACAAATAAAAACACCTAGTTTTAAATTTATAAAACCTAGACAAACCCCTAAGAAATCACACACAACCGGCAGTGGACCGGTCGGATGTAATATAGCGTATGTAATTCCGGGTGTCGACCCACAGACTCTATCTATTGCAATTAATTAACTAATCATTCAATAAAGACTTATTAACCACCTATCACCTCACGGATATCTAGGTTAGCTACACTTTGTTACCGATTTTACTAATATAATTAATCCTATGGTTTTACTGCAGGTTAACAATAAAAATCACCACACAACGCAATGATATAAACGAACCCTATTCCGTGACATAGACAATCACCATAAGACCGTGAATTAAAAATACCAATTCCATCAATGCAAACATATATAACGCATCAAACGATTAAAAAGAATCAAACTTTAATAAGCATAAACCATAAACCAAAATCAATCCAACATGAGTTCAAACATCATTCAACAAATCATCATAAAGCCTAGGTAGTTCTAAACTATTAGCCTACCATAATCAAAGCAATAAAAACAAGTTTTAATGTATTGAACATTATAAAAGGAAAGAAAAACGAAAGAACAAAAGAACCCGAGCAATCTAGGAAGTGATCCTTGATCCCACGAGCATCCCGTGTCTTGATTTCGCTTTCTTGCACTCAAAACCGCCTCCGATCTGCTATTTTATGACTCCAAATCGTCCTTAAGAGTGAACCGAGCCAAAAAACGTCGAAACTTTTTGCCGAAAACGCGTCGCCGCGTCGCGCGGCGACGAAACGAAGTGTGGCCACGTGGTACACGTCACCATACCCCCACCAGCAGCCTAGGCACATCACGCCATGCGGTGAGAGCCCCCTTTGTGGCCGCGTGACGTGGTGAGGTCACCAGGTGCTCGGTTTCGGTCGGTTTCTTTGTTTTCACGTACCGGCTCGCTCGTAACTCCGTTTCGCGTCTCGTTTTCACCTACGGATTCGATTTTCCGCGAGCTTTCCATTTCTTTATCAACATGGGACCTACAAAACACAAAACAACAGTTGTATCTAAAACGCGATAAAAATCGACTTAAACCGACTCGAAACGTAATTAAACACAATACAAGATTTATGTATAATTAACACATTATCATTTACCCGGGAATCCGATGTGTTGACCCGAACACGACCTGTTTTTCTAAATAGTTCAGCGAGTTCGACCCGAAACTGACACACACTCATTTAATGTAAACTCAAAGCCGCGGATTTCGTGTTTGGTTCGGGTTGTATTTTCAAGTCGTGTTGAAAATTCTCGTCCCTACTTATTACTAAACCCCTACCTATCACTCACTTACCTTCTACTTAGCTTGGACTTTTGCTATGCTTTGCTAGTTATTAGTTAGCTTTATAAGAAAGTTGAATACTTGCATTTTGCATTCTATGTGATTCTAAACTTTTAATTTTTCTTGAGATTCTAATTTTGAACATTAGAACATGCCTTAGTTATTTAACTATATTGAAAGAAAAATATTATGAATAATGTTTTGTGTGTTGTGTGAGGTGTTGTGTTGCTATTGGTTGGTGGTTTGAGGTGTTTTGTTCTTATTAGTTGATGTCATGAAATATTGTTTTGTTTGTGGCTTGATGTGTTGTGTTGTTATGGTTGACGGTTTGAGGTGTTGTGTTGCTATTGGTTGATTTCATAAAATAGTGTTTTGTGTGTGGCTTACGGTGTTGTGTTGCTATTGTTTGATTTCATGAAATACTGTTTTGTATGTGGCTTATGGTGTTGTGTTGCTATTGGTTGATGGTTTTTGATGTTGTGTTGCTATTGGTCGATGTCATGTGTGCGTTTGTTTGTTCTATATTTTTTGTGTTTTGTTTTTGTTTTTGACTTTTTTGTTGTGTTATATTTTTATTTGTGGGTTGTTGGTATGGTTTGCAAGAAGTAATAACCCGCTTAACAATTGTCACGCAACACGCGACAGCGTGATTATACCTAATTAACTTGAAAATGCTCCGAATAATTCAAAGTCTAAAATAAAAATATAACATTATTGAAATTCATATAGTTAAAATGGTCATAATTACACATATGTAAACTTAGGGTTTACATTTGTAACTTTAACTTAAGAAAAAATTATATTTACAAAATCTGAACTTTGACCTATTGACCGGCAAATGTCCTAAGTTAACAAATTTTTTGTAGAGGTTTCTAGTTTGTAACTAGTTTTCACTAGAGGTCTCTTGTTAATTTTTTTTTTACTTTTTAACTTACATTAAGTTTTGATGATGTGGTACTATTTATAAATAAATATTAGTTATGACATTTTCACATCATCAAAACTTAAAAGAAATTAAATAAAATTAGTAGGGGACCTTTACTGAAAAATAGTTAAAAACTTGGGACATCTGCCAAGAATTTGCTGAGTAATGACATTTTCAGTTCAATATATCAAAGTTTAGATTTTTTTTAAAATCAATTTTCCTTAATTAAAACGCAGGGTTCAAAACGCAGCACTCAGTTTGAGCTGGCTTGAAAAGTTTGACATTTTCACGCTCCTCAAACTGCTTCATCAAACCTGCCTTCATCTTGTCATCACTTAATTCACCAATGGCATCTGGTTTCATATCTGTAATAGATTCCAAAATATCACTGGTATTACGAATAACGTTATTAGAAGATAACTGAACTTTGATGCAAATAACCAATGAAGAATATGCACACGGTTCAACTTGTCAATTTGTTGACGCAATCATGTTATTTGCAGCTTGATTCATCTGATCTTTCGAGAACAAATCAAAGCTAATCATGAGGGTATGGTTATGCTATTACAATTTAGGGGGCAATATTGAATTCACATTCCATTGACTAAAATGGCAAAATGGTAAAATATAAATGTTAATGATCTAAGAACACGTCAATGGAGAAAAAATATGAATCGAATGTTAAAAAGATATACATGCCTCATAGTGTTGGGTGCACTCCAAGTGCACAAAATAAACTTGTTGCTACAAACTAACACACAAAGAACAATAAATTTGTAGATTAAATTCAATCTAATACTATGAAATTGGTTTCATTGATGAATATAGAGTAAATTGCTAAAAAGGTCCCTGGGTTTGTACCGTTTCGACCACTTTGGTCCTTATATATATTTTTTTGCCATTTTGATGTTTGGTTTTCTCTTAGCATCACACCAGTTAACCTCCTCCGAAGCAATTTTCCACATCTTCATCTTCTTTTTCAAAATTGCACTTATGGCTATACGGCTCACTGTTTCCTTTTCCGGCTATGTTGCCCAAAACCTAGCTTCCGCTCCCGCCAAATCCAAAACATGCCGTTTTTTCCACGACGTTTTCACTCGTCCTCGTAGTTATCACAATCCTGACATAGATCCAGGCCCCGGTCACCGTCCGACACCTTCTCCGGCTTCAAAACGTTCAGTTTCAACTTACGCGACAATCGCCGGTGAGTTTTTAGGCGTTGATTGCTTTTCTAACTCTAAACCCTCTCCTCTTGTTGTTGGATTGATCTCGTTGGTTAAGTCAACGGCTACCGGCGGTGGTTGTTCCGGCGGTGGTGGAGTGTTTGGGATCTCGCTGTTGAAAGCTTCTTCTGTTATACCGTTTTTGAATGGTTCGAAGTGGTTACCGTGTAATGAGATTAATAGTAGTGAGGTGGATAAAGGAGCTACGAAAATGATGAACAATGATCAATCTGTTACTGTTGAAAGTGTTAAGAGATGTGATGTTGAGGGTGAAGAAAGTCTGGTCAAAGAAAAAGAGGAAATGGGGTTTTGAAGATCGGGTCAAACAATAGATGTGATTATGTGAACATATTTTTTTATAAATATGATAAACGAGGGCAATTTCGTCCTTTAACATCAAATTAACGGAAAAAGTTGACGGAAGGACGAAAATGACAGTGTTTTTATAAAACCAAACACCAAAATGGCAAGAAAAAAAACTTAAGGACCAAAATGGTCGAAACGGTATAAACCCAAGGATGTTTTTGGCAATTTACTCATGAATATATTAGAACAAAACTGCACATGTGGATGCATTTCTAGTCTCGTAGATGCTTTAATAGTGAAGGTGGTCTTGTGCCTATTTTAATCCGGTTGTTGGATTTAATGTGTCCGGACCTGCTAAATTAACTTGGTTAATCGAGTTGTGATCTGTAAGAGTTACACCAAAAACAACAAATATAAAATTCATTTAACTCGTTTAATTGGTAGTCACAAACGAAAGACAGGTTATAAATTATATTATTCATTTAACTTAATTAAATGAGTAATGAGTTTGTTTTACGTGTTTGACTCAAACTAATCTAACCGAGTTTAAAGCCCGCTAAATATGATTAGTATGTAATTAAAAAATGATCATTAGGGCTAATCCTTTCATCCCTTTTAGTTTACATATTGTCGTCGAAGAAAAAAAACCGGCTCACACCTTTCTTTTGTTCGACCAATAACAGCCGCAAAAGGTGACATTCTTTTTTATTCATTATTGTATCAAACCAAGCAAGCATGCAGGTGACTCCCCTTTTTTTAGTCGCGGTTCAACCGGTCTTCGTTTCTAGAAATCATCCGTTGTACCTCAGTGTCTCAAACGGTTATTTATTAACCAAAGATATAACTTTATCTCATTTGTAGATAAATTATTGTTAACCGTATTTGTATGTCTGTAACTGAATCCTGTCGTTTCACTTTTGGTATAACTTTTAATATTAATTTTCCGTTGCGTTAAGAATTACAGGTTTAATTATTACAAATATCAAACATGTTTTGATTCAAATTTAAACCTAAAGGTACCACTGAAACCCAACAGTGGTATCAAATCCAAGCTTACAACATGCAAATCGGTACCAGTCTCATTTTAACCGGCTATAGATCATAAACTTTAAACAAACTTTAAGAATTTTAAAGTTTATGATCTATGTAGTATATTAGGGCAACAAAATTGTGCTCAACAATATTATTATTCTTGACCAATAGGTTGCCAAAATATATAAATATGGTCAGACCATGTGGTTGTGTTGTACTTTAATTTAGATTTTGGTTTTATTGTTTTGGCCACTTTGATGTCCCAAAGTTATAACAGATTAGGGTTATTTTATTCTATGTATTTTTGTAAACTTGTAACATTAAAGACCTAGCGACAAGACTGATGACAACATGGATCTAGGAATCCTTGGGATTTGCTCAAGACAACAAGATGCACTTAAGTCCATTCTTATGATTGTTTATGTGTTGTGACCTAGTTTGGTCTTGCTACAATGCTCTGTAAAGACCAAACGATTTTTTTGCCCATATAGATTTACATATTGATTTTTTCTTTTGTTATTGTGGTTGCTTTATTTAATAACTGTTGTAGCATACTAACCTAATACCAAAACATTTTAAGAGTTTTAAATACTTTCACAATCAAATAAAAACAAGTTCTAAACATTTTTTACAACTTGTGAAATTTAATAAAATAACTAGTTAATCTTTTTATAATTAAAAGGCTAAATGCATATTTTCCTCTCTAAAACACTTTAAATGCATATTTACCCAGCCAAAAAAATCCATTGCATATTTCCCCCTAAAAACAACTTTAATTTGCAAATATACTCATTTTTAATAAGGTCATTTAGTTAACATTGGGTATATATGCAATTGATTTTTTTAGTTGGGAAAATATGAAAATAGGGTGTCTATAAGAAACTAATTTTAATTTTCTAAAACTTGTAACCTAATGGTTTTAACTATTAACTTTTAATCAGTTATTTGTGTCGCGACAATACTTAATATTAATAGGTTATTTAAACTAAGTGTCTTGGAGATGAAAGTGTTCATCTAATTGTTTTGTCGTGACAAGCCTTAGTTTTAATATGTTATTATTTAAACTAAGTGTCATAAGAGATGAAAGGGTTCATCTAATAGTCACGAATTAATTTAGTAAAACTGGATCTCGACCATATTTGGTAATTGCTAAATTTGAAACCCATATTTAAAATCAATAGTCTATGCTATCCTATTGTAAGGAACACTTGGAGCATAAAGCAAAACATCTGTGTTCGGAGCCACAACACCACATTTGATGTATGGTTCTATCCTTCCAAGGTGAAACAGTTTCGTTGACACGTCCGGACCCTTTCACATGTACCTAGTTTTAGAACGACTATTATTTTTCCTCTCATGTTACATGCCATAGCTGTCTAGAGAGTAAAAGTGGGCATAGATGAGGCTAAAAGTATTAATGCATTGACAAAGGTTGTCATAACGACCTCATATTTGAGAGTTTTGCATTTTTCACAAATGATAATCGTTGTCGGTCTACCTAACCACTTGCTAATGTTGTATGCCTCAGTTGCCATTAGCAATTGACATAGTTCCATTCTCATTACTTATTCTTATTACTATTAATGGGTCATTAATTTAATAAGGAATTATACATCGATAATACTAACTACATTATTTTGCTTATTTGTCTCTTCTGGAAAACAATCACTCATTCGCTCTCAACTCTATACTTGAGAAAGAAAAACTTGATAATACCAATTTCATCGAGTTACCCCGCAACTTGAAAATAGTTCTAAAGTTTGAGAAAAAGCTCTACATTCTAGAAGCCCCAGTTCCTGATCAGCCCGAGGCTAATACCGTTATAACACGTAAGCCCTTGGATAAGTATATTGATGATGCCGTTCAGGTAGCCTGCATTATGCAAGCCACCATGTGACCTGATCTCTAGAAGAACACATAATATATGGTTGCATTTGACATGATTGAGCAACTTAAAGGTATGTTTCAGAAACAGACCTAAAAAGAACGCCATATCACCATGAAACAACTCATTGGCTAAAAGAGGCACGAGGGCTCATCAGTTAGCGCGTGTGCTTAAGATGAAAGGTTGACAAGATGGCCAAACTTGGTAACCCTATGCATGATGAAATGGGAGGTGACTTCATCTTGAACTCCCTTCCTAACTTTTATGACCGGTTCGTAATGAACTGCAACATTAATGCATGGGTAAAGCATGTTGCCGAGCTATATGGTATGCTTAAAATAATTGAGATTTATATTCCAAAGCAAAACTAAGTTCTGATGGTTAGATCTGGTGGTGTTAAGAAGCCATCCCCAAGAAAAGTGGTTATAACAACAAAGGCAAGAATAAATTTAATGTTGCTGCCAATCGTGCCACCAACAATAACAAGGTTGTTGCAAAACCAAAACAACCCCTTCTTAAAGAGCGTAAGTGTTTTGAATGCAAAAAGATGGGGCACTAGAAAAGAAACTGCCTTGAATATCTAGTTAAGTTGAGGAAAATGAAGGCCACCAGAGAGGCACTTCAGGTATTTATGTTATTAAACTTTTTATTTTCTCCAGCAACACATCGGTATTTGTTACTAAATGTGGTTACCATATCATTAATGTCTTGTAGGAGCCTGAAAACTGGAAGAAGCTTAAACAAGGCGACATGGAGCTCATCGTTGGTGATGGGAAGAGAGTACCAGTTCTTGCAACTAGAACATATAATTTTTCATGTCCTTCTGTGTCACACCCCGACCGATGGCGGAATCATCGAGGAGGACGAAAGTGAATGATTGTTCATAGCTCATGGTACTATAAATAGTTTAAATATTATTAATATCCAATTATTCAAACAAGACTAAATGATAATTCCAAACAATTAAACCAAACAGAACAAATGAAAAAAAATCTACTTTAATTTATTTAACTAGGTCCAAGTCCCTAAGCGTTTGGCATCCAAAGTTCCTAACTTGCTCTTCCTGAAATTATGTGAAAAATAATTGGCCAGCTAACGAATTAGCTGGTGAGTAAACATAGGTTTGAAATATATATAGATACACTGATAAAAAAAAGTCAATTCATGTCGTTATGTCAGAACTTATAAATGCAAAACATGTACATACAAGATAACAACGCATAATCAAACCTTGAACAATGATAAGGGGGGGTCTACTTGATAATGATACTCAGTTATAGTCACCCAAGAATCAGGGGGTGGGTCCTTTCGACCAATAGTTCTACCATTAGTAACTGTCGGTTTCTACAAATTAATGATTACACTTGCACAAAAATTGCTATCAGGCTATGAACACGTATTTTGCAAGTAAAGACATAACATGAATTGTTTAATGATAACATGAAATCTGATAAACTGAAATCTGATAACTGAAATAACTGAACAACTGAAATCTATTTTAATAGGTCACATGATATCACCCCAAATTGAAAACAAGAAAAAGGGGCTATGAATACTCACCTGATAATTGTTTAATGAAATAAAAAAATAAACTTGCAAGAAACACCAGGACTCCTTAAGGATCACCTAAAGGATGTGGTCCTATGTTAGTATGATAACTAAAATGAAAACTAGGAATCTAGGGTTCTAATTGGAATCTGGGTTTAAGGATTTAAATGGTTAAATAATGATAATATAATAATGTAACAGATATAGATTTTTATAAAAATGATTAAATAAGTAATATCATGATTAAATTGTATATATATGTACAACGTTTAACTTTTATGAATTTGATTAAAATAAATAGACTCTTTTTCTGACACAACTGATGTAACAAAAATAACTAATTCCTTAAAAATTAATTTACAAAAATTAATCGGTTAATTAATCTCATCATTTTAGTAATAGATAAGTAAAAACATGATTTGTATATTTTATAAGAAAAGCCTTATATAAATAAATTAATCAACGACTTGATGATAAATCTGTGTTTTATAAAGAAGTATTATATATATAAGTAAATTAAACGACTTGATTGTACATTTGAGTTTTATACATATATGTATATATCATTTTGTATAACACTTCTCACAATTTAACTTATAAAATAGATCATAAATAACTTTATAAGGCAGATATAGAAAATAGATGTTATAATAAAAATAAAATTTATTTAAATAATGCAAACCAAAAATATATGAAATCTGATAATGTTCAGGGGATTCGAACCCTGGACCCTTTCGTACATGCAAACTCTCATTAACCACTGAACCAAAACTCAATTTTGTTTAACAGATTCGAACAAAAATTTATTTGAAATGTTGTTTCCCTAAACCCAATTCACACATAAACCCTAGAATCGAAAATCATATAAATTGAGCACTGAATTGAATACATAATCGAAATCGAGCATAGCTACGATGATCAGCACATGATAACGAGTCAAAGGATGTGTTTAATTACCTGTTTTGGTTAAAATTGATGAAGATTAAGAAGAAACAGAAAACGTAGATGTATGATTCAATTGATGATGAAGACGATGATGATGATGTAATTAAATTTGTAGATTCACTCATGGATGAATTCTGATTAGAAGCCCCACGATAATTGAAGATAAAAGTACACCGATTCTGTCGTCGACTGTGAAGCAGAATGATGAAGAACAGGGGATCGATGGGTGTTTAATTGTGGTGTTAAAGTGTAATTGTTGTTGCAGAAAGTTTCGATGGATGTGTGTGATTGCTTTGAACGACATATTTATCATCAATTTGTTGGCGAAGAGGGTAAACTGGTCTCGAGTTGTTTGCGGATAAAGATGAGTTTAATTCGAACGATTTACCATGATAATTACTAATTAAACGTGCCCAATTCATCTTAGTCGGTTGTAGAGTGTTTTGGATTGGTTTAATCTGATTTTTATCTACTGCTTTGGTTGAATTGCAATTGAAATCGGCCGGATTTGGTGGGTGTTGGTTGTAATCGATCTCGCGACCTCAAAATGGACAGATAAGGATGATTTGGGTTTGATTCTTGCGGATTAGGATGAAAAAATTGTTTAAACGAGTTGATATGATGCAGATTTGTTCGATTTATGCATTGCCGGATTCGCCGGAGACTTCACCGGAGATAGTTGCCGGATTCACGGGTGGGTTGGGTTGGTTTTAAATAAACTTGCATTTTCAGTTCCTGCAGTTGTAGTATGTTTTATTTTAGGTTGATAAGTTTTAATATAAGTTTTATTGTTAAAAAATGAATCCCTTAACTTTACTTTGTTAAATAAAACTCTAATTTAACTAACCCATTAACCATTTAACTTATGAAACTTTACTAATTATATGCAAACCAATTTATAAGATTATATAAATTAAACACTTTATGTGTAAGTATGATTTAATTTGAATGATTGCAAATAACGAACCATTCTTATTTCAAGAACTTAAGAACTTTAAAAATGGATACCGAGGCATGTCGGGTTTGGATTTGAATCGGTTTTGGTTCGGGGCAAATGTTACAGTCTCCCCTCCTTTAGGAAATTTCGTCCCGAAATTTTATTTAAGTTAACTTTGATAAAAGAATTGACGCCTTAAATGTCTATTTGGTAAGGTAAGCCATTAAGGATTAATCTCCTTTAATGTTTAGTCATTGATAATCTTATATATACATGGTTCGAGTTATGAAGGACTCAGGTGATTTAATTGGACAGAGGTTCCAATACAATTTTGATTGCCACTTCTTATCAGAATGGAATGAGACTGAATATGATCAAAGGATATTATGAGTGTCAAATCTTGTGAATAGAATATAATAAATAGCTCGATTAAAATGAAATGATTCAAATGATTAAAGTTCATAAACGCGATAAATGATAATAAAAATGAATAAAGAAGGTCAAATAAATGAATTGATGAATAAAATGAAATAAAATAAAACAACGCCAATGAATGAACGTTATTAATAAATCGAATGAAAGAATCAAGTGAAATAATACGTTCAACAAAACAAGTGAACAAATGATAAAACAGGATTAATGAAATGAAAATATGGCACAACTCCAAAAGTTGTCCATGATGATACGTTTTCCATCTTAAATGTACTAACGTTATCTAGCTCTCTCAAGTTGAACAAGAATACGTCAACTCAGAGAAGTTGATTAGAAATAGATCAAATTGAGCACTAGATGATGATGACGAAAAATGAAACACACAAAACAATTGTTAAGTTTTGAATTGTATATGATACGAAACGGTTCTTGAATTCAGAGCATATGTTGAGATAGTGATTAATTGTTATTTGAGATTAACACAAACATCCCAGGTCACCGACAACGCTTCATTTGATTGTATGATAAGTACATTTATATATAGGATGTACCAGCGGCGTATCCACCATGCCCTTATCATACCACATTTGTCGCATTGTCTTCAAACACATGACAAAATTTACTATGATTTCCATGCACCAGCCTTTGTAATTCCGTGTGCACCCGTAATTACTTTAGCTTTTGCATGAACCACATAGCTCATTCGATCACGTATGGGTCAATGGTACCTAAATTTCTAAACTAATATGATGATACGCATAGAATGTGATTTCATGTTCAACTGTTTCGTGAAATCTTGTTCAAGATGATATATAATTTGATAATCATGAAGAGTTAAGTTCGTTAGATAGTTTTTTTGTTCATATTGATTCTCTTGTTCATATGGATTTTCTTGTTCATAGGTACGCCTAATCAAGTTTGTAGATAGTTAGGTTCGTAGATCATATTTATAGATAACAAGCTCAAGGATTAATAATAATTTTTTTTATAGTAAGTTATGTTTGTGAAACTTGTCACACCCCGACCGATGGCGGAATCATCGAGGCGGACGCAAGTGGATAGATTGCTCGTAGCTCATGGTACTTAACAACGTTTAAATAGCATTAAATTCAATGTTCAGTTATCCGATACATAAATCAAATAGACAATTAATCAAAACATAATAATTAACTCTTTGTTAAACTAGGTCCATGAATCCTATGTGTGAAGCATCTTGATGCAATCTACTAAGCTGTAATACCTAAAATCATGTGAAAAATAGTATTTGTCAGCTAACAAATTAGCTGGTGAGTAAACACAGGTTTGCATAAATATATATATAATGATTAAAATAGTTAAAATGATTAAAATGATCAAAGTGATTCAATTCCATGTCATGTTAAAACCTATCAAGCAAAAAGTGTATCACATCCGATAAATCGAGTGCACAATCAAACCTAGATGACTGCAGCCACTTAATCACACAGATTAAGCCGTAATGAGCAAAAGCATATGTCGGTTACAATCACCACGCGTGTATGTAAATGGGGTGGGCTTGTCAGGCCAAATAGTACTATTATTGATAACCGTTGGTTTGAACAAATTAATGATTGTGCTAGAATAATGTTTATCAACCTATGAACACATAATTGCAAGTAATAACACACTTGAATTGAATTGAATATCATGAATCAAATGAATGAAATGATAAAAATAAATAAACTTGATATAGGTCACATGATTTCACCCCAAATAATAAAATATAAAAAGGGGCTATGAATACTCACAAGATAATTTCTTGATCGAATGAGAATGAATAAAACTACAAAACGTCACCAGGAAACTCCTTAAGGATCACCTAAAGGATTTTATCCTATGTTAGAATGATAACTGAAAACTAACTAGGAATCTAGGGTTCTAATTAGGAATATGGGTTTAAGTGAATTTATTGAAAAATAATCATTAATATTATGATTCTATCTAATGTCTTGACCAATATGATTACCAAATTTATTATCGGAATTAAATTTATTAGATAATACCATGATCATGATCGTAAGTAAACCAAGAAGTGTTTTGATTATAGTTTATATATTACAAAAGTGGTCTTATACGTATAAAGTTATTAAAATAATTTGACCATAAGTATAAAATAAAACTTACATGTATTATATGTTTTAAACGTTTAAGACTCGTAACCTCGTGTAAAAGAAACTTATAACGTAACAATATAAAAAGAAGTCTCGTCTCTTACATACTTTGGTAAGACATATATATATATATATATCTATATTTCTCATTTAAACTTTTATAAATAACTTTATAATAATACTAAAGTGATTATAGGAACTTAATAAAAGAAATTAAATTATAAAAATTGAAAACTAAAATAAAACACAAAAACAGTCCAGAGGACTCGAACCCTAGACCTTAAGTTTCCTTATTCTCGCCCAAACCATCCGACCAATGTTTATTTTAGTTAACAGAAACGGAAACAAATTAGATTAATCTGTTCTTTCAATAAACCCATCTTCCATATAAACCCTAAACCCTATAATGCCAAAATTGATCACTGAATCGTGTACTAAATCGAATTCAAGTATAACGACGATGATCAGCAATTGATAACGATCAAAAAGATGTATTAAAGTACCTGAATTGATGGTCGTTTGATGAAAAAGAAAAGAAGAATAATGAAGCAGTCGCAAACAGATTCGATGATGAAGACGATGATGATATTGAAATCGAAGATACAGAATCACTCGTTGATGTCAGAGTATTAAAAACCCCAACGAATTGTTGATCATAATATCCCCAAGGTATGCCGTCGAGTAACGAGCAGAACCACGAAGAACAATGAATTAAAATGAATGTGTGTGTGTGTTAGGATTGCAATTGAAACTGCAGCTTGATAAATTGAAGTCAAATGAACGAATTGGGTGATTTATAACAGACCAATTGCGAGTGAACTGCTGTTAACGGTCCTGAGTTGATTTCGGATGAAGTTGAGTTCAATTTGAGTGATTTATCGCGTTAATCTCCAATTAGACTTATCCAAATCATCTTAATCGATTAAAGGAATGTTTTAGGATAAGTTAATTTGATTTTTGTTGATAGATTTTGTTGAATTGGGTCTAAATCTCGCCGGATTAAGTGGGTGTTGGTTTGAGTTCGATCTCACCGCGTCAACTGAATTGATAACAATCTTTCGAGTTCGAAACTAGAAGATATAGTGATAAGGACGA
This sequence comes from Tagetes erecta, assembly GCA_030867185.1. NCBI lineage: Eukaryota > Viridiplantae > Streptophyta > Magnoliopsida > Asterales > Asteraceae > Tagetes > Tagetes erecta. The sequence goes on from CM061486.1 coordinate 66,908,305, forward strand.
TTTAACTGGGTTAATTTGATGTGATTTGTGGGTTTGAGCAGCAGCCGGAGCTCGCCGGAGCCGGCGGCCGGAAAAACGGGCTGATGGGGGGTTGGTTTGGGTTTTAGATAATGTTACACCTTTTACCCTTGCAGTTTAGTTGTTTTCTATTTTGTCATTACCTATTTTAATTGAAGTTTCATTTACTACATAATCAATCCCTTCAAGTTAATCTTGTTAAATATTAGTTTACTTAACTAACCAAACTAACTTATTAAGTTTATGAATATTATAGCTTTGTTAAAGAAAATTATCTTTTCAATTATAACTCCATTGATTGATGATATACTTAGTGATTAAGTTCAATTATTTAAATTAAAACCATCTGAGTAAATAAGTTTTTTTTTTCTCATGTGAAGTTAAGGTAATTATATAATTACTCACTCGAATCGGGTTTGACATTCGGTTCGGGTTTGGTTCGACACAAATGTTACAGTCACCCCTCCTTCAGGAAATTTCGTCCTGAAATTTAATAAATTTAACTTGGATAAAGGTTCTACTGGGTTGAATAGATATTCAGTAACATAAGCATGGGTGTATCGTAATTGTGTCAGAAGATAGAATCCTGACGCATATGATGCCTTATGATTTAGTGATGTAGTTTGCTAGAGATTAATTTCTTTTGTTAGTTGAAAATTGTTGGGTTTCGTTTCTTTAATATAATTCGAGTTATAAGGATTCAGATGATTTAGTTGAGCATGCGTTTGAGTAGGAATTAAATGCTTCTAAAGAGAGCAGGGAACAAGCCTTAGATTTATCGAAGCATATTATAAGAGTTCCTCTTGTAATTAGAATGACTTAAATAATTGGAAAAAGAACAGAATGATTAAAGTTCATGAATGCAATGAATAATAGTAAAAAAAATGACTAAACGAAGTCAATGAGATGGATCGATGAATAAGGTGAATTAAACGTGATTAATAAAATGATTAAATGAATTGAGTGAAGGTATACGGTTTAATAATACCAATGACTAAGTGAGTAAACATGGTTAATAAAATGAGTAAGATGTGGCACAACTCCAAATGTTGTCCATGATGATGTGTTTTCCATCATAGATGTACTAACGTTATCTAGCTCTCTCGAGTTGAACAAGAATACGTCAACCCCGAGAAGTTGAATCACCAACGTGAGCGCTAGATGTTGATAATAAATAATGATCAATGAAAGATGCAAATGAAAACTTTGTTAAGCTCAAATTGCAATGGGTCAAGTCCAGAAGTTACACAAACTTCACTGGACATGGGCAACACTTCATTTGCCAATGTGATAAGTACACTTATATATAGGATGTACCAGCGGCGTATCCACCATGTTCTTATCGCACCATATTTTTCGCATTGCCCAAAAGCACACAACAAAACTTATTATGACTTCCATGCACCGACTTTTGTAATTCCGTGTGCACCCGTAATTACACTAGCCTTTGCATGATCCACATAATTCATTCTGTCATACGCGGGTCTAAAGGACAATAAACTTCTAAATTCACATATAGCAAGTAATACACATAGATTCTAAGTTCATGATTGAGAATTATGTTCGGTAAAATTTAAGTTCACATGGAGTTGTATACATGGTCATGGTTGTGTGGATCATGTTTTATACATACTAGATAATCATGTTTCACATATTAAGGGGAATTCAACCTCATTAATAGTCAACTTTTATCGATGTTGTGGAAAGATCGAGTGTGTAAGGTCATGAAATCAAATTTTTTTATTTTTTATTTTAGATTTATTGTATGAAAAGTTTAGAGAAATGAGTGATCACCCTCAAAGATAATCAAGTGGATAGAAAATAAAACTTATAAGAAATCGAGTTTCTTTTTTTTATGTTTTTTTTTTCTTTTTTTTTTTGGAAAATCATATTAACAGAAGACTAAGTCTGTTAATAAAGTGAGAGATAATTGATAGTTTTATTATGAGTCAATTTTATATTGGAATTTGATGATAATTTATGATTCGATTCATTATGTGAGAATTTGATAATTATTGCATGGATTATATTAGATGATTAAATTACTTATATGTGAATTTGATAATAAGTTTATGATCAAATGTATTAAATGAGAGCATGATTATGAGATAAGGTATAAGGAATAAATAGTAGAATTTTATAGTGAGATTATAAAAAAAATGTTTATAATTGAAAACTGAGTTTATGAATAATTGAAAAGTCAGGATGTTGAAATCATGTTGAGATATTCCGAGTGTAAACGTTTAGTTCGCAAACCGAACGAGTACGTTGACTTATCAAAGTAGTAAGTTCTATAACCTTTGTGAAGACGTGGCTACCTATAAGTGGACACTCACCTCGAGGGTTCTCAGGTAAGGTAACGGATCCATCAGATGATTTGGATTTATATGAATACCTTTTCCTAGCCAGAACACTCGATGTACAGGCACCCTCTCTTCCAGTATTGCACGTGTTCAGTTATGAAACTTAGACTTTGACGAGATTGAAAAAAAACATAAGTAAATTTATTGAGTTTGAAATTTGAGGAAGTAAATTTCTAAAAGTCATGAATAAAGTATTATTTTGAATTTGAGAATCGATTAGGAAATCGATTTTGATTAGGCATAAGCCATAGAGTTTTGAAGTTCATATGATTGACACTAAGTGTAATATTAGTATAAGGGAGGATACACAAGTAAATATATATAAAGCATAACACATGTGTAAACAAACATATAAACAAGTAGCATGGATTAATGTGTAATGACATGAGAATACTCATGTTTGGGTGCTTAGTTATAGACTAGGTCATTCCATTTCTAATAACCTAATTCCCTATAACCATGGCTCTGATACCAATCTGTCACACCCCGACCGATGACGGAATCATCGAGGCGGACGCAAGTGGATAGATTGCTCGTAGCTCATGGTACTTAACAACGTTTAAATAGCATTAAATTCAATGTTCAGTTATCCGATACATAAATCAAATAGACAATTAATCAAAACATAATAATTAACTCTTTGTTAAACTAGGTCCATGAATCCTATGTGTGAAGCATCTTGATGTAATCTACTAAGCTGTAATACCTGAAATCATGTGAAAAATAGTATTTGTCAGCTAACAAATTAGCTGGTGAGTAAACACAGGTTTGCATAAATATATATAATGATTAAAATAGTTAAAATGATTAAAATGATCAAAGTGATTCAATTCCATGTCATGTTAAAACCTATCAAGCAAAAAGTGTATCACATCCGATAAATCGAGTGCACAATCAAACCTAGATGACTGCAGCCACTTAATCACACAGATTAAGCCGTAATGAGCAAAAGCATATGTCGGTTACAATCACCACGCGTGTATGTAAATGGGGTGGGCTTGTCAGGCCAAATAGTACTATTATTGATAACCGTTGGTTTGAACAAATTAATGATTGTGCTAGAATAATGTTTATCAACCTATGAACACATAATTGCAAGTAATAACACACTTGAATTGAATTGAATATCATGAATCAAATGAATGAAATGATAAAAATAAATAAACTTGATATAGGTCACATGATTTCACCCCAAATAATAAAATATAAAAAGGGGCTATGAATACTCACAAGATAATTTCTTGATCGAATGAGAATGAATAAAACTACAAAACGTCACCAGGAAACTCCTTAAGGATCACCTAAAGGATTTTATCCTATGTTAGAATGATAACTGAAAACTAACTAGGAATCTAGGGTTCTAATTAGGAATATGGGTTTAAGTGAATTTATTGAAAAATAATCATTAATATTATGATTCTATCTAATGTCTTGACCAATATGATTACCAAATTTATTATCGGAATTAAATTTATTAGATAATACCATGATCATGATCGTAAGTAAACCAAGAAGTGTTTTGATTATAGTTTATATATTACAAAAGTGGTCTTATACGTATAAAGTTATTAAAATAATTTGACCATAAGTATAATATAAAACTTACATGTATTATATGTTTTAAACGTTTAAGACTCGTAACCTCGTGTAAAAGAAACTTATAACGTAACAATATAAAAAGAAGTCTCGTCTCTTACATACTTTGGTAAGACATATATATATATATATCTATATTTCTCATTTAAACTTTTATAAATAACTTTATAATAATACTAAAGTGATTATAGGAACTTAATAAAAGAAATTAAATTATAAAAATTGAAAACTAAAATAAAACACAAAAACAGTCCAGAGGACTCGAACCCTAGACCTTAAGTTTCCTTATTCTCGCCCAAACCATCCGACCAATGTTTATTTTAGTTAACAGAAACGGAAACAAATTAGATTAATCTGTTCTTTCAATAAACCCATCTTCCATATAAACCCTAAACCCTATAATGCCAAAATTGATCACTGAATCGTGTACTAAATCGAATTCAAGTATAACGACGATGATCAGCAATTGATAACGATCAAAAAGATGTATTAAAGTACCTGAATTGATGGTCGTTTGATGAAAAAGAAAAGAAGAATAATGAAGCAGTCGCAAACAGATTCGATGATGAAGACGATGATGATATTGAAATCGAAGATACAGAATCACTCGTTGATGTCAGAGTATTAAAAACCCCAACGAATTGTTGATCATAATATCCCCAAGGTATGCCGTCGAGTAACGAGCAGAACCACGAAGAACAATGAATTAAAATGAATGTGTGTGTGTGTTAGGATTGCAATTGAAACTGCAGCTTGATAAATTGAAGTCAAATGAACGAATTGGGTGATTTATAACAGACCAATTGCGAGTGAACTGCTGTTAACGGTCCTGAGTTGATTTCGGATGAAGTTGAATTCAATTTGAGTGATTTATCGCGTTAATCTCCAATTAGACTTATCCAAATCATCTTAATCGATTAAAGGAATGTTTTAGGATAAGTTAATTTGATTTCTGTTGATAGATTTTGTTGAATTGGGTCTAAATCTCGCCGGATTAAGTGGGTGTTGGTTTGAGTTCGATCTCACCGCCTCAACTGAATTGATAACAATCTTTCGAGTTCGAAACTAGAAGATATAGTGATAAGGACGATTTAACTGGGTTAATTTGATGTGATTTGTGGGTTTGAGCAGCAGCCGGAGCTCGCCGGAGCCGGCGGCCGGAAAAACGGGCTGATGGGGGGTTGGTTTGGGTTTTAGATAATGTTACACCTTTTACCCTTGCAGTTTAGTTGTTTTCTATTTTGTCATTACCTATTTTAATTGAAGTTTCATTTACTACATAATCAATCCCTTCAAGTTAATCTTGTTAAATATTAGTTTACTTAACTAACCAAACTAACTTATTAAGTTTATGAATATTATAGCTTTGTTAAAGAAAATTATCTTTTCAATTATAACTCCATTGATTGATGATATACTTAGTGATTAAGTTCAATTATTTAAATTAAAACCATCTGAGTAAATAAGTTTTTTTTTTCATGTGAAGTTAAGGTAATTATATAATTACTCACTCGAATCGGGTTTGACATTCGGTTCGGGTTTGGTTCGACACAAATGTTACAAAACTCATGTTTATGATAAGTCACGCTCATATGCATTGTTAGGTTCTGCTGGCGTGCATGAAAAATCAAGTTTTTTTTTAAGATGATAGAAAAATTAACTTCATGAAGATTTACAGATATGGATAACCGAGTTAAGAGATCAAATACACGGGTTACCAAATTCTTAATTGATTTAGTTTGAGACATTTAGAGTTCATATGAAAACATATTGAAATAGATCTATAGACAATTGAGGTAATCCATGTTATATGGTAGGATGGTGAGGTTTTGGAATAATAATAAGTTGAAAATTTATAATTTTTTTTTACCATAGGGTTAATTTCATGAAAATAATTATCAACGTCGAGTTTTGATCCTTGCCTTTTAAGAAAGTCCGTTTCATGTTATAAATCCCTAGATAATGTTTGAAAAAGAAATTATACATATGACACATGATTGTTTGACAACTATTTATAAAGAAAAATTATTTTTAGGAAATCATTTGTTAGGAGACTTCATAAATTTTGAAGTATCGCAACTTAAAAGTAGGGTTTGACAAATTAAGGAATATATATATATATATATATATATATATATATATATATATATATATATATATATAATTTTTTTTACAAAACTCCTTGGTTGATAAAACATTACGTGATTAGAAAGTTTATAATAACCACAATAGGTTTGGATGTGTTTATGAAAAACGAAGTATTTAGTTCAATTAGTGAATGTATGTATAAGTAGAATGTAGTACGATGCGCTTCTAAAATGAGATCACACTATAATTTAAATGTTAAATTTATGTATAAATCAATTTTAGATTTTTAGGTGTTAACCACATTTAAGCTGGCTAATGAGTTCATGAATTGATGGTAGACTTTTTATTCGATTAGAAATCAGTAATTCATTATCAAGTTTATGTTATGATGACAACTTTCTTGATTTGATAATAAGTTTATGATTTGATTAGGAGTTTATGATTTGATAATGGAATCACATTTTGATGAAAAGTTTGAATATATTTGAGGTAATGAGATCGTGTAGAGATACTTTGAGCGTAAACATTTGATTAGCAAATCAAACGGTTACATTGACTTATCAAAGCAGTAAGTCCGTTAACTTTTATGAAGACGTGACTACCTATAAGTCAACACTCACTTTTGAGAGTTCCCAGGTAAGTAACAGATCCAGCGGTAGGTTTGGATTTATACGAATACTTGCCTTAGCCAGAACATCTCAAAAGTACAGGTGTCCACCCTTCCAGTATTGCACGTGTTCAGTTTTGGGACTCAGACTTTGACGAGAATTTTAAAACCAAGTATAAATATTTGATTTTTTTGTAAATTCCATTATTCAGTTGAGATTAGGCTTTATGCCTTAGAATTTGAATTTAGGTATTTGATTTTTTTTGAAGTATCAAAGATTAAGGGAGTAAAGATAATACTTAAGTAATCATGTAGCATGAAGTGATAAAAGATAATGAATACTAACATGAGAGGACTCATGTTTATATTTGATAGGTTCAATTGGATCGTGAATATCGCTCAATGATCAGAATAACATCAACACAAACACAGTTTAATCATTAACACAATTCATACTAATAATTCTCTTTGTATATTGATGATCAAAGCAGTATTGTGATACAAGGTGCAGGAGAAAATAAATCACACACACAAGTTCTCTCTCTTACGTGAATTTGTGATCTAGCCTCCCTCCTCACACTCTCTCATTACATGCTTTAAAGCAAACAATTACAAGTTTAAGGAATATAACAAAATAGACCCTAAACTATTTACAAACATATAAACAAAATACAAAGTAAATCTTAACTAGGAAATAACCCTAACAGTACTCCCCCTAAGATTTATCTTTGAATCTTCAGCAAAATCTTCTTTTTCACCAGAAGCAACCTCAACAGGTTCTTCTATTACCATAGGTTCGATAACTTCAACATTCTCTACATCCAAATTCATTGGTTCGGCCTTTTCAACAATCTCTGCCTCCTCTGAATCAGATTCAGATTCAGCACCTTCATTACCACCATCATCATGTTCATCATCACCATTACTACTATCATCATTATCTTCATCAATCTCTCTATCAACAATATCCACAGGATTCACAATCTCTCCATTTGAAATATGATGATACACAACTTCAACATCCTCTTCATTGTTGGCTATATCTCTCATATAGTCAAACAACTCTACATTAGGCACATTCCCGATACTCATCTTCCTGTAAGATAGATCGTTCATGTCCTCAGTGTATAAAATACCTCCAGCATAACCTTCGGATCTGATGATAGGGTAGGCAATATTGATCATAAGTTGTAAGAATCTTGGGTACATAAGAAACTTAAACCTCTTGCCCTTCACCAAGTTAAAAACAAAGCCATTCATGATCCATCTCGACATATTAAATGGCTTATTCTCTGCTATGGCCACAATTGGTGATGCAATGTCTGATGGGAAATTGTCGAAACCTGCACTCCTCCTGGACATGCACTGCTGTACAACATAACACAGCAACTTATACTTCTTTCCCAACTTCGCCCTATAAAACTGTGATTTTGGAAATATAGGTGGATGACCCATATTAACAAAACACGATTTACATTCATCCATGGTCAGCTCATCATTCATTCCAACCTCATCTTCATCTATCCTCAGGGCATTTCTGATAGCTTCTTCAGAAACTGTCAGAACCATCTCTCTGGTAATATTCCCTCTTACAACAGCAACACCATTCTCATCTCTAACAACCTCTGCTGTCCTCCAAAAACTCTTAATCAGCCTTGCATATATGACCGGTTTGGCACATATAGCATACACATATTTGGTCCTTTTGATAAAATTGATCATATCCCTGTAACCATCTGTTTCAGGAATTGATTCATCCAAACATGCTACCAAATTGTGTTTAGGCTCAAACTTGAGATTCTCCATCTGTTAAACACAAACAATCACAAACAAGACAAATGTGTTAGATTCTTCATTAAGTCATATCAAAATTTTCATAAGTGTTTGAATAAAAGTTAGAAAGCAAAACATTCACATAATCATTTTAAATTCTAAATTGTTCTAATAACCTGATTTTCATCATTTTAATCAAACAACTTTGAATCTTAAAGATTATACTTAATGTTTCAATTTTAACAGTTAATCACTTAAGACATAATTTTGACAATTTTATGATGAAATTGTTTATGATGTTTTGGTTCAGTTTTAACAAGTATTGATTACTTTTAAACAGATATTTCATCATTTTGATGTTTAACTTTTAAGAGCTTCAAAGTTCATCAATGGCGATTTTATCAGTTGTGAGCATTTTGAGTGATTCAGTTGATTTTAAGGTGTTTTGGTGCAAATGAGTGATTGAATGTTGATGATCGACAGATTTTGTACATAGAACAACATTCGATTTAGGTTTTAACACACAAAATCAAAGTGTCGATTCAATGCTCAAAACACTGTTCATCATCGTTTTTCCTTTTAACAGTTGATTTGCAGGTCTATCAAGGTCAAAAACACTAAATCACTACCTTATCCAATCGATCAACCTTGTTACAGAGCAAATGATTGAATATGATAACAAAGCGATTTAAGTTCAGAGGATTTGTGTGAAAGTGAATGTGAAAAATGATAAGTGTTTGTGAAGAAGCGGGTTTTTGTATCGTCAAAAATTTAGGTCAAACTTTAAGTGCCGGGTCAACAAAAGGGACGGGTAAACATAAAAGGCCCAATAAGCTTTGACGGGTCAAGTACTGTAGTGACGGGTCATGTACTGTAGTGACGGGTCATGTACTGTAGTGACGGGTCAAGTACATAATACAAGTCACAAACATGTGAAAAACACTTGACGGGTCAAACACTGTAGAGACGGGTAAGTCACTGTAGTGACGGGTAAAGGTTAGGAACAACTACACCTGATGGGTTTTATCAATCACCCGGCAGAATAGTAGTCTTCAACAATCACCCGGCAACCTTTCTTCATTACCCGGCAACACAGTTGCTTTCCTTCTTCATCCGGCTTGCTTTCTTTATCACCCGGCAACATAGTTGCTTTCCTTCTTCACACGGCATGCTTTCTTCATCACACGGCAACACAATTGTATCACCCGGCATGCATTTTCTTCTTCACACGGCAACATAGTGACTCATTTACACGGCAAGATAAAAGACTTTTACCCGGCTGTATAGTGAACACTTGTCACCCGGCTGATATCTGACTTCTTCACCCGGCTGTATTTGACATGATCTTTGCCCGGCTGTACAGGAGTCATAATATCTTCACACGCCTTCATTTCTTTTTCTCAATCACCCGGCTCATATCAAAACACACAACATTACCCGGCTAAACAGTCCATTACCCGGCTAAATAGTGTTATGATATTCTTTTCCCGGCTACAACCCTTGAACGATTTTCTTCATATTTTCTCGTCTGTTGACTTTTTTCAACGGCATTTATTGCACCTGCAAACATTCTCGACACATTAATTAGACAAGATATCCTTAAAAAGAATTTGTCACATTAATTATCAATCAATATTTTTAGGGCAACAAAATTAACACAAATTAAATTCATTTTTCTTTTTCTTTTTCAAAAAATGTTTTTGCACAACCAAATTTTCTATATCCCGAAGCAATTTCTTAAAAACAAATTACAAAACCTTGGGTTTGTTTTTCACACATCCAATACTTTTGCTTTTCATACTACATAATCTTGTTCATTCAAAACACACTTATTCACAATATTTTTGGATTTTTGTAAATATTTTTCTTCTTCCATTTATTCTCCCCCTAAACTTGAAATTTCTAGGAATTTTTAAGTTTAACAAGGATGTCGATGTGTCAATAATGATTCCAAATGCCTGCACACACAAAGCACACACATTAAAATAAAGACATATGCAATGCAATGAATCAAAATATCGCAGTGAGATCATACCACACATTATCTGAACATGTTTTGCAAGTTTTGAATAGACATTTGACTTATGCTTGATTGAGTGATGATATGAAAACATATCAATTAGCTCGAGTTGACACACTTACTTTTTCAGTATCATGATGATATTTAAGGTTCGATTAAAATGACTTATGTGACCCACATGTATACATATGTCAACATATTTCCTTATCAATCACTACCTGAATGCATATTGTACACAACTTGGTCACTTACAGTCATACACAGTGTGGAATCTGGGTTCTATTCGGATTTGGTCCACTTTGGGACTTTTTTTTTAATTCCATCTTTGGGAATTTTTCTTTCCTATTGTTCCCCTTGGGAATCTTCTGAATTCCTTTTTGGAATTTTTGTTTGGTGTTGGTCCACATTTGGGACTCTTTTTGTTCCATTTTGGAATCTTTTGCTGCATCTTGAAGCTCAAAAGAGACTTCGTGTGAGACTTCAGGTCTGTGGGTACCACAACAAAGAAGCTCACGATGCGGTTCATCACACTGAATAGACTACATCGTTACCCGATCATGCACAACTATCATCACAAGCAATGCATTAAAAGATATATATCTAGACATGTATAACAATGGAACTTAACACAAAGATCATTAAGTTTATATTTGTCAACAATCAACTTACTTTTTCAGTCTAATTGCCTGAGCTGTCTAGCACATCAATTAACATTCATCAGTCTTTATTAAAAATGATGTAACAAATAATGTCTAGTGTAACTATCATCTCTCACTTTGTGCAATATAGATTCTTATGACATGATATTTTCTTTTCTTTTTGCTTTTATATTTTGTTTTTGCTTTTCTATTTTCTTTTTCATGCACACACACAATGCAAAACATAAAATAAAAGACAACGGAATCAATACTTAACATCAACTTATTATATTTTTGGCTTTTATATTTTTCTGATTTTTGTTTAGTTTTTGAAAAATAGAATCAATCATGATTGATTAATCCTATGGATTGAATTAAGAATTCAAACCGGCCTGACAAAAAGGATTTTGTAAAAAGATCTGCCAGTTGTTTGTCGGTATGAACCTTAATCAAAATTATTAAACCCTTTTCAGAGTTGTCTCTTAAAAAGTGATATCGAATTTCGATATGTTTGGTTTTTGAGTGTTGAACAGGATTAGCAGTAATAAACATAGCAGCAGTATTGTCTATGTAAATAGGTGTTTTTAGAAAGTTAAACCCGTAGTCTAGCAACTGATTTTGTAACCATAAGACCTGAGAACATCCTGCAGATGCAGCGATATACTCTGCTTCGGCTGTGGATACAGAAACATTGGTCTGCTTCTTGCATTGCCAAGAGACAAGCCTAGGACCCAGAAATTGACAGCCACCAGTAGTCGATTTCCTGTCAAGAGCACAACCACCAAAATCACTGTCAGAATAGCTATATAATTCAAAATTTCCTTCGTAAGGATACCATAACCCAAGATTTGGTTTCCCTTTAAGATATCTGAATATACGCTTCACAGCAACAAGGTGCGACTCTTTCGGATCAGACTGATATCTGGCGCATACACAAACAGCGTACATGATGTCTGGTCTTGATGCAGTAAGATACATCAGAGAACCGATCATTGATCTGTATAGTGTTTGATCAACTGCTTTGCCCTTTGGATCCGGTTGAATCTTGCAATTCACATCAGATGGAGTTCGAATTGTTTGACAATCTTGCATCTTGAACTTCTTCAACAACTTCTCAACAAATTTTGATTGATTGATGAAAATTCCGTCAGCTGATTGTTTCACTTGTAATCCAAGAAAGAAGTTAATCTCCCCCATAGAACTCATCTGGAATCTAGACTTCATGATTTCTTCAAATTCTTTGCACATTGATGCACTGGTTGATCCGAAGATAATATCGTCCACATATACTTGAACGCACAACAAATCATCATACTCCCTCTTCATAAACAAAGTTGGATCAATCTGACCACTTGTAAATCCATGTTCTAGTAAATGCTTCGATAATGTCTCATACCAGATTCTTGGAGCTTGGTGTAGACCATATAGAGCTTTACTCAACTTGTATACACGATGAGGATAGTCAGGATCTTCAAAACCCGGAGGTTGTCTGACATAGACGTCATCTGTAATTGGTCCATACAGAAAAGCACCTTTAACGTCCATTTGGAATACTTTAAACTTCATGAAGGAAGCATATGCAAGAAAAACGCGTATGGCTTCAAGTCTTGCGACCGGAGCGAACACTTCTTCATAATCAATGCCTTCTTCCTGAGTGTATCCCTGTGCAATGAGTCTCGCTTTGTTTCTCACAACAATGCCACGTTCGTCTGGCTTGTTTTTGTACAACCATCTTGTACCTATTGCATTCTCTCCTTCAGGTAAATCCACTAACTTCCATACTTCCTGTTTGCGAAACTGAAGTAGTTCCTCTTGCATAGCTTCAATCCAACTATTATCTTTCAACGCCTCTGAAATGTTCTTTGGCACCACTTGAGATAGAAAACACGAATAAAGACAGACATTCGCTTGCTCAGTCTGACTTCTTGTAGTTCTCTGATTCAACGACCCAATAATCTGAGAGACAGGATGTTTCTTGTGAATTCGATGAATTGGTATGTCACCTCCTTGCACTTGACTCTCCAGATTAGAAGTATTCAGATTTGGTAGATCTTGTAGAATGGACGAAGTATGTGGAGTGAAATTAGGGACTTGATCCGGTGAATTGATGAAGTAATCAAAAGATTCTGGAATAACTTCACCATTCGGATCGGATGATGGTTGATTCTGAACAGATCCACCATCATAAGGAGAAACTTGCGGATTCACATCTTCTTCAAGATTGTTTGACTCTTGATCTTCATGAGAACCAGAAGGACCCGGATCTTGACTAGATTTGACATGATCAGGATTGTGAAATGACATGAACGGATATTCTGAGTTGATATTTCCATCCTCGTCATTATCAGAATCGTCACTAAAGCATCCCAAGTCACCTGATTCCTTGTTTGTTTTTCCTGAAAAATCAAATAAGTTAGAATTGAAAGATTTCGATAACGAATCTAAATCAAATAACCATTCGGGACCATGAGCCACTAAGGGAAACGAATTTTCTAAAAACTTGACGTTAATAGTTTCAATAACAGTATTTGTTTTGCTATTAAAAACTCGATAAGCTTTAGAAACAGACGAATAACCTAAGAAAAATCCATTGTCAGATTTTGACTCAAACTTCCCGAGATGATCATTCAAAATTAAAATCGAAACAGGACAACCAAATGCTTTCAAGTAAGAAATATTTGGTTTTCTTTCAAATAACAACTCATAAGAAGTTTTCTGTTTATCTTGAACCAATAATGTTCTATTTTGTACAAAACACGCAGTAGCAATAACTTCGTCCCAAAAAGTGATAGGGATTTTGGCATCTGCGAGCATGGATCTTGCTGCTTCAATCAGTGTCCGGTTTTTCCGTTCCGCAACCCCGTTTTGTTGAGGTGTTCTTGGAGCACTAAATTGTCTAGCAATCCCCTTTTCTGCACAAAATAAATCAACATTAGCGTTCTTGAATTCAGTTCCATTATCACTTCTTAAAACTTTAACTTTGCATTCCAATTGATTTTCAACTTTGATGATAAATTCTTTTAATAATTCAGCTGTTTCAGATTTTGCATGCAAAAAATAAACCCAAGAAAATCTAGTGAAATCGTCAATAATGACAAAACAGTAAGACTTCTTTCCGATGCTTTGCACATTTGTTGGTCCGAAAAGATCCATATGTAGCATCTGCAAGGGTTTTGAAATGGAGTTTTCTTGCTTGGACTTAAAAGACATGCGATGCTGTTTTCCCTTCAAACACGCTGGACAGAGATCAGTTGTGGAGAATTTCTTCGATGGGATTCCCACAGCATGATTTCCAGACACCAGACGGTTCATGTTTCTGAAATTTGAATGGCCCAGCCGTCTATGCCAAAGCTGACTCTCATCATTTGAAGCATGTGCAATGAGACAAGTTGTTTCGGTTTCAGCATCAATCTGCGACATATCCAATTTGTATACATCGCGATCTCTTGGAGCTTTAACCACTACCCACTCATTGTCAATCTTGAAACCTGGTTTAAGAATATAACAGAAAGAATCATCAAAAAGAGTTGAATAAGATTTATCACAGATTTGAGATACACTTAGTAAATTAAAGTTCAACTGTGCACAGTAGTTGACTTTATCAAAACTAATGACCCCATTCGAGACAGTTCCTTCTCCTGTGATTTTACCACCAGCATCACCTCCAAAAGCCACGTGTGTACCATTTTTCAGCTTGAAATCCTGAAGCAAGGCATGGTTGCCTGTCATATGCCGGCTACACCCACTATCAACGAACCATGAGTTGATAGGTCTTCTTGGGCGTACCTGCAATTCAACAATCATTTAGTTAGTTTGGTCAACCCAGGCCCACACGGTCTTGGGTTTTCCGAATCTATCTACAATAGTAACTTGTTGATATTGAACATTTTAAAAATTTGTTTCATTTAAGAGATTTTGATGCTGATAACTATTATTTCGCTC
Source organism: Tagetes erecta (assembly GCA_030867185.1). Classification (NCBI taxonomy): domain Eukaryota; kingdom Viridiplantae; phylum Streptophyta; class Magnoliopsida; order Asterales; family Asteraceae; genus Tagetes; species Tagetes erecta. The sequence continues at coordinate 66,923,350 of CM061486.1, forward strand.
ATTGGTGTTCATTGACTGCTTTCTCCTTAAAGCACTAAACCTTTCCTCTAGCTTAGGATCAAGGTTATTTTCAAACTTTTGATTTCTAACCATCAAAGCTCTTGGCTTAAAACTGTTAACCTGCACATTTCTTGATGAAAAGTTAGAAACAGAATTGTTTCGATTGAAATTTCTCAAAACTGGAGAATGACTTTGATTCATATTTTGAAAACTAAATGATTGATTTCTTTGAAAATTTGAAAAAGGAGTCATTTCTCTTGTTGAGTTTGATCGAAAGAAACAATCCTTTGTGTCATGGTTTCTTCTTTCACAAATATCACAAAATTTGTTATAAAAACATTCTTCTGAAGAATGATTTCTTTTGTCAAAGAAACTGCAGTACCTGTTAAAGAAACATTCAGCAGTTGTATGGTTATAACGATCACATATCTCACAATGTCTCTTGCTAATCCTAAAGAGCCGATTGTTAACTTTTGATGTTGAACTCATTCGAGATTCATTATCAGATTTGTTCGGTTTTAGATTAACTTGATTCTTTTGTGGAGACATTGTTTGTGATTTTGCTTGCATGGGACTTTGGTTCGATTTTAAACTGTTCTGTTTGGTTACCTTTTTGTTTTCAATTCTCTTATCATTGACAGCGGAAGACTTAGGACCTGAACCTGTTTTCAGACCAGAGTTAGATTTGATTTGAGCATTGATTTGGTTACCATAAGAACCGTTCATGTCGAAAGTACCTGCAGACACAAATTTGATTGTCTTACCTTTTGACACTTTCTTGACAGGTTTAACTTTTTCAGATTTAACACTTTGAACTTTGGTGTTTTCATTTGATTTTAAGACACTTTTGCCTTTCACTTCTTTTGTTTCAGATTGATTTGACATTACTTTCGATTTCTGCTTCTTTGCATTTGAAGCTTCATCCTTCTTTACTTCATTCTTCTTGAGCAGTTGAGCAGCAACTTTTGCCTTTTCTTCATTCTTCTTCCATTTGATATAATTAGGATCATTGAATCCTGAAAATTCACCTTCTTCCTTCACCGTTTGTTTTGGTTCGGGATTAAGCTTTGGATATTCAACCAGTTGAATAAGAACAGGCTCCGATTTGTTCTCGGATTTGTTGCTTGCTTCATCATCTGCTTCAGTTGTCATGTCATCTTCATCTTTCAAGCTTTCAATCAACACCTCTGATCCTTCGGACTCGGATTTACTTCTTTGAATTTCTTTGAATTTACGTTCATTTTCAGGTGAATGATCAAATTCATTAAAGTTTTCCGGTAAGGTTTGAGTGATTGAATTTGGCATTGGTTCATGAGTAAAACCCAACCCGGTTTTATTTTTTTTACCTCTTTCATTAACAAGTTGTTCGACCATTGTTTTACAACTTTTAACTTTCTTTAATTCAACTTGAGTGACTGCATGTGCAACGTTTTCTTGTTCAAAGTTCTTTGTCATTTCTTCAAGTTGTTTGGTAACAAGTTCCAATTCTTTCAAAGTTTTGTTCCATGATTCGGTTAGTGACAAAATCTTCTCATCAGAAATTTTGTGATCAATTTTAAGTTGTTCATGAATCTTTTCATGTTTGCTTAATTTGTCACCGATTTTAAATGAATGAGTTCGATAATGTTCTACTTGTTGAATGCATTGTTCAGAACATAACCTTTCTTTCACATCTAGGGGCAATGGAACATAGTTAGGGGGTAAGTCATTACTAACCTTTGGTTGTTCAGTAGAAGATGAAGACTCACTGGATGTAGCCATTAACGCAACTTCAGCTTCAGTTTCTTCAGTAGGATCAGACTTTGCACTCCAGTCATAATCTTCAGAATCTTCACTCACATCATCAACCATCTTTCCATCCCCTTCTTCAGACCAGTCTTCTTCAATTTCACATACCAGAGCCAGACTTGATGTAAGATCAGACGTAAATTGTTCTGCATATGCGCTCCAATCATAACCATCTTTTACGCTGACTACCAGTGCCTTTGTTTGGTCTTCTGGTTTCTTTCCTTCGTCCTTCAATTCCGGCATGGGAAGACTTTGGTATGGTTTCTGAAAGAAACGTTGATTTCTGCCTTGATAGCTTGAAGACTGTTGCGAGCTTTGACCTTGACCTTGATTACTTGAACTAGCTTGGTCATTAAAATTTTGATTCTTGGGAGCTTTGAATTCTCTTGAGAAATGACCATACTGGTTACAATTAAAACATCTGGCCTTTGATTTGTCAAATCCAACTGTCTTGTTAGCATGAGGTTTGTAACTTCGGTTAACATATGCATGCTTTTGTGTTCGATATGCAACCATAACCATTTGCCAATTAAGATCCATTTCCTCAACGTCAACTGGATCCATCTCAAATAAGTCTTGAAGGACCACGTCCATTTGACTTAAATGACTTCCTTGGTACGCTTGAAAACTTGCCATAAAAGCAGTAAAGGCAGTTTTAGTTTCATCATCTTGCAACAGAATATTCATTACGTCTTTCACCTTAGCTTGAACATTTGAACTTTGATTTTCTACTTGATTCTTCTGATTCTGATTTTGAACTTGAGCTCTTGGTGGAGATTGAGGTTGAGAATAAGTTGGTGAATTTGGAAAGTATGCTGAATCAGTATAAAAACTTGCACCAACAAATAAGTCACCATCTTCTTCAAACTTCATTGCATCTTGTGCAAGAAAAGCATTCTCCACAGTATTGGCAGGATTTACCACATACTTATATTGAGTTTGTGAGCTTGATCTATCAGTATTTCTTGATCCTTCATCAATCTCAACTTCTTCAATCTTTCCAATAAGCAGATCTAATTCCATTGGAAATTTCTCAGTATGTTTCAACAAAGTAACAGTTTGCTTCCATGATGATGGTAAAGCACATAACAAACGATCATTCAAGTCTTGAAGTTCAGTCTTCACTCCGAGGTTTGACATCTCAGTAGTTAAGTGAACAAACCTGTTCATCATCTGGTGCACTATTTCCCCATTAATATGCTCGAACAACTCCAATTGCCTTTTCAACTTAGATTTCTTCAAACTTCTCAATTGTTCTCCTCCTTCACATATCGACTTTAATGCCTTGAAGCATGTATAACCAGTCTGATAGGCATCCAATCTAGACAGAACTTGAAGTGGCAACCCCTTGCACATTAAAGAATAGGCCTTGCTATCATTCTTTACCTTTCTTAGATCTTCTGCTGACAAATTATCCTCTGGATAAGGTGTAGTAGAATCTTTAGTATAGGTACTTGCACTATCTGGAGCTGTCTGAGTTGGAATGTGAGGACCCTTTTCAATGGACTTCCATAAGTCATTGTCAATAGAACACAAGTGATGTCTCAACCTGATGGTCCAGTTCTTGAAATCTGCACGATTCAAAAGTCTAGGCACACGATTATCAGAATCATCATTAGGAGCCATTTTAGCAAATTTTAAAGAAAATATTTTTGGTTTTTGTTAATTTTTGAAAAGAAATGATTAAAATACTAAAATAAAGACAAGTAATTAAAGACAAGATAAGAAACAAGTATTAAAAACAACTAAAGTGAGTCATACGGCAAAACAGTGAAAATCCTTCTTCAACCGGCTAAACAGTGTTTTTGTTCTTCACCCGGCAGGAAAAGGTCTTTACACGGCCAAACAGTTACCCGGCTCAACAGTTGAAATACTTTTGTTCTTCACCCGGATGAACAGTTACCCGGCAAGAAGAAACAACTTCACACGACAATAACTTGACCTGGCAGAATCTTGACACGGCAAAAGACTTTACCCGGCTGAACAGTTCTCGATCACACGGCAGTTGTTAATCACCCGGCTACACAGTTGATGATTACCCGGCTGAATTTTCTTAATCACCCGGCGTAACAGTGTATCACCCGGCACTACAGTGTTTGATCCGGCTGAACAGTAACACTTTTTCTCGTCAAATTCTTTACCCGTCTAGAACAAATTCCCTTACACGGCTGCACAGGACCTAGTTGTTCTTCAATCTAAGTCCAAAGGAAAATGTCTAAGTCAAAATAATCACCCGACAAGTTAATCTTCAACCAAGTTCATACTGTTCATCATCTTCTCCATGAGAATTTTCTGGGTTTTGTCAAAATCTTGTCCAATTCGTTCAAAATTCACACACAAGCTGTGAAATGGTCCGATTATCAATCCCTAATCTCAATCAGTCTGAAACATGTCCAATTTTTGATGAATTTATGAAAAATTCGATCGAACAGTAGTTTCTTAATTTCTCAGATCTGATGATGATCTGATGAAATCTACACAATCGTTGTGTATAGGAGTGATTATGATGATGAATCACAACTGAAAACACGAACAATTCATTCAGATCATGATTTTTTTTGAGCAATATTGATGTGTTTTGCTTAAGAACAGCGAAGAACACAGTACCAACAGCTCTGATACCAATTGATAGGTTCAATTGGATCGTGAATATCGCTCAATGATCAGAATAACATCAACACAAACACAGTTTAATCATTAACACAATTCATACTAATAATTCTCTTTGTATATTGATGATCAAAGCAGTATTGTGATACAAGGTGCAGGAGAAAATAAATCACACACACAAGTTCTCTCTCTTACGTGAATTTGTGATCTAGCCTCTCTCCTCACACTCTCTCACTACATGCTTAAAGCAAACAATTACAAGTTTAAGGAATATAACAAAATAGACCCTAAACTATTTACAAACATATAAACAAAATACAAAGTAAATCTTAACTAGGAAATAACCCTAACAATATTAAAGGATGGTTAATAATAACATGAGAGGACTCATGCTTATACTGTGAAATTGCTAAACGATAATGAATAATAACATGAGAGGGCTCATGTTTAGGGTGCTTAGTTATAGACTAGCTCATCCATTTCTAATAACCTAATTCCCTATAACCATGGCTCTGATACCAATCTGTCACACCCCGACCGATGGCGGAATCATCGAGGCGGACGAAAGTGAATGATTGTTCATAGCTCATGGTACTATAAATAGTTTAAATATTATTAATATCCAATTATTCAAACAAGACTAAATGATAATTCCAAACAATTAAACCAAACAGAACAAATGAAAAAAAATCTACTTTAATTTATTTAACTAGGTCCAAGTCCCTAAGCGTTTGGCATCCAAAGTTCCTAACTTGCTCTTCCTGAAATTATGTGAAAAATAATTGGTCAGCTAACGAATTAGCTGGTGAGTAAACATAGGTTTGAAATATATATAGATACACTGATAAAAAAAAGTCAATTCATGTCGTTATGTCAGAACTTATAAATGCAAAACATGTACATACAAGATAACAACGCATAATCAAACCTTGAACAATGATAAGGGGGGGTCGACTTGATAATGATACTCAGTTATAATCACCCAAGAATCAGGGGGGTGGGTCCTTTCGACCAATAGTTCTACCATTAGTAACTGTCGGTTTCTACAAATTAATGATTATACTTGCACAAAAATTGCTATCAGGCTATGAACACGTATTTTGCAAGTAAAGACATAACATGAATTGTTTAATGATAACATGAAATCTGATAAACTGAAATCTGATAACTGAAATAACTGAACAACTGAAATCTATTTTAATAGGTCACATGATATCACCCCAAATTGAAAACAAGAAAAAAGGGGCTATGAATACTCACCTGATAATTGTTTAATGAAATTAAAAAATAAACTTGCAAGAAACACCAGGACTCCTTAAGGATCACCTAAAGGATGTGGTCCTATGTTAGTATGATAACTAAAATGAAAACTAGGAATCTAGGGTTCTAATTGGAATCTGGGTTTAAGGATTTAAATGGTTAAATAATGATAATATAATAATGTAACAGATATAGATTTTTATAAAAATGATTAAATAAGTAATATCATGATTAAATTGTATATATATGTACAACGTTTAACTTTTATGAATTTGATTAAAATAAATAGACTATTTTTCTAACGCAACTGATGTAACAAAAATAACTAATTCCTTAAAAATTAATTTACAAAAATTAATCGGTTAATTAATCTCATCATTTTAGTAATAGACTAGGAGAGTACCCGCGCTATGCGGCGGTACTAATGTGTCATCGATTGACGGTGTACAATGCGATAGTTATTCTTATTAGTTAATTAATACTCTTGCGGGTTTTACTGTATAATATCTTTCGTTCGTTTTTTTATTCGTATACCGATCGATATAGTCTATATATGCTATGATTGTCGCGTAACTAAATTAAATAATAGATAGATGAATAAGTAATCAACCGTAAACATAGTACTTTAAAAATAAATATCCAATCATATGAATAAGAAAATACAAATTTGAGCTGCTTGCATCTAACATCAAAAGAGGATTTCTACGGCGAAATTCGATCCTCTTAAGGACTCTCTTAATTAAAAGTTGGATCAACCAAAGACTCCCAGATAAAACCCCACATATCCATAAGCATCCGTTGCACCGCATTCACTTGTTAAATCATAATCATCTTATGATATCTTATCATCAACCTATTACTTTTATAAAAAAAAGATAAAGCACGGATAAAACCCATACAATCAAAAGAACAAACACCTTAGCATAACCCAAATACCCCAAAATCAAAACAAGAAGATGAAGATGATCAAATGCCTCATGAGTCCGAGAAGTAGGGAATTTAATTGTTAAGATTCAATCACAACCAGTGAATCTAAACACATAGAAACTGTTGCAAGAAACCCAAATCAAAGCTTTTGCCAGAAACGGCTACAGCTATCACTATATATAATTACCGCTGTAACCGTCATTGTCTCTAAATTTTGGTTTCCATGCATATAAAAATTTCATTGTTTGGACTGTTTACATCTGAATTGTAGTCTTTATGAAACTGAAACAGCAACAAATGCATAAACATTGTAGAAAAATTATTCCTACAATTCAGTCAAGTTTGGAGCATACTTTGGAGTAAAAATCAGCCCCCTTATGGGCTGGTCTACACACTAAAAATCAGACTTTTTCAACTACTTTGACCTCTTTCAAACTTGTCTCAACTATTAATTTTAGACAAAACATGCCTAGAATTCTTATGATCGAATTGAGTGTTATTGAATTGAAAGCTCTTACCAAATTTATGAACTTTCAAGTTATTGCTTCAGCATCTTCTACTGGGTCAGATCTCATAACTTGTAGACACAAAAAACAACACTGATATTATGAAAGCATCAAAAACCTGAAACAAAGCATTTCTCCTGGTCACTTGAACATAACAGTAAAACAACAAGCTATAGTAACGTAGGAATTGGAATACTAACTCGTATTATAACGAAAGTTGATTGTGTTACCCTGCTGCTTATATGAATCACCGTTATATGAAAATCATGATCATTGTGATCATAATATTGATGCATCGTTACTGCGCAAACATAAGTGTTGCTGTAACTTGTTCACTGATGCATGTTGCTAATCTTCTTGTTGTTACACAACTAATACATGTTGTTGGTCTACTTGTTACACAATTAATACATGCTGCTGTTCTACTTGTTACACAACTGATACATGTTGCTGATCTACTTATTGTTCTGTAGATGCTACTGTGTTGATCTGCAGCTGATATTAACCCACATTAGACAATAATCAGTTGTTACTTACTGCAGCTCAAATGCTGTTGGTGCACAACTATGTATCTACTCCGATCCACTATACGATGCACATGATCTTTTGTAGATTTTAAATGTAACACAAATAATACATAACATAAGTTTGATTTAATCTTTATATATCTAATAGAAACACCAAAAAGAGTTACATTAATTCATATTTGTATATCAATTGCTTGCTTTTTTTTTCTTTTATGTTGTATGCATTTATCTACTATTGATAGAAATAGTTTTTCCCATCAATGTTTAGTTAGTCATGTTAGTTTTTCTTTCTCGTTTGAGTATGTTTGCTTGAAGAGAGTTTATTGCGTCATTTTTTGAACTTAAGAGTCTCTAGTAGTTACTATCTTTTTCTCTCTTTTACTATGTTACTATCTTTAACTATTTTCTGGTTTTGGCTTGTTTTTCTGGTTCTGATACTTCTCTAAATATTTCATTCAGTACTGTATTGACTTCCTATAATATTTAAAAGAGAAAATGTTGAGAACAAACTCACCTATGCTGGTTTATATGAGCCACAAAAGCAAGGTATTTGTTACAACCCATCCTATAAGCATGTTCAAGAACTAATGTTGCTTTTTTAGTCTTTTGCGCAAGCCGAATCTCATGAAGTGCTTGAATCCATGATTGAGCCTAATAGGGGGGGGGGCATCCACCTTTCTTTACCTCAAAAACCTACACCCCAAACACTTCAATTCATCAAACCAAATACATTCATTAACACACAATTTTCACAACACAAAGCAAAATAAATGTAAACACCCCACTCCTTGAATCCTTCTTTGGACTTCTTCTAAGCTGCCTAAAGTCAAATTTCAATAACACATATTACGTACAAACTGTAAGATTCTGGTAAGTATATAAAGCTTGTGAAGCATGGGGATTTATAGTGTGAAAAAGACTTTATATAGAGCAACTATTTAAAGTGTTATTTGGTGTGAAAACGAATTTATATAGAGCAACTATAAACTTGTTTGACATGTTTCCTTTTTAGCTATATAATTTACACAATTAAGAATAAATTTTACCTAAATTGACCCATCCATAGAAGTGTTTATTGCATAAACTCTTATGTGTAGGATGCATGGTATACAAGTGTTTAACTAAACACATCATGTTATTATCTAGTTTTTTACCGTTAGACCTGTTGTTGTAGAATTGTGTACTTTCATCTCAATTCAAGTAGTCTAATATATTTTCATACATCCATGTTCTACAAAACAAAAAAGAAGAACCTATTAGTCTAAATTTAATAAAACATTACAAAATTCAAAAAACTGAAACATACCCAACAGGATGTTAAACTGAAAACAGCTAGAAAAAGCTTGTACATTAAACTAAAATATAATTAACAGTGATGGAAGATCAAGATTTTCATACGTTGATATTAAATCGTTCATAATACAAAAGTGAAATGACCAATCGTCCATAAAAAGGAACCCTATAAACCAGCCCAAAGTTTAACTGTTTTCAAGTTGTGAGAAGTCTTATGTGACAAACAGTTTAACAGCTCAACACACACAGCAAATAAGCAACTGTTTTAACTCAAACTGTTTTTGAGTTATATAAACAGCAGCAGCAACAAACAGTTTTTTTTAAATTAAAAGTTGTTCTAATGCTGTGTTTAACTCAAACTGTTTTTGAGTTCTAATGCTGTGTTTTTTTAAAGTTATAATCTATAAGTTATAATCTATAAGTGTATGATGCTGCTGTTTTTAACATAAATGATATTCTCCAACACATCACATTCATACACACACAGCAGCAACAACAGTTGTGTGTGCCGCTGTTTTGTGATCAAGTTTAACCCCCCACCCCACCCAACGCCACAAATCTGTTTTACACAGCAGCAACATATACACAGCAGCAACCCAATCATTAAACACACATTCAGTTTCATATTTAAAATCATAACACTGTTAAATTCAGATTCAAACAGCAGCATGTTTAACTCATGCTGCTGTATATAAACAGCAGTAACAACAAACTGTTTTTGGCATTCAACACAACACATATTCACACACATACATAAGCAAGTTCACACACACATCTAACCCATTTTGACCCGTTGTATGTTAGCATTTTTCCTCTAGCCTGTTGGGGACAGCAGCAGCAACAACAACATATAAACAACTGCTGCTGTTGTTATCATGCAAACATTCATAAAACACAATCTAACCCATAAGCAGCAACAATTCAGTTTCAAGTTTTTTTAAACAACATATAAACAGCAGTAGCAACAACATACAAACATCTTTGAACCATTTTTCACTTTTCATAGCATAAACAACCATTTTTTAAACATATAAACAGCAGTAGCAGCAACAATTCAGTGTGTTTAGCGCAGGACTTCCTCTTGAATTCTGATTCATTGCGTTATAGAGGTTGTAAATGATGTTTGTTTGATGAGAATGGAGCTGTAAATTTGGTGCTTTAATTGTATTGTGTTTTAATTGAATAAAAAATGTCAAATTAGTTGATAACAAGATATGTTGAACTTATGAATATATATAGATGTGTCATGAATAGATTATGAAATAGCCTTTCATCAAACAAGCATCATTGATAATCTATTCCAACACTATGTGCTGTTGCTGCTGTTATATTTAATACAATTTGGTAAAATACATGGCTTAGTGCGCATACTTGATTTTCAGCAGCCCTAAAATCACCAACAGCTGCAAAGAATAAGAACCATAAGCAACAACATCATGATGCTTAAATGAAAATTGAACACATTCATACACACACACAACAAATTCATACACCCATTCAGTTTCACACACATACATAAGCAAGTTCACACACACATCTAACCCATTTTGACCCGTTGTATGTTAGCATTTTTCCTCTAGCCTGTTAGGGACAGCATCAACAACAACATATAAACAGCTGTTGCTGTTGTTATCATGCATACATTCATAAAACACAATCTAACCCATAAGCAGCAAAAATTCAGTTTCAAGTTTTTTTAAACAACATATAAACAGCAGTAGCAACAACATACAAACATCTTTGAACCATTTTTCACTTTTCACAGCATAAACAACCATTTTTTAAACAACATATAAACAACAGTAGCAGCAACAATTCAGTGTCAGTTTTCACTTTTCATACAACATAACACATTCATTTTTGTAAAAACAGCAACAACATCATACAACACATTCAGACAAGTGTTTAACCCCCCCAACCAACATACACACATTCATACACAAACAACAGATTCACACACTTTCCGATTCATGCTAACATACAACACACACCTTCAAAGCAAAAAATTCATACAACATCAACACACACCTTCAAGGCCAAAACAGCAAAAAATTCAAACAACATCAACAGCAACAACATTCAGTTTTTTGAACCATTTTCCAGTTTTCACAGCACAAACATACACAACACAACACACATTCACACACACACACACACACACACACACACACACTGTAAACAGCAAAAAGAGCAAAAACACAACTGTTTTTATGCAAAACATGACTAAAATAGATGATATTTCCAGTGTGTGCTGCTGTATATCTACAAAAAAGGACACATTTATACATACATGACATTCAGATTTAATCCATCCCCCCACACACACACATAGTTTATACATGTTTTAATTGTTTATTACAATGTGTGTGTTTTGGTGGTCTTTAACATACAACATTCATTTTTTAAAAAAACAACAAACATAACACATTCATTTTTTCCAAAACAGCAACAACACACACACTTTCAGATTCATGCTAACATACAACATTCAGACAAGTGTTTAACCCCCCCTTCCCCCCAACACACACACACTTTCAGTTTTCATGTGCAGCAGCGGCTGCTGTTGTTAATCATAAACAGCAAAAACAACATTGACTTTTTTTTCAAAACTGTTTGCTGCTGCTGTTGTTGTTATGTTTAAAATGAAATAGGTAGATCAATGATCATTTTATGGCCAAAAACACACATTTTTGCCCCCAAAAAGTTTCTTTTATTCAAATAAAAATCTGCTGCTGCTGTTTCAAAACATTCATACACACACAACATAACACATTCATAGACACACAAACATTCATACAACACAACACACACACACACATTTATGAGTCACAAAACAAACACACACATATTAACCCCCCCAACACACAAACATTCTGCTGTTTATACAAGATTCATACACATACACACACACTGTTTATACATGCTTCTAACTCCTAATGCAATCCAACTTCAATCTCTATTCTTATAAAATATAAACAGCAACAACATCAACATTCATTTATACTACAACACACACTCATTTATACTATAACACATAACACATTCATACAACACAACACATTCATACACAACACAGCTCAACACACACACTTTTATGATTAACAAAACACACATAGAAATATTAACCCCCCACACACACAAAACAAATTCTTACAAACATTATGTTTAAACTGTTTTTACAAAACACAATACAATACAACAAAACACAACACACACCATTCATACACACACAACATACCTCGGATGGAAGATTGATCCACAAACACAACCCGCAACATGAGTAACAAAACACAAACCATAAACCCAAAACCATAAAAAATGAAATCTATACTACGATAAACCCAAAACCGTAAAAATTAGAGATATTACCTGAGATACGGAGCAAAAGCAATGAGAGATATGAAGGAAAAGCAATGAGATACCGAGTCGTATAGCAGGAGCAACACCAATTTTTGTTTTGAATTTTCAATATGCCGCCTAATTTGCCATAAGAGTGAACCGAGTCATATAGCAGGAGCAAAAGCATCTTTGAATCGTTGCCTCTTTGATGGTCGTGTGCTGTGTTGCTGCAGGTTGTGTGTCGTTTGTGGCTGAGGGGTGTGTGTTGATGCAATGGTTGCAGATAAAAGTTTCAAAAATTACAAATTAGGTCCCTGGACTTTCAAGATTTTGTTGTGTTGTGTTGTATGGTGTTGTGTTGTTTTGTCTTGTACATCATGCTTAAGATCATTGTACAAAATTCAACATTAAGGAAATAGTTCAATTACTATTTTGCCCATACAAAACTCATTATAAGGTAGTATAGATAAGTAAAAACATGATTTGTATATTTTATAAGAAAAGCCTTATATAAATAAATTAATCAACGACTTGATGATAAATCTGTGTTTTATAAAGAAGTATTATATATATATAAGTAAATTAAACGACTTGATTGTACATTTGAGTTTTATACATATATGTATATATCATTTTGTATAACACTTCTCACAATTTAACTTATAAAATAGATCATAAATAACTTTATAAGGCAAATATAGAAAATAGATGTTATAATAAAAATAAAACTTATTTAAATAATGCAAACCAAAAATATATGAAATCTGATAATGTTCAGGGGATTCGAACCCTGGACCCTTTCGTACATGCAAACTCTCATTAACCACTGAACCAAAACTCAATTTTGTTTAACAGATTCGAACAAAAATTTATTTGAAATGTTGTTTCCCTAAACCCAATTCACACATAAACCCTAGAATCGAAAATCATACAAATTGAGCACTGAATTGAATACATAATCGAAATCGAGCATAGCTACGATGATCAGCACATGATAACGAGTCAAAGGATGTGTTTAATTACCTGTTTTGGTTAAAATTGATGAAGATTAAGAAGAAACAGAAAACGTAGATGTATGATTCAATTGATGATGAAGACGATGATGATGATGTAATTAAATTTGTAGATTCACTCATGGATGAATTCTGATTAGAAGCCCCACGATAATTGAAGATAAAAGTACCCCGATTCTGTCGTCGACTGTGAAGCAGAATGATGAAGAACAGGGGATCGATGGGTGTTTAATTGTGGTGTTAAAGTGTAATTGTTGTTGCAGAAAGTTTCGATGGATGTGTGTGATTGCTTTGAATGACATATTTATCATCAATTTGTTGGCGAAGAGGGTAAACTGGTCTCGAGTTGTTTGCGGATAAAGATGAGTTTAATTCGAACGATTTACCATGATAATTACTAATTAAACGTGCCCAATTCATCTTAGTCGGTTGTAGAGTGTTTTGGATTGGTTTAATCTGATTTTTATCTACTGCTTTGGTTGAATTGCAATTGAAATCGGCCGGATTTGGTGGGTGTTGGTTGTAATCGATCTCGCGACCTCAAAATGGACAGATAAGGATGATACGGGTTTGATTCTTGCGGATTAGGATGAAAAATTGTTTAAACGAGTTGATATGATGCAGATTTGTTCGATTTATGCATTGCCGGAGTCGCCGGAGACTTCACCGGAGATAGTTGCCGGATTCACGGGTGGGTTGGGTTGGTTTTAAATAAACTTGCATTTTCAGTCCCTGCAGTTGTAGTATGTTTTATTTTAGGTTGATAAGTTTTAATATAAGTTTTATTGTTTACAAAATGAATCCCTTAACTTTACTTTGTTAAATAAAACTCTAATTTAACTAACCCATTAACCATTTAACTTATGAAACTTTACTAATTATATGCAAACCAATTTATAAGATTATATAAATTAAACACTTTATGTGTAAGTATGATTTAATTTGAATGACTGCAAATAACGAACCATTCTTATTTCAAGAACTTAAGAACTTTAAAATTGGATACCGAGGCATGTCGGGTTTGGATTTGAATCGGTTTTGGTTCGGGGCAAATGTTACATTCTGGCCTTATGATTATTTTGAATAATTGTTTGTTTGCTCCTGGTTTAACCAGAAACATTATTTCATTTTCTTTATTGTTTGAACAAGGTTTCAAGTACGTTTTTAATGAGATTTCTATTTCTGCTTACTTGAATGATGTTTTTAATTTAAGGCTAAACCTCGAAATGGTATTTACGATGTAGATGTTCATACAAACAATAACATTTATAATCTTTCTAAGCGTGCCAAATCTGGTATGAATGATACTTATCTATTGTAACATATGTCCCAAACTCAAACTCGAAGGCCCGACTCGAACCCGAATCCGTCTATCTTATATTTATTTGTATCTAAATTCTCTCGAAGATGTAACGTTTCGTTATCTATATGAATATATATGTCGGATCTATGTTATACCCGTCTTTAATAAAGTGATCGAATTAATGCGAGTAAGATCTAAGTCACTATTTAAATACTATTTATAATAAATAATTCTCAAGAATATATAGATTATAATTTATGAAAGAAATTTTTTTAGAATTAATTACTATCGCGTCTAAAAATAACCATTCAACGTCGAAAACGAAGTAAATATATAAAAACGTTAATTTATAAACGATACGAGTTAACTCGGTTAAGTTAGTTAGTTAAAATAAATAGTTTAAAGTTATATTAAAGTTACAACAACTAATTAATAAACACTCTAAACTAGAAGGACCAAACCGTAATTTATGAAAAGTTGATTAACCAGCCCGCCCCCTTTCTTCCATTCACGCTTTTCCGGCGACTTTCTCGTTGTCGCCGGCGAGAGTCCAGTAACGTTTCTGGCAATGCCAAAAACATCATTTTTATCATTTTCGACTCAAAAATAAAATCCGTAAAATGTTCCAAAGCATGTTTCGAACCTATTACCACCTTTTAATCCATGTATAACACGATATCAAGCGTGTTTAATATGAATTTGTAGTGTGTTCGTTTCCATTAAACCCCACTTATACCAATCGACTTAAAATTCTCAAATTTAGTCAATCGAATTAACTAAAATGATTATTTCAACGGTTAGAATCCGTTTGTGACATGCAAGTGAACTTTAATCATCAAATTAATCACCAATTATCACAAATAACTCGTAATCAATCACTAAACCGTTCGACTAGTTTCTGGTTAATCTAATCCAATTCAATCGACCCACCCACTCTCCTTTGCTTGTATTCGCTCCATGAATCTTCAATTTCAAATGAAAATCTTCAAAACTCAGTAAGTGATTCTCACTTTGTTCGAACCTGTTCATCATCAATCCGACATCTAAACATCATTTTCATCATCAATTGATTTAGGGTTTTCATTTTTTGGATTGATTCTGCAAAAGGAATTGAATTTTAAAGATCTCTAGCTACCATTTTGATATTCAACTTGTCGTTCCTTGTTCTTCGTTCACAATTGATGAAATTCGTTTCCAATCAACTAAGTTATTCTATATAACGTACTCATTATCATGTCCTGATTAAAAGCCCTCAATTAATTTTATGTTTGGTTGTTCCAATTCAAAGTATTTGTGATTTAGTGATTCTAGGGTTTATGGAAGTTTGGGGGTTTTATTTAAAACATCTTAAAACTATTTATAATCTAGTTTTAATAAAAAAGATCACTTAGAGCAACTAGTTGTGTGCGTGTTTGTGACCAGAAAGGTCGCTGGTTTGAAACCAGGGGCATGTATATGTTCTTTGTATTTTTTTATCTATTGTTTTACTACACCACTAATTATTTCTACTAAACTAAAACTAATACAATACTATCTATCTTGTAAAATACTAAAATCTTATAAACTATACCAAAACCATATGTTTATATAAAACTAGTTTTATAAATTTAACCATTACCAATACTTTAAATACTTTAAAATTACTATAAAAATGTATTTTAATACTTTTAAAATGCATACATAGTTTTATAAATAATAGGTGGTACAGATAGGACTTTTATATGGGCTTTTGTATACTTTAAAAATTGTGGAAAAAGTTCTAAAGTATCTTTAGATACATAATATATTTTGTGACGTTAAATAGTTTCCGTTAGAAATATATTATTCCAATTGCTATTGTTTATAAAAAATACTACTATTATTTTCCGTCGTAATGATTAAGTAATCTTATATATTTTTAATCGTTTACCGAAAAACCCTAAAATCCCAGTTTGAAACCATAGAATTCCAAATTACCTTAGACTCCTATTGTTTCTGTTCTAGTTTTCTATACAATATATTTACTAAGTTAGGATTCTCATTACTTAGGTGATTCTATTATTTGGGAAATCCTCGGTTCCATCTAAGTGTTTGCTATAATATTTCGGACTCAAGGTGAGTAAACTCACTCCCCTTTTTACTTTTACGCTTTGGGGCTGAAATATGTATTACGTTTTCTATTTACTATTTTCCAAAAGAGATCATACAAATATGTTAATCTAGTTCAAACTTAATGCAACCTTATGTGGTAGTTTAAAGTAGTTTATTGCTTGGTAATCCCACCGGTACAATGTTCGCGCTAATGGTTTGACAAACCCACCTGCCTGGACAACATCGATAGGCAATTTAAACCCGACCATTCTAATTCCATGTTTACTATGTTGCTATGCTATGTCGGTTGTTGTCATACTAAGATGCTAGTTGTTATGCATTGTCCCTTAGTTGCTAATTGTGTTGGTCCAGTAGATCGTTAATCCGTGCTATATATGATATAGATCAGATCACAATCAATTGATACCACTAGATCTAGCAACAATTGATTGTGATAAATGACCAAAACTTAAACAAACCATTAAAACCCAATAACAAATGATAGATTAAGAAGGTAATTAGATGAAGTAGAATGAATTAGATGCAACAATGATATAACAGAGACAATTCGTTGCAAATAATAACCAGATTCGAACTCTAGATCAAAGGTGTAATTGTATTCAATAAGTTCCAAAGAGTTGTGTACAAAATAGCCCTAAACAACTATTTATACAGTGGCTAGTGTAGCAAGCAGTGTCGCAGCCGCGACATTGCCTGCTCGCTAGACCAAGACAAGCTGCATGCGACACTATAGTGTCGCATGCAGTGTCGCATAAGCAAGCACAAAACATAACAAAATAGTAAACTAACCTAACTATTACAACGAAACACAAATACGACTAATCTATTACAAGTAAACAAAATACAAATAATGACATGGTGAAGTACCACCCTACATGTGGTCATCAATACTCCCCCTAGGGAGGTACTTCACATGTCGGATCTTCTGGTTCAGCTCCATCCTTTGCTCCTTCTAACAGATCCATCAGCTCACGAACGTCTTCTCTCAGATCCACCTGTTTCTGCACACTCTCAGCAAGCTGCTTTACTTCCGATCTAATTCCTCGAGCCCTGTTAGCTACCCTTTCAAATAGGGCAGCTTCCTTTTTCGTTTCCTCTCCGGCTCCAGCTCTGATGGGGTTTTCGCATAAAATCTTCAACTCATCATCAGAGAAACCGAAAACCTCCATCGGATCAAATAACCTCCATTCAGTTCCGTCCTTAACACGCACGACCGCCTCCCTCATCTGGTTATCATAGAACCATTTCTCAAAATCCTGTAATCTTGACGGGCTAGGGTCCGGAACTCTCAATCTCAATACGGTCTTGATCGGCTTCAGCTTTAAAACAATCTTACCATTTCCAGTCACCCAATCCAAGTCTTTCTTCGACCGTTTACGCTCCAATTTATTGTAGCCAAAACTCACAAAATTATCCTTCAAGCCCGCATGTATCTCCTCCTCTAGCAGTTTCGCACGATCACTTTGATCTGCCTTAATCAGTGGGAGTACTGCCAAACGCCTCAAGTCCCATTTAGGGAATGTCTTGAAGTGTTTGCGGTTGTTCACATAGCTAATGCCACCCCTCTCCTCTTTTTCATGAATTTCTTCATTTCCAAATTTAATTTCCAGCTAAAAATCTTGTTATCTGTATCTTTAGAGGTCAGGGCATCCATGTTCTGGAACAGAGGCCTGACGTTTTCTGGTTCCTCTTCCTTCCTGAACCAGTTGGATTTATCTAGCTCGAATACGTCACCCTCGATTCCACTTCTCGGGCCATATACACCATCTCTTTATCATATGTTTTGTAAAACTCTGGCTCAAAGTCATAGTCAACCAACTGTTCTTCCTCCATTTCTTCGTCCACCAACTTCATTTCAGCACTCTTCTCTTTATCAGCAACGACCTCTTCTCCTCCCAAATCAGTTTCAATATCGAGACAGAAGTCATCAGCAACTTCTGTCCCTTTTTTAGCAGTTCTGCTCCCTCCTGTAGCACTGAAACCACCGAAATCTCTTCGGCTGGTTCCAGTCTGTACAATTTCCTTCAATCTTGGATATTTCGCTATGTTTACCATCTCATTTATTTCCTCTTCGGTCTCCGTATTCCCAACCTTCACCTCCTTCTTAACGTCATTCAGTTCAAGCAGCAACTTCTGGATTAGGCACTGTTGATCTAAAACAATTTTCCTCAGGTCCTCCATCTCCGCTTCTCTGTGCCTCTCTCTCTCTCTCTCTCTTCCACATTCATCAACTTAGTTTTAACCATACTAAATTCATTTGCGAGCGACGTATTCAACCTGCGAATAACGTCCTCGTCCAACCCAGCAACACCTTTCTTTTCAGTTTTCTTTCTAAACGTTCCAGGCACAGTTTCAGATGCTGCTGGCTGCTTTCCCTTTGCCTTCTTTCGTCTGACATCAGTATCAGACTCAGTTCGAGACGGTGATCGATCTACAGCCTTTTTCTTCTTCTTTCCCTTTGTTTTGAAAATTTCCGCTTCGATCTCATCAATCTCCTCCTCGAAAGGTACCGGCTTTAGCCCCACGTACTTCTTTCTTTTCCGGATATCTTCCTTTATTTTCTCCCTCAACTCCTCAAACCGTTTCTCCTCGCTAACCTTCAGATTTTCTATGTATTCCCAACTCTCATCAGTGTACATGTTTCTGAAAAGATAGGTAATCTTTCCTGAAATGTCATGTCTAGGTGCGGAATAGTCAGCAAAAATCCTGATGTTCATTGGCGTCAGTCCCAATACGTCTCCCAACTTCTGCAAATCTGGCTTTAAGTGGTCGATGAAAATCTGTACAAACCGAGGATATAACAACCACTTATCCTTCCGTCCAGATGAAATATTCTCTTTCATATACCCAAAATCATTTGAGGGATATTCGCCTTATCACCTCGACACAAGTTCAACATCGCCCTTGCCCATTCGAAATTCAGCCCATCAGTTCCTCCTTTGCGATGATCTAAACAGACAATAATGACATCAGCTATGAATCTCCACTCCTTCGACAAGAACGTCTTCTTGATCTCCCGACGTTCCAAGAAATCTGTTCCTTCGTAGCCCATCTCTAGAAATCCCTCATACACATCAGTCAGGCTTAGCAAAATAGTTTACCCAACGTCACACTCCATCTTTAACATTCGGGCAATCGAATCAACAGTAAGTACAATCTGCTCCCCCATAACTGTTGCCCTAATCTCCCCCGGATCTGCATTCAGATTGTATGTGGCCGACTCCCAGAAATCTCGTATATGCTGTTTATCCATCATCGGATCCTTAGTAACAGCATAAAAAATAGGCGACGCCTTCATCCAAGAAATCGCGTCCCTAAATCCCACCGAATTCGGGTCCTTATCGTTGAGATAAGCGACCACGTTCGACCGCTTGTCGAACTTCATAGGAGGAGGAGGCTTCGGTTCCATATTGTAACCTGAAACATAAACCGAAAGTTGATTAGTTAATAAGAAAAAGAAAATATAAAAGGAATAAAAAGAAAATAAAAAAAAGGAAAAAGAGAATAAAATAATAATAATAATAATAATAATAATAATAATAATAATAATAATAATAATAAAAAAATAAAATACAACAAAAAAAAAATTAAAAAATTGAAAAGCATAGTGTCGCATATTCATCGACACTGCTGTTTCGCAACAGCATAGCATGTGCATCGACACTACACTGTCGCAACACAAAAGACTTCCGACACTACCAACAATGCATGGGCAGCATGACATTGGTAATGTCGCAAACATAGTTTGAACTTTCGTTCAGTGTCGCAAGACGAACAGGTAGTGTCGCAAAACGCGAAAAACCAACAGTCAATATGATCAAAACCATATCAGATCAACACCAAATTCAAATACACTACAAACGAAGGTTCGAAACATGTTAATGAACAAAACTTACCAATTGAAAACAACTGAAAACACTTTAGAATGACGGATTGAAGTTTAGTGAGTGTTAGCGTTAGTGTCGGGTATGTAATATGCTGATATGAACAAATGAGTAATGAGCCAGTTCGACCCACATCAGGTAAACATACACCAGTCATAGTGTCGCATACCTGACACTATAGTGTCGCAAAAACCAAAATTTTAATAATTAATAAAAAAATTTTTGAAAAATAATAAAAGTCAAATCTAATTTAACTTACAAATATTTTAAAATAATGTCAAGCCAAACCAATTGAGATAGATCCAAAAATTAAGACCCATTTGTGTTACGAGATTTCAAAGGAATCAGAACAGTAAAAACAAGATGTATCATGAGGAGATCAGAAAACGAGTTTTAGGCAATCATCCGGAGAGGCAAAGATTTGAAAGGATTGTCAATATGTTTGTCCATTTAAACCCATGCCTTGTTTCTTTCAACAAACATCATGTGACGATATTATCATGTTTTGGTTCGACTAGAAGAAACTCTAGCAACTCGGTTTCCACAGACATTCAGCAAAGTGACTTGTTTTGACTTCATGACTTATTGAGTTTAGATGATTCAACAAGATTTTTATAATTTGGAGGGATATAAACCCAAATCAAGTGATCAAGGTGAATGTATTATTGGAGGTGAAATGGAGTTTGAGTTTAATGAATGAAGCGTCAAACAATGAACTTGATGTAGAAACATTGTGAGCTTATCTTTATATGGGATTTACAGATGATCAGAGCTCCAGGTCTATACTGACGTATAACAGAGGAGATGATTATCTGTACGTGCTGATGAGAGCTTCAGGTCTATATTTACATATAACAGAGAAGATCATCACTCCAGGTCAATGCTTCCGCATAGCATAGGAGATTAACACGAAAAACAAAAAATTCTGAAGAGCTAACGAGAAGTGTCATTCAGGGCTATGGCTATTGGGTTTGGATTTATGAAAAATCAAGCACAAAACAAATACTCTCAGCCCCTTTTTGTCAAAACTTATCACTTTGCGCAGTCCAAATGTCTGTGAAAATAATCCTTATCACTGAGCTCTTTTTGAATTTAGTTTGATCACAGAGTTGCTGTCTAATTGTATTCAAGCTGAGCCTACTGACACATCAGTATACAAATCTCATCCCTCCTTCAGACGCTTTCAACCCATATCTGATTCCTGCAAGAAACAAACAGTATTTACAAGAGATGAAGCATAATAATGAAATTTGTAGTATTTCTCCCCCAAAATTTCAGTTTCTCAACATTAACTGAAATTTTCAAACAAATTGACGAACCTTTAAGATCATACACAACAGAATGGCCGACATTATTAGAAAATATAAGTGAGAAAAACAAATTTTCCCTTCACATTTCTCCCCTTTTTTTATATGTATATATATATATATATTTTATATATATATATATATTTAAAATTTTGAAGGTTGTAATATTAAAATGATTAAAAAGAAATCAAACCAAGCATGTTAATGAATTCATAAAAACACGGTTTATCAAACATTTTAGTGAACTAATTAGCTTGTAGATTTTTGGTGTCGATCGATATGATATTGATAAAACCCTTTTCCTGTGCATCCCGAATGGCATGAATTCGAGTTTTAATGTTCTTCGTTCGAGTGTGGTGAACAGGATTCTTGGTAATTCCAATGGTAGCCTCATTATCACAGAAAATCGGAGTGTGAAGAAAATTGATTCCGTAATGGATCATCTGATGTTGAATCCAAAGTACTTGACAGCAGCAACTGGAGGCAGCAGTGTATTCAGCTTCGCTAGTAGATAAAGAGACAGTGGTCTGTTTCTTGCTCTGCCACGAAACTAAACACTCCCCCAGATACTGACACCCACCAGAATCCGATTTCCGATCAAGTTTGCAACCGACATAGTCACTATCAGAATAAACATGAAGATCAAAGCTCCCCCCTTTTGGATACCACAAGCCAAGACGCGGAGTTCCCTTTAGATAACGAAAAATACGCTTCATGGCTTTTTTATGTGACTCCTTAGGATTTGATTGATACCTTGAACAATAACCAACAGCAAAATCAATGTCTGGATGGCTTGCAGTTAAGTTCATTAACGAACCGATCATCGATCTGTAACGGTGAGCATCAACAGACTTTCCAGATTCATCAGGAGTGAGACATGTCTGTGCTGTAAATGGAGATAATTTAGAAGAACTGTCGTCCATCTTGTATTTTACCAAAATCTCCTGAATAGATTTCTCCTGATGAATGAGTATACCATCGGATTTTTGTACCACCTACAAACCGAGAAAGAAACACATCTCACCCATCATACTCATCTCGAACCTCTCCTTCATCACCTCCTCAAATTCTCTACACAAACTTTCATTTGACGAACCAAAGATGATGTCATCTACATACACTTGAACCAGTAAAACGTCGTCACCAATTACTTTCTTGAAGAGAGTCATGTCTATGGTACCTCTAGTAAAACCTTTGCTCAACAGATATTGTGTCAACGTTTCGTACCAAATTCGAGGAGCTTGATGTAGTGCATAGAGTGACTTGTTTAATTTGTAGACTTTATCTGGGAAATCCGGATCCTCGAAACCTGGTGGCTGACAGATATATATCTCTTCATCGATATCCCCATATAAGAATATGCACTTCACATCCATTTGATAAACTTTAAAGTTTTTGTGTGCGACATGGGCAAGAAAGATTCGGATGGTTTCAATTCTAGCAACTGGAGCGAACACATCTGTGTAATCAATGCCTTCCTCTTGTGCGAACCCTTGAACGACCAAACGAGCTTTGTTACGAACAACGACCCCTCTATCATCAGGTTTGTTTTTGCAACTGATTACGGGAACTTTACAAAGTTGAGCACTTCGTTCCAATTGGGTATTTGTTTGGTGGAAGATCGACCAATTCCCAAACCTTGAGCTTTCTGAACTGTTGAAGTTCTAATTTCTTTGATTCCACCCAGCTCGGATCTTGTAATACCATATTAATGTTCTTTGGAACGATCTGTGACAGAAAACAAGAGAATAAGCAGACGTTGATAAGCCCAGATTGATGATGTGTACGAACACCGTCAGAAATGGATCCTATGACCAAGTCATGAGGATGATCTTTCAGTTCCTTGTAAAGCGAATTGGATGTAGAGATATCTGAAACAGGTATGGTAGATGAATCAAGAGGAATGACAAGTGATGTAGGATGAGATGGTGATGGTGATGGATCAACGGTAATAACAACATCAGGTGTGGGTGGCAACGGTTGTGGAATTTCCGAAGAAGGTGAGAAAATAACAGGATCAGGTAGAGCTTCAGAATATACGGGAATAATTTCATCTTCTTCCAAAAACAAGGGTACATTGAAAGAATTAAACACGGTCGTGGCATCATAGAACCAGGAAGGTTCAGATCCAGTATCGCACACATTTGATTCCTGCCAATCAACATAGAACGATTCTTGAACGATTTTGGTACGTCTATTGTAAACTCGATACGCTTTCTGAGAAGAAGAATAACCGACAAAGAAACATTCATCAGAAACAGCTTCGAATTTTGACATTTGAGCTTGAGTATTCAACAAAGTACATGAACAACTAAAAGGTCGAAAGAAGTCGATCAATGGTTTTCTTTTGTGAAATAGTTCATAAGACTTCTTCATTTTGGCTTTCACGATCAACACCCTATTGAGCACGTAAGACGCACAGTTACAGCTTCGACCCAGAAGATGATTGGAAGTTTTGACTCAATTAACATAGTCCTTGCAGCTTCCACAAGAGTTCGGTTTTTCCATTCCGCCACTCCATTCTGCTGAGGTGTCCTTGCTGCACTGTATTGTCTCAATATCCCCTTTTCTTCACAAAATGAGTCAAAAATGTGATTTCTGAACTCAGTCTCGTTATCGCTCCGAATAGGTTTCACCTTCTTACCGCTAATGGTTTCAATCTTCAGAATAAGACTCTTGAAAGCTCCAGCAGTCTCCCCTTTGTTAGCTAGAAAACTTACCCAAGAATATCTTGAAAAATCATCTGTAACAACCAAACAATAAGATTTCTTAGCTATGCTTTTGACACTGATTGGTCCAAACAAATCTACATGTAATAATTCAAGGGGATAAGAAATAGAATTAATCGTTTTAGATTTATGAGACTTCTTATGTTGTTTCCCCTTAGCACATGCCATACATTTCTCAACCACCGAAAATTCTTTTATGGGCAAGCCACGAACTAGATTATGTTTAACAAGTTTATTAATATTATCAAAATTAACATGACCAAGTTTCCTGTGCCATAAAAATGCTTCTGAAGAGGAAGCTTTTGACAATAAGCAAGTGACAGTAGAGGTTGACTCCTTCGAATTCATGTCAAGCAAATAGGTGTCATTCTTCCTTGGTGCACGCACCACAATCATGTCTTCAGAAACAGAAAAATCCGGCTTCAAAAACAAGCACTCATCGGATTTGAAGAGAACCAGAATATTCTTATCTCAGATTTGAGATACGCTCAGCAAATTGAAATGCAGTTCTGGAACGTAGTTCACTTTCTCCAACGTCAACGATCCATTAGATACCTCACCTTGACCAATCATTTTCCCTCCTTTCTTATCTCCAGCAAAAGCCACATACCCACCATTTATTACACGGAAATTTGTAAGTAGATCTTTCAACCCGGTCATATGTCGAGAGCATCCGCTATCTACATGCCACAGACTATTTGGCTTCCACGGACGTTCCTGACATAACAAGAAAAGAAAAATCAATTAGAAACAGGAACCCATGCCTTAGAAGACTTGGGTTTAAACAAAGAAAGATTAGCATAAAAATGATTATTTACAAACCTATTGAATCTATAAGTTAAACTAGAATTATTTACACCCTTTTGAACGAGTTCCGGACAATTCTTAACAATGTGAGTGTCCTTACCGCAGCGGAAACAATGTGACTTGAAACATTTCTTTCCAGAATTACCAATAGAAATGGGACCACTTACAATTTCTTCATCACATTCAGACATGTTTGTGTCTGAATCACTAAAAGAAACATACATTTCTTTTGTTTTACCTTTTGATGTACTAGCTTCATTACCTGTATCTTTCACATGATTCATCTTTGAGTTGTTTGTATCAACGGGTTTGGTTATACGGATTGGAATAAAGGTCGGTATTGGTGTTGAGACAAACTTCTCCAAACAGTTCTTATTTGGCAACACATCATTAGATTCAACGAAAGAAACATGATCATCATGAACATCATTCAAAGCACACACAGCATTGTCAATGTTTAATACAGACGGTTTAGAGTTTAAACTACTCGAATCATTTAATAAATCATCCGAACTACTACTATTGTCTAAAGTAGACTTCTTTGAATTTAAACTACAATTTGAAACAGAGCATCCTAATCCCATTGAAGCACCATATCCATAATCATCCCGTACCTCATGACGATTAACTCCTTCTAAACCTGCAAATAAATTGTTAGTGTGATCTGCAATTTAATCATTAGTGGGATGAGGTTTGGGTATGGGAGAATAACAATAGGTACTAGGTGGAGGATAAACATGAGGAATCTCATCATATCCTAAACCCGATTTGATTCGAGATCCTTTTTGCCTACAGTTTAATTCTTCTCTTTTCATTCCAGCAATGGTCCATCTATCAAGTTTAGTTTGAAGTTTACTGCTTTCAAATTCAGCAAGTTTAACACGTTCGTCAAGCAAGTTAACCTCAACATTCTTTTCAAGAAGTTTTTTGTTTAAGTGGTCTATTTCTTGTAAAGCTTCGTTAAGTTTTACATAATAGTTCACCTCATTCTTTTTAAGATCCGAATTAATAGTATTTAGTTCAGCCTGATTTGATAATAACAATCTATTAGCTTTATATACACCAAAAAGTCGAACCCGACAAGCCGAAGAACACATGTCTTGTATTACCTCATATGGAAGACCCATGATAATCTTCTTGGTAGCAAGAGCCTTCTCACAGTTACATGCAGGTGTATTTTTCTTCCTTTCTTCCCCCTTTTCATCTTCAACCTCCTTGCTTTCTTTCTCAGCTTTCACATTCTCTTCCTTTTAGATCTCTTCAGTTGCTTTATTGATAGCTTTCTCAGAGTCGCTCCCAGCATTCAGTATAGTTTCAGAAACAAGAGCATGATTAATTTCTTCTTGAACTTCTACAATCTCAGCACTCCAGTCAAAGTTAGTCAACAAAGCAGTCTTTCTTGTGTTACTATTGTTTTCTCTTTCAATAACAGCAACATTTCTTGTGTTGGGAGATGGTGGTTCAAACACAGTTGGGGATGGGCAATCTCTCTTGAAATGTCCGAGTTGTTTGCATTTGAAACATCGGAGTTTAGATTTGTCGAACCAAACCTTTGCATTCTGATTTCCGAAGCTTCTTTTTCCAGTTCTCTCCATAAAACGTCTGGCCCTAACAGTCAACATTGCCATTTGCCATTGAATATCTGCTTCCTTAAGGTCATCTGGGTCAACTTGCAACATATCCTCCATTGTGATACCTTTTCCCTTGACATATCTGGCAATCAAGGCTTCATAGCTGTTTACGAACATTCCAAACAAGGCCATCATGTCATTAGGGACTTGAGATGCAACTGGTTCCTTTCTGACATTCTTTCGTTCAGATGGAACAGTTCCTGAGATATATGAAAAACCAGAGTTGTTCCTTGAAGTTTCAGATGTGGATGAGAGAAATGCAGCATTCTGGGTTTGCATTGGAGGATAAACGGCCTGATTGTACTCTCTCCTTTTGATGTCAAGCTTGAATGATTTCAGTTTGTTAATTACGTCCATGAGCTTATATTCAGTAAACATCTTCTCTTTCTTCAGCATTCTGACCTGTAAACTCCACTCAGGAGGGAGTGAGTTCAGCAGTTTTGTCACTTGTTCAGCCGTAGTCAACTGCTCATCTTTAAATTGCTAGTGACCGTCAGGAAACGATTTGTGAGATCTGAAATTTTCTCATTCCTAAGACCCATAAATGAGTTAAACTCTTTTTGCGCTTGAACCCCTTTATCTTTCTGAAGATCAAAGTTTCCATCATAAAACTCACATAGAGCATCTGTCACAACCCCAACGCGGCGGGCGGTCCCAGGAGATGGAGCCCCGGGGGTATCACGTGTGACGAATGGATATCAGGAGCAACGCAGCGGAACAACAACATACATACACACACAGCTTAAAACTTAAAGCTGTTTATTCATTAAACTTCAAAACAAAAATCACATAGTTCTCAAAACGACAAATGATTGTTTGATACATAACATCAACAAACTAAAGCTAGCAACTATTCTAGGTCCAGAGCTTCTATCTTCTAAGCCCGCAAGCCCTCTACCTGCTCTAGCCTCGACAGTGCTTTCCTACATCACTCGTCACCTAGGATGTGTGCCAAAAAGTTTTAAAAGAAAGGGTCAACTTACACTGGTGAGTTCATAATAAAACATTTTACAAAATATTTCAAAGCAGTCAACCAAATGCTTGTAAAAACCTTGATCAACGAGTTACCAAGCTACATTGATCCAAGAGTTACCACCAACTCCATTATTTACAAACATTTCATAAACATGCTAACATCATCATATAAATATACACAGACAATACGATAAACCCCTCAACAACTCCATCGGCACGTCTGCGCTGGAGCAGAATATATGCATATACCCTTCACCGAGTTTACCGCGTCATCCTATAACTGAAGTGGTATTGCCCGATATTTACCATAAAATGCTAAACAACCGTTCAAAAACAACAGTTTAAGAACACAACCAATCCAAAAGAGTTTATACAAAAACTCACAATCATTTCCAACCAAAACAGGTTTAAGCAACACATCCAGTTTTGTAAAAACATACAATCATTTCAAAACCAAAACAGTTGCACAAAAGTTTGGGTATATGAATTCACCTCAACAAGAACACAACAAGCTCACAAGTAGCTTCGGTCTTTGATCTAATCCCAACAATCAATCCAAATGGATATCTTCACAATCAACACAAATAGCTATACCGACAATCAACCTCAATAGCTATAATCCACCTATAACGCGATATCACAACGTTATAAATAACGATTCCTAAGACTATGTAAGTCCTAGGGCATAACTAGCGAAGCATACGACTAGACACGAGTCGTTGCCACCTACGCTTACCAAATCCCGAACCTCGGGAATCTAAACGAATCCTACAGAGATATGTTACCCGTTCACAACGGATATCATACCCCTAGGGTACGGATATTCAACCCGCATCCTCCCCGGGTAATCTACCCGTTAGTTGCGGGTGTTTAATCCCGCAACTATTTCCCCAGCACGTCCCTCGTACTATGCGGGTACCTTCACCTACATTTCCCATCGGGTTCCCAACCCGATTCCTGTCCTAAACTAATCGAGAATGAAAGACCATTTACCTCGTCGATCACCGATCTTCAATCGCGCAATGCCTTGATGATCACCGTTCTTCACTCGGGCAGAACCTCAACGCACGCCAAGCGACAAACACGCGTCCGACACTCGAAGGATCGCCCCGGCGCAGGGTACCGCACTCGAGGCGCGATTCCGCAACAAAAACTAAGCATTTCTCTCTCTAAAAACGTCTAGAGTGAGAAAGGGGTGTGAGCACAAGTGAAGGGGGTTGCACCCCTTTAAATAGGTTGTCTGGGCTATTCTAGGCGCTATGCGCAGGACAATGGGTCCTCCTGCGCATATCGCGTAACAGGAAAATGCCAGACAGCTGTTTTCCACCCGACTAGTACTAGGCGATACGCGCACGGGCCTACCTCATGATGCGAAGATCACGTAGACCACATTTTCAGATTCCTCTCGTCGAAACACGTGGAATTCATATATTATGGGCTCCGTAACTCTTTTTCTAAGTCAAGATATGCTCGAAAGAAGTTTTCGGGCTTTTCTCGGGTGTTTTCGCATTTCCCGCTTCGATATAACTCCGATTTGAGTTCCGTTTTCGCCCACGTTCTTCATTTTCAGTCATCTATCACCCCTAGGGTTTATCACTATAAATTAGGACTTTTTATTCAACGTGCTATTTACATGAACACCCGCCCATTATCGACATATACATTCGTCGAAATTTAGCGTTTTACATTTCTCTCGTCCTTAAAAGAATTCCGTCCTCGAAATTCGAGTGTTACAAATAACTGAGGGTACTTGGCTTTCATCTCACTAGCCAATTCCCAAGTCTTCTCCGGTCCTCTTTGTCCTTCCCATTGGACAAACACCAACCGAATTGTTTTCTTTCTCAACTTTCTTTCTTGAGTATCAAGAATATTTACTGGCCTCTCAGTAAAAGATAGTTTCTCGCTTACTTGAACATATTCGAGAGGTACAGCTTGATTCGGATCTGCCAAACATTTCCTTAAGTTTGACACATGAAAGGTATCGTGCACACCCTTCAAGGTTTCCGGTAACTCAAGCTTATAAGCAACTTTCCCAATTCTCGCAACAATCTTGAATGGACCAATGTACCTCGGGGCTAACTTTCCCCGTTTGATAAACCTCACCACTCTTTTCCGTGGAGATACTTTCAACATCACATAATCTCCGACTTTGAATTCTAAAGGCCTTCTACGGATGTCAGCATAACTTTTCTGCCTATCCTAGGCGGCTTTCAGCCTTTGCCTAATCTGCTGGATTTTATCGGTTGTTTCCAACATCATCTACGTACTACACAACTGATCCTTCCTAACTTCCGTCCAACAAACAGGAGTTCTGCACCTTCTTCCATAAAGTGCTTCAAATGGTGCCATCCCTATACTGGTGTGATAACTGTTGTTGTATGAAAACTCAACCAATGGTAAGATTTCATCCCAACTACCACTAAAGTCAATCACACACGCACCCAGCATATCCTCAAGGGTTTGGATCGTACGCTCACTCTGCCCATCGGTTTGAGGATGATATGCCGTGCTCAAATTCAATCTAGTTCCTAGATCTTTCTGCAAACTCGCCTAAAACCTTGACGTGAATCGACTATCTCTGTCAGAGATGATCGAAAGTGGTACGCCATGTCTACTCACAACCTCCTTGATATACAATTTCGCCATCTTCTCTGGTGAGTAGCTCTCGTTATATGGTATGAAATGAGCCGACTTGGTCATTCGGTCCACGATCACCCATATGGCATTATGCCCTACACGAGTTCTTGGGAGCTTCGTGACATAATCCATCGTTATTCTTTACCACTTCCAAACTGGCAGTTCTATCTGTTGTAACAGACCTACTGGTTTCTAATGCTCAATCTTAACTTGCAAACAAGTTAAGCACTTTTGCACATATTGTGCAATTGATCTCTTCATATTGGGCCACCAATAATGTTCTTTCAAGCTCTTAAACATCTTCTCCGTTCCAGGATGAATCGAGTACTTAGACTTGTGGGTTTCATCAAGAATCTTATCCTGAATTCCTCCAAACTTTGGAATCCAAATTCTTGACCCAAACCTTAGAATCTCATCATTCCCATTTGTCTACAAACCTTCCTTTCCCACCATTCGCTCCTTCCCGATGCTTTCTTCCTTTAAGGTATTTGTCAGAGCTTCAACGATCTGATCCTTCCAATCAATCGTTACAACGATCTGCAAGGCCCTTACTCTAATGGGTTTAACCCTCTCCTTCCGATTCAGGGCATCTGCTACCACATTGGCCTTGCCAGGGTGGTATTTGATCTCACAATCATAATCGCTAAACAATTCCATCCATCTACGTTGCCTCATATTTAGCTTCTTCTGATAAAAAGGTGTTGGAGGCTTTTATGATCAGAATATATCACAAATTTAGTACCATAAAGATAGTGTCGCCAAGTCTTCAAGGCATGCACTATGGCACCTAATTCCAAATCATGTGTGGTGTAACGTTTCTCATGAACGCTTAATTGTCTTGATGCATAGGCAATGACCTTCTCTCGTTGCATCAGCACGCAACCAAGACCATTAAGCGAGGCATCACAACATACCACAAAATCCTCATTGCCTTCGGGTAATGAAAGGATTGGAGCGTTACAAAGCTTCTTTTTCAAGACACTAAAGGCTTCCTCTTGCTCGGGTCCCCATTTGAACTCAACCTTCTTCCGCGTTAATGCAGTCATCGGTGTAGCAATCTTAGAGAAGTCCTTGATAAATCTTCGGTAGTATCCGACTAAGCCTAAGAAGCTTCTAATTTCCGTGGGAGTCTTCGAGACTTCCTATTTCATTATAGCCTCTATCTTAGTTGGATCTACTTGAACACCAGCTTCATTTATCACGTGCCCGAGAAATTGAACTTCTCTCTTCCAAAAATCACACTTGGAAAACTTAGCGTACAACTTCTCTCGCCTGAGAGTTTCCAAAACCTTCTTCAAGTGTTCAGCATGATCATTTTGATCTCTCGAATAGACCAAAATATCATCGATAAAGACAATGACAAATTTGTCGAAATACGACTTGCAGACTCTGTTCATGAGATCCATGAATGCTGCAGGGGCATTGGTTAGTCCAAAGGACATAACCAAAAACATATAGTGCCCATAACGGGTTCTAAAAGCCTTCTTGGGAATATCTTCTTCCCGCACCTTTAGCTGATGGTATCCAGACCTAAGATCGATCTTGGAGAAATAGCTGGCTCCTTGCAGCTGATCAAACAGATCGTCTATCCTCGGCAAGGGATACTTGTTCTTAACTGTTGACGTGCTAAAAACGGTCTATATAAATGACTAACCTAAGACTCTATCTAGACACTCGAGTTAAAAACCAATTAACCCTAAACTAGACCTAGCAGACAGGCAAGTGTACCTATCTAGACACTCGACTGAAGTATAGTCTACGGAAGACAGGATATTGAACCCAAAGACACTACGAATAACAAAAACTAAATTGAAAAGGAATATTGATTGATGGTGGGGGGTTTCTAATAACCTAAGGACAAGAAATTAAATTTTAACTATTAAATTAATTAAAAGTGAACACAAGGAACGAAGACTTTGATTAACTTGCAAGATTGGAAGGAATACCGCATAGATTAATCCCGGTTATGACTTATGGCTTTGGTTTGGTTGATTCACATGTGATGAAACCGAATTCCTAAGGATGCGACCCTTAATAAACCTAAAGGATCCCGGATCATTCTCCGGGTGTGACCGATAAGAATACTTAAGGAACGAATTAAACTATCGGTTGGGTTGAATCTCCTTTCGGTCTTTTCAACAATTTTAACATACCCAAATAACAACTAACCTCTCGATCTAGCTGACACAATACATTTTCATGCAAGGGGTAACATGCAAAGGAAATATTGAACTCAATTAATAAGATAATCACGTATTAGGCGAACCTCCTCTCGGACCGTTCACACCCTAATTATTTAACTATCAGGATTAATTGTCTAACTTACTTTTTCAAGCCAAGTAAGTAGTTAATTAAAGTTTCGACTCTAGTTTTACCAATCCTAATGATCACTACGTCTAGCAATTCATTACACAAATCAATAACACAAAGTCAATAATTTAGCTACGAGAATCTAAATGATCAAACTAACCACTCAATTCAAGTAAGAACTTGGTAAAATAATAAAAATCAATGCTTTAACAATCAAACACATTCAACATACCAAGAACATGCACTTTATGCTAGAATTTAAAACATCACATAAAAACAACCGAAACCAATTCCACAATCAACAACCGTTCATCATCTAGGTAGTAATACTAGTTTAGCTACTCATGATCATAATAAAAACACCAAAACATTCTGACTTTAAAGCAAACATGATCAAAAGTTAATTAAAACAAGAGTTCAAGAGGATTAAAAACCCGAAACAACGATCGTTTAGTGTCTCGATGATCCAAGCTTCAACCTCTTGCTTCCAACCTCTTTGAATCACCAAAAATCTCCCTTCTTTATGCTCTAAAACAGCTGGAATCCACTCCTTACGACTAGGGTTTGTAAGGTGTTTAAATAGCAAAACCCTAAAAAAATCCCGTATAACTGTGCTAGGAGATACGCGCATCATGGACCTCTGTCCTGTGCGTATCGCCTAGAAGGCCTCAAACTAGAAACTTTTGTTTTCTTTCTTGCCTTCCAACTCTAAGACTTCATTCCTTTAGACCATTTGCAAATTTTTAAGCACCAAAACACCTACATAACACAAATATAATTAAGATCCATGTGTCATTCAATAAACATATAAAAACTAAGCGAAACACAAGCATTAAACCCGAAAATTAGACGAAAACGATTAACAAAACCATGATGTGTTAGCCACACATCAACTGTCAACTTGTTCAGCTCACGGTAGTCAATGCACATCCGCATGGAATCGTCCTTCTTCTTCACAAACAGAACTGGTGCACCCCAAGGGGATGAACTCGGTCTAATGAAGCCTAAGTCGAGCAACTCCTAGACTTGTTTCATCAGCTCTTGCAATTCGGAGGGCGCCAAACGATAAGGAGCCTTCGCAATCGGCCTTGCTTCAGGTATTAAGTCGATTCAAAATTCGATTTGTCGGTTGGGAGGGAATCCAGGTAAGTCATCAGGAAACACATCAGGGTAATCACACACAACTGGGATATCCGAAATCTATTTTTTGGGCTTAGCATCTAAAGCATAGGCTATAAAAGCCTCACAACCTTTCATCAAACAATTACTAGCCTTAATTGCATATATCATCCGGATATTACCTCCGATACTATCTCCCCTCTGATACTATCTCCCTTAACCACTAATGTTTCAACGTCTGACTTACATACCCTAACCAACTTTTTCTCACAATCAACTTGGGCTCGATTATAAGTTAACCAGTCCATTCCTATGACTACATCATAACCACACAAGTTCATAGGCATAACATCAACTGGAAACTCAACACCATTTAAATTAAGCAAGCAATCCTTATACACTACTGTTATCATATCACTTCCTCCATTTGCAGTTTCTACCTCATAAGCAAGATCTAGTACTACATGTTCTTTTCCTAGGTATTTACCAAAGGAAGTTGACACAAAACTCTTATTTGCACTCGTGTCAAATAAAACCTTAGCATAAACGTTGTTTACAGGAAACATACCTGCCACAACATCCTCATTAACATATTTATCACCACCCTTCATCATAACAAACACCCGCCCTTTGGCTGGGTTCTTTCCTCCTTGTAATTTTAGGGCAATCATTCTTAAAATGCCCTATTTCCTGACAATTATAACACTTAATCGTCAGACACGATCTTGAGAGATGTCCCGATTGCTGACATCTGTAACACCTCCTCTCTTGAGATTCCTCTCCAGCCTTCCCCTTATCTTTGCTACCACCTTCTCCCTTTTTAAACTTGAATCTAACGCCAGAACCACTCTTTTTATCCTCCGACTTCCTCTTCCTTTCTCCTTCTTGTGCCTCTTGACTTTGCACCTCTTCATAGATGATTGCACCGAGTCCAACTGCTTCATCAAAGGTCGTTGGCCCTTTTGCCTTCACATGCGTTCGGACCTTTGGTGGAAGCCCCTGGATGTAACATCTCAACCTTCTAGACTCAGGAGTAACTAAGTGGGGAACCAACAAGGCCATCTCGTTGAATCTCGAGGTGTATTCACGAGGCATCATTGTTCCAGCCTCTAGACGTAGAAACTCCATCTCCATCTTGTCCAACTCGTTCTACGGACAGAATTGTTGGAGTACCAACTCGTTCATGTCATTCCACCTCATGTTATCGATATCGTCTTGTCCTTTCCTTTGGACTATCGTCTTCCACCAATGCATAGCTTCTTCTTCAAACGAATGAGCAGCATATTTGACCGCTTGATCTTCCCGGCACTCACTAATTTTGATCACAGCTTCCATCATAGAGATCCAATTATACGTCACTATGGCACCACCTTTTCCGTTGAAGGGTTTAGGAGTACAATCCTTAAAACCTTTATATAAGCAACCTTGCTTGGGGATTCTTCCGCCATTGTTTCCACTAGTACCACCATCGCCTCTGATATCGCCACCACCTCCAGTGCCACCACTGCCTCCGGTACCACCACTGCCACCACCACCTCCACGGTTCCCTTCATTTGATCTCCTCTGCAATGCAGAGTCTAAGATCCTAGGCAACGTGTCTTTTGGAACCTTGGAGACTTGATCAGCAACCGCCGAATTAAACTGGGTTTCCGTCATGATAACTTCCTCTCCGTCATTATCATGATTCCCGATAGTCTCAGTGTTCTCAGTTTCTTTATTCGTGTTCGTCCTAGTACTTCTTCTTGTAGGAGGACGTCTACCGCTACCTTTCATTTTACCAGCCATAACTCTACCTACAAAAGAGAGCAGGGAGTCAGTATTCACATGATGGACCATGATTAAGAACAATATAGTGCTTGTAAACAAATAATGACAGTGGCCAGTTGCAATTATTTATTTATCGCTCGGATCATGTTCTTAGCCATTCTCCGCCACGTTCATACAAAACTCATTTCCCTATCTAGAAAGGCAACTTCTATACACCTATGCGGGCACTTATCCTATCTAATCTTAGTTTAAGTCTAGATACTAAGCTTGTACCTAGTTCGCTTAAACTACGGCTCTGATACCAAGCCTGTCACAACCCCAACGCGGCGGGCGGTCCTAGGAGATGGAGTCCCGGGGGTATCACGTGTGACGAATGGATATCAGGAGCAACGCAGCGGAACAACAACATACATACACACACAATTAACTTAAAACTTAAAGCTGTTTATTCATTAAACTTCAAAACAACAATCATTTCAAAACCAAAACAGTTGCACAAAAGTTTAGGTATATGAACTCACCTCAACAAGATCACAACAAGCTCACAACTAGCTTCGGTCCTTGATCTAATCCTAACAATCAATCCAAATGGATATCTTCAAAATCAACACAAATAGCTATACCAAAAATCAACCTCAATAGCTATAATCCACCTATAAAGCGATATCGCAATGTTATAAATAATGATTCCTAAGACTATGTAAGTCCTATGGCATAACTAGCGAAGCATACGACTAGACACGAGTCGTTGCCACCTACTCTTACCAAATCCCGAACCTCGGGAATCTAAACGAATCCTACAGAGATATGTTACCCGTTCACAACGGATATCATACCCCTAGGGTACGGATATTCAACCCGCACCCTCCCTAAGTAATCTACCCGTTAGTTGCGGGTGTTTAATCCCGCAACTATTTCCCCAGCACGTCCCTCGTGCTATGCGGGTACCTTCACCCGCATTTCCCATCGGGTTCCCAACCCGATTCCCGTCCTAAACTAATCGAGAATGAAAGACCATTTACCTCGTCGATCACCGATCTTCAATCGCGCAACGCCTTGATGATCAACGTTCTTCACTCGGGCAGAACCTCAACGCACGCCAAGCGACAAACACGTGTCCGACACTCGAAGGAACGCTCCAACGCAGGATACCGCACTTGAGGCGCGATTCCGCAACAAAAACAAAGCCTTTCTCTCTCTAAAAACGTCTAGAGTGAGAAAGGGGTGTGAGCACAAGTGAAGGCGGGTTGCACCCCTTTAAATAGGATGTCTGGGCTGTTATAGGCACTACGCGCAGGACAATGGGTCCTCCTGCGCGTATCGCGTAACAGGCAAATGCTAGACAGTTGTTTTCCACCCGACTGGTCCTAGGCGATACGCCCACGGGCGTACCCCATGATGCGCGGATCGAGTAGACCATATTTTCAGATTCCTCTCGTCGAAACACGTGGAATTCATATATTATGGGCTCCGTAAATCTTTTTCTAAGTCAAGATATGCTCGAAAGAAGTTTTCCGGCTTTTCTCAGGTGTTTTCGCATTTCCCGCTTCGATATAACTCCAATTTGAGTTCCGTTTTCGCCCACGTTCTTCATTTTCAGTCCTCTATCACCCCTAGGGTTTATCACTATAAATTAGGACTTTTTATTCAACATGCTATTTACATGAACACCCGCCCATTATAGACATATACATTCGTCGAAATTTAGGGTTTTACAGCATCGTACAGATCCATGGGATTTTTCTGATCTCCAAAACGATTTTGTATCTCTGAACTCAAACACAGTATTAAATCACCAAAAGCTTTGTTGTCATGGTCTATCAATTTCTTATCTCTTTCATTGTAAGTGTCGGGGTTTGTGTTTCTGACAGTTTCCTCACCCACAGTTGTGACAGGAATATGTGG
Organism: Tagetes erecta; assembly: GCA_030867185.1. NCBI lineage: Eukaryota > Viridiplantae > Streptophyta > Magnoliopsida > Asterales > Asteraceae > Tagetes > Tagetes erecta. The sequence goes on from CM061486.1 coordinate 66,961,078, forward strand.
CCCTTTTTCGATTGAATCCCATTGAGTGTGATCGGTGTACAGATAAAATGCCCTTAACCTTCTTTTCCAGTCTTCAAAATTATCTCCATTGATCAGTTTCGGTGGTCTATTCGGTGATCCACTTTCCAAGTCAGGAAGGGTAAAAGACATTGACTGTTCAGACAGTATTGTCACAAAAATTACAGTGTCGCATAAAGATTAGTGTCGCAAACAAGTTAGTGTCGCAAAGCAGTGTCGCAAGCAGTTATGCAAACACTGTCGCAGGAGCACTTTGAACTTTCGTTCAAGGGTAATGTCGGAGGTAATGTCGATAAGCAAGCAACCAGTAGTGTCGACAGTAGTGTCGGGAACAATGTCGAGTACAAGTCAAACACAATCAAGCGATTAGTTTCGCAAGATCAATCACACAAGATGAACTTTCGTTCAAGCAACGTCACCAACCAAACACAAGAATTGATCAACAGCAATAAAATGATAGTGTCGCAAGATGAATCTAAGAAAACCCCTTCTACACGAAAAAACACAAAATTCTCCACAGAAAACACAAATCAGATCCAATTGATGATCTGATGATTCCGATTGATTCACAATCAAAATAGATCAATCCCAATCCAAATTCAGTCGATAACAACAACAATTTAGGTCCAATTTGATTGAAGATACCTTTTGTCCAAAACTTATAAAATACTCCAAAATCACTCTTAGATCTCAGATCTATATGATGATGATATATCTGAAGATTTAGATTGATTCTAAAACTAAAACCACACAATTCTCAATCCAATTCCATATCAATTGTTAACGGATCAGATCCAGAATTGATGAAAAGTGAATATTGTCTAAAAACCCTCAAAAACCACAAATCATGAGCACAATGGCTCTGATACCATATTGTTGGTCTAGTAGATCGTTAATTCGTGCTATATATGATATAGATCAGATCACAATCAATTGATACCACTAGATCTAGCAACAATTGATTGTGATTAATGACCAAAACTTAAACAAACCATTAAAACCCAATAACAAATGATAGATTAAGAAGGTAATTAGATGAAGTAGAATGAATTACATGCAACAATGATATAACAGAGATAATTCCTTGCAAATAATAACCAGATTCAAACTCTAGATCAAAGGTGTAATTGTATTCAATAAGTTTTAAAGAGTTGTGTACAAAATAGCCCTAAACAACTATTTATACAGTGGCTAGTGTCGCAGCCGCGACACTGCCTGCTTGCTAGATCAAGACAAGCTGCATGCGACACTATAGTGTCGCATAAGTAAGCACAAAACATAACAAATAGTAAACTAACCTAACTATTACAACGAAACACAAATACGACTAATCTATTACAAGGAAACAAAATACAAATAACGACATGGTGAAGTACCATTCTACATGTGGTCATCAAATTGATTATTGGTAACTTATAGATTGAGAAGGTTAAATGACGGTTGGTTAAAAGTTATCTTTAATTGAATACAAGGGTGGTTCCTTGATGTGTGAAAATATATTTATATATATGTATATAGGAAGAGGTTCAAATGAGAAGAAGTAAATATTGTGAGAAGAAAAAGAATATAGTCCAACCAATCAAAAATTTTCTTTTTAATTTGCATTTAATTTTATTACAAGGGTATAATAGTAATGTACATATAACTTATTAATTTGTTTTAATTTTAGTAACTCCATTAAGGTAAATTAGGTATCATCTATTTTACGGTAAAATATTTTAATATTAGTTATTTAGATATGATCATTTTATAAATGTACATATGTAGAATTCTCTTTCTATTATTTTAATTATTTCATTTAATTATATGAGGATCTTTTCCTAGAAATTCAAATATACACATATAGTCGACTTTTATTTGATCACATTGTATATCTTTTTTTTTTTGAATGGCAGAATTTTTATAAAAACAGCAAAAAGCTCCGAGCCAAAAGCAAGGAGGCAGCAGAACAGTAGAGGAAATTACAAATAAACACAACAAAACAAAACTAAAACTTAAAAGTCACCCAATCCTTCCACTCTATATTCAAGTTATGATTCCTATGATAAACCAGAGAAAGCTATAGCTTTTGATGTCTTCCATAAGAATGTTGATCGATGGTTTGTGGTTCGAAAAGATCACATTATTTCTTAGCTTCCAAACACACCACAAACCGGTAAGAATAATAGCATGGACAGCATCTTTCTTGATTGTAATCTTAACAGTTGAACTAATCAGCAATAAGTCTCTGATTCTAAAAGCAAACTATTATTATTTTCTATACACATTTCTTTTTAATTTGGAACATTGTTTTAATTAATTCTTTTATTTTCAAACAACAACGTATGGATTTTTTTTAGTATTAATTAATTAAGAGTTACTAAGTCAACATGTTTCGACATATATATATGCAAGTTTATTTTGCGTTTAAATACTTATGGGCTACCAACTAAAATAGATGCGGGGATATAAAAAATAACACTACATCAAATTCCAAGATACATTCACATTGAAAATTGACCAATCCCTTTTACTAACATATATCAAGAACACCTACACATAAAACCCCCTACACATATTACTACGGATACTTACACAACATGCATAGTCTCGATATTTAAATGGTCATTGGATACTAAAAATTTTTTATATTTTTTCAAGTAATATGTCACCTCTAATAGAATATTCATTCATGCATAGTCTCGATATTTAAATGGTCATTGGATACTAACCTACACATATCGGATACTAAGAAAAACAAAATGATCATTGGATACTAAGAAAAACAAAATAAGAGCTAACAAAATAGCATTACATCACATTAGTTACAAGATTTTACATTCAAAATATAATAAAATGATCATGTCCTACATTATACCGAAAACATAATCATTTAGATAGCAAGGCATATGCCTACACATATAAACTATTTCTACATATTACACACTCAATTAAGATCACCTACATAGTATCTGAAAGTATCCTACACAAACAATGTATTATAAAGAAAGAAAACAACCTAACATTCACATGTATAATAGAAACACCATCCCGCAAAGCACTACATTTTTAACTAACATAAACTAAAATTTGAGAAACAATAGCAAAATTACTACCTGGCCTACACAAATTACTTTTACCAACACATATTTTATATACACACGTTGTTTTATGTAGCTATCTCACTCTTTCGTAATTCAACCTTACAAAATCACTTCACACATAATCGAACATACATTACCACCCTACACAGTCTAGTGTTATCTACATGAACATAACTATATATAAAACATTTTAGTCTGTTTTGTTCGTAAACCTAACATCTAATTCCAAAAATCAACTGTACAGTATTATATTTGATTTTAGTAACCCTTTTGAATTTTTTAATGTTAGAGAAACACATATTATTAGGTTATAATTAACTTAGGAGAAGTAAAAAAAGAAAGATATAAGATAAATGGTGGCAATTCATTTTTGTAACCGTCAGTTTTGAATATCAATTAATACCTTACTCATACATATTGTCTATAATACCCTTTTTCAAGGTAGAAAATGAAAATTTTCTTAAACTAAGTTACATAAACTACCCATTATAATTATAACCATAGGATCATTAGATGTAAGACTATGATTAATTCTTTTTCTTCTTGCAATATTTGTATTTCTTAAAAGAACTCTCCCCTATGTATATATATATATATATATATATATATATATATATATATAATAAATGTCGATCACAAACTCAGGTTTTAAAATTTAAATGGAAAACCTAACAAAACTCACACAAGCGGCAAGTGTACCGGTCGTGTGTAGTCAAGCTAAGTAAGTCCGAGTATCGTACCCAAGAGACTTGTTTGGCGGCCCTCGATAATAAATCTCTGTCGACTTCTAACCGATGAAACTGATAGTCACTATGTATAGGTTGGACTCACCGGCTTGTCGGTGTTACTTTTGTTTGTATTTGTATGACTTGTATTTGTAATTGTTCTAGCGAACCTACGGGCGAATCTATAGATTCGCCCGCAGTTCATGTTGTCTTTTGTATTAAGGTGTCGACTGGGCGAACCTATGTGTCCAGCGAACCTGTGTTGGTTCGCTTGATAGATTCGCTAGAGCGAATCTATCAGCGAACCTAACACCACTATATATTGTAACCTTATCTTCATGTGAATGTAACTTTTGCACATCTTTTACCAAAGCTATTATTCACTGATTGTGTTGTGTAATCGTTCAATCTGAGGTGCTAGGAGCATATTCTACTTATCTTTGTAGCTTATATACCTCATTTGTGTGTGTAATCTTGTTATTGGGTTTGTTTGGATATTATACACTTTGTTGTTCAAGTCTTGGGTATTTTGTTGTTAAACAAGTCAACATAGCACTGAAATCACGATCTTTATGGACCAACAATATGGTATCAGAGCCTTAGTGCTCTTGATTGTTTGATTCTAGTGATTTTTGTGTTGATTTTGGAGTTTTTGGGTCGAAACACTATTTGATTCTGTTCTAAGCTTGTTTTAGTGTTTTGGAGTTGTATTTTGCTCAAGTATTGTGTTATTTGGTCACTGGAAGCTTTTAAAACAAACGTGTATGCAAATGGTCAAGTTTTGAAGGTTTTCGGGTTGCTTTCGTACTGTTACAGGCTGGTTCGTTATCCAGCGAATCTATCTGTTCATCCAGCGAATCTAGCTGTTTATCCAGCGAACCTAATTCAAATTTCTGTTCTGTTGGTTTGTGTTGTGGCCAGCGAATCTGACATATCATCGAACGAAAGTTCACTTGTTTGGCTGACTGTGCAAGCGAAACTGCTGCCAAAATCAGGCCAGCGAATCTGTGCTTGCTTGTCAGCGAAACTGTTTACTCGTCTAGCGAATCTGATCCCAGCGAATCTGCCAGCGAATCTGCTGTGTTCTTTGAGCGAATCTAGCCAGCGAATCTACTTGTCTTCAGCGAATCTATAAACTGTTCAAAATTATGACTTCATCAACACTGAATATGAATGATCTGGATAGCGTTCAACCTAACAGGCCACCGAGGCTTGTTAGTGGTGAAATCTTTGAAGACTGGAAAAGATGCTTGAAAGCCTTTTTCTATTATACAGACTACAATCAATGGGAATCTATCGTAAATGGTCCGCACGTGCCAACAACAATTGAAGGAACTGTTACTTCAACAAACACAAATCCAAGCACTTTTACTGAAACAGATATCAAGTTACTAGATCGAGACAAGAAGGCACTCGGGGCATTAATACTTTGCTTGCATCAGGATATCTTCAACAGGTTTGCTGAACACACAACAGCAAAAAACCTATATGATGCATTATGTGAATTTTATGATGGCAATGAGGATCTGAAACTTGATAGAAAAGCTCAAGCTGAAAAGGAATTCAACTCTTTCGTAGGATATTCACAAGAGAACTTGACTGATATTACAAATCGATTCTTATCTGTGTCAAGTAATCTAAAGAAGTATGATGATAAGCTGGGCAATCATGAACAAGTCGCAAAACTGTTAGATTCTCTTCCTCCTCAATGGAGTCTTCAAATCAAGCTGTTGAAACAAGAAAGAAACTTTCCTGACTACAAACTGATGGACGTTATCAACAAACTGAAGTCTTTTGACCTTGATGTGAAGAGAAGGGAATATAATCAGTCAATGATGGTTCCAAACATTCCTTCTCAAAATGCTGCACTTATTTCATCCGCTGCAAACTCATATATATACAGTGCTGCATCTAGAGGATCATCAAGTCATGTGTCTACCAAATCTGCTGGTGCACCCTCAAATGTTGGTTCAAGCTCAAATGTATCAGTCACCACTCAGATTCCATCTGACACCATGGCCTTATTTGGAATGTTTGTGCACAGTTATGAAGCTCTTGTTGCAGGTGAGTTAAAAGGGAAGGGTATGACTGTAGAAGATATGTATCAAGTGGATCCGGATGATCTGGAAGAGACAGACTCTTCGTGCCAGACGATTCATGGAAAGAACCGGTAGAAGAAACTTTGGAAATCAGGGACAAAATGGTAAGCTGGGATATGACAAGGGAAAGTTACGATGCTATAACTGCAAACAATTGGGCCACTTCAAAAGGGAATGCCCATTGCCAATTGTTACTGAGCCAGTTAACTCTACAAATCCAAGATCTGCTCCAAATCAAGAAAGGGTTGAGGAAGCAAAGTCAAAGAATGAAACTGCACTGCTCACCAACTTTGATTGGAGTGCAGAAATTGAAGAAACCAAGGAGGAGATTAACCATGCCCTTGTTGCTGAGATTGCTGAGATTGATGACACCGATATAAATTGCTTTGATCCGTTCAAAGAATTTTATGGAAAAGATGAGGAAGAGAAGGTGGAGAATGTTGATAAAGATCAATCAGATGTTATTGTTCAAGGACATCTGAATCATTCAGGGTTGGTTTGTGAAGCTGCTGTTAATGAAGTGAAGCATGAGGAGGAGTCAAAGATTAGCTTGGAAGAAATGATTGAGAAGGCAAGGCTAGATGCAGTTGATGAATTCAAAAGAAGCACTCCCTACTGCCAATGTGATCGTGCTCTGGCTGCCGAAAAACTGGTAATTGGTCTTCCCTACGATGTTATTGAAGATATGTGTTCATCTGCTTGCAAAATTCGTTTAATTGGCATATACAAAGCTAATAAATTGTTAATGTCAAACGAAAACGAATTAAAAAGAACCATCAAAGAGCTTAAATTAAGTGAATCAAAATATTTTATTAAGTTAAGAGAAGCTTTAAAGGAAAATGAACACTTAAAAAGAACTCTTTTAGAAAAGAACTGTGAAATTAACTACTTAACTGAGCAAGTTACACTTGCTGAATTTGAAGCAAGAAAACTCAAAAACAAATTGCAGCAGTGGACTATATCTGGTATGAAAAGGGATGAACTGTGCAAGAAACAAAGGGGGGCCAGAGTTAAGACGGGTTTGGGTCTTAGTAACAATGAAACATATGCATATCCTCCACCAAGTACTTTCTGTTACTCTCCTACACCTATTCCTCATCCCTCAAATGAGTTAATTCAAGAGATTATACAGAATGATACTGACAGTTCCATTGCAGGTTTAAGTGAAGTAAATCTTAAGGAAGTTAGAGAGGATTACGCATATGGTGGAAGTGTTGGGCTCGGTTGTTCTGGCAGTAGTGATTGCAGTAGTTCTGATTCCAAGAAGTCTTTTGAAGACATTAGTTTAATTAATTCTGTTTGTAGTAATGTGTCATGTTCAGACAATTCCATGTTTAATAGTAATCTAGGGTGCTCTACTTCAAACCCTAATGTGTCGAATGATGATTTGATTGAAAATGTGTGTGTGAATGACAAAGACAAACTTTCAGGTCATGTCTCTGAAAGTCAAACCAAAACAAACTGTTTTCAAAAGTTCTTCACTCATCAAATTCCATCTTTCACACCAGTGAGAATTTCAAAACCAAAAGACAAGGAATCAACTTTTTCATACATTCTTAAACCTAAACCTGAATCTAATAAAGTTAAAGTCACAACTGTTAAGTCAAAAGAACTCTATGACTCTTACAGTGACTGCAACTCTCAACTGTCTGAATGTGATGAGGAAATTGAAATGGATAAAATTCCTGTTAACAGAGTTTCCAAAACTGGTTTGAAGTCTCATTGTTTTAAATGTGGAATTACTGGTCATACTGTCAAGCAATGCCCTAAGTTAATCCAAAATAGCTCAAAGCAAAAATCTTTCGGAAAAAGATTAAACACATTTGTAAATAATTTCTTTTGTAATTCTTCATCTGCTGCACCACCCAAGTACACAAAGGCTTGGGTGCCTATTTCAAAGGTCTAACTTTTCATTTTTTTTAATAAATGTCAGGAACATTCAAATGCCGTTGTAAATAGTCATTGGCATATTGACAGCGGATGTTCCAGACATATGACAGGGTTGAAGGATCTTCTGACTAACTATAGGATCATAAATGGCGGTTATGTTGCGTTTGAGGGAGACAAGAAAGGTGGGAAGATGATTGGTCAAGGAGAAGTCTCAAATGGCTCACTTACTTTGGAAGACGTCAACTATGTTCCTGAACTGGCATTCAATCTTCTGAGTGTATCACAAATCTGTGATAAGAATATTCCTGTGATGTTTCTTCCAAATGAATGCCTGTTCTTGAAGCCAGAGTTTACTATTCCTGAAGATATGGTGATCATGCGAGCTCCGAGACGAAATGATACCTATATGCTGAATATGGGATCAAAAGAATCAAATTCCACCGTGACCTGTCTCCTGTCTAAAGCTTCATCCTTTGAATCGTTTTTGTGGCATAAACGTTTAGGGCACATCAATTTTAAAATTCTGAATAAGTTAGTTAAGAACAATTTGGTTAGGGGTTTACCACTCAAAGACTTTTCAGTGGTTGAGAAATGTATGGCATGTGCTAAAGGAAAACAGCACAAAAAGCCACACAAACTTAAAATTACAAATACCATCTCAGAACCCCTCGAATTGTTACATACTGATTTATTTGGTCCAATAAGTGTCAAATCTATTGCTAAAAAGTCTTATTGCTTGGTTGTCACAGATGATTACTCTAGGTACACCTGGGTGAGATTCATGGCAAACAAGAGTGAGACTGCCGAAGAGTTGATGAAGCTGATACCTCTAATCGAGGTTCTTGGAAAGAAGAAGGTTCAAGCCATCAGAAGCGATAACGGAACTGAATTCAGAAACCACATCTTCAACTCCTTCTGTGAACAACGGGGTATTCTCAGACAGTTTAGCGCCGCCCGAACACCACAACAAAATGGTGTTGCTGAAAGAAAGAATCGAACCCTTGTGGAGGCCGCTAGAACTATGCTGATTGAGTCAAAGCTTCCAATTATTTTCTGGGCTGAGGCAGTTAATTGTGCAGCTTATGTTCTTAACAGGGTACTGATTGTCAAGGAAAAGATGAAGACTTCATACCAACTGTTTCGAGGGATTAAGCCGCTGATTGATTTTCTACGCCCCTTTGGATGTTCTTGCACTCTTTTGAATACTCAAGATCAGAAGACGAAGTTTGGTGCTGTCTCTGATGAATGCTTCTTTGTGGGATACTCCAACACACAAAAGGCGTATCGTGTTTACAACAAGCGAACGCGGATTGTGCAAGAGTCCTACTATGTTGACTGGCAAGAGTCAAACACTACCAGTATTGGTAGTGAACCGGCCTGGTTTTATGATGCCACCACTATTTTCAAATCATTTAATCTTCCTGACTCTGACGATGATGACATCATTCCACACACATCAGTTTCTATTTTCAATCATCCATCTACACCATCACAACCACAACCTTCGACATCAGCTACACAACTACCTCCCACTTCTTTTGACATTCCATCACCTCCACCACCTCAAACTGTTCAAACTTCTCCATCAGATATTCCATCCACATCTACTACCATTCAATCAACTGCCACTAATACAATTCCTTCAACTTCACATACTACACCTTCACAACCATCTAATCAAACACCATCAACCGAACCAAATCCTTTACTCCTCAACACTGACTTCAAAACCTTGAAAAACCATCCTCACGATTATATCATTGGATCTATTACTGATGGTGTGCGGACTCGGAGTCAGAGTGGTTTGATTAATGAATGTCTATATGCTGCCTTTCTGTCTCAAGTTGTTCAAAAAAATTATAAACAGGCACTTGAAGATCCTAGTTGGGTGGACGCCATGCAAATGGAACTGCAGCAATTCAGGAAGCTTAAAGTTTGGGAACTGGTTGATCTTCCTCCTAATAAGTGTCCTATCGGCACCAAGTGGGTTTTCCGAAACAAGCCTGATGATCGCGGTGTCGTTATCAGGAACAAGGCGAGATTGGTTGTTCAGGGATTCGCACAAGAGGAGGGGATTGACTACACCGAAGTTTTTGCTCCAGTCGCTCGCCTAGAAGCCATCAGAATCTTTCTTGCTCATGCCGCGAACAAAAACTTTAAAGTTTATCAGATGGATGTGAAATGTGCATTTCTATATGGAGACATCGATGAGGAGATCTATGTCTGTCAACCACCAGGTTTCGAGGATCCCGATTTCCCGTCAAAGGTTTACAAGCTTGATAAATCCTTGTATGGGTTGCATCAAGCTCCAAGGATCTGGTATGAAACTTTGACACAGTATCTTCTCAGCAAAGGTTTCTCTCGTGGGACTATAGATATGACACTGTTCAAGAAGGAGGTGAATGGCGAGCTGCTGATCGTTCAAGTGTATGTTGATGATATCATCTTTGGTTCGACTAATGAAGGGTTGTGTAGAGAATTTGAGAAGGTGATGATGGATCGTTTTGAGATGACTATAATGGGGGAGATGTGTTTCTTCTTGGGGCTACAAGTGGAACAAAAGCCTGATGGAATTCTGATCCACCAAGAGAAATATATCAAAGAAATCCTCACGAAGTTTGGCATGGATGATTCTTCTCCTGAATTGATTCCTTTTACAGCTCAAACATGCCTTACTTCCGATGATAATGGGAATCCTGTGGATGCTCATCGGTACCGCTCGATGATCGGATCTCTCATGTATCTGACTGCAAGCCGACCAGATATCACATTTGCCGTGTGTTACTGTGCTCGTTTCCAAGCCAATCCAAAAGAATCACATGAAAAAGCTGTTAAACGAATTTTCCGTTACCTTAAGGGTTCCTCTCGTTTGGGACTTTGGTACCCAAAAGGTGGGAACTTTGATTTACATGCCTTTTCTGATAGTGATCATGCTGGTTGCAGGATTAACAGAAAATCAGTCACTGGCGGATGTCAATATCTTGGAGAATGTCTTGTTTCATGGCAAAGCAAGAAGCAAACAACCGTCTCTCTATCCACAGGAGAAGCAGAATACATAGCTGCGTCAAGTTGCTGTTGCCAAGTGCTGTGGATTCAGCATCAGATGATGGATTATGGCATCAACTTTCTTCATACGCCACTATTCTGTGATAATGAAGCTGCTGTTGGAATTGCCAAGAATCCTATTCATCACACTCGAACCAAGCACATTGAAACAAGAATTCATGCAATCCGGGATGCACAGGAAAAGGGGTTTATTGATATTATTCCTATTGAAACTCGAAAGCAAAAAGCTGATCTTTTCACAAAAACTTTTGACAAACCACGTTTTTATGAACTGATCTCCATGCTGGGTCTTATATCTTTTTGAAAACCTTTTTCTGTGAGAATCCTTTTGTATATATGTAAATATCTTTTCTTTTCTTTTTCTTTGCAAATTCCGTGGGTCACTCGGTTCATCGCTCCGTTACCTTATTTTATCTCTATCTTCTTTTATTTCTTTCTATCTTTCTTTTATTCTGTATATATATATATATTAAGAAAATCTGAAAAACAAAAATTTCTTATTAGACGGCTATATTATAGAAATTTTGGGGGAGATATAAAAGATTAACTATTTATAGTTTTTCAAATTTTGCTATTTCAGGATCTCCGTTTTGATTGATGTTGAAGAGACGTTGAAGGAGGTTAGAAGCATTGCGTTTGGGATATGTCAGATAGGCTCAGCCCGAAAACGAAGTAAACAGTGATTGTGCAGCCAAACATAATGCTCAAGATCTCGACAACAAGGATTATCTCCTTGACATGATTGGATTGCACAAAGATAATGGTTCTGTCAAAAATGGGTTGAGAGCGTCAAATCTTTGTCTTGATTTCCCTAAACATCCCAAATCACCCTCGCCCTATCCCCGAATCGAGTTTCTAGTATGCAAAACAAATAAAATATAAAGCTGCTAGTGATGCTCTTCGGAAAAGCCTCTGAGTGAGTTACTCGTTAACTCCTCAGAACGTATTGAGTCAAGTGCTTAACTCCTCTGCTATACGGAAGTATTGACCTGGAGTTGGTGGATCTTCTCTGCTATACGGAAGTATTGACCTGAAGATTCACCGAGCATGCTCAAATGTTTATCTCCTCTGTTATACGTGAGTATAGACCTGGAGCTCTAGACTATTTGAGTTTCCCAAATAATAAGTCGCATTGTGTTCAAATGAATCAATTGCTGATAAGCCCCACTCACAAAGAAAAGATGCAAAAAAAAAAAAATTGCACAAGTGTCAAAAGAAGCAAATGCATCGATCAACATTCAAAAGTTGATCATTGAAATTCAAGAAAAGTCAATCGTATTGCTCAGATATACCCTGATGACAGAACTTGTTCTTTTTACCTAGATGTATGTGGGGACCAAATTGTCTGAGCTTCTTCAATCAAACCAAAAACATGATAAAAGAAGCTGATGATCTCTTGTTGAAAGGACTAAGGCATGGGTTTAAATGGACAAACATATCTGCAATCCCGCCAATCGATGATTCTCCGGATTCTGCTCAAAACATCATGAAAAATATATATCCTTATTAGCGTTTAAAATTCCTTTTTGCTATTTTTTATCATTTTATTTTTAACTCCTATCTTGTTATTATTAGTATTTTTAGGATTATATTTGTTTATGTTTATTTTTGGAGCGTTGAAGTCGTGGGACGGTTTCGTGAATTTACAAAGAATTTAAAAATTGAGAAAAACCAAAAATATTTTTTGTTTGTGTGCTAGCGAACCTAAAGGTTCGCCGGAACCTCAAGTTCGCCCGGAATCTCCTTGATTCGCTGACTTAAAATATTTTAATTTGTGTGCGAGCGAACCTGCCAGCGAACCTACAGGTTCGCCAAAATCTCAGGTTCGCCCGCAACCCCTTTTTGCGCCGCGCCGAAAGCAGTCTTGTCTTTTGGTCTTCCGGCGAATCTAAAGTTCGCTGGACTGTCTGCCAGCGAACCTATGTTTGTATATATATACAGTGACAGCGAAATATCTCACATTTTCGCTGTCAACTGTACTGTAGCACGCACTTTCAAAACTCACCACCAACGTTCGATTCTCACTATTTCACGGCTTTTTCACACATTAAACATCATTTTAGTGTCTGGTATGTGATCGATTTCATCTTAATCTCTATTTTAAACTCTTAATCGCACTCTAAACCTGTTCAATCTGTTAAATCTGTGATTGTGCGTAAATCAAAGACTGTTTTGGTGTGTTTTGTTAAGCCTCCACTTCATAATCGTCCCCCTTGATGTTCATACTACCTGTTTGTTGCTTTGAATGCTTGATAATGGTTGATTGATTGTGATTCTGGCCGTTTTTCAAAAACTAGGGTTTCCAGCGAACCTATGTGTTCGTCTGGCGAATCTGAACGAAAGTTCAAAACTTCCAGCGAACCTATGTCGTTATGCTGTCCGCGCAACAACATAGATTCGCCCGGCTGTTTCTAGCGAACCTATACATTCGCTCGACCAAAATGACTGATTGTTCATGTCAGCGAATTTATAGGTTCTGATGCCAAAATCTCAGGTTCGCTGTACCAGCGAATCTAAATTCCAGCGAACCTATTAATTTTTTTTAAATTTTTCGGTTCTGATCAATCTCCGTTTATTTTTCAGGCACAATGTCGACTTTATTCTTTGAGAAAAAGCACAACATGTGTGCTTTGCTTGATGAAAACCATGAAAAGGCCGGCAGCTATAGAGATTCTATCAAATGGCTGAAATCTTCTCACATACATTACGCCATATCTCACTCACCCGCTATATATGAGCTGCACGTTCGGGATTTCTGGCGAACTGCAGTAATAAACGTGTCGGTACAGCCGTCACGTATCTGTGCCAAAGTCGGTGGTTATGACTTGGAGTTTACTGAAGCCGATCTGGCTAGAATCCTGAAGTTAGAAGAGGATGTTGGAGAGGAAGTGTGTATGACTGCTGAGGAAGTGTACGGAGCACTCCGGACTGCTGGGTATGAGGGTCCGATGCCCGGTGAGAAGAAAATGGAGTTTGTAAAGTCCTATTTGATCCAGGAATGGAGGTACATTGCACACGTGTTTATCATGTGCCTGGATCATAGGAAAGGGAGAACCAACGGACTGAATCTGGATTGGGCACGAGCTATGGTGCTGTTTTGCCGGGGGCAAAAAGCCAATCTCGCGAAGCTAATCTTCAACTATCTTCTCGAGAACATACACTCTTCCAAAGGCGCCAAATGGTTGATGTATCCGAGATTCATTCAGATGGTGCTGAATGACAAACTACCGAATCTGCCGGTAGTTGGAGATGAGTTGAAAATATGGGATATGCATTCAAGAATTTTCAAAGATTGTAAGGCAGTGAGATCAGATTGCGTTGGTAGGATGTCGTTTTTATGGGAAAATATGTATCCGGCTGAAAGATGGGTACAAATTCAAAGGCTGATTGAGTCTGAAAGAAAAAGGGGTGGAGAGAATATTGAGGAGGTTGAGAAGAGAATTAAGAAGAGGAAAGCGTATGCAAAGGAGAAAGATTATTCGTTTGAGCGAGAAGTTGATGAAATACAAGCTGAGATTGATGCTGGTAGGGAACAGCGAACAAAGAGGAAGTCGGACGCTCAAACTGAAACATCAAAGAAAGCAAGGCATGAGACTGGCGGTACATCGGGTGAATCAGTGGGTGAATTAAAGGGCCAGATTGAGAGTTTGAGGGGAGAACTGGTAGAACTGAAAGGCAGATATGAAGAACTGGAAAAGCAGGATGCTGAGAAATCAACTGTTATATACGAGATGGGTCGAATGATGAAGGACCAGCAGTGTCTGATTGTGAGGATCTTCAAGGAGTTAAACAGTCTGAAGGAAAATGTAGGGACTGAACCCGCAATGACTGAAGCAGAACTGAACTCCTTAACGGATATTGCAAAGTATCCGTTAATGGATGTTGATTTTGGAAACAAAGGAAAAGCCAAAGAAGCTAAGGAGGTGTTTGATGAGGAAATGGGGATTAATCTGGATGCTTTTGAAGGAGATGAAGTGGTCGGTGGATCTGGTATGGATTACACTCTGATTGATGAACCGGAGATTGATATCAACGCTGATAGTGAGGAGGATCTAGAGGATGAGCCGGAAACATATAAGGTTGAAGAAAAAGGGATGAGCTACCAGTTCGAGCATGTTGATTTAGACAAGTCTGAGTGGTTTAGAAAGGAAGAAGAAGTGGTTCCCGAAGTGCCGATATTTCAACACTTGGATGAACCCAACACCAAACAAATGGACAGACAAATCATAGCATGGAAGTACAACAGCTTGATAGATGCTTACATGATTAAGAGAAGGGGCGGTGACATTTCATATATCAAGAACCGGAAGCACTTCGCAACCTTGCCTCGATGGGATTTGAGGAGGTTGGCTGATCTTCCACTGATTGGTAAAGAAGATAGCGGGAGGGCATGTGCGTTCGAAGCTACAATCCAGGAGGCTGCAAAGACAAACTTTGTTGATTTTGGATACCAAAAACCGAGGAGGATGAGACAGAAACGGGATAGGCATTGGGTTTCGTGGAAAGGTAAGGTAGTTCTGAAGATCGAAGCGCCAAAAATCATGACAAGGGTCAGGGTCCCGGACACACAGCCACCCAGATTACAGGATTTTCACAAATGGTTCTACGACAATGGTACGGGTGAGGCTGTTATCAGATTACAAGGAGAAGATCGTCCTGAAATCAGACTATTTGACCCAATGGAGATCTTTTCCTTCTGTGATGAGGATCTGAAAGTGTTGTGCGAGAACAGAATAAAGCACTGGGCTGGAGATGATACTGCTACTGAAGCGAACCTGTTTGTGAAGGTCGCAAACAAAGCTCGGGGGATTCGTGCTGAACTAAAGGCGGTGAATGAGAGATTGAGAAGGTCGGATGATCAGCGTATGGACATGGATGATCTATCTAGACAGCTGGATCAATCAATTGAGCAAAGGTTTGAGAAACCGGTGCAGGTTATTGACTTGGAGGTTATTGGCGAGGAGCATACTGTAGAGATTCAGGCGGAGACGACAGTTCAACATGTGTCTGATAGTGAGGTCGCAGATACAGAGTTTGTGGATTCTATGCTAGTGTTCAGTGAAGATGAGGCCGGATCTGAAGACATTACAAACCCAATGGCCGGAATTAAAGGAAGGGCAGGAGCGTTTATCGAACATCTTTGAAGCCATTAAGACGGAGCTAAATTAGAAGACTTCCCCAGGTGAGGTCCAACCTAGGGGGAGTATTGATAGTCACTATGTATAGGTTGGACTCACCGGCTTGTCGGTGTTACTTTTGTTTGTATTTGTATGACTTGTATTTGTAATTGTTCTAGCGAACCTACGGGCGAATCTATAGATTCGCCCGCAGTTCATGTTGTCTTTTGTATTAAGGTGTCGACTGGGCGAACCTATGTGCCCAGCGAACCTGTGTTGGTTCGCTTGATAGATTCGCTAGAGCGAATCTATCAGCGAACCTAACACCACTATATATTGTAACCTTATCTTCATGTGAATGTAACTTTTGCACATCTTTTACCAAAGCTATTATTCACTGATTGTGTTGTGTAATCGTTCAATCTGAGGTGCTAGGAGCATATTCTACTTATCTTTGTAGCTTATATACCTCATTTGTGTGTGTAATCTTGTTATTGGGTTTGTTTGGATATTATACACTTTGTTGTTCAAGTCTTGGGTATTTTGTTGTTAAACAAGTCAACATAGCACTGAAATCACGATCTTTATGGACCAACAGAAACTTTGTTTAATTTTATTATTTAAACTAAGAAAACAAAGACAAACTAAATATTAAAAGTTATCTAAATTAATTAAAACTAGTAATATTGAGAAATACTTAAAACGACTAAAAACTTAAGACTGGCAAAAAATGGAGAAAACAAATCACCTAGGTAAGAATACTATTGACGAATTTCACTATCCTTGGGATTAATAAACTGTGTGACTCCGAATCTAATAATATGACAAATAAACGCACTAAACTATGCTAAGCCTCCTATATGTCTTACAAACATATTCTAGAATTTCTAAATGTCTTATGAAGCTCATAGGATGACGGAATGAATCAACTCTAGGTATCTCCAAACCGGGAATACTAAGGTACCCTAATGATATATCTCCTCTAGGTCTCAACAATCACAATACACATAAGACTATCCCTGACAATCCTAGATGTAAAGAGGTATACTTATCTAACCCAGTTTACGACATGGAATTACAAGAACCAAAACCGACATGTAATTAAATAATAATCATAACTTAGCACGCATGCACATCATAAACCGGAAGAAGATAACTACTTTCAATAATACTCATCTCATACAGTTTATTAAAACCCAAAAGATAGCAAAACCTAATCAATAATCATCAAACCTAGGTACTTTAATAGTTTAGCTACTCATAACGGTCAAGAACAAATCAAAACTAATCATAGTAACAAAATATATCATGTTCAATCATTGGAAAAAAAAGAAACAAGATAAAAAACAAGAAGCGAATGATTTAAACCAACCGATTATGCTTCCAATCTTCACCTCTAAACTTCCAATCCTTGATCTCCTTCAAAATTATCGTCCAAGTTCTTTTTTCCTTTTCCTCTTTGTTCGACAACATTTTTTTTGTTATTTTTGTTCGTCAAAAACTGTCGTCCTCCTCTTTTTCTTTGTGTTCTTCATTCTTTTTAAAACAATCCAATTAGGTTTCATCATCCTCCCCTTGGGCTTCTAGCACACGTGGACTCTTAAAAGTTAACTGTGGGCCTTTTCAAAATAATCAATCAGAGAACTTGTTGCATGCGAATTCAACCTCATTTATTATATATATATATATATATATATATATATATCAATATCAGCTACATGACTTGCAAGAGAGAGACAACCAATTAATCATAAGTTTTTAATAAACTCTATTTGGTCAAATACCATTCACGTTTTTTTCTTCTTTTGATACGAGAACATTTAACTCATGATCTTATAAAATAATTGAAATATAAGTCCGTTAGGAGTAGACTTCGATCAAAAGTAACATAAAAGTGTAAGGAATATTTATATAAAATATGTATAGTTTAGACAACGTCAAATATCCTCACACTTAAACTATTTTCGTCCCTAAAAAAGCATGCAATGGAATCATAACCAGGAATCAACTTTGATAGCTTTAAAATATTTTTCTATTAATCGCATAAACAAGACAATGTATCAATAGTAACTGTCAGTAACTGTTTCCAAATAGCCCTAACATTAACTAATTAGGTCTCTTTTCGTGTTAGTTTTATGTTCAAATGATATCATTTCATCTAAAGGGTCTCACACTTAGAAAACCACAGTTTAGCCCATTTATTTATTTCTTCACGAGGCACAGGTTAAACCATATAGATTTTCCTACCAATGTAAACCGAAGAACTTAACCTAAATAAAAATCATTGCCATATAAGAAAGATGGTTTGATGGATGAAGCTTTCGAGCATAACTGAATTTTCTTTCTCTTTTTTTTAAGTTCGTCTCACCCAGAGGTAAAATCTTCAAGTCGCTATCTTAGAGGGAAACAGATAGGTTGTTGGCTCACTTTTTTTTCTTTTTAGTACTTAAGATCCACCACAGAGGTGTTTCAATCAGTGGATGCTATCCCCCGAGAGAAAGCGCGTAAACTAGACCCCGTACTTTATTCTCTTTTTTTTCAGTTTTATGCTCGGTGGACTTTATGATTTTTATGGAAAGCGCCACCCATTCTCGGATTTATTCTCATAAAAAGATACTAGGGTGTGCTAATTGTTTTCTTTTTATATGGCAATCATCCTTAACTAGTGTAGGTTCTAAAGTCTACATAGGTTCCTAAGTTTCTTAGTTAAGACGTTCCTACTTCTTCTAAGATGAGAACCCACAAGACTTCCTGATGTAATTAGGTATATTAAAACACTAAAGAAACCTTTAAAGTTAATTGGGCCACCGACTAATTACCAATTGACACATTTCTTGTTATTATTACTTTTTTTTCTTTTTGAAAAAACCAATTCCCAATTGTACTATCATTTTCCATTTAAGTGCAAAACAAATTCAAGGACAATTTTTTTTATTTTTTTTAATTTTTTTTTACTCGACTCAACTACCTAAACTAGACTAGACAATAGTCTCTCATCCTCACACTTAAACGTCATATTGTCCTCAATGTGAGTTGAGAAACTAATAAAAATAATAAGACAAATAATAATATTAATAAGAGATAAATAAAATTGAACAAACTCCCCTGGTAAATATGACGATGCTTGATGTGTGCAAACGTATATATAAAAACAGACACTAAAAAACTTTAAATTTATAAAACCTAGACAACTCAACTAACTCACACACAACCGGCAGTGTACCAGTCGGATGCAATATAGCTATAAGTAAGTCCGGGTGTCGACCCACAGACTCTATATGCTACGCTAAATTAACTAACTAAGACTCAATCGACAAGACACGAACTTTAATTAGAAAGATTATTTGATGGGGGGTTTAGTGCTAAAAATAGTAACTTACTAAAAATAGAAACTTTCTAAAAATAGTAACTTACTAAAAATAGAAACTGACGAATTAAAAGACAGATGTAAAACAGAGAAATGAAGACGGACCACCTAGGCTAGAATCATCGTTAACTTCAATTATCACTCACGTTGGACTAATGGTTATGGAACCGGGATCTAAACATGTTCGCTTAAAAGCATCCCTAACTAAGACCCTCGACCATTTTCGAGAAGAAACCTAAAGGGTTACTATTAAGTTATTAGCACACCGGTTATAGGATTAAGTTTTCTCACAGATACCTAATCTGATTATGCCTAATAGACTCACACTAAAGACCTATCTCACGATACGACCCTTAAAGCCATTTGAACCCAATCATTCGATTTAACAAGCAAAGTTGGTAATTAATACTAAGACGGAATTTTCACAAAAACCTAAACCTAGCAAATCAATCAACTAAGACTTATTAATAACCTATCACCTCACGAATATCTAGGTTAGCTATACGAATCCTATTCCGTGACGAAACGTCGGAATAGGATTCTCTTAGTGATTGAATTGATTTATAGCGAACCGAGCCAAAAAATCACAAAACAATCTGTCGAAACGTCGTCACCGCGTCACGCGGTGACAAAAAGCTCTTGTGGCCGTGTACCGTGATGAGGAACATGACCAGCAGACCAAAGAGGCACCCCGCGTGTGGCGTGGTGACGGTTCACGGGTGCCTGGCAAACCGAGGTACACGACCTCCTTAATCTCCTCTACTGGCGCTCCACTCACGTAATGTTTCAACTTATGCCCATTAACCTTCCACTGCTCTCCGTCACTACCCTCAATCTCAATAGTACCATATGGGAAAACCTCGCTAACAGTGAACGGTCCAGTCCATCTAGACTTCAAATTACCTGGAAACAACTTCAACCGGGAGTTGAATAACAACACCTGATCCCCACACTTGAAGGTTTTATTACCCTTCAAGTGTCGATCGTGCAACTCCTTAGTCCTAAGCTTATAACTAAACGATTGTGCATAAGTGTGATCTCTCAACTCCTCTAACTCATGAATCTGGTGAAACCGGTGATCTCTAGCAGTAGGCATGTCCAGATTGACAGTCTGTAATGCCCAAGAAGCACGATGCTCAAGTTCAACCGGTAGATGACATGTTTTCCCGCAAATCATCCGAAATGGTGAGGAACCAGTCGGAGTCTTATAGGCCGTACAGAAAGCCATAATGCGTCATCTAACTTGTCAGAACAATCATTGCGATTGGATGCAACAGTCTTCTCCAAAATGTGCTTGATGCCTCGGTTACTCACTTCCACCTGTCTGTGACAGCCCGCCCGACGACGGAAACACCTGGCTTGTCAAATGGATTGGATATCAATAGTACAATACACATGGCACACTAAAAGCATATTTTAATATCATTAGAGCAATAATGTCGTGACATAAATAGTCTTAAATGAGAAATAAAAGCCGACAATGTAAAGTGTCTAAATCTCATTTATTGTAGGTCCAAAAGCACCCTAAATGTCTCGAAGCTTAAATGTCTCAAACTCCACCTGAAATACGTGTAAAATAAGTTAGCTAAAGAATTAGCTAGTGAGTAAAACACGGTTAATAATACATAATATGAAATCCGAGATCATTATAAATATGTTTCTCAATCTTATGTGTATAGCAATTGCATCATATATCTCAACCATGACCATAGAAATACAAAGAAACAAGAATCATAGACCGTACATGGTAATCTTTAGCAACAAGTCATGAGGAACCACTCATGTTACAAATACTGATAACTATCGTTTAACCATCATTTAACCGTCTCGATATATAAGTTATCAATAAATGTTTAAGCATCGAAGGGACATAGCAACGTAGCAACAAGCATCACAAATAGTAACTAGTAACCAACACATAGAATCAACCATATAATCGCCGGGTCAAATCACCTATCAGGCCATTAGTGTAGGTGGGCTTGTCAAGCCATTAGCGCTAATATCGTACCGGTGGAAATTACAAGATAATATAAATACTATTGTCTAACACATAATTTTGCATCATGCGGCCAAACAAGATTAACACATCTAATGCTCTCATTTTGAAAATAGAAACAAAAAAAAAAGAAACCGTAGTATTATAGGAACACGTATTTTAGCCCCAAAAACATAAATAGTAAAAAGTGGGTGAGTTTACTCACCTTGAAATGCAAAAGTAACCGAAATAATAGAGACGCAACTATAACGAACCGAGAGTTTCCCACCTAATTAATTGGGAGAAACCCTAACTTAGAAACGAAACAATAGTAACAGAATCACAAATCCGAGATCTAGGGTTTCGGATTTGGGATTTAGGGCTTTAGATTATAAATTGGGAATTAGGGTTTTAAAGTTACGAATTGGGATTTTGGTACGAAACGTAATAGTATTTTCGTATTAAATTTATTTTACAAGAATCCGTTTTAGTATTTTTAAAATACTATTTGAAATCAATAATTATAAACATGTAAGATTGTTATTTGTATATATTTGAAATTTTAAGTTTTTAACACTTATGTTTGTCCAGATAATCGTTAGATCCGCGTTATGATGATTTAGATTGGATCACAAACAATTGTTACCACTAGATCTAGCAACAAATGGTTATGATTAATGACCAAAACCCAAATAAACCATAATAACCCATTAAGAACAAATTAAATAAGAAGGTAATTAGATGAAGTAGAATTAGATTGATACAACAATGATATAAACAAAACAATTCCTTGCAAATAACCAGTAGAATCGAACTCAAGATCAAAGTGTGAAATCTATTCAATAAAGTTACAAGAGTTGTGTACAAAATGGCCCTAAACAACTATATATACAGTGCCTAGTGTCGCAAAATGCGAAACTGCCTGGTTGCTAGGCACAGACAAGCTGCATGCGACACTCAGTGTTGCATGCAATGTCGCAAGACCATGCACAACAAAAACACAAATATAAACTAACTATTATAACGGAAACAAAGTACAACTAATCTATTACAATAGAAACAAAATACAAATAACGACTAGGTGAAGTGTCACCCTACATGTGGTCATCAATACTCCCCCTAGGGAGGTACTTCACCTATCGGATCTTCGGGTTCAGCTCCAGCCTTCGTAGCTTCCAATAGATCTGTCAATTCACGTACATCTTCTTTCAGGTCCACCTGCTTTTGCACACTCTCAATGAGTTGCTTAACCTCCGACCTAATCCCTCGAGCCCTGTTAGCTACCCTTTCAAATAGGGTAGCTTCATTCTTAGTCTCTGCTCCGGCTCCAGATTTGATTGGGTTCTCGCATAGTATCTTAAAATCGTCATCTGAAAAACCAAATACCTCCATCGAATCAAACAACCTCCACTCAGTTTCATCCTTCACACGAACTACGGTCTCCCCCGTCTGATTATCATAAAACCATTTGTCAAACTCCTGCAATCTTGACGGGCTAGGGTCTGGAACCCTCAGTCTCATAACAGTCTTGATCGGTTTAAGCTATAATACAATCTTCCCTTTCCCCGTTACCCAATCTAGGTCCTTCTTCAACCTCTTTCTCTCCAACTTATTATAACCAAACTCTTTAAAATTATCTTTCAATCCAGCCTGGATCTCTTCCTCAACCAATTTCGCACGATCACTTTGATCTGCGTTAATCAACGGGAGAACAGCCAACCGCCTCAAGTCCCATTTCGGGAATGTCTTGAATTGCTTTCGGTTGCTGACATAGCTAATTCCGCCCCCTCTCCTCTTAATCATAAACTTCTTTAAATCCAGACTAAATTTCCAACTGAATATGTTGTTGTCAATATCTTTCGAGGTCGGGGCATCTATGTTCTGAAATAAAGGACTGATCGTCTCTGGTTCTTCTTCCTTCCTGAACCAATCAATTTGTCAAGCTCAAAGAAGTCACCCTCTAATCCACTCCTTTGGGCTACAAAGACCATCTCCTTTTCATCTACTTCATAGAAATCTGGCTCAGAATCATAGTCTACTAGCTGCTCCTCCACCTCTTCATCAACCATCTTCAACTCCTCAGATTTTCCCTTATCAGCTATAACTTATAACCTCCTAAATCGGTATCAATGTCGAGACAGAAGTCATCAACAACTTCTGTTTCTTTTGCTATTCCGCTTCCTCCAGCAGCACTGAAACCGCCGAAATCTTTTCGACTACTTCCAGTCTGCACCATTTCCTTCAGTGTTGGGTATTTGAACATGCTAACTAACTCATGAATCTCCTCTTCAGTCTCGGTTTGCCCAAACTTCACTTCCTTTTGACTTCATTCAATTCTAACAAAAGCTTCTTAATTAGGCATTGTTGGTCTAGCACAATCTTCTGTAAGTCTTCCATTTCCGTTTCTCTATGCCTCTCACGCTCCTCAAAATTCATCAACTTTGTCTTGACCATACTTAGTTCATTTGCAAGCGACGTATTCAGACCTCGAATAACGTCCTCGTCAAGCCTAGCAGCTCCCCTCTTCTCCGGTTTCCTTTTATATGTTTCTGGTACACCTTTTGAAACCTACGGCTGCTTTCCTTTTGCCTTCTTTCTTCTGACATCAGCATCAGATTCTGTTTGTGATGGAGAGTGATCAGCAGCCATCCTCTTTTTCTTGCCCTTTGGTTTGAACATCTCAGCTTCGATTTCGTCTAACTCATCCTCAAAAGGCACCGGCTTCTTCCCCACATACTTCTTTCTTTTTCTGATATCATCCTTTATCTTTTCCCTCAATTCCTCAAATCTCTTTTCTTCACTAACCTTCAGCTTCTCGATATACACCTACCTTTCATCTGTATACATATTTCGGAAAAGATAGGTGATTTTTCCCAAAATATCATGTCTAGGAGCAGTACAGTCAGCAAATATCCTGACGTTCATTGGTGTCAGTACCAAAACGACACCAAGCTTTTAAAGGTTTGGCTTCAGATGGAAGTTGTTTCGGTGATTATGGTGTAGAATGAAGATGATTTGGTAATGATCACGTGTTAGTCGAGAGGTTTAGAGTACAATGGAAGGGTTTGATTGATGATTGCGGTTCCAATTTCGGTAATGTGATTTTCAATTTTTTTTGAACCTAAATCAACCGAGTCAATAGCTGTGAAAACGCGTTATTAACATTAATGGGGTTCGAAAACATGGCAAGAAATAGATTTGGAATGTTTCGTTGATTGAAAACTATCGAAAACGCGTCGAATTGGGCTCGACGGAGTTGCGCAAGTGGACGGAAAAATGTCGCCGGCAAAATGGCCGGATGTACGGGGGGTTGGATTCTGGGTTGGGTTTTTAATTGCATTTTTACACATCAGGCCCCTCATGTTTCAATTTGTTTAGTTTTGGTTATTAAGCTTTGAATTCAAGTTTCAGAAATTACACTTTTGTCCCAAAGTTAATTTTATAAGTTATATTACTTAACTAACTTAACTAAATAAACTGTAACGTTTATATAAGTGACGTTTATATATATTGAGTTCGTTTTTGACGTTAATAGACTATTTCGAGACATAGAACCATTTTTTTATCAATTTTTATAAGATTACTTTTTATACACTATATATATAAATCGTAATTGTTTAGTACACGCGGTTGTTTCGTGATGATTGATTAATTATGACGGGAAATAACGTACAACCCAATGTATTCATTGATAATAATTACAACCGTTACATTTTAAAGAAATAAATACGATTACATATGAAAGATAAACAACTTCGGGTTCGAGTCGGGCATCTGGATTCGGGTTCGGGGCAGATGTCACACTGTCCACTTGTCTGTGGGTGGTAAGCCGTTGCAAGCCGATGGGTAACCCATAGCGTTGCAAAGCTTTCTCCATCTGTGCATTGCAGAAGTGAGTTCCCCTATCACTAATAATAGCATTAGGAACACAAATCTAGCAAACAACCTCCTAAGAGATCTCACTACAACCCTAGCATCATTTTTGGGCAAGGCTTGAGCCTCGACCAATTTAGAAACATAATCAACGGCTACTAGGATGTACTTGTTACCATGTGAAGCTGGGAAGGGACCCATGAAATCAATGCCCCAAATATCGAACACCTTAACTACCTGACTAACTGTTTGGTGCATCTCATTTCAGGATGAGATGTTTCCTACTCTGTGACACACATCACAGCCTCTCACAAACTCCTGAGAATCTCTATAAATCGATGAACAGTAAAAACCAGAGTCGAATACCTTCCTCGCTGTCAAACTCGCAACATGATGGCCACTTGTCGGTCCCTTCTGACAATACCTCAAAACCTCTCTCGTCTCATCACCAAACACACACCTACGAACTACCTGATCGGTGCCTATCCTAAAAAGATAAGGATCATCCCAAATATAGTGCTTAACATTAGCAAAGAATTTCTTCTTTTGCTGATATGTCATGCCCTACATAAGGTATTCGTCTGCTAAGTAATTCGCCAAGTCAGCGAACCAAGGCAATCCCTGCTACTGCGCTCTCACAAATAACAACATCTCGTGCAGGAACTGATCATCTATCGTATCTACCCTAATCTCCTCACGCTCGAGATCTTCTAATCGTGATAAATGATAAGCTGTAACATTCTCCGCACCCTTCCTATCCCTAATCTATATATCAAACTCCTGAAGAAATAAAATCCAACGTATCAATCTAGGCTTCGCATCCTACTTATTGAACAAAAACCTAAGGGCTACATGATCAGTGTAAACAATAGTCTTAGAAAGAACTAGGTAAGATCTAAACTTATCAAATGCAAAGACTACTGCTAGAAACTCCTTCTCTGTCGTGGTGTAGTTCTATTGTGCATCATTAAGAGTCTTACTCGTGTAATAAATGGGGCCGGTGGAAATGCTTATCCCTGCGCTGACCTAAGACTTCTCCTGTCGCATAATCACTCGCATCGCACATCAACTCGAACGGAAGACTCCAATCTGGGGCGACCATAATCGGAGCATTCACGAGCTTCTCCTTCAATAGCTCGAACGCTCTCACACACTCATCATTAAACTCAAACGGCAAATTCTTCTCTAGAAGTTTCATCATAGGTCTCGCCATCTTAGAAAAATATCTAATGAAACGTCGATAAAAACCAGCAGGGCCTAAGAAACTCCTATTCGATCTAACAGATGTGGGTGGTGGAAGCTTGCTGATGGTCTCAATCTTCGCTCTATCAACTTCAAGCCCCGCTCGTGAAACCTCATGACCTAGCACAATGCCCTCCTTCACCATAAAGTGGCACTTCTCCCAGTTCAGCATCAAGTTGGTCTCCTCACATCGAGCCAACATCCTTTCCAGACTCGCTAAACATGTATCAAAGGAACTCCCGAAAACAGAAAAATCATCCATGAACACCTCTATGGAGTCCTCGATCATGTCATGAAAAATCGCGACCATACACCGCTGAAATGTAGCTGGAGCGTTACATAATCCAAATGGCATGCGGCGATACGCAAAGGTTCCATAAGGACATGTAAATGTGGTTTTCTCCTGGTCCTCTGGAGCGATAGGGATCTAGAAATAATCTGAATATCCATCAAGAAAAAAGTAATACTGTATTCCTGACAGACGCTTCAACATTTGATTGATAAAAGGAAGCGGAAAGTGGTCCTTCCTCGTGGCATCATTGAGTATACGGTAGTCAATGCATACTCGCCACCCTGTGATCGTCCTAGTCGCAATCAACTCATTCCTCACTATCATCATGCCTCCCTTCTTAGGGACAACCTACACTAGACTCACCCACTTGGAGTCTTAGATCGGATAAATTAATCCTGCATCTAGCAACTTAATGACCTTTTCTTCACCACCTCCTGCATGTTCGGATTCAACCTCCGTTGCCCTTGTCTCACAGGCTTATACTCCTCCTCCATCAATATACTGTGCGTGCAAAAAGAGGGGTTAATACCCTTAATGTCCATCAACTTCCATGCGATAGCCTGCTTGTGCGCCTTCAGTACATCGATGAACTTACTCTTCTCCTCCTCTGTCAATTCGGAAAAAATTATGATAGGTAACTCAGATCCCTCGCCTAAAAATGCATACTCGAGATGAGATGGTAATTCCTTAAGCTCTAGTGACGGGGGCATCTCAACCGATGGCTTCTCCATCGGTTCCTCTCTATCTATCACTTCACACACAACAGCCTCATGGGGAGGCTTACTAGCTGGATCAATCGACTCCTGCTCAAAACCAAAAGCAGTCATCTCGATCTCCTGGTTCTCCCTTAGTAGGATTTGTGTATCTAAATGATCTCTCTCCACAAACTTAGAAAAGCAACGACTAACCTGTGAAACAATAGTATCGATAAAGTACAAGGTGTCGTCCTGGTCCTGTGTATGCCTCATGGCTCTATTAACATCAAATGTGACCATCTCATCAAAAACTCTCAAGGTCAACTTACCTTATAACACATCTATTAACGCTCTCGCGGTAGCTAGGAATGGTCGTCCTAAAATCAAAGGGACCTTCTCATCCTCGTCCATATCTAAGATCACAAAGTCAACTGGAACAAACCTATCTACCTTCACTAGCATATTCTCCAGGATCCCCCTCGAATACGTCACTGGCCTATCCGCTAACTGAATACTCATACGCGTCGGTACCGGTTCTACTTGATCTAGCTTAGCAAAAACAGAATAGGGCATCAAATTAATACTAGCACCTAGGTCAGCCAACGCGTTACTCACCGACAAGTTACCTATGAAACATGGGATGTTGAAACTACTCGGATCAGTCATCTTGGGAGGTAACTTATTTTGTACTACAGCCTAGCACTCCTCACTCAATGTCACAGTTGAGATCTGCTCCAGCTTCTTCTTATTTGTGAGCAGATCTTTCAAGAATTTAGCGTACTTAGGCATGTGCTGTAATGCCTCTACGAATGGTAAGTTCACTTTGAGTTGTTTGAACATCTCAAGGAACTTTCCATATTGCTCTTCATTCCTATGCTGAGCCACTCTACCTAGGTATGGAAGTCTACCTAGGCGAATCGGTGGCTCCTTCTATGAACTCTTGGCTGCTTTCTTCTCAGTCTCCGCTGGCTGTGTTGTACTTACTGGGCGCAACCTATGTTGCACCTTGCCAGCAGGAGCCTCCATCTCCATCTCCTCATCTACATCATCATCAGTGTATGGGACAGGTTTCACAACCTCACCTTTTGTCCTGCCGCTTCTAGTAGTCAATGCCTTCACGTGGGCATTCGGATTTTTCACAACATTACTCGGTAGCACACCCTGTTGCCTCTCCTGCATCATACTCGGCAACTCTCCACATTTCTCTCTAAGTTCTGCAACAATGCTCCTTGGTTTTTCAACATCGCCTCATTCTCCTGGAACCTCATCTAATACACATGATCACTCTCTAGCGCCTCCTTATATCGCGTATCATCTCTCGCTAGGAGTTAGGCCATCATATCCTCCATGAAAGGCTTCCTCTCGCCCTGACCCATGCCACTTCTATGCCCGCTAGTTTGGTTCTGGAATAGACTTTGGGTGCGTGATTGGAACCCCTGTGGGTTTCCACTCCTCCAACTCTGCTGATTTTCCAACCTGGATTATGAGAATTACCGAATGAATTACCCTGCATCCGGTTAGGATTACTAACAAAATCAACCTGCTCCTGGAGACTGTGAACAGAGATGGGGCAATCAACAGTGTCATGATCGCCCTGACAAATCTCACAGGCCTGCTCCTTCTTCTTCTGCAGGTCTTTCACCATTTTAGTCAATGCCTCAACTTGGTCGGTTAAGACAGTACTATTATCGACCTGGTGCACCCCTCGCTGGGCGGCAACTGTAACTCGAGCTGCAGGATACTCAAAGCTACTCATGGCTAAGTCCTCGAATAGGTTATTACACTCATCAACCGTTTTAGTGGTCAAAAGATTACCGCCAGCATTAGTGTTTAAGATATTTCGTGTTGCATGGGTTACTCCATTATAGAACTTCTCTACTAACACCCAATCCTGCAACCCATGATGTTGACATTTGTACAACAACTCTTTGAAACGTTCCAGGTGTCGTAGAATGCCTCATCGGGTTTCTGTTTGTACGAATGAATTAGGCTCCTCAGACGAGTGGTTTTCGACGGTGGAAAGTATTTCAGAAGGAATATATCTTGAAAATCGGCCCATGTAGTGATGGAACCGGCAAGAAGAGACTCAAGCCAGTTGTGGGCTCGATCGGAGAGAGAAAACGGAAAGAGACGCAACTTGAGTGCATCGTCACTAACACCGTTAAGCTGGAAGGTGTCACAGATTCTGACGAAGCGATTAAGATGAGAATTCGGGTCCTCAGACTGCAACCCGTGAAACTGACAAGTGTTGGTCATCATCGAAATGACCTGAGGAGGAATTTGCCAATTGTTGGCAGCGATTTGCGGTCGGGTGATACTAGACCTAGCGCCATTAGCTGTCGGCTTTGCGTAGTCGGCAACAACTCTCCTAACTGGTGGATTTTCGTCACCCATCATAGACTCGGTGTCGTGAACGGAATCAGTGTCGGTGTCGCGAACTGAAATTTCCTCCGTTTCTAACACGTTGTCGTAGGCGGGTTCGTCCGTCTGCTGATCGAATATACGCTCGGGATCATCTAATGGCTCAAACTCAGGTGGTCCAGCAGAACAGGTGTGACGCATAAACTAGAACGAAAAGAAAATAAAAATATATAACTAAACTAGAAACTAGCAAGTAAAGTAAACCAACAAGCAAACAAATAACACGTAAAAGGCAAATTATAACTAAGGTAGCAACTGGCAAGTAAAGTAAAACAAACTAGAAAATTAAAAAAAATAAACGAAAAAGTAAAGGGTGGTTAGACCCCCGACTCGGATCGTTCTCGAAGTCGCCAAAATAAGTACCCGGCAACGGCGCCAAAAACTTGATGTGTGAAAATATATATATATATATATATATATATATATATATATATATATATATATATATATATATATATATATATATATATATATATATATATAATAAATGTGGATCACAAAATCGGGTTTTAAAATTTAAATGGAAAACCAACAAAACTCACAGAAGCGACAACTGTACCGGTCGTGTGTAGTCAAGCTAAGTAAGTCCAAGTATCGTACCCAAGACTTGTTTGGCGGCCCTCGATAATAAATCTCTATCGACTTCTAACCGATGAAACTTTGTTTAATTTTATTATTTAAACTAAGAAAACAAAGACGAACTAAATATTAAAAGTTATCTAACTTAATTAAAACTAGTAAAACTAAGAAATACTTAAAACGACTAAAAACTTGAGACTGACAAAAATGGAGAATACAAACCACCTAGGTAAGAATCCTATTGACGAATTTCACTATCCTTGGGATTAATAAACGGTGTGACTCCGAATCTAATAATATGACAAATAGACGCACTAAACTATGTTAAGCCTCCTATAGGTCTTACAAACATATTCTAGAATTTCTAAATGTCTTATGAAGCTCACGGGATGACGGAATGAATCAACTCTAGGTATCTCCAAACCGGGAATACTAAGGTACCCTAATGATGTATCTCCTCTAGGTCTCAACAATCACAATACACATAAGACTATCCCTGACAATCCTAGATGTAAAGAGGTATACTTATCTAACCCAGTTTATGACATGGAATTACAAGAACCAAAACCGACAAGATAAAGCTTACTCTCGTATAACTCTAATCCTATCAAGGTAAAGATAAAAGATAAAACCAATAGCATATCACATCTCGGTCTCTAGACTAGTAGAACACTAAGTTAAACCAACATTCAAATCTTATTGCTATGATTAACTATCTCTAGTTTAACCACAATTAGATCTCAAACACCAAGTTTTCAACCGAAACATGCAATTCTAACCAATAAAACACTAAGTTAAATAACTAAAATCACAAGAGGAATATGGAATTAAATAATAATCACAACTTAGCACGCATGCACATCATAAACCGGAAGAAGATAAATACTTTCAATAATACTCATCTCATACAATTTATTAAAACCCAAAAGATAGCAAAACCTAATCAATAATCATCAAACCTAGGTAGTTTAACAGTTTAGCTACTCATAACGGTCAAGAACGAGTCAAAACTAATCAAAGTAACAAAATATATCATGTTCAATTGTTGGAAAAAAAAAAAAGAAACAATATCAAAATCAAGAACCGAATTATTTAAACCAACCGATTATGCTTCCAATTAATCATAAGTTTTTAATAAACTCTGTCAAATATCATTCACGTTTTTTTCTTCTTTTGATACGAGAACTTTTAGCTCATGGTCTTATAAAATAATTGAAATATAAGTCGATTAGGAGTAGTGATGTGCGTGAAAGTATATATATTTTTTTATAAAGATTTTTCACACAAATTTAGTTTTAAAAGGGGTTTTCACCTAAAAATACTAAATCACACACAGAAAGGCAAGTGTACCTATCGGCTAGTAATATAGTAAAAACGGTAAGAACCGGATATCAATCCGTGGACACGGTAGCTCTCGATACTAAACGTTTGTTAATGTTTGTCCGAATAAAGAGCGAATTTTTGGGTTTTTCTTAAACTAGCATACAAGGAAAATATTAAACTAAGAGAATTTAAACTAGAGGGATAAAACTATGAAATTAAGATATTATCTAGACTAAGAATCCACTTAACCTTGATGATGAAAACTATTAATGGTGAAGTCCATTTTTCTTATAGGAATAACTAGACTCCAATTAAGGAAATCTAACTAAAATAATTCTTTGGAAAACTAGAACGATAAACACATCCTAATCACCTAAAATCATACAATTAAGTCCAATTGATGTCTTTTATGTCAAGAACTAAAGGTAAACTAGTCATCCGCTAAAATGTCCTAGTTTCATAACTAAAGGAAAACTAGAACGATAATCACATCCTAATCACCAATAATTACGTAAAGTAGACAAAATCATGAAATATTCCAACATGTAATTCTCAAACTAAGTCATGCAAATCTAGATATTGTGGCCACAATTCCAAACCTACACATCTAACATGTCTAAGAAATTACAACATCACAATCATCTTTTCAAATATCTTGTGAAAGAAAGCACACTTGTCTAATTTCATGTCATCTAACATTCCAATCATCATTTCTAATATCATGGCATAAATCCTACAAAATTCATTTATAAGATTTACAAACAAATATCAAGAAGATGGGTTTTTCAACATGTCAACTTCCTAACATTCATCAACATCATATGACAATAAAATTTGACAAGCATACAACATCATTGAAATATTACCATAACTTCATCATTGATCTTAACATAAAACATCACCAAAATATTCAAGTTTCATTCATCATCAAGGCATAAGTATCATCCTAATCTAGATAATATGAGTGTTTAGCCCATAAGGCTTACAAAAACTACAAGAAACATGATTAAACTAGCTAAAAACATGATTAAACTAATTAAAACGTTCAAACCGAAAACAAACAAGGAGAAGGAAACTGGTTGGTTGATGATTCTTGAGTCTTCTATGGCTTCCAATGGCTTCCAAAACACTCAAAATCAGTGAAACTTAGTGTAATTTTGCTCCAAAAACTCAACAACCCGTAATGAATGAACACAAGGCTTTTTATAGCAAACAGCAGATGTGCACTACCTGGCGCACGGTCGTGCTCCAGGTCGTGCTAGTAGCTACAGTGTTTTCTTTTTCGCCCAGGCATTTCGCAGTTTCCATTCTCAGCAAAATCTCGATTCCCGTCTCGAGGTAGCAGGCGCACGACCGTGCTTAGACCAAGCACGGTCGTGCTCAAGTCAAAATCACGGGCACGACCATGAAATGTGCGGCACGAGCTGAAGACGATCTCGGAAATGATGTGAGCACGGGCGTGCTTGGCTGGCGCACGGTCGTGCTCGAGTCAAGATCACGAGCACGTCCTTGTGCACAGCCTGTGCACACGAGTGGAGAACACGGGCACGACCGTGCTAGGTCTGAGCACGGTCGTGCTTTTGACCTGTTTTCTTCAATTTCTCTTGAAAATGCGTCTTTTCTCCGTTCTTTTCTTCGGTGGTTTGTCTTGGCTGTAAAATCACAAAAACCACAATTTAGTACTTAAACTAATGAAATTACAACCAATTAATAACCAAATCCGGGTTGAATGTGAAGAATAAATATGTATATTTCTATACATATCAAGTAGACTTCAATCAAAAGTAACATAAAAGTGTAACGAATATTTATATAAAATATGTATAGTTTAGACCACATCATTCCTAATGTTAAAATGGCTAAACGAAATGTTGTGGTTTTCTAGTGGTTGTGTTCTATTCTAGGGGTCATGGTTGAATAATATTAAGAAATGGATATGCATGTAAGATTGCGCAGCATATCTTGTCATCTAGGATTTCACTACTATTATTACCAAATTGTGTTTTTACTCACTAGCTTGTGTAGCTAACTCTATTTTTCACATATTTCACGTGGTACTTGATTGTGATTTATTTTTATTTGCCAAGACATATGGATGCCTTGGACTTAGATTAATAATAAAGACTCTAATGCACTTACTGTTTTGTTTATGACTTTTGTCGTTTTCCATTTAAGAATTATGTTCCAAAATTATGATTACCATTATTAGACTTTAATAAAATAATGTCATGTGCTTTGTTTACTAACAATATCCATTTCTATGACAACCTGGTGTTTCCGCTATCGGGTGGGTGTCATATCAATAGGTGTTGCATATAAGCAAGGCACGTTTGAAAAGGCTTCATCTGATGGAATGCTTAGCTAGAAAACTCACGAAGCACCCATTCACCCATGTAGGTGAACGGTCTAATGATCTGCTAGAAGTCATTCATACTTATGTATGTGTGATGTGCTAAAACGGTCTATAAAAATTAATAAATAAAACCTAATCTAGACACTCTAATTTAATCCTAATTTACCCTAACTAGACCACACTAGGCAAGTATACCTGACGTAAAATAATATAGTTAATGGTAGACTAGGTATCGAACCCTAGAGACACAAATGAATAGCAAATTAACTAAGTAAATAATTTGATTGAAAAGATTGAGATTTTGTTTGAAAACAAATAAATTAAATGAAAATTAAATTTAAAGACTTTAATTAAAATTAACGAATTGAAAACGTAAAAGACTTGATTCATATTTGAGAAAAACGTTACCTAGGTTGTTACTTATGGTGAACGACTATTGATTAAACTTTAGACTTGATTGTTGAAACGAAACTAGGATCATAAAAGACAAACTCTACGAACTTCCTATGGATCCTAGACCATTATCCGAGTATGATCTTTTGGTTATCCGAATTGTTGATTAAGCCCACTAGTTAGTTAAATCGCCTCTCGGTTCCTTTAATAGTAATTAAATACCCTATGATCGGCTCCCCTCTCGGTTTCACCGATCCAATATATCCTAAGATACAAGGGGTGGTTCAATAATTAATTCTATGACTCAAATGTACAAGTTTACTTCGTTATTAGAAAATTTCCTCTCGTACCCTATTTCTAACGACTAGATAAACAAGACACGCCGACAAATCCTCACTTCTCGGGTCTTGGATTTAGTAGGACAAACGAATTTATTGAATTACTAATTAACCTCCTATGGTTCCTACGTCTAGAAAACCATTCAAAACACGAAAACAAAAGTTAACGAATTTGATACGCAACCATACACAAAAGACATTTGCAAAGCTACGTAAGGCAATTTAACAAATAACATAATCCATTCATTCATTCAAAACACACCATAGAATATAAAAATCAAACCTTTTATAAAATTACTAAACTCGTTTTATCAAACAACCAAGAACTAAACTTCAATCAAATATACGTTACAAATAACAAACAACCTAGGTAACTAATAAGTTTAGTTCATAATTAAAGTTAGAAACACAAAACAATTCAAGTTTAATGTATTCATAAGCATGAATGACAAGAAATCAAGATAACGCAGGCAAAACACAAATAGGTCGGATGAAAACTACCCGATCTCGACCTCCAAGACTTGATTCCGTGCTCCAAACTTCGATTTCCTTGCTCTAAATCGTCCCGTTCAGCCTCCAAAATTCGTATCCCAAAGTCGTCTTACGCGTTACCTTTTAAACTCGTTGAACTAGGTCAAAACCAGCCCACAGCGGTACCGCGGCGTGGAGGCCAGTAGGTGGCGGTACCGCCACCTACCATATTTAACAGAAACTTCGCCTTTTTTTTGTTCCTTTGCTCATTGTTTCTTCGATTCTCGATCTGTCTTTCACGCATCGATGTTTTTACCTGAAAAACATTCAAAACTAAGTGCCAAGCTTTTTCTAAAAACATTTAAACAAAATTAAACTAAAAACAACTAAAAACAATTAAAACCGACTCAAACAAAAACAAAAATGACTAAAAACTAAATGAATGCTCCTTTCATAACGATGTCTATAAATCATGAAAGATACTTTGTTACATTCATCAACGATTACAATCGATATGCTTATGTCTATTTAATGAAATATAAGCATGAAACTTTTGAAAAGTTCAAAGAGTTTCAAAATGAAGTAGAAAACCAACTCTGCAAGAGGATAAAAACACTTCGATTTGATCAAGGTGGCGAATATCTCAACTTAGACGTCCTCAATCATCTAAAAGATCGCGAAATAATTTCGCACCCACTCCACCTGGCACCCTTAGCTTAATGGCTTGTGCGAGGGGAGAAATTCAATCATGCTTAACATGGACCGATCGATGATGTGTAGAACTAACTTGCCTCACTCCATGTGGAGTTATGCTCTTATGTCTGCCGCTCGCATTATCAATCTAGTACCGACTAAAAAGGTAAACAAAACCCAATATGAGATATGGCATGGGCATAAACCTAATTTGTCTTACCTTAGAGTATGAGGATGTGATGCTTACGTCACCAACGATTCTAATGACATGCTCGATTCTCGAGCCGAAAAAGTCTTGACATAGCATGAGAGTTGAATCATTATAATCATTGCATATGTGTATGCAAACCTATGTTTACTTACCAGCTAACTCGTTAGCTGATCCGATTACTTTTCACATGATTTCAGGAAATGCAGTTTATTTGAATTATTCAAGGTGCTTCACTTCTAGGACTTGTTTGGACCTAGATAATCAAGACTGTTACTTACGATGTGTGAAAATTGTATTTGTTATTAGAATAATGGACTTTGGATATTAATATTATTTTAATCTTTTTAGTAGCATAAACTATGAGCAATTCAATTCACTTTCGTCCGCTTTCATGATTCTGCCATCGTTTGGGGTTCGTGACATTAGCGCCATTAGACATACATAAAAAGAGTGCAATGCGTTGGATGTTGCAATGTAAATTCGTAAAAATAATTTCGACATCTATTTAATGTTGTAAAGGTAATTTAAAAATTAACATAATTAGGCATGGATAAAAAAAATTGCAACAATGAGTCAGACTTCGCAATATAATGTCCTAAAAATAATTAAAAAAAAGTATTTTAAACGTTTCACTCTTTTACTATACTAGGTTAGAACCCGTGCAATCCAAATTTTTTATTAGAAAAATGTTAAACATTAAAACTTTTTTTTATTACAGTGCATTTTTTAATATATTAAAAATTTTAAATATGTTTTTTTAAATTGTGTTTTGAAATATGTAGATTTTTAAAATAAAAGAGAGAACATAGATGTGAAAATTAATTATAATCTGTGCTGATTATTTTTCTTAAATGGGTGAGTCTAAAATGTGCCAAATGTCAATGCATGTTTAGAAGATGGATACTAGAAAAAATTTTGCTCATTTATCATAGTAGAAAGAAAAGAAGAAATATATTTGTGTATATCTAAAAAAGAGAGAAAATGTAACACCGTAAAAGGTTTGGTTATTTTCACACCCAATGATTTTAAATCCATATCATGTATTTTTATATGCGTTTGATAAGATTATATGACGCATATAGTCATGTTTTGCAATCAGAGACCGATCCCACTATCAGTATGTACTACTGACAAGAGTCGTGTAGGATTGTATACAGAAAAAGCATTAACATGTCTATTATAGCTTTCTCGATTGGATAACAACTAAAATGAGGCGTATAGGATTGTATGCATCAAGCTTCATATTTCACTAACTACTTTTCACATGCCGCTTATAAGATATGTTTTTAAAAACGTAAAAGCTTGGACGACAACAAATCTCTCTATTTTTACTAAAATGGATTCATCAAGAAACCCATCAACCCGAGACACTCGTACCATCCGAGACGTTATTTCACACGAGGCTACCGTGTTGGCTCAACTCTAAGATTACCAACAACAACAAATGATCGAGGCTAACAAAAATAAGGATTTAGAATTCATGTTGAAGTCGCACGATTACTTGAGCGGATCGTTGTTGCAATCGTGTCGCCTCACATTGAGGTTGAGAATTTTAGATTTTTTTATTGTCTTTTTTTACTTGTGTTTTAAACCATTTTTTTAGTTTATTTTGTAACTGTTTTTTAATTTATTTTAGTTGTTTATTTTTATTTTATAGTTATGTTTTATTATTAGTGAAATATTTGGAGTTAAAAAAATAGAAATTTTAAAAAATAAAGGATTGTGGTGGTGTGGGGTGAACTCCTAGTAAGGTAGGGAGAAATTTACGATGTATACGGGGTGGCGTAAAAAGAGAAAAAAGTATGGGGTGGGCTCCTCTCACCATAATCATTTGAGAACTTCTCTAAAATTATATTTTTATATATAAAATGTATATATATCTATAATAATATATTATAACAACATTAATTTTATTTTGGTCTCCTAATGTTTAGGATAGTCTTTAAAAATTTAAGAGTATTTATATTTTTAACCCTCTTCTATTAGGAGTGTGCATATGTCAGTTTATCTTTGATAAAATATAAAAATGAAACTTAAGTAAAGTTTGTAACAACATACAGTTAAATACCTTAGTATTTTGTAGATAATAACCAAACTTTGAAACTGTTCCAGCTAACAAGACACTTAAGTTTAAAAAGTGTTTCAATTAAGACACTCAACTTTCATTGTTGATGTAAAGTTGTAACGTGAACCGTTCGTGTCCCGTGAACATCCTTAAAATCATCGCGTAAGTGTTATGTTTCAAACGATCTCAAGCACTAAACTAGTACCGGCCTTACATAAGACTAAATGCCACGTATAGGAGAGTGTACATCTAAGCTCTAACAATCAAAACCCATACGACTCTAGAAAGCAAAAGGGTAAAACAAGCAACCATATCTTGTTGAAAACCCCTAATAGAGTAACCATTGATTGTCATCCATCCATCCATCCATATATAGGTAGCTAGCTTATCACCCAAACTCACCACCAACAGTCTTCCACATGAAGGCTTTCACTCTCTTCACAACCTCCGACACCCTTTCACTCTTCTCTCCCTCAGTATCCTCCCGGTATGACATATCTTCTTCATTTCACACTTCATAATTATAGCCTGGCTGATGTTGTTTTACCACTTAAGTATATTATACGGATTGAATTGTACAAACCATGTCTATGTTTCTATCATAGGAATATTATATGCTTCAAGCTTAGTTTATTAAAGGTCTTCAAGTGGTGCTTTTGGTTTCATGCTAAGTAGGTTGGTGAATTTGTTATTTATTGCTTTGATTGGTGAACTTATGTTTTGACACAAGAAAAGATATGTTTCAAATACTTTTTTAGGCTTACAATAACCATTTTAAACAAGAAACTGTTATATTGTGCCAAAAGTAGAAAACAATGTGTGAAATTCTTTACTTGAGATAGCCGAGCCGGGTAATTGATGGGTTCACCGTGTTCCCATTTCACACTTCATAATTATAGCCTGGCTGATGTTGTTTGCTACCACTTTAAGTATATTATATGGATTCAGTTGTACAAACCATGTCTATGTTTCTTTCATAGGAATATTTATATGCTTCAAATTTAGTTTGCTTTTGGTTGCTGGTTTATTATATACATGTATATAAGTATTGGTATCTATTGCTGTGACTGGTGAACTTATGTTTTGGCACAAGAAAATATATGCTGTTTCAGATACTTTTTAGGCTTACAATCATCATTTAAAACAAGAACTGTTATATTGTGCCAAAAATAGAAAACAATGTCTGAAATTCTTTACTCAAGATAGCCGAGCGGAGCCGGGTGATTGATGGGTTCACCGTGTTCCCATTTTGTGCAGGCCCTCTGTTGTCAAAAGCGAGCGCTTTTGCGCCTAGGCGGGAAAAAAAGCTCAGCCTAGATTAGGGTAATTTGAAAAAAAAACGACGATTGTGGAGAAAAAATCGGTTTTTTAATTTATTTTTTTTGTTTTCACTTGATTTTTTTTATTGATCAAAAGCTGATTTTAGGGATTTTATATAACAAATCGTATTTACTCTATATTTACCTAATATAGTACATTTTGGTATTGATTTTGTTGTTGGTTTTGAATGTTTGGTATCGGTATTGGTTTTGGTATTAATAGATGTGCATTATTTTAGGAGTTTTAGTTCGTGTCAGTGTCTGTTTAACACCATCCTTAGTTCTTATGAATCCAGGACCCAAGTTTCTTTCCCTCAGAGGCTCTTCTTCTGCCGAGCAGAGACGGGTAAGCAAGTTGAACTTCATTATTGTTTCGATATGGATTTAGATCACGCCTAAGGCGGCGTATGCACCTTTGGCGGTTCCTTTTAGTGTAACGTTATTCTGAAATCTTGAACCTGTGACAGATGGGTCGGTTAGCTTAGTTAATGTGCCTCCAAATCTGCTATTAGCAGAAAGAGAAGAAGCTAAGGCAGTGTTGCACTTGTTTTTGACAAACCAAGGCATGAATCGTGTAGGTGCAGCCCGAAAGATGAAAAAGTTGGACCTTTTCGTTGATCATCTTATGTCAAGACTTCACACTGTTTACAAAACCCGATATTTAGTAGGTCTGATTCCTATGCTATCACCTTTTTTTTACAGTTTTCGTAGAAGAACACGTATGCTTGATAGGTATCGGTGAAATGCCTAATTTTATAATTTCTTGCAGGGCGAGAGCTAACTACTCCTGAAATTAGAGATGCTCTCATCCCTTACTTAGAAGAACTCGTTGAAGAGCACGGAGACAGTTTTGTTGAAGTACTAGAATACTTTCCAATCCCACTAGTCAAAGAAAAGCCAGACGAAACTGAGCAAAACCCGCCTCCGAATGCTATTGAAACTTCAACTACACCCGTCTCTACAGTTTCAGAACCCACCACCACTTCTAAAAAACCAACATCCACAACACGAGCAAGTAATATTGGTGACACGCCAAATCTCCCACCACACGTTGTTTATCTTGAACAACTTGGCATGGAGCGGGATGTCATCAAGGAAGTAATCAGAAAATTCCCGGCTTTTGGTTACTACAGTTTGGAAGGTAAAATCAAACCCGTTGTCGAGTTCCTTCTAGACCTCGGTATTGCAAAGTCAGATATCCCTGTGATTATCAGTAAACGACCTCAGTTGTGTGGTATTAGTCTATCCGATAATTTAATCCCGACTATGGCATTTTTAGAAGATTTGGGGGTTGACAAGAAAAAATGGGCAAAAGTTATTCAACGTTTTCCCGCCCTTCTCACTTATAGCAGATCAAAGTTACAAGCAACCGTTGATTATCTTTACGAAATGGGGCTTTCTTCTCAAGATGTGGGGAAAGTGTTAACACGTTACCCGTCCATCATAAGTTACAGTGTCGATGAGAAGCTACGTCCTACAGCTGAATATTTTTCTTCGATAGGTGTCAATCCAGCAGTTCTTATGTCTCGTTGTCCACAAGCTTTTGGTCTTAGCATTGAATCAAGTTTGAAGCCGGTTACCGAGTTCTTTCTGCAGAAAGGATACCATGCTGCGGATTTTGCACTAATGGCTTCTAGATACGGAGCGCTTTATACTTTTAGTGTGGAAGATAATTTGTTACCGAAATGGGAATACTTTTTGACCATGGAATACCCGAAAACCGAACTGGTTAAGTTTCCTCAGTATTTCGGGTACAGTTTGGAGGACAGGATTAAACCGAGGTATGAAGTTGTTAAGGAGAGCGGGGTGCGGTTGCTTTTGAACCAAGTGTTGTCTCTTTCAGATGATGACTTCAACAAACTTGTGAAGAGGAAAGTGAAGAAAAAGAATGCATGTGCCTGATTGGTTGATATCCCAGATGCAGTATGAACATGATGATCCAGTATGCAGTGTAATAGGTATATTTTGCTTTGACAAAATACATTAGAGCTGATGAATGTTGTAGCTACTGGGCAATTCATTATACTGTCATTTTGTAACTTCATTTAAGCTCTTTTATCATTTGTGTTCTATTTTAGGTTTGTTTATGGATCCATGAATGATGTATGTATGTAACAGTGACACAGGAAAAAAAAGTTACATTTAATATAGCTAACAATTAAGGCATCAGTAACTATGAAACACAATCTGAAAGTTGTAGTCATCAGCAGTTTATAAAATAAGACATTTGTTAACAACGTAGATTGATTGGGATATAGATTGGGATATAGATTGGGATACAACCCATCAACAAGGATCTCCAATTCATTAAATGTTTGTACCTGATGAAACAATACTTTAAATGACAGTTGTCTTTGCAACGGCTGTTACTAAGCACTAAGAGGTGTAACGACCGATATCGAAATTCTGCTTCTAACACCAATAGGTTTTTTTCACGGTATTAGGGCTATCTTCGCAGTAAAGGCTCAACACGATCCTCTTTATGGTCCAAATTGATCGGAGTCGAAACTTATCAACCAACTGTTCCAAGAAAAAACGAGGCAAAAACCTTTAACCATGTAAACAAACCCTTTAGGCTCGGACATGAGGCCAAATGGTAGTCCAAGTCATCTTACCACAAGCTTCATTGTCATAATTCACCAAAGAACTTGGGTCTCTTATGAAGAACCTATGTTATCTTACCATTACGCTATTTAGTGTCTTATTATTGAAGTTTAGTGGTTAAATAGTCTAGGCTTAATGAATACTTGTATTTCAACAATGTGTTCTAATTAGTTGTTGGTTTCTATATGCATACGACACGTGTGGCTTAGGGTGTGTCAGTTATGTCATGTTGACTGGTTGGATTGATGATTCAGAATACAACTGGTATATTTCTCAAAGTTATAACCTTAAGCCGAACATAGTTGAAATCATGTAATCCAATCCCAACCCATGTAATCCTTTATCTAAATGAGTCAAGCGTGTTGACAACTTCTAATAAATGGGTTAAACGAGGCGTAAGCAAGTTGGTGTGTTGATTTTTTCAAAAAATATATTTTTTTATGCTTTATTCTACTTTTAATCGTGTTGACATGCCAATAAGTATAATTAAACGGGTTAAAAAAAAGGCCCTTGACATGTTCATTAAACATGTTAAAAATGACAATCTAAAATTAAATTCTTTTATGTAGTGTTTTAGGTCATATCGGCAATTCTCTAACCCAAACTTTCTGCAATTTATGGTGGCCAAGGGTGTTTTTAACATGACCAGCATGATAAAAAAAAAACACTTGAACCACTTTCATGATCATGAATTTTACGCATGATAAAAAAAAACCCTTAACCACTTTCATGATCATGAAGTTTACATTGATCACTGTTTCACTATATGTAATTCAAAGGGAATAAAAGACTATCTTCATGCTTTATTTATATATATATATATATATATATATATATATATATATATATAGATTGGGGATTTTCTAAAAAGGCTCAAAACTCTAAGAAGTGTAGGAAGCAATCAACAACAAGCACGTGGCAATGAGAGAAAAAAAACACGGAGGGGCATCTTCGTCATTTATACGCGCGATGCTGAGATGTTCAGTTATGGTGTTTTTTTGGCGCGATGCTGAGATGTTCAGTTATGGTGTTTTTTAACAGCGCGATGCTGAGATGTTCAGTTATGGTGTTTATTTGGCGCGATGCTGAGATGTTCAGTTATGGTGTTTTTTCACAGCGCGATGCTGAGATGTTCAGTTATGGTGTTTTATCACAGCGCGATGCTGA
Organism: Tagetes erecta; assembly: GCA_030867185.1. Classification (NCBI taxonomy): domain Eukaryota; kingdom Viridiplantae; phylum Streptophyta; class Magnoliopsida; order Asterales; family Asteraceae; genus Tagetes; species Tagetes erecta. The sequence continues at coordinate 67,004,457 of CM061486.1, forward strand.
GATGTTCAGTTATGGTGTTTTATCACAGCGCGATGCTGAGATGTTCAGTTATGGTGTTTTTTCACAGCGCGATGCTGAGATGTTCAGTTATGGTGTTTTTTATATGCATGTTGAAAACGCACAATGACTAATCTACCCCGGAACCTTATCGCGTGTCATTAAAAACATCATAATATTTACAATATTGCCACCGCGTTAATCTTGACCGTAAACACCCTAAATCTAACGTCCCAGATCGCTTCTTAGTCTTTTTAGAGTTTTAGCCATTTGTAGAAAATCCCTCCCCTATATATATATATATATATATATATATATATATATATATATATAATAGGTTAGACACTCGTGTATTATATGAGTTGAATAAATGTATTAAACTAAACCTGCTATTTAAAAAAGGAACTCAAAATTGATTTGTTAATATAAGATATGATTTAATTTATGAATTATAAATTGATCGAATAAATGGAGGAGGATGAGATTGATCATGGTCATGACATTCCATGTGAAAACAGTTCACTCTTCTACATTGGCGAGGCATTGAAGGGACCAAGGAGGGTCCGGGCCATCTCAGTTTTTTTCGCCCGAAGTGTTGTTTTGTTGATCGGTTTTTATTTTTTATATATATATTGAGTTTGGTCCCCCGAAACAAAGCATTATAAAAAAAATAATGGGTTTTTAACTTTGGTCCCCCCGAGCCAAAAATCATGACTTCGCCACTGCTCTTCTATTATAGTAGAAAGGATACATGTTTCTATAATTATATTTTCGCATTTTATATGTTTATCACTTAGAGAAGATTTAACTAAGAACTTGCAACTTCCAATGTGGTGTAGTGGTAAGAGGCTTGGATTCTCCAAAAGAGACCCAAGTTCTAGTCCCACTGCCACCACTTTGGAAGGGGCAAATGGGGGCAATGAAGGGAGACTTGTGGTAACACAAGTTCGATCTCTGAGCCAAACGGGTTTTACCACTAGCTTGTCGTCGTGCCTACGGGCGGACGGGTTAGTGGGTTTCCCCCGAATTGGAGTCAGGTTAATAGGTGGGTTTCGGCTACACAGCGCTGTCTGTGTTCGCAGAGCGTTTGGGGTTGCCTTTCGCCATTGGGTTATCACGGGTAGCCGGACCTTATTCGTTTCGTTGTCCAAAAAAAAAACTAAGAACTTGTTTTTGTTTGAGATTAATTTTTTTAAAGATTTTCTAACTATCATTAATAGCTATTAAATATTTTCTTGTTTATAGATGGGCTTTGAAGCAAGGTCATAAAATCTTTTCTTCTATTTAAACCATGGTATGTGTTGGTCACGTGAACACTTGAATCACCTGAATCGATGAAGATTTTGGAACAAATATAATTGTACAATGTGAAAATCCCAAATCCTTTATCTCATACAAGCTTAATCCTAATTTCCCTACAACTTTCTATACATAGTTTACTGACAAAGTAAACTAATGACAATTAACCTCCTAGACTATGACTAAAACTTGACAATTGAGAAATTCCATGTAAAACCCCAAAAGGACTAATTGTATGAATATATATATATATTTTGTTGACACATAAGAAATTTATTAACTCCTAAACGCCCTAGTCTTCACATTATGAATGTCTCGTGTCGATCCATAGTCCTGAGCGCGTCATGTTGACTTTTGTGTTGACTTTGAATTTGACGATGATTGTATTAATAATATTAGACAATCTTTCAAACCCAAAAGTATACACAAGTTTTCTATCCTATTTATGTATAGATATAGGTAAATAAACGAAATGAAATACCTTGAAGAATCTTTAACTTGACCCTAGAGAAATATCTTAAGTTAATCCATGAAGTCTTCAGATAATCATTAATGAACTTGATGGAGATGATAATTTGTTTATCTTAATGTTGTTTTTTCCAAAAAAAAATATATAAACTCTAACTTTTATCTCTTAGTCTTTCATCTCTTAGAATAGATATGGTGGTTGTGATGATAACCCTTTTTTTCCAAATTTTTGGCGTAATTCTTGGTCGACAGGATTAGACTAGGTTGACACAATGATACGTCAATAGGATTCTCTGATGATCAATTAGCTTGACAATTGCACTATGGGGATCTTCAATTCCAAGTTGATTCATAAAAAGTAAACACGTTAAAGGGTGTTCTGTGTGATAACCCCCATCATAAGAGTAACTTTGTATTATAAGCACAAAAGCGTTAAATGAAGTAGATTAAGTACATGTAAGAGTATGGTGTAAGCATCCCGTGATTTTGGGATGCCATGATCCATTTTACCAAGTAGGGGATGTTTTAATCCATAGGAGCGAAATCCCATTGGATTAGTTGTTTGAGATTTGTTAAGATGAAAATGAAATGCAAGAACAGTGAAAAATGATTGAAATTGCTTTTGTTTGTATTGTTGTTTTTCGCAACTTATAATGTTTAGGGTTACCATAACGAAGGCATGACCATTCTATTTATAGGCATGCTCCTAGGTTTACATTTCTAACATGAACTGAGCAAAATATCCATGACAGAGAATAATATATTCGTACACTATTACAAGAAACTATTCTAAGTGTCCTGATAGCCGATGGCATCTGCTATTGCTTGGGCAGACTTGGTCTTCTAGTTCTTGTGGTTATGAAGAGATTGTGGATCAAGTCTAGAGATATGAATCTGTCAACATCTATTCAACAATCATAATCACAATCAAGGTATATGATCAATGAACAAATCAACACAAAGAAATCACTGATAAATTCCAATTGTATTAGATCAAGTAGTTGAGAGTACAATAGGTGTAGAAATGAAACACGTCATAAAATGACCTAAGAACACCTATTTATACTACTACAAGTCCATACAACATGTTAACAAACAAAATAAACAAACATTTAAGTCAATGTGCGGATAACATTCTGTCAACACATCACTATTAATCCAGTTCTGTCTGCACATCATTATTCTGTCCGCACATCAATGTTCAAGTGTGATGATCAAAATTACCAACAGAGATCAATGGCTATAGTTTGTCATTGATCATCTTGCTAATTGTACTGTAACTTTGTGCACATTTTGCGTTACAAATGAACAATACTTTGAAAGATATATTATGTGTTTTACTAATACATTGAATAGTTCATTGTATTGTGTGTGATCCTGACAACATGACAAGGATTCCACACTTATGATCATGTGATTCAATATAACTTGTTTAGTCATCTTAAATACAAGTTTATGTCTTGATTATTTAAGAAGTCATATTAAATTTAACAAGTGGTCATCTTAAATATAACTTGTCTTGATTATTTAAGAAATCATCCCAATAAATGGTATCAGAGATTTTGCTGTTGGTTTGTTTGATTCTCTTCAACAAACCATACAGTTTTTTTTGCTAATATAAGATCTCATACCTTGTTCATCTTAAATTTACAATGACTAGTTCTAGTGTTGCTACAATTGCAAATCTGATTGTTTACAAACATGATATGGAAAATGGCAAGCAAACTAAGCCTCCATGTTTTCACTAGTTTGTTATGACACATGAAAGATTAGGATGGATGATTTCTTAAATAATCAAGATATAAAACTTTTGGATTTCTATGTAACAAGGTCCTCATGTGCATATGGTTGTAGCTGTTGGTAAAGCCGGCAAGATGGTTTCAAAATAGATCTCAAATTATTTTGAAGAAGTCAACAAGAAAGTGGAAAGCGATTATAAGGCTCTATGATTACTAAGAATGAGTATCCAAAATACCATTCATGGCTTTAAAAACTAAGGTAGTGTTTGATATGCAGGAATAAGACGTGGAATAGAATAACCATTACGAGGGAATGGAAAAAAACCGTGTTTGGTTGCTTAGTGGAATGAAAGAGATCATTACGAAGGAATGAAAAAACCCTCATTTTCATTCCATCCATCCCCCATGTTATTTTTTCATTCCTTCAAGGATAGAATAATTTTTTAATTCATGACAAGAGCAATGACCCAAACCTTGACCCGACATAAGCACCCATGAACCAGCCCATCTCCTAACCCACAGATCGAACCATGACCCAAGTCACCCAACCCATGAACCGAACTAGGACCTAACCTATGAACCGACCCATGTCGATCCATGCTCTAAACCATGACCCAAACCATAATCCGACTCATGACATGACCCGTGTCTCGTACCATGACCGATCCATGTCCCGATCCAAGACCCAACACATGAACCAGTCGATGACTTGATCCATGAACCAACTAATGACCTGGTCCATGAACCGACTCATGACCCGACCATGAACCGAGAAATGTGGTTACCACTTCCTCGAACCATGACCTGAACCATGGCCCTACCCATGTCTTGATCCGTGTCCTGATTCATGTATTGACCCATGTATCGAACCATGAGCCGATCCATGGCCCGAACCAAGACCCGACCATAAGCATGACTAAGTAATTTGTTATTTTTAGAGATTCGTATTTCTTTCGTTTATTTTTTCCTGCCTACCAAACAACAAGAAGTATTAATTCATCTAATTTATGTAAAGTAACCAAACATGATAATGGAATAGAATAGTCCATTTCATTCCTTTGTCCATTCATTTCATTACATTGCCCATTCCATTTCATTACAAGATAGCCAAAGGTGTTTGGGATGCTTTAAAGTAAAGATATGAATGACCAGTGTTTTCATGTGCGTTTTAAATTAACAAAAAGAAAAAAAATCCAATTTTCATGTTTATTTAGTTTTAGAACGAATGAACATAAACAAACTTAAAAAATATTCGTTGAACGTTCGGTTCCTTTAAAACGTTACAAGAATCAAAGGAGTAAATAAGTAAATAGATGCAATCCGACCTTTCCCTCCTTATCCCTCACACACACACAAGAAACGCCACCAACAAAACTATCTCATTCTCATCACTCTCATACAACACAAACACTCTAATCTAATCTCAATTTGCACCTCCTAAACCCTAACCCTAGTTTTCAATTTCCCCCTAAATGAACAACATCTGATTCAACAACATCATCAATGGACATCACAACTCTTCAATTAACCAAATGCTTATTCAATTTCACATCAACTCATCACCATCATCAACAACATCATCCTGTATCTGTTCTTTCTAGGGTATCAAGTTCAAATTTGAGAGATTATGAGCCAAATGCTCGTCGTTCGTTACGTTTTGGTACTCGGAACATGTGTTTGGCTTCTAACTCCGATACATTTGTCTCCGCGAAGTCGTATTCGCCTACAGTTGCCAGCAAAAAGGATACGGAGCTTGAGGATGAAGAAGATTTGAAATCATGGATGCATAAGAATGGTTTACCTCCGTGTAAGGTGGTTTTGAAAGATCGAAAAGCGTATGATTCACGGCATCTTCCGATTCATTATGTTGCTGCAAGTGAGGACTTACAGGTTGCAGCATTTTACTGAATTGTTGTTTGTTTTAGTCCTTTTGAATTGAGGGTTAATTGTTGATATGTTATATGAATTTTAGGCAGGTGATGTCGCGTTTTCTGTTCCGAATTCGTTGGTTGTAACGCTTGAGAGAGTTTTAGGGAATGAGACTATTGGTAAGATGTTGTTTGAATTTGTAAGCAGATGTGTATATTATTGTCATTATTGCCATGTGATGATGTGAATATGATGCTTGCTTTTTGTTCTATATCTTGAATGCAGCGGAATTGTTAACCACGAACAAGTTATCGGAGTTAGCTTGCCTTGCATTGTATCTAATGTATGAGAAAAAACAAGGAAAAGAGTCTTTTTGGTATCCATATATAAGAGAGCTTGATCGTCAGCGTGGTAGGGGGCAGCTAGCAGTGGAATCGCCACTATTGTGGACTGAATCGGAACTGAATTATCTGACAGGCAGTCCCATAAAGGTTTTTCTTTCTATTATAGTTTTAATGAGTCTAAAAGAAACCTTTCACACAAGGGGGTAAAAGGTTTATGTTTATGATCTCCACCAGTTTAATAAACATCTATATGTTTATATATCAGGCTGAAGTTATTGAAAGAGCAGAAGGCATCAGAAAAGAGTATAACGAGCTTGACACCGTCTGGTTTATGGCTGGATCCTTATTTCAGGTTATTTGTTTTGTTCGTTTAGTGACTTGTGCTGTACCTTTTTGGAGCTACTTGATTCCAAATTAAGAAGAAATGGTTTTTATTTGTGGTTTTTGTTTATTTCAGTTGAAGTTCTTTACATGGCTGATTGCTTTAATTTGCTATCTTTTTTTTCTTGAGCAGCAATACCCATTTGATATCCCTACAGAGGCGTTTTCATTTGAGATATTTAAACAAGCTTTTGTAGCTGTTCAATCTTGTGTCGTGCATTTGCAGGTTTGTCTTACCATCTCGCGACACTTGGTTGTCCTTAGTTTGCTTTGTAATGTAGTAACTGCATTTTAAATTTTTTTACTCTTTTTAGTACTGAATATTGAATGACTGTTGGACATTTTTTTATTGCATTTCAACTGTTAACACTCCATGGTCGTAAAATCATAGCTATATAAGAAGCCATTTCACACGGTTGTTTAGAATCTAACTCTATCTAGAATGTGAATATTGGTAAATATATCTTGCTTTTTAGAACCATTCCAAATTTTTATCAAATATCATTCTTCTACAGTTGTGTTTCTGTTTCTTGGTATTTTATATCAGTTGTGCAATGATCTTTAAATTCAGAATGTGAGTCTGGCACGAAGGTTTGCATTGGTGCCTCTTGGACCTCCTTTGTTGACCTATAGGAGCAACTGCAAGGCCATGCTAACAGCTGTAGATGGAGCCGTCCAATTGGTTGTTGATCGCCCATACCTAGCCGGACAATCTATTGTAGTTTGGTATGATATATGCTTTCCTTTTGAAATGCATCATATTTGTCTGGTTTTTAAGGGCACATTGTTGATCTTTAATATACCAATGTTTGTAGGTGTGGACCACAACCTAATTCAAAATTACTGATTAATTACGGATTTGTTGATGAAGATAACTCTTATGATCGTTTGACGGTCGAGGTTGAATTTGAAATTCTCATATCTTTATGCAGTTTTACTGCTTCAACTGTTAAGAATCTTTTCTTCTGCTTGGACTTCTCTAAGCTCTTATACTTTCAGGCAGCTTTAGATACAGAGGATCCTCAATATCAAGACAAAAGACTGGTTGCTCAAAGAAATGGAAGGCTAACCATACAAACTTTTCAGGTATACTTCGTTCTCACTTTCTCAGTTTCACTTTGTTTTTTAGATATTGAGTGTATTTTTATCTTCCTGTAGGTTAAAGTGGGAAAGGAAAGAGAAACCATTATAGATATGCTTCCATATATGAGGTTAGGTTATGTTTCAGATCCTTTAGAGATGGAGTCCGTCATATCTTCTCAGGGTCCGGTATGTCCAGTAAGTGCATGTGCATTTGGTGGGGGATTTTCAGTTTCTGGTTTACATTTATTTATTTATTTTATAGATTTTCATGTTATGATATTGCAGGTAAGCCCTTGTATGGAATATGCAGTTTTGAACCAACTAGCTACTTATTTCAAAGAAAGACTGGCAGGTTATCCCACAACTCTAAGCGAAGATGATGCCTTGGTAATATTTTGTTCTTCTTTCAAATTTTGATGACGCTACTGTAATTGGGATGACAAAATAAACAGGTCGGGTGGGTGGGTGACATGTCAAAACGGGTTAGGTTGGGTTAAACCACAAGTTGACCCATTTGACTCATTAAAGATCTAACATTAGTACACAACCCAAGCTGACCCGTTTGTGTCTTAATGGATGGAAATTGCCACCAATAGTCCCTACTCTGACTTACCTGTGAATTCTTTCATTAACCAATGTGCTGTTGGGGAATTCAGTTGGCAGAATGTGACATCGATCCCAAGAAACGAGTTGCTACACAACTTCTGAAATGTGAGAAGAAAATACTAAGCAAATGCTTGGAGGTAACTATTGATCTGATAAACCAATTACCGGATCTCTCTTTAACTCCATGCCCAGCTCCTTATGCTCCAATACTAAGATGATGAAATTGGATCTAAGATTTCCAAGTCCACATAATCTCTACGTATTTGAGAAATCTGGCGCATATCAACAGTCATGCAGCACCAACAGGCCAGAAAATAGGTCAGAAAATCTGTTCATTGCTGTTTCTATTGATTGTTGTATAAACGAGAAAGTGTCAAGATTTGTACAGCTCATGGATTTAAAATATTGATAAAACTTGATTCTAATTGTTTCTTTTGATGGCATGGTATCACCGGTGAAACTTGAAATAAATGCTACTATCTTGCACTGTCTGGAGTCAAATGCCATGATCATCTAGTTGTGTTTTGGTTATTTTTCTTGACTTAACACTGAACATAGTTATCTTTGCTTGTTAGTATGCTACTATCTTGCACTGTCTGGAGTCAAATGCCATGATCATCTAATTGTGTTTTGGTTGATTTAGTTATTTTCTTCATTGGTTCTGACATGTAACTATGTCGTCAGATTTCATGGTATATGATATCTTTGCTTGTTAGTATCTCACTACAAGACAGATTTTTCACTGAAAAACGATGATACACCATTGGGCAATATGTTTTTCAATGGAAATTACCAAGGAATCACCAACATTAACGATGGATAATCGACAAATTTTTTAGCCTTGCATTTTAATAGTTTTCCCACAGATTAGCTGTGGCCATTTACCAATTGTTTCTTTGATCCATACTTTTGGGAATATAAACTTTTGCTCGTTGATGGAAAATACTGACGGATAGGCCATACCCAATGGTCTTTTAAAATAGAACGACTGAGACACACGACAAGAATCTTATCTGAAATCTTATCTTTAAATAGTGATTGATCATAGTGTAACCATATGTCATAAAAATGTCACATAAGCAACGGCCTGACTTCAAAGTTTCAACCATGGCGACGGTGTTGCGGAAAGCAGCATACCACCAATTCAGAATCAGATGCAGTTTCACATTATTAATCAACAAGCTAAATCAGCAAATGATTTAGGATCAATCAAAGAGTAAACAGGGACTAAAAGATATAAATATACTTTCCTGTTTCTACCATAGCAATTTGAATTTCAGACTGTAATTAACAAATCACAAGTTCTTTTATGATTTTACAGATGAAATAATTTTACAGTGCACCCAAGGATAGCAATATGTGTATTTACTTTTAAGAGATATGCAATATTACTAATAACCCCATTTTATACTTTTATGTTTTATTCAAGAGAAGAACTTATAGTCCTTAGCTTCAACAATGATCTGCCTTAGTCCACCAATAGGTGATACAATCATCAAAGCAACTCCTAGTATGATACAGACCTAGAACATAGGATCAAGTGTCAGTCAAAATGATCAACATAAATGTTATTAATAGGTTGAAAAATAAGAAAATGAGTTTAGGGATGTTACATAATACATACCCAATTGGTGAGCCAAGATAAGCTCCACTTATTTGGTTTATAGATTGTAAGCCACATGATGCAGGGTAACTGAAACCATCAAGAACACAATTAGATAACAAATTAAAACCATGCATGTCATGAGTAAAAAGAATAACAAGTAGGAATGAAATCGAGTTTCTTACGAAGTACGTCGTTGGCGCAAATGCGAACCCACCAAAGAAACCAAGTAGTCCCCCGAAGAACGGGAAGCAGATGCCAATGAACATTGTTAATGCTGAGCCAACGAAAGAATCTTTTAGTTAACAAATGAGTCATAGCCACCCTACGTAGTTTAGAGGTGGCATTTTCGACGCATTTGAATATGAATGGGTAGATTTTGGTTATGTCATATCTTAAATGGGTCAAATAGTTTTTTAAACCAATTTTATGTCTAGGTGACTCGTTTCTTCAACTAGCGTATGTGAATAATACATATCTCTATATATGAAATATATAAATCCGCTAGTCAAACAAATGGAAGTGATCGGTGCAAGTTTTGTAACATTTAGTAAGTTTTTATTTAAAATCCAGTATAAAAATTGCACTCTTCACATCCACTAGTTTGACTAACGCTTCCCAAAAATGTCTGCATTGTTCCGTTAGTTTTTGGAGCAGATCACCTAAAAACAAAAGTGATTTAAAAAACCGCACAGAAACCATGTTTATAATTCTCAACGACCTACAACAATAATATCGTCACCCATCCAAAAGAATTCACTTACCAACATAAATATTCCTCGTGATAAACCGGAGCGTAAAGCTAGGGGCAAAGTTCAAGTTCTTGACGAGTACCGTTTCTATCATATCAAATACCGGCATTGCATAAATCTACACAAAATAATGATACCAGTAAATAAATATTTAGATTGATATGATTAAGTTAAGCATGAGAATGATCATAAACCTGATAGCTTCCAATAACATGGATGACAACAAACAAATTAGCCATTGCTATGAGCCATGTAGGCTTCTCTAAACTGATAAGAACATTATCAGAGACTTGGTTCCCAAACACCCAGTATCCTATAATGGCAACCGGAAAATAGCAAATGGCTACAACGATGTAAGCGACGACAACTCCTTTCCACATTGGACCCTTTGAAGGCTTCTCGGGTGTTGAAGGAATTGTGGCTTGAATTTCCAACACCACGTTGTGACCCGCATATGCAAATGCAATATCACCCAATGCGCTGAAGAAGTTAAACACTTTATCTGCTGTGTTATCTGATCTAGATCCGTAGTCTACGTTTGGCTGCACACCCTTTGCCACGGATGCTGACCATGCAATAACAGAATAACTATATAACATGACATGACATGATATGATATCAGTTGTGTTAGTTTAATAAAAATGGGTCAAAACTACCACGTCTACAATATGTTTCAAAACTTTGTAACAAGAATATTTTGCGGTGAGTACGTACCTGAGGGACATGACGGCTGCAGCCAACGATACTCCGGATATGGAATTGAAATTGGGGAGATGAGAAAGCACAAAATGGACGGAAGCAAAAATCATGATGAAGTATGTGAGTTTTATGTCTTTGCAGTTGTCGTTGCAAACTAGATCGTGGAATTTTTTTAAAGATTTGCCACCGGTTACCATATACACAATGTTGACCCCGACTTCAACGATGAGCTGTTGTGGTACGACTATGTAAAGACCAAGCTTTTCACCAAAAGCATACTGGCCTAGCTCGTGGTATCGGTCAAATCGTTTTCCAGGTACCATTTCGTGCATTTCAACCATTTGCCATAACGTGTATAGAGTTATGACCCATGATATTACTAGTACTGATACACCAGGTCCCCTGAAACATTCAACAAAAGTTTTATATACGTTTGAGTTTCATGCATTGAAAACTTGTATTTTTAATAAATATATATACAATTTTATATGTTTAGAGGGATATATGCATTTCTCCGTTGGCTTTTAATAGTACAAAATGATATGGCGGACAGACGGAGCAACAAATCAGGTGATGACACGTTAACCCTAAACTAAAAATGCATGAGCACAACTAAAAATGCATGAGCACGGTCCAAAAAAGGCAAAATTTCAACAACCAACTTGTTTAACTAATGAAGTCATTTTTACATCAATCGACTCGGATTCTTATTCTGATCAAAAACCTTAAAACGTTGGTTTGTAATTCAAAGAAAAAAGTTAATGACGTTAACTTTTTTTTAACGGTGGTCTATTAGTGACAAAAATGATAAAAGTTAGGACCGCCAGCATATATTTCAGAAGTTGGGACCGGTAGAGTTCAAAAAGTCAAAAACTAATAGTTGAGACTGTTAAAGTCCAATACTCCTTTAACTAATGAGATCTTTTAACTCGTAAGCCTAAATTTTCTTTTTCATCCTACGTGACTATGTGAACGTTTTTTTATATATAAAAAGTCGGTCAAAACGCCTATTTATAAAAAAAAACTAAAACTTGATAGAAAGGACGGGTCGACTTACCAACCAAGCTCGGACAAAGCATACGGAAGACTGAGAACACCAGCTCCAACCATGGCAGTAACATTGTGAAAGGCGGAGTACCACCACTTGGCGTTGCGTGATGAGGTGACCGGAAGCCATTTATCGATGGCTCTCTCCCTTTCGGTTCTGTTATCAACCTGTTGTCGTCGTCGATATCACCATTAATGCAAAAATGAAAATTAATATTAAAGTTAGAAAAAAGTCATGAAAAGAGACACATACCAGGGGTGTTGTTAGTGTCATGTTGTTTATAGATAAGAAATATATGAATATGGTTTAATGGTTTTGTATGCAAATGTAACCAACCAATTATTTAAGAGTGGTTCAAGCGTCTACGTCTGCTCACGTTTTATTTAGGAAAACTTCACCTCTTTATTCTGTCACTGTCAATTTATGAATATATTATTAATATCAAATTTAATGTCAATGTCAATGGGATCTAGTGATTTTTCTTAGATCGTCATAACTTTATTTTAATCTCATTGGACGAATATAAAAATACTTTTTAAACATGTTTAACAATCCTTTTTTAATGAAGTGATGTATAAATAAAAAAAAATTGCTAAAGAAGGTGGATTAAATAAAAATATTGTTTAGACATGCATGTTTAACGATCCTTAATCTAGTCATATAAGTGGGTGCCGGTACTAAACGGCGAAGCTAACACGAACATGTGGTAGAGGTGGAAATCTTAGAATTTAAAATAGAAGGTAGATGTCAATATGTATATTATTTTTTATGCTATCAGACAAAAAAAAATAGAGGGGGTGGGGCGTGACCCCCCATCCAGCTCTCATAAACCTTTGCCTTTTTTAGTACTGAATATATATCGGTACGGTATGCGTATTTGTTACCAAATATAAGATATCACTAACGTACTAGTACTGATAACAAAAATAGTGGATCTGAATTTATAGAAAAATGGGTTCCGGTACTAAATTTATTGATACAGTACTGGTTCGGTATGGTACCGGTCGGTTCGGAATTCGGCACCAACACTACTATAAAATGATGTTTTTTATACAACAGTTTCCGAAAAACTTCCGAAAACTCAATATTTTCAACAAGTTTATGACAATTTTTTTGAGAAGTAATAAAACAAAAAAAGGTTCTAGTTTATCTCACAAATTCCCAACAAAACAAACCCTATTTATCGCAGACAAAAAAATATAACTAAGTTATAAAAATTAGTTTTGTGGATAAGTTGTTGCAAATGTTACAACAACCCGAAGTGATGTATTCTCGAACCAAGTGGTTTTGTATTTAAATCTTGCAAATCACATATGTAGTGATTTTGGTCATTAAAACAACATATGTCTACACATTTAACGTTCATAAATTTTATATAAAACACAATTTTTTTTTAAATTACACCATAATAACGAGCGTTTTATCTTAAAATGTCTACCATTGTCGTTATATATAAATATTTTTTTTACGGTTTCAACTTGTCATTGTGTCTTTTGTTTGTCAGCATGTGATTCTACGGATCACTGTGTCTTTTTACTTGTCATTGTGTTTTTTGTGTTTCAATCTTGATGAAATCTAAAAGTTATAATAGTGAAATAACACTTTTGTATACTCCTAGTATGTCAATATAATGATAAAATAGTAAAAAGTTTATCTAATACATAGAACACAATGATGAATACATATTACACAATAAGTTGAAACATAAAATACAATAATTGATACATATTACACAATGAGTTGAAACGTAAAACACAATTGTGAGTACAAATTACACAATGACATAGGCGTAATATACAATGAACGCAATACTCTTTTTCTCAAATTAAGTGAATGTCATATATCAATGAACCGAACAAAAGACAATGAACGTAATAAACAATGACAAATACACGAAGACTAAATCACAAAGATGTGTAGAAAGATATACTGATGGGAAAAAAGACACAATAACAAACAAAAGTGACAAAAGTTATCAAGACGTAGGCTGCGTGATGCGACGGTTATGTTTTAGTTGACATGTTTTCGAATTCGATCTATGACGTGCGTTGCGACGTCATAGTTGTTTTTCGATATCTTACATGCATTAAGAAGGCTTTCGAGTTTGACATGTGTCGTACGTTGCGGTGACAGAGTCGTTAACCGAGCCTCACAATGAGACAATCAAGTCTTAGTTGACACGCGGCACGTTGTGACTCGGCTAAAGATAGTTTATGTGTCAGTGTGTCACATATTGCAATGCAGTATTATGTGGTTACAGAGTAAAGTTGTAAAAATTATTTACAAAATTTAATTATATTGAAACACAAACATTATGAAGGATTTATTTGTGTGTGGTTGAAGTGTTGTGTTGTTTGTTGGTGACTTGAGGTGCTGTGTTGCTATTGGTTGATGGTTAGAAGTATTGTGTTGTTATTGGTTGATGTCATAAAATAGTGTTTTGTGTGTGTCTTGAGGTGTTGTATTGCTATTGGTTGATAATTTGAGGTGTTGTGCTGCTATTGGTTGATATCATTAGTGCATTTGTTTGTTGGTTATTATTTTTTTTTGTATTGGATTTATTTGTGTTGTATTACATTTTTGTTAGTGAGCTTCTTGTATGGTATGCAAGAAGTAATAAGCCGCTTAACAACTGTCACACAACACGTGACAATTTTAATATACCTAGTTTTTTAAAAACAAAAACTAAAAAAGAAAATAACAAAAGAAAAATAGAGTAATGATAAAAGCAAAAAAAGTAAAATTCCTCCCAAGCCTTTGTTTAAGAGTTAAAGAGAACCTGTTTATCACGTGTTGCGTGCGAGTTGTTATTACGGTTTAACAATACTTGTATATATACAGATCACAATAACAACCAAAATTAACATCCATATACGGTAACAACAGACACTAACATTGTCCGATGACCAGAATCTACAACGCGACGGAACCGGCGGAGATGATATCGAACTTCACACACTTCATCATCTTTCTCTGTTAAAAAAATGATTACTATATATTGAAAGAAAATGTAATAAAATAACAACTCATCCTAAAATAAGTTGTACCTTAAGGCATCAAGGTAAAAAACGCTGGAACAGCTTGTACCACATACATCAAACACGTGCACGAAAGGGAATGACCAAAGTTGTAAAGCAATGAACAAATTTATGGCAAAAATAAAAAAAACAAAACTACACTATGAAATATCTTACCATATGCATCAAACACATACCGCCACATGCAATGGCCAAAGTTGTAAACCAAAAAATAAATCTGTGACAAAAGTCTTGATTCCAAAACTACAATATAGAATACATTTTCCTTTTAATATATAGATTGAAAAAAAAATGTAATAAAATGACAACTCATGCTAAAATAAGTTGTATCTTAGTGTATCAAGGTAAAAGACATTAGAACAAACTGTACCACATACATCAAACACATGTACTAAAGGGAATGACCAAAATTGTAAATCAAAAAAAAAATTAAAACAAAAATCTAAAAACCAAAACTATATTATGAAATACCTACCACGTGCATCAACCACATACATCACTGACAATGACTAAAGTTGTGAACCGAAAAATAAATACATTATCAAAGTCTTGAAACCAAAACTAAACTATTTAATTAGAATCACTTTTAATTAACTCTGTAATTTTAATATAATATTAAATATTAAATAATAATATATAATACATTAGGTTTAATTATTATATGTCTAGAATCACGATTAATGAACTCTATAACTTAAATATTAACTAAATTAAATTATATAATACCTTAGGCTTATTTATAATATTTTTAGAATCACGTTAATTGAACACTAAAACTTAAATATTAAATTAAATTATCTAATACATTAGTTTCAATTATAACTAGGAATGAGACTCAAGCCACACGGTGTGGCCTCCGAGTCTTAGTTATCGTGTTTTTTTTACTTTGATATATGTTGTGCGTTACGACAATAACGTTGTGTTTGTGAATTTGATATACGGGTTACGATGTGATATTAACGTGTGGTGCCCCCACGTTACGATGAAGACATTAACATATGATGCTCACACGACGCATTTGGTAATTTATAAGGTCTAATATCAACCTTGAAAATTAGAAAGTCAAACACACTGAAAAAAAAATTAAAGTCTCGCACGTTACGGTTTAAAGTCCTAATGCGACACACATTAAATGACGGAGACATATCAAAACTTAGATGTTCAATTGATAACTAAATTAAAGTCGGAAGGTAAAAATTTTAAGAGTAAATTGCCAAAATAGTCCCTGAGTTTGTACCGTTTCGACCACTTTGATCCCTATGTTATTTTAATAATAATAATATAGAACAATAAAAAAATTTGGTGATTGAGAAGTAAATGGACTAAATTACCCACGAGGTTAACCGAAATTTTTAACAGAAGTTAACGGAAGGACGAGAATGACAATATTTTACAAAACCAAACATCAAAATGGCAACAAATAAAACATAAGGACCAGAGTGGTCGAAACGATACAAACTCAGGGACTATTTTGGCAATTTACTCAAATTTTAAATATGTCAAAGTTGAGCTGATAACTAAAAGTGTAATATTATCATAATAAAATGACTATTTTAATAATTTAATAAAAGAACAATTTGGTAATTTGCAAGATTGGATAATCGACCATGCAAATTAGAAGGCCGGTAATATTAAAGTTTGTTGTCGTGTACGTTGTAATATGTTTAACACATTTTTATAAAACTTTGTATCAAAACAAGTTAGGACAACATTAAAAGTTTTATATTAAATGTATTATATCTTTAATATAATAAAGCAAAATCAATTTGCTTATGTAGAATCATATAAGAGCTATTTTGCTTATGTTGGATGCTTTGAGACATAACCTTACGACACTTAAAAAAACAATTTTTTTAAATAATTTTTAATAATTTTATATTTAAAATTTGTATGTATATCTATAATAATATGTTATAATAACACTAATTACGTTTTAATCCCCTAGTATTTAGAAAAATCTTTAAAAAATTAAGAGTGATAACATTTTCAACTTTTTCATACTAGGAGTTTGCATGTGTTGGTTTATTAATGATAAGGTATAAAAAAGAAACTTAGAAAAAAAGTTGGTAATAACTTACAATTGAATACCTTAGTATTTTCTAAACATACATAACTCTTTTATGCGATATTATTTTAAAATAAAACTATATCATAAACTGAGGATTTAATTTTATTTAATTTGAGTATAATATTGTTATAATAAAAAAAATATTTTTTCAAAATAGATCTTATGTTCTGGTTTTACCATAATTTATCTCAAAACTGATTGAACTCCTTCGTATTCCCATGAATATCTTTTAAATCACCACCTAAGTGTTTTTTCCGAGCATAAGGCGATAATTACTATATACATTACTAGTTTAGTGCCCGCGCTACGCTCGGGAACACAACATTCAAGTGATACTTTCAAAGATATTCATGAATGTTCCAATCAAACTATGAGACAAAACCGTGGTAAACCGGAACACACGATATATTTAAAAAAAATAGATTTTAGTATAGCAATATTAATATATTATACTCAAATTAAACTGAATAAAATGCTCAGTTTTATGGTGTAGTTTATTTTATTTTTTAAAATTCGTATAAAAAAGTAAATGTAATAGAAACATAACCAACATAACAAACAATACGTCTAATTATCCTGTAATTAATTTTGACACATGATCTTTAATATAATATAGCAAAATTAAAAAAACTTATGTGATATCTTTTTAAAGCTTTTGGCTTATGTGGTATTATTTGAGAGTTTAACTCACAATAACGATTTTTTATTTAAAATATGTATATAAAATATATTATAATAACACTAGTTACATTTTTGGTCCCTTAATATTTTAGAGAATTTTAAAAAATTTAAGAGTGTTTATATTTTTTACCCTCTACTACAAGAGGTGTACATGAGTTATTAAATACAATTAAAGACCTCAGTTATTAATTATTATGACCCCCACATCTTCTCCTCTATTCTTTTCATGACACAAACAAATCCAACAATTGCTTGATTTAGAGGTTTAGTCACCCAATTGAGCAAAATATGCTTGAGTGACTTAATTAGAACAAAATTGAAAATTTATTATGTTTCTATGACATTTCCCCTAATTAGTAACGTATCAAATCAATGGGCTAGTATTCATCATTCATCAAAATATTATTAGTGTATTAATTTAGAAAAATAATTATACAATAAGAGTTTATAAATAAGATAAAGATTTAGAGATGCCAATTATATTTAACCCAAATGATTTAGGTGAGGTATTTAAGACTTTATTAAAATATAAATGTATTTGGTAAGTCTCACGTGTGACAAAAAAATATCCTAACATGAGTTTTCTCACTAATATGAGTTTCTCCTGCGAAGAGAATTATGAAAATGATGAAAATGACGAGGTGGACAAGTGGTCCATTAGTGAATAACATTACATTTTTTGTTCCCACCTAAATTATGATTTTTAGTTAAATAATAAGGATAAAGATATTGAATTCACTATAAAACTTTTATAATGTATAGGTAAATTGGCCTAAAATAATTTTAACTCGGTTTATTCTCTAGTGGTCCCAAATCCAACTTTTTTGGTCTATAGTGGACCGTCGTTAAGAGCACTTATAGACGTTAACTTTTTGTTTCAATTTTTTTTTGAATTTTAAACCGATGTTTTAGGGATTTTGATCGGGAGGTGGACATGAGTCAACTGGTGTATACCTTACCTTCAATTGTTGATACAAGTGATTTAATTTTAACATATGATTGAAGCACCGTAAGGGTATAAAAACCCGATTAAAGACCGTTTTGTCGTTTGGAATACCGGTTTAAGGTAAGGTTTACATCAATCGATTTGCATCCTCCTCCCAATCAATATGCATAAAACATTGGTTTAACATTAAAAAAATTGAAAAAAGTTAACAACCGTTAAGTACACTTAACGACAGACCATTGTAAGCCAAAAAAGTTGGATTTTGGACAACTAGAGGGAATAAACTGAGTTGAGATTATTCTCGTGAAATATGTGTTAGTTGAGATTATTTTAGATCAATTTGCCAATGTATAGGCAATAAATATGGCAACAAAAAAATAACTAAATAACAAAATAATGTCAAGTTATACAAGTCTTAAAAAATATCAGGATGATCCCTCACAAAGTAGATTTCGTCTAAGAAGTGTGAGAAGTGGTATTTAATCACACAAAAACTGGGTCAAACGAATACCGATTGAACTCATTATTGTGGTATTAGAATCATGTCATCAAATCGTCCGCCCTCACCTGACCCCACCTCACCCCACCCCAAACACGTAAACCCCGCACCCCACCCACAAAAACACCAAAACCGAGTAAAAATAACTCCGATTGACGCATCCTTATGGCGTTAGAACCGTGTCGTCAAACCCTCCACCCTCACCCCACCCCAAAAACATAAACCACCCGCCCATCCCTAAAAAACCTAAAACCCCACACCCTGCCCTCCAAAACCTAAAACCGCTCACCCCTAAAAACCTAAACCCACCCTACCCCACCCTAAAAAAACATGAAATCTAAAAACTACACCCTAAAAGCTCAACTCCAAGATTAAATCTTAAGGCAAAAACTAAATTTTAAATCTAAATCATAAAAGCTAAAATGGTAGCGTTTGACGAGACAGTTTCAACGTCGCTTGGACGAGCTACATCAGAGTTCGTTTAACCCGATTTTGGTGCGATTTAAGACAATTCTCACACTTTTTGGACATGTACTTCTTATTTTATCCGTTCTCAAAGAATAATACCATACTACAATGTAGAAGAAAAATCTAAGAACAAGAAAAATCCTATTATATAGCAAGAATATCAAAAGTCTTGTTAAATAAATACAAAGGGCTTAAACGTGTTTAAGGAAATTTCTATTTGGTACGGTAAGTCAAAGATTGGGATGGCTGCTACCAGTTTGGATGTTCAAAATGGTTACCTAAATGTCCCAGTAGCTCACGACACGAAACCAAGATAACAATTATTTATTATTAGATGACATAACGTGTTTAAAACTAATTGTTTTTTTATTAATTTCATAATTATTAGGTTCTAATACGCAAACAAAACTATTCTTGTTACATTCACTTATGAAAGATAAAAATGGCAATAGCAAACTAGCTAGTATTAGATATATCTAGGGGTGAGCATGATTCACTATTTATCGAAAAATACCAATTACTGTACTGATTTTTTATCGATTGCCGTACCAAAACTTATATGGGTAGGTATTCGGTACTTGTTTTGTACGACTTTCGAGATTGGTATCGGTATCGTATTTATAATGCCCAGAATAAATATCTAACTTCAATAATTTAGGTAAATAAATAAAGGAGTTTATAAATAAGTACATAATACAAGTAATAATAATAATAAAAAAATAAAATAAAATAAAACATGGAATAGAATTGTACCTGGAGTGTCATGCAATGTTTTAAATTTATCTTCATTACATTTAACAAACTCCCGAGATATTAGTATGAGTGATCATTAATAAGCTTAAAACTTGCTTCCAACGATTTTGTTTTTTTTTGTTTTTTTTATACCACAACCCAAATAACGCACATCATAAACCTCCTTGAAAATACCGGTCATGGCTTTTGATTAAGTTTTTTTGCCGGCGACAATAATATGTTGCAAACCACTATAATTTTAGCCATGCTACTATAAGTATAGAAGAAACCATTGTTTTGTTCTACCATCCGACCCGTTCGATCGTCAACCGAGCAGTTCATACGTGCAAATCTAATCGGTTTCTCTAGTCATATTCAAGGTAATTTAATCGATCTTCTATTCCAGTTCGGCATACTTTTAGTTTTGTCCAATAGATGTGATCACTTACCCGTTCCGGTGACTATAACATAATCCAAAATTTACTAATCATATTAATATCACAAGAGGCCGGGCCATCTATTCGTTTTTTTGGTTCTTGCTAGGGGTTGTCACTCACTCAAAGAATTGGATATTAACTTTCTTATTAAAATGGTTCAATAGATGCACACTCGGCTGTTGTGCTTCAAATATATATATATATAAATCTTATATGGCTATAAATTGGGTTTTATAAACACATTTGGTTATAAACACGTTGGGTTCTAAAGCAATGCGGTTATAAGTTATGAAATAAGTTATGGCATAGGATGTGTGTGTGTGGCATGGAAATCAAGCAACGCGTTTAAAAGAGCATATAATACTATCAAACAATAATGGGATAAATATAAGTAGGTTTTGAGAATTTGGATCAATGTGTGAATATTAATCATTTGAAGGTTGAATTGTTAGCATATAAAAGAAGGTACATGTGTGAGATAAAATACTATAAATTAAAATGTTTTGTTGTCGGAACATCAGTTAACCAACTTATAGGACAACTAAATGGAAATCTTTAAATCTTATTCAAGATAATTAAGTGTAGGTTCTAACACGACTTAAGAACGCCTCAACCTTGCTTTGTACTGCTCGCTAACTAAGGTACGGATTCCGTGTCCCTTTCATCATAGTATATATTTTGTCTCTTTTATTATGTGGTATGGACTTCGACCCCTTTTACTCGTAGTATAATTCTTATTTTCGCTACCCTTTTTAGTACGCATTCGTTTACTTTGACTTCATAGTATCATTTGTTCTTTTGAGTCGAACCGTTTGACATGTCCGTTAATTTGTTTTGAAACCTATATTTTGATTTGATACGCATGTGGTACTTATTATATTGTACTCATTACCGCATGCTCCATTATAGATATTTACATTAGACCATTTGTTTAGACTTTATTATGAAAGTTATTTGTTTTGACTCTGATACCCGAGCAATTAGCCTCCGGTAGGGATTCTACCGGTGCGTCATTGGGGCATACGATGACGTAGCACTTTCCGTGACGGTGTGACTGGTTCACGGCGTCTCCATATTTCTGGCACTCGATGAGTGATATTTGGGGAGACGTATGGATCGATCCTAGATTTTGTTTTGTTCAATTTTGGTGAGTGATGGTGTTTGCCCACATACAGCTCACAGTACTCAAGCCGACGGGTTTGTTTACACTATTAGTTTTGATTTGTTTTGTGCTCGATGGGTATTTCTGGCCATACGCGCGGCATATGTGACTTAGTATTTGTTTCAGAGAAGTTTGATTTGTTAACCATATGGTTTCTGTTCTGGAATTTGTTATGCTTCATATGTATCTGTATTTGTTGTTTCCGCTGACCTTTGTTACTCTGATAATCATTACCCCCTTTGTCGTTTTATTACTATTGTTCTTTCCGTTACTGAGCGTTTTTGGCTCAGCCGTATTTCTTTTTGGTGTTTTCTTTGTTATATGGCAGGTATTCAAGGGGATCTTTGTGAAGAGTGCTAGGGAACAATAGAGATTTTTATAAAACTAGGAGACATAGATTTGATGATAAAAAGTTAGGACTTCGAATAGGACTTTGTAGCTTTTCTTTTGTAAAACAATTATTTAGTAATAATAAAATCTTGTTATTGTTCTGACTATTGTGATAGTGGCACGTCAGCCTCTCCGGGTTGGGGTGTTACAGTATTATACCTCAAATACCGCCCCA
Organism: Tagetes erecta; assembly: GCA_030867185.1. Taxonomy (NCBI): domain Eukaryota; kingdom Viridiplantae; phylum Streptophyta; class Magnoliopsida; order Asterales; family Asteraceae; genus Tagetes; species Tagetes erecta. Next base: position 67,026,941 of record CM061486.1, read on the forward strand.
AAAAATCCTGAACCGAAATAACATTATCTTTGCCTAAACTTGATATTATATATCCTATACAATAATATATTTAAACATAAAAACTGGATTAACATAATCATACTGATGTGGTCTGAATTATACATACTTTAGTATAAATATTCCTTATACTTTTGAGATACTTTTGGTCAATTTTTACTCTTAGTTGGTTTATATTTATATTTTGATGATTTTAAGAGTTATTGAGTAAAAGTGATGCGTTTTTATTAAACTTAAAACCGATGAGTGAAATATTAAACAAATTTTATTTTATTGATGAAAAGAAATGAAAACTAAAGAAAATTAGTTGTTAAATATTCTTCCAGATAAAGCTAACGTGAATGAAGATTGAAAGGAGTGCATTTGCAAATTAAGAGTCATTGTCATAAGCCACATGAAGAATTAGAACTTAAGGCTACAAAAGAAAACTTCCTTGTCACGTGGGCTTCAAAGTGTTTAATATTTGCCAAACTTTGAGTTACGAAACCCACATAATGAGAGGCCCATGAAACCTAATTCACATCGTATAAATCAAACAACAATTATCATGAATGGGGTGTGGAGTTTTAACGGCAGCTTTTTGACAAACACAAATTTGGACGGCAGAAATTAAAGAAACAAGCAGAAGCAAAAGTTTGAGGAGAAGCAAAAGTTTGAGAAGTTGAAGCTTTCAAGTTTGTCATTGGTCAAAGATTATAAAACCCATATTCGGTTTGCGTAATTTTCATATTAATCATTCGGTTTATTTGTTTTATTTTATTTTGCAAACTTTGAATATATTTATTTTTGATTCGCTTTTTGATATTATGAGTAGCTAAACTAATAGAACTACCTAGGTTTGATGATTATTGATTAGTTTTGTTATCTTTTGGGTTTTAATAAATTGTATGACTTGAATATTATTGAAAGTGTTTATCTTTTTCCGGTTTATGATGTGCATGCATGCTAAGTTGTGATTAATGTTTAATTATATATTCCTCTTGTGATTCTAGTTATTTAACTTTGTGTTTTGTTGATTAGAATTATATGTTTAGGTTGAAAACTTGGTGTTTGAGATCTAATTGTGGTTAATCTAGAGATAGTTAATCATAGGAATAAGTTTTGAATGATGGTTTTACTTAGTGTTCTACTAGTCTAGAGACCGAGAGGTGATAGACTATTGGTTTTATCATTTATCTTAATTTGATAGGATTAGAGTTATATGAGAGTAAGCTTTACCTTATCGGTTTTGGTTCTTGTAATTCCATGTCATAAATTTGGTTAGATAAGTTTACCTCTTTACATCTAGGGTTGTCGGGGACAGCCTTACGTGTATTGTGATTGTTGAGACAAAGGAGATACATCATTAGGGTACCTTAATATTCCCGGTTTGGAGATACCTAAAGTTGATTCATTCCGTCATCCCGTGAGCTTCATAAGACCTTTAGAAACTCTATATTATGTTTATAAGACCTATAGAAGGCTTAGCATAGTTTAGTTTGTCTATTTGTCATATTTTTTAGATCCGGAGTCATACAGTTTGCTAATCCCAAGGATAGTGAATTCGTCAATAGGATTCTTACCTAGGTGGTTTGCTTTCTTCATATTTGCTAGTCTCCAGTTTTTAGTCGTTTTTTTAGTATTTCTTAATTCACTAGCTTTTAATTAAATTTAGATAACTTTTAATTATTAGTTCGTCTTTATTTTCTAGTTTAAATAATTAAAAATAAACAAAGTTTCATTGGTTAGGTGTGACACCCGACAAATTCAGGTTAACTTCGTTAGTTAAACTCTGTTAGTCACGTTAACGCAATTATACTTTTCATTTAATTTGATGAATTAAATGTGCAAACCGTTATATACATATTCACACGAAACGACCACACGAGTTAATACCCGGGCGTTGGTGATCTTAAATGAATGTGAATACAATAATAATACATTTTAACTGTTATGTGTGCTTAATTGTTGAATTTTCGTGTAACCGTGTATTTATCGGTTTTAACTGTTTGCGGATTTCGGTAACCCTTACGAAACAAAAATGAATATTTGAGAATGATTTTCATGGTGTTTGCAAAACCGAAACAAAACGGGGCCCGTGGATCACCCATGTGACCCATGGATGGCCCAAGGCCCAACCCAACTTAACATTTAACAAAAATTAACAATTTCTAAACCTAGTTTTATAAAAAAAGCGTCACTTTCTTTCCTCCCAGGCCGTCACCTTTCCGGCCAGATTCCGGCCAGCTCCGACGTCTTCACGAGGCCTATTATATATCAAAATCTTCGTCTCGACGAGACGGTTCCAATGATAGTAAATACACCTTCTAACTCGTAGCGATGAAAAAGTTATGGCCAGTTGAATAATTCGGCTGCTTTGTTCGTCAAGTGATGATGTTCGGTTGTGTTGGATCTTAGGTGGTGTTTTTGGTTGTTGATTGAAGTTACAAACACATAACAAGTAAGTTTCATTCTTAACATTATATATATGTTACAAAAATTATAGGAATGAAACCCTAGTTCATCCAAAATGGCCAATTGATGATTGTGTTGTGGAATTGGGATATTAGTTATGTGTTATTGGTTATTTGGATAGCTAGATGATGAAATTGGTGCAAAAAGTGTGTTTATGGAATTAGGGTTTGATATGGAATCATTGAAACTTGATGTTGCATGATCGATATTGTGAAAATAGGATTGAATACGTATTTAGATGATGAATGGGATGAAGATTGGCTACTTGTTTGTGAAATTTCATGATTGTTATGATAGATTACTAAAAATAGTAACTTTTGTGTTAGAGATCGTGTGAAATCGCATGTTATGGACATATAATGATCATTATGGACTTGCTAGCATGTTTGTAAGATATGTTAGACGAATTTTGGTTATTTGAACATACGAATTCGACTTGGTTTGGATTACTTGCTAAATGTAGAAACTTTTTGACATGAAAATCGACTAGGATGCATGTATTATGATTTTGGACGCACAAACGTGATTTGGGGTTGCATGTGAGTGATTGTAGACATGTGATGATTGGTAAACGTGTTTTGATCATGTGTTGACATTTATAGGTACAAGTTGAATTGAAAGTGAGTACTTGAAATTGGTTAATTGAAGTCTAGGTTGTATATGCAAGATTAACTAGAATGTATGATGAAAGGGTTATTATGCTAGTTGTACAAAACATGTGAACATTATGTATTGCTTAGAAATGACCACACATGCTAGTATGCTTCATGTAGGAACCGCAAAGTGTTAGTATGTGTTGTTGACTTGTGTAGTGTGCTATGGTATTTGTGTAATAGTTGACATGCTTAGGATGTTGAAATATGCAAGTATACTTTACAAATCCGACCTTCCTATAAAGGAAACTTTTGTGGAATTTGAAATCCAATTTGTTGGTTGTGTGACGTGTAATGTGGTATGCGAATGTAATATAGTTAAATACATCATTTGTAGCGTGTTTACACTTAATAAATCACCAACGGGTCGTGGGTCAACTCGGGTCAACTAAAAGTCAAACTTGGACTAAAAGTCAAATTTGGTCAAACTTGGACAAAAAGTCAAACGTGGTCAAAAAGTCAAACTATTCCAAACTCGCATAATCTGTATGACCATTTGGATGCATAGGGTACTATGACCCTACATGAACACACATTAATAGACCTACTATTATTTAGGTTGCTGTATTATTGTGTGCTTTTAGAAACTGAACTGCTGCGCAACCTAAGGTGAGTTCACTGAACTAAACTATTTACTATTCTACCCTTTGTGGGCTGGAACTTGGACGAATACTTTTACGGATTTACAAATTTTGTATGTCGCATGTCTAGATTAGAGCAACTTTTATTTTGTTCATGAAAGACCTCATGGATACCTAGTTGACCGTTAGTATTTGTGAAATAGCGGGGAAATTTTGAGTAGTACTACTGGGTTTGACAAACCCCACCCGGGCTAGTCGCGCTAGCACGACAGAAGGACCTGTCGAACGGGTGTTGAATGACCTAACATACTTACAGTGCATCCTGCTGGGATGTACGAACGGGCAAACTGCACTTAATGTGTACATACGTCAGCTTCGGTCAGATACATTACGCCTCTAAGGACATGTGCTGTAGATTAGCTACCTACAATGACATACTTAATTTATATTTCTGCTTGCAACTGAACTTACTTGATTTTATACTTACTATGTGAACTCACCAACCGTCGTGTTGACACTTGTTAGACTTTCACTTTTACAGGTCACTGAGGTACCACGCACTTAGGACATGACATGGAGTCACGGCTTTTCATTTAAACATTTTCATGCATTACAACCCATGTTTTGAGTTTAATGTCTATTTAAACTTTGTATCTTGTATTGGACGCGTGTACTGCGCATTTAGTTTCCATTTAATATTTTGGCATTACATTTCGTTTACGCTTCCGCAAACTTTTAAATGTTAACTCTGTAATAAATTTTCTCATTTAATGAGACACGTATGTTTTAAATTCATATAGTGTCGTTTGGTGTAACTAATGACTGAGATCCTGGTTTGTCACACATTTAACGGTAAAACTCCGTTAGTGGATTTTGGGGGTGTGACAGATTGGTATCAGAGACATTGGTTATAGCGAACTAGGTTTGCATTGCATTGCATTCTAGACTATAACTGTACACTACATTAGTTGCACCGAGTGAATTATTTATGAACTTAGTATTGGTTAGTGACTTGTACACGCGTGATTTCAGAAATGACATTAGTTGGACTTGTGAAAATTTATTTATGACCCACATACATGTGATATACACATACACACGCCTACACTAGCATTACATGAAGTGACTAGTTTGTATTATGTAACACTTTAGAGCAAAAGTTTTTTTTTAGTGACTTGCTCTGCTAGTGAAGCTTAAACTAGGTATCTGCTAGTTTTGAATTGTTCACTGAAGTCTGCATGAGAAATATTTGACAATGACCTTGTTCAAAAGTATCCCACTTTTTAGGCCAAAAGTTTTTTTTAGGGGCCTTAGTTGAGAAATGATTACATTTCATTATAACTTGAAACTTACATGACTATGGCAACAAACTGGTTTCGTATGAAGCCTAGACAATTCAGTTTTGAATTACCTACCTCATTATGGCAATCAACCGGCAGAGACCGATGCCTAAGGTATAGAGGTACATGAACAACAGTAATGGGTTTTGTCTAGAAACTCGTTCCTAGTGAGGTCTTGACTTAATACATATGTGACCTCCTACGTGCTACTACACATTACTTATTATACGACACGTTCGTGTGCTACAACATGTTACTTAATATGAGACATTATTAGTTGTAACATGTCACATACTGTGTGATCCACCACATGATATCTACTTGATTTGATATACTACTGCTTATACACATCGTACACTCAGATTGTGCCTAGACTAGTAGTCTTACACTTAGTATGAACTTACACCATACCTGATACATGCGACCCATTGATACATCACACTGATAGTCTGTTAGTGTCCTATACATCTAGTATAGTTGTCTCCTACTTATAGGATCGTCATACACTTATACACATTCAATACCTGACATGGGATAGCATTATCATACGGATAAATGTAAATCCAAGAACATAACTAAACGTAAGATTAATGTACCCGGTGGAAGACGAACTTGGGTGATTGAGTAAGGTAAATTGACGATTACGGGTGCGCAACGTAATGGTGAATTTACAGGTACACGATGATCCTGGAAAAGTCTGCCATGTCGGTAGTACCCAAGAAGACACACAATAGCAATGAACCAATCAGTATAAATTCATCTAAAACAAACATCCATCTCTAAATAGCGCACTGATACCAAGTTTATGCTTGATTGAACCCATAAAACCCACCTATGGATGGTAGACAGTTACAATACAACCTTTGATGGCATATCACCAGTTTATCTTAAAACTACATACACATTACGATTATGCAACTAAAACACAGATAATTAAATTCTTGCCTTGATAACACAAAAATAAGAACAAAGATCTATATTGACAAACCTTATAATGTTTAATTACTACTATATTTGACCCCTAATGATATGACTTATCCTTCATACAAACAATCTGAATCCTCCAGTTAAAACATTTGTCTTACTTAATTCCCAAAATTTCAAATTCCAGTCTACGAACTATAACCTTTTAGCACACCAGTAATATCTTAACAACATTGTATCTGCAAGTGATTGTTAAACAAACACTATAATTGTTAAGACTCCATGGAGGAGCCTTATAAAGCCAACAACTTATTTAAAAATAACCTCCTGTTGGTATGACGAACCAACTGCGTAATATTTCTCATTCAAAATCACTTCGTGTGAAGTAAATCTGTATCACTTAAACCTTCATGTGAATACCTCGTAACATACCAGACTCATCCTAGAAGTACTTCACCTAATCGTAACTTTTCTTTTCTCAACTATTCAAGATAAACAGAATTTAAGTTATTTCTGATAATAAGTTACCTAGAAATAATTCTGACTCAAGACGTTCCAAATGTTAACGATGCACTGGCGAACCACACGTGTGGTATGTATACGGTCCGATCTAGTTAGATGACTTGTCTCGATCCAGGACTCTTGTAAACGTTAACTAATACACCCAATCTACATCCCCATTATTGTAAAACACGTATTGGATTTAATTTATCCTATAATTATTATTATTATCATTATTATTATTTTCCTCTTTAAAAAAAACCTATATGTAATTCAAAAACATTATCTACAATCTGTACATCGCGATATATATTCAAACCTCTTTATCTGCTTGGTAGAGCAGAATTCAAGTTAAGCTTTCTTAAAAATCTCAAGTTTGTGATTATTCACATTCGAACCACATAAAATTTTAATGCATACCCGAAATTACCATATATATTATAACGTTCCCGTTTCACTTAAAGTATATTCCCTTCTTCCCGACCCCTTGAATGACTTAATAAAGCAGGCAAGAATGTCAGTACGTGACGTGTACACCTTCAAGGTGCTGGTGGTGTGGTGGGTTAGCTGCTGTACACCCTATATATATAAGCACTAACGGTACGTTGGAGGTGGTCCTGAAACCAAGCCGATAATTAATCCGGGAAACTCTAATATAAAAAAATAAAAAAAAAATAAAAAAAATAAAAAAACACGAAATTTCTTATAAAGCTGTTTGATCTATCACTTATAGGGTAACCTACTATGTACTCAGATAAATTATAACTTTCATATATCCTTTATTCACAATAACAACAAAAACCAAACATTTCATAACTGACACACGCATATAAATTCTGATCTGGAATACATTTCACGACTCTAAGAATTCTGTTGATGATTACCACCATCAACAATAAACCAACACTACCAGTTGATGTACTGAGGGAGATTCACTCATTACGGTCCAAGGTAACCGCTTTCTAATTTGTTCCATTCCCGGTACACCTTTGTAATTGCCAAGAAACATAATATTGATACTCTGATTATCCTTTGGCACTTTGGACGCCTGACGTCCCTTCATTGAAGCTCTATTATCCAGCAATTTCCATATTAAACTTAATTAGCTTCCTTAATAAAAAGTGTTTAGCCGCCATGTAAGAAACTTTAACCTAGCTATTTTAACTTGTGAAGGTCCTAGTAGAGGAAACCATATAAGATATGATGATACAGAAGCCACCCGACACATGTAATGATATAACATGAGATTCTTTCTAATCTGTTAATGAACTTAGAGCTCTAGACTTTAACCGGACCGTTATACTCATCATCTTTTATATACCCAAATGGCGAATCTAAACACTATCGTATGATGAATCCCGTTATAAAAATCACAGCTAGAATATTACTATTTGATACTGGAACCCTTACCTAGTATGTTAGAGAGCTAAAACCACAAATAAAGAACTGGACTAAAACTATATCTCCATAAAGAATATCTGAATCAAATCCCCATATAATGTTGGCTTACGAATCTCATGGAACCTGCCCCTATGAGGAAATGGTTGTTTACCGTATACTCCCTCGCATCCTCGTAAACAATACCCTGGAGTTCAATTAAAACATGTGGCCATAAGAACACTTGTTTTCGGCTAATGTTGTAGGAATTAAAATTCTAAAGATACAACGGAAATCACGTAACAACAAGAGCTTGATAATACAGTAACACAACCATAAAACTATCTAGGTTGAAACACTAAACAATAAATTAAGAACTTTGTAATGAGATGACCAACATGAAACTGTGATCATACGCAGGAAGTGGAACGAAATACTGAGGTATTATAGTGGCAAGAATTATGGAAACAAATGTATGGCGAAGTCTAAGATAACATTCTTGAAAACCTTCTCAGTGAGAAAATGCTTGGCGTATCATATGCCCCCGGGCACACTTCTAACCATAACACTCAGCTTCCATCAAATAGAAAATCGAGTGTAGTCCAAAGGATTAGGGACACCTCATGTAACATAGACACTTTCATTTTATACTACCTCAGTAAGCAAACATTAATAACATTTTACCTTACATCATCCAACCACTTTTCTATCGACCACAATGAATCATGAATACTTATTAAGTTCCTTGATCATTCTTGCTTAATTCCCGTACGTCCGAACATATAGATAGTATCAAAAATTCATTCCTCATCTATTTTTAGAAGGTCCATGACATCCTTGAGACCGCGTTTTGACAACGTTTCTTTAATGAAGGCAAGTACCTACACACGGTATAACTTGTGCACAAGTTGTCCGAGTCCAACAATCTATACCAATAAATGAACTCTTCAGTTAATACTTCGTCCTCGGGTAGCTAATAACAACGTGGAACTCATTAATATGAATCCCCGAAATATACAGTATATTAATCGTTATTTGTAAATCCCATCCAAAAACTTTGGAATCCCATCAAAATCATGATACATTAGACCATTTGAAACCCTAGGGTATTGGCCTTCTAGGTCATTGACTGGGTCAGTTTTAAAAGATAAACATGGTACATAATGTTTCTGATGTCTTCAACCTATACATTATTTGAATGGAACACTTGTCGTCTCAATCGATGAACAATAACATTTCACAGAAAATCAGTTGAAATATTAGTCAAAGAATTCAGAACACTCAAACACTGTAAGATCACTATAGTCGAAGTTGGCTAGTACTTAGAAGCATCTTTAATTATTTCAAATGACAACATCAAATACTAATACTATTGGTTAAATTTTCGGGACGAAAATTCTTTCAACAAGGGGATGATGTAACACCCGAGAATTTCAGATTAACCCCGTTAACAAAATCTCGTTACTTCTATTAATGAAATTATACTCCATCTTTAATGAGTTGAGTTAAACGTGCTACATATTACACAAACAGTTACATGTAACGACAATCCAAGGAATTACCAGATCACGTGAGTTAATACACGGATGTTGGCGAGTTGATAAAATAATAATTCCGAACAACTAAATAAATATAAATTTAGTGAACTTATATGTTATGTGACCGAAAGGTTTTTGGGAACATTGTGTGACAACTCGAAACCTATTTTAATGTCCGTATCTAATTTTCGGGACGAAAATTCCTTCAACAAGGGGATGATGTGACACCCGACAAATTCAGGTTAACTTCGTTAGTTAAACTCTGTTAGTCACGTTAACGCAATTATACTTTTCATTTAATTTGATGAATTAAATGTGCAAACCGTTATATACATATTCACACGAAACGACCACACGAGTTAATACCCGGGCGTTGGTGATCTTAAATGAATGTGAATACAATAATAATACATTTTAACTGTTATGTGTGCTTAATTGTTGAATTTTCGTGTAACCGTGTATTTACCGGTTTTAACTGTTTGCGGATTTCGGTAACCCTTACGAAACAAAAATGAATATTTGAGAATGATTTTCATGGTGTTTGCAAAACCGAAACAAAACGGGGCCCGTGGATCACCCATGTGACCCATGGATGGCCCAAGGCCCAACCCAACTTAACATTTAACAAAAATTAACAATTTCTAAACCTAGTTTTATAAAAAAAAAACGTCACTTTCTTTCCTCCCAGGCCGTCACCTTTCCGGCCAGCTCCGACGTCTTCACGAGGCCTATTATATATCAAAATCTTCGTCTCGACGAGACGGTTCCAATGATAGTAAATACACCTTCTAACTCGTAGCGATGAAAAAGTTATGGCCAGTTGAATAATTCGGCTGCTTTGTTCGTCAAGTGATGATGTTCGGTTGTGTTGGATCTTAGGTGGTGTTTTTGGTTGTTGATTGAATTTACAAACACATAACAAGTAAGTTTCATTCTTAACATTATATATATGTTACGAAAATTATAGGAATGAAACCCTAGTTCATCCAAAATGGCCAATTGATGATTGTGTTGTGGAATTGGGATATTAGTTATGTCTTATTGGTTATTTGGATAGCTAGATGATGAAATTGGTGCAAAAAGTGTGTTTATGAAATTAGGGTTTGATATGGAATCATTGAAACTTGATGTTGCATGATCGATATTGTGAAAATAGGATTGAATACGTATTTAGATGATGAATGGGATGAAGATTGGCTACTTGTTTGTGAAATTTCATGATTGTTATGATAGATTACTAAAAATAGTAACTTTTGTGTTAGAGATCGTGTGAAATCGCATGTTATGGACATATAATGATCATTATGGACTTGCTAGCATGTTTGTAAGATATGTTAGACGAATTTTGGTTATTTGAACATACGAATTCGACTTGGTTTGGATTACTTGCTAAATGTAGAAACTTTTTGACATGAAAATCGACTAGGATGCATGTATTATGATTTTGGACGCACAAACGTGATTTGGGGTTGCATGTGAGTGATTGTAGACATGTGATGATTGGTAAACGTGTTTTGATCATGTGTTGACATTTATAGGTACAAGTTGAATTGAAAGTGAGTACTTGAAATTGGTTAATTGAAGTCTAGGTTGTATATGCAAGATTAACTAGAATGTATGATGAAAGGGTTATTATGCTAGTTGTACAAAACATGTGAACATTATGTATTGCTTAGAAATGACCACACATGCTAGTATGCTTCATGTAGGAACCGCAAAGTGTTAGTATGTGTTGTTGACTTGTGTAGTGTGCTATGGTATTTGTGTAATAGTTGACATGCTTAGGATGTTGGAATATGCAAGTATACTTTACAAATCCGACCTTCCTATAAAGGAAACTTTTGTGGAATTTGAAATCCAATTTGTTGGTTGTGTGACGTGTAATGTGGTATGCGAATGTAATATAGTTAAATACATCATTTGTAGCGTGTTTACACTTAATAAATCACCAACGGGTCGTGGGTCAACTCGGGTCAACTAAAAGTCAAACTTGGACTAAAAGTCAAACTTGGTCAAACTTGGACAAAAAGTCAAACGTGGTCAAAAAGTCAAACTATTCCAAACTCGCATAATTTGTATGACCATTTGGATGCATAGGGTACTATGACCCTACATGAACACACATTAATAGACCTACTATTATTTAGGTTGCTGTATTACTGTGTGCTTTTAGAAACTGAACTGCTGCGCAACCTAAGGTGAGTTCACTGAACTAAACTATTTACTATTCTACCCTTTTTGGGCTGGAACTTGGACGAATACTTTTACGGATTTACAAATTTTGTATGTCGCATGTCTGGATTAGAGCAACTTTTATTTTGTTCATGAAAGACCTCATGGATACCTAGTTGACCGTTAGTATTTGTGAAATAGCGGGGAAATTTTGAGTAGTACTACTGGGTTTGACAAACCCCACCCGGGCTAGTCGCGCTAGAACGACAAAAGGACCTGTCGAACGGGTGTTGAATGACCTAACATACTTACAGTGCATCCTGCTGGGATGTACGAACGGGCAAACTGCACTTAATGTGTACATACGTCAGCTTCGGTCAGATACATTACGCCTCTAAGGACATGTGCTGTAGATTAGCTACCTACAATGACATACTTAATTTATATTTCTGCTTGCAACTGAACTTACTTGATTTTATACTTACTATGTGAACTCACCAACCGTCGTGTTGACACTTGTTAGACTTTCACTTTTACAGGTCACTGAGGTACCACGCACTTAGGACATGGCATGGAGTCACGGCTTTTCATTTAAACATTTTCATGCATTACAACCCATGTTTTGAGTTTAATGTCTATTTAAACTTTGTATCTTGTATTGGACGCGTGTACTGCGCATTTAGTTTCCATTTAATATTTTGGCATTACATTTCGTTTACGCTTCCGCAAACTTTTAAATGTTAACTCTGTAATAAATTTTCTCATTTAATGAGACACGTATGTTTTAAATTCATATAGTGTCGTTTGGTGTAACTAATGACTGAGATCCTGGTTTGTCACACATTTAACGGTAAAACTCCGTTAGTGGATTTTGGGGGTGTGACATTAGGAGTCGATAACGATTTATTATTGAGGGCCGCCAAACAAGTCTCTTGGGTACGATACTCGGACTTACTTAGCTTGACTACAAACGAACCGTACACTTGCCGCTTGTGTGAGTTTTGTAGGGTTTTCAATTTTAATTAAAACCTGAGTTTTATGAACGACATTTATTATATATATATATATATATATATATATATATATATATATATATATATATATATATATATATTTCACACATCACATACGTCCATAATCAATCCTAATTCCACTACAATTGATTACCTCCAAGGCTCCAAACATTCACGAGAACATAAACTATATAATCTAATCATCAAATAAACAACTACTTAATTACCAATTTTCGATGTTTATAGAATACTGATTACCGATCTAGGATACCGATTATTACTGGAATCCGATTTGAAAAACTAGGTACGATAATCGGTTTCAATTTCCAGTCAAAATTGGTTGCAAGAGATCGGTAAAGGTAGTTGGTAATATGGTCAGGATTACCGATGTGCTCTCCCCTAATATCAACTCATTTCTTGTTAAGTAATTTTAGGAATGTTTTAAATCTTGTATATTCAAATGGTAATTTTGAGTATAAATCTTTATTTTTTATATTTGATAATAATTAGGTTAGAACCCCGTGTATATACACGGGTTGAACACGTAAAGACGTAATACGTTCAAATTTTTTGTGATTAATTTAAACTATATACACATCAAAAGATAAAATGAGTTAAATAATACATTATATTATACATTAATAATTAGGAAACTTAATAAATAGTTAGCTTTGTGTTTTGGTTTTTGACCACACATGTTTGTTTGTGTTTTAGTTTTGGTCCTTTTAATAGTTGCAAATGTGTTGTGTGATGGATTTTGTTTGTGTTGATTTTTCGTTGGTTGTGTTTGTGTTTTTGTTTTGTCGCATTGTTTTATTGATGTCCTACTATCCGTTCTTTTTGTATAACCACGTGTCTCTTGATTGGAAAGAAAATGAAAGAGGGAGAGTGGGAGGTTTACCAATGGTGGTTTTCAACTGAAAATACTCTCAACGCCGCCTAATTTTGGATCTAAGTTGATCGACCACGTGTTCCCTTTTTCACGACCGTGAAACAGACACATCGACGATAGTTGCAACTGTTACTGATAATTTCCCTGTTGAGATCGGAGGATGCATCGCGAAAGCTGAGGAAAAGCTCTACGATGCTACTTTTGGAGATTCAAGGGTTTGTTGTGTGATGAAACTTTGGGTTACATTTGGTCTAGATAGAGACAGAAGTAAAGATAAAGAGAGAAAGAGATAGAGGGGAAATAAGTGGGTTGGAGGGGAAGACTGCAACGAAATCATCACAGTCGTCGCCTCCGTGACTTAGGGTTTCTGAAGGAAAGAGAGAGCTCGGCTGACCGGATTACTCTCCGACGAATCATTGTTTGCCTTTTATGCTGAGATAATCAACCTTTTATAAACGTCTAAACTTTTGTATTAAAATCCAGTCTTTATAACTAGGTTATGGTAGCTACATAACCATTGAACTTATTATTTTTTATAGCCATTAAATGTAAATACTACAACATGCATACCTGTATTTGAACTTTTGTAGAAACGGAAATAAAAAAGATGCTCGACACCATACAAGTAACATGAAACAGTACACAAAAGGCTCGCGTTGTGCATAAACCTAGTTAATATAATTGAGATACTCACCAAATAATATGTAGATGTCTTTAAATGTTAACATGTGGACTTATGAGATATTATTTATTAGAATTGAAAGATTTTACAACGATGTTTGGGTATAAACTTTTGTTTTATATTTGTTAAAATATTAATCATATGATCATTCACTTTCCTAACTCCCAATCACCTTAATGACTATACTAATATTATAACCCTATAAATACTGGCTTTTGTATTTGATATGATATGTCAAGATGAATGAATTCTTTTCTTCTACTTTGTCTATTTTCACTATGATTTCTACCTAAGTTCTTGTGTATATATTTGTATAATGGTACTATTAGGTAGAATTCACATCATGCGTATGAATTGCTATATTTTCCAATATTTCAATTGGTTTATGGTGGGAAACCACATATTATACATTTATAATTTACAAAGCTGATGAACAGTAGTCATGTCAATATGGTAATTACTTTTTTAAAGAGGGGTATTTTGGTAATGTGTTTATTGATGGCAATCCTTACCGTGTACAACTGTCATAACCCTCAGTCCTAAAACACCACCGCATCGGTCATTTCACTTTCTTGAACACATGTAGTAACTTTCATCTCTGGTTGATGAGAACTTTCTCCTGTTGGCTGTGTGGCCTTCGCGAATTTCATTGTATTGTGACCTATCGTTAGATGGGTCGCGTCAATCGTTGGATTGTGGTTGTTGTGACGGGCTGACGGTGGGATGAGAGGGCTGAAACCCTTGCCCGTTTGCCATTTTGGCCATTTGTGGTTGGTGGCTGACGGTTCGTTTTCAATTCTTATGAAACCTTGCTTGATGTATGTCCGATGATGGTGTAGGCTGAATTGTGCATCCACCTGCTGGTGGTTTGATTTCTCTACGGGTTATTCTTATGAAACCATAACTTGAAGTCTAAGCTTCACTTGATGATGATGCATGGAAGCGATGTTGTTGATTAGGGTGTTTGCAACCCTGATGTTTTTATGAAACTCGTAACAAGTTTTCCATACACCTTTTAATGCACCATGTACAAGTTTGTTTCATAGACTAAGATAGGCTTAATTGTTGTACATGTGTTTGTATCATTGCAGCAGAGAGAGAAACAAAAGTAGGTGAGAAAGGAAACAGAGGGAAGACGGGGCATCATTATAGAAGTGGCGTTTGTATGAAGAAGCAGAAGCTGATCTCGATGGCAGATGCAGACTTGACTACATCATTAAGCTTTTCCATCTCAGGTATGTCATATATACTTCTTTTCGTGTTTGTATGTATCGATATGTTTTTGTTGTTAATTTGGGGTTGAGTATGGATGGACAATTAGGTGTTGATTGTCCTTTACCTAATTGGTTTTGTTTTGTTTATCTCGAATGCAGGTGACGGGGGGGGGGGCCTTTTGGTGGACTTTTGATTATAGGCAATACATGTTTGGCAGGTAAGCTTTGGATTAAATTTATGCTTCCTTTGTAAATTGTCTGATGGTTTGTGATTAATGTGAGAATGGGTGTTGTTCCATAAACTCGACATGCTCTATGTTGTTTTTCCTTCATTGAAAGCATAAACTCATTTGTACTTTGAGATAAATGTTTTTAATTTTTGGATTTCTTGCTTTCATTCTTGTACAGTTTGAGCTAAAAATGTTTCTAACTTTTAATGTTGTTGGACATGAAAAAGTGAATGATCGACTGCTTATATGCAATATGTAAGTATTTATTCTCTCATTTATGTTAAACCGTCATTGTAGATTAAAAATGGTATATTATTTGTGTTTATCTTCACTAGAAATTGTCTTGCTAAGTTTTAAAAAACAAACACACAACGGATTTTAGTAGTATTATTTGTCAAGCACACACCCCATTCTAAAATCACTTAATGTGAACACCAAATCGTTTTCCTTTTGAAGTTGCATCTAAAATTATTTTTTGCACCTGTGTTGGTTAAATGTGACAACAAAGAACCCCACACTCTAATGCAAAAACAAGCTACTAACAGTTTCGAGTCTTAGAAACTTTCGTATGTTTTGTTAGGTACTTATGTCTAAGATGCTACAGTTCCCTGAAATCAAACCATAACACAAAAGCTCGCGCAACGCGCGAGCTCTCGCATACATCTAGTTTACCATATAAGATTTTGGGTTTAGCAATACATGTTGTAACTATTCCACCACAACACATAAAAAAGTGATCTAAAAAATAACGATGAGTCGATGACCAAGTAACTAAAGTCATTAGCTTACGACTATTTTTATTGAATTTTCATTTTCATGAATCATCACTCCTAACATAATGGGGAGATTTAAAACAGTTGGAAGTGAAATATGTTAAAATGAGTTATTTTTAATGTCTCATATTGATCCTTAAACTATTCAGTGTGAAATAAGTTAAATGAATAATTCATTTAGAACGATTTGTGGATTAATTTCTAGATATACACGCTGACCTAAAAAGTCATTAAGTCATTTTTATTGTTTTTCAGTTTCATGAACCGTAATTTCTAACACAAGGGGGAGATTTAAAACAGTTGGAAGTGAAATATGTTGAAATGACTTATTATCAATGTCTCATATTGATCCTTAAACTATTCAGTGTGAACTATAAGTTAAATGAATAATTCATTTAGAACGATTTGTGGATTAATTGTTAGATATACTCACTGATTGTATACCAACTGTATACTAAAAAGTCATTAAATCATGTATACCAACTGTTCATGCTTCAATTGATTAAACTCCAAGAAAGAAAAATCATTTATTTTTAATAAGTCTAAAGCATGTTTAAATCATGCAGACTAGTTAATTTCAAGAATAAAAATCCTCTATAATTAGAGAAAGTAATGAAGATGGTCAAGTTGAGGTAACAATTAATAGGTCCCATGACACATTAGACATGAAGGTTCTAGGAGATCCTTGGGTACCCGAAAATAAAGAGATCTCTATAGTTCTATCATGTCAATAAATTTATGGAATCGAAACAAAATCGACTCGATAATACTTTGGTATATAATAGCGCTTAAAATGAAGAAATAGATAAAGATCAAGAATTAAGATCTGCCTATTAAAGTAAATACATATATGATTGCCAAAAATGTAAAGGCACGAATGAGGCATAATTGACTTATCTGATTAGTATGAAAGTTTACGGACTAGAAGTCCACACAACAAAAATTGTGAATAATTTTAGATATTTATACTAATCTTTTGTGTCAAACGATAAAATTATGCAATATAATGCGAATTGGTGGCACAAGTATTCTTGCTAAAACCTAGAATTGATTATGAAAAGATGTGTTCTATCTATAGTGGTGGTTAGAATTATTTTTCAATATCTTATGTGTTCTATGATATCACGTCTATCGGATTCATAGTATCCTACATATATGATACCAAAATTTGCATGAAAATCCTAAAGGATTTCAATTTTCAAAATCATGTAAGTTCTCGAGAAGGATATGATTGCAGTATACGAAGTTTGATCCAAATACATTATATGGTGTATAAGTTAATGTGAAACTCATGATGAGTTTCCTAGGGCAATTTAATACTTAAAAACAAACATCTTCACGATGTAATTTATATGCCTTAATATGGTGATTATTATATCTCAGTAAAGAATATACATTATGGAATGAAAATGGAACAACTATATATTAACGAACTAGATTATTTTCCGTGTGTCACAAGGGTTGAACGTTAACAACATTAAAATTAAAATAACTTTAACTCCTACAAAGTTAAAGTAATTACAACAGTAATATCTTATGATTTTTACAAATTTTCAAATACATTCCTTGAGTTCCAAGAACACTATTACATATTTCACTTAAAAGTATTATAATAACAAAGATAATATTTCACCGAATGAAATTCATAAATCCACTTAATTCAATTTTTTTGCCAAAAAGGTTCAAACTCTTGGTTTTAATCATGGGGAAGTATACCATGAAAACTTGGTTTTAATGAAGAAACTCTTGTATGTGGCTGAAAATATGTCACATGGTCCCTTCCTTCATTCATTTGTCTTTTCTCTTAGGGGTATAAATGACATTTACTCATCTCACAACTCCCCAAAATCTGACAAATATCCTTCAAATATCTTCAACCATCTTTAAATATGATTTCATTTTCAAATAGATTTCAAATTCTCACCATCATCTCCATCATTCTCTCCATTATTATCTCCATCATCAATATGCAATTTTATCTCAACCATTATCATCTCGCTTGCTTGTCACGATGAAGATGATGGCGGTATTCTGGTGACGACGAAGACGATGGTGGTGTGTAGTAGGACCTGGTCGCTGGAGTTTATGGAGGTTCAACAACGATGGTTGTCGTTGCAATATATGGCGGTGAGAAACCGAGAACGGCAGTTATCAAAGGTTGATTTCAAGATTTTTTTACTTTTGTTCTTTGGTACATGTTTTTATTAAAAACATTTGTAAATAGAGTTGGATATTTGAGACAATTTTTTTTCTTTTGTTCTTTGGTATATGTCTGTGACTAGGGCTGTTATCGAGCCGAGCCGAGCTAGGCTGGGCTCAAGCTCGAGCTCGATATTAAACGAGCCAGCTCGGCTCGGCTCGTTTTTCTTATCAAGCTGAAAAGTCGAGCTCGAGCTCGGCTCGTTAAAAGCTCAAGCCCAATCGAGCTGGCTCGTTAGCTTTTTTTATTTATAATTTCTTAATTTTTTTATTTTTTAATAATAAATAAAACATAAAGAATTAACATACTTGATACTTATATGTATAATTTATGTTTTTGTTTCATATTTTTATATGTTGTGAATTAATTAATTTAAAAGTTTAACATTTTAACCATCTTCTATCTATTTTTTAAACTTAATACATTTTACTAAAACTAATTTATATATAAAAAGTATATTTCGAGCTGGCTCGTGAGCTCACGAGCCGAGCCAGGCCTAGCTCGAGCTTGGCTTGAATCAATTCGAGTCGAGCCGAGCCAGTTCGTTTACAACCGAGCTTTTTTCGAGCTTTTTTCAAGAGAGCTTCGAGCAAACCTTGAGCCGCGAGCTTTTTGGACACCTATATCTGTGACAAAAGAATTTATTGTGAAATTTATATGATAGTATTTTTTTTAAAACTATAGATATATGATTTGAACGACCGAAATCTCTTTCTTTGACTTTAGAAAATGTTTTTGTTGGTAGACTTAAAATAATATTTAATTAATGAGTCAGTTGAATTTATTTCTTGTTGTATGATAAGGATAATGTTTTTTTCCTTGATCTGATCTTCTTTATAAATTTAAATGGCATTATCAAATTCTTCAATATAGTTAATTTGAAGTAAAATTTTTAGAGCCATACGTTTTGTTATAATATGAACTAAACGTTAATTTGAAATCTTATATGTTATATATTGTGATGGTTTATATAGAGAATGGATCGGTGTTAATAAGTTATTAAATCGGTGTTATTGAAATAAATAAATGGATAGGTGTTATTAAACTTAATTCGTTTTAGATGTTGTAAATTGTTAAATTATTAATTTGATGGACCGGTGTTAGATGTAAGATGATTTAACGTATGTAACACTACATCTGAACTGACATGTAGATTTTTTTCAGCTTTTAATATGTTATATCGTGTTACATATTTTATTAAAGGGATTTTTGCATATATACCCCTATAAACTTGCCTATTTGCATATTTACCCAACCCAAACCTAATATTGCATATATCCCCATTCTTTATAATAATTATCATATTACCAAAATTGCCCTTAGAGATTAATAATAAAGACTAAACCACAACCCCAAATCACCACCACAACCTCCGTCGTAACCTTCATAACCACCGCCCGTAGGTTAATCGGAACCACCCGCGCTATTGTAGATTTCTGAGATTGACAAATCAACACCCGACAATACCGATGAGCTATATCTAGTGTTCTTTTTAAATTAAACAGTGATTGATTTGCGAGTTATCCAACTCAAAAGCTAAAGAATATTGATTGAAACCACACAAATAAAAAAAATCCACCGAGCTCCTAAACACCAACCATGAAATAGAATGTTATTAGAAACATAGCATTAAAAAAAATATATATAAAACAAAGCTAAAGAAGTGCAGGTTGTTCAATGTTGTTGTTTACCAAATAAAGAAGGCTATGAAGAACAAAATCAAAATAAAGAAACTAGCAGATTCATGTCTATTTAATTGGGTAGTTTATGGCCGCGGAAAGTAACCGGAAAATTCTCGCTCTTTAAGGTGTTTGTGGAATTCTTGCCTTAACATTATAGCTATTAAATGATACAGTAATAATTGGTTTGTAAATAAGGGTAAACAAGGGTAGAATGGTCCATGTATTACATATTTTTTTAAAAAAACATTAAAATGGGTAAATTTGCAATATCATTCAATAATGAATGTGAAATATGTAATAAAAATTTTAAGTTGGGTAAATATGCAATTTCTAAGTTTTATAGGGGGATATATGCAAATGCCCCTTTATTAAAAACTAGAAAAATTAATTACATTTCAACTCAGACATACTGTTACATATGTTACAACGTGTTACATATTCTTGTTGGTCCATCTTGATCGAGATTTCAGTGCTATAATGATTTGTAAGACAACAAACACACTAAGATTCAAAGTTTTATAGTCCAAACACCTCAAACAACCAATAACAAGATCAAATGAACACAACCAGAAGAAATCAAGCTACAAAGATAATGAAAATATGCTCCTAGCATCTCCAGCCGTCACACACACAATTTAGGGTTTGATAGAATTATGCAAAAGTTCTATTGCAATGAGAAAACATTACAATATATAGTTCAGCCATAGATTCGCTGATAGATTCGCTGACAGCGAATCTATCAAGCGAACTATATAACTTCGCCGGGCACAATATAGGTTCGCCCGTAGGTTCGCTAGACAGTAAATTACAAAGTTATTAACAAAAACATATAACACCGACATGCCGGTGAGTCCGACCTATACATGACTATCAATACTCCCCCTAGGTTGGACCTCACCCGGGGAAGTCTTCTGGTTAAGCTCCGTCTTTTTCGGCTTCAAAAATACTCAATGAATGCTCCTGCCCTTGATTCAATCCCGGCCAATGGATTTGTCACATCTTCAGATCCGGCCTCATCATCTTCGCTAAATACCAAAATCGACTCAATAAACTCAGCTTTGGTGTCGACTGTATCAGGCACATCAAGATCAATAGTTTCCGCCTGAATTTCTTCTGTCTGCTCCACATCTATCACATCCTCAATGACCTCAACAGGTTTTTCAAACCTTTTCTCAATAGTTTCATCAAGCTGTTTGGATAAATCATCCATGTCCATTCTCTGTTCGTCCGTCACTCTCAGCCTTTCATTAACCTTTCTCAATTCAGCACGTACACCCCTGGCTTTGTTAGCGACTTTCACGAACAAGTTCGCTTCAGCCCTCGTATCGTCTCTAGCCCCGTGCTTAATGTGACACTCCGCCTCTTACGAGAATAAAAAAAAAGTATATTACGCGATACGCGCATGAGAGACGTTGGTCTGCGCGTATCGCCTAAGGCGAGCAAAACCGGGTACGCGAATCAGGGGCAGCCGCAGTTTCGAGCAAAACCACCTCCCCTACGCGATACGCGCAGGAGGAGGCATGCCCTGCGCGTATCGCGTAGGGCAGGATTTTCAGCTATAAAAGGGGGTCGACCCCCTTCATTTCCACACCTCTCCACTCTCTCTCTAGTCTCTCTCTCTCTCTAGAATTCCGGACAAAATCCCCGGTGAAGTCCCGACGAAGTCTCGGTGGGTTTCCGACAAGAAACGGAAGCCTCCAAAAGTTCGGTTCAAGTGCGGATTTGCTCACGAAGTGTACACGGGAATATTCGGTGTTCGGTAAGACTCGTTTTTAGTTTCTTCGAGTACTTACCATTTTATATAAGTTATATATATATGTCCACCTAAGATACTAAATGGGACACAAACCCCGTTGTTATAGCGAACGGTGTCCTCCCACAAGCACGTGAGCTCGGGACCGCTGAACAAGGCAAGGTGCTGCTCGAGCCCAGAGAGACTTTCGTACCCAGGCCCCCACTCTGCTCGACTCATTAGGTAACGTCCCAGATCCCGTACTCATTTAAGATGTATGTATGACTTAAGTCCTTGGTAGAACCAGGATTTTAGAATAGAACATTCCTAGTCATATAATATTACTAGGAATACAAGATGTTTTCAATGAATGATATGATCGTGTGAGAAACACGAAGATATGATGATGTGGCTTTTCAATTAAAATGATAATGAGGATATAGGATAACCCTGACTCAGATGTTAAAGTACTCTGAGAAGAATGATTATACCAAGGACTAAAGTCGTCGCCAAGGTCACATAGTGTGACTTAGGCAATGCATCAGTAAGAAGACACTGATAGGATTATCCCTAAGGGGAAATGAATCCTAATAAGTATGAAATGTTTTACAGGGTTGTCTTGATCAGCCACTAGCTTGTGATACATAGGCTACATCAGAAGGTGAGTCTAACCGCCCCTCTTTTATATGTTTTATGATTTCGGGGCTGTATCCGAGCTTGTATGAAAAGTATGAAATGTTTTATGAATATGTATGTGGTTATAAGTAGATCGCTACCTGGTGATTCAACGCACCTCAACTCCAGGTTCGTCCGGTTGTTGTGTTGTTGGTCCGCGGTAATAAGCTTCGCGTTAAGAGTCATTCCTGGATAGGGATGGCGGCTACATGCCACAGGGCAAGTCATTAGGGCAGGGCTTCGCGCTAAGAGGTAGTTGGTTAAGGAACTACCTGCTCCACCTCGGGATGTATATGCGTCTAGTTGGATCCAATTAGGTAGACTGTCGGCTCGTAACAGGAGAGGTACCACCCGCCTAGGCAACATGATGCGACCGAGAGAGGTCATAAGGGTACCTTGGTTATTCCTGTATGCGGCATATACGTTAACAGACTCTGACGAGATTTACCATTAGATATGGCGTTGGAGAAGATTTGGCTTGTAGATAACTTATTACCACACATATATGAATGATGATGTCTAAATGTTTCACATGTCTTATGTCACTGGTTACGACTCACCAACACATAGTTGTTGACGTCTTTTAGCTCGTGATGCAGGTGAAAGAAATAACCGTGGACATTAGCTAGGAAGGCCTAGCTAGAGATGACCGGATGATAGTACTCCACATAGGAGGAAGGAAGACGCTTGGAATTAGTGTCTTTAGTTTTGTTATGATAATGTAATACACTCACATCGAGTGATAGACAATGTTGTTATTATCTTAATGAAAGTTTAAGTTTGGGACCTTATTTGTGGTCTTTGGAATAAAGTCTTCCGCTATATTATATTATTCGATTGGCTGAGGTTATGCAACGTGCCAGGCCCTGGGAGTTGGGGTGTGACACTTAATACTGTTCTCACACAATATCTTCAGATCATAACCGTAGAAGGAGAAGATCTCCATAGGATCAAACAGGCGAATTTCCGGACGATCTTCCCCTTTTAATCTAATCACAGCTTCACCCGTACCATTATCATAGAACCACTTCAGAAATTCTTGTAGACGTGGAGGCTGAGTATCAGGAACCCTAACCCGTGTCATAATCTTTGGAGCATCAATCTTCAACACAACTTTCCCTTTCCAAGAAACCCAATGTCTATCCTTCTTCTGCCTCATTCTCTTTGGTTTTTGGTACGCGAAATCAACAAAGTTATTCTCCGCAGCCCTTCTGATCGATACTTCGAAAGCCCTGCTCTACCACTATCCTCCTTGCCTAGCAAAGGGAGTTCAGCTAATCTACGCAAATCCCACCTTGGCAATGTGGCGAAATTCTTCCTATTCTTAATGTAACAGATATCCCCACCCCTTCTTTTAATCATATACGCATCAACAAGACTGTTATATTTCCACGCTATCACTTGCCTATCTAGCTGTGAAGTGTTTGGCTCGTCGAGATGTTGAAAGATAGGCACTTCTGGAACGATCTCTTCATCCCTTTTAAACCTCTCTGATTTGTCCAAATCAATATGTTCAAACTGATAAGCCACACCCTTTTCTCCAATATTATACTTTTCCGACTCATCTTCCAAATCCTCCTCACTGTTTACATCTGCAACAACCTTTTGCTCAGTAAATTCATCTAAATCAATACCAATGTCTTCATCAAACACCTCATCAGCAGATTTCCCTTTATCCTTATCCTCAAACGCATATTGCATTAACAGATACTTTGCTGCATCCGTTAAGTTTGTCAATTCTTGCTCAGACATTGCCGGATACGATCCACCTTTTTCCTTTAAGCTATTCAGCTCCTTGAATATCCGAACAATCAAGCACTGTTGGTCCCTCATCATCCTGCTCATCTCAGATATAACGGTCAATTTCTCAGCATCCTTCGTCTCCAAGTCAGCATACTTCCCTTTCAGATCTTCTAACTCAGTCTTCAAATTTACCATTTCGCCCTTCAACTCACTAACAGTCTCAGCAGATATACCCGAACCATCATGCTTTGTTTTCTTTACGGCTCTAGTGGGTGCATCTGATTTTCTCTTCGTCCTTTTCTCCCTACCCGTATCAATCTCAGCTTGTATCTCATCGATTTCCCGATCCAAAGAATAATCTTTATCCTTAGCATACGGCTTTGTTTTCCTCAACTTCTTCTCAACAACCTCTATATTTTCACCACCCCGTTTCCTCTCAATCTCCATTAATCTCTGAATATGTACCCATCTGTCAGCTGGGTACATATTTTCCCATAAATAAGATGTTCTACCAACACAGTCAGATCGTGCCGACTTGCAATCTCCAAAGATCCTCGAATGCATATCCCAGATCTTCAACACATCACCAATAACGGGCAGATTAGGCAGCTTGTCATTCAAAATCATCTGCAAGAATCTAGGATACATCAACCACTTGTTCCCCTTAGTAGCATTAATATTCTCTAGCATGTAATTGTAGATCAGCTTAGCTAGATTTGCCTTCTGCCCTCGACAAAACAAAACCATGGCCCTTGCCCAATCCAGATTCAGCCCGTCAGTACCACCTTTCCTATGATCAAGGCACATAATAAATACGTGTGCGATGTACCTCCATTCCTTGATCAGATAGGATTTTACAAATTCCATCTTCTTCTCCCCCGGCATAGGACCCTCATAACTCGCAGTCCTAAAAGCCCCATAAACCTCTTCAGCAGTCATATTAACCTCCTCACCGACATCGTCCTCTAATCTTAAAACTCTTGCAACATCAGCTTCAGTAAACTCCAAATCAAAACCATTAACCTTGGCACAAATACGTGATGCTTGTACAGACACATTCATAACCGCAGTTCTCCAAAAATCTCGAACATGTAGCTCGTAGATGGTTGGTGAATGAGAAATAGCGTGATGAATATGTGAGGACTTCAACCATCTAATACAATCTTTATACCCAATAGCCTTCTCATGATTCTCATCCAACAAAGCACACATATTGTGCTTCCTTTCGAAGAATAAGGTGGACATCGTGCCTGAAACACAAACGAAAATTGGTTAGAAACGTGAAATTGTGAAACAGTAAATAGATTCGCTGGAATAAATAGGTTCGCTGCAAGGGCGAACCTGAGATTTGGCACCAGAACCTATAAATTCGCTGACATGAAAAATCAGTCATTTGGTCGAGCGAATGTATAGGTTCGCTAGAAACAGTAGGGCGAATCTATTCTGATGCACGGACGACATAACAGCATAGGTTCACTCGAAGTTTTGAACTTTCGTTCAGGTTCGCCAGACGAACACATAGGTTCGCTGAAACCCTAGTTTTTGAAAAACGGCCAAATCACAGTCGAAAAAACCATAATCATACAATCAAAGCAACAATCAAGCAATATTATCATGAGACGATGATATAACAATGTAAACATCTAACCAATAACACAAACCAAACAACAATCAGAGATAATATGACGGGTCGATAGATTTAAAGTGATTAAAAGCATAGTAGATGAGATAAAACATTGATTAAGTGGAGGACGATCACTTACCAGATGAATCAAAGACGGTTTAATATAAAAAAAATCGGTAGTGAGTGAGACTCGAACGGAAGACCTTTTTGAAAAACGTCACGTTAACAGTAACAGTGACAGCGAACTTGTGAAAGGTTTCGCCGACAACACATATATATACAGTCACAGGTTCGCTGACAAGAACACCAGCGAACTTCAGATTCGCCCGAGACCAAAGGTCAAGAGAAGACACGGCGACGTGAAGAAGTTCCGGGCGAACCTGTAGGTTCGCTAGTAGATTCGCTGGGACACAAAACAAGAAAAATAAAATATTTTTGTATTTTCTTAAATTTTAAACCCTTTTAAAATCCATGAAAACGCCCCACAATTTCAACGCTCCGAAAAATAAAAGCATAAAATGAAAATTAAAGACATAAAAAGAAAAACAAAAAGGAAAGAAAAGCTAGAATTTAAAACTAAAGAAGGATATATATATATATTTTTTGATGACGTTTTACGAGCAGAATCCGGAGAATCATAGATTGGCGGGATTGCAGATATGTTTGTCCATTTAAACCCATGCCTTAGTCCTTTTAACGAGAGATCAACAGCTTCATTTATCATGTTTTGGTTTGATTGAAGAAGCTCAGACAACTCGGTCCCCACAGACATCAAGGTAAAAAGAACAAGTCCTATCATCAGGGTATATTGAGCAATATGATTGACTTTGCATGAATTTCTTGGATCAAATCTTGAATATTGATCGATGCATGAGCTTCTTTGACGTTCTGCATTTTGCATATTTTTGGGAGTGGAGCTTGTCAACAATGATTCTTTTGAACACATTGCGACTTATTATTTGGGAAACTCAAATGGTTTAGAGCTCCAGGTCTATACCGACGTATAACAGAGGAGATAAACATTTGAGCATGCTCGATGAATCTTTATGTCAATACTTCCGAATAGCAGAGAAGATCCACCAACTCCAGGTCAATACTTCCGTATAGCAGAGGAGTTAAGCACTTTTGACTCAATACATTCTAAGGAGTTAACAAGTAACTCACTCAAAGGTTTTTCTGAAGAGTAACACTAGCAGCTTTTTATTTGTTTTGCTAACTAGAAATTCGATTCAGGGCTAGGGTGAGGGTGATTTGGGATGTTTAGGGAAATCAATGCAAAGATTTGACGCTCTCAACCCATTTTTGACAGAACCCGTATCTTTGTGCAATCCAATCATGTCAAGGGGATAATCCTTATTGCCGAGTTCTTGAATGTTATGTATGGCTGCACAATCACTGTTTACTTTGTTTTCGGGCTGAGCCTATTTAACATATCCCAAACACAATACTTCTGACCTCCTTCAACGTCTCTTCAACATCATTTCAAAAACCGGGGATCCTGAAATAGCAAAATTTGAAAAACTATAAGTAGTTAATCTTTAATATCTCCCCCAAAATTTCTATATTATAGCTATCTAATAAGAAATTTTTGTTTTTCGGATTTTCTTAATATATATATATATATATATATACAAAACAGAGAAGAGAAAATAAAAAGAAATAAAATAAAATAAAAGTGAAGGAGCGAAGAAATGAGTGACTCACGGATTTTCAAGGAAGAAAATGGAAAAGATATTTACATATTTACAAAGCCAATTTTCATAGATAAAGGTTTTCAAAAAGATATCAGTCCCAGCATAGAGATCAGTTCATAAAAACGTGGTTTGTCAAAAGTTTTTGTGAAAAGATCAGCTTTTTGCTTTCGAGTTTCAATATGAATAATATCAATGAACCCCTTTTCCTGTGCGTCCCTGATGGCGTGAATCCTTGTTTCGATGTGCTTGGTGCGTGTGTGATGAACTGGATTCTTGGCAATTCCAACAGCTGCTTCATTGTCACAAAAGAGTGGAGTATGAAGAAAGTTGATGCCGTAATACATCATCTGATGCTGGATCCAGAGCACTTGGCAACAGCAGCTTGAAGCAGCAATGTATTCGGCTTCTCCTGTGGACAGGGAGACGGTTGTTTGCTTCTTGCTTTGCCAGGAAACAAGACATTCACCAAGATATTGACATCCGCCAGTGACTGATTTCCGGTTTATCTTGCAACCAACATGATCACTATCAGAAAAAGCATGTAAATCAAAGTTCCCACCTTTTGGGTACCAAAGTCCCAAACGAGAGGAACCCTTAAGGTAACGAAAAATGCGTTTAACAGCTTTCTCGTGTGACTCCTTTGGATTGGCCTGGAAGCGAGCACAGTAGTACACATCATATGTAATATCAGGTCGGCTAGCTGTCAGATACATGAGAGATCCGATCATCGAGCGGTACCGATGAGCATCCACAGGATTCCCATTATCATCAGAAGTAAGGCATGTTTGAGTGGTGAAGGGAATCAGTTCCGGAGAAGAATCATCCATGCCAAACTTTGTGAGGATTTCTTTGATATATATCTCTTGGTGGATAAGAATTCCATCAGGCTTTTGTTCCACTTGCAGCCCCAAGAGGAAACACATCTCCCCCATAATTGTCATTTCAAAACGATCCATCATCACTTTTTCAAAATCTCTACACAGCCCCTCATTTGTCGAACCGAAGATTATATCATCAACATACACTTGAACAATCAGCAGCTCACCATTCACCTCCTTCTTGAACAATGTCATATCTATAGTCCCACGAGAGAAACCTTTGCTGAGAAGATACTGTGTCAGAGTTTCATACCAGATACGTGGAGCTTGATGCAACCCATACAAGGATTTATCAAGCTTGTACACCTTTGAAGGAAAATCTGGATCTTCGAAACCCGGTGGTTGACATACGTAGATTTCTTCATCGATATCTCCATATAGAAATGCACATTTAACGTCCATCTGATAGACTTTAAAGTCTTTGTTAGCAGCATGAGCAAGAAAGATTCTAATGGCTTCAAGGCGAGCGACTGAAGCAAAAACTTCAATGTAGTCAATCCCCTCCTCTTGAGCAAATCCTTCGACAACCAATCTCGCCTTGTTTCTGATAACAACACCGCGATCATCTGGCTTGTTTCGGAAGACCCACTTAGTGCCGATGGGGCACTTATTAGGAGGAAGATCAACAAGTTCCCAGACTTTAAGCTTCCTAAATTGTTGCAATTCCATTTGCATGGCATCAACCCAACTAGGATCTTCAAGTGCTTGTTTATAATTCTTCGGAACAACTTGAGATAAGAAAGCAGCATAGAGACACTTATTAATCAAACCACTCTGACTCCGAGTTCGCACACCACCAGTAATTGATCCTATGATATAATCATGAGAATGATCTTTCAAAGTTTTGAAATTTGTGTTGAGAAGCAAAGGGTTGGTTTGGGATGATGATGTTTGATTAGATGGTTGTGAAGGTATATTTGAAGTTGGAGGAATTGTATTAGTGGATGAAGTTGGGATGGAAGTGGATGATGATGGGATATTAAATGGAGGAATTGGAACGGTTTGAGGTGGTGGAGGTGGAGGAATGTCAAATGAAGTGGGAGGTAATTGTGTAGTCGAAGGTTGTGGTTGTGGTTGTGGAGATGGATGGTTAATAATAGTAACAGGTGTGTGAGGAATGATGTCATCGTCATCAGAGTTTGGAAGATTGATTGATTTGAAAACAGTGGTGGAATCGTAAAACCATGCAGGTTCACAGCCAATGCTTGTAGAGTTCGACTCTTGCCAGTCAACATAATATGACTCTTGCACAATCCGCGTTCGCTTGTTGCAAACACGATACGCTTTTTGTGTGTTCGAGTATCCTACAAAGAAGCATTCATCTGAAACAGCACCAAACTTCGTTTTCTGATCTTGAGTATTCAGAAGTGTACAAGAGCATCCAAAGGGGCGCAGAAAATTGATCAACGGCTTAATCCCACGAAACAGCTGGTATGATGTCTTCATCTTGTCTTTGACAATCAGTACCCGATTAAGAACATAAGCTGCACAATTAACTGCCTCTGCCCAGAAAATAATCTGAAGCTTTGACTCAATCAGCATAGTTCTAGCAGCCTCCACAAGAGTTCGATTCTTCCTTTCAGCAAGACAATTTTGTTGTGGCGTTCGTGCGGCGCGAAACTGTCTGAGAATACCTCGTTGTTCACAGAAAGAGTTGAAGATATGGTTTCTGAATTCCGTTCCGTTATCGCTTCTGATGGCTTGAACCTTTCGCTTTCCAAGAACCTCGATTTGAGGAATCAGCTTCATTAGCTCTTCAGCAGTCTCACTCTTGTTTGCTAGGAATCTCACCCAGGTGTACCTAGAGTAATCATCTGTGACAACCAAGCAATAAGATTTCTTAGCAATAGATTTGACACTTATTGGACCAAATAAATCAGTATGTAACAATTCAAGGGGTTGTGAGATAGAATTTTCAATTTTAAGTTTATGTGGCTTTTTGTGCTGCTTTCCTTTAGCACAAGCCATGCATTTCTCAACCACAGAAAAATCTTTAAGTGGTAAACCCCTGACCAAATTGTTCTTAACCAATTTATTTAGTATTTTAAAATTAATGTGCCCTAAACGCCTATGCCATTAAAAGGATTCAAAAGATGAAGCTTTAGATAGGAGACAGGTCATGGTGGAAGTTGATTCTTTTGATCCCATATTCAGCATATATGTATCATTTCGTCTTGGAGCTCGCATTATCACCAATTCTTCAGGAATAGAAAACTCTGGCTTCAAGAACAAACATTCATTTGGAAGAAACAACACTGGGATATTCTTATCACAGATTTGTGATACACTGAGAAGATTGAATGCCAGTTCAGGAACATAGTTGACGTCTTCCAAAGTTAGTGAACCATTCGAGACTTCTCCTTGACCAATCATTTTACCACATTTCTTGTCTCCCGCAAAAGCAACGTATCCACCATTAATAATCTGATAGTTAGTCAGCAGGTCCTTCAACCCAGTCATATGTCTGGAACATCCACTGTCAATATGCCAATGACTATTTACAACGGCACTTGAATGTTCCTGACATATTTTTAAAGATAGAAGTTAGACTTTTGAAATTGGTACCCAAGCCTTTGTGTACTTGGGTCGCGGAACAGAAGAAGAATTACAAAAGAAATTATTTACAAACGTATTTAATCTTTTTCCAAAAGATTTTTGCCTTGAACTGTTTGTGGCTAACTCAGGGCATTGCTTAACAGTATGATCAACATTTCCACATTTAAAGCAATGAGATTTCAAAACCACTTTGGAATCTTTAGCAACAAGAACTTTATCTATTACGATTTCTTCATCACAATCAGATAATTGAGAATTGCAATCACTGTAAGAGTCATAAGGCTCTTTTGATTTACCTGCTGTGACTTTAACCTTTTCAGATTTAGATTTAGATTTATCAATGTGATTCATGGATGAGAAAGATGATTCCCTTTCTTTAGGTTTTGAAATCCTCACGGGTGTGAAAGATGGAATTTGATGAGAAAAGAATTTTTGAAAACAATTTGTTTTGGTTTGACTTTCAGAGACATGACCTGAAAGTTCATCTTTGTCATTTACACAAACATTTTCAATCACATCATCATTCAACATATTAAAGTTTGAAGTAGAGCACCCTAAATTACTATTACAAATAAAATTGTCTGAATGTAACACATTACTAGAAACAAAATTAATTAATCTAACGTCTTCAACAGACTTCTTGGAATCAGAATTAGAACAATCAGAACTGCTAGAACAACCAAGCCTAGTACTCCCACCATAAGCATAATCCTCTCTAACCTCTTTAAGATTTACTCCACTTAAACCTGCAATAGAGCTGTTAGTATCATTCTGTATAATCTCTTGTATCAACTCATTCGAAGGATGAGAAATTGGAGTTGGAGAATAACAGAAGGTACTAGGTGGGGGATATGCATATGCATCATTGTTGTTATAACCCAAACCTGTCTTAACTCTAGCCCCCCGTTGTTTCTTACACAGTTCCTCCCTCTTCATACCAGAAATTGTCCATTGTTCCAGTTTATTTTTAACTTTTCTGGTCTCGAATTCAGCAAGAGTGACTTGCTCAGTTAAATAGTTTATTTCACAATTCTTTTCTAAAAGAGATCTTTTCAAATGTTCGTCTTCTTTTAAAGCCTCTCTTAATTTAACAAAAAATTTTGATTCGTTCTCTTTTAGCTCTTTGTTAATTTTCTTCAATTCGTTTTCATTTGTCATTAACAGTTTATTTGCCTTATAAATGCCGATTAGAATAATTTTGCATGCGGATGAACACATGTCCTCAATAACATCGTAAGGAAGACCAATTACCAGTTTTTCGGCAGCAAGAGCACGATCACACTGGCAATAGGGAGTGCTCCTCTTGAACTCATCCACAACATCAAGTCTTGCTTTCTCGATCATTGTTTCCAAGTTTAGCTTTGACTCTTCGTCATTCTTCATCTCATTCACAGCAGCTTCACATACTAACCCCGAATGATTCAGATGCCCTTGAACAATAGCATCTGACTGATCTTCATCAACTTTCTCCGCTTTCCCTTCTTCATCTTTCTCTTCATCAACCTCACACTTTAACTCAGCAGCTTCATCATAATTCTCACCATTTTCACCATAAAATTCTTTGAAAGGATCAAAGCAATTTATATAGTTATCATCATCCTCAACAATCTCAGCAACCAAGGTGTGATTGATTTCTTCCTTTGTTTCTTCAATTTCTGCACTCCAATCAAAATTGGTGAGCAGGGCAGTTTCATTCCTCGGTTTCACTTCCTCAAGCCTTTCTTGACTAGGAACAGTTCTCGAATTTCCAGAATTCACCGGTTCAGTAAAAATTGGTAAAGGAAATTCCCTCTTGAAGTGACCCAATTGCTTGCAGTTGTAACATCTCAACTTCCCTTTGTTATACCCAAGCTTGTTGTTCTGTCCTTGATTTCCAAAACTTCTTCGACCTGTTCTTTCCATGAACCGTCTAGCACGAAGGGTAAGCATGGCCATTTGCCATTGGATGTCAGTTTCTTCAAGATCATCAGGATCCACCTGATACATATCCTCAACAGTCATACCCTTTCCCTTTAATTCACCAGCAACAAAAGCTTCATAGCTATGAACAAACATTCCAAATAAAGCCATAGTGTCAGACGGAATCTGAGTGGTGACAGATGCATTAGAACCAGAACCAACACTTGTAGATGCACCAACAGATTTAACAGACCCAAGACTTGATGATCCTCCAGATGCAGCACCATAGATAGGAGAGTTTGCAGCGGATGTAATAAGTGCAGCATTCTGAGGAGGAATATTTGTAACCATCATAGACTGATTGTATTCTCTTCTCTTCACATCAAGATCAAAAGACTTCAGCTTGTTTATAACATCCATCAGTTTAAAGTCATGAAAGTTTCTCTCTTGCTTGATACAGACAGAAAGCGGTTGGTAATATCAGTCAAACTTTCTTGCGAATACCCCACGAATGAATTGAACTCTTTCTCAGCTTGAGCTTTTCTGTCCAACTTCAAATCCTCATTACCATCATTGAACTCGCACAACGCATCATACAAGCTTTTGGCAGTTGTGTGTTCAGCAAACATATTGTAAATATCTTGATGCAAACAAAGTATCAATGCTCCAAGTGCCTTTTTATCACGATCAAGCAACTTGATGTCTCCTTCAGTGAAAGTACTTGGATCAGTGTTTATTGAAGTAACAGTTCCTTCAACTTTCTTTGGCACATGAGGACCATTAACAATTGACTCCTATCGATTGTAATCAGTATAGTAGAAAAACGCCTTCAAACACCGCTTCCAATCCTCAAAATTTTCACCACTAACAAGCCTCGGTGGCCTGTTTGGTTGAACACTATCCAGATCATTCATGTTCAAAGTTGATGTAGTCATAATTTCAAACAGATTGTAGTTTCGCCCAAAACAGACAGATTCGCTCGGCAGATTCGCTCAACAGACAAACAGATTCGCTCGACAGCAGACACAGTTTCGCCCAACAGATTCGCTGTCAGAACGAAGATTTATGCCCAAATGATTTTGGCAGCAAGTTCGCTTGCACAATGAGCCAAACAAGTGAACTTTCGTTCAATAAAATGTCAGATTCGCTAAACAGAAACACTAAATCCCAGAACACAAAATTGTCTTAGGTTCGTTGGATGAACACGCAGATTCACTGGATGAACAAATAGGTTCGCTGGCTTACGAGCAAAACTGTTTCAGTCCAAAATCAATCAGAACAGCTTCAAAACACAACCAATTGAAGATCCGTTTGTTTCTAAAGCTTCATATGACCAAATATGACAATTCCCAAGCAAAA
Organism: Tagetes erecta; assembly: GCA_030867185.1. Classification (NCBI taxonomy): domain Eukaryota; kingdom Viridiplantae; phylum Streptophyta; class Magnoliopsida; order Asterales; family Asteraceae; genus Tagetes; species Tagetes erecta. The sequence continues at coordinate 67,061,345 of CM061486.1, forward strand.
TTCAACATAGAAACACACAAACCAGTCCAGAAATGAATCAAACAGTGTTTTGACACAAAAAACCCCAAAAACATCACAAAAATTTCTAAGATCAAACAATCAAGAGCACTAAGGCTCTGATACCATATTGTTGGTCCATCTTGATCGAGATTTCAGTGCTATAATGATTTGTAAGACAACAAACACACTAAGATTCAAAGTTTTATAGTCCAAACACCTCAAAAAACCAATAACAAGATCAAATGAACACAACCAGAAGAAATCAAGCTACAAAGATAATGAAAATATGCTCCTAGCACCTCCAGCCGTCACACACACAATTTAGGGTTTGATAGAATTATGCAAAAGTTCTATTGCAATGAGAAAACATTACAATATATAGTTCAGCCATAGATTCGCTGATAGATTCGCTGACAGCGAATCTATCAAGCGAACCATATAGCTTCGCCGGGCATAATATAGGTTCGCCCGATCGACAAGAACTGAACAATAAACAAAAACTATTCTGTGCTACAAAGTTATTAACAAAAACATATAACACCTACATGCCGGTGAGTCCGACCTATACATGACTATCAATTCTTATTAACAACTGAAAAATATACGTGTCAGTCAGACGTGGTGTTACATATATTACATTGTGTTACATTATTTTATTTAAAATTGAAAATTTTACATGTCAGTTCAGACGTAGTGTTCATATTTCAATTAAAAACTTAAAAACAATTACATCAGCTCAGACATTGTGTTACATATCTTACATCATGTTACATATTTTATTAGGAACTAAAATAACTAATTATATGTCAGTCTAGATGTAGTGTTACGTATGTTACATCGTGTTACATATTTTATTAAAAATTGAAAAAACTAAATACATGTCAGTTTAGACGTAATGTTACATATGCTACATTGTGTTGCATATTTTATTAAAAAGTAAAAAATTAATTACATGTCAGTTCAAACAAGTGTTACATGTATTACATTGTGTTACATATTTTATTAAAACTGAAAAAACTAATTACATGTCTGTTCATATGTAGTGTTACATATGTTTCATCGTGTTACATATTTTATTATAAACTAAAAATTACACGTCAGTTCAGACCAAAGCAATTCTCATTCATTGATTAAAGCAATCCAATGACCAAGAATGAGTTTGCTACATCGTGTTACTAGTCAGTTCAGACCTAGTGCTACGTACTTACATATGTTACACTAGCCGGTACGTTTGTTATATCATGTTTCATATTTTTTTAAAAACCAAACAGAATAAATTACGTTTGTTACATCGTGTTAACATTTTTTATAAATAAAACTGAATGGATTACGTTTGTTACATTGTGTTACACAATTTTTTTATAAATAAAACTGAATGGATTACGTTTGTTACATCGTGTTACATATTTATATAAAAATAAAACTAAATGGATTATGTGTCACTCTAGACATATTAGATGTGTTACATCGTGTTAATATTTATTTAAAAGCAAAACTAATGGATTATGTGTCACTCTAGACATCTTACATGTTTACATAGTTTATTAAAATTGATAAAAAAAAATTACATGATAGTTCACATGTAGTATTACATATGTTACATAGTTTCAATCACGTTTCGGATCTTGATAATCTCTTTGCCTTTGAAACAAAATTTCTTTTACCTACAAAGAAAACAACATGTTACATAAGTTACATATAATATTGTAAGAATAAAAAATTAAACAACATGCTAGAGACTAACTAGTACAGATGTCGTGTTGCATATTTTATTAAAATCAAAACTAGATTGATTAAGTGTAAGTCCAAACATGTTACACCGTGTTACATATTTTATTACATCGTGTTACATATTTGGATTTGTCACAACCCCAACACGGCGGGCGGTCCCAGGTGCCCGGGGATTATCGCGTGTGACGGATGGATATCAGGAGCAACGCAGCGGAATCAACAAACATACATACACACAGCTTAAATCTTAAAGTTGTGCATACATTAAACTTCATATATACAATACATTGATTATAAAACGACAATTGTTTGTTTGATACATAACATTAACAAACTAAAGCTAGCAACTATTCTAGGTCCAAAGCGTCTATCTTCTAAGTTCGCAAGCCCTCTACCTGCTCTAACCTCAACAGTGCTTTCCTGCATCACTCGGCACCTAGGATGTGTGCCAAAAAGTTTAAAAGAAAGGGTCAGCTTACGCTGGTGAGTTCATAATAAAACATTTTACAAAATATTTCAAAACGTTCAACCAAATGCTTGTAAAAACCTTGATCAACGAGTTACCAAGCTCCATTGATCAAAGAGTTACCACGAACTCCAACACTTACAAACATTTCACAAACATGCTAGTATCATCCGTTAAATATTCCCAGACAATACGAATAAAACCCCTCAACAACTCCGTCTGACACGTCTGCGCTGGAGCAGAATATATGCATATGCCCTTCTAAGTTTTACCCGCGTCACCCCTATAATCTGGAGTGGTATTGCCCGATATTTACCGTAGATTGCTAGCCAACCGTTCAAAAACAACAGTTTAAGAACACAACCAATCCAAAAGAGTTTATACAAAAACTCACAATCATTTGCAACCAAAACAGGTTTAAGCAACACATCCAGTTTTGTAAAACATACCATCATTTCAAAAGAGTTTAAGTGTATGAACTCACCTCAACAAGATCACAACAAGCTCACAACTAGCTTCGTTCCTTGATCTAATCCCGATAATCAATCCAAATGACTATCTCCACAATCAACACAAATAGCTATACTGACAATCAACTTCAATAGCTATAATCCACCTATAACGCGATATCACAACGTTATAAATAACGATTCCTAAGACTATGTAAGTCCTAGGGCATAACTAGCGAAGCATACGACTAGATACGAGTCGTTGCCACCTAAACTTACCAAATCCCGAACCTCGGGAGTCTAAATGAATCCTACAGAGATATGTTACCCGTACACAACGGATATCATACCCCTAGGGTACGAATATTCAACCCGCACCCTCCCCGGGTAATCTACCCGTTAGTTGCGGGTGTTTAATCCCGCAACTATTTCCCCTAGCTGCGGGTATCTTCACCCCGCATTCCCATCGGGTTCCCAACCCGATTCCCGTCCTAAACTAATCGAGAATGAAAGACCATTTACCTCGTCGATCACCGATCTTCAATCGCGCAACACCTTGATGATCACCGTTCATCACTCGGACAGAACCTCGACGCACGCCAAGCGATCTACACGCGCCCGAAATTCGAAGCAGCGTTCCGACGCAGGGTACCGCACTCGTGGCACGGTTCCGCAAGATAACTAGTGGTTTCTCTCTCTAAAAAGTTCTAGAGAGAGAGAGGTGTGAGCACAAGTGAAGGGGGGTTGCACCCCCTTTTATAGGCTGTCTGGGCTGTTCCAGGCGATACGCGCAGCCCACATGCACCATCTGCGCGTATCGCGTAGATGGTGAGTGGCTGCCAGCTGTTTTCCACCCGACAGGTCCTACGCGATACGCGCAGGGGACTACCCCTTGATGCGCGGATCGCCTAACCTCCAAAATCAGATTCCTCTCGTCGAGACACGTGGAATTCATATATTATGGGCTCCGTAACTCTTCTTCTAAGTCAAGATATGCTCGAAAGAAGTTTTCGGGCATTCCTCGGGTGTTTTCGCATTTCCCGCTTCGTTATAACTCCGATTTGAGTTTCGTTTTCGCCCACGTTCTTCATTTTAAGTCCTCTACCACCCCTAGGGTTTATCTCTATACATTAGGACTCTTTATTCAACGTGCTATTTACATGAACACCCGCCCATTATCGACATATACTTACGTCAAAATTTAGGGTTTTACAGGATTTAAAAAAATCAAAGTTACATAAGTTACATTGTGTTACATATTTTATTATATGTCATATTATATGTCCAAGCATGTTACACCGTGTTACATATTTTATTACATCTAGTTTTGAATTTAATAAAATATGTAACATATATAACTTTTCTTTTAATTAAATATGTAACACGATGTAACATATATAACTTTGATTTTTTTTAAATCCAAATATGTAACATGATGTAGGAATAAAAAAAAGTAGACAACATGTTACATAAGTTAATGTAACAAATGTAACATCGAATAAGTTTGTAAAACGGCTATGTTACATCGTGCTACAAATTTTATTAAAATTATAACTAGATGGATTAAGTGTTAGTCCAAACATGATACATATGTCACATCGTCTTACATAGTTTATTAAAAAAAAGTTATATGTCAGTTCAGACGTAGTGTTACATATGCTACATCGTGTTACATATTTGAATTTAAAAATATATTACGTATTGTTACATATTTAACTGACATTTAAAAAAACCAATAAAGCAAAGTTACATTTTGTCACATACATTATCAAAAATTCATAATTTGATACGTAGCATGTAACACGATGTAACAAATGTAGCAAACATATTCCATTTAGTTTTGTTTTTTCAAAAAATACGTAACATGGCGCACCAATTAGTGTAAAATTGAGAGAGATAAAGTATGTTAAAAATATAAAATACTAGATTATTACCCGTGTGTTACACGGATGGATCATAAAAATACATAACTCTAAATTAAAAATGAATATTTAAATAACATTTTGAAAACCACTATCAAATATGATGCGAGTATTAACGTGAACATTCATATACTAATTGCTTACACAATTTACATATGGTGCTCCTCATGGTTTTTTAAATCAAGAAAATGTGACCCATATGCACAACTTTATTATTCATAATCTCACACACAATCTTAACCGCATGAAACTAAAAAGTTGAACTTGATCAACAGTAGTTTAGCAAGAAACATATATCTTGTAGTGCTCCTCCTCACAGGGTAAAACTTTCACCTCTAATTGATAGTCACACATGTTTAACATGTAGCCAGAGCGAAAAAAAAATATTAATAACACAAGAGAAAAATAAAAAGATACCACAACTGGAAAACTCAATACTATGCTATTACCTTATACCAACTGAAGTTCAGTGGCAAATAACCAATGAAGAATATGCACACAGTTCAACCTACCAATTTGTGAACACAAGAATGTTATTTGAAGCCTCCTTCATTCGATCTTTTGAGAAACAAACCAAAGCTTATCATGAGGGTATGGTTATGCTATTACATTTTAGGAGGCAATCTTGAATTCATATTTCATTGGCTTAAATGATAGAATAGTAAAATATAAATGTTTATGATCTTAGAGCACATCCACATAGAGAAATTAAAAGAAGGCAAAACTAATTCTACTAAAGATCAGCGAGTTTAAAACTGCTAAAATAGGGTAATTGTAGTGAGCATGAATCCTGCATTAGGTGTTTGGAGTCATTAAAACCTTCCTAGGAGCAACAGCAACCCTAAAAGAGTATCATTACTAAACCCTCTACAACAAAGTTGCCATTTTGTAATATCTAAACGAAATTCAAAATTGCATAGTTCAAATAAAAAATATTGTTTGCCTTGTAGCTTTAAGAATTCATACCACCACTTTTAACATTCAAAGAGCAATGAAAACACCTTAGGTTGCAGATTAAATCTAAGTTTGAATGCGAGTACAAAACAACGAACATGGCTTAAACAAACAAAAGCCGAATTGAAAACAAAGATAACAAATGTGTATAAATCAATAAACAATTATATAAGTGCCTTTGTACCACAAAAATAGAGAATTACAGATAATCGGTTAATTGACCCATTTGCTTAAAGCTCCATATTAACATCCGTTTGACTCGATGGTTCATTTCATTATACTTATATAAATATAGCCAAAATTTCATGCTACCTTCAAGACTTATTTTAAGAAAAACCTTATAACATGGATACCCATTTTTAACCCGCATGATTACCTATCTACATGTTATACTACCTAACTAACTAACCAAAAAATGAAGATAGTAAACCAAATCAGGTTAACAAATTGTATCATTTTGATGCTAACAGCTAAATGTTTAGAATCAAAATTGCAATCAGCTAGAAGTTCCTTATTCTTGATTGGACCTTGTTAATTCATATCATAGATATTCAGTTCAAGAAAGCTATATATTATACTATGAATGAATTGATTAATACTACGAATAACTCAATTCATACAGGTGCCAAATTAAACTTACTTTCTAGTTTCATGGAATTGAGAAGTAGAAGAATGTAAAGAAAATTTAAAAATAAGGTAATATCAAATCAAACCTCCAATGTGAAACATTCAATCTGCACATTTTCTAGTAACTTCATAAACAGGTACAAAATGCTTCATCACAAAATAAAAAGCCATATATCTCGATTCATACTAAGCATCACATAATAAGAGCCCTAGATCCCTAAGCGTAAAAGTTCAGTGAACATAATAAAAGCTCTAAATCTCGAAAGCAAATAAGATACCAGAATAAATATCACACTTATCAGAGAGGTCGCAATTAAAATCTTGAGAGATTGAGCCATATCCAATGAAAGAAGATATAATAAAGAGAGGGAGGAAGATGATACCAGAAGCGAAGCACGTGTTGATGATGAATTGATGCTTAATCATCCGCTTAGCTTGGATTTGATTTGGAAGAAAGAAGAGGCAGCCAGCAGGAGTGTTAGGGTTTTTCGATGCAAGTTTGTACGGAAGACAAGAGAAGAAATCTATTAGGTCATATATATATATGTTCGGGTCATTTAGTGGGTTTCAGGGTTAGGTTAACTAAAAAACCCGCGTGAAAAACCGTATTTTTCCTATTTTTATTTTGACGGGAATTGAAGGCCACGGATGGCTCCATTGAATGTCATGTGGCCTCTAAAACCCTCTTTATTAGAATGTATAGATATAGATAAGAGAGAAATTATATTAAATAGGAAAAGTATTATAGAGATACTATATAAAATTAAAAAGTAGGAAAGAGAATATACTAGTGACATGAAGTCAAATTAAAGGTGAATTATCAAAACTACCCTTTTGGTATTTTTTTTATTATAATATTTGATGAAAAACAAGAATGAATATCAACCATTGATCTATATAGATCAATGGCTAGTATAGAGTTTCTAGGGTATTTCCAATATGAGTGAGTTTTTGTTATAGTCATCTCCTATATATCATACACTATGCATAACATGGAATGAAAATTATTGATTTTCAATTGTTGGATTGCTTTTATAGGAAAAACATGTATTGATTATCAATTATTAAATTAGTTTGTACTATATATGAATAAACATATGTTATAAGTGAGATCTCTTTAATTTAGAAATAAATCTATGAAAAGTTTGCATTATCAATTATAAAATCAGTTAGTAGTATATACGAATAAAAATACGGTATAAAATGAGATCTACATATTTTAGGAATCTATCTAATAAATTATAGTTTTTATGGGGAAATTTTATGGGCGGGAAACATAATTTATTTTATAAAAGGAAGGTTGAGAGGGAAATTGAGTAGGAGAGTTAATAAAGACAAAATTTTGTGATTAATAATAATTTATAAAATTATTTATAAATTTTTAAATATAATAGTTATAATTTTTTAAAAATATTTTTATTCAACCCGTGTGTAATACATGGGTGTTAAACCTAGTAAATATTAAATCAATGTAGAATATAAAATGTTTTGAGCGGAAAAAAATGTATCTAAGGTGCTTCAATGAATGACAAGTGCCCTAAAAAACGTTCTTTTATTAATATGTATAGAGTTTGAATATGATTTTATGCTAAATGAAGAAGTTTATGTAGTAAACTCATAGAGAGTGTATTCACGTACATGATTGGTACGTCAACATAGAAAAAAGTCCATGCAGAAGCATTGAAATTAAAAGCTTGAGAGATATGAACTTAACGAGTTCTATATATGAACTAAAATAGCCAAGTCAAACATGGTATAATCAATTCGGTGATTATCTTGGGAAACAATGAGATATAAATATAGTGTACCTAATCCATGTGTTTTATTAGATCAACAATATAATCTTTAGAGAGATTATAATATATGTTGATGGCAACATCTTATCTCTTAAAGAGATCGAAAAGAGTTTCAATTTACTAAATAAAGAGCTTGAAATAAAAGATGGTATAACACAGTATACAGATCGAGCATTTTTATAATAATATTTTTATATATCAATCAAACTGCATCGAATATGTTGTAACATTTCAATATGGATAAGTTCATGTCTAAGAACGTTGAAGGGTGTTAATACATTTCGTATAAACAACAATTTATCCTTACCGTCTTTTAAATAGACATTATTAGTCTAGAACTATCGTAGTTAGTTGCAATTTATGCAATGTTTCTTGCTAGATATACACAATTGGATATATCAAAAATTATTTTACAAGATATAACTCGTGTCTAGGAGTTATATCTTAGTTGCATTAAATATTTTGATACTCTCAAGGTATGAAAGTTATAAGTTTATAATATACTAACCTATAAAAAATGGTTTAGTTAGTATTTTATATGCAAGGAATGTAATAGAATACAGTCGTTGATCTTGTGCTATGTACAAGAGTCAAGATGAGGCATTAGAAGTCTGACATTATGAACACTTAACTTAAAGAATTTCACATGGAATAGCAGAGGCCAGAAGTCTAATTTGAATACCATCCCTCATTGCTTAGCTTAAAAATTTTCACATCAAAAGATCAAGTGTCAAACCATTGACTATAGAAGTTTGCAGTAACTTTCACAGAAGATCGAGACTGTCAATTAAAAGATCTTTACTAAAATGAGGGCGAGTATTGTACATGTTGCACTTTTTTTTCCCTTAGCTATGGTTTTATCCCATTGGATTTTCCTAGCAAGGTTTTTAATAAGACAACATTACAAATCTACAAGGATCAGGCGGAGAATATGCGCTGCACTCTTTTTCCCTTGCTATGGTTTTATCCTACTGGGTTTTCCTAGCAAGATTTTTAATGAGGCATCATAATAAAGCGTATCACGTGGATAGTCAAGGGGATGTTATGAATATTTAATTAACCATGTGACCATCCACTTTCCTACCTCTCAATCGCCTTAATGTTTGTACTAATGTTATAGCCCACCTATAAATAGTGGCTTTTGTATTCTGTATGATTGATCAAGATGAATGAATTCTTTTATTCTCCTTTGTCTCTTTTCACTATAACTTCTACCTAAGTTCTTGTGTATATATTTTTATAATGGTAGGGGTGTTCATTCGAATCGAATGCGAATTGGGCGAATTAGGCGAATCGAATTGGTCGAATTGGGACTTTTAAAAACCGTATTCGTATTCGATCCACATTCGAATAAAAATCTATGTATTCGATTCGATTAAGTTATTCGAATTCGAATCGAATTCAAATAGATTCGAATGTATTCGCTTTAAAAAAATATAAATAAACAAACACATCAAGTAACAATAGAAATGTAGCACCAACATAACATAAGTCTACAACATCACCCAAACAATGTGCAAAACATCACTCAAACAATATGCAAAATACTAGCTCATCAACAAGTCTAAAACATGTTAACAAAAGGTCTAAAACTGCATAATCAAATACAAAAAAAGACTATAAACAAGTTTAAAACCTGTAGAAACAACAATTAAGCATTTGTCATAGCACCAAATTATGTTCATATGCAGAAACAACAATTAAGATTGGGTAATGGGTTGGGTTTGGGTATTTTTAACTTTACTTCAAGCTCATTAAATCATATTCATATATAGATAAATAATTAGATATATTAAAAATATATATTAAAAAATATATAAATTTCTTATTCGAATTGGGCGAATCGAATGCGAATACATAAACTCATATTCGTATTCGATCCACATTCGACAAAATTATTCGAATCGAATGCGAATCGAATTCGAATGACTGAAAGTCGATTTCGAATGGCCTTAATCGAATTCGATTCGAATCGAATTTCGAATAATTCGAATGGTATTCGAATAATGAACACCCCTATATAATGGTGCTATTATTATGACCTATTATTACGACCGTTATTTTGTTTTTTAGGTATTTTTACATCTTAGTCCCTTATTAAAACATGGATGGAGCTATGAAGAGCTCAGGGGTATCTCGGGCTACCCTCAAATTTTGTTACGAAGTACAATTTTTGCCGATTTAAGTATTATGATACCATTTTTTCTTACGGTTCTAAGTATAAGGATACCTCTGAAAAAAGTTTATGATACCCTTGATCGGAAATTCTCTCATAGGATACTCCTGATATTTGATTCTGGATCCGCCACTGCATTAAAACACATGCTAGCCAAATACATTTTGAATTTCAAAGGAGTTTTAAAATTTAAATTCGAGTACTTTTTTCAATTCCAACAAATTATGCAAACATAACATTACAAAAAAATCACCCTAATATAATATACATAATATAACAACCTCCACCACATAAGTGGCTCAACGTTATAGAGTATGTGGTGATTTATACCATTTGTAACCAATGTTATATAAACAATTAGATGTGATTTTTAACGTACTAATCAGTGACATAAGTTTAAAGAAACAACGAGATCAAAAGATAACTGTATGCTCAATAATAAGAACAAAAACATCGGTTTACTCGAAGCGAAATTATGCATAAATGGATTTTCATCGAATGTTACATAACACATAAAGATCATGTGTTGGATATTTTGTGTAAATGATAGGTCAACTCTCTAAGTAGTCGGTTGGTAACCGAATGCAGCTCCGAAATTAGAGGTTGGCGTTGTTGTAACCCGACTCGTTTTTTACCACCATCTAGAAGAGACTATTGGGTTTTCCAACCCTTAAGTTAATTGGTTTTATGACAATTCAATTGTCATTAGTTGCTAAGTTTTATGACAATTCAATTGTCATTAGTTGCAAGACCTTTTGCAATCTTTTATTCATAAAGATAACAACCAAAAAGCTTAGCAACTAGTTGTTTTTGAATCAACACCCGAAACCGAAGAAACATGGAGAGCTTGAATCAGCACCATGAAACACAACATCAATATCGATCATCTCATTTGAAACATCTTCTCCGATTTCTTTTCAGGCAAGTGTTCAAGTCCAGCAGTACGCTGCTCTCGTCCGGTGTACCCTGGGAACAGACGACGAATCTATTTAAGGGAATTGTGTCAAACACAAGCCCGGATCGATCTTTCTTTCTAATATCTGTTTTGCAGGATTACCAATCTCGTTTTCGTTACCGTCATGTACGTTGATATCTCATTGAAGTTTACCTAATCAGCGGTTTGTATTAGTTGTAAATTGTTCTTTACATGTATTTCTGATTTGGTTTTGTACACGGTATTGTACTAGTGAATTTCCCATGTATAACGAGAGCATCGTTATAATATTCAGTTAATTATTCTAAAAAAAGTGAACTTATTTCCAACAAACTTAAACAGATTTCATGAAAATTGTTTGATACAATTTTAAAACCTTTATCAAGAATTTGGTTCACAAAAGATTAAAATATAAAACTATTTGGGATTTTAGTTAAAATCTATTAAATATATTTTATTGGGAAATAATATGTATTTGTACAAATTTGTGTTTGGATTATATATAGATTGGAGTACAATCTAAAATCATAACTTAGGTAGTACAATTCAAATGATTTAATTCAATTAGCTTGAGTTTAAAATAACTGCTAATTGTGTATTTTCTAACAAGAGTGTTAGAATGGGTTTAATGAATAAACCGTACGACAAAACATTTCGATAAACGTTTAGTTTTCTAACAAGAGTGTTAGAATTGATTTGGTTAATAAACCATACGACAAAAACGTTTCGGTAAACGTTTGGTGTTCTAACAAGAATGTTAGAATTGGTTTAGTTAAGAAACCATATGACAAAAACGTTTCGATAGACGTTTGGCTATCTAACAATAGTGTTGGAATCGGTTTAGTGTCACATGACATTAACGTTTTGTATAAACGTCTAATTATCTAACGTGTGCGTTAGCACCCGATTGATTATCTAGCATGAATGTTGGATATTATTTTGGTAATGCTTAAGAACGTTTTGTGTAAACGTCTTTTTCTTACCTAACATACGTTTTAGTAATTACTAATTATATAAAACAATATGTGTTTTATAAATAATGTTATGTGTAAAAGTTTACCATCTAGCATGTATGTTAGAGATGGTTTGTATTTCTATAACCATTTAGAAATTATGAGTTTTAATGGTTATGAATATCATGAATAATGATTTAAGGAATTAACATCTAAGAGATGGTTCATGTCTATAACCATTTATATATAATGGGTTTTAATGGTTATGATGCCATGAATAATGTTTTGAGCAATTGATATATGAGAGGTGGTTTTTATTATATAAATCCGAAAGTTCAACAATTTTGTTTTAATCGTTTATCTACTAACATGTGTGTTAGAAACGGTTTGTTGCGATGATCAACATATATAAAACGATTATGTAATCGTTATTATTTAACAAATGTGTTAGACCGCACTTATTGGTATTTACCATACGTTTTATGTAAACGTGTAGTTTCTAACGTGCTCGTTAGATCTTGTTTGATTATCTAACAAGAGTGTTAGATATGATTGAACTAATATGGTTATAAATGTCTTATGTAAACATTTGGTTCAATATTGTGAGATAATTATATTTATAAAATAATTACATATTTGGAAGATGTTTGTGTAAACACTGCATTTCTAATATGAGGGTTAGAAATAATGTCATAATCTCAAGTTGTTAATACGTTTTGTGTAAACGTATAACTCCAAATAAATATGTTAAACTATTGGCTTGTGGAAAGTTGAAATATATATATATATATATAGGGAAGGGATCAAGAGAGAACTCCATATTAAGTTGAGAACTAGAGAACTAAAAAAAAGGCATGGATGGAATTTTTAAAGGAGGGGTAAAATTGGAACTTTAAATATGTAAATCTTTAAACATTTCTATCTTTTGCATACGTTAAGTTTTTTAAATATTTTTTGCACCGTTAGATCAAGAATTTCATTATCTTTCATTTGAGTATAAATAATGTTATAAAAAAATAAAATTATCTAGTTTTTTTTTACTTTCAATACTGCATATATGTAATATACGATACCGTATGTTTTTAAATTGGGGAAATGAATACGGTGTTGTTATGAACCTAAATTACCCAAGAAATCATCAAAACTATATACTTTGATAAAATATCAAAAGTTCAAGGGCATTGATTTCGATGACGTTATCACAAAAAAACAACATCATCATGCCTCAATTCCAATTTTGGATTTTCTCATATGATCGTATTGACATTGCTAGCAATAACTTGGTTCACGTTATGTGATGTGGTATGAATATGTGCAGCATGCCCATATCATAATACCATTTATATGAGTCATGTTATATTAATCTGTTATTTGGAATTGATAAGCCAAATTGAGTTACGATCGATTTTTAAAGGACGGATAATATTTTACTAAAATGAAGGACGATTATTGAGTAAATGAGAAAGAGAATATTATGATCTAAGATGAGAAGACTGAGTCGTCCATTAACATTGAATAAAGATCAATGAGTTAAGTTTTCTAATAAAAAAATTTAAGTTAATTTATCAAAGCTACGTAATTTTAATGGTTTTACGTGTAACTTAGGTGCATAACATCACCATATTCACTATCCCCTTTTAAATTTTATAGTATTGCATATATGCAGTATCGTATACTACATATATGTAGTATCAAAGTACTACTTATATGCAGTATATGCAATGTTGATGCATTGTTATCTTATAGTTTGAATTTCAAGTTTTTTTTTTACTTTTTTATGATATTTATCATTGGTTTATTAGTTTATTATTATCTTTATGTTTAGATATAGTATAAGTATTGGTTTTCTTTTCATTTGCCATAAGTTTTTTAATATGAAATCTTATTAACTTTGTTATTTGTTATTTGAGATCATATGTACACTTTAAATATTTATTAGACTTTTGAGTCATTTGGCCACTTAATAAATGCATCAAGTACATTGATACTACATATATGTAGTATCAAAAAAACAAAAATGTGATTTTTAAACCTGTTTAATGTAAATAATGTATGAAAAAGTTAGTAACGTTTAAAGAAAAATATAATCAAATACAATATCGCAATACTACATATATGTATTATGAAATTTAAAAAAACGAGAAAAAAAATATTTTTTATGACGTTATTTATACTCAAATGAAAGATAATGAAATTCTTGATCTAATGGTGTAATTTTTTTAAAATAATATTAACGTATGCAAAAGATAGAAATGTTTAAAGATTTATATATTTAAAGTTCCAATTTTACCCTTCTCTTTAAAATTTCATCCCTTGTATTTTTTGAGGTTCTCTAGTTCTCAACTTAAAATGAGTTCTCTCTTGAACCCTACCCTATATATATATATATATATATATATATATATATATATATATATATATATATATATATATAGGGAGGGATCAAGAGAGAACTCCATATTAAGTTGAGAACTAGAGAACTAAAAAAAAAGGTATGGATGGAATTTTTAAAGGAGGGGTAAAATTGGAACTTTAAGTATGTAAATCTTTAAACATTTCTATCTTTTGCATACGTTAAGCTTTTTAAATTTTTTTTGCACCATTAGATCAAGAATTTCATTATCCTTCATTTGAGTATAAATAACGTTATAAAAAAATATTTTTTTCTCGTTTTTTTCACTTTCAATACTGCATATATGTAATATACGATACCGTATGTTTTTAAATTGGGGAAATGAATACGGTGTTGTTATGAACCTAAATTACCCAAGAAATCATCAAAACTATATACTTTGATAAAATATCAAAAGTTCAAGGGCATTGATTTCGATGACGTTATCACAAAAAAAACAACATCATCATGCCTCAATTCCAATTTTGGATTTTCTCATATGATCGTATTGACATTGCTAGCAATAACTTGGTTCACGTTATGTGATGTGGTATGAATATGTGCAGCATGCCCATATCATAATACCATTTATATGAGTCATGTTATATTAATCTGTTATTTGGAATTGATAAGCCAAATTGAGTTACGGTCGATTTTTAAAGGGCGGATAATATTTTACTAAAATGAAGGACGATTATTGAGTAAATGAGAAAGAGAATATTATGATCTAAGATGAGAAGACTGAGTCGTCCATTAACATTAAATAAAGATCAATGAGTTAAGTTTTCTAATAAAAAAATTTAAGTTAATTTATCAAAGCTACGTAATTTTAATGGTTTTACGTGTAACTTAGGTGCATAACATCACCATATTCACTATCCCCTTTTAAGTTTTATAGTATTGCATATATGCAGTATCGTATACTACATATATGTAGTATCAAAGTACTACATATATGTAGTATATGTAATATTGATGCATTGTTATCTTATAGTTTGAATTTCAAGTTTTTTTTTACTTTTTTTGATATTTATCATTGGTTTATTAGTTTATTATTATCTTTATGTTTAGACATAGTATAAGTATTGGTTTTGTTTTCATTTGCCATAAGTTTTTTAATATGAAATCTTATGAACTTTGTTATTGGTTATTTGAAATCATATGTACACTTTAAATAATTATTAGACTCTTGAGTCATTTGACCACTTAATAAATGCATCAAGTACATTGATACTACATATATGTAGTATCAAAAAAACCAAAATGTGATTTTTAAAATTATTTAATGTAAATAACGTATGAAAAAGTTAGTAATGTTTAAAGAAAAATATAATTTAATACAATATTGCAATACTACATATATGTAGTATGAAATTTAAAAAAACGAGAAAAAAGTATTTTTTATGACGTTATTTATACTCAAATGAAAGATAATGAAATTCTTGATCTAATGGTGCAATTTTTTTAAAATAATATTAGCGTATGCAAAAGATAGAAATGTTTAAAGATTTATATATTTAAAGTTCCAATTTTACCCTTCCTCTTTAAAATTCCATCTCTTGTATCTTTGGTAGTTCTCTAGTTCTCAACTTAAAATGAGTTCTCTCTTGAACCCTACCCTATATATATATATATATATATATATATATATATATATATATATATATATATATATATATATATATATATATATATATATATATATATATATATATATAAGGTTGGAGCTTGAGACCTTGATTTTGGAATCAAATGATTAATAAAAGGTGTCTAAGCTTTGTAATTATATATTTTGCAAACCTTAACAGGAAAATGTTTTGGATTTTGTTATAACAATAGTTTTGCATAAATTATTAACACAATTTGTGTTTTTTAAATAAGTAGTTCTTAACAACTTTGTGTATTTATTATAAACAAGTTGTATTGTCCAAATACTTTTACTTGAGATTAGTAAAGATTTACACAACATAGCGTTGTCTGGACAGTTCTGTAACTGTTCAAGAATATAGTTTCAAAAATGAAACGAAGATATGACGGCATGAGATTTTACTGAGGGAGTACCTCTTGAAAATCAAATAAATATGTCTTTGGATTTATTCCAAGAATGTATTAAATGACACGGATCATTATGTGTCATGGATAGTTATTATTTCAACAGCTCTCGTGCTATTGGAATCACAGTCGATGGGATTAAAATCGACTAACTATAATGGGGTATATGTCACTAAAGGTGATCGTCATATAAGATGATGAAAGTGTTGAAGATTGCAACACAATATGATTTTATTTGTTAGAAATCATTTATATATTCAATTAAATTATGATGAATAAGTTCTTGTTTGGTCGGATTAATTTGTTCGATATTGTATAATTGATGTGTTCAATATCTTAGGATAACACATGCAGTTAATACAATGAAGTAAATCGAAGCACGTGTGACATGCATAATAAATTGATGTCTATTTAAACGGGTAGTGCAAGAAGCACAACCGCAACTTGTGAGTTTAATCATGGATAATGATGTAGTCATAAGTAAGACATCAATTTGAAGACATATATATTATTGTGGAAATTTACTTGGTGTAAATTGTAACACATGATAATATATATATATATATATATATATATATATATATATGTGTGTGTGTGTGTGTGTGTGTGTGTGTGTGTGTGTGTGTGTGTGTTGTCATAAATTGAAACGGACTCATGAGTGACATGTAATATGTGATTTATCATGAGAAATGAAGTACATGTAGATGCGGCTACTATCTTCAATGTTGATTTAACTATGTAGAAGAAGTTATCTTCATGATGAATAATATACCAAGTATATATATTTTCAAATCAACAATGAACAACGCGTATGAGAATCTGTGAATTCCATGTTATGGTTATCAGTCTAGTATGACTGTATCTCAACATAACAGTGAATCATTCGTTGATGATAAGTTATTTGCCAAGGTGACTCAAAATAAGACTTTGTTAAAATCTTTATGAGTCAGTGGCGAAGCGCTAGATATCAAGCTCATAGATGTCATATTCCTAAATGAATGATGATTTTTGTATGTTTGAGAAACACACATATGAGACATTCTCAAATACTGAGATTTGAGATGATGATTTGTCTAAACCGTGAAATGAAATTCTTGTTGGAATGTATGTGATGTTGGTTCTTAGGGCTGTGAAAATCAGAATGATGCATCTTCTGTTCACATGCTAGAGCATTGTAGTCTAAAGCATGCTAGACTAGTACTAATTAATTATAGTGCTCTATGGAGACTAATTAATGTGAAACATTCACATACATATCACAAGAACTAGTTGCGTAAACAATTCAAATGATGACTTTCATTCAATATAAGGAAATGATATAACTTGAGGAGAACTTAAGTCTCTAGGTTTATCCTAGATGAGAAACTTAGATTTAAGTTTCAGACGGTTAATGAAAAACTTATGGCCCAACTATGAAGTTGACTAGGGCATGTGTTGCTACAGTTAACTCAAATGCCCATCTAAGCTTTGTAGTTAGTAATTAAGCATTCATGAACTTACTGATACAATGACATGGTCTTGATCAAATCATGATTGTCAGCTTGGTGTCATAAGTAAAGTCACAAACTTAATCAAATGGCAAGAAATGTGGGGGAGAAGCCATTAGGGGTTACTTGCATTTGATATAAAAATGTTGAATGTTTAGCAATATGGATTTTATAATCCAAGTAAATATTGCAAACATGTGAATGCCAATTGATTAGTTTAATGATCTAGTGACCAAAGGCATAGTGAAGATGCGTTCACTTAAATTGCGTATTAGTGGTCACTGAAATTGCATATTGGTTTAGTGAAGATGTGTTCACTTAAACTGCATATTGGTGTTTACTTAAATTGTATATTGTAAACCGAAGACTACAACTAATGGCCTAAGGTTATAGTCTTTAAAGTGATAATATGCAAGGTTAACTTAAGAGTTAAACTACACACGGACCACCAATCTCGATTTTAAACTATTGTGACTTGACGAAGTCAAATAAAATAGCTTGGATCCAAGAACCTAAGGGTTAATGCGAGATTGAGTTGTGGAATGAGACTAAAGCCCGTGAAAAGCTAAGTTTATATGAAGGAAACCTAACTCGGTTGACTGGAGATCCCAAGATCCAAGTTCAATAGGAAAACCTACTTGTATGAACTGGTAAGGTCACTGTGGGGGGTTAACTAAGAAAGAAGAGTTAACTGATAAAATGCCCACGTCTTTTAAAAGGGAGTCTACTACAAGGATCTAGTAATCTTCCTAGTCCATTCCTAAAAGTGACAGGTACGAGGCTAAGCCTATGGCTTTTAATGATTCGACTAATGTAGTCACATGTGATGAATCACCTATGTTAGAGAGAAGTGGGGTCGCTTCGAATGGAATTGGAGGGCACAATTCCTAGAGCTCTCGCAGAACCAGGAAAATGTTCATGACCATAACGAACATAACTATGAGGACTTGACTTTGTCGGGGAGAGTCTTGTGTGAAGCGTATTATCGCCTACACAAACGGCAGACGAGTTCAAAGACATCGCGTTCTACTCAGAGCCAGTAGACTAAGTGCGTTTCATAAACGAAGGTTCAAAGGGTAACACCTACCTATAGTATGCAAGATTCAACTGCTGAAATTTAATCGGAATGATGTTTGTATTTGAGATCGACCTCTATTTATGTGGGCGATTGTTGGATATTTTGTGTAAATGAGAGGTCAACTCTCAAGTAGTCGGTTGGTAACCGAATGCAGCTCCGAAATTCGAGGTTGGCGTTGTTGTAACCCGACTCGTTTTTTACCACCATCTAGAAGAGACTATTGGGTTTTCCAACCATTAAGTTAATTGGTTTTATGACAATTCAATTGTCATTAGTTGCTAAGTTTTATGACAATTCAATTGTCATTAGTTGCAAGACCTTTTGCAATCTTTTATTCATAAAGATAACAACCAAAAAGCTTAGCAACTAGTTGTTTTTGAATCAACACCCGAAACCGAAGAAACATGGAGAGCTTGAATCAGCACCATGAAACACAACATCAATATCGATCATCTCATTTGCAACATCTTCTCCGATTTCTTTTCAGGCAAGTGTTCAAGTCCGGCAGTACGCTGCTTTCGTCCGGTGTACCCTGGAAACAGACGACGAATCTGTTTAAGGGAATTGTGTCAAACACAAGCCCGGATCTTTCTTTCTAATATCTGTTTTGCAGGATTACCAATCTTGTTTTCGTTACTGTCATGTACGTTGATATCTCATTGAAGTTTACCTAACCAGCGGTTTGTATTATTTGTAAATTGTTCTTTACATGTATTTCTGGTTTGGTTTTGTACACGGTATTGTACTAGTGAATTTCCCATGTATAACGAGAGCATCGTTATAATATTCAGTTAATTATTCTAATAAAAGTGAACTTATTTCCAACATCATGTAACATCAAACTGCTCTCATTATTCTCAACAAGAATAGATCCCGGCCTATAGGAACTAAGGAAAACTGTGCTCCCGACACGCTGACTGGTGTAATGACAGCTTTAACACTTTGCCATGTGACGAATCAAGTCAACCACACGGTTACTGCAAATGCAGAAAAAACCATCATGTCAGAACAAAACAAAGATCAAGAAAGTGGTTTAATGGCGTGACAATGTATAGATAGTAAGCGTACCTGTAGCCCCATTCGTTGTCGTACCATGAGACAACCTTAACAAAGTTGTTGTTCAAAGCAATGCCGGCTTTAGCATCAAAAATGCTAGACCTGTTGTTACAGACCACAAAAACACAGATCAAGTCCATCATCTCAGTAACTGTGGTGGCAAAATGGACCGTAGACGGGTCAAGTAATGGGTAGGTTTGTGTTTTGCACCCAGGATTAATTTAAGGTGTCGGGATGGGCACCGGCTCCTGCACGTTTTTTTTCCATAAGTTCTGATTTTTACCCAGATACTTTAAATTTATATATATATATCGATCTCGCCCCATGTAAAAAAAATTACATATATTATATATATATATATATATATATATATATATATATATATATATATATATATATATATATATATATATATATATATATATATATATATTGAGCTCGCCCCGTGATTTTCAGCCCCCGTACTACAAGAGTTCAGGATCCGCCACTGTTAATGACACTTTGACAACTTTCGACTTGCTTGGCCCGTTTCATTTATACCCAAGTTTTTAAATCTGTCTAGTTTAACTGGCTGCTGGAGTCGAAAAACATAACCCAAACAAACCGCTTTTTTATGTAACTGAGCTGAAACTTACCTGCAGTCACCTATGAAGTCGGTGGACACAACGTCGTCCTCAGTGAAACCTAGAATTCCCTTCATGCTTCCCTCCGATTCAGCCCTTAATGACACAAGAACACCTCAATCACATTAGATACATCAAAGAAAGATATGATTCTGGTTTAGTTTATCTTGGAAGTTAAAAAGAAACATATTTAGTGTCTATACTTGATAGCAGCCTTGATCTCATCATATGAAGCGGGCTTCTCGAGCCTTGCAGTAAGATCAACCACAGAAACATCAACAGTAGGTACACGAAACGCCATCCCTGTAAGCTTCCCATTAAGTGCAGGCAAAACTTTTCCAACAGCCTTCAATAACACAATCAAAATATTAAATCTTTATCCAACAAGTTACAATCTTTTTACCATGTAGACTTTAAATACTACCTTAGCAGCTCCAGTGCTGCTGGGAATGATATTAAAAGAAGCGGCCCGTCCACCCCTCCAGTCCTTCATTGACGGGCCATCAACGGTCTTTTGAGTTGCTGAACGATACATAAGACTAGTTATATAACGATCAACATACGAGTTGATTAAAATGTGACAAGCAAATGAAAAATTGCCTGTTATGGAGTGAACTGTGGTCATAAGTCCCTCAACAATACCAAATTTGTCATGAATAACCTGTGTACGAGAAACAAGAACATTGAAGACCGTTATTACTCAGAAAACGAAATGTACGTTAATCGTATATAGCTGTGTATCAGTGGTGACAAACGAGACCTTGGCCAGTGGAGCAAGACAGTTAGTAGTGCAGCTAGCATTAGAGACGATTGTGATATCGGGTGTGTACTCTTTCTCATTTACACCCATCACAAACATGGGAGCATTTGCACTTGGAGCAGATATAACAACCTTCTTTGCACCTCCCTAATCAGCAAAAGAAACAAACAAACACAATGTTATGAACAATTCCATAAAAAACTAACTAGATGTGACGCAACGCAACTTCCTTTAACGACCCTGGACAAGATGCGTGTCAAAGTCATCAACCCAATCCAAACACACTTACTTCAACATGAACACAACCCGTTTAGTTAAACAGGTTAAATAGTTCAACCTAAACACGACATGTTTAATTAAATGAGCTAAACACAAATGCAAACCTTCAAGTGGGCAGCAGCTTTGTCCTTGTCGGTGAAAACTCCGGTCGATTCAACAACATAGTCAGCTCCGGCTTCACCCCATGGAATCTCCTCCGGGTTTCTGCACAACAAATCAAATTAAAAACGTTTAACCACCTAAACGAAACCGCCAATTTTAAGTCTATTACAAGGATGCAGAAGCATACTTCATGCCAAAAACAGTGACCGGCTTATCTCCGAAAAGAAGAGTCTTTGAATCTTTCACTTTGATTTCATGCTTCTTCCATTGCCCATGAACACTATCGTACTTAAACATGTACGTCTGAACAACACCAAAATCATCAAATCATCGATAAAAGATATTCGATAGAAGAATTGTTTCTTGGAAACCACTTTTGTTTTCAGGTGATCTGCTCCATCAACTAGCAGATGTGCATAGTGCATTGGGATCCGCTAGTGGGATATGAATAGTGCAAATTTCCGTCGTAAAATTTGCATGTTCACATACAATAGTGGACTAGCGAATCCCACACACTCTGCACTATTCGCATCCACTAGTTGAACAAGCGTACCATCTGAAAACAAAAGTTGTTGATGTTTATAATTCTAAACCACCTAAAACAAGACGCAAAGTGACTAACCGAAAGAAAGACCTACCATGTAGTCGGTAGTGATGAAGGGATCATTAACAGCAACGAGTTCGATATCATCGCTCAAAAGCGCAACTCTAGCGACCAATCGACCGATTCTTCCGAAACCTACATAAAACACAAGTAATGTATGATAAGTTAAAACAAGATATTGAATAAATGAGATTGGAAATAGATGATAGGCTAATTAATTACCATTGATACCGATCTTGACCTTGGCCATGATATATATATATAACTGGAATTGAAGTAACAAGTGCAGATATAATAAGTTAATATAAAAATGCGTATGCTGTAGTTAAAAGAGTGTGATTAGAGTTTATAAATACATGCAGAAACAGCATGAAAGACGGAGAACAAGTGATGGTGATGACAATGTGGCCATTTTCTCGTGGTTAGAGTGTGGACCAATGACTTTAATATGTGTATATATTTTGGATTTTGAGATGAAACGAATTAAAACACTTTTTATTCTCGAGTAATTAAACCGCACTTTTGGTCCCTATGTCATTAATAATTTCAGTCTTATCTTAATAGTTTTGATCCTTGTGATTTTATTTTTAACAGAAATGATCGACATTAATTTATTCAGTTTTCCGTTAAATCTCTCCCATAAGCCCCACATCTAAGGGGTAAAAATGTCATTTTGCACTCTTTTTTTATCTAGGTCATCATGTTGGTTAACATTTTTATTCAGTCGTATGTCAAAAAGAGTGGGAGAAATGAATTTTTTACTCGCATGTGAGGGAGGCTTAACGGGAAATTGGATGGAGTTAGTGTTAGTGTTCAGGACCATTTTTGTTAGAAAATAAAATCACAAAGACATAAACTATTAAGGTGTAACTGAAACTGTTAATGATATCAACACATTGACCAAAACTAGAGTTTACTATGTGTTTATCTTTTCTCTTTGCGTTTTTCTCTCTTTAGTTTTTGTTCATATTGAAACTTGTGATTTTGATTTTATTCCTTTAATCTATGAACTAGGAGTTTCATTAGGCCGCATTTAAAAAAAAGTTCCATGTCAGCTAACTCATTGAAGTCAAAATAATACAAAATTAAAGTTGGGGGTAAAAGTCGTAAATACGTTAAATTTGAGTAGTGGGCTAACGTCACCTAAATAAGAAAGTCAATGCCAATGGCACTGTAGCCAGGGGTCAAAGTTGTAAATTTGTTAACTCATCAGTATTTAAAATAATAAAAAGTCAAAGTTAAAATATGAAAATCATAAATATTTTAAAGTTGAGTATGAAGCCAAAATTGCTAAAATGAAAAAGTTGTGAGAGTGTAACCACCAACCTTTCTAACTAACTTAATATTTTAGAAAATATCTGTCATTGGTCTCATTCTAAAACCTTTAATGTTGCTAAATGAAATAGCAAATACTATGAGTACATTGATATACTATTGAATATCCAAATTAGCTGTTGAGATTGAAATAGGCTTCTAGAGTTCTAGATGATGAAACTTACGTCTAACAACTATGACAAACTGACTAACCGTTTGTCAATTGGTACAACCTGTTGATATGTTTTTTTGTTCATTACTTATGGGTATGTAACTCACGACATAACGCAAGTTGTCGCTTTTAGCGATAACTCACGTTGTCAATTCAGTTTCACATGTTCCGATAGTCTCATAAACGAGTCCATAAACTACAGTTTCTATCGGTTCCAATTCGGTTTGGTTTTGGTCTGGGTTGTCAGTTTCAGTTCACAAACCAGTTTGAAATTTGAATATGCACCTCTACTGCCCCAAAGCCTCGATTTTCAGGAGTTTTTTACCAAAAAAGTGTAGATAGAAATTTTATTTACTAAAATGGTGTAGTTACAAAAATATTTACCAAAATAGTGTTCTTTTCAAGTTTTTTTTATTTCTCACTCCTTTTCTTATTGGGCACTATAAATGATTTCTTTAATATTTTTAAAATACTATTTTAAAAAGAACCTTTTTGTATTGTAGAAATATACTAATTTGTAAGAAGACAAATAGACAACGATGTTATGTGAAGCCAACGAGTTTTTATAAAAAGCCAACATTTTTGGTAATTCAAATCAATGCGCATGCATTAACGAGTTTTTATAAGAAGCCAACAATGTTATGTGATTTAAAAAAAATTATACAACACAGTTTTAAAGACATTTTGAAGAAAAAAACAAACAATTCAATAAAAATGTTTAAAAAAAATGTTTAAAGGAAAACAACGTTCAAAAAAATCGAACGATTATAGAAAGGACTAACAATTTTTGAAAATGAGATTTAAAACCGAAAGTTCATTTTATTTAGAGTTAAGTGCAATTTGCACCCCTATGATTTACACCCAAAAGCACTTTGCAACCCCATTAAAAAACTTAGACCTTTTGCAACCCTGTGCTTTTTAAAATGAGTCATTTGCACCTCTCCGTTAAGTTGACCGTTAGTTGACCATCCATATAATTGTAAAAATACAATTTTTCCCCTTTTATTACACCATTATTAACAAAAACTTGAAATGATTGGTACTTATGGGTATCTTGGTAATACGCTGTGTTCTTTTTTTTTCTGATCTTTATTTCTCGTAATCCCAAAACCATATTCCTTGAAACCAGAAAGAACCAGAACGAGCTAGAGTTTGAAGGCTAAAGAGAGAGGAGAAAGGGGGTTGATGAAGAGCGTATAAATGGCTCCGTCGTATTGTACCCTTCACGGCTCATTCTTCGGTCGTTTAGGAGCTAGGACAGTGGCGATGGTCGCAGATATTGGTTGACACCATATATATGTCGGCCATTCATGGTTGGGAGTCAATTACCGACCTTCCATGGCGGAGATGGTAGTCGGTCTATGTTCGGGTTTCTATTTTGGTATTCGTTTTCATAATAAAACTAACCTCTCTGTATTCATTTTACATCTCTCGTTGATTAGGGCTTCCACCTTCACATTAGATCCGCACGATTCATGTAAATAGTAACTCATTAAAAGAAGTGCAATGGCTTATTTCAATGTAACACCGTAGATAAATGAGTTCGAATTTCTTGAATGAAATGGGTTAAAATTTGTTTCAGTTGTTGTAATAATGAAAGTTGTTACATGGTTTTTTGTTGGAGACTTGCAATGGCCAATTTCATTACACTGTAGTTGTATGAAATGGGTGTATGTAAAAGCATTGATGTGAAAGTGTTTGAATTTATTTAATGGTTCGATGTGTTCATATGAAATCATCATCTTAGAATCATGGGTTTGGAAATCATCAATTTTGAAAATGAAATTTTGCTTCAGACACAGACGAAGTGGTGAAGACGAAGTGGTGAAATGGTGAAATTGTGATGGCCAGTGGCATCTATACATGTAAATGATAACCCTTGCAAAGTTATTTTAAGTTTTTAATTAAATTGTAGAAAAGTCTATTTTAACCTTTAAATTAACGGTCAACTAACGGTCAACTTAACAGAGGGGTGTAAATGACCTAGTTTAGAAAGCACAGGGTTGCAAACGGTCTAAATTTTCGAACGGGGTTGCAAAGTGCCTTTGAGTGTAAACCATAGGGGTGCAAATTGCACTTAACTCTTTTATTTATTATATTAAGTATTAAATACCATTAAGCCTCGTGTGTTGCGACGACAACATACAATCGTGAAAAATTGTGTTAAAATATCGTCATGAACCATTGAATTGAAAGGAGACGTTGATAACATTGTAAGTCAGATTAGAATTCATCAACTATACTAATTCAAAAATCACATACCCTCAATTTGTACAACACAAGAACAAACATCAAGAGATACGCCCAACGGCATTTATGGAGGTTAATTACAAACCCATATTTGGTCATCCTGCAACAAAATGAACTCTAGTCTCCTAGGAGTCCCATCCCTTGGTAAACTGCACCATGACGTAAATCATCCACATTGCTAACACTTCTATACCCATTCATCTCTCGTAATCCTGATAACCTACGGTGAGTCAAAAACACGTGTAGATCCTCCTCTGTATAGAAGGTCTTGTCTTCAGTACGGACAGGTGTATGTTCAGATTCATCATAATGGCATATTTTTATTGACACTCCTGCAAATAGACAAAACATGCATGAGGGTTCAGGAAATGGTGTGATGCAGTGATAATGTTCATGTACCTTCGTCTAGGTGGAGATTATAACTCCCTCCGGGCATGCTCCTATCTAGAGCACGTATAATACCATCCTCATCTTCCAACCAAAATGCCCGTTTAGATCTTATGCCAAAACCAGATTTTATCGCTTCTTTTATTGCTTTTGTGCATCCATCAATGCCGATCCTTCTTGTGTATTCCCCCCACTTCACTGTTATAATCCTCCCATAAAAAGAGTGACCTTCAGCACCTGCAGTCTCATACAAACAACCTGCATATTACATGGCTGAGAGTTTTGACACGTCAAACCATTATTTCTTAAATTATCAGATTATCACAACCCGCACTCAAAGCGCAAGGGTGAGCCTTGGACCTAGGCGGAAGGCGCTTAAAAAGCAAAGTTGTTTTTAAGCGAGGCGCATAGTATAAAAATACCATTTTTAAGGGTTTTAGGCATGCTTTAAGCTTGTTTTGGGCTAGTTTAGGCTACTATAGGGTGATTGCAGGCTTGTTTACGGTAGTGTAATATTTTCAGTCCTGTTCGGACAATTTTTGGCTGTGATTCGGCCTAATAATGCATTAATGCGCCTAAACCTAAAATATGAGGCGTTTAAAAGCGAGGCGTCAATGCTGTGCCTAAAAGCCCATGTGTGCGCCTTGTGGGCTTTTGAAAACAGAGATTAACATAATACACGTGATCACAATAAAACTATATCACAACAAAGAACATTTTAAATAAAACAATTTCAGGTTGTAAAATATTAAATATAATTTGAATTGACTCTTTTTCACATGACCAGATCATAAATGGATAATAAGGATTCATACCATTTCCAGGGGTGTCTCTCCAGTTCCATGGAGGGACTCCATTTGCCGCAACTGCTTCGGCTGTAGTGATTGCAAGAGGATCACCATCATCATCCAAAGGCCTTTCAAGATTCACTGTTGATCGGCCATTAGCTGAACACCAAATAGCACAATTTATAGAAACCATGACATGAGGGACAAGTATGGAACAACATCACATGTTATGACATGAAACAAGTCAACAACTGCCAAAACAGATGCACAACCATACGTGAGATGCGAGATCCATGAGAGAAATGGATCTTGGAATAATAAATTAATAATATCATACATTTAGACACCTTTTAGGGTATTCTTGTCAATAAACAATATACATCTACAAATTGATAATTAAAAGCTTGCAGAGTTGCGGTTAAAAGGTTCTATGAATGTGTGATCGCTGGTAATATTGTACTTGATTCATGCATATGATAGATTAGGCATAATTCTCCCATCGAGTAATTTCAAGTAACTTTTGATGCTGCAAAAAGGTTTGCTTCATGAGTCAGAACTAACACTCGGTTAACACAAGTTTTAACATGAAATTCGTTTCTTTCACTATCCAATATTTTCAGGTTGTCAGTTGTCACTAACTTGCATTATAACTTGAATGCTAAACATCCTTTGTGCTAGAAGTATAGTTTTACATTACAACTAGCACAACTATGATCCGGAACTATACCTAAAAGGGCCCACAATCACATCTGCATATTAGTAGCCAATGGCTTCACTACAATGAACTAAAGAACTTCATATGTCAAAAAATTCCCATCTTTTGATTTTCTTGAACAATCTATGTGAATTTTTATCTTATGCACTCAATTGCAAGCCACATTCATGAGCATTTGCCTGAAATTAGCGCTATTTTATAAAAAAAACGACCAATGTCAACACCAACGCCGCATCTCATAACCCCTAATTCGAATTTCATAAACAAAAGTTGAACCAAACAAAGTACAGCAATGTACCTTCCATCGGGCCGAAAGGGATACTTCCATCCTCCATCCCTGTAAGAGTGTAAGCAATCAAGCAACTAAAACTTCAGTCATTCACTCTAACCACTAACATCATCCTAACTTCCTAAATTTCAACAACATATCAAATGATGAAAGCACCTTTATCCGAGAATTGTATGAACGAATCGAGCTTTGACGACGTAGGAGATGAAGATGCAGCCTTGTTGTAACTACTCCCATTCTTCCCCCTATCTCTAATCAACTCCTCTAAATCCTTATAATACAACATCTTAGCACCAGAACCATTTCCTTTAGCATTTTTATGTTTGATCTTCTTAAACTCCTTAAGCAAATTTCTCCATTTATCAGTACACATAGTCGGTGAACGATCAAAACCTTTTTCTCTCATCTTCAATGAGATCTGTTCCCAGAGATGCTTATTCGACTTGGAAGTGTTGAAAAGTCGATCCACTTCACGACGAAGATTGATGAGGATACGAGTCTCTTCCTGTGCCCATGTTTCAGCTCGTTTCTTCGGAGCCCTAAGTTCGTCACCGCTGCTGTTATTGTTATTGTTATTGCTATTGTTGTTGTTGTTGTTGTTATTGTTGTCAGATATGATGAGAAGTTGTTGGTGATGATTTGGTTGTATTAACATGTTCCGATCGGTGGTGGTGTTGGATTGTTTGTAGAAATTGATAGGTGAAGGAGGTTTATCGGAGGAGAGATACATTGATTGATTGATTAATTGATTGATGAAATTGTGTTTGATGATGATAATAGGATTTTAATTAGAAACCCTAATTAATGGAGGATGAGGATTGATAGAGCAGTGAGGAAGAAGGAAGTGGCAAAAGTGAAACAGATCTTTCTTCTTCTAGTCACCATTGATTTCATTTCGCGCTACAAGGCTTCCGAACGTGTCGGGTTGGGTTGACGGGTTATAAAGGATCATGGGATATGGGATGAAGGGTTGACGAGACTGAATTATGGAACTCTATCGTGACTCATATTTATGTTTGTGTCGAAGATTTTAACCCTAACCGGGATAATATAAATTTTGGTAAACCTGAATATAACTCGTTTAACCTATTTATCAAAATGAACTAAATAAATTTACTAGTTGTAAATGGGTTGTTGTGTAAGAAGTTAAGGGTAGCATGTTGAATATCTGAGTTTGCGTATAACGACTAAATATATTGGTTTTTAATTAAAAAAACATTATATTAACCATATAATTACTAAAACTAAAATCATAAAGTACGTTATTTAAATCAAATTCATTTATAGCAAACAGAAAAATAATTAAATACTTAACTTTGAAAATGCAAACATAAAAAAATTAAGTGTCTGAATAAATATCTTTATTGTGACTAGTGATTACTATTTACTAATACTAAAAATAAAAGTAATTTAACAAACATTATTAGAAGGAAAATTGGATTTTAAAAATTCTAACTTTCATCTGTTAGCAAAAAAATCTCAATTGAGAAAATTCTTTTTAGAGATCCTAACTTTCAAACATATTTTTTTAAAGATCCACAGTTAAAAAATACTTAACTCCATTAAGTTTTTTTCGAATTTGAAACTAATATTTTAGGACTTTTGATTGGAAGTATGATATGAATGGATTAATGTAAAATTTACTTCGAACCGATTAAACGGTTTGACAATACGTTTAATATTACATCAATTGAAGCGTCGTTTCATCATTTGGAGCACCCGTTTGAGGTATCTTTTACATCAATTGGTTCATCGTATCATCCTCCCAATCAAAAGCCTTAAAACATTAGTTTCAAATTCGAAAAAAAGTTAACGGCGTTAAGTATTTTTTAACTGGGCTCTTTAAAAAAATATGCTTGAAAGTTGGGATCTCTAGCAAAAATATTTCTCAGTTGGGATTTTTCCCGGCTAACTAGTGAAAGTTGGGATTTTTAAAATCCAATTTCCTTATTAGAAAAGCTAAAAATAAAATAATTAATTTTGAAACCTAACGGATTGTCCGGCCAACTCGTTTTATTTTTAAACGGGTTACATTTATCAACCCAAAACCTAATCACTTTCGTGTCGTGTTCGAGTCGTGTCTCGTTCCATGTCGGGTATTAACACCCCCACATTGAACACATAAATTCCGATGGTTAAGACGGTTCGTTTTTTATGAACGAGTTCTGTTTTGAGATGAACCGGATTCTTAGGTGACTTAATTCTGTTGTAATAATAGTCTGTCTAAAAACTTTTACCAACATAATTCACATTTTCTGGCTGCATAAATGATTCAAACATGTCACAAGTTTCAACCAACAACATCATGATAAGTTTGATCACAAAATGTCTCTCTTTATTCTTGTTCTTCAACAAGCTTCTCAACATTTCATAGAAAGCAACAAGCTAGATCATGATCTTATTTAACAAGATCAAACCAAGGTTCTTATTTCAAACCAACCACATGAATGGACAAAATCTAAACCTTGCTCAATGTTGGTGGGATCCATACATAGCCATGGGTTTGAACATACCCAACCTTTTCGGCCAACTTATCTGCTTCCTCCGGGCCTCTGCTCCCCGGCTTGTATGGAAGTGACCGCATTTCATTGTTATCGATTTTGTGCAGTAGTGGAGTAAAGATCTCCCAAGCAACCTGATGTCATTTAATATCAGCTCCATTTAGTTATATAAGTTAGTCTATGTATGCATATATACCTTAAGCTCGTCTCGACGAACAAAATGTTGTTGATCACCTCTTATTCTGCAAAGCATAATGCATATTTTCATAACCAATAACTTACCAACACATTTCATACTATTAGTCATAAAAAAGTATACATACGTGTCAAGAATAAGGCGCTCATATGCCTCTGGAATGACAACGTCTTGATATCTTTGTTGATATGATAAGTCTAGTTCACTCTGAGTCGTTTTCATCTCCAGCCCGGGTTCCTTCACCTGTTAATTAGTATTTATTTAGCATTCTAAATGATGTCACAACGACAGAAAAACAAACATATGCTTACTGTTAGCTTCATATAAATGGCTTCTGAAGGTTGCAGTCGAATGACAAATTCATTCCTCACTTTGCTCTTAGCTGAAATAAACAAGCACTTATTAGAAGTGTGTTCAACTAACATGTTTGAATCAAATTCGTGAACTGTTTAACGGTCTCAAATATCACAAGCAATAGCAAACAAGGATAATGCAGAAGGTATAATAACGTACGCTTGAATATATCGGCAGAAACATCCTTAAATTGTACTCTGATTTCAGCCTTTCTTGATTTCATTGATTTGCCAGCCTTGAGTATAAAGGGAACACCTTCAAAATGAATTATAAGATGTTATATATCGAACTTAAAGTTTTCAATTCCGTTAGCACAAATAGATAGTTTGCTATTTTATAACACCTTCCCATCTTTCGTTGTGAATTCTTAGAACCAATGTTGCAAAAGTCGGTGTGTTTGAATCTTTAGGAACAGTTGGATCATCTGTATAACCTTCATATTGTCCAATCACAACTTCGTCATCATTAATCGGAAGAATAGATTGGAGAACCTGAAGTCAGTTTCACAAACAAGTTATAACCGAAATGCAGTCAACTGTATTTAACCTCAAACGGGTCAAACGGGTTGAAAGTCACCCTAAGAGTTTACAAATACTGAAATGCATAAAACCTCCCAAAGTTAGATTATAATAATGTATTAAATTGTTAAAGTAGCTTCTGTAACCAATGTGCTTGCTGGCTGGCCTAATCCGACCCATTACGACCCATACTTTAAAACCCAAACCTCAGTTTACCATATGACCCAACCCACGAAGACAAAAAAAAATCAAGTTATACACCTTCACTTTCTCGTCTCGAATATGCTCAGGCTTTAAAGAAACAGGCTTCTCCATTGCAACGAGGCAAAGCACCTGCACTCCAAACAAACTTGTGTAATAATTTCACCATAAAGTGTTTGTGTGTTTCTTTGTTGTTTGAATGAAAATATATTGAATATTTTTACATAGGTTGAATCTCACAATGGATCGGGTCAGCAAGACCACTCTTCCACTTAAAATAATTTAAATCATAACTATGTGGTTTTTTGTATTATAATATGCTCTTTTCGATCCTCTTACCTGAAGTAAATGATTCTGAAGGATGTCCCTAATAATTCTATCAAATAAACCAAAATGTATGTTAGTCACTTCAAGGGCAAACATCATAAGTAAATGGCAAATGTTTATGATACAATAAACACAGTGTATTTTAGTATAAAAGTCTTGGGAAGAAAAGAAAGTACCCATATTCGTTGAAATAACCACCACGACCTTCAGTACCAAAATCCTCTTTAAATACAATCTGATAGAAAACATATAAGAAGATATATAGGACAAATAAGCATATGAAGTTAAATATATCTATATTTTACTAAAAACCATTCAGAAATATGCTAAGATGAAGGCAACAAAACAATGACTTCAATTCAAGGCGTATGTATACGCGATTGTCATGATTTTGGCATATGCATTGAGTAGCAGATAGATTGGCAATTGAGTATATAAGAAGAAGCCTCACCTGTACATTTGAAATGTTGTCATGGTTCCACAGTGGCATGAAAAATCGATTCGCGAAACGAAGCACAAGCTGCAATTTCAAACAAAATACATTGGAGGAGGACTTATACAACAAAGCTAACACTTGACAGTTCTAGTTTTTTCATTACCAAGTTCTGCACCAACTCCTTTCCCAAATAATGATCGATACGGTAGATTTGTGATTCATCAAACAGTTCTCCTATCTGTTTACTCAATGCCTCAGATGAATTAAGGTCCTTACCAAAAGGCTTTTCAACAACAACACGTGCCCATCCACCTTCAGCTGGAGAAATAATAAAGCATACATTCATCTTAATCCGGATGATTAATTAAACGCATACTAGCTTAAGTTAATGGTCAAGTAAGGTGCATGCGTGCATACATTTTTTCATACAAAAACTCTTTAGCATTTTGCAGACCGGTGGATACACAGATGGAGGAAGCGCAAAGTAAAAGAGTCGTCTGCATGATCCTCCATTATTGTTTTTTGACATTTCATACGCAGATATTTTCTCATCCAATGATAGAAATCCCTCCTCGGCGTCATATGGACCGCTTACATAGTTGATCTGCACCAACAAACGCGATTAATGATAGAGACTATGGCTATTCAAAGGGAAATTAATCATGTGGTTACCAGTGCAAGAAACTTGGATACGTCTTCCTTGTGTGTTTCTTCACAACCTTTGCATGGCGTCAAGTATCTGCAACAATGTTTGAGAAGTGGATAATGTGACCCAAACTCCATTGAAATAAATAAGACCAAATCTAACACACATTGTGATATGAACATGTAAATAAACATATGTACTAGATCTTGACTAGTGGATTAAGGAAACAAAACAACAGCTAAAACCTTTTTCTTCAACTAATATCAATATACCATGCATCAAAACCTATTCATATGTGTCTTCATTATATGTAAATAATCACATGTATCCAAAGATGGAGCTAGAGAAAGAAAAAACTAGATAAGGGTGTCGACGTCAATTGGTCAATGCATGTTATGATGATGACGGTGATTGTGGGAAATCTAACATCGTCATGTTTTGTCCTGACGTATCCACTAGAGAAATATTGGCCTATAAGAAATGTCACACCTTAAATATCAGCTACTCGAATAGGTTACCTCTAAGGAATTAAGTTTCAACTTGCAACGAAAAGCGAAACAATACTAGAACAAGCACTTCTTTTAACTGAACGACTAACAAGTAGGAAATTCGGCTGACCCTCGGCCTTCTCTTGGTTTGGCTTGTTAGTTGGTATAGCGGTCACATGTTACGTTAATTATCTATGTACGTGATTCGTGTGATAACATGCAAACGAATTTGTTTGATGTCAAGAAACGTATAAAATGGCATGAATAGGAAAAACTTAACTCACCCACGAAGATGATTACGTAGATCATCGTCAGACATTTTAGTCCGGGCATATCCGAAAATATGAACATCATGTGATTCGATAAATGCTTGACGATGGAGATGAAAGAGTGCCGGAAAGGTTTTCTTTTTCGCAAGATCACCAGAAGCACCGAGAACAATAATTGAAAGACAACCGGTTTCCGGTTGATAATCACTCGATGCAGGTTCACCCATCTTGGAAGATCATGAACCAGTGAATGTTTAAGAGAGAGATATATTGCACGTACGTTCAATGATGATATTATAAATGTGAAATCTACCGGAGATTGATTGGAAGTGTGACCGGATGTTTGATCCCTCAACTTTTGTTCAAACAATTCTTATGAATGCTTTTTATTTTAGTGTTTCTGAAATAACACACATGCTTAGCTTTTTTACATGTTATTTTTATGGACGTTAATAAATTATGGTAACATACTAACATTCTTTCGCAACAAAAATTTCAATTTTATTTTAATTAAGTCATTGAAGTTTAAAAATTATTTCAATTAGATCACTCATACTCATATTTTATTCAATTTATATGTTTTAACATATTTTCGCATTTTTTCGTTTTCAATTAGGAATTATTTTTTACACTTTTTATGCTGATGTAAAGCGGTGATGTGAATTGTAGATTTATTTTTTTTATTTTTTAATATAATTAACATGTTTTTTAAATTTTTTAATATAATTACATATACTAAATATTCCGACCCCCATATCTTCTTCCTAATTCTCTTGTTGACACAAATAAATACCAGCAATTGCTCGATTTGGAGGTTTAGCCACTCAATTTGAGTAAAATATGTTTGAGTGACCTAATTAAAAGTTTAGAATAAAATTAAAACTTCGTTATGTTTCTATGATATTTCTGAAAAAAAAACACCCTTAATTACGAAGGAATGGAAAGAGAGGAAATAATATCTTTCACTTTTTTTACTTTTGTCGTCTTTGTTAAGTGAACTCAGAAACATAACGTTGATTTTTAGGGTTATCAAGTTACCTGAAAGAGAGGTTTACTTAATTGGGTGTCCAGGATTAAAGGTAAAACTGATCACTTCATGTAAACTTATGAGGATGATATTAACGTTCAACATACAAATCCTTATATAATATAGCAAAACAAAAAAATTCTATGTGGCATCTTTTCATAAATTTTAGCTTATGTGGCATTATTTGAGAAATTATCTAACAATAATGATTTTTTATTTAAAATATGTATATAAAATTTATTATAATAAAACTAATTACATTTTTGGTCCCCTAATATTTTGAAGAGTTATGAAAAATTTAAGAGTATTTATATTTTTAGCCCTTTACTACAAGAGGTGTACATAAGTCGGTTTATATTTGATAGAGTTTAAAATGAAACTTATAGATAAAGTTAATAATAATATACATTTAAAGACCTCGGTGTTTTATAAATATACATAATATTTTATATGATTAAATTATTAAAAAAAATAATAAACTACACCATAAAACTAAACACTTTATTCTCTTTAATTTGAGTATAATATTGCTATACTAAAAATCTAATTTTTAAAAATATATTATGTGTTCCGTTTTACCACGGTTTTGTCTCAAAACTAAATGGAACATTCATGAACATCCTTAAAACCATCACTTGAATTGTGTTCCCGAGCGTAGCGCGGGCACTAAACTAGTAACATCTATGTACAACCTAAAAAGCTACATTGCCCAACCATATAAACGCACACAATATGCCCATGAACAAGAGGATAAGCAATTTGGTATGCACTTCATGTCACTTGTTGTCTGATGCCATAAGAAGCGATACCTCTCTCACATGAGTGTCCTCACAGGCTCACCCCAACACACTTTTCAAACTAAGGGCAAACCCATTTTGGTCGGTTCCGTTGACCGGAAGCAAATCGATACTTTTTTTAGAATTGCTCACCTTGTCCAAACTCATTCTTGTTAAAGCCATTCACCCAAACCTATTTTGGTCAAAACCTGTTTGAAACCAAACTCGGTTTAGCTCATTACCCACCCTAATCCAACCCGTATGTATTGCCAGGCTTGATATTAATAAAATATTGTTGATTACGTGATCCGGTTTTTCAATTTTAATAACATTTAAAGAAATCAACATGACACTGATTACATATCTGTATTTTCTCTTGGAGTGTCACATTTTCAACCACTTTGGCTTCACCATCTTCTTCTCACCAGCAGGCTTCTGTTGTGAAGGGGCAGCAGCCGCAACAGGCTCGGGAGCAGGTTGATCAGGATCAGGCTTCTGCACGGATACGAGTTCTAGACCTTTTAACGACATGACATCCTCTTTGAGAAACGGGCCATGTGGGGTATCAACACCTGGACAAAAACAGAGAACATCAAACAATCATCTTTTGAACCCAAACTGATTTATGTTGTTCAAACATGAGATTAGCATACCTTTTGGTAGATCATATGAAAAATATACAATTGCACCAGGAACAAACCCCGCAGAATAAAAATCCTGAGACAAGTCTTTTATTTGTTTCTTCGGAGGAGTGGTATCTGAAAAAATGCCAACATTCGACTTAAATGTTTATTTATTTTCACTAGAGGAGATAACTTTGACCCGTTTACTTCAGAAGATCAAATGGCTTAAATTAAAAACTGTTGGCTCAAATTGCTTGAATGGGAAAAAAACTACTTTATCCAGAACAAGTAAATTAATACTTTAATAGTATAGTTCTTGTAATCATGTTTAATGAACTATTTAGTTATAGACTTAGAAAAGGTAGACAAAAAAGTAACGGCGGATGAACCCAACTCGTTTATAGACATGCTACCCAACCTGAATAGCCAAAACATTTTACCAACTTTAGTATCCACTTCACTTCGAGTTTAAATAAAAACACATACAAATAGGTTGATCTAGCTAGGTGACGTGACACGTGAGAATGAGATACATCATCATTAAACTACACTATTATTTGTATATATACTTCAGTTAATGTATGCTCACATATATAGAAAGGGAGGTCAGGTCGAGCAACAACTTTCACAAGAAGGTCAACTAAGCTTTGCAGCGTCTCTGATGGATGGAATGTTGCTTCTAATGTGTGGTTATCTGGAAACCTTAGACGGATCACAGCCTGTATAATTAAAAGAAACAGTGATAAAAACAAGAAAATTTAATGATGAAATAAGAGAATGAGTTAAAAAGAAACTGCAGAATAGATCAAGTCAATCTACCTTGGTAATTTTTGATCTACGAGCTGCTGTTTCTGCATCTCGAATCTTTTTTGTCTTCAAATATTTATCTGCACATAATGCCTCATTATAAGGTTTGCATAACAACAATACCCAAATATACATAATCAATCATTAGTTTTCCAAAGGAGACATCATAATATGTTATCGTGTTTAGACCTCTGCCAATATAATAGCATAACGTCCCTACTTGATTTATCATCTCTAAGAAAATCATGTTATCATCCCTAACAAGTGGGCTACAACTAAGTTTCTTACAACATAAAATCCTCCGGACAAAGAAGCCCGTATATTATCAAAAAGATGCAAGCACACAAGAACATAACATCCTTCATTGTGTGACAAAAAATCCTACGGAAAAAAAAGCCCGTAATATTATCAAAAAGATGCAAGAACACAACAATATAGCATGCTTCTTTGTGTGACAAACACTACCCTAAATTGACTGTAACCATTTAACGCATCCCACAAAAAAACTATTTTCAAGCGCAAAACAGATAGATCATTTCACATCCCTCCTATTCTCCGAGGACAAAACCGCAGAAAGAAAAGAAAACAGTTACACAATGAGCAAAAACTGCAAAAAGCAGACCCTCCTAATTGAAGTTTGAGCAACTATACTCGTATACTCACCTTCCTTTTTGGTAGACAAGATGCGATAATAATCTTCTGTGGTGAACTCCAACTCGTCTGGTTCCTCTGTCAAACAAGCAAACCACGTTTAACTACACAAAACACGCGTGTATTTGTTTATTTTTAGTTACATGGGAAGTGTTCATACCACCATCGGACGCACTATTTGATGTTTGAGAAACTGTTGCAGGTGACGTCGTCTCGAATACACAGATTTCCCGGCCATAATTCTGCTTTGCAGCAGCAAGCTTTTCCTAACATCAAACATTTCCGAAACAAAAGATGCTAAATCCAGCACTTAGTAGCAAAACGTTTTTATCTATTATCTTCTAAAACCTTAATTCAATTCATTCAAGCCTTAAAACTTGCAAAAAATATGAATTACTCCTTGCAGAAGAGAGATTAAGCAAACCCTAACAATAATTTCAAATCACAAACATAAGTTAATCAATGTCTCTAAACCCTAATAGACAGATACAGCATGAGTTTCATAAAACCCTAATAATCATAACAAAAACTTGACAATAACATCTTCATTCAAGCTCAAATACATGATCAGGTGATTAAAAAACACATCTGTACAAGCAAGCTAACAATTGCCGATGAACGGGCACACAAAAACGTTGAAATCGGATTGAAGTGAAAACAAACCGTGGCAAATTTAGCTTCCATGGGATCAGCAATGGAGAAACGACGTCGTTTGAGAGCTGGTAGAATTTCCGATAACATCGACGATCCAATCAACCAAATCCTGTGATTCTGTGTCTTATATCGTAGGGGAATGGTTAAAGTGTTAAACAATCCTCTAATTTTTTAAATCCTTTTACAGCGAAACGAATAAAATTCGGTTATCATAGTAACTTAATGATGAAGGAGAATCGATTCTCTATGAATAGTAATATAGACAGCGTTTGGTAGCCCAAGCTCATCTATTTCGGAGAAAACCGACTCCAATTCGGGGTAACTTACTAGCTCGTCCGCCAGTTAGTGGCATGCATCCTTATGGAGGCTGGGATGGGCGCCGTAATATCCTTCCGATCAAAAGGCCTAAAACATCGGTATTGGACTCGAAAAAAAGTTAACAGCGTTAAAAGAATTTAACGACAAACCGTTGGTTGCCGAAGTGATAAAAATTAATACCATTAACAGCAAATTTAATAGTTAAAACCGACATAAACAAAATATAATAGTTAAAACCATTAAAGATCAAAAACAAACTTTATTTAATAACTAAAAGTTTCAATTTTGTTCTAACTAGACTTATAAGTATCACCATTGAAACGTATTCTGACATAGTGTTGCACAAATCGGGTTCGGAACCGGTTCCGGTTTTGGTCAACAAAGTCAAGAACCGGGTAGGGTCGGTTCCGGTTCCGGGTATGATCGGGTATTTGACCGGGTTTTGACCGGTTTAACCGGGTTTTTTCGGTTTCGGGTGGGGTCGGGTCCGGGTTTTGACATCAACTAATAACAACACAACACCGCAAGCCACACACAAAACACTATTTCGTGACATCAACCAATAGCAACACAACACCTCCAACCATCAACCAATAACAACACAACAACTCAAGTCACACACAAAACAATATTTCATGGCATCAATCAATAGGAACAAAACACCTCAAACCACCAACCAATAGCAACACAACACCTTATACAAACACTATTAATAAGGTTTGTATTTCAATATAGTTAAATTAATAACCACATGTCTATCATCCAAGACTTTATATATAGCATTGAGTCACCAACAAGTAATTTTTACAAAAACACTATTCATCAAGTTTTTATTTTAATATATAGTAATTAAGTGACTCAATTTTAAAAATTGTTCCAATTAGGTAACTCACCTTTATATTTTATTCAAATTAGAGGTTTTAACATGTTGTTTTCACATGTTTTTCTTTAGGTTTTAGTTAGAAATTATTTTTTACATTTTTTATGCTAATGTGAAGCGGTAATGTGAATTGTAGGTTAATTTTTTTTTATTATAATTGACATATTTTTAAATTTGTTAAGATAATTACATATATTAAATATTTCGATTCCCAAATTATATCTTCAATTCATTTCTTGACACAAACAAAATCTAACAATTGCTCGATTTAGAGGTTTAGTAATCCAATTCAAGCAAAATATGCTTGAGTGACCTAATTAAAACAAAATTAAAACTTGGTTATGTTTCTATGACATTTCCCCTAACTAAAATATAAAACTTTTATCACTATAGAATCTATCTATCTACCTATCTACCTATACTAATAAAAGGCTAACTCACTGCCACATGTCGATCTATAAGACATGCCAACTCACTGCCACATCAGTAAATCCTATGTGTCAATTCCTCCTTTCATCTCATTAAAATTACGCAGAGCTCCATGAATAACCGACACAAAAAAACTCGGATCCTTTAAATAAGATTAGAACCCATTCCTCCTCATTTTACACCACAAAAACCCTAAATCGTATCAGTTCTCTCAGCCGTTTTCCATCTCTCCATCGATCATCTAGGTTTTTTGTTGGTCCATAATGATCGTGATTTCAGTGCTTTGTTGACTTGTTTAACCCAAATATGTCAAATACTTGTAGAACAAAGTGTAAAAGTCCAAACAACCCAATAACAAGATCTAACACACAATTGAGGTATATAAGCTACAATGATGAAAGATATAAGCTCCTAGCACCTCAATAGAACGATTACACAACACAAAATAGTGAGAATTCGTCTGAGTAAAAGATGTGCAAAAGTTGTATAAATGTGAAGATAAGGTTACAATATATAGTGATGTTAGGTTCGCTGATAGATTCGCTCTAGCGAATCTATCCAGCGAACCAACACAGGTTCGCTGGGCACATAGGTTCGCCCAGTCGACACCTAAACCAAAAGACATGTTGGCCTGCGGGCGAATCTATAGATTCGCCCGTAGGTTCGCTAGAACTAATACAATTACAATACAAACAATTACATACAAAAGTAGCACCGACAAGCCGGTGGGTCCAACCTATACATAGTGACTATCAATACTCCCCCTAGGTTGGACCTCACCTGGGGAAGTCTTCTGATTAGCTCCGTCTTTATCTTGGCTTCAAAGTTGTTCGATGAACGCTCCTGCCCTTTCTTTGATCCCGGCCATTGGGTTTGTATAATCTTCAGTTCCGGCCTCA
Organism: Tagetes erecta; assembly: GCA_030867185.1. Lineage (NCBI taxonomy): Eukaryota > Viridiplantae > Streptophyta > Magnoliopsida > Asterales > Asteraceae > Tagetes > Tagetes erecta. The sequence goes on from CM061486.1 coordinate 67,102,701, forward strand.
TCTTCACTCAGATTTAGCATTGAGTCCACAAACTCTGCTTCTGCGACCTCTGTATCAGGCTCAAGTTGAACAGTTGTTTCCGCCTGAATGTTTGCAGTTGGCTCCTCGCTTTCCACTTCCAAGTCTATCACTTCAGCTGGTTTTTCAAACCTCTGCTCAATTGAACGATCAAGTTGTCTTGTCAAGTCATCCATTTCCAGCTTCAGATCATCAGTCCTCCTCAACCTCTCATTTACCGCCTTCAGCTCAGCACGAATCCCCCGGGCTTTGTTAGCAACCTTCACAAACAGGTTTGCTTCAGCAGCAGTGTCATCTCCAGCCCCGTGCTTAATTCTGTGCTCACATAGCACCTTCAAGTCCTCATCACAAAAAGAGAAGACCTCCATCGGATCAAACAATCGAATTTCTGGACGGTCATCTCCACTCAGTCTAATAATTGCCTCCCCAGTGCTATTATCATAGAACCATTTGCTGAAATCCTGCAATCTGGGTGGCTGTGTGTCTGGGACTCTGACCCTCGTCATCACTTTTGGAGCAGCTATTTTCAGCACGATCTTGCCCTTCCATGACACCCAATGTTTATCCTTCTTCTGTCGCATCCTCCTCGGTTTTTGGTAACCAAACTCTACGAAATCAGACATAGCAGCTTCTCTGATTGCAGCCTCAAATGCGCACGCCCTGCCGCTATCCTCTTTCCCTAAAAGCGGCAGCTCTGCCAGTCTCCTCAAGTCCCATCGAGGGAAGGTGGCAAAGTGCTTTCGGTTCTTCACGTATGTAATGTCGCCACCCCTCCTTTTGATCATATAAGCTTCCACCAAACAGTTGTATTTCCATGCAATGATCTGTCTATCTTGCTGTTTGGTGGTGGGTTCATCAAGATGTTGAAATATTGGTACCTCAGGCACCACAGCTTCCTCTTTCCTGAACCATTCGGATTTGTCTAACTCAGCGTGTTCAAACTGGTAGCTCATTCCCTTTTCCTCCACTTTGTATACCTCAGGCTCATCCTCAATGTCCTCCTCACTTTCAGCATCAAAATCAGTGTCAGGTTCATCCACCAAAGTATAATCAACCCCAGATCCACCAACAACTTCCTCTCCTTCAAACGCATCCAAATTTATCCCCATCTCTTCATCAAACTCTTCCTCTACGGTCTTTCCCTTTCCTTTATTATCAAAATCAACATCCATTAACGGATATCTTGTAATATCCGTTAAGGAGTTCAGTTCCGCCTCAGTCATCGCCGGTTCTGTCCCAACATTCTTCTTCAAATCATTCAGCTCTTTGAAGATCCTTACAATTAAACATTGCTGGTCTTTCATCATCCGTCCCATCTCATATATGACCGTTGATTTTTCCGCATCCTGCTTTTCCAATTCTTCATGCTTACCTTTGAGTTCAACCAAATCAGCCTTCAATCTCTCAACTTCATCCTTCAACTCATTCCCAAACCCAGTAGATGTACCCCCTACATCATGCCTAGCTTTCTTTGACGTTTCAGGTTGAGTATCAGATCTTCTTTTCGTCCTTAGTTCTCTGCCAGCATCAATCTCGGCTTGTATCTCATCCACCTCCCGTTCAAATGAATAATTTTTATCTTTGGCATAGGCTTTCCTTTTTCTAATCTTCTTCTCAATCACTTCTATATTCTCGCCTCCCCGTTTTCTTTCCGACTCTATCAACCTCTGAATTTGCACCCATCTTTCAGCCGGGTACATGTTCTCCCACAAAAACGACGTTCTACCAACACAGTCCGCCCGCACAGATTTACAGTCCTTGAAGATTCTTGGATGCATATCCCAGATTTCCAATTCTGCACCTTCAACCGGCAGATTTGGCAACTTATCATTCAGAATCATCTGAATGAATCTGGGATACATTAGCCATTTAGCCCCCTTGCTGGCATGGATGTTCTCGAGCATGTAGGTGTAAATCAACTTGGCAAGATTTGCTTTCTGCCCTCGGCAAAACAGCATCATCGCTCGAGCCCAGTCCGAATTCAGCCCGTCAGTACCTCCCTTCCTGTGATCCAGGCACATAATGAACACATGTGCTATATATCTCCATTCCTGGATCAGGTACGACTTCACAAATTCCATCTTTTTCTCTCCGGGCATCGGACCCTCATATCCCGCTGTCCGGAATGCCCCATAAACTTCTTCAGCTGTCATTCCCACCTCTTCACCAACATCATCCTCTAACCTCAAAATTCTAGCCAAATCTGCTTCAGTAAACGCCAAGTCTTGGCCACAGACATTGGCACAGATACGTGACGGCTGTACCGACACGTTCATGATCGCAGTTCGCCAAAAATCCCGAACGTGCGTCTCGTATATGGTGGGTGAGTGAGAGATGGCATGATAAATGTGTGACGACTTCAGCCATATGATAGCGTCTCTATAGCTGCTGGCCTTTTCGAAGTTTTCATCGAGTAAAGCACACATATTGTGCTTCTTCTCGAAGAATAAAGTCGACATTTTGCCTGAAAAATAAACGGAGATTGATCAGAAATAAAGATTTGAAAATCAGAAAATAGATTCGCTGGAAATTAGGTTCGCTGGTATAGCGAACCTGAGATTTTGGCACAAGAACCTATAGATTCGCTGACAGAAAAATCAGTCATTGTTGTCGAGCGAATGTATAGGTTCGCTAGAAACAGTCGGGCGAATCTATGTTGTTGCGCGGGCAGCATAACGACATAGGTTCGCTCGATGTCTTGAACTTTCGTTCAGGTTCGCCAGATGAACACTTAGATTCGCTGGAAACCCTAGTTTTTTAAAGACGGCCGAAATCACATACAGTCAACTATTTTCAGACATTTAAGGCAACGAACAGGTAGAAGAAACACTAAACAAGGCTATTATGAAGTAAAACCCTAACATCTAACAAACAATCAGCTTTTTAAACACTACATAATCAAGATTCGACAGATTTAACAGGTCAAATGAACGATTAAGGGTATAAAACATAGATTAAGATGAAAGCGATGACATACCAAACACTAAGAAGTTGTTTAATGTATGAAAAAGCCGTAAATAGGTGAGAATCGAACGTTGGTGGAAGTTTTAAAAAGCGTCTGCTACAGTACAGTGGGTAAGCGAATAAGTGAGAAAAATTCGCTGTCACTAGTATATAAACAGACATAGGTTCGCTAGCAGTCAGTCCAGCGAACTTTAGGTTCGCTGGAAGACCAACAGACAAAACAACCGACTAGTTCGCTAACAGGTTCGCTGACACAAAAACAAGCATGTTTCATGTCAGCGAAACAAAGAGAGTCCGGGCGAACCTTAGAGGCCGAGCGAATCAGTAGGTTCGCCACAGATTCGCTAGACAAAAGAAAAAAATATTTTTGGATTTTCTTAAAATTTTAAAATCTTTGTAAATCCGTGAAAACGTCCCACGATATCAACGCCCCAAAAAATAAACATATATACATATAATCCTAAAAATTAAAATTTAAAACTTAAAATTAAAATAAAATAAAATAAAATAAAATAAGTATAACAGGAGACGGTTTTAAACGCTAGAAAGGATATTTATTCTTCATGATGTTTTGAGTAGAATCCGGAGAATCATCGATTGGCGGGATTGCAGATATGTTTGTCCATTTAAACCCATGCCTTAGTCCTTTCAACAAGAGATCAGCAGCTTCTTTTATCATGTTTTTGGTTTGATTGAAGAGTCTCTGACAACTTGGTCCCCACAGACGTCTAGGTAAAAAGAACAAGTTCTGTCATCAGGGTATATCTGAGCAATACTATTTACTTTGCTTGAATTTCAATGATCAACTTTTGAATGTTGTCTTTTGACACTTGTGCAATTTTGGCATCTTTTCTTTGTGAGTGGAGCTTGTCAGCAATTGATTCATTTTGAACACAATGCGACTTATTATTTGGGAAACTCAAATAGTCTAGAGCTCCAGGTCTATACTGACGTATAACAGAGGAGATAAACATTTGAGCATGCTCGGTGAATCTTCAGGTCAATACTTCCGTATAGCAGAGAAGATCCACCAACTCCAGGTCAATACTTCCGTATAGCAGAGGAGTTAAGCACTTGACACAAAACGTTCTGAGGAGTTAACGAGTAACTCACTCAGAGGCTTTTCCGAAGAGCATCCCTAGCAGCTTTTTATTTTTATTTGTTTTGCATACTAGAAACTCGATTCGGGGATAGGGCGAGGGTGATTTGGGATGTTTTGGGGAAATCAAGACAAAGATTTGACGCTCTCAACCCATTTTTGACAGAACCATTATCTTTGTGCAATCCAATCACGTCAAGGAGATAGTCCTTGTTGTCGAGATCTTGAGCGTTATGTTTGACTGCACAATCACTGTTTACTTTGTTTTCGGGCTGAGCCTATCTGACATATCCCAAACGCAATGCTTCTGACCTCCTTCAACGACTCTTCAACATCAATCAAAACGGAGATCCTGAAATAGCAAAATTTGAAAAACTATAAATAGTTAATCTTTTATATCTCCCCCAAAATTTCTAAATAATAGCCGTCTAAAAGAAATTTTTGTTTTTTTTCAGATTTCCTTAATATATATATATATACAAACTTAAAAGAAAAATAAAAGAAGATGAAATAAAATAAAATAAAGTAACGGAGCAAAGAATCGAGTGACCCACGGATTTTTCAAAGAAGATAAAGACCCGATTATTTACAAAGACCAGATTATTTACATATTTACAAAAGGATTCTCACAGAAAAAGGTTTTTCAAAAAGATATAAGTCCAAGCATGGAGATCAATTCATAAAAACATGGTTTATCAAAAGTTTTCGTGAAAAGATCAGCTTTTTGCTTTCTGGTTTCGATAGGAATAATATCTATAAACCCTTTCTCCTGTGCATCCCGGATTGCATGAATTCTTGTTTCTATGTGCTTGGTTCGAGTGTGATGAATGGGATTCTTGGCGATTCCAACAGCAGCTTCATTGTCACAAAAGAGTGGCGTGTGAAGGAAGTTGATGCCATAATCCATCATCTGATGTTGAATCCACAGCACTTGGCAACAGCAACTTGACGCAGCTATGTATTCTGCTTCTCCTGTGGACAGGGAGACGGTTGTTTGCTTCTTGCTTTGCCATGAAACAAGACATTCTCCAAGGTATTGACATCCACCGGTGACCGATTTCCTGTTAATCCTGCAACCAGCATGATCACTATCAGAAAAAGCATGTAAATCAAAGTTCCCACCTTTTGGGTACCAAAGTCCCAAACGAGAGGAACCCTTAAGGTAACGGAAAATTCGTTTGACAGCTTTTTCGTGTGATTCTTTTGGATTTGCTTGGAAACGAGCACAGTAACACACGGCAAATGTGATATCCGGACGACTTGCAGTCAGATACATGAGAGATCCGATCATCGAACGATACCGATGAGCATCCACAGGATTCCCATTATCATCGGAAGTAAGGCATGTTTGAGCAGTAAAAGGAATCAATTCAGGAGAAGAGTCATCCATGCCAAACTTCGTGAGGATTTCTTTGATATATTTCACTTGGTGGATTAGAATCCCATCAGGCTTTTGCTCCACTTGCAGCCCCAAGAAGAAACACATCTCCCCCATTATAGTCATCTCAAAACGATCCATCATCACCTTCTCAAATTCCCTACACAACCCTTCATTAGTCGAACCAAAAATGATATCATCAACATACACCTGAACGATCAGCAACTCGCCATCCACCTCCTTCTTGAATAAAGTCATATCTATACTCCCACGTGAGAAACCCTTACTGAGGAGATACTGTGTCAGAGTTTCATACCAGATCCTTGGAGCTTGATGTAACCCATACAACGATTTGTCAAGCTTGTAAACCTTTGACGGGAAATCAGGATCCTCGAAGCCTGGTGGTTGACACACGTAGATCTCCTCATCGATGTCTCCGTATAGAAATGCACATTTTACATCCATCTGATAAACCTTGAAGTTTTTGTTTGCTGCATGTGCAAGAAAGATTCTGATGGCTTCCAGGCGAGCGACTGGAGCAAAAACTTCGGTATAGTCAATTCCTTCCTCCTGAGCAAATCCCTGAACAACCAGTCTCGCTTTATTTCTAATTACCACACCACGATCATCTGGCTTGTTCCGAAAAACCCATTTAGTGCCGATTGGACACTTGTTAGGAGGAAGATCAACCAGTTCCCAAACTTTGAGCTTCCTGAATTGCTGCAGTTCCATCTGCATGGCATCCACCCAACTCGGATCTTCAAGTGCCTGTTTGTAATTCTTTGGAACGACTTGTGACAGAAAGGCAGCATAAAGACATTCATTTATCAACCCGCTCTGACTCCGGGTCCGCACACCATCGGTAATAGATCCAATGATATAATCGTGAGGGTGGTTTTTTAGGGTTTTGAAGTCAGTGTTGAGTAGTAAAGGATTTTGGTCGGTTGTGGGTGTTTGATTTGATGATTGTGAAGGTGTAGGAATAGGTGATGGAATGGTGTTGGATGTGGATGGAATATCTGATGTGGAAGTTTGAACAGTTTGAGGTGATGGAATATTAGGTGGAGGTGACGGGATGTCAAATGATGTGGGTGGTAGTTGTGTAGCTGATGTGGAAGGTTGTGATTGTGATGGTGTAGGTGTATGATTGAAAATAGAAACCGATGTGTGTGGAATGATGTCGTCATCGTCAGAGTCAGGAAGATTAAATGATTTGAAAATGGTGGTGGCATCATAAAACCAAGCCGGTTCACTACCAATACTTGTAGTGTTTGATTCTTGCCAATCAACATAGTAGGACTCTTGCACGATCCGCGTTCGCTTGTTGTAAACGCGATACGCCTTTTGCGTGTTAGAGTATCCCACAAAGAAGCATTCATCAGAGACGGCCCCAAACTTCGTCTTCTGGTCTTGAGTATTCAGAAGAGTGCAAGAACATCCAAAGGGGCGTAGAAAGTCAATCAGCGGCTTAATCCCTCGAAACAGTTGATATGAAGTCTTCATCTTTTCTTTGACTATCAGTACCCTGTTAAGAACATAAGCTGCACAATTAACCGCTTCAGCCCAGAAAATAATTGGAAGTTTTGACTCGATCAGCATAGTTCTAGCGGCCTCAACAAGAGTTCGGTTCTTTCTTTCAGCAACACCATTTTGTTGTGGTGTTCGGGCAGCGCTAAACTGTCTGAGAATACCCCGTTGTTCACAGAAGGAGTTGAAGATGTGGTTTCTGAATTCAGTTCCGTTATCGCTTCTGATGGCTTGAACCTTCTTCTTTCCAAGAACCTCTATTAGAGGTATCAGCTTCATCAATTCTTCTGCTGTCTCACTCTTGTTTGCCATGAATCTCACCCAGGTGTACCTAGAGTAATCATCTGTGACAACCAAGCAATAAGACTTTTTAGCAATTGATTTGACACTTATTGGTCCGAATAAATCAGTATGTAACAATTCGAGGGGTTCTGAGATAGTATTTGTAATTTTGAGTTTATGTGGCTTTTTGTGCTGTTTTCCTTTAGCACAAGCCATGCATTTCTCGACCACAGAAAAATCCTTTTGTGGTAAACCCCTGACCAAATTGTTCTTAACCAATTTATTCAGAATTTTAAAATTGATGTGTCCTAAACGTTTATGCCACAAAAATGATTCAAAGGATGATGCTTTAGACAGGAGACATGTCACGGTGGAATTTGATTCCTGTGAACCCATATTCAACATATAGGTGTCATTTCGTCTCGGAGCACGCATGATCACCATATTTTCTGGAATAGTAAACTCTGGCTTCAAGAACAGGCATTCATTTTGAAGGAACAGCACAGGAATATTCTTATCACAGATTTGTGATACACTCAGAAGGTTGAACGCCAGTTCAGGAACATAGTTGACATCTTCCAAAGTAAGTGAGCCATTTGAGACTTCTCCTTGACCTATCATCTTCCCGCCTTTCTTATCTCCCGCAAAAGCAACATAGCCTCCATTTATGATCCTATAGTTAGTAAGAAGATCCTTCAATCCTGTCATATGTCTGGAACATCCGCTGTCAATATGCCAATGACTATTTACAACGGCATTTGAATGTTCCTGACATTTATTAAAAGAAAAGAAAAGTTAGACCTTTGCAATAGGCACCCAAGTCTTTGTGTACTTGGGTGGTGAAACAGATGAAGTATTGCAAAAGAAACTATTTACAAAAGTGTTTAGCCTTTTTCCCAAAGATTTTTGCTTTGTGCTCTTTTGGATTAATTTAGGGCATTGCTTGACAGTGTGATCAGTGTTTCCACATTTAAAACAGTGAGACTTCAAACCGGTTTTAGGAATTCTGTTGACAGGAATTTTATCTATTACAATTTCCTCATCACATTCAGACAGTTGTGAGTCACAGTCACTGTAAGTGTCATAGAGTTCTTTTAACTTACTTGTTGTGACTTTACCTGTATCAGATTCAGGTTTTGGTTTAAGAATGTATGAAAAGGATGATTCCTTCTCTTTTGGTTTTGAAATTCTCACAGGTGTGAAAGATGGAATTTGGTGAGTGAAGAACTTTTGAAAACAGTTTGTTTTAGTTTGACTTTCAGAGACTTGACCTGAAAGTTTGTTTTTGTCATTCACACACACATTATTAATCAAATCAGCATCATTCAACACATTAGGGTTTGAAGTGGAACACCCTAGATTACTATTAAACATGCAATTGTCTGAATATGACATATTACTACAAACAGGATTATCTAAACAAATGTCTTCAAAAGACTTCTTGGAATCAGAACTACTGCAATCACTACTGCCAGAACAACCGAGCCCAACACTCGCACCATATGCGTACTCCTCTCTAACTTCCTTAAGGTTTACTTCACTTAAACCTGCAATGGAACTGTCAGTATCTTTCTGCATAATCTCTTGAATTAACTCATTTGAGGGATGAGGAATAGGTGTAGGAGAATAACAGAAAGTACTGGGTGGAGGATATGCATATGTTTCATTTTTACTAAAACCCAAGCCTGTCTTGACCCTGGCCCCCCTTTGATTCTTGCAAAGTTCCTCCCTTTTCATACCAGATATGGTCCACTGCTGCAATTTGTTTTTGAGTTTTCTTGCTTCAAACTCAGCAAGTGTAACTTGCTCAGTTAAGTAATTAATCTCACAGTTCTTTTCTAAAAGAGTCCTTTTTAAGTGTTCATTTTCTTTTAAAGCTTCTCTTAACTTAACAAAATATTTTGATTCACTTAATTTGAGCTCTTTGTTGGTTCTTTTCAATTCGTTTTCGTTTGACATTAACAGTTTATTTGCTTTGTATATGCCAATTAAACGAATTTTGCAAGCAGATGAACACATATCTTCAATAACATCATAAGGAAGACCGATTACCAGTTTTTCAGCGGCCAGAGCACGATCACATTGACAGTAGGGAGTGCTTCTTTTGAATTCATCAACTGCATCCAGCCTTGCCTTTTCGATCATTTCTTCCAAGCTAGCCTTAGACTCCTCCTCATGCTTTACTTCATTAACAGCGGCTTCACAAACTAACCCTGAATGATTCAGATGTCCTTGAGCAATAACATCTGATTGAACTTCAACAGCATCCTCCACTTTCTCTTCTTCTTTATTTCCAAAAAATTCTTTGAATGGATCAAAGAGATTTATATCACTGTCATCAAACTCAGTAATTTCAGCAATAAGGGCATGGTTGATCTCCTCCTTGGTTTCTTCGATTTCAGCACTCCAGTCAAAGTTGGTGAGAAGTGCAGTTTCATTCTTTGACTTTGCTTCCTCAACCTTTTCTTGAATTGGAGCAGATCTTGGACTTACAGAGTTAACTGGCTCAGAAACGATTGGTAATGGGCATTCTCTCTTGAAGTGGCCCAGCTGTTTGCAGTTATAGCATCGTAACTTTCCCTTGTCATAACCCAGCTTAGCATTCTGTCCTTGATTTCCAAAGTTTCTTCTGCCTGTTCTTTCCATAAATCGTCTGGCGCGGAGAGTGAGCATAGCCATCTGCCATTGAATATCTGTTTCCTCCAAATCATCAGGGTCTACCTGATACATATCTTCTACTGTCATACCCTTCCCTTTCAACTCACCTGCAACAAGAGCTTCATAACTGTGAACAAACATTCCAAATAATGCCATGGTGTCTGATGGAATCTGTGTGGTGACAGATGCATTTGAGCTTGAACCAGCGTTAGTAGATGCACCAGCAGACTTAGCAGACACATGACCTGAAGATCCTCTGGATGCTGCACTGTAAACATAAGAGTTTGCAGCGGATGAGATAAGTGCAGCATTTTGAGAGGGAATGTTTGGAACCATCATTGACTGATTATATTCTCTTCGTTTTACATCAAGGTCGAAAGACTTCAGCTTGTTGATGACGTCCATCAGTTTGTAATCCGGAAAGTTTCTCTCTTGTTTCAGCAGCTTAATTTGAAGGCTCCATTGAGGAGGAAGAGAATCTAGCAACTTTGCAACTTGTTCGTGATTGCCCAGCTTTTCATCATATTTCTTCAGATTACTTGACACCGATAGAAATCTGTTTGTAATGTCAGTCAAGTTCTCTTGTGAGTACCCCACAAAAGAGTTGAATTCCTTTTCAGCCTGAGCCTTTCTATCCAGCTTCAGATCTTCATTGCCATCATAAAATTCACACAATGCATCATACAGACTCTTTGCAGTTGTGTGTTCTGCAAACCGGTTGAAGATGTCCTGATGTAAGCAAAGTATCAGTGCCCCGAGTGCCTTCTTGTCCCGATCTAGTAATCTGATGTCTGCTTCAGTGAAAGTGCTTGGATTTGTGTTTGTTGAAGTAACAGTTCCTTCAACGGTTGTTGGCACGTGCGGACCATTTACTATAGATTCCCATTGGTTGTAGTCCGTGTAGTAGAAGAACGCTTTCAAACATCTTTTCCAGTCTTCAAAGTTTTCACCACTAACAAGCCTCGGTGGCCTGTTAGGTTGAACGCTGTCTAGATCATTCATATTAAGTGTTGAAGAAGTCATAACTTTGAACAGGTAACAGATTCGCTGAAAAATGACAGATTCGCTGGCTAGTTTCGCTAGAGGAACACAGCAGATTCGCTGGTAGATTCGCTGGTGACAGATTCGCTAGACAGTCAAACAGATTCGCTGACGAGCAAGCACAGATTCGCTGGCCTGATTTTGGCAGCAGTTTCGCTTGCACAGTCAGTCAAATAGATGAACTTTCGTTCGATGATATGCTAGATTCGCTGGCCACAACACAACCCAAACAGGACAAAATTTTGAATTTAGATTCGCTGGAAGAACTGCAGATTCGCTGGTAGAACACACAGTTTCGCTGGTAGCTCAACCACTCTGAAATAGTACGGAACCAGCTCGAAAACCCTCAAAACTTGACCATTTGCCTTCAGGTTTGTTTTAAAAGCTTTCTACTTCCAAATAGCACAAAACCAGAGCAAAATACGACTCCAAAACACAACAAACAAGCTTCAAACAGAATCGAAAGAGTTTTGACCCAAAAACTTCAAAAATCAACACAAAAATCACTTGAATCAAACAATCAAGAGCACTAAGGCTCTGATACCATATTGTTGGTCCATAATGATCGTGATTTCAGTGCTTTGTTGACTTGTTTAACCCAAATATGTCAAATACTTGTAGAACAAAGTGTAAAAGTCCAAACAACCCAATAACAAGATCTAACACACAATTGAGGTATATAAGCTACAATGATGAAAGATATAAGCTCCTAGCACCTCAATAGAACGATTACACAACACAAAATAGTGAGAATTCGTCTGAGTAAAAGATGTGCAAAAGTTGTATAAATGTGAAGATAAGGTTACAATATATAGTGATGTTAGGTTCGCTGATAGATTCGCTCTAGCGAATCTATCCAGCGAACCAACACAGGTTCGCTGGGCACATAGGTTCGCCCAGTCGACACCTAAACCAAAAGACATGTTGGCCTGCGGGCGAATCTATAGATTCGCCCGTAGGTTCGCTAGAACTAATACAATTACAATACAAACAATTACATACAAAAGTAGCACCGACAAGCCGGTGGGTCCAACCTATACATAGTGACTATCATTTTTCTCAAGTTCCCTTTCAGTCGTTCCATTCTCTTCTTCAAGATTGCCTTCGATCATCATGCTTCTCTAATCACCCTGATCTTCAATATGGCCTTCGATCGATCGTCACCAGGGCCGGTCCCGAGGAATCGGGTGCCCTGTGCGAGACAAGAAAAAAAGGCCCCTAACCCGAAGCATCAACGCACTAAATTATATAAACTAAATTTTTAACCAAAAAACAAACGTTTGATAATTAAACATAAGAAAATCAAAGTATTTGAATTAGTGAAAATCAAAATTATATATAATTTCTTTTTAAATTTGATGCCTCCGTCAAACAAGTGCCCTGTGCGGTCGACTACCCCGCACACCCCATGGGCCGGCTCTGATCGTCACACTTTCTTACAGGTAAAGAGTAACTTCACTCTTTGATGGTAAGTTTTAATAATACGTCTTTTGGTTCTGCTTCATTTTCCATCTAATGGTTCTTCCATGATTCATCTTTTGGTAAGTTTTTATAATATGTGGTCCCGTCAATCCATCAATCGACCTTTATGATTTAATCTTTTCAATTGCTATTGAAACCCCAACCAAATGTATTCAGTTAGTCTGTCGCATAGTTCATGAAAAACATTCAATCGATTCATTCTGAAACAGTATTTGTCAATTCATTCAACTACAGGTTTGTGTTTCGATTCATTCACTGTTAGGGTTCCAACTTGCTAACGTAGATTTGTGTATTTCCTTAATTTATTTTTGGTTTCAATTAATCTCAAATGTATTTCCTCAATTTATTTTTGGTTTCAATTAATCTCAAATAGATATTGCATTTTGTAAGATGGATTAAAAATGGGTGTGATGTGCAGTTTCAAAATAAACAATGATGGTTAAATATGAGATTCGATAAGCACTGCAATGATTGACGGCGATAATTGTTTCTTTTATGGTTTGATTTAATATTCATACGGTTGCAGGTTTTGAAAGTATTGAAGTTTGTAGCTCGATGGTCATAGACATATTTATTAATTGAAAATGTTACCTTTAACATGGTCATAGAAATGCCACTTATGTTTTTTAATCTGAGAAAGGATGAAGAGACAAATGTTAGGAAGAGATGGAAGCTTTGTGAGTATGCTGGGAAAAATCATTAACATGTTCCTTGTTGGTCCCAAAACGCTATTGAATCAGAAATTTGTGAAGATTTTGGATCAAATGACTTAAAATGTGATGAACTTTGGATGAACACACAATAAAACACTCAATTTGATCTATATTGATTGCATCAGATTTTGTTTACATGGAAACCCTCAATCTTGCTCATTCAAGCCTCTCCAAAAACCCTATTTGCACTTACTATTTATAGTGAGTGCTTAACATGCTAATTACACTAATAGTCCCTACACTTAGACTAATTAGAAAATAACAAGTTAAAAGGCTAAAACATGTCTAAAGCTAGATTAAATATATTTTGTTGACACAAAATATATTTATTACATTAACGATCCTAGACATAAAACAACTTCAACGTCTTGACTCGGTTCTTCGTCTCTAACGCGCCATTTGACTTTTAACGTGGACTTTGACCGGACGTTGACTTTTGTTGACTTTGACTGTGTTGATAATATTAGACTACAATTCAGGTCCAACAATACTCCCCCATAGTCTATTATTATCAACGTCTTGCATCGTGTTCAGCACCGATAAGTCAATACTGTTGGATCTTCAATTTGGTAAGCTTCAGTCTTAATTTTTTATCCAACAAAACTCCCCCAAGACTTATGCTTGCCAAATTATGTTGCTGAAGATCTTTATCTCACAATCTCCCCCATTTTGTATGCTCCCCCATTTTTTTGTGCTTCCTTTCGTAAAATCTGGAACTCCTTTCCAACTATCTTTTCTTGAGTGCTTAAGAAGATGTAGGAGGAGGATTCCTAGCTCGGTATCTTCTGAAAACTTTGAGGAACAGGTTCTCTGGTCAGGTGCTTTGCTCAACTGATGATCGGCCATCACTTGCAGCAAATATCTGTAACACAATCACAAACAAAAATCTCGAGATTTCTCATTAGATCATTTCATTAAACAAAATAAACCCGTGTTTATTTGTGTATGAAAACAAACGAACCCGTGTCCGTTTGTGTGTGCAATTTCCCGTGAAATGCATGTGAAAATGATAAAATTTCAATAGCATAATATGGAAGACTTGAAAATAATTTGAAATGAAAATCTTTTTGGATTTTTTTTTTTTTTAATTAAAATTAAAAATTCGAAAATGAGAGGACGAGTCCGACAAGATCACAAATATTTTAGACAAAGAGAACACATCCCATAAGGTACACACAACCAACAAGACTCAAGAACCCAAACAGAAAATAAAATAAAATAAAAACGTCATGAAAGGATATCAGATAATGAGTTTCGAGCAACCATCCAGAGAAACAAAGACTTGGCTAGATTGTCAATATGTTTGTCCATTTAAACCCATGCCTTGTTCCTTTCAACAGACAATCTGTGACGATCTTATCATGTTTTGGCTCGATTTGAAGAAACTCAAGTGACTTGGTTTTCACAGACATTCAGCAAAGTAACTTGTCCTATCATCAGGGTTTATTGAGCAATATGATTGACTTTGCTTGAATTTCTTGGATCAAATCTTGAATATTGATCGATTCATGAGCCACTTTTGACATTCTGCAATTTTTGCATGTTTGGGAGTGGAGCTTGTCAACAATGATTCTTTTGAACACATTGCGACTTATTATTTGGGAAACTCAAATGGTTAGAGCTCCAGGTCTATACTGACGTATAACAGAGGAGATAAACATTTGAGCATGCTCGGTGAATCTTCAGGTCAATACTTCCGTATAGCAGAGAAGATCCACCAACTCCAGGTCAATACTTCCGTATAGCAGAGGAGTTAAGCACTTTGACTCAATACTTTCTGAGGAGTTAACAAGTAACTCACTCAGAGGTTTTTCCGAAGAGCATCACTAGCAGCTTTTTATTTGTATTGCAAACTAGAAACTCGATTCGGGGATAGGGTGAGGGTGATTTAGGATGTTTAGGGAAATCAAGGCAAAGATTTGACGCTCTCAACCCATTTTTGACAAAACTTATTACTTTGTGCAGGCCAAATGTCTGTGAAAGTACTCCTCATCACCGAGCTCTTTTTGAATTTAGTTTGATCACAGAATTGCTGTCTAATTGTATTCGGGCTGAGCCTATTGACACATCATTACACAAATCAATATCCTCCTTCAGATGCTATCCATACAAACCTGAAACCTTCAAAAGACACAAAATATTTACACAGAAAGGACTTTGCACTAATGATATTCAATTCATTTTCATTTGAGATTTTACTCCCCCAAAATTTCTATTTTAGCGCAAAATTGAAATTTTCAAAAGACACAAGAGCGACCTCAAAAGGGATGAGAAAACTTGATCAAAAATACAAGTAAAAATGTTAGACTCCCCCTTTTTTTTTAAATTTTTACAATATATAAAATAGAAATTACGAAAGAAACGTCTTCCATATTACTCTATCAAAAGATTATAAATGAGATATCAAGAAAAATGCAGTGACTGTGAAATTAGATATGTGAAAAACAAAGAAGGATCCAGACTGTGGATAAGATACCAGAACCAAAACCTGTTTGTTCCGCCTCAAATTTAGATAAGGAACATTCTCTGTCAGTAAACCGGATTACTAACAGTCCTCCTGAAATGTTCCTACACTCATCAACAGATTAGTTAGAAAGGGGAACCCAGGCCATCGTAGTCCTGGGCGTTCCGTTTTCATCAGCGTAGTACACCTGTTTAAACTCACAACGAGTTTTTGTATCATTTATCTTTTCCTCTTTCTTTTTAATTTGCCAAATTTGTTTAGGTTCAAACATTTTCGATTTGAAAAAGTTAAATTTGGAAATCATTTTCTGTTTAAGTCCCGAGGAAAATGGTTTTGGTTTTGTTAATGTGGTCACATTCATCTTTGAATCATGTGAAACCGGCTTCACATGAGAAGGTGGGGATGGAATGTTCGTCATCCGACCATTCAAAGATGTATGATTATTAACTTGAAATTCAAATAAACAAACCTGTTTACCTTTACCAAGTGGAGGATTCTTTCTAGACTCTGATTCGGAGAAGCAAATCTGTTTGCCTTTACCGTCCGAAACATGTCCTTTTGGGCATTTCTTGAGCACATGATCACCCTTTCCACACTTGAAGCAAGCCTTGAATGGCTTTTGATGCTTGATTGGCCCGTGTGGAGCAGCTGGGGGTGGGGCTTTCTTTGAACTTGATGCAACTTGTTGGAAGACTTGTGGCTTCTTTTGTTGAGTTGTGGTTTGTCGGATGGGAGATGAGATCTTCACTTGCTTGTTCTCAAGTCTTTTACAAACTTGAGATATGATGGATGGAGGTGAGGGCTTTTTCTTTTGAGCTTTTGATGGAAGACTGACTTGTTTTGCAGCTGGAACTGAGATCCGGATTTGTCTTAATTTGGGTTTTGGAAGCATTTCAGATTTGACAGTTGCAGATGACATTTTGATCTTTGAATCTCCATGACACTCGTTTGTCTTTGATTCATCATCTGAACTTGTCCAGTCTTCAATAAGTACCTCTGCTTCCAACGGATCTTGATTTATGGCTTGATGATTACGTGAATCCGGCTTTATCTCTTCCTTCGCAATCAGGACAGGCTCAAAAGTAGGAATTTCACCTGCTTTAAACTTGTCAAAGAAGTTAGAAGAAACAGATTGTACAGATTTACTAACACCGGAAACTGAACAATCATTGGCTTGACTGTCAGCATCCGGTTTACTATATCCAATACCAGTCGAGGACTCATAATCATCTCGCACCTCTTTAAGATTCACATTCTCCAATCCTGCATACAAACTATCAGTATCTTTCTGAATTATTTCATGAATCAACTCATTGGTCGGGTGTGGAGTTGGTATAGGAGAGTAACAGTAAGTGCTGGGAGGAGGATATACAAAAGTCTTATCTTCATGACCCAACCCAGTCTTAATACGTGCCCCCCGTTGGCTTTTGATTAAATCCTCAAGTTTCATCCCCGAAATTGTCCATTTTTCGAGTTTCGTTTGCAACTTACTGGTTTCAAACTCAGCCAGGGCGACACGTTCAGTTAGCATATTGACTTCCACATTACTTTTCAAAAGATTTGTTTTCAAATGTTCATTTTCTTTCAAAGCTTCTCTTAATTTGACAAAATATTTTGACTCGTTAAGTTTAAGTTCTTTATTTACCTGAGTCAAATATTTTTTATTTTCGATTAACAATTTGTTAGCTTCATAAATACCAAATAAACGAGTTCTGCAATCAGAAGAACACATATCCTGAACTGTCTCGTATGGAAGCTCCATGATGATTTGTTCAGAAGCAAGAGCCTTCTCGCAGTTGCAGACTCTGGTATTTGTCTTTTGTTCCTCCTCATTCTCAGCATCACAAGCTTTATCATTTAATTCTGCTCCATCTTTACCCACTGATGTCTGCTTAATCTCCCCTTGTACCTTTTCAATTTCAGGTTTCGGTAAACCTTTGAAATTGGAGGTAGAAACTGATATCTCTTCTGGTTTCTCTTTGGAGATTGAGGTGATCTTTGAATTCAGAGACATCGCTTCATCGTACTCACGACGTTTGATATCCAACTCCATTTCTTTTAATTTGTTCATCACCTCCACCAGTTTGTAATCAGTAAATCCTCTTTCTCTTCTCATCAATTTTCCATGTGAACTCCACTCTGGTGGGAGAGAATCAAGCAATCTCTTAACCCGTTCATGATTTCCAAGTTCTGGATCATGCTTCTTTAGGTTATTTGCCACCATCACAAATCGATCGAGAAACTCAGGCATCCTTTCATTCTTTAAAACTGCAAAATTATCAAACCGGCTTTGTGCCATTGTGAGATCATCAGATTCAAATGATTGAAAAAGTTCTGCATAAGCCATTTTTTTTATCGAATACCCGTTTAAAATTTTGGCCTAAAAATGAATTTTAGAAAGTCCCGGCCACTTACAAAACTATTTCAACTTAAATGACAATATTTTGGCCCAAAGATTGACAAAATAAACACCCGGCCAAAAGACGTCACTTTTGAAAAGTTTGACGTCCACACGAACAAATATGGCCCAAAAAAAATTTAAAAAAGTTAACACCCGGCCAATAGACGTTTTTTTTTTTTTTTTTTTTTAAATTTGAAGTCAAGTCCAACGATTATGATCCAAATAATTTGCTTAAAATTTGACTTGCCCAAGTATTATATTAATTCACTGGCTCAATACATGATGATGGCCCATTTTTTTTTTTTTTTTTAATTCGGAGCCCATTGGCTTCAGCCCATCTATTTTCAGTCAAACCCTAAAAACAAATATATCAGCCGCCCAAAATTCAAACACATAAGATTTCTCTATCTTATCTTCTCTCTCGGTCTCACTCCAAAATCAACAACTTTATCATCTCTCATCACTTCTTCTTGATACTTACAGAGAACAACACACGCACACACTTATCTCCCCTGCTTTAACAACACACACTCTCTTCTTCTACATTCAACAACAACATCACAACAACAACAAATTCGGCTGCTGCTCGTTTTTTTTGTTAACACAACGCAACAACACAACCACAACATCAACAAATAAACACAAACACACATATCTCTACTCTCTTGCTCTTTCCCTCGTCATGTTCACTCCACGCAGCCACACAAACACATCTCACGAACTCAGTCTTGTTCTTTTACAGCTGCTGTTGGCTTTCTTTTTGTTCGAAACAACACACAAACTGCTGCTGCTCGGTCTTTCTCTCTTCTTGTTTACTCGACAGATGACAAAAACAAACTTACAAACTTCAAGATCTGCTGCTTTGCGTCTTGTTTATCTCTCTCAATACTTCAACAAAAAACGACAACAAACAACACACGACATGGCAGCTTCTTCTTTACTTAAACAGCCGTCTCCATCACAACACTACTCTTTGAAGCTTTAAAAAAAAACTCGTAACCACAATCAGAACCATCTTTTGTTTCTTTGTATGTTCAGATCCGTCGACTAAATGGGTTGTAACAGGTGAATGATGTGATTATGTTGCACCGAAATGGGTTTGTGTCAAGTTTATGGGTATGGCAGTGGTATGGGTTAGGTATGGTTTATATGGTGTTGTTTTAGTTTGTGAGATGGTTATCATTTCTGTTTTATCAACAGATCTGGTCAACAGATCTGTAGTCAACAGATCTGGTTATGGTTGAGTATCATTTGGTTATGGTTGGGTTATTTTTTTTTTTTTTATTTTTTTTTTAAATTTTTTTTTTTTTTTTTTTTTATTTTTTTTTTTATGGTTATGGGTCGGGTTAAGCTTAGGGTTTCGGGTTAGGATGTGAATGTGGTACAGGTTTGGTTTTGTTGTATGGATCTGGTTTGGGTTATGGTGATGTGGGTAAGGTGGGTTTTGTTTTGTTAGTGCAAGAAATAAGTCAAGAAAAGTGTCAAGAGATGGTAAGTTCGCTCAGATCTGGATGGTTTGCAAGGTATGTTGCGAGAACTTGTAGGTTCGCTGGCTTCAAAGTGTCGGGCGAACTTATAGGTTTGCTAAGAACAACGGGCGAATCTATGCAAATGCTTTGTATAGATTCGCTCAAAATTTTGAACTTTCGTTCAGATTTTTACTAGATTCGCTGGTTTTTGCAGATTTGAAGATCGAAGAACAACAAGAACACACACACACTGTGTGTGAGAGAAAAGTCTCAGATCTGAAATTTTCTTCTATTTTCTTGTAGATCTGAACTTGTAGATGTCAAATATGTTGCTAAAAACACCAGATCTGATGAATGTTGAAGTAGATCTGATGAAAATATGAAGATTCAAACTCAGATCTACTTTCTCTCTCTTAAAAACCAACTCTCTCACTAAAATTTCTTCACAAATCTTCAAAATCAGTAACTAATCTTCATAAACATGATTCAATTGGATCTCTCTTAGGCTCTGATACCAATTGTTGGTCCCAAAACGCTATTGAATCAGAAATTTGTGAAGATTTTGGATCAAATGACTTAAAATGTGATGAACTTTGGATGAACACACAATAAAACACTCAATTTGATCTATATTGATTGCATCAGATTTTGTTTACATGGAAACCCTCAATCTTGCTCATTCAAGCCTCTCCAAAAACCCTATTTGCACTTACTATTTATAGTGAGTGCTTAACATGCTAATTACACTAATAGTCCCTACACTTAGACTAATTAGAAAATAACAAGTTAAAAGGCTAAAACATGTCTAAAGCTAGATTAAATATATTTTGTTGACACAAAATATATTTATTACATTAACGATCCTAGACATAAAACAACTTCAACGTCTTGACTCGGTTCTTCGTCTCTAACGCGCCATTTGACTTTTAACGTGGACTTTGACCGGACGTTGACTTTTGTTGACTTTGACTGTGTTGATAATATTAGACTACAATTCAGGTCCAACATTCCTAAGCTATCTTTTGTGTCATTTCTAATTAGATTAAGAAAGCTCCGATGTTAATCTAAAAGTTGGTGTTTTGGTAATAAATTGGTGTTTTGGTATTTGTGTGGAAATAAACAATGTAGTAGAGCCTCATTTTCACTTTAATCTAACATTTTTATGACTTTGTAGCTTTCACTATGAAATCGTTTTACTCTGTTTGTTCGTCAATTAGATCCAAAAGCACAACCAAATTTTTATAAGCATTTGATGTGTTGTTGACTTCTAGATCTTGAGTAATCACATCAAAAAATGTTTACTTTAAGTATTATTTGCAACAAAGTTGTGCAACCTATTTTTTTAGCAAAATTCATAAGTTTATGTTCTTTTTTTGTGGTTTTCTAATTTATATGATTTGTTTGTGTTCATAGTTTTATACAGATTCAAAGTTAAACCCTGTGATTGACTTTGCAATTATAGATTTGGATGGAAGGTTAGATTGTTCGTTTAAGTTATTATTTTTTATGTAATTTGAATGAAATTCATATATGTAGGTTGTAAACAATATTAAAGGATTTTTTACGTTTGCATATGTGTAGGTTTTAAAACAACGATGTTAAAATGTAGATGGATAAAATGATCATGGAATTTCAAATATGAATGTGCAAGTGAAAAATATATTTTTGGTCTTAAATTATTTACATTGTGTTTGAATTTGTAAATTATAATGACTTTTGTGTATTTTAAACGACTAGACGTCTGCTCCTTTGGGACGAAGAAATCCCACTCTTTTGATTTGTTTTACACACAATTGAATTTTACTTTCATACCTTTTTTTTAACAAGTTTTTTTTCTATATTATACTTTTGATATTTAAATATGTAGTTTAGGTAGGAACTGATACATTTCATGTGTATATTTTTCTGTCGGGTATCATGTATGATGAAACATATATCAAGATGTGTAGTTTTATCTTTGCTCCATATTTATGTTTTCATTTACACTTTTTAAGGGTCATTTTCTACATCGATGATGATCACTTATGGTTAAAGTACTTTTCATTATAATGTAGCATTTTACAAATCCGAGTGCAACATTAAATAAATATTGTATTTTTTAATTCAAAATTATATGTTTTTTAACCTGTGGATACCACGGGTCACTAACCTAGTAATGAATAAGATTAAAACAGTGTCTTAAGTTATGACTTCCTTTCACCGCCCACTATTTCATATTTTCATTCAAGCTATTAAATTTTTTTTATTACTTTCTATATTTTTATTTTATAATTTAGAAAGTTTTTATGTTTTTCCACATATAGCTTATAAGGCTTCTTTTCAACATGCTTTTTTCCGCCATTCAAATGTTATTAGAAACTTTACCGTCTTGTCACTAACATGAAAAGACGCACTAAACCATAACAGTTGTTTCGACACTCGACGTTTTTAGGCGTTGTTTTCGTACGAGCCAACCATTATTTTTACGTTTTGCTGAAGACATTGAGAGCTAACTCATATTTTTAACAAAGACATGATACTAGAGGACATGGGTTTAGGGGCTTACAAAAATTTGTGGCATCTATAACGCAAAAGGCATACAGAACCATGTCAGATGCATTTGACGAGTATTTCAAGATGTCCGAGCATACTATTATGATATTTCTTTACAAATGTTGCAAAACAATAATAAATTTGTATGGTTAAAATACTTGCAAAGACCGACTCCGAGCAATGTTTAAACTATTTACGAGGTGCATGAAGAAATCCATGGATTTTGTGGGATGCTCTATAGCCTCAATGTTTCCAAATTAGTCCAACTTCGCACCTTTCCGGCATAAACCATATATCTCAGAGAGGTCGTATTTCTTTGGGTTGGTAGTAATGGACGAGGAGACCAGTAGCTAGAAAGCTCCTTTGAGGGAGCAAGGTAGCAAAAAGTATATTACAAAGTACATCACTATTAAGTCGACTACAGTAGTCTCATGAGCATGTGACTACATCCCCAAGCTTCAAGAGGAACCAAGGAGAAGAATACTCTGTAGTAGCAGCAGCAGTGGCCGAGCATCAGTCATCAAGTGAATCAGTAGATGCCCGCGCACGTGAGCAGCAATCACTCCATTGCAGCAAGACAAAAGTAGCATATGTCACATGGTAGATCATATCCAAGCAGAGGTGCACAAGAACGAGCACAACTTCACTCAGAACTTGTAACAAAGACTTGGTGTGCATCAGAACACGACTGAAAGCCCTTGCTGCTTCTTCATTCTAGGTGAAGCTATCTTTATTCAGTAAATTCGTCAGTGGCTTGCTGATAACCCCATACCCCTTTCAATCAAAATTTTCGGTAATAGCCTGTTAAACCCAGAAAGCCTCTCAACCCCAGCACAGATTGGGATTGGGAAAAAGGTCCAAATGCGTTGCAAGGTCAATATTGTCGTGATGATAATCAGGTTCCTTCTCTAATGCTTGAGGCAGTGACGTCTCAAGACTTGTGGATTTGGCATGCATACTTTGGCATTGCCAAATCCAACTAGATATCAACGTATTGGATGGATCGCCTATATTTGACTAAGTAAAACTGAGAACTGCGTCAGATACTTTTTTCCATCTCAGAGGAGCAACTTACAAATTTGGCTATTATCTTGGTGATGGGATATATCAAGATTATGCCACATTGGTCAAAGCGTATTAAGTTCCAATAGGTGATAAATGTATCTTCTTCACAAAAAAAAAAAAAAACAAAAGTCAGCAAAAAAAGATATTGAATGTGTTTTTGGTATTTTGAAAAGAAAATAGCATATTGTAAAACAACCAGGACGTTCTTAGTCACTAGCGAACTCAGGAGGGTGATGTGCGCGTTCATAGTTATGCATAAACATGGTTATTTAAGATGAGTGACATGCCATTTGTGCATATAACGAGGACAAAATGAATGTCCCGGTTGAAGAAGCTAATGAACAACAACAACAATAAAACAAACGAGACTTCAAAAATTTGGAAGTGCATCTACAGCTTCGGTCGGATTTGGTCAACCATCGTTGAGAAAATTCCGAACACTATTAGTTTTTATTTTAATAATTTATAAGTTTTTTATTTTCGAGTTTTATTTATAAATTTGCAATATTTTTAGGTTTATTAATGAAGTATTAATATTATTTATGTATTGAATTTATTTAAATGTATAATTAAATAAATGGGTGATGTGAAGTTAAATAGGTATTAAGGGGGGTTAAACCCTTTCCACCAAAAGAAGTTAAGTTAAAAGTTAAAAAGTGGGTGATGTAGAGTTAAGACGTCTTAGATGAAATTAAAAGGATTTGAGTGCACCTTATGCCTAACATAGCTTTTCTTTTTGAATGGCTTATGTTATACTTTTCTTCTAAGCGGTGAGATTTGAGTCGACACCATATGAGGAGCTTAAACATATCCAACGACCAACACATTGATACCATTAAGTCATATCATAAGCTTTTTTAGACCAACAATCACTATCGAAGAATCAAGCCAAACATAAATCCATTTAATCTCAAATGAAACAAGACTTGCCCATATAAAATTAGTTGTCTCAAACACCGACAAAAAAATACCACATAACCAATAGAAATATTCTTAAGATCATAATTTGAACTATGCCTGGCATATCGTGCCAGACACGACACGATAAAACACGAACACGATAAGACCAAACACGAACACAACACGATAAATTATCGTGTCATTTTTTCTAAACACGAACACGATAAAAAACAGGTTACACGACATGATACGATAAAAACCCATTTTTTAAATGAAATAAAATTTTCAAAAAAATTCATAAATCTTAAATATAATTTCACATGATAATTTTAAGCCACAAAATAGCAAAAGTCTATAAAAATAGTATTTAACTATGATAATACTTGATAAACGAATATGCAAAAAATATTAAAAGTCCATCAAAATCCATAGGAGTCTTTGATCTTTCAATCTATCTCCATCAAAGTTCTCTAGTAGGTGACGACGACGTCGAGTTGACGACAGAGAAAGACTGGGCATTCAAGCGAGCCGTCCGGTGGTGTGGTACGCCACTTCCATTCACAAACTTTTCTTTAAACAAATATTAACATGTGACATATCGTGTTAGCAGATCTTTAACCTGTTAAGACATGATAACTAACGTGTATTTATCATGTTAACTTGTTAATGACACGACACCTGTTAAGATCAAACACGAAACATGTTAATTATGTGTCGTGTTAAAAATTATAAGCTCTAATTTGAACTATCTTGTCTAAATTATAAAAAAAAAAAGAAAACAAAACCTTAAAAATGCCAAAATACAACACAGCGGAAATATGTCTGGCACCGTCATTTACCCCTTTTTTTCATCTTCATCCACCTCTCTTCTCTATCCTCCATTGAAGCACCACTCAATTGAAGAAGCTTTCGATCTCTTCTCTGACTATATTCATCACTCAACAAACAACACAATCACATTTCATCCGATGTGATTTATTCCAATTTTTCATCTCAAAACCCATAACCGACAACGATCATCAATCAACTCTATTTACAATTAGGGTTTGCTAGATTAAGAAATGCCTAGCGTTGCTGTCAAATTATACAGTGTCTTCTTCAAATTGATATTAAAACGTCGGTTACAGAACCGAATTCAGAACCCTAATTCAAACGATCAGATCATCACTTCATTCGGCGTCACATCACGTCCTGAAGAAACAATCGCACCTGCAAATCCTTCGTTTACCGATGGCGTTGCTACAAAAGACATTCATATAGATCCATCTTCATCTCTTTCAATTCGTATCTTCCTCCCTGACACGTGTCTCGCTTCGCCGGATCCGGATGTTGATAAGGTGAATAGATCTGTTAATGCTGTTGGAAATGCGGCTCCTAGGCGGTACAGTTACGGTTCGGTTGAAGCGTATAATGTTGCTGCAACTCCAAGTAATAGGAGGGTTAGTTATTGTAATGGTTTTAGTACAGATGATGGTGGTGGTTATAGAGGCTATTCGCCGTTTAGTCGTAGATGTAGGAAGCTACCTGTGATGGTTCAGTTTCATGGAGGAGGATTTGTTGCAGGGAGCTGTGATTCGGTGGCGAATGATGTGTTTTGTAGGAGGATTGCGAAAGTGTGTGATGTGATTGTGGTGGCTGTTGGGTATAGACTTGCACCGGAGAATAGGTATCCGGCTGCGTTTGAGGATGGGATGAAAGTGCTGCATTGGCTTGCTAAGCAAGCGAATTTGGCCGAATGTGGGAAGTCTGTTGGGAAGAATGTTGATTCGAGAAAGGCGGATGTTCAAGGGCATATTGTGGATGCATTTGGGGCTTCTTTGGTGGAACCGTGGCTAGCTGCACATGGGGATCCGTCGAGGTAGTTTTCTATCGTTTCTTACTAGTTGTTAGTAGTTGAATTTTTAGTTATAAGAAATGAAATAAGCAATCACCCTGTTTTATGCGCCTTTAGTTAGTCTAGCACTCTATAATACAAATTATGCGAAGTAAGTAGCGTTAAGTCGTTAACCTTGTTATTAGGGAGTGTAGATGGTGTGTTGGTTCAAGAATTTTGGTATCGAAGGATAACAGTCGTAGCAACATACATGATTTTATGCTTTAATTTAAAATGTTGAACAGGAATTGGCATTGTAAGAAGTTTCATGGTAGTTGATGATCATTTGATATGCTTTTCTGGTTGTGCACTCGCATAGAGGATGCCATGTCAAGTGACAATGCCTATCGTGTATCTATATTTATTACCAAGCAAATACCCTATTTAGGCATGGCAAAACTATTGCTGTTTTTCCTAATAAAGTAAAATACAAAGTTGCATCGAGGGGTGTTCACAATTCTAAGATTCTACAAACTTACGTCCCTGACTAGTGTGTGATTTTTCTTTGATCTTCAGTCTGTTATGTCAATTGCACACATACTACCAGAGCCATAGGTCTCAGGAGTATCGTAATTTACGTAAGAGTTGAGACATATATGTGCTGTAGCTTTCATCTCTGTTGTTACATTGAAAGTTGAATTAGATTCGTAGCCAAAAGCAATAATCATGAAGCGGTTACGAGCAATGGTTACTGAAATTTCAACCAAAAAGAATAATCTGAATTTAGTAGTACTAACAAAGAATGAAATATCACATGTTTGTTTTTCAACTTCAGCAATAAAGTTTGACATAAAAACGTTAGATGGCTAACTGAGATTTCGATTCTTGATGAACATTGTAAACAGATGTGTTCTTCTTGGAGCTAGTTGTGGCGCAAACATTGCTGATTACGTAGCTCGCAAATCAGTGGAATCTGGAACGCTACTGGCCCCGGTCAAGGTGGTGGCCCAAGTTTTGATGTATCCCTTCTTCATTGGAAATACGCCCACACATTCCGAGATCAAACTATCAAACTCTTATTTCTTTGACAAGGCAATGAGCATACTTGCATGGAGACTGTTCTTGCCAGAAGACGAGTTTAACCTGGATCACCCTGCAGCCAATCCTCTCATTCCCAACAGAGGTGGGCCCCCTCTGAAGCGAATGCCCCCTACATTGACGGTTGTGGCAGAGCATGATTGGATGAGGGATCGCGCTATTGCTTACGCCCAGGATCTTAAGAAAGTGAACGTTGATGCACCGGTTCTGGATTACAAGGACTGTGTTCATGAATTTGCTACACTTGACATGCTTCTTAGAACACCTGAAGCACAAGCATGTGCAGAAGACATTGCCATATGGGTCAAGAAGTACATTTCACTTAGAGGTCACGAGTTCTCGTATTAGAATACGGATTGGATATATACATAAATCGTCGGCTTTACTATCATGAGGTTTTTTTTTATGAACACGGATAATGTTAGGTTATATATGTTGATTGATCCCCTTGCTCTTTCTCTTGTAACAGTATTGTAACATTTGTAATGATGGAAGATGGATTATATTGAATGAAACTCCCAACTTGTGTTGGGGTTTAATTAGGGGTGTGCATGGGTCGGTTTTTGACTCAATCCGAACCCAAACCTAAAAAGTCGGTTTTTGTGTTTTTAAAACCCATGGGTTTTGGGTTTTTCGGTTTTGGGTTTGCGGACTGGGTTTGGGTTTGGGTTCGGTTTTTTCGGTTTTTTCAACTTGGCTTTAAATTTATTGTTTTTTAATACTAAATACAAGTTATAAACATAACTCTTAATGATTCAAGAAAACATGTTATAATACTAAAGTTTAAATTTATGTTTTCATAAGTTTAAACATTAAAAATCAACCACATTTTAAAAGAAAATTTACTCAGGAAACAATAATCATAAACAAAATTTTGAATGTCATTTTGCTTCGACAAAAAACCACCAAAAAAATCATAGATAAAATGTAATATGATCATATAATAATGTATTATAATATAGGCTTTTACATAACATAGGTCATGGGTCTTACATATATGAAATTTAGAATATACATAAACATTACTGGGTCGGTTCGGTTTTTACGGATCGGTTTTTTAATAAAACCCAAACCCAACCCAAAAGTTCGGTTTTTTTATAAATTAAACCCAAAACCCACGGTTTCTATTTGGGTTTGGTTTTTTGGGTTTGGTTTTCGGTTTCGGATCGGTTTTTTCAGTTTCATGCTTATCCCTAGGTTTAATGATGTGATTTGTACTTTGATTGTGGCTTAAGTGTATAGAAAAGAAAAACTAAATTTCTAAAAGGTTATAAAACTGAATGATCAAGAATAAATACAAGTTAGCAACAAAAGTACGATGATCAGAGTCTATAGAGAAGCTAAAATTGTTGAACCTTTTAAAATAATACAAGTTATTCAAACTTTGTAGAAGCTTATGGAGAAATCAAAACAGTTTGACTTTCATTCCCATATGAGAATGCGTGAATAATCTTCCTTTTCCTATATTAATTAACTAGGTATTGTGGCCGGACTACACGTTGTTGTGAGTCGGGATCGTTGGTAAACCTATTTGTGTGTTGTCGTGTTTTCTGACGATGTGGGTTTCTGGGTCTCGCGAATGTGGCCTCCTCATATACACGTCTCGCACATTGTGGTGCAAAGCATAATGCAGAACATATTAAAATACGTAGATATACAAAACATAAATGTCAAAATGAAAACAAAATCATAATAAAGTACGGAGGTCATAGTCGTAAACATATTGAAGTTTAGTTAGGGGACTAAAAGTGTAAACATGTGAAAAAATAAAACAATAAAAAAAATATGTAAAAAACGCACATGACAGGATTCAAACCCCTGCCATTTGTTGGGTGTAGACTTGAGCAGGCATCAACCAGTTGATTTGCCAACGCTTTTGTTGTTTAAAGTAAAAGGAAATCATATCCTTATATAATATATAGCAAAACAAAAAGCTTATGTGACATATTTTTAAAACTTTTAGCTTATGTGACATTATTTAAAAGTTTATTTCACAATAATGTTTTTTTATTTAAAATATGTATATAAAATATATTATAATAAAACTAATTACATTTTTGGTCCCCTAAGAATTCTAAAATATTTAAGAGTATTTATGTTTTTAACCTTTACTACAAGGGGTGTACATGAATCGGTTTTATTTGATAGGGTTTAAAAATTAAACTTATGGATAAAGTTATAATAACTTACAATTAAAAACCTCAGTGTTTTATAAATATACATAACATTTTTATATGATTTTTTTTTAAAATAAACCATCATAAAAATGAGCATTTTATTCTCTTTAATTTGAGTATAATATTACTATACTAAAAATCTAATTTTTAAAAATATAT
This sequence comes from Tagetes erecta, assembly GCA_030867185.1. Taxonomy (NCBI): domain Eukaryota; kingdom Viridiplantae; phylum Streptophyta; class Magnoliopsida; order Asterales; family Asteraceae; genus Tagetes; species Tagetes erecta. The sequence continues at coordinate 67,131,941 of CM061486.1, forward strand.
CATGTATTCCGGTTTACCACGGTTTTGTCTCAAAACTGAATTGAACATTCATGAACATCCTTAAAAGCATCAATTGAATGTTGTGTTCCTGAGCGTAGCGCATGCACTAAACTAGTATATATGTAAATAAAAAAGCATTGATTTAAAAAAAAAGAAAAACTTAAAAAACATAACCAATCAATAGGAGAGTGACACGTGTCCATGCGTGATTGGCCATTGGACACCTCGACCTTTTCTATTTGTAAGTATATAATATTACTAGATACTAGATTAATATGTGTATTACACACGGATATAAAATTTGACATGTTATGTTATGTAATAAAAATGATAATATGATATTTTAACTGTATTTGATTTGTTAATAAAATTTAATTGATGAAAACTGAAATCGAAGAAGTGATAACGTATTTTTAATCCACATTATAAAATAATTGTTTAATGTTTGTCTAATGAGTAGTATATTAAAAGTCAATTATCATATAATTCAATCATTCAGGAAAAAAAAACAAATCAAAAAAAGAAAAAATATATATAAATATCTAATTCAATTTCATTATTTAGTTGATATCTTAAAAAACATTATTACAAATTATTATGTACATAAATACTTTCTTTAACTTATGACGCTTAGGCTAATAGTCTGGTTGAGTGCCAAGTGCCAGATTATTTACTCAATTATTAGTATACAAAAATTAAAATTTGACAGTTCTCACATTCTAGACCTATTATAACATATACTAACCTAAACACATAACCGACAATGAACCGATCGAATGTAATCTAGCTTAAGTAAGTCTGATATCGAACTCACAGACTTTATATATTAACGCTACTTAACTAAATAAGACTCAACTACAAATACGACTATTTAAATGATTATTGTGTTGAAAGGGGTTTGACTAATAAACTAGTTTAATCAATAAATAAACTAAACAGAAGACGAACTTAGGAATCATATAACGAAATGTAACATACCTAGGCTAGTATCCTCGTTGGCTAAATTATCACTTAAAAAGAAGATGCTAGTTATGGAACCGAGATCTTAATATGTTCACCTAAAAGAACCACAAAATAGGACCCTTGACCCTTCTCAAGGAGACACATACGGGTTTCTATTAAGTTAATACGAAAACCAGTTTTAAAGATTAAACTTCCTCACAATTGTCTAATCAAACTATGACTAAGTGTCTTCAAACGAAATCCTACCTTACAATGTTTTCAGTTTTCTATTTGTTTTCAAATGAGATCATTAAATGTGTTAGTCTTGTTTCGCGGCAAGATGCAATCCTTATGTGGTAGTTTAAAGTAGTATTGTTACTTTGTAATTCCACCGGTACAATGTTAGCGCTAATGGTTTGACAAACCCACTACATGTACAACAACGATAGGTGATTTAAACCCGGGCATACAATGTTTCTTGTTACTATTCAATGTTACAAGTTGCTATACGATGATACTGGTTGCTATGCTATGTTGCTACGTCCCTTAGATGCTTAAACGATTATTGATAACCTATATCGAGACGGTTACGTGACGGTTGCTTAAAAGGTTATCTTTAATTTACAACATGAGTTGGTTCGTCATGAAAAATAGTTACAAGTTGCTATACAATGATGGTGATCAATGTGTGTTCAATGTGTTCAATGTGTTTTCAATATGTCATGGTCGAGAATGATATGAAATAGCTATACATGTACGATTGCGCAACATATTATGATGATCTCAGATTTCTATATTATTATGTATTCAAATTGTGGTTTACTCACTAACTTTAAATAACTAACTTTATTTTTACATATTTCAGGTGATGCTTGATATTATTTTGCTGCTTTTGCCAAGACATAGGATTGCCTTGGACTTAGTTAAAATAAATCAGACAATTGCATTTACTGTTTCGGTTTTATTACTTTTGTCGTATCCATTTAAGACTCATGTTCTAAACTTACTATATTATTATTAAACTTAATAAATAAATACCATGTGCTTTGTTTACTATTGATATCCAATTCCAATGACAGCCCGGTGTTTCCGCCGCCGGGTGGGGTGTCACAGTTTGGTATCAGAGCCATGGTTATAGGGAACTAAGATAGGGTATTAGAAACACACCGACCTAGACTATAACCTAAGAGTCCTTGGTGCAAATAGTTTGTGCTTAGAAAACTCTTCTAGAACTTACCTCCTTATTTCTTTTTATGAACATTTCTATGTCTTTCCTTTAGCTTACTTCTTATCCGATTTCGCGAAGGAGCTACAAGAGACTCTTCTGTGTAATTAGGATCTTTCTCTTTGTGGAATCTCGTCATCGTCTTAAGTAAGTTTGAAACGTGGGAACGTGTGCAATCAGGAAGGGGGAACACCTGTATCACGGACATCCTGTCTAAGGCAATTATTTCGTATAAATCTCTTTAAGAGACCTGTATGCTTACCTGGGGACGTACGAGATGAGTGTGAACCTATAGGCTAAAGCACGCCTTCTCGAATACGTTGAGAACGAACTTAGCACTTTGATAAGTCTTAAGTGTCCAAAACCAAGACACATTCCTAAGCCTTCAAATTCAACTTACTTAATGATTTTATGATTTCCATGGGTTTCTATGTTATTCCAAATATTATTTCAAGTTTGTTTATTTATATTTTCTATGAGTTTCAAGTGATTAATAAGATATGTGCTTTTAAAAGATTCTATGAAATTCAAAGTACAATTATTGTTTCCATTCAATCCAAAATTCCATTACAACTTATGTTATCTCAAAATTTTCTATGTCTTATGAAATTCTACTTCTATCTTATCTTATAGAATGGCAACTAGACGTGAACGACTTGCCAATACCATCGCGAGCCAAATGGCTGATATCTTGCCCAATCTCGTGAATCAACTCAACAATGCTAATCAAAACTCTCAGCCTAAGACTCCTCACTGTACTCTTAAGTACTTCAATTCTTGTGGTCCAACGAAATTCTTTGGTAACGAAGGGGCTACTGGTCTTCTCCAATGGTATGAAAGCATGGAGAGCACCTTTGTCAATTGTGAGTGCCCTGAAAACTTCAAAGTTCGCTATGCCACGAGTGTACTACAAAAGGGCGCTCTGACATGGTGGAATGATGAGAAACGTAGACGAGGTGAAGACGAAATCTCTGAAATGACTTGGGATGAATTCAAAACCGCCATGACTAACAAGTATTGCCCTCCTAGTGAAATTCGTAAACTCGAGGGTGAATTCTGGGGTCTCAAACAAGATAGTGGTGAAAATGTGGCATACAATGATCGTTTTTCTCAGCTTAGTACTCTGTGCCCTAATATGGTTACTCCCGAATCCCGTGGTATTGAGCAGTATATCGGAGGTTTGCCAATGACTATCCAAGATGCTGTTTGGGGTAGTAAGCCAACTACTATGGGTGAGGCAATGACTTTAGCCGGTCGTCTTACTGAAAACCATGTGCAAGCTGGTTCTCTGTTTCGTAAGGGTAACAAAAAGTCAAAAGGTTCTTCTAATGACGATTCTAAGCCATCTGAGGATGATTCTTATAAGGGTTTTAAGCCCGAATACTCATCTCATTCCAAGAAGCGTAAGAACAATGCCACCAATTTTGCAATAGCTGCTCTTGCTCCTCTTATGGCGCCGCAAAGGGGTAATGATAACCGTAAGCCTTATATAGGGTTCTTGCCCAAATGCAACCAATGTTCTTTCCATCATACTCCTAAAACTCCATCTCTTAAATGTTTTGTCTATCAACGTTATGGGCATCTGGCTAAAGACTGTTGGAATAATAATAACCGGGGTAATCAAGGTCGTGCTTGCTTCAATTGTGGCGATCCAACTCATTTCCGCAACAATTTTCCTCAGCCTATCAATGTCAACGTGAATACAAATGCTAATGCAAATCAAGTTGGTCGTGCTAGAACTTTCACATCAACGCTAATCAAGCTCTAGCAAACAATGACGTCGTGAACGATATGCTTCTCAAATGATCGTTACGTTTCTATTTTATTCGGTTTCCGATAAGAACTTTGTTTCATTAGAGTTTGTTTCATCATTTACTATTTTGTCGTGTTGGACTTAATAATCTTTATGTGGTAGAATAAGCGAACGGGGAAAAAGTGTTTCTATCAGTTTTATATGTATGGTGCGAACCTAAACTTCAGGGTTACGTTTTCTTCATGTTTATCTTTGCCTATGAATCTCGATAATTTTGACGGGTTGAAACTCTTGTCTTGCGTTGAAACTAAAAAATAATTGCATTAGAGTTATGTCGCATGTTGGCTCGTGTGATGTAAAGAAAAAGAAAGATGACTCGTTCCGTATGTGTATCGATTATCGCAAGCTTAATAACCTTGCCATAAAAATAATTATATAAATAAAATAAAATTACCATAAAAAATCGTTTTCCTTTGCCACGTATCGATGATCTTCTTGATCGACTCCAAGGAGTAACTTGTTTCTCTAAAATTAATCTTCATTTTGATTACCACAATTGGTAGTGTTCACGCTATTTTTCTATATTTGAAGTTGAAGAAATGTTTATATGATAAAAACATCTTGGTGCCTCTCGAGAAAATCCAAATCAATGAATCCGTGCAACTTATTGAACGGCCATGAGAAATTATAGATCGTGAAGATGAGCCGCTCAACCGTAGCGATAATAGATGTTCGTTTTAAATCAAAACGTATACCTGAGTTTACTTGGGAACGCGAAGTCCAAATGAAAGCTTAATATCCGCATATTTTTCTTCTTCTTCTACCTCGGTTTGTGCAAAATTTCAGGACAAAATTCCTCTAAGGAGGGGAGACTGTGACATCTGCCCCGAACACGAACCCGAATACCCGACTCGAAACCGAAGTAGTTTATCTGTGAGAACCCAAAAAAAAAAAAAATTAACGCTTTATTTTATTACTAAATCTAACTACTCCACTAAAGGAGAGTTAGAGATGACGTCAGCAAGCTGACGTGTCATCTAAAGAGACTATCCACGTCTATCATTTATTAATATTGCTGATGTCACCATTTATTAATACGATTCAGTTTTTGAAATTCAAACGCACAAAACCTACAGCTTCTCTCTTCATTTCATTATTCTCCCCAAACAAAAAACCCTAAATCTTCCTCGACGATTACTCGCCCTAAGAAACCGATTCGCCGCTCTTCGACCATTGGTAAATCCTTCCTTCATATTATCCTATCTTCTCTGATCTTTACATCTTCTTGTCTTTGATTTAGGATACGCTATCTTTTGTTTGTTTTCTCCGATCATCAACACCAGGTTATTCTGATCTTTCGATTCAATGTTTTCATCCTATTTTTACATGTTGTTGTCTCCAATATGTTCGTTTTTTTGACCAAAAACTGCTTTCATTTACTAAATCTTCTCTGTTATTCTCTGATCTTTCCATGTTGTTGCTTTGTATAGTTAAAGGAAGCATCGTCTGCATAACCGGTTCGCTACTTTCGTTAAACTCAAGCAGGTTCCCCTTTTTGTTCACAAGTATTTTATTTTGACCAATATGGTCGTTTTTTTTGCTGAAATGTTAGTTTTCTGTGTTGATTCAAGAGTTTTTTTCATGTTTTACTTGTGTTCCAGTATGAGTTTGGTGGCATAAAGTCGATTGATTTGAGTTTTAGTCAATTTTTGGCATAAAAATGATTTTATTTAATAATTCTTCTTTATTTAACTTAACTTCATCATCTTCGGTTAGTCTCTGATCTGTCCATGTTGTTGCTTTGTATAGTTGAAGGAAGCATTCATAGCATAACAGGTTCCTCTACTTTCATTTAACTCAAGACAGGTTACCCTTTTTTTGAACCAATATGTTATGTTTTTACCTTTTTGTATTTGTTTATGTCGTATTTTGGTACTTCAAGATTGATTGTTTGTTTTTTCCATATTGGTTTATCATTATGATTTAAATTTACCTATTTGTTTGCATTTTTTCATTTCGTTTGAATTAGGCATTAATTTTACTTGTGGTATAGTATGAGTTTGTTGACATAAAATGGTTTGATTTGGTTTTGATTTATGCCTTAGTTTGATACTGCAAGTATCTTTGTTTTACCATTTTGTTAAAATTATGCCTTATATTTTCCTTTTTATTTGACCTTTTAAACTTGGTTTGAATTATGCATTAAATTTACCTATTTTTTTAGATTTTTGGATGTCTTTCCATCGTGTTTATCTTCTTTGTTGATTCAGGAGTTTTTTTGTCCATGTTTGCCGTTTGGTCCAGTATGAGTTTATTATTATTTTTAGGCCTTGTGGTCCAGCATGAGTTACTGAATGTTTGGAGTTATTCATTATGTTTTTACCTGAAGGGTTTGATGTTTTGCTATTATGTTTCATAAATATTTTAAATATGTTATTTGTGGTCATGTTTGTTGCATTTTATGTTTCTGTTTGTTTTTTGATAATTATACTATAATTCATGTCAGTTTTGTTGATTGATTGAACACACACAATAAGCACTATAATCTTGGTGTTGTAAAACTTATATTATGATCATATCTACACATGGTTCAGGTTTAGGAAAGCTGATGTTAATCATATCTTCCTTTTTTTTTTTTATAAATTGAAGTTAAAGTTGTGAGCTTTTAGGTTGAAGAAGCTAAGAGACCACTTAGACCATCAAGTGCTGAGGAAACACGAGCTTTTAGGTTGACTGTCATAGGATTGAAGGATGCCGATTCGAAAGAATAACTGACATAAAACCAGAAGATAAGTCCATTGAAATATGGGTACTTAAGAAGTGGAAGTCAAAACATGTATATATATATATGTTGTTTGGATTTTATGTCATGGTTATTTTGATTTTGATTTCTTTTTTGTAGGAAGAATATGCTAATATGACTTAAAATAGTTTTATGTATTCTATTTTTGTTTAGTGGCTTCTGCAGACTGAGGAAGGTCGGCTAGAACTTGAAGGCCTTGAAGAAACATGGAGGTTTAGCCTGCAGTTAATTGCTAATGAAGTTGACATTGCCAACAGAAAGAATCAGTTTGATCTTATCCTACCAGGTTTGCATCTCTAACTTTAACTGTTATTAATCATCTTGCTAAACTTGATTGTTACAAAAAGTTATTGAATCTTATTTACAAAGTTAGATTCAATGTTTGGGGGTGTTTCGATGAAAGTTTTGAAAGTGGTTATATAATAGTGAATGATGAGATGCAAAGAGTCAGCTTTAGTCAAGACTAGAGGGTGTAGAGAATAGTGTTTGGAATAGTTTTACTGTTTTAGGTTCTGTTATTATAATAACCTAAAGTTAGATTCAATGTTTGGAGGTATTATGATATTTTCTTGAATTAAAAAAAAATGTTTTCTACACTAAATGGAAAACTGAAGGTTTGGATTGAGTTTTTACCAGTGTTGATTCATGTATATTGTTTATGTTCAACAATCCGCTGAATTGAATTTTGGCTATGTTTTATTTGCTTACTGCATTACTTCAATTGAATCATGCCTTGATTATTGTTAATGTGTAATGCAAGTGGGTTATGCTTATGGGAATAGCTTTTAAAAATGTTAACATCTGGTTGATTTTCTTTAAAGGGTGTTGAAGTTGAAGATTGTAACAAACATGCTCAAAACTTCATAACGGGTTAAAGTGGGTGGGTCATATAATTTACACTGTCAAAATTTGTAAATGTTTAGGGTGCTTCAAATTTTGACATGTCATGCTGGATTGACATTCAACACTTTTTCTGTTTTCTAAATTTAAATTTCATAACATTAAGCATTTTAAATGAACCATAACAAAAATCATAATTAAATCAAGAATTTGATTGTTGAAGCAGGCATATTCTAAATTGTTGTAATAGGGTATATATATTAAGAAGTTGATTTTGTTTTTGTGGTGTAATTTTACAGGTTTGGGTTGAATGACAATGATTCACCGGAAAATGTAGCATTTGTAAAGTCTTACAACACAAATAAGTCAAGGTTGTTGCTTGAAGCGACTTCCACGATGGTTGAAACCAGGTTCATTAGTTTTAATCTTTTTTTTTAGCATTTTTAATTAGTTGTATAACAAGGTATACGATGGGTATGATCAACAAACTACATGTTGAAATTTGATGTGGTTTTTGGCATTTTGCAGCATTGTAATAAATGTCGAGATAGTCGTTTAATGTTGCATATATATAATGCAAAAACACAAGCATTACTTAAAAGGTAAACATATTATGTTTTACACGCATGACATCTCATTTATTTTTTCCCCTACAATGAATTTTTTTAATCATTGAAGAGAAATATTTGAAGTATAGATATTCAATTTTATGTGACGGGAAAGAATAGTTAATAACACAATTATTGTTGATCTGGAACTTCTAGGAGGTCAATACTAAGAAAGTTACAAGTTACCAACTCGAATAGTTAATCATTTCATCGGTTTTGTAAGTTTCTTTTGTTTATTTTTACTTTTTAAGCATTTAACTATAACTATAATCCATGTAAGTTGTCTACACCTTTAAACATATTCAAATAATATGCCTTTCCGTATGTATTTTCTATGTACATTAATATTAGTTGTTTAGAAACCATAATAATATTTTAAGCTAAAGGAGGTCACTCATTAGGTTGAATGTTTTTTTCATGGCCATTAAATACATTTCAAGTTGAAGCAGGTCTATCATTAGTGTTGTGTGGGTTGAATTGGCCGATAACTATTTTTAGTTATTGCCCATTTGACCTGTTTCTTTGCTAAAGCTTTTGTTAAAAACCTTTTGAAAGTGTGGCATCATCTTCATACTTTTTTTAGCCGAAATTGTGCATTGATCTTCATACTTTGGGAGCTGAAACTGTCCAGTGATTATATATAAAAAGATTAACTAATTGCTGATTATGTAGTATGTGTTTTAATCATCCAAGGTTGCTATTTTCAACTTCGTTAGCTACTTCATTTGGTGTATGCATAATGTTTAGGCTGTTTAGTACATTTTAAGTTGAAGCCTGCCACTCATTAGCGTGAATGTTTGTTTCATGGCCGTTTAATTACATTTAGATTGAAGCATGTCACTCAATTGAGTTGTGTGGGCTGAATTGGCCGATAATTTTTTTTGTTATGTTTAATTGTATGGTTTAAAAATACATTTTACGTGACCTTAAACCCACTTGACCCGTTTTATTGCAAAAGCTATTTCTAAAAAGCTTTCATAAGTGTGACATATTGTCCATTGATCTTTTATAAAGATACCATTGCATATAGCAGTCTGACATATTGCATCATTTGATTATTCCATATGTATACTTTTAGTGTTTTTGTTTGTGATCCTAATGTTTAACCCAACTGTTTAACCCAACTATTTAACCTTCTTTCATGTAATCATTAATTTATCATCTATTAGATACAAATCATGTATCACTGTTGATTGTTTGAGTTTAATTCGTAGATATAAGTAGCCATTCTTTGTTTTGCACATTCTAATCCGATTATGTTGTGTCTAGGATGTTTGTGATGAGTTTGAAATCAAAGTGAAGAAGTACCAGAGGGTTGAAGGTGCTGATTTGGAGGCATCATAGTACTTTTTTGTATTTTTTTGGGTGCTTTATGTTCAAGTTTTTTTTGTTTTGGATTCTGTGATTGATATGTTTTTTCGAGTCTTTGAAAGATAAAGAAGAGTAGTTTAAGAAGTCTGCAAATGCTGTTGTAAATAAATGTTATATACGTAGTATTTAGAGAGTTATAATAAATATTTTATTTTTTTTATCATGCATTTTATTTTTTTATATAAAAAAACAGTGATATTAAAATGTTATATTATAGTTTTTGTGACGGCCCGTGTGTAACACGGGTCTCATATCTAGTTTTTATATATAGGCGAACAAATTATTATTACTCATATCATTATTCTTTTCAACAAGAAATCAAACACCAAACAAACTCATTAATGTGCTTTTTTCTTCCATTAGAATTAGGTTCAAATACAAAGTCTAAATTTCCTAGAAAGTCTAAGAAGGAATTTGGATCATTAGATCTAATATTAAATAAAGATCAATGGCTCATAAACACAAGGTGGCATAATGGTAAATAGTTAGAACTTTAAATGGTAGGCCAAGGGTATATTAGTCTTGTCTCATTTTTAAATTCCACCCTCTTTTTTAAACGTCCATAACTTTTACATACGACAATATTTTTTAATAAAAATTACACCAAAAAACGAGCGTTTTTTATCTTCAAAACGCATATAATATTGATATATAAAAAATGAATTTTTTTTTTGAAGTTTCAGCTCATTGTGTTATATTTTTCAGCTCATTGTGTTATATTAGTCAAGACATTGTGTTATATTTTTCAAATTGTGTTATATCCGTCAGGTCATCTCTCTTATAATAAATTGCTAACCCATCTCACCATATTACGCCACATGTCGCCACCACATTCAGTCTCATCATTTATGTGGATATATGGATCCAACCCACAAGAACCTTTTACCCATACCAGCAACTAGGCGGATCTAATATAAACAGAAAACAATTCTGCAACCCTTCATTCATCCGTTCATTCTAATCACACAAACCCTAAATCGCCGCTCACCTCAAACCCTAGATCGTTGAATCTCATCATCATCTTCATCTTCAGCGACTGATTGTACAAGTATGTGTTCATTCGTTTCATCATCTTCTTTCGGTTAATTGTTTACTCGATTGTCATAAGGCTCTTTGTTTGTTATGTCGATTTTCAATGTTTCCATCTCTTTACTCGACTGAATCTGTATTGTGTTAATCGACTGAATCTATATTGTGTTAATCGATTTTCAATGTTTCCATCTATTTACTCAACAGTTTCAATGTTTGTGTCTATTAATCGTTTTATTGTGTTAATCGATTATCAATAAGCAACAGTTTCAATGCTAAATTTTTATGAAACCTAAATTCTGAATTGAGTTGATGTGTTTAGGTTTTGCAAGTTTAAAGGAGTTTGAAGTTGCAACTGTGATGATACCTAGCCTAATAACGGATTTCGAAGGATGAGACTGTGTATTGTCTTCAATTTTTTAGGTGATATATGTTATTTCTTTGTTGACTTTTTTATGAATTAAATGTGGTTTCATTTCATTTTGATACATGTTTGTTGATTACATACATGACTAACGGATTTTGGATTTTAATGCAATATACTTCATTGATACCCAAAATAGGTTATGAAGGATGCTGATGTGAAGGGGAAGGGATTCACCCATGCATCTACAGAATTTAACAACAACATAAAGGTTTGATTCATTTATCATCCAATCCAATTTCGATAAATAATATCCATGTTTTAAGTTTACCTCACTCTAGCAACAACTCCATTCGACAACAAAATAATTTTGATGTTTTTAGGTTAACAATGAAGAAGACATTTCTAAGTTACTTGTATAATTTGTTGTTTTTAGAAGTGTGTTCGGGTTCTTTGACCTATTTCAAGTGTTTTTTTTTTCATAAAAACAAATTAAGCGTGTCTTTGGCTCATTTGGATCCTCTGACTCATTTTGCTAAAAGAAAAAGAGTTAAAGTGTGTTTGGCTCTTCTGACCCATTTCAAGTGGTTTTTGACATATATACCAATGTAAAGTGTGCGTAGGAGGTACTTTTACCAGTTTAAAGCTGCCAAAACAAGAGGTAAACCTCAACTGTGATTTTTTATGATTATTTACTTCTGATTTACAAATATAAAGTTGTCATAAAATGATAAAAATGTTTTCATTCGTATTGGCTTAAGAACTTCAAATGTATGCATTTATTTATTCTAATTTAAGAATGATAGATGGGTTGCATAGATGAAATAGACTGAACTCAACTTATAGTAAGGATGGTAGTTAGAGTTATTGAAAGCTGCAAGTTGAGATAGTTTGGCCTATTCCAAATTTGGTGCTATCTTGTGTGCTATATTGTGCAGAAAAAGACGGATGCTACGGAACTGAACTGTTTTGCCCTATAATTGTAACTATTCTGTATGTTTTCAGGTTCAAACCGAGATCGTTTGCTGATATATTGTAGCCTATAATTGCTGATATGTTTTCAGGTTCAAATGGTATCATTGATGAATGACATATTGGATATTTGAAAAATAATAATTCCTTTTTTTTTACTAAAACTACGTCAAAGCAAACAATGTTATGGAGATGGTGAATTACGTGGTTTGAATTTTTGAATTGAAGTACCATTTGTAATAATTAAAGCTCATCATAAATTAATTTTTCTTGCTTTCCTTTGATATTATTAAGTTACATATAAAAGATGACAATTAATCTTTTTAGGAATGAAACAATGTTGTATACATTATTAGTATATTATAACCAGGTATGTAACCATGAACTTTACGGGTTGAAATCATATATATTTATTTTATAATAAAAATATGTTATTATTTGACGTTGCATAAGAATTTTCAATAGACTAATATCTAATTGATTGAGAAAATAATATTATAATGGAAACCTGCAATGAACAATACGAATGTTATACTAAGTTTGACTTGTGCAAATCTTTATGCAACTTCAACTAAATAACACATTTTTAGAAATGTGTTTTAATTTGTTTTTTATCTATTGAACATCTATACCTCACTTTTTTAATTTTTTTTCAGTTGCAACTGTGATGATACCCTGATAGAATAGAGTGCCTTGATAACGAAAAAGCTATGAGTTACTCCCTTAAGGTTTTTTTTATTCTTGATGTATCATCTGTTAGTGTTTGATTTTGAATCGTTGACTCCAATTACAGTTTTGCCATTTTACCCGTTTGAATCATTTGATTACAGTTTTTGACTCACAATTCAGGTACATATATAAAGATGGTCTATTTCTCCTCTTTGTTAATCACACTTTTGTAATGTGTTAATCTGAAATGTTGTTAACTGATTCTCTCAACATTCCCAGCCGACGTATACCTTGAGTAACTACTGTCTCACACTGACCAGTTTTGTGTTAATCTGAAATGTTGTTACAACAAACTTATAATTATAATGTACTTTTTTTCTCTATGTTATTACTCAGTTTAGTGTAACGCATTGGATTATACTCATTTTAATCTTAAAGTGTAAATATTTTTTATCGTTCAACCCCGTGGGTACCCACGGGTGTTAACCTAGTTGTGTTATATTTTCATCAGGTCGTTGTGTTAAATTTTCATAAGGTCGTTGTGTTAAATTTTCATCAGGTCGTTGTGTTATATTTTCATCAGGTCGTTGTGTTATATTTTCATCAGGTCGTTGTGTTATATTTTCATCAGGTCGTTGTGTTATATTTTCATCAGGTCGTTGTGTTATATTTTCATCAGGTCGTTGTGTTAAATTTTCATCAGGTCGTTGTGTTATATTTTCATCATGTCGTTGTGTTATATTTTCTTCAGGTCGTTGTGTTATATTTTCGTCAGGTCGTTGTGTTATATTTTCATCAGGTCATTGTGTTATATTTTCATCAGGTCGTTGTGTTAAATTTTCATCAGGTCGTTGTGTTATATTTTCATCAGGTCGTTGTGTTATATTTTCATCAGGTCGTTGTGTTATATTTTCGTCAGGTCATTGTGTTATATTTTCATCAGGTCATTGTGTTATTTCAGATCATTGTGTTATTTCATTAGGTTATTGTGTTATAACACAATGACATGAATAAATAACACAATGACTTGACAAATAACACAATGAGCTGAAAAACGTGAATTTTTGTTTTGTTTTTTATATATAAATATTATACGCGTTTTAAAGATAAGAAAATGCTCGTTTTTATGGGGCAATTTTTTTAAAAAAATAATATCGTATGTAAAAGTTATGGACGTTTAAAAAAATGGGGTGAAACTTAAAATATAGAGACATTACCATCTTTACCCTTCCTTCTAATTTTAAGGGAGTGCCACATGTCATCAGCTCATGGCTTCTTAGACTTTTTAGGAAAATTGGACTTTGTAGTATAACTCCATCTTTTCCATTAAACCGAAAGTTGAGACCAAATACTTTTGTAAAACTTAAAACATCAAGAATTGACAACTTTAGTTTTGAACCCATAGATTAATCTCCAAAAACTAATCCAAACCCATAACCAACTTTATTATTTAATATTAACAAGAATATTATCGAAACTAGTTTCGAAACTAAATTTGATTAAATCAAATTTGGTTGTTAACGTAAAGCCATTAGCCTAAATTTATTATCGTTTAAATTACCTAATAAAATAAGTCGCTATCTAGAATATTCATGCGATATGATTTAATGTCCACCTGCCCAATCTATTGTTATGCAAGAACAATTGTGCTAACACATATATTGTTCATCCTCATCACTTAATATTTCTAACTATAAAACACACTCCATCCATCACCACACATTAAAAACTTACTCTCTCTCTCTCTATTGATAAATAGACTGCCTCACCACAAAAATTTTTTACGTATACACACACAAACCATTCAAACCTTGACTTTAAAAGACCAAACAAGCCAACGGTAGTAAGCATGCGTTTCTAACGGCGTGGAAGTGGCTTCTGATTATTACGGGTGCATAAGGGAGTAGTATTGGGTTTCGAGTCACGTCACACAAAGTTGGAAACCGGGTTGTTCAAGTCATCGATCTTTGGTGTACTGGTCAAAAGTGGTCAACAACGATAACAAGTTGAGATTAGTAGGAGGCCGCGAGTGAGTTCGAGTAGCTAAAACGAGCAGAAAGAAGGTATAAATTAACGAACACCAATTCATTTAAACATTATTGTTATTATTTCCATATATGAGTTATACATGTTGAGCTCAAGATTTCTAAAAATAAATATACATATTGGTCCTATTGAAGTGTTGAACTTTAAATTCTTATATAAAAACATCATAACTAAAATAGGAGACCTAGACGTGAGTATGATTACTAACCGTAATTTGAAATATGCAAATCTAAAAGCTATGTTTTAATATACATATATATTATCTACAATAAGTTATAATTATATATAATATATAAGTTTTTAACAAACATATATTCGACCTAAAAGTACTTCTATAAAAGTTGTGCGTACTAAATTGCTATTATATTAACTAACATGTTCATATTATATGAACACAATTGTTATAATCTTCAACAATTTTAATAATACTATTTACCGTTATGAGGCGTAAATGTATTCAACTAGAGCGGAATATAAAAGTTACATATGCATTACAACAAACTTAGCATACACGTGAACTTGTATTATTAACCTACAAGTACACCTATATAAATATAGTTATCAAATTAATACCCAAAGGTTTTTTTATACAAGTGGTTAGTTTCTATTGAAATAAAGAAGGGTTGATCCAACAAAAAAAATAATTAATCATCACACTTATACTAATTCGAAGAGTTCAAACACACATCTTGTAACGTCATACTACTAGAAACTAATGAAATATGTGTACAATTAGGATTGCACTGGTGAGTACCTCTGTGTAATAGCAAGCTCTCAACATTAACATATAAAGTTACTTGAAAGAAACCAGGTGAGTACGTAGCCCACTTACTTTAATGTTTTGGGTGAAAAGCATACTCGTTATATTTGACTTTATTATATGTGAGTTTCGTGGCCCATCTTTTAAACTATTTTGGGTGGAAAGCATACTCGTTTTATTAAACTTTATGATGCTTTGTTATTTAAGACATTGTTTTTACCCAACTGTCCGTTTTTACACAACCATTAATTCTGGATGAACCGACGGATCGTATGGGTAGTACTACTTGGGTAATCCCCCACGCACAGTGCCCTTTGTAAAGGAAACCAACTCTGAGACCCGTGAGGTTTTGAGACATGCACGTGGTTGTTGCGTGCATATTATCGCGCATGTGCATACATTTGTGACAGTTATTGGGTGTTAATATTCGGGAACTCAATTCATATTAGATGGGGATTGGGTGACCGGGTACAGGTTTGGTTGTGGACTTATTTAATTTGCATCATACTTGTTAAACTCACATTTATTTAAACTTGCGAACTCACCAACTTTATAGTTGACATCTTTTAGTATGCTTTTCAGATGTAGTTTTTGATACGTTAGAAGTAGTAATCGGAATAGAGCTTGCTATTGCTTTGACGATACATTCTAGAAGACTTGAGTTGAGCTTAGAAGTCATAGACGCAGAAGCCACAAGAGAAGTTAGATTCAACATCTAAGTTCTATTACTTTTGGGATTAATATTTATGTAAATCCCATCATCTAGTCGAACAAATGCATGTATTAGATTAAATCCTTAATGAATAATAATGTTTCCGCTGCTTTGATTACAAAATACCATTCGTTACGTCTAGCCCCTGGCTCCGGGTGAGACATTATCTTTTATATATGTACTCGTATTCATCGCTTTAAAATGTAACGTTCGTTCTGATCAATAATAAATACATCGAATTCAACGTTATTTTTTTAAATCGATCGTTTCATTTTCACGAAATATCTACGTATACTAAATAAACACTATCTATATTACATAAATCTCAAGAATATATATATATATATATATAGTGTATACAAGTAATCTTATAAAAAAATTGTTAAAAGAAAATGATTCTGAGTCTCAAGATAGTTCATTAACGTCATAAACGAACTAAATATATATAAACGTCACTTATATAAACGTTACAAGTTAACGTGGTTAAGTTAGTTTGTTAAAATAAAACCTTATTAAACTTTGGGTGAAAATTGTCAAGTTTTAAAGTTGTATTTAAAGTTTTAATTAAAAACTAGTAACAAACACAAACTCCAGGGGCCAAAACTGTAAATATTTAACCCAACCCCCCCCCCCCTCGCGCGTGTTCCCGTTTTTCCGGCGACAAGCTCCGGCCCCCGCCGGCGACGCTCCGGCAACACATAAAAAAAGTTTTTGATCTTTTTTAATCCAATTAAAACCCGGTAAAAGCTTCCTCGTGCAACACTCGAACCGATGGACGATATTAATTTCATTATTACACACTAAATCGCGTGTTTAATCCAATATTAAGACACCCGTTTTGTGTTCATTACCCATTAAACCTAATCGATACAAAACACATAAAAACAGTAAATTGAAGTAACTACAACGGTCCTCTCGATGATTAGAAACTGCTGGTGAGGTTTAATTGCGTTGAATATACGCAATTGATCACCAATTTATCAAATCTTACTCGCAACCTATCTTGAATGTGTTTAACTGGCTTCACTCAAAATCAATCCAATTCCTTCTGCAAAAACACTCCCTCGGCATCTCTCTCACTCTCTGCTCAACCAATTCCATTTTGGTTACTCAAAATCATAATACCAAATTCTAGGGTTACTCAACCAATTCTTTATCTGAGAATGTTGCCTATAACATCCAGAAGGAAATCACAGCTAGTGGTATGATGACAACATTATCAAACATGTATGAGAAGCCTTCTGCAGCAAATAAGGTTTATCTGATCCGGGAGTTTGTCAATACTAAGGTAAGGAAGGTGACTTGATAACAGTCCATATCAATACTCTTAATTCGATTTTGTCTCGTTTAATATCTGTGAATATTAAATTTGTTGATGAAGTTCGGGGCCTTTTGTTATTATCCTCATTGGTTGAGAGTTGGTCCGGAACTGTAACTGCAATTAGTAACTCATCGGATACTAGTAAGTTCACATTTGAGAAAATTCGGGATCTTATTTTGGGAGAGGATGTACGACCCAGAGGTTCAGTTGAATCTTCAAGTTCTTTGTTAGGTACCGAGGATAAGGGAAGAAAGAATGAACGGGGAAGTCGTCAAGGGAGGAGGAGGAGTCAGTCTAAGGCTCGTAAGATGTTATATGTTGGAACTGTAAGGAAGCATGACACTTTAGGAATCAGTGTTCTAGTCCTAAGAAAGATGCTAACACTGTAGAAGACTACGAAGATGTTGATGTTCTCATCTGTAGCGTGGAGAACAATGTGGATTCCTGGGTTATGGATTCTGGTGCTTCTTTTCCCGCTAACCACAACTATTAAGCATTGCAAAATCTAAAAGAAGGTGATTTTGGAAAGGTAAGGCTTGCGAATGATGAAGTTTTAGATGTGACGAGCATGGGTGACATGGATTTATTTACTTCAGCTAGTTCTAAGTTGACTTTGAAAGATGTCAGGGTCATCCCTAGCTTAAAGAAACAGCTGATTTCAATTAACTAGTTGGATGGAAGAAGCACATGAAGTTAAGTTTAGGAACAGGCAGTGGAAAGTGGTATAGGGTAATCTAGTCATAGCTCGAGGAAAGAAACGGGGTTCGCTTTATATGCTCAGTTTACCATCTAAAGGAGAGGTTATTCTAGTTTAGAAGAGAAATAAAATCTGGTTCACAGATCCTCAAGGGCAGAAGAAGGTTTGTTTTGTAGATGATAAACCTAGAGCTTTAGGTCAAATTCAGGTTGAATGTACTAGGAAAAGTTCAGAAAAATCAATCAAGGGTTTTCGTGGCAGTGGTAGCATTGGTAGCATTGGTAGTTGGCCAACCAAAGCTTCAGTTAGAGTTACCAAATAATGGGTTAAGAGAACCAGTATTCCAAGTGTCAAAGTCTGTCTAGATGATTATCTGCTTTATTCGGGGAGTGTTTATTCTCATGCTGTTTCAGGATCCGGCAGTTTGAGCCAGTGGGAGCCGGTAGAGACAGAGAATGAGTTAGAGACAGACTTAGGGGGTGTTTGTTTTTTTACAAAAAGCTCTTCTGGACCTCTTTTGTCTGCGCCGTGCAGACCACGCGCAGATGTTTTGGCTTGCAGACCGTTTGTTTTTCTGAAGACCTTTCACTTAAAAAATCTGCCCGCCCTCTTCTTGAGGCAGACTTTCATATATCACTTCTCACCCCTTCTCCACCTCTTCTATTCTTCTTCTTCAACTCAATCCATCTTCAACAATCAACTTCTGGTGAAACCCTAACAGCCTCCTCCGCCGTCGCACCCTCCTTCGCCGTCGCACCCTCCTCCGCCGTCGCACCCTCCTCCGCCGTCGTACCCTCCTCCGCCGTCGCACCCTCCTCCGCCGTCGCACCCTCCTCCGCCGTCGCACCCTCCTCCGCCGTCGCATCCTCTTCCGCCGTTGCATCCTCCTCTGCTGTCGCATCTTCTTCAACTCAATCCATCTTCACCAATCAACTTCTGGTATGGTTCATTGTCTTTCTTTGATTATAACTTGAAAATGGTGTTTGTGTATTGTTTGTTGATGTGATCGGTTCTTTTTTTCTCTTGAAATATCCATCATCACCTGTTTCTAACATTAATAACTTGTAAGTATATAATCTAATGCTTCTTGGATAAAATGATGTGGGGATAGATTATTTTATGTTAAAAATATAGTTTCATGGGGATGAAAGAACAAAGTGTAACAGCAGGTGTGTTTGGTTTTTTTTCTAATGCTTGATCAATTTTATCAATTAAAAGGGAAGTTGTGGGGCTATTAGTAAAAGATATTGCACATGATCATTAGATTGTTGGTGATAACGGGTCAAATGGGGTGAATGAATTGGTCAAAAAATTACGGTTTATGTCATATTCGGTTATATTTATATCGTATTTGTCAACAATATCTTGAAAGATAACGGGTCAAATGGGTTGTATGAATCGGAATATCACTTGTTTAAATTATATATTTGCTCTCTTATTTGTGTGATTAATAGAAATGGGAGAGAAACATCAATGGTTAAGCGAGTAACTAAAATACTAATGATCAACCCGATGTGACGGTACAAAATACCATGTTGACGTTGATGCTAATGAAGACGAGGTTGAAGCACATGATACTGCATCAGATCGGGAATATATGAGCAAGTTACGAGATGAAATTGTTGAGCAGGTAATGCAACTTGTGGAATAGATGTTTTAAAAATGTTTTGTCGTTTTATGAACTATTATTTCAATATTGTTGTGGTTTTATGAATATTATTTCAGTATTGTTTTGGTTTTATTAATATTATTTCAGTTTTTTGGTTTTTATGAATATTAATTAATTTTAATAAATCAATTTATTTAAATATCAGTTTTATTTCAGCAGACTGCAGAAGATAAAAAAACAAACAGTCTTCTTCTTGCAGACTGTAGACATTAGGTCCACCTCTTCTTCTGCAGATGTCTGCAGATGTGGTCTGCAGACTGAAGACATTTTCCTGCAGAAAAAACAAACAACACCTTAGCAGTGAATGATATGTTGGAGTTCAGAGGAGCTTTAAAGGGCCTTCAGGTTAACTGATTAGAAGTTTCTTCTTTCTGCCTTTCTTTCCCATGACGACTAGGAACGGGCAAATCAAAATTTAGGCGCCTCTATTTGTATAGGAATTCGCTTCTGATAGATCTCGCCCAGTCTCCCTCTCCTTCCCCCGCCGCCTTCCGACCCACGAGAGTATACAATGACAATTTCCGGACACTCATGCCCGATCGTCTATGACCGAACAAAAAGGAGTTCGTCACCCTCACATACACCGGGAAAAAGGTTACGATAGCAAGCCCCTCCCCGGCCGGAGAACCTCCAGGACAAGGAGGCGGCGATCAACCATCCACTCTCGAGATTCGTATTGATCAATTGATCTTCGCATCCGACTGCAACTAGTGGTAAGGAAGATTACAAGAGGCACAAGATGATGAAGATGGTGAAGCGTGTCACACCCCGACCGATGGCGGAATCATCAATGCGAACAAAAGTGGATGATTTTTCATAGCTCATAGTACTAAAAATAGTTTAAATATTATTAAAATCCAATTATCCAAACAAATAATCCATACAGAAATAACAGAAAAAGTCTACGTTATTTAATTAACTAAGTCCAAGTTCCTAGTCATGTGGCATCTCAAAGTTCCTAACTTGCTCTTCCTGAAATCATGTGAAAAATAACTGGTCAGCTAACGAATTAGCTGGTGAGTAAACATAGGTTTGCAGTACATATAAATACAATGATTAAAACTCAATTCATGTCGTTATATCAAAACTTATAAATGCAAAACATGTACATACAAGATAGCAACGCATAATCAAACCTTGAGCAATGATAAAGTGGGGACCACATGATAATGATACTCAGTTATAATCACCCAAGAATCATGGGGTGGGTCCTTTGACCAATAGATCTACCATTACTAACTGTCGGTTTCTATAAATTAATGATTACGCTAGCACAAAAATTGCTATTAGGCTATGAACACATAATTTGCAAGTAAAGACATAACATGAATTGTTTTAATGATAACATGAAATCTGATAACTGAAATAACTGAACAATGAATACTGAAAACTGAAATCTGATTTAATAGATCACATGATATCACCACAAATTGAAAACAAGAAAAGGGACTATGAATACTCAACTGATTATTGATCGATGAAATGCATAAAAGTAAAACATGAAAAAGGCACCGAGAATATCCTTAAGGGTCACTTAAGGAATGTCGCCTTTTGTTAAAATGATAACTAAAATGGATCTAGAAATTTAAGGTTCTAATTGAGAATCTGGGTTTAAGTAGTTAGATGTTACAATAACAAAATCTATATGTATATAATAATGTAATGGTAATAGATTTATTTTAATCAATGATTTAATATAAAGTTTAACTCCTAACGAAAATTAATTAAAATTAATATTTCATTAAATGACATAACAGATATGATATCTTAAATATTTATCTATAAAAATAAATTTTTAAAAATTAATCCTCCACAAGATACCATGAAAACAGTCGTAAAATAAAAATAAAACATGATTTGATCGAGTCTCGAGAGTACTAAACACGAGAATCCGTAATGAAATTGTTTTTTTTCTTTTATAAAATTTAAACGTTTTATATGTTTTACATGTTTAAACTCACCGCTTCTCGTAAAAGATATTTATAAACGTGAGTGTACAAAAGTAAATCTTAATTGTATTAATCTATATACTTTTGTAAAGATTTTTTTTTAAATCAATAACTCATGAAATATTTTATAAATAACTTTATAATAATTATGAGGTGATTATAGAAAATTAATGTTATAATAAAATGAAGTTTAAACAATCGAATGGGCAGTAAAAAGTTTAATAAACGTGTACAGGGTTTCGAACCCTGGACCTTCTAATCACTAGACAATAGCAACAAACCACCAGAGCAGTACACTTGTTTGTTGATTTAAGTTGAAACAAAACGTACTTAGACTATTACCTTCCTTAAACCCATCTTCTTGAATAAACCCTAAACCCTAATCACAAAAATCTGAACATTGAGCCAATCTGTATATGAAATCAAACATCAATACGATAACCAGCAGGTTATAACGAGCGTAAAGAAGTATTAAATTACTTGTTTGATGGTCGATGGATGAAGGTGGAAGAAAGAAAAGAATAAACAGTTGCGGATCAAATTGAAGCTGCAAACGTTGATGATAATGAAATTAAAAGTGCAGATTCACTTTTTGATGTATGATGATCAAAACGCCTAAGAAATCAGATGCTAAAACTGGTCCGAGTATGGAAGTCGTATGACGAACATAAACACGAAGAACAGAGGAATCATTCGACTGTTGTGTGTGTTTAGAAGTGAAATTGATGTTTCAGGAAGATAATGTGAAGTCGGGGGAGTATGTTGGACGATTTATAGAGGCTTGAATACGAGTGCAAAGCTGTTAACGAATCCGAGTTGATCTCGGCATTCTTTGAGATAAATCCAAGCGATTCGGTGTATTTTTTAAATCACTCGACTGCTCAAATTGATTTTTATCACAAGAGATAAGTGCTGGTTTGTTGAATTTGATTTTTGTTGATCGGTTTAGTTGAATTGGATTTGGATTTTTGCCAGATTAAGTGGGTTTTGGTTTGGGTTGATGATGAGAACATATATCTCGTCTATATTGATCAATTAAGGTTCGAAACTCATGGATAAACGATAGGAACGAGTTAATCGGATTAAAATGGGTGTTTTGTTGGTGTTTTGGCTTTGCCGGAAACTCACTGGAGCTTGCCGGAGACCACAATCGGAAAAACGGAAGAAAAAGGGGGTTCTTGGCTGGATTAAATAAATTTACAGGTTTGGTCTTTGTAGATTTACATGTTAACCTTTGAAGTTTAAAGGTTTTAAAGACTAGTTTCATTATTTGCATAATTTACCCCTTTAAGTTAGTTCGTCAATAAATTGCTAACCACAATAACTAACTTTATAAGTCAAACTTTTATAAAATAATCTTTCAGTAAATATTATAGTTTGCTTTCGTAAAACCAACGAATTCATGGAGACGTATTATAAATAAGTTTATTTTATAATTTATCGATTTACTAATAAATGTTTAAGTGACATCATCAATGGTTTATTTGAAATAGTATAATATAAATAAAGCGTATTGACAATGTTTTGTGTTTCCTGATCATCTGAAGAGATTACATGGATCTTAAATCGGGTTCGGGTTATAATCGAATCGGGGCAGATGTTACAAAGCGTAGTTCGAGTCTCCAAGTGGGAGATTGTTGGGTGTGTGCGGTTAGTGGCAGCCGACCCTAATGTGGTGTTTCTACATGGGCTTGGGCCTAACTTGGGGATCAAGTTATCTAAACCTAGATTAGTCTGTATATATTGAAATCATTGTACTTGTAATTCCTTGAGCACCTGTTAAATAAACTACCTAGTTGCAGCAAAGTGGACGTATGTCACGCCGACCGAACCACTAGAAATCCTTGTGTCTCGTGTACGTTATTACTCACGAGTGTGTGTTCTAGATGCTAACATAAAGTGTAAGAAGGATTTTCAGAGTGACAAGTGACACACCCTACAAATTAGAACAAATGTAATATTGTAATGTCCTCTTATTTTCAAGTTCCATCATTTTTTAAACACTCTCATAAATTTTGCATAAGAAAATATTTATTTAAAAAAATTACACCATAAATGAGAGCATATATTTTAATCTTAAAAACAAGAAAAGTGTTTGACAACTCTTTTTCTAGATTTTCACCTCATTTTATGATTCGTTATGTCATTATGTTATATTGTAACTTGTGTTATATTGTGCAATCGTTGTTTCTAGAATAAATGGCAACTTTTATTCAATTTATAAAAACTTTATTGCATTCGTTACGAAACACTTTGATTTGTTGTTAAGGTTTGTTAGGTCTTTGCAAAATCAACTTCATGTTTCTTGATACGAGTTTTCAAAAACATTTATTCTTATCTTCACTCTTTTTATATGAAGTTTAGTATAGTTCACTTTAGTTCATCATAAATGTATAGAAGTTCATATAATGTGTTAAAAGTAGTTGATTTGATCTTAAATTATGTCATTTCTTTAAAAGGTAGTTGAATTACAGGTTTAGACAGTTACATGTTTATTTTAAACTTATTGTTCATTTGGATGGATGAGACATGCATGGAGTAAGTCGTAATTTTTTTCTTTTGCTACCACATAAATTATAAGCGTTTGATAAAGGTTTTACAGTTTTAGGAGTCTACCTAAATAATTTTCTAAGAATATTATGATCACACATAACATATCAAGAGTAGATGAGGACATGATATATTCAAAAGGATTACACAATGACTTGAAAAGAATTACAAAATGACACAATGTAATGATAGGTCAATAGTAACCATGTATAAAACAATGGCACAATCATTGTACAACGATACAATGTACAAGAGTAAAACATTTGATAGGACATAAGTAAACACGTATAATACAATGAAATTGACACAATGACTTAAAGTATAACTCTAATACAATGATAGTTCACGAGTAAAATATAACAAAATGACACAATGTACACAAATAAGAAGCAGAAGTATGCATATAACACAATGAAATTATGTATTGTGTTATATTAATGAAAGGGTTTTTTAGATACTTAAGAAATAACATAATATAACAAAATAATCTCTTAAGATACACATTAATTAACGGTTTGCATATTCAAACACACATTACAACTTTGATATGATCCTTAGTGAACCACATAACATAATACAATGATCTAGTGAGATATACACATAAACACTTTTCGTTCCCATCAAGTATTCAAACCACAATGCAACTTTGACACAATGATTCTTAGTGAAACATACAATATTACACAATGATCTCCTAATATACATATTCAAACATACAATTCTATTTGACACAATGATACTTTCTGAGCATACAATATAACACAACGATCTAAGATACACATTAACAATTTGCATTTACGTGTACTATTCAAACACATTTGTAAAGTTATGAACTTCTCAAGTTTCTAAAGTTTGATTTAATCCCTTAACTTTTTAAAATTGCTCTTTGGCACCGAAAACTTCTAGCCTCTGAATTTGTAGAATGTTAAAACTCACCCCTTAACTTTTCAAGTTTCTCAACTTTTGATTCTTATCCCTCAACTTTGTAAAATTGATCTTTGCCACCACACACTTGTAAAATGTTGTGTTGACCCGGTAAAATTTCAAAGTTGGTTTAGAAGTTTGCAAATTTACATTTTACAACATTGAAGTCATAGTGTGGTGCCACCTCTTTCGGCAGCCGAGTGTGTGCCCACTTTTTTAGTTTTAGTTAAGCCATACTAAATCAATAATTGAAAGAACTAGGTTTTTAACCCCTGTTGTGCTTTGCGGCAGCAAGCTCAAGACCGCATTCTTATAACATAGTATATGCACATTAGACTATTAACACATGTTGGGGACTAAAATTTGACATATAGCATGTATTTTGTTGACATCTTGCACAACTTGGAATTGTTGATTTATATTTATATAGGGAATTAGGCTGCATATAATAAAATCTACGACCTAGGCTGCATGTTGGCATATGGGTGCATAGTGCTACTTCTGTTGGTGAGCAGGCCCACAAAACAATGTTACTAACACAACCTATTAGTACATCATGCAATAAAAATAGTACACATGTTTACTGTTCAATTACATCAACTTTCAATAAAAGGAGAATAATTGTGGAATAAAACGTTAGGTTTCATATATCTTCCCATGCCACCAACCAAAATGTTGAACTGATGTTTCAAACTTATTCGATACATGAACATAACACTCAAACTAAATTCTTTCTAAATTAAGGAGTACTCATTAATTGTTTAATTTTTAATTATTGACTACATGACTACATGCCTTAATTGCCTAAAAACATGTTAGAAAATGGTCAACATAATATTAATGAGCTCGTAGATTTTAGTGACGTGATATAGCTGTAAATAGTAAATAGTTAGTGAGTGAATCATTGCATGTTATGTATCTAACAACACATAGTTGGATTGTAACGTAACTATACTAATACCTATCCTATGTACTTGTAAGCAAACAACTATAGGAGATAATCATTCATCACTGTTGACTGTGAATTTATGTGCTCCGATCATTGAACTTGATGACAATAATCACAAGTACTTGTAGATTCAATTCATCCTTCTTATGTTTAAAAGTAAGGGGATGTTTGATAAAATCTTAATCATTAAGTGTTGAATTGTTAAGAGGTCTGAACCATTAGGAGATTCTATCGATGGGATGGATATTGTGGTAGAACTTCAGACGAAGGTAAGTTTGGTATATGCTCCATTCAATTCCATTCAGCATCTCTCTGTCTCTTAACCATTGATGTGTGCAAACGTATATATAAAAACAGACAATAAAAAGCTTTAAATTTATAAAAGCTATACGAACTACTAAATCACACACAACCGGCAGTAGACCTGTCGGATGTAATATAGTGAAACGTAAGTCCGGGTGTCGACCCACAGACTCTATATACAACGCTAATTAACTTAAAGTAAGACTCACTAACTAGACACGAACTTGAAATGAAAGAGTATTTGAAAAAATGGGGGTTTTGCTAAAAATAGTAACTTAATTAAGCTGGAAACTTTCTAAAAATAGTAACTTACTAAAAATAGAAACTGACGAAATTAAATACGGATTTAAAACAGAGGAATGAAAATAAACCACCTATGCTAGAATCATCGTTAACTTCCATTATCGCTCACGTTGGACTAACGATTATGGAACCGGGATCTAAACCTATTCACTTAAAAGCATCCCTAATTAAGACCCTCGACCCTTTTCGAGAAGAAACCTAAAGGGTAACTATTAAGTTATTAGCACACCGGTTATGGGATTAAGTTTCCTCACAGTTACCTAATCACATTACGCTTAGTTGACCCACACTAAAGACCTATCTCACGATACGATTCTTAAAGCCATTTGAAGCCAAACAATTGATTAAACAAGCAAAGTTGATAGTTAATACTAAGCCGGAATTTTCACAAAAACCTAAACCTAGCAAATCAATCAACCAAGACTTATTAATAACTTATCACCTCACGGGTATCTAGGTTAGCTACACGTTATTACCGATTTTACTAATATAATTAATCCTATGGTTTTATTGCAAATCAACCATAACAATCATAACGCAAGTTAATGACTAAAACGAATCCTATTACGTGACATAGACAATCACCAAGAACACGTGGATTAATTATATCAACTCAATCAATGCAAACATATATCATGCATCAAAATAAAAAAAGATTCAAACTTTAATTAAATGTAAACCATAAACCGAATCAATCCAACATGAGTTCAAAATAACATTAACGAATCATCAATAAGCCTTGGTAGTTCTAAAAGGGTTTAGCCAAGCATATTCAACATGAAAAACAAAAGTTTCAACATAATTGACATCAATAGAAAAGATGAAAAAGAAGAAACAATAAAACCCGATGTAACCGAGAAGCAATCCTCGATCCAACCGACTTCTAGCACTTCGTTTCCGTCTACCTAGCCTCAAAAACGCCTTCGATCTGCTGTTTTCCGACTCCAATTCGTCCCCAATGATGTCTAGGAGGCTAGGGTTTCATTATATGTGTTTATACAGCGAAACGGGCCAAGAAAAGTCGAAACTTTCTGCCGAAAACGCAGCGCGGCGACGAAAGGAATCATCATCGCGTGGGTGATGTCAGCACGCACCCAACAGCAAGACATGCCGCGTAGCGCGGCCACCAGCATCCTCTTGGTTGCATGGCGCGACCAGGTTCCTTGGTCGTGCTGCGCGGCTCGGTTTCTTCGTTTTCGCATACCGGCTCGCTCGTAACTCTGTTTCGCGCCCCGTTTTCGCCTACGGATCCGATTTTCCGCGATCTTTCCATTTCTTTATCAACATGGGACCTAAGAAATATAAAAACATCAGTTGTGTAGAAAATTCTAAAAAAACTTAACCGAAACGACACGAAACGTAAACAAACGCAACACGGGGTTTATGTATATTTTGCACATTATCAACCATTCAGCACTTAACTGAACCATTCAGATGCTCTTTTTATATGAAACAAACGCTCTAAATGCAGAATGCTGAATGATTAAATACCGAACTGAACCATTAAGAGGCGAAACAAACAGCCCCTAAATTTGAAATCAAGTAAACCGAACTGACCATTTAGTTAAATGAACCATCTTTACCATTAAAAAAATCTATACAAACTCATGATTTTGAACAAAAAATGGTTCAAACTGCCAAAACTGAATCACTTAGTCGATCCGACTAATCCAGCCAACCCTAATGTCTTGTATGTCACTTTTCAAAACTGTAGTTTGCGGTTCAACCCAAAATCATTTGAACCAGTTGATGAACATGCACAAAAGGTTATCATTTTTGTTGATGGGTCAATCATCATCTAAACGGATCAAAACTTCATCCTTCAAGGAGTATATCTCATAAGGTAGCCCGCATGACCGCATTAACATTGATCTAAATGTTGTCGAAGATGATGTTGATCAACATCTAGTTTGGCCCCTGGAAAGAAACAAGAAAGGGAAACGACAAGCTACACTCACGGATCCCAGGATGAAAGAACGTGTGGACAAGTTAACGATATCGATGGAAAACCTCCTAACTTGAATTCAAGAACAACCTAACTATCCAAGTTGAAAATAGTTTTCAAGAAAATCGATCATTTATTGGGTCTTAGTCGTCAAGTGTACGAGTAAGTGAAACCGAAATTCGCCGGGAATATCAAAGAACTTTAGTTTTTATTTAAAATTAAGTATTTTTATGTTAATTATATGTTGTATTTTGTATAATTCAAAACTAAAGAAAAACTAAATTGTGTTTTGATTTTAATAATACAAATTTAACATAATTTAACATAATCATTAGCACTATCACTTCATCACAACATTTTTTTAATCACTATTATCACTACCCCTAACATATCTTAGTCACTCACTCACTCACTCTCTATGTGACACTCTCTTTCATCTTTGAATGATTAATGTTTTAGGGTGGCGTCACCTGTTGTAGGAGAAAACTAACTAACTGATAAAACTTTCTAATTTTCATATGTTTGTAGAGCTTAATGGCAGCCTCTGTTAATTAATGAATGTAATATTTTGTCGATAGTGAGATTTAAACTTGTGACCTTAAGATTTTAAAATTTTTCAATACACTAATAGATAGCCGATAGACTAGATGACCACCAACCTTTTTATTTTCTTACACCTTTCTAAGACAGTCCGCAACGCAGCATCCATCACAAGCCCGTCGCCTACGTGAAAGACGCCTGTCGAAAGAGCGGCATTGATGGATGACATCCGTCTGTGTGGTGCCCGTCCCAAGGGCTTATGTGAAGAAGATGATGTGGGCCCCGCCACTTGCTTTTTTAAATGTTTTCTAATTTTGTTTGTTTACTTTTAGTTTATTAAAATAGTTTAATTATTTAACTTTATTATAAATTAATTAATAACTAACAGCTTGTATTTTAATTAACCGTTATTTAAAAAAATAATTTATTTATTTATTAATAGTTAATTTAAACAAGTTTTAATAACTAACAACTTGTTTTAGCGTCAAGAATCACAAAAAAATAATAATTTAAACAAGTTTTAATGTCAAAATAAAACGAGTTCATAATCTTCATCACTTAAAACATTAACATATAAAAATAAAAAAAATAGATGTAAACATAAATCCAAGAAAATCAAACATAAAAATATGTATTTTAATACTAACGAGAAGTTCAATCCGGTTCCGGTCCGACTAGACCAGCTCGAGCGGTTCAATTCGGTTCATAAACACGTATGAAACCGTGTCTAATTGAACCGGAATTCTTTAAAAAAACATCCAACCGATCGGATCAGCCGGTTTAATAACATTGGTACAAAGAACTTCTCTCCAAAGACAAAACTAGCCAGCTCTTTAAGCGGCAAAAAGAATCCCAATCAAACACAAATCTTTTTATTTAATATATTCTCCATGATTTCGAATCCAAAACTTAAAATTTTTTAAAACACGGCTTTTGCTTGTTTTCAACACAAAGAACCCACGTCTACAATGATTGTAACAAATAAAGAGTGGGTGGCCATTTTTAAATTTTTGTAACATATATCGTACATACATACATTCATCAACCTCTTTAGTTACATGCAAACATAACAAATGCATGTTTTAAATATTCAAGATTATTATCTGTCTAAGGAATCTATCTTGGCTCATTTTATAAAAGGGTTTGTTTTGCTTTTGTGGGTCGTTGATTACGGGAAACAAGAACTAGAAAGAGATCAAGAACACGTACTAAACGGTTCCAAGAAACGTATTTGGCCGGGGTCATGGGGAGACAGCCTTGTTGCGATCGAGCAGGGTTAAAGCGTGGTCCGTGGACTATGGAAGAAGATCGAAAACTTACTCATTTTATCATCAATAATGGCATTCAATGTTGGCGAATGGTTCCTAAGCTTGCAGGTTTTTTTCTAGTTTTCTTGTAACATTAATTAGTTGTAAAGTGTTTATAGGTTTTTTAACATGTTGAAAATAAGACATCATAAGATATAGGGTTGGAAAATGTATACCACCATACATTTTGTTAGTTTTATTTCGCATGAATTTGGTTTCTAATGCTTTTCGGTTATATGAAGGTTTGTTAAGATGCGGGAAAAGTTGTAAATTAAGATGAATTAATTATTTGAGGCATGATCTCAAAAGAGGTATGTTATCAGAAACGGAAGAGGAACAGATAATCGAACTTCATGCTCGTCTTGGTAACAGGTAGCATTTCATATCTGTTTGTTTGATTAGTGGTGTTTATGGTCTAGTTATAACGATTTAATAGTTAAAAAAACAAATGAAAGTGACATAAAACTAAAACCGAATATAAGTAAACCATTTTTTTAATCTGGTTATGTTTAGTCTTGTTGGACCTTTATAACAAAATAAGAACAAAAGATGCATTTCAAATTATAGTATAGGATAATGTTTAAATAGTTACGACTTAAAAAGACTATACTTCAAGGAAAGAAAGAGCTTACAATACGCTTAGCTTTGGGGTTGATTCTGATCTTGTTAAAAAATGTAAGGCGTCTTAGAAAGGAATTTCAATATTTAGATTCACTAGCTGAGGACTAAGTTGAGTGACATTCTGTCTTTCTTACGCTATCAATTCTCATTATGTATAAAACATCCAAACTCAAACATTGATTGTTGAGTTAGATGCCCTACTCAAAGGATCTCTCCCTAAAGCTCTAGACTGATCCCCGAGCTTCTGAATGAAGTATAAATAGTTGCAACTTAAAATAATGTCTAAATAATTGCAACTTAAAAGACCATACTTTGAGAAAAAAACCGAATGATGTGTATGATTAACATAAATCAATTAAAAAATAGGTAACTTTGTAGAAACATAACCAAGTTTTAATTTTGTTCTAATTAAGTCATTTAAGTTTAAAAATTGTTCTAATTAGGTCACTTACCTTCATATTTTATTCAAATTAGAGGTTTTAACATGTTGTTTTCGCATGTTCTTCTACGTTTCAGTTATGAATTATTTTTTGCATTTTATAAACCAAAAGGCTTATAATGTTATATAGCCCAAATTTATACGTTCTAGTGTTTTTTTATAAACCATAAACAGACTATTTGGTATGGTTTGAAATTTCCTAAATCAAACCACCAAATAAAAATAATTTTTTTAAACCAAACCCGTCTTAGAGGTTTGGGATGATTGTACACTTTCACTCTTTGTTCTCAAGTTTAGTAACCGAAAGAAAAGAAAATTAAATGAAGTTTAGGAGAGAAAATAGAGAAAAGAAAGAAAATATGATAATTCATTTCGCGTTCCAGAGTTTGAAGGAAAGAAAGGGAAAATAAACATTTAATATGGTTTCCATCCTTTCTATCCACTTCCTTCCAATTTGGAAGAAAAGTTAGGAGGGGAAATCATAATAAATTTTTCCTTCC
The DNA here is from genome assembly GCA_030867185.1 of Tagetes erecta. Lineage (NCBI taxonomy): Eukaryota > Viridiplantae > Streptophyta > Magnoliopsida > Asterales > Asteraceae > Tagetes > Tagetes erecta. Next base: position 67,164,052 of record CM061486.1, read on the forward strand.
ACTTCCATCATCTTCCTTCCATTTCATTTTTTAATAAAACTCTGGAACACTTTTTTTTTCAACTTCCTTCCAATTCCTTTCCCTTCTACCCTTTAATGAAATTCTGGAACAGAGTGTCAAATCAAACCATATACATGTTGTTCGCTTGTTTGATGTTATCAAGTAAAGTTTACGTATGTTTAAATATTTTGTATTGTTTAGGTGGTCGAAGATAGCCTCATATTTTCCTGGACGTACGGATAATGAAATAAAAACATTGGAATACTCGAATCAAGAAAAAGATGAAACTTCTTGGAGTAGACCCAAATACCCACAAACAAATTGAGGAAGCAAAGGGGAAAAATTTCGAAGTCATGAAGGAACAATTCTACAAGAGCGTGTCAGCTAACGAAACCACCCATGCAGATCGTTACAACATGGTGTGCATGAATTATGACGTTGATTCGTTCACGAACAACATAAAATCAACTTCGATTTCATGCAGTGATTCTTATTCATTAGAGCATCCAATTTGGATAAACAATTGTTCTTCCCTTGGAGGATCTTCTTTAGTTGAAGGAGATCATTCTTTACAACAATGGGTTGATGGTGAAGGTTCGTTGACGTTATGGGATGATTTGAAGCAACAAGAAGACTTATTTTTCATGTTAGGAAAGTAAATGTTATATTTTTCCCCATCACAAGCTCCACGGATTATGTTGTAAGTGACCTGATTGTTAAAGTGCCTACTTCTATGTTCTTGAAGTTAGTGGATTTTCTAAGATGTTGCTAAGTGTGGGTCACATGCTAGACATACTTAATAAACTCAAAACATGATAAAAGTATCACTAAGTGTTGAAAAGTAACTAAGTGTTGAAAAGTAAGTGTCAAATAAGCTTTATACATAATTTGTTATATAAGGAGCTAACAAATATATTTATGGGCGGATATATTCTACAAATGATAAAATGGTATAAAGTGTGAGAAAGAAACAATGGTTTAGAAAAGACACAATGAAGGATTAAAAAGTTCATAAGCCAAAATTAAATCAAACTTCAAAAAAGTGATTCGGAGACATTGATCCTCACGTCGTCCTCCTTCATACAAAAAAATTAATTTTTTCATTGTCTTTTTTACTTTTATTGTGTAAATTTTTTACACAACAAAAGACATAATGAAAACCTTGATTTTTTTATTTTTTTTATTATATGAAACAGAACGGCGTGAGAAACAAGATCTCCAAAACATTTTTTTGAAATTCGATTTATGTTCTGAGTTATAATTTTTTAATGTATCATTGTGTATTTCTTGTAACATTGTGTCATTTTTACACTTTCTATATTATTAATAATTAGATTTGTTTAAATTTTCTCTATATCCTTATATAATATAGCAAAACGTAAAAAGCTTATATGACGTTTTTTTTAAAGCTTATGGCTTATGTGGCATCATATGAGAGTTTATATCACAATAATGATTTTTTTATTTAAAATATGTATATAAAATATTTTATAATAAAACTAATTACATTTTTGGTCCCCTAATATTTTGGAGAATTCTGAAAAATTTAATAGTATTTATATTTTTAACCCTCTACTACAAGGGGTGTACATGAGTCGGTTTATATTTTATAGGGTCTAAAATGAAACTTATGGATAAAGTTAATAATAATATACAATTAAAGACCTCGGTGTTTTATAAATATGCATAACATTTTTATACGACTTTTTTTAAAATATACTACACCATAAAACTGAGTATGGTGTAGTAAATTTTAGGGATGAGCATGGTACTGGTACCGTACCGTACCGGTACCGGTACCGAAAGTACCGGTACCGATTTATAAGAAAAAATGGTACCGGATACCGACCGGTACGGTTTGGTATCGGTACCGGTTTTCCGGTACTAGTACCACTCTAGTACCGCTTCGTATTTTTGCTGCATAATTTCACCAAAAATGGGTGGTCAACCAAAAAAGTCTACTGGAAGAAATGGGTGGTCAACCAAAAATCCAAAATAACTAAATATATCCATTAAGTTTGCTGCATAATTTCACCAAAATAAATAAATCTATCCATAGTTCTCCAAAATACCAAATTCATATCCATAAACAAAACCAAAAGAAAGTTCATCTTCAAACTTTGTAATCCTTGCTAATCGCTACGACCGTATCCCTTTCCCTTTTTCCTTCTGTTTGTTTATCGCATCCTTAATCTCTGTAGAAAACAAGAAACATAAAAAGTTAATGCACATTATTTATTAACCAAAGCACATCTAAGTAATAAAAACTACTATTACCTATGGCAATATCATCATCGTTTAAGATGTCAGCAACGTCATCAACAATTGGCTTTCTTGATTTTCTTACCCAATCTTGAGTGCAAACCAAAGCTTCGACAATGTTACTTGACAACCTTGTCCTATATGGGTCTAGTACACGACCGCTCGTACTAAACGCGGACTCGGATGCAACTGTTGAAATTTGAATTGCCAAGATATCTAACAAATATACATATATTATAAACATATATAATCTAAAAAATGATGTTAAAGTTTGATTAAAGTGAAAGCATTATACCTTTAGCCATCCTAGATACGATAGGGAATCTAATAGCATTTTGTTTCCACCACATTAGTATGTCAAACCGCTTATTATAAGTAACTCTTGGCTCAAGGAGGTACCTCTTTAACTCGGTTCCCGTTGCCACCGAGTTACTTTCTTCCACATTTAAAAATTCAACCAAAAACTCGTTGTCATCATCACCTTCCACAGCCTCTTCGTTACGTGCTTCTTGAGATGCCGAATTACAATTAACATTGTCAAGCCTTTCTTTGTATATCATAAACAAGCCATGTAACCTATCCTCAACCTCCGTTACCATTTTGCCCACCTTTTTTTCAAGTTCTTCTTTGGACAAAGGTTTCTTCATTATGTCATACGCATTTTGCCCACCATTTTTTGAAACTTAAGGTTGACCCCCCACTTACGTAGATGTTTGTCTACGTCTAATATTTCTTTAATAAACACGTGAGCTAAGGGCTTTGACGTTGCTGATACAATTTCCGTTTTAATTTTGAACTTTTCTAAAAATTGAACCAATAGCTTGCACACTTCAAACTCTTCTTCTCCAGGCAATTTTTCTAAGTCACGGAAATAGTTATCATCTTCAATTTCATAAGCAACAAATGCCTCTTTTAAATCCACAGCAGATTTTAACATCTCATAGGTAGAGTTCCACCTAGTAGCACAATCACTACATAAAAACTTACTAATGTCAACAGTTTCCATGCACTTCTTGAAAGTTGTGATTCTTTGTGTTGAATTTCTAATGTACATAATCGCCTTTCTCAAACATTCAACATGACAATTTTGTTCCATTAATCCATCTTTCACAATCAAGTTTAGAATATGAGCCATGCAACGAATCTGAAAATGTTTCCCACTATCATACAAGTTAGGTAACTTATTCACCAAATGAGCAATTGCCTTGTCATTACTAGAAGCATTATCAACCGTCATGGTCATGACATTCTTTATCCCCCACCCATAAATGCAGTCTAATAACTGACGAGCTATGTCATCCCCCTTATGGCTATGAATGGGTCTAAAGTTTATGATACATTTATGTATCACCCAATCATCATCGATAAAATGAGCCGTTACAACCATATAATTGACCCTTTGACATGACGAAGTCCATGTATCGGTAGTCAAATGAATGGCGTTGGTTGGATTACTTAAAAAGGCCATCAATTTACTTCTTTCATCTATATAGTACTTGCCAACATCTCTAGATAACTTATGTCGTGAGGGCACTTTGAACTTTCCATTTAAGGAATTGGTGTACTCAACAAAAGCGGGATTTTCTACAAGCTTAAAAGGTAGTTCGGCAACAATAAACAAGTCTAACAAAGCCTTATTGATTCTAGCCTCATCATGTTTCCAAACACTAACACTACCTTCCCCATTCGCTTCTTTCTTAAACACTAAATTATTTTGTTTTTTCTTATCAACTGATTCGGGATTCATTGAACAAGAACAAACATGTTTGTTAAGACCTTGTGTACCGTTTCGTTGTGGATCGGCTTTAATATTGTGTTTACAATACTTGCATCTTCCATACTTCCGTTTAACCCCGTCTTCTTCATCTATGTAAATCACATCAAAGTGACTCCAACACTTTGCCCTCTCTTTGCCTACCTTTTGAGCTTTGTTTTGGGTTTCTTCCACATTTGTATCTTGTTTTCTCTTACGACTTTGTTCCATGTTACCTGGATCCGCGTCATTATTAAGTTGGGAAAAAGGGGTCTCATTAACAAATGTATCGTCTTCCTACATAAACAAACACAAAGACTGTTATAGTCAGCTTTAATGTAAAATCAAATCTAGTAAATGAAACATCATTCAACAAACACTAAAAAGGATCGATAAAAAAGCTACTGGAAGTTTGGTACAAAATTAAAAACAACCTAAACACATTAAGTTAAGATGATACTAGAATTCTGCAAACAACATTTGGAAAAAAAAAATAAAGACATAAATAAGGATTTTTAAAACAAAAATCAAAATCAAACATTTTAATTAACTTACTTGAGAGTCTTGAGTAGATGCCATGATCTGATGATCTCGCTAATGTTTCAGATGATTATATTAATTGATGAATGATAGATTCCATGAAAAGTTGAAAATCTCTGTTGTCAAATAAGGGTTAATGTGATCGACTGAAATTAGGGATATAAAGTATGTTGTGGGATGATAAAATATGTATGGGATATGGATGGTTGATGGACTTATGGTACATGCTGATTACCACTTTCAAGAAACGTCCTTTCATATTCGGTACTCGGTACCAATGTAGTAATATACGGTATTTTACCGGTACCGGTACCGCATAGTACCGATACCGAAAAAATAGAAAAGTCAAGTACCGGTACCGGTACCGAAATTAACGGTACGGTACCGGTTCGGTACGATACCGGTACGGTATAGGTATTGGTACCGGTATTCGGTACCACGTGCTCATCCTTAGTAAATTTGAGTATAATATTGTAATACTAAAAGTCTAATTTTTAAAAGTATATCATGTCTTCCGGTTTACCACGGTTTTGTCTCAAAACTGATTGGAACATTCATGAATATCCTTAAAAGCATCACTTGAACGTTGTGTTCCCGAGCGTAGCGCAGACACTAAACTAGTTATTAATAATTAGATTTGTTTAATAAAAAGTTTGAAGTGTTTGAAAAATTAACCTCTTGAACGCTTTAAAACAAATTAATATCCATATGAACCGACTATAAATAATATCCAAACGGTGCCCAGAGATGAGCAGAAGCAAGAAGCAATAACAAATTCTACCAATTTAAATTATTGTTATTCAATTCAAATCACTAACTTTTCAAAATTGGTGTCACATGTTTACATTTTCTTTTTGTTTAACAAACACTAATTTGTTGAAAAAAAATACAACGAAAAAGGTATTCATATAGAAATTATGAACCCACCATAAGATAATTTAGTGGTAATTTCAATTGGTGTAAAGTTTGATGTCAATACACATATTCAGTGGCGAAACAAGCAATTTTATATAAGGGGGACCAACAGTCACAGACTTATGAGACGCATACCTAACGCTATGCTTCGGGTTATATATTCAGGTCGGTGATTCGGTCTGGGTCGGGTCAAATAGTAAAAACTCTAAATATATATTTTTTCTTTATTCATTCCAAAAACCGTTTTTACAAAAAAAAAAAAAAAAAAAAAAAAAAAAAAAAAAAAAAAAAAAACTAGGTAGCTTAACAAAAAAAAACTTAAAATATTTATAATAATGCAAAAGGAATGCAAGTACGAAGTACCTGAAAGAAGAATTACCACTCAACTAGAAAACTGAATATCTACAATTGAAAGAAATAAAACCTTAATTGACTAAAAACCTACCTCGTGGTTGAGGCAAGAGTGGATAAAATTTGGTGGTGGAGGACAGAGCGAATATGCAGTGGTCTTATGGAAGATAACAAAATCAAAGTGAGCAGAAGTACAACACCAGATTGAATTTTTTAGTACGATTGTGGGAAGTGTTGACAAGTTAAATTGAAAAATAAACTCAACTTGTGGACATGTACATTTATGACCTTGGGATGGTCATAGCGGCTCCCGAAACTTGGGATGGTCATAGCATTGGGGCGAAAATTATGACCTTGATTACCTATTGCACCATTTGGAATCTCTGGCTATTCCGTAACGATGTTATCTTCAAGAAGCTGAGAAGATCCATCGACCAACTGGAGGATGACATAAAAGAGGCAGCTTTTTCTTGGGCAAAATTCAGAGGGCGTAAAATTACCTGCAACTGGAATGAGTGGTTGATAAATCCAACGAATGGTATCAAATAGGTTAGCTTATACATGGGTGTTGTAAATATGCTGTCTTTCTTATATTTTGACGTTGTAATCGCTGGTGTTCTTTGAATATATATATTCATCATTGTTGTTAAAAAAAACAATATGATTCAAATATAATTACCTGGTATAAATATTTTTTTCTTTAACAACCATCAAACTTTATTAAGATGCAAGAGGAATAAGAATTATAAATAAAAGTTACATCAAAAGTTCTGATCTAAAGTTATAATTTATAAGCACTAACAACACTATAGATCGAGTGCACATAAAAACAAAAGAAACACGATATCTGTAAATACGACATCAATACAATGTGGAGTGTGGACAAAATTCAATGCACACATCTATAAATACTAGTAGGGACCCGCGCGATGCAGCGGGACGATACTGTCGACGATACTCGTTTATGGGTGTTTTGTTGATTTCGCAGTAGTGTTTTACTAAAATGTATTATCATAATGGTGGACCTAAGTCATGAGCATTGCACATGTCAAGTAACTCATAATTCAATATGAAAAATCAGAGGGACGATAATATTCAACTAACCATAAGTTAAATACAAAAATATCTAAATCTTAACATACAAGCTGAAAATAAATACTCTGGCGTGAAATGTTGTCATTAAGATGAGACGAAAATTAGTCATACTTCTTAAACATCTCTTCGAGAACATCTAGATTGTCGCACCACAATTTATCATTCGAAAGGAACCATGGATTTCTTCCTTTATTTGGCTTTATTTTTTACATCTTTTGTGGCTTAACATATTGTAACTTCTCCTCTTTGGTTGTCATCTCAGTAGCTGGAGCAACGTTGGTCACTGAATAACGATGTTTAGTTTGTTACTTATAAGTTTATCATAAGCATGAGTGTTATATAACCCCGTCTTTCAAATTAAACTGCAAATATAGAAGTTAAACATATTGTGACATCTGCCCCAAACCCGAATCCGAATGTCCGACTCGAACCCTAAGTTAAACATATACCAGACAAATCTTTTAAATTAACATTGGTCTCCTCCAATCAGAATAATTATCTTATTATTCTTATGACATAATGTTTGTTTTATAAATATACTCTATGTACAAGTAATTTTTTTAGAAAAAAGAAAAAAAGTTTAAATAGGTTTAAAACTATTAAACATTGGGCATAAAAGTGATTTGAGCTTGTATAAAAGTGATTTGGGCTTATATAATAGAATGGGTCGGATGATAACCATGGGTCAGGTAGTGGGCATCCAGGTGTAAATGGATCGTGTATATAAAGGTAACCTAACCCTAACAACATTATCATCCGCCTTTTCTTCGACAACCCCACCCTCTCATCTCCAATTCCATTCTGACACTAATCCGACCTTCCCGTTGTCACTTCCCGTCGCCGATTCAAACCCAACCTCCAGCACGATCAGTGTTTGTATTTCTAAAATCAACGGTACCGATCTGCAAGTGATTTCGCAACATTGGAGCTCAAACCTTTCGAAAACCCTAACACTACCACTTCGAAAACCTTAACAATTGAAAACCCTAAGTGATTAAGTTCTTTGTTCAGATGGGTTTTTTGCTGTCGTTGCTATCTCTCAACAAAACGTTTTTAAAGAAAGGTCTAGGATTCAGATCCAAAACGTCTTTTTATGGTAAGTTCATTTTTAAATTAATTTTATGATGTTCCAATTGCTTAATTGATGATCTAATGTTTGGAAACTTGTAAATGTTTATTGAGATTGTTTTAGTTTGATAAACCATAGGAACGTTAAAAGCTTAGAAAGGAGTTGCCATGATTGAAGCTCTGAAAGGAGGAGACTTTGTTATGTATGTGTATGTACACAGAGAAATCAAGCCATTAAAGTACCATGAGCCCCTTAAAGAGAACTATGAGGAAAAGGTATTGTAAAGTTCAGTGTTTTTGTTTTAGGTAAACCCAACCAAACTTAACAGTTCGACAGCACCGAAAATTAATTGCGTATATTGTGATTTTAATATAGCTTCTTCATCATTAAGTATAATGTGATTTTGTGTATATGAAAGTGAGGGTTTGTGTTACTATTTTCTAAAAGAACTGTTACTTTATTTCCTTGCTTACTTAAATTTTTCCATAAGTGCTCATGTAAGGTTAGTTTATGGAAGGGTTGTTACCAACTCCCTGTTTATAAATCATGGTTAATATTATTGGTTAAAGCACCATAGCAGGTTGGTGTTCATAGGTTGTCTATTGCTTTTGTGGTATGTTTATGCGCCTGGATGCCTCACAGTTAATGAAATAATGTGAATTTTTACTTACATTGTTTGTGAGTTGAAAACAGTTGACTAATAACTTTTGTTGTCAAAAGCGAGCGCTTTTGCGCCTAGGCGACAAAAAAGCCAAGCGCAGGCGTTGCGCTTAGATTAGGGTAAATTGGAAAAAAGCGTTGATTGTGGAGAAAAAAATAGGTTTTTCTGATTTTTTTTTAAATATTTTTGTTTTCTCTTGATTTTTTATTTATTTAAGAGCTGATTTTAAGGGATTTCATATAACAAGTAGTATTTACTCTATATTTACCTCCACAACCGTTCATCTTATATAGAATTTTGCTATATAAGCTGATGTTCTTGGTATGGTTTTTGACTTTTTGGTATTGATTTTATTGTTGGATTTGAAAGTTTGGTATTGGTAGTGATTTTGGTATTGGTTTTTGGTCTCAGGGGAGTGCTTTCTTTGCGCTTAGGCCCCAGGCAAGGGCATAGTGCCTTAAGTGCGCCTATTGCCTTTGACAACATAGCTAATAACGTAAGAGACAATAAGTCTTTTTACTTTTTAGTCTAGACATTACCCTATTTGTTATATATTGAATTTGCACATCTAGGTTATTGATTATAAAAGTTGTTGATCATAAATTTTCTTTTGTTATACTAAAGAACTGATCTGTAGTATGTTGAATTTGTGCATCTAGGTTTGGATGAAATAAAGTGATTATGCTCATGTGCTTCATTTGTACTATGTGGCGTGCAAGTTTTGTGTGGCGCTGATTCACCTTACCCATAATGGTCAGGTGCAAACACGTGGTGCTACTCAAAATGCTAACTGTAAGTATTTAAAAATTTAACTAATCATGTACTTGTTAATTTGATTTTTACTGCAAATAGTAGTTCATTTGTATTATTTGGTGTGCAACTTTTATGTGGTGCTTGCCTTTACCTATTTATACTGTAAGGTTTACCTGTAACTCTGTAAGTAAAAAAGAAAAAAAAAATATAGTTTCTATCATATTCATTGCTCATGAACCATCTTTTATTTGGAAGGGACTAATCTCGGTGTGAATATTCTAGAATTATCTTTAATTGTATTTTATAATGTTGCAGGGACATTAAATGGATTAAAGTCTTATTTTGACAGAGTCTTCCAGGTATTCTTATATACAATAAGGAGGACACACAATGTAAGTATTCTAACCTACCTTGAATTGTAGTAAATACCTCATTGAAGAGCACAAACAAAACTAATTGATGTTTGTGTGTTTGTTATTGTTGTTTAATAATTGATTTGAATGTTTATGTGTTCTTTTAATGTAGTTACAAAATATCGGACATGAAACTATGTTTTTCTACAAGTAATACTTTATTATAGTTACTATCAATTATATATAAACATTTATTTACTACAAGTAATACTTTTTTAAAATTTTATTACTCAAATATGTTATTAGAAAGTATTACATTGTAAGCTTAATTTATTTAGTATTGAGAAAATTGAAAGTTTGTTTATAAAGAATTAGAATAGAACGGTTAGTAATTCTAAACATGTTCTTATAAACATAGACGTCTATATATAGTGTATTGTTTTAATATGAACTATTTTACTTAATTCTAAAACACCACATTAAATTTAAACACATTAATAGTAAGCAACAAGCCAACAATTACATACTTGTTTGAAGGACTGAATTGTAATCTTAAATCAACAAAACTGCATATTTATGAACCACGTACATGTTATAAACAATATATAAAACATATATACATGATATATAATAAAATCTAATACTATTGTCTAAAATAGAAACACATGATGTTCTACAAACCTTTCATGTTTTTCTTAAAAAACTGGAATAAATGAACTTTTATCTTAGATGGGAGTATAATAGGATTATAAGAACAAATACCATGTTTTTCTTTTTTTAAACTTTTAGCTTAGATGGGAGTATCTAAAAAGCTCTAACCAATGAAGAATTGGAACAAACTGTAGATGAGAGTTTATTTATGAACAATTTTAGCTTTTGTTTTTTGCAGTCTAAATAGATATGAACTTAAACAACTAATTTTTTTATACTACCACCTTTGTTTAATTTCGGTGAACATTTAAATTTGAAATTTCGAATACTTAAAGGATAAGATTTTCTTAAAATATTAACTTATGATTTGTTTTATTCGTCTTCACATAAGGATTTTTTTATAATATTCATTTCCTCAAATGCACCATCTAGACTATACTGTGATTATATGAGAAAACATCAAAGTAAAAGTAAACATGCACACTCACAAATAATGCTATCCATTTAAATTACCTTTTTCAATTTTTTTTCATTTGAGCCTTTCATAATATAATTTAAAAAAAATTAACTTTACCTCTTCACTAAATTCTCGTTGCGGATCAGACTTATATGGATTTAGCATTGCACCATAGTAAATAATCTTCACACTACTATCAGCATCAACCTGCGTACGTAATAATAAAGAAGTATTTAAAAAAATAATTAATATACTTTTAGTTATTTATATTCTGATGTCAAATTGTCAAGTGTGTCCAAAACCTTAATGGTAATATATACATCTTTTATATATTCCATCTTCATTCTCTTCTCTTTAAGGTCATAAGATTCATTCTGTTAAAGGATTAAAACATATGTAAACCATTTTGTAAAAAATGCTAAAAAAGTATACTTGCTTATATTACAAAACATTATAAAAAATCTGATGAAATAAAATGTACAATTGCATTTAAAAAAATATATTGTTTTCACCTTTGTTTTGTTAAAATCAGCAATTGCAACATAGGTTGCATGTTTCATCTTTATCTGTCTTCTCTTTCAATTTTTGAAATTCATTCTGCAACAATGCATGAAATGTGTCATTGTAATTGTAATGTTTAGTTTCAACAAACCTTATTAAAAAGATCAAGCTGCATATATTATAGCATTGATTAACAAAAAACTGATAATATAAAACATATAATGGGATATAAAATTCATAAAGTTTTGTACTTTCATTTTGTTGAATTCAACATCAACATGTTTTGATTCTTGCATTCTAATTGCCTTGTCTATAATTTCTTGAATAATCATCCTGCACAAAGATTAAACATATATAAAATACAATGTAGATACAAACTAAATAAAAACTGTAAAAAATTTGGTAGTGTAATTGTGATGTGCAGCTCAACTAACCTTATAATAAAGCTCAACGGGTATACATTATATGATAGATTAACAAACATCAGTTGATATAAAGTTTGTACCTCTGCTTTGTTAAATTCAGCATCAACATGTTTTAATTCTTCCATTTTAATAGCTTGGTATGTTAGCTGTATTTCGTAATGCTTTGTACCTTTGCTTTTTTGAATTCATCAATATCATGCTTTAAATTATTTATTTTAATTTTCTTGTCTTTCAACTTTTGAAAATCATTCTGCAAAAAAATTAAAACATATATAAAGTACAATGTAAAAGTTAGCTATTGTAATTGTGATGTGCAGTTTCAAGTAACCTTATAATAAAGCTTAACCTGCATACACTACAAGATAGATAAACAAAAATCAGTTAATAAAAATGTTCATAAAGTTTAATAAGATTAAAATGTTCATAAAGTTTGTACCTTTGATGTGTTGAATTCATCAGCAACATGTTTTAAATCTTCCATTCTAATTGCCCGGTATTTCATTTCAGCTGTATGGTAAGCGCAATTTGAAGAGGATGAAATAGTAGTGTTATGCTATGCAGGTTGTATATATAACAATATAGTTGAGTTTAAGTTTAGATTTAAAATTTAGTTTTCCCACTTAATAAACAACAAATTAAACCCCCCTACAAATTAGGAATTTGTTATGACCTAACAACCAAATGACCTGAATGAGTCAAGTCTTTTTTTGTATATATAAACGTGAGTACTTAAATGTTATATAAAATCATATAAACTAAATAATAGGAGATATTTTTAAAACCATTTTGATCAGTTATTATATAATGATAACAGGGATGGACCTGCAACAAGCAACAACTTATTGAGATGCAAAAGGTTAAATGCAATTAACAGCAGCAACTTATTGAAATATAACAGGTAAATGATGATCAACATAAATTGAACTGTATTTTTATTGTAATGTTTGGTCCAATATAAATTGGATTGTTATATTTAACTATATGATACAGGTCAATCGCGCGAATGATTTGCCGAAAAGCTGAAAGACTCATCAAGTACTGTTACAAAGAAGGAATCCGGTTTGTAATATTTTGTAATCTACTATTATGTTAATTGTTATTTATAAAATCTGGACTGTTATTTATTAAAAACTGGACTTTATTTATTTATTTAGAAACTGAATGATGTTCAGTTTTTTAAAAGGTGGACTAATTTTTAGCTAGATTGTGTAATTATTATATGCATTTATATAAACACATTTCGTAGTTGGGGTTTATAGTGAAATAGTTAGGGTTTAAAGTGTAATTACTTAGGAGGGTTAAAATGAAAATTGTGTTAAAAAGACTAAACTGCCCTCATTTTTCTTGTACTTTATGCAGTTTAATTAGTAAGTTGTTCTTATTTTTATGGTATCTTAAAATACCCTTCTAATTGGCTTTATAGATAGTATAGATGATAAAGATCTTAAATAAAAATTATAAACACTATGAAGAAGATAAGTTCGCAGTTTATTAAAAAATGAGATGATAAGTTGATAACTATTAGAAAAAAGCCAACGGATACCACTATAAAAAATATAAACACTATAAATATAATTAAGTTTATACATATCTCTCGGGCGTTGCGTGAGATTTGTTTTAGACAACATTTACATATCGTTCATTGCCATATATTAACAACAACATTGATCCGCCCCTTGTGCGTTCTTGAGAAATGCAAATATCGCGTCAAAACATGACGCGTAATGGATCGGCTCGACTTATCAGAAACATTAAAGCGTGTATCGAAACCGCAACCATTTATACCAATACCCACAACCACGATATTTATTCATAATTGATTCGACTTGTCACGATACTTCAAAGGTAGATGCTCTAATAAAAAAAACTAAAACTACAAAAGTCAAAGCTAAAAAATATCGGTGGCTGACCTGTGAAAACCAAATACAAAGTAGTACAACCTTTGGGGCTAAAATGCAAAAAGTTAAAAAGCTTGTGGTCAAAGTGGTAGGCTAAAAAAACTTTAGAAAAAGTGATGAAACTTTTGATGTCAAAATGCAAAAAAATAAAAACTTTGGTGCCCAAATTATCAAATATTTATTATATTATTATCGAATACCTTAAGGACTAAAAGTGTAAAACAACAAACAGTTTGTGGTACAAGTCTAAAAACAAAAAACCAACTATCCCTTACAATTTCTCAATTAATATATACTAAATGTATTCAGCGTCGCGCTTTGTGGGCTTTTTTTGTTCTCGATTAAGTACGACCAGTTTTGTGTTCGTGTTCAAAAGATTTCTTGACGAAACTTTATTATTAACAAGTTTTTCTTGGCTCAGATTAGAAAACCGAGCCATCAAAATAATCAATGTTGCCACACGGGTTGCAAATAGGAAAAGCCGTATTTACCATCCATGTGCACCCAACTTAGAGCTAGTATTTTTAAAGATCATCATAGCTAAACTGAAACTCATTTGTACCAAAACTGTTTGATAATTAGAGTGTACCAAATCACACCAACGTGCTTTATTTGAGAACTCATCATAGCAACGCAAACCACACCAGACAAAAACTGTTATCAATAACAGTTTTTACCAACATGTACGGTCAACAAAAGACCACGTGGTGGTAACAACCAAATTAATGTAACACCATCTATGTTTTAGTTGTACCACATGCATTAAAACCTTGAAACAATGCACCCAACTATTCAAGGTATCAGAGAAAGCAACATAAGTTATATGATCAACCAGGATCGACACCATTCATCACCCGACCATAAAACTGATCGACATCTACAATCATAGAACACACAACATCACAACATAATCCACAATTTCCTAAATATGAAACCTTAGATCTACAACCATTTGAAACGGCCATAGATCTAAAAAAGGTAACCATCATCGGCATCAACCGCCATACACGGCATGCAAGACCAAATCACACACCGTCATAAACCATAGGGCACACAGATTTAAGGACCAACAATCATCATCAAAAAACCCTAGGATACACAGATCCAAGGTTGGTAACCATCATCGGCAACAAATTACACACAAAACCATCATTGAAACGAGCTAGCGTGACAAAAACAGAAATGAAGATGTGATATGTGAAAAAGTGTGAGTATAAAAGCTACTCACAAAACCACTAGTGAAAGCAACGTATCAGAGCTATCACACTCAAAACCACCACATGAAACCATCGATCTTTGGTGTCGTCGACCAGAATGTAGAGAAAGAAATGGCAACCGTTACAGAAACATACGCAAATGGGAGATTTTAATGAATATGAATACGTAGAATCCATGAGCTAGATTTTAAAGAAGTAGTTATCATAATTAAACCAATAATAATTTTTAATTCATTAATTACCTCATACGAAAATCTAATAAATTTACTTGAGAGTGGAGTTATACTACAAAGTCTAATTTTCCTAGAAAGTCTAAGAAGCCATGAGATGATGACATGTGTCACTCCCTTAAAATTAGAAGGAAGGGTAAAGATGGTAATGTCTCTATATTTTAAGTTTCACCCCATTTTTTTAAACGTCCATAACTTTTACATACGATATTATTTTTTAAAAAAAATTGCACCATAAAAACGAGCATTTTCTTATCTTTAAAACGCGTATAATATTCATATATAAAAAACAAAAAAAAAAATCACGTTTTTTAACTCGTTGTGTTATTTGTCAAGTCATTGTGTTATTTATTCATGTCATTGTGTTATAACACAATAACCTAATGAAATAACACAATGATCTGAAATAACACAATGACCTGATGAAAATATAACACAATTACCTGATGAAAATATAACACAATGACCTGATGAAATATAACACAACGACCTGACGAAAATATAACACAACGACCTGATGAAAATATAACACAACGACCTGATGAAAATTTAACACAACGACCTGATGAAAATATAACACAACGACCTGATGAAAATATAACACAACGACCTGATGAAAATATAACACAATGACCTGATGAAAATATAACACAACGACCTGACGAAAATATAACACAACGACCTGATAAAAATATAACACAACGACCTGATGAAAATATAACACAACGACATGATGAAAATATAACACAACGTCCTGATGAAAATATAACACAACGTCCTGATGAAAATATAACACAACGACCTGATGAAAATTTAACACAACGACCTGATGAAAATTTAACACAACGACCTGATGAAAATTTAACACAACTACCTGATGAAAATATAACACAACGACCTGATGCAAATATAACACAACGACCTGATGAAAATATAACACAACGACCTGATGAAAATATAACACAACGACCTGATGAAAATATAACACAACGACCTGATGAAAATATAACACAACGACCTGATGAAAATTTAACACAACGGCCTGATGAAAATTTAACACAACGACCTGATGAAAATATAACACAACGACCTGATGAAAATATAACACAATAACCCGACGAATATAACACAATGACTTGACGGATATAACACAATCTTAAAAATATAACACAATGTCTTGACTAATATAACACAATGAGCTGAAAAATATAACACAATAACCTAACGAATATAACACAATGAGCTGAAACTTAAAAAAAAAACGCGTTTTTTATATATCAATATTATATGCGTTTTGAAGATAAAAAAACGCTCGTTTTTTTGGTGTAATTTTTATTAAAAAGTATTATCGTATGTAAAAGTTATGGACGTTTAAAAAAGAGGGTGGAATTTGAAAATGGGACAAGACTAATATACCCTTGGCCTACCATTTAAAGTTGTAACTATTTACCATTATGCCACCTTGTGTTTATAAGTCATTGATCTTCATTTAATATTAGATCTAATGGTCCAAATTCCTTCTTAGACTTTCTAGGAAATTTAGACTTTGTATTTGAACCTAATTCTATTTATCAAACATGTATTCTAAGACTTCAAATATTTTTCATTTTAAAATTTTTCCTCAATTTAAATTTTAAAAAACGTGTTTATTAATTTGCCTCCAATTTATCATTTTCATTTATTTTTCATATTTTTAACAGCTCGTAGATTTTATAGGATAAATTCATCACAACTCGCTCACTAGAGTGAGTAAAAACCAAGCCACTAACAAAACCGAAATTAAATGAAAACTGAATTTACCAAAAATCAGTTTCGGTTTTGTGCTCTTGGTTAATTGAATTACCAAAACCGAACCGAACCATTCACATTTTCATGTATTTCCAACCTAATTTTATGCATTTTTAGTTTTTATACCTTTATGTATTTCTAGCAATTGTTGTAAAAGATCATAATGTATGTTTGTTTTGATTGATAAGTGATAATAGAACATACATTTTATAAAAACGATACCGAAATTCATCTTAGAGAGAGAGTTTATATATTAGAACTTAAAAATACACCAAACAAATATATAAATATATAAATCTAAAATATTACCGATTGACTTTTAAAAGAGACAAAACCCCTTTTATTTTCTTAAACCACTAAACTAAAATATATTAATAACTAAAAAAAATAGAAAACGAGAGGCTTGTTCCCATAGAACCATTTTCTTATTTCAGTATTTTTTTACTTTATTGGTTGAAATAAAAGTTATTCGTGCATTAAACCCAAAATTTCTTAACTTAAAAAAAAATAATCGTTATTAATCGAGATCGAAGTGACCTATGACTTAAAACCGAATTAACCAAACCGAAATCGAGATCAAAGTCACCTATGAGGCTATGACTTAAAACCGAGTTAACCGAAACCGATGACAGCAAAACAAGTACCCAACCTAAACATTTTGTCATGCATACAATAAACCAATCAGAAATTAAACTATAGAACATCATGCACTATTTGGTGTCAAATGACCATCATTTTTCTTGTTTTTATTCACAATAAGTTGAAGATGGCAATCATAGTGATGATTGACTGCCTGTACAAAAAATAACCTTTCTGTACATTATTATGAAAACCAAAACAAAATAAAATAAAATTTGCTGTACATAGCAATCAATAATGATCAACATTCAACAACAAACTCTCTAGAGAACCAAAAGGCCTGCCGCAACTGTAGCCCCGATACCGGCACTAACATATATCTTTGCTGTGGTTGAAGCCCCACTTCCACAATCAGCACTAGGCGCATCACTAGATGGTGACTCAGCATCAACCCCAGAAGCAGTTTCATTGTCAGATGGGGTTGATGCTGGGCTATCAGCGGATGGTTTGACATCCGCTGATGAGCTGTCACTATCACCACCAGCATAGGCGAACCCGACAAAGGCAATGAAGATGAGAGCGAAAACAACCATCTGGCGAGCCATTTTTGGTGATTTTATTGTACAAAGGTGAAAGAAAATTGGATTAAAAGTGCAGTATGTTCTCTAAGATAAATTTAGAGAAACACTGCTTATATGATGGATGGTTTTTTTTGGGTGATATGAAGATGGCTTTATAGTTAAAAAATGGTAACCAAATGTGGAAAATGAATGGCAAAGCTTCATTCGTGGTCATGAATGGATGATCAAAACCATAAAACTTGGGGAACGATTGGATTCCCTACATTATATGTTCGTGTTTTAAGCATTCGAAAACCGGGTTAGACAGACATATTATAGAATATGAGCGCGATCATTGTGAGGTGCATATTGCACACTACTGAACAAACGACCAAAATAAGGGAAATTCCCAAAATGACTATTTTGACAAAAAGATACTACATATTATCCTCTCTGACTTTGAATGTCAAAAATGACATTTTCAGTTTTCTAACTGGTCATTAAACTAGATAACCAAAATAAACATTTTTTAGACGACTACGACTAGTTATAAAGATCATTATTGACATAAAAAAGTTAATGAGACAATATGTGATATTTTTTTTTCAAAATGACCATTTTAGGAATTTTCCACGAATAATCTCCACATACTCATTTTCGTTGGTACGTAAGCTTGGATCATGAACCACACTTGGCTTTTACTTTGGTTTTTTTTTTTTTGCTTGTTATTCATGTAAAAAACTTGTCTTAAATAATCTACATGCTAGACAACCCTCGAAACCTACATGGCTACATACACGCTGGACGGTTACACACGACCAAACTATTATAACTATGGGGTGTTTGGCAAAATCCAAATCATTAAGTGCTGAATGATTAAGAGGTCTGAACCATTAAGAGGTTCTATCAATGAGAGAGATGTTGGGGTAGAACTTTAGATGAGTATAAAGTTGGTATACGTTCCATTCAGTTTCATTCAGCATCTTTCTGTCTCTTAGCCATTCAGCACTTAACTGAACTATTCAGAGGCTATTTTTTCTAAAACAAACGCTCTGAATGCTGAATGTTGAATGATTAAGCACTGAACTGAACCATTAAGGGTATGTTTGGGATTGCTTATTAACTTCTTATTAGTTTCTCCTTCTCCTTTTCTAAAAAATCACTCTCCCCTAACTTCTCATTTTCTCCTTTTTTAAGCATCAAAACTCATTTTTAACTCATTTGCAAAACACAATTTTTTTAACTTATTAACTTTTCAATAAGTTATAAGTCAAAAGGAGGTGCAAATAAGCAATGCCGAACATGCACTAAGAGGTAAACAAACAGCCCCTACCTCTAAGACCGTGTGTAATGGGGCATTTTTGCCCACCCAAAAAGCCAAAGGCGCCCGAAAGCCCCCCAACCATTACATAGGGGCGCTTTTGTGGGATTATTTGCCCTTGCCGCTATGTAGAAGGCGCCCATATATTACTGAATCTAATATTTTGCTGACACATGCTAATTTGAAGTACTTTTTAGGGCTTTTTGTGTTTTATCATTACGCATGTTCTAAATAATCTACACACTTCCATCTACTTATTGAAATGATGTTTGGGTCACATTGGTATGAAAAATTGTTTGTGTGGAAACAACATCAAACGAGGGTGGCATACTGGCATGCTAATTAGCTATAAGTCAAAGTGTTTATAAATGGTAAATTATCCTAGATGCCAAATAAGTTTCTTTAAGAAAAATATGTTTTGTTTGGACAATTGATTCGTAAAGGGTATGAAGTTAAGTTGGTTGGAGATGTTAATTGTTTTATGCGAATGAGGTGTTTTACTATTTTAAGTTGAAACTATCTTTTTATTGAATGTGGAATTACTAGGGTCGGAACGAAAATCATCTATCTAATATTTCAAGGTTTTAGGGGACAAATTTTTTGAGGGAAATTCTTTTTGTTTTATAATATGAAGTTTTTGAGGTAAAAGTTAAATGAAATTTTGCACCATGCATAAGTTGATAAAACAAAATCTTTAAATTTTAAATACTTACAAATTTCTAAGCATAATAATTATGATTTCTTTATAAATATTATTATTTAACCCGTGTGTAACACACGGGTATTAGACCTAGTGGAATTATAAAATAGTATTAATCTTAGGCAAATTGGCCTAAAATAATAAAACTAACACCTATTTGTCGATAATAATCTCAACTTAGTTTTTTCCCTTCAGTAGTCTCAAATCCAACTTTTTAGCCTCCAGTAGCCCACCGTTAAGTGCACTTAACGACCGTTAATTTTTTTTCGAATTTTAAACCGATGTTTTATGGATATTGATTGGGAGGAGGATACATTGAATTTATGTAAACCTTACCTGGAACCGGTATTACAAACGACAAAAAAGTCTTCAATCGAGTGTTTAAACCCTAATGGTGCCACAATAAGATGTTAAAATTAAATCATTTAGAGCAACAATTAGAGGTAAGGTATACATCACTTGCGTCATGTCCACCTCCCGATCAAAATCCTTAAAACATCGATTTGAAATTAAAAAATAATCAAATATATGTAGGCCAAAAGTTGGATTTAGAACCAGTAGAAGAAATAAACTAAATTGAGATTATTCTCAATCAATAGATCTTAATTAAAATTAGTTTAGGCTAATTTGCCTTAATCTTATAACAACTTAAAATTGGAAAGAGCTAAAAGTTCACCAACACGTCTTTATATAATATAGCAAAACCAAAAAAGCTTATGTGGCATAATTTTAAAGCTTTTGGCTTATGTGGCATTATTTGAGAGTTTATCTCAAAATAATGATTTTTTTATTTAAAATATATTATAATAAAACTAATTACATTTTTGGTCCCCTAATATTTTGGAGTATTCTGAAAAATTTAAAAGTATTTATACTTTTAACCCTCTACTACAAAGGGTGTACATGAGTCGGTTTATATTTGATAGGGTGTGAAAATGAAACTTATGGATAAAATTAATAATAATATACAATTAAATACCTCAGTGTTTTATAAATATACATAACTTTTTTATATGGATTTTAAAAAAAATAAACTACACCATAAAACTGAGCATTTTATTCTATTTAATTTGAGTATAAATTGCTATACTAAAAATTTAATTTTAAAAAATATATTTCGTGTTTCGGTTTACCACGTTTTGTTTCAAAACTTATTGGAACGTTCATGAATATCCTTAAAAACATCACTTGAATGTTGTGTCCCGAGCGTAACGCGGGCACTAAACTAGTATGTAATAAGCATGCAACACATTAAAAAAACATACGGGCTTGATAAAAAAAATTGTCACACATTAAACTTGTAATATAATATTTATAAAAATTACACAATAGTCATTCCTAAGGGACTGTTTGGTATCCTCTTAATGGAACCACTAAGAGGTTACATTTGAACCGGTCAGCATTCAGTGTGTTTGGTTCGTTAGATAACTACCTCTGAATCGGTCAGCGAGGCTGTGACATCTGCTCCAAAACCGAACCCGAATGCCCGACCCGAACCCGAAATTATCCACCTTTAATGTATTCTAAATGATCGCCTTTGAATGAAACGCTTCGTTATTAAATATATATATATATATATATATATATATATATATATATATATATATATATATATACGTCGAGCCTAACGTCATTCTCGTCTTTAATATATAACGACCAAATGATTATTCAACGTTTACCAAATTAAATACTAAAAAACAATTATTTGATATTCAAAGTATATATATACATTATATATATATATATATATATTGCATTTTATAAAAGAAATTTTATAAAGATTATTAAAGATAAAAACATATTAAAGTCTTGAAATAAACATTAACGTCAAGAACGAAGTAAAAACGTCACTGACATACTCGTTACTTCTCAACTTGATTAGATTGGTTAGTTAAAATAAATATCTAATTAACTCTGGGGTAAAACTGTTAACTTTTAAAGTTATATTAAAAGTTATAGTAATTAAACAAATAACACACCAAATTAGGGGGACTGATCATGTAAAATTAAAATAAACCTCCCCCCCCCCTGTGCGCACACAACCTGTTTTCCGACTTGGCCATCTCGCTGTCGTCGGCGAACTTCCGGCGATACTCCGGCACCTCCTGAAATCCATTTTTAGTCGTTTTGGGACCAAAATAAATCACATAAAACGTTCCGAATCAAGTTTCGAACTCATTGCTCCCCTCTAATCATCACATAAACAACATATTTAGTGTTTTAATTCGTTTCATTAACCGTATCATAAACCCACCATAATCAATCGACTAATAACGCATAAAAACAATAAATTGGATCAACTAAAATGATCAGATTAACGATTAGAAGCCGTTGGTAACAATTAATCGAGCTTTAATCCTCAAATTAACACCCAATAACTCACCTTTTTACTTGAAACCGAACCAAGACCAATCGACCACTTCTTGTTTACCAAAATCTAATTCATTCGACATTTCCACTCTCCTCAACTCTAAAATGCTCCCTGCTATCTCAATTCCACCCAAAAACACCAAGAATCCAAGTTTTGATTCTCCACCCGTCGCCTTTTGTTCTTCAATCTTCTTGATCAAATTCGTCAACCATCCAGTAAGTTTCATATGTCAAAATGCTCATTTTAATGTGCAGATTAAAAGCCCTATGGTTGTTTGGACTCTATCATCAGATTAAAAGCGAATTTGAGTGATTTTTGATTCTAGGGTTTTTATGGAAATGGGTATTTTTGTGTAGTGAAGATTAAAACAAATCGCTGCCGATTTTAAATCAAAAAGTGCGACTGGTTCAGCGGTAAAGATGTTGGCTGTGGCGCATTGGGTCGTGGGTTCGAGTCCCACTGACCACTTTTATTTAGTTTTTATGTTTTAACCCATTTACATTTAAGTTAAGTCATATATTTCTTAAAGTTTGTATAAATTTTATTCCAATAAAAAGAAAACTAGTGGTTCAAAGGCGCTATTATAAATTTTGAGATTTTATATAAAAATCCGTTAGAATATATATTTTACTTAAAAACGTCGTCTTTTATCAAAGATTGGTTCTTGAAACCCTAAATCCCCAAATTGGATTTTAAAACCCTAAATTGGATTTTAAAACCCTAAATTGGATTTGAAACCCTAAATCCCCAAACTGGACTTTAAAACCCCAAAATTGGATTTGAAACCCTAAATCCCCAAATTTTATTTTAAAGCCCTAATTCCCAATTGGTACGTTAAAACCCTAATTTTCCAAATTATATTCTGAAACCCTAATTTCCCAAATTATATTTTGAAACCCTAAATTCCCAAATCCGAAACCCTAGAAGTTCTAGTTTCTTGATTCTAGTTACTACGTTACTTGCTTCGTTTCTAAATTAGGTTTTCCCGGAATAATTAGGTGATTCTAATATCTGGGCGATCCTCGATTCTCTCTAGTTACTTTCTTGCGTTGCTATTATCTTCATTGTTCAGGTGAGTAAACTCACTTCCCATTTTACTATATTTTTTTGCTTTGGGACTGAAATATGATTCTTATTACTAAACTACAGTTTCTTTTCTTTTTGATTCTATTTTCAAATGAGATCATAAAATATGTTAATCTTGTCGGCCGCTTGATGCAATCTTATGTGGTAGTTAAAAGTAGTTGTATTATTACGTAATTTCCACCGGTACGATGTTAGCGCTAACGGTCTGACAAACCCACCTACACTTTATGGCACGTTAGGTGATGTGATGCCGGCGATTCTTGTTGTTGATTCTATGTGTTGGTTACTAGATACTATCCTATGATACTTGTTACTATGTTGCTATGCCTCTAGATGCTAAAACAATTATTGATAACTGATTTATCGAGACGGTTAAATTGACGGTTAAAGGACGGTTAAATGACGGTTAGACGACAGTTATCATTAATTGTAACATGAGTGGTTCTCATGACCCGTTGCTAAAAGTTACCCTGCGGGGTATATGTTTCTTGTTTCTATGTGATTCTATGGTCACGGTTGTGTAATATGACGAAATTGCTATACACATGAGCTTGCGCAACATATTTCTAATGATCTCGGATTTCATACTATGTATTATTTACCGTGTTTTTACTCACTAGCTATTCTCGTAGCTAACTTATTTTAATCATATTTCAGGTGGCATTTGAAGTTGTTTCGGTTGCTTGACACGTAGGATGCCATGGACTTAGAAAATAATAAAACAATGACGTTTCTGTTTCCGGATTTATTTACTGTTTTGAGACTATTTATTTCCTGTTACGTCACAACATTGAATGCTTAATAATATTAAAATACACTTCTTAGATGCCATGTGCTTTGTACTTTTGATATCCAACCCACTTGACAACCCGGTGTTTTCCGCCACCGGGTAGGGTGTCACAGTTTGGTATCAGAGCCATGGTTATAGGGAACTAGGATAGGGTATTAGAAACACACCGACCTAGACTATAACCTAAGAGTCCTTAGTGCAAATAGATGTACTTAGGATTCTCTTGAACATTAATTGTTTCCTTTTTACGAACCTTTCTACGCATTTTCTTAATCTCTTTTCTTATTCGATTTCGCGAAGGAACTACAAGAGACTCGCCTGCAAGATTAGGATCTTCTCTTTGTGGAATCTCGTCATCGTCTTAAGTAAGTTTGAAAACGTGGGAACGTGTGCAATCCGGAAGGGGGAACGCCTGTATCACGGACATCCTGTCTAAGGCAAAGCATTTCGTATAAATCTCTTTAAGAGACCTGTATGCTTACCTGGGGATGTACGAGATGAGTGTGAACCTATAGGCTAAAGCACGCTTTCTCGAATACGTTGAAAACGAACTTAACACTTTGATAAGTCATTAGTGTCCAAAACCAAGACACACTCCTAAGCTGTCGAAATTTCATTTTCTTAATGATTCTATGATTTTCATTCCTACGATTTATAATTATTTCTATGAATTTTTATAGTGATTTAAATTACAACTTCATTTACTAATGTTTCTAAAGTTTCTAAGTGATTTTCTATGATATTTTCAAAGGATTCTATGATGTTCTAAGTACTATCACTATTTCAGTTAATCGAAATTTCTAAAGTTTCTAAAGCTTCTACATGATTTTCTATGGTATGTTTCGAAAGATTCTATGATATTCTAAGTGGAACGAGGTGCTATTATTACATCGGACGTTTCTATCGGTCAGAGATGTTGCTACAAGACCGTGTTATTCTACGTTTCATCATTCCATTTGTTTCTAAGCTACAATAATACTTATGCGATATACTCGCTAGCTTATCCATATAACACAATTACACCGTTGTAAACCAAACATTTCAAATCA
The DNA here is from genome assembly GCA_030867185.1 of Tagetes erecta. Classification (NCBI taxonomy): domain Eukaryota; kingdom Viridiplantae; phylum Streptophyta; class Magnoliopsida; order Asterales; family Asteraceae; genus Tagetes; species Tagetes erecta. The sequence goes on from CM061486.1 coordinate 67,189,427, forward strand.
AAACTAAGACATATCTCAATCGAATTATCCAAAACTTCAGATCATGCATATATCAATTACCGAATTCTAAGTCGTATTTCTAATCCTAAATCAATTATCGACTCTTCAATCAAGGGTTCGTTATGATTTCTAAGTTTTAGTCAAGGCTAAATTCCATAACTAAATAAAAGTTAACGGATCTTGCTATCCTTATAAGCTAATGTATTTGAATCGAACGTTACCCTCAAAACATTTCAACTTGACTTTTATATTCAAATAGTTTCAAAACTACTCATCTAACCATAAGATTCTAATCCAATTTCTAATTTATCATCACAACTACAAAACTACTATCAACTTATGAACTAGCCATCAAAACAAGTACTCATTAATCAACTAGACGATACTATTCATGAATTCGGTATCCAAACCTAACGAGAACTCACTACACAACTACTCTTGAACTCATAGAACTATATGTTTCATCTATACATATGACCACCAACGAAATTCTACGCAACTAGTTTTCATGAACTAATTCAAACCTAATGCATTTCATTTATAAACTCGTTACTCTAACACAAGGTGTAATCAATGGACTTTGTAAAACTACCAGTACTCGACTGTATTAAACTTATTTCCTTATTTTCCAACATAAATATATATATATATAAATATTTTAAAAAAAAACGAGGATTTTAATTAAAATAACCTTTGGACTTTAGTATTTTGTATGCTTTTCGTGATAAATAATTTCTTTAAAAAGGAGATTGATTATTCTAACGTTGTCATATAACTACAAACACCTTAAAGATTAAATCCAATTGGAACTAAGTGGTCTATTCATTCGAACTATAAATTGGATTATCCGCTTTATCAAATTTTCATGAAACTATTTTTTTTCGAAAGACCCCAATAAACTATATTATTACATGTACACCATCAACTAATACTTATGAACTCAGAAAACTTAGATAATTACATCTTAAACACATAAAGTCAATTTTCACAAACTTAAGTGTTACTATCCTAGTACTCGAAGTTGACTATCTATATCGTTGAACAAAGTTATTATATGAGCAGTGTCTACCTAATGGACGTTAGTTTCTTTCGAATCATCAGTCTACTTATCATCTTAATATGATTTCCTTAGTACTATTTCTATCAAGTATGATAACAATACCTATACGTATAATTATTTTAACCTAAACTTGTTGTGTACTTCTGACTAGCACGTGATCAAATGAACTGTGGAGTCCATGTAAAAACTGAAGTAATTACGGGTGCACACGGAATTATGAAAGTTGGTGCATGGGAACCATAGTAAGTTTTGTCTTGTGTAGTTGGGCCATATTTAATCATCTTATTTTCACTTGCTTTGTTTACTCATTTTACTAATTGCATATAAGCCGCTTAATTATGTGTAAGGTTACTTAATTCGTTTCAAACATTATATTAATCACGACTATTTTCGATGATCATTTAAATAATTCTAAATCCATATACTTAAAATATTTCATTTGCAAGTTGGTATCCTATTCTATTTCTATATTGAATAGCAACTAAAATTTATTCGAACCTACTTACAAATAGTGCAACCGAACTCTTATAAGTGAAAAGAGTTAAATAAACAATTCTCAACGTGACACAGCAGATTAAAAATAAAAAAAAAACTTGTTAACCTCGTTATTTAAAATCGTGTCTCAACCAAAATGCTCACTTTCTCATTGATCGAGTTCTCAAAAGTTTCTTGCGAGATGAAACTCCCTACGAAAGTGGGCAGTGTTCATCCCGTGTTTCATGATTCTAATCTGAAAAAGTACTTATCCGATAAAAATCTCATTGTGCATATCGATAATGAATCGATGCAATTTATTGAACGGTCATTGGAAATTATGGACCGTAAAGTCAAACGACTCAAGCGTAATCAGATATCAATTGTTAATGATCGTTAAAAACTCAAACTGTGAACATGAATTTAAGACCAAATGAAGTTTAAGTATCCGCACCTTTTTGCTTCAACTTCTTCTACTTCGGTTTGAGCAAATTTCGGGACGAAATTTCTATAAGGAGGGGAGACTGTGACATCTGCTCCAAAACCGAACCCGAATGCCCGACCCGAACCCGAAATTATCCACCTTTAATGTATTCTAAATGATCGCCTTTGAATGAAACGCTTCGTTATTAAATATATATATATATATATATATAAATACGTCGAGCCTAACGTCATTCTCGTCTTTAATATATAACGACCAAATGATTATTCAACGTTTACCAAATTAAATACTAAAAAACAATTATTTGATATTCAAAGTATATATATACATTATATATATATATATATTGCATTTTATAAAAGAAATTTTATAAAGATTATTAAAGATAAAAACATATTAAAGTCTTGAAATAAACATTAACGTCAAGAACGAAGTAAAAACGTCACTGACATACTCGTTACTTCTCAACTTGATTAGATTGGTTAGTTAAAATAAATATCTAATTAACTCTGGGGTAAAACTGTTAACTTTTAAAGTTATATTAAAAGTTATAGTAATTAAACAAATAACACACCAAATTAGGGGGACTGATCATGTAAAATTAAAATAAACCTCCCCCCCCCCTGTGCGCACACAACCTGTTTTCCGACTTGGCCATCTCGCTGTCGTCGGCGAACTTCCGGCGATACTCCGGCACCTCCTGAAATCCATTTTTAGTCGTTTTGGGACCAAAATAAATCACATAAAACGTTCCGAATCAAGTTTCGAACTCATTGCTCCCCTCTAATCATCACATAAACAACATATTTAGTGTTTTAATTCGTTTCATTAACCGTATCATAAACCCACCATAATCAATCGACTAATAACGCATAAAAACAATAAATTGGATCAACTAAAATGATCAGATTAACGATTAGAAGCCGTTGGTAACAATTAATCGAGCTTTAATCCTCAAATTAACACCCAATAACTCACCTTTTTACTTGAAACCGAACCAAGACCAATCGACCACTTCTTGTTTACCAAAATCTAATTCATTCGACATTTCCACTCTCCTCAACTCTAAAATGCTCCCTGCTATCTCAATTCCACCCAAAAACACCAAGAATCCAAGTTTTGATTCTCCACCCGTCGCCTTTTGTTCTTCAATCTTCTTGATCAAATTCGTCAACCATCCAGTAAGTTTCATATGTCAAAATGCTCATTTTAATGTGTAGATTAAAAGCCCTATGGTTGTTTGGACTCTATCATCAGATTAAAAGCGAATTTGAGTGATTTTTGATTCTAGGGTTTTTATGGAAATGGGTATTTTTGTGTAGTGAAGATTAAAACAAATCGCTGCCGATTTTAAATCAAAAAGTGCGACTGGTTCAGCGGTAAAGATGTTGGCTGTGGCGCATTGGGTCGTGGGTTCGAGTCCCACTGACCACTTTTATTTAGTTTTTATGTTTTAACCCATTTACATTTAAGTTAAGTCATATATTTCTTAAAGTTTGTATAAATTTTATTCCAATAAAAAGAAAACTAGTGGTTCAAAGGCGCTATTATAAATTTTGAGATTTTATATAAAAATCCGTTAGAATATATATTTTACTTAAAAACGTAGTCTTTTATCAAAGATTGGTTCTTGAAACCCTAAATCCACAAATTGGATTTTAAAACCCTAAATTGGATTTTAAAACCCTAAATTGGATTTGAAACCCTAAATCCCCAAACTGGACTTTAAAACCCCAAAATTGGATTTGAAACCCTAAATCCCCAAATTTTATTTTAAAGCCCTAATTCCCAATTGGTACGTTAAACCCTAATTTTCCAAATTATATTCTGAAACCCTAATTTCCCAAATTATATTTTGAAACCCTAAATTCCCAAATCCGAAACCCTAGAAGTTCTAGTTTCTTGATTCTAGTTACTACGTTACTTGCTTCGTTTCTAAATTAGGTTTTCCCGGAATAATTAGGTGATTCTAATATCTGGGCGATCCTCGATTCTCTCTAGTTACTTTCTTGCGTTGCTATTATCTTCATTGTTCAGGTGAGTAAACTCACTTCCCATTTTACTATATTTTTTTGCTTTGGGACTGAAATATGATTCTTATTACTAAACTACAGTTTCTTTTCTTTTTTATTCTATTTTCAAATGAGATCATAAAATATGTTAATCTTGTCGGCCGCTTGATGCAATCTTATGTGGTAGTTAAAAGTAGTTGTATTATTACGTAATTTCCACCGGTACGATGTTAGCGCTAACGGTCTGACAAACCCACCTACACTTTATGGCACGTTAGGTGATGTGATGCCGGCGATTCTTGTTGTTGATTCTATGTGTTGGTTACTAGATACTATCCTATGATACTTGTTACTATGTTGCTATGCCTCTAGATGCTAAAACAATTATTGATAACTGATTTATCGAGACGGTTAAATTGACGGTTAAATGACGGTTAGACGACAGTTATCATTAATTGTAACATGAGTGGTTCTCATGACCCGTTGCTAAAAGTTACCCTGCGGGGTATATGTTTCTTGTTTCTATGTGATTCTATGGTCACGGTTGTGTAATATGACGAAATTGCTATACACATGAGCTTGCGCAACATATTTCTAATGATCTCGGATTTCATACTATGTATTATTTACCGTGTTTTTACTCACTAGCTATTCTCGTAGCTAACTTATTTTAATCATATTTCAGGTGGCATTTGAAGTTGTTTCGGTTGCTTGACACGTAGGATGCCATGGACTTAGAAAATAATAAAACAATGACGTTTCTGTTTCCGGATTTATTTACTGTTTTGAGACTATTTATTTCCTGTTACGTCACAACATTGAATGCTTAATAATATTAAAATATACTTCTTAGATGTCATGTGCTTTGTACTTTTGATATCCAACCCACTTGACAACCCGGTGTTTTCCGCCACCGGGTAGGGTGTCACAGAGGCTCTGACCCATTCAGCTTCAAGATGATGCTGAATGACCTCTGAATGAAAAGAAGACCATTTTACCCCTTCTCCTCATAAGCCACACTCATTTTCTGTTACGTTCTCCATCACCATCGCTGCTCGAATCCTATCCATCACCATCGCTGCTTAAAGCCTCCCATCACCATCGATGGTCGTTACAATCCACTTGTTCTCACCTTCGTAAGTCGTCTCTTTGGTATGTGCCAATCTTCTGCCCTCTATTGCTCGTTTACAGAAAAGCAAAGCCATGACCTAGGATTTTGATTTTGGATTGTTGCTATGAAACTAACCCTCTTGTCTTCTCTCTTGCTCGATTAAATGAATTTGGCTTTGTGTTTGTGATGAATTTGGTTTCTCTCATGAGTAATAGAACAATTTTAATAATGCATAAGGTATTTTCTCATTAGGTGAAAATAGTACAATGATGGCTTTAAGGACGAATACTGTATGTAGTTCTTTTTCACGATTTTATCAATAGTTTGTAATTAAAGATTCTTAACGAGAATAGATGAATTTTTTTTTGTCTAGTTTGGTTCGGTTATTTTTGTTTGGAAAACATGTTATGTATGAGTTTAAAGAAACATGTATTAATTGATTTTTTAAACTTTTTTCTTAGAGATCGCACTCGAATGGTTTAAGGTTTTGACCAAACAGATATATTTTATTTAACAAAAAGAGTTCATAGGGGTAAAATAGTCATTTTGTACATTTATTCAGAGGTCTAGCCAAACGACATTTACTGGTTCAGCACTTACTGGTTTAGAGCCTCTTACTGGTTCAAACCTCTTAATGGTTCAACACTTAATGGTTAAGATTTTGCCACACAGCCCCTAATCTTTGGTATAAACAAGTCTTTTCCTTTCAAAAAATTGTAACATATCTCATTAACCCATAATTGTTATTTGAAGATAGAGCTTGGGGTGGGATGTGCTCGTCGCAGATCCACTGCTTAATCAAATCTGGTAACCATCCCCATATTAGTAAAAATTTGAGGATTGTTTGGCAAAATCTATATCATTTAGTGCTAATTGTTTAAAATGTCTGAACCATTAAAAGACTATTAATTGGAGAGATGTTGAGGTAGAACTTCAGATAATGGTAAGTTGTTATATGCTCCATTCAGTTTCATTCAACATCTCTCTGTCACTTAACCATTCAACACTCAACTGAACCATTCAGAGGTAAAACAAACAACCCTTAAGACTATCCTCATTAACAACCCAACCGAACCCAACCCAACTTTTTAATACTAAACTAATTTCTCTCTCTTCCACCTATACAATCCAACCATACCCAACTTTTCACTCTCATTAACAACCCAATCTTCACTATCTTTATTAAATAAAAAAATATATTTTATGATTTTGGTTTTTATTAGAATTTATTATAACTAAAAAATAAATAATTTTTTTTATTTTAAAAAAATAAACAACTTAATTTAAAATATTAAAAAAATAAAAACATTTACATTCATCCAAGTACTTAAATAAACCAACTAAATCAAATTACAATAACTTCATTAAAAACAACAAAGTCGGTAAACTTAGCCCTCCTATCTTCCTCATAAATTTTATGAGCGTCCTTGGGGCTCATTTCAGTTTATTTCCGGCGATATGCTTCCCTGTATGCATCAACCCACTTCTGGCCATTTTCGCTAAGTCGTTTGCAGGGGCGTCTCAACCGTTTTAGAGGCATAAGACGAAAATAAAAATTGAGGCCCCCTTTTTAAGGTTGGAGTTTGGTTAGAAAACTGGACATCTAAAAAGGCTAACAAATTGGAAATTGAAAAATAATTGACTAAGCAATTAAGAAATGAACGATGGCTCAAACTTACAAACATTTCTTCAAATTTATAATATTCGTCGATTATTTATTATCATATGTTTTTATAAATAGTTAAAACAATAGAAATTTCTTTGTGACAATACAATTTATTAAAAGCTAAAGATAAATAATATTATTTACAAGCTCATATAATGTTTGCATTTTAGTGTATAAAGGTGTTTTATAATTTAGTTTTAAAAGTTAAAACTAACAGGGCACTTTATTTATTGTTAATCTGCTAAGAAAATAATCTGTTAAAAAATATGGTCTGTAAATATTTTATAGTAACTTAACTCATTGAATAATTGTTAGTTAAAAGTAATTAACTGAAATCAAATTAGGTTACTAGATAGATAAAAATAAATTATGTTGAAGTTTGAAGAGATATATTTAGTTATATAGTAATTGGTGGGTTTGTTGGGTAGCAAACATAAAAGCTGAATAAGAGAAAAAAAGATTTATGTTACATTATAAATATTATAATATTATTAAGTATGTTATAATTAATTACCACAACAAGTGGATGGTCTCTTTGTCAAACTTAGAGATAAAATGTACTATGCTAAATAGTTTTACTTGTCTACCAATGATTTACATTTTGTAGTATAAATACCCCATCAAAGTGAATGAGTAAATACACATCTCATATACACTTGTATGAGTATATATTTCTCTTCTCATTCCTCTTGCAAACACTCTAAAGTTCTTAAGTCTAATCACTAATTTTGTGATAATTATAGTTATATTATAACACGTTATCAGCACGAAGCTCTAATATTCTAATCAAGAAGACAAAGACAATATCATAATCAAGGTAAACAATTCATTAAGTATATTATATAAGAGGTAAATGTCATACTAAATAATATAAAGTACAAATGACATACTATAATGGACATGGGACTACTAACAATCTAACACTTTATTTATGTATCTAACTTTTGATTATGCATCTAACTTTTACTTTTATGTCAACTAACCTTTATTTATGCAATCTAACTTTTATTTATGCAACCTAACATTTAACTATGTTTACTAATATTTTACTCATATGCTAACATTTATTTATGTTTACTAACATTCTTATTCTTATTATTGTATCTCAAATGACAATTTTATTAATAACTCGTTACCCATTTATCTACAAAACTTTATATGTATATATATATATATAACCTTTTATTAAAGGTTATATAACGGTAATATAACCGTTGTAAAACGGTAATGAATTTACCACTATAAAATACCAATTATCAACCTCATTTCCTTTACAATAAACACTCTTCTTCTCCATAATACACAGGATATTTTTATTTTCAAAGATGATCCATCCGGTTTTGTTATTAGTCACCATAATGATGATCCTACTTCTTATCCCTATTACTGAACTCTCACCTGGAGAGTTTAAACTTTTCATATTCTTGTATATGTTTGTAGCTCTACCATTCTATTGTATCGCATTGTTTATTGATATATATGAATTCTAATGTTTATCTTATTATTTGCTCAATTATTGTTTAGTAACAAAATGTCAAACCTATCCAAGCTCGAATTTCCTGCTTTAAGCATCAGTGGAGAAAATTATATACAATGGTCCGCGCATGTAAAAAGGCACCTCAAATCAGAGGGTATCTATGATACCATACTGGAGGGCAATAAATGCTCAGAGAAAGACAAGGCGAAAGCCGATGTCATTCTCCACAAACACATTGATGAGATGCTCCAGTTTGAATACTCAAATTCTGATAACCCTTCCGAGTTATGAAAATATTTGAAAAGCAGGTTTGACAATCAAAAGGAAGTTTTACTTCCAACTGCTAGAGACGAATGGAACAAATTAAGGTTCCAAGATTTTAAGAAAGTAAATGAGTACGTCTCTAATGTATTCAAAATATGTTCAACGCTCAAATTTTGTGGGGTTACTTTGACTGATGATGATATGATAGAGAAAACTCTATCCACATTTCATGCATCAAATATGTTTTTGCAAACCCAATACCGATTGCAAAAGATTAAGAAGTTTTATGAGCTAACTTCATCTCTCCTCGTAGCAGAGAAAAACAATGACTTGTTGATGAAAAATCATCAAGCTCGTCCTACTGGTTCACTGGCTATTCCAGAAGCAAATACTGTTGACACGCATGATGTCAGAAATTATGGACGCAAATGGGCACAAGGTCGTGGACGTGGCCGTGGCCATTTCGTCAAAACTCGTTTGAATGGTCGCAACCATACTTTTAAACGGTACAATAGTTACCAAGGTATTTCCCGTGGTCGTGGACGTGGTCACAGTCATGGTCAAGGCCGTGGTCAAAGGACTATCATTACCAACCAACAAAACAAATTTAAAAATGAAGCTGGTACGTCCCAAAATAATGGTAGTTCCTGTTTTAGATGTGGAAGTGCGAACCATTGGTCAAAGGCTTGTCGCACACCATCACATCTATGTGAACTGTACCAAGCCTCTCTTAAAAGAAAAGGGAAGGAAGTGAACCACGTGGATAATTTTGATGATATCAACATTGAGCTGAATACCTCAGACTTTATCAATGACTTGGAAACCTGAAAGACATGTTGCTAAACCATGATAATTATGTGCAATAAGTATTGTATTTCCCTTGTTATAACTATTTTTCTGTTATGTTCTATCTGTTTCAGTTTCAAGTACTGCATTTCCCTTCTTATAACAATCTTATCAGCTATGTTTAACTACTTTCACTTTAATATATCGTATTTGTCTAAATAAGTGGATTTCTTGTTAGAAATTTCATATCATTCATTAATTACACACTTATTAATTTATTGATATTTGAAGATTAAAATGAAACTCTTTGAAGCACAAGATCAAACAAATGATGGAGATATATGTATAGCGGATAGTGGAGCCACACACACTATACTTAAATCAAAGAAATATTTTTATGAATTGAAACCAACAAAAGGAACCATTGATACAATATCGGGTCCTACAGACTTGATCGAAGGAGTGGGAAAAGCAAGTTTAATATTACCAAATGGTACCAAACTTTTAATAGAGAATGCTTTATTTTCCCCACGATCAACAAGAAATTTGTTGAGTTTAAAAACATATATCATAATGGATATGATACTCAGTCAAGGACTGTTGACAATGAAAAATATTTGCACATCATGAGCAAAAGTCAGATTCTGGAAAAACTACCAATGCTCCATTCTGGTTTGCATTATACATACATTGATGTGCCTCAAGCACATATGGTAGTTAAAGAAAAATCTTGTGATCCCGAGATATTCAAATTATGGCATGACAGATTAGGCCATCCGGGGTCTACAATGATGAAAAAGATAACTGAAAGTACACATGGACATCCATTGAAAGATCAAAGGATCCCACAAACGGATAAAATACCTTTGTGTACATCTTGCTCACTTGGAAAATTAATTACAAGGCCTTCGCTACTAAAAGTTGAAAAGGAATCACCTATGTTTCTTGAAAGAATTCAAGGTGATATATGTGGACCAATTCATCCACCATGTGGACCATTTAGATACTTTATGGTCTTAATAGACGCATCAAGCAGATGGTCTTATGTCTCTTTATTATCAACTCGTAATGTAGCATTTGCCAAGTTTCTTGCTCAAATTATTAAATTACGAGCACATTTCCCTGATTATATTGTTAAACGGGTGAGACTTGATAACGCGGGTGAGTTCACATCACATGCTTTTAATGATTACTGCATGTCTGTTGGAATTGTTGTTGAACACCCAGTTGCTCATGTACATACACAAAATGGTTTAGCCGAATCGTTGATCAAACGTCTACAGTTAATAGCTAGACCATTGATAATGAGAACAAAACTCCCCGTGTCTATATGGGGGCATGCAATTTTACATGCTGGATCATTAATTCGTATAAGGCCAAGTGCAAATCATAAATATTCCCCATTACAGCTTGCTTCTGGTCAAGAGCCAAACATTTCCCACCTTAAAATTTTTGGATGCGCGGTGTATGTTCCTATCGCACCACCACAACGCACAAAAATGGGTCCTCAAAGAAGGTTGGGAATATATGTTGGATATGAAACACCATCCATCATAAGATATCTAGAACCATTAACGGGAGATGTCTTTACAGCACGTTTTGCTGATTGTCATTTTGATGAAGCAATGTTCCCGGCATTAGGGGGAGAAAAGAAAATCCAAGAAAAAGATGTGTCATGGTGTGAACCATCATTGCTATATCTTGATCCAAGAACAAAGCAATGTGAAACAGAGGTTCAAAAGATAATACATTTGCAAGAAGTTGCAAATCAATTACCTGATGCATTTACTGATACGCAAAGAGTAACTAAATCTCATATACCAGCTGCTAATGCACCAGCTCGAGTCGAGATTCCAAATAAACAAATAGATTATGATATGACTCATGAATCTAAAAAGCGTTTGAAGCGTGGGAGACCAATCGGTTCAAAGGATAAAAATCCTAGAAAAAGAAAAGGGCTTGAAAAGGAAATTAATCTTAAGGGAAATGATTCTGATGAAACGCTAAGCAACAAAACTCTTCCTAATGAAGAAGTAAATGATGACAACAAAGAGATGTCTATCAATTACGGCCATACACATATATTGTGGAACCGAGATAAGATGGAAAATATTGATGAGATTTTCTCTTATTCCATAGCAAGTGATATTATGGTCGGAGATAATGATCCCGAACCAAAATCTGTCAATGAGTGTCGAAATCGACATGACTGGAATAAATGGAAAGATGCTATGCAAGCTGAATTAAATTCACTCAACAAACGAAAGGTTTTTGGACCCATTGTTGTTACGCCTAAGGCTGTCAAGCCTGTAGGGTATAAATGGATTTTTGTGCGGAAACGAAATGAGAAAAATGAAATTACTAGATATAAAGCTAGACTCGTAGCTCAAGGTTTTTCTCAAAGACCGGGAATTGATTTTGAGGAAACATATTCTCCCGTTATGGATGCAATTACTTTTAGATACTTAATCAGCTTAGCAGTCTCTCAAAATTTAGAAATGCGTCTTATGGATGTTGTTACAGCTTACCTGTATGGATCACTTGATAATGACATCTATATGAAAATCCCTGAAGGATTCAATATCCCAGAAGCATCAACTTCAAAACCCAATGAAATGTACTCAATCAAATTACAAAGATCTTTATATGGGTTGAAACAATCTGGAAGGATGTGGTACAATCGTTTGAGTGATTATTTGATAAGTAAAGGTTATACAAATAATCTTATTTGTCCATGCGTCTTTATTAAGAAGACCACATCGGGATATGTGATCATAGCTGTCTATGTTGATGATCTAAATATAATGGGGACACAAAAGGAAATCAATGAAGTAATTATTCTTTTAAAGAAAGAATTTGAAATGAAAGACCTTGGAAAAACCAAATATTGTCTTGGTTTACAGATTGAGCATATGAATAATGGAATACTTGTACATCAATCAAATTATACTGAAAAGCTCTTAAAACGCTTCAATATGGACAAGGCAAATCCTTTAAGTACTCCAATGGTTGTTAGATCACTCAATGTAGACAATGATCCATTTCGCCCTTGTGAAGATAATGAAGAAGTTCTCGGTCCAGAAGTACCATATCTCAGTGCAATTGGAGCTCTTATGTATCTTACTAACTGTACACGACCTGACATTTCTTTTGCAGTTAACTTGTTAGCAAGATTTAGTTCATCCCCGACAAAAAGACATTGGAATGGGGTTAAACATGTTTTAAGATATCTTCGAGGCACTGTTGATTTAGGTTTGTTTTATCCTAACGATTCAAAAGAAGGTTTAGTTGGTTATGCAGATGCAGGTTATTTATCTGATCCTCACAAGGCAAGGTCTCAGACTGGATACGTATTTATGAACGGAGGAACTGCAATTTCATGGCGATCTCAGAAACAAACACTTGTTGCAACGTCCTCAAACCATGCTGAAGTTATTGCACTACATGAAGCTTCTCGAGAATGTGTCTGGCTTAGATCTATGACGCAACTCATATTAAATTCTTGCGGAATAGAAAAAGATAGAAGTCCAACTCCAATCTATGAAGATAATGCAGCTTGTGTTTCGCAGATGAAAGAAGGGTATATCAAAAGTGACAGAACAAAACATATACCTCCAAGATTCTTTTCATATACTCAAGACCTGATTAAAGAAAAACAAGTTGAAATGAGATACGTCAAATCTAGTAACAACTCAGCTGATCTTTTCACAAAAGCACTTTCAACAGCAACTTTCAGAAAACATGTTCATGATATTGGCATGAGACACGTACGCACAATTTGAGGGGGAGCTACAGACTGCACTCTTTTTCCCTTAGCTAAAGTTTTTTCCCACTGGGTTTTCTTTAGCAAGGTTTTTAATGAGGCAGTACTTCGAAACCCCAAAGTTTGAAAAAGAGCCATCCAAGGGGGAGTGTTATAATTAATTACCACAACAAGTGGATGGTCTCTTTGTCAAACTTAGAGATAAAATGTACTATGCTAAATAGTTTTACTTGTCTACCAATGATTTACATTTTGTAGTATAAATACCCCATCAAAGTGAATGAGTAAATACACATCTCATATACACTTGTATGAGTATATATTTCTCTTCTCATTCCTCTTGCAAACACTCTAAAGTTCTTAAGTCTAATCACTAATTTTGTGATAATTATAGTTATATTATAACAAAGTAAACATATATAGAAAATTATAGAAATTTGTGGCCTAAAGAAAGTTGAGGCTGTAGGCTATTGCCTATTTAGTTAATGAAATGAGCCGCCCTTGGTCGTTTGAAACGACCTTTCATTTGAGCTTCATTCCTCATACCAAGTTTTTTTGGATTTTCTGCTTGAGCTGCATCGTAGATTTTCTTTTGTGCCCACAAATTTGATTTTTTTTGGTTTTTGCCAATAATGTTATTTTCACTAGCTAAACACTATGCTGACATTAAAGCTACATCTTCATCAACATCCCATTTACTACCTCGTTGTGACACCCCGCCCGGCGGCGGAAAACACCGGGCGCGTCAAGTGGATTGGATATCAAAAGTACAAAGCACATGGCATCTAAGAAGCATATTTTAATATTATCAAGCATTCAATGTTGTGACGTAACAGAAAATAAATAGTCTTAAAACAGTAATTAAATCCGAAAACAGAAACGTCATTGTTTTATTATTTTCTAAGTCCATAGCATCCTACGTGTCACGTAAACGAAACGACTTCAAACGCCACCTGAAATATGAGTAAAATAAGTTAGCTACGGGAGTAGCTAGTGAGTAAAAACACAGTAAATAATACATAGTATGAAATCCGAGATCAATGTAAATATGTTGCGCAAGCTCATGTGTATAGCAATTTCATTATATTACTCAACCATGACCAATAGAATCACATAGAAAACAAGAACCATTAACCCCGCATGGTAACCTTTAGCATCAAGTCATGAGAACCACTCATGTTACAATTAATGATAACTGTTATTGAACCGTCATTTCACCGTCTCGATGTGTAAGTTATCAAAAATTGCTTTAGCATCGAAGGGACATAGTAACATAGCAACAAGTATCATAGGATAGTATCTAGTAACCAACACATAGAATCAACAACAAGAATCGCCGGTTTCAAATCACCTAACGTGCCATAAAGTGTAGGTGGGTTTGTCAGACCGTTAGCGCTAACATTGTACCGGTGGAAATTACATAATAATACAACTACTTTTAACTACCACACAATTTTGCATCAAGCGGCCGACAAGATTAACACATTTTATGATCTCATTTGAAAAATAGAATCAAAAAGGAAAGAAACCGTAGTATAGTAATAAGAATCATATTTCAGTCCCAAAGCAAAAATAGTAAAATGGGAGTGAGTTTACTCACCTGAACAATAAAGATAATAGCAACGCAAGAAAGTAACTAGAGAGAATCGAGGATCGCCCAGACATTAGAATCACCTAATTAACCGGGAGAACCTAATTTAGAAACGCAGCAAGTAACGTAATAACTAGAATCAAGAAAATAGAACTTCTAGGGTTTTGGATTTGGGGTTTTAGGGTTTTAAATTATAAATTTGAAATTAGGGTTTCAAAATATAATTTGGGATTTTTAGGGCTTTAAAGTACCAATTGAGAGTTAGGGTTTTAAAATACAATTTGGAATTTAGGGTTTTAAATCCAATTTTAGGGTTTTAAAGTCCAATTTGGGGATTTAGGGTTTCAAATCCAATTTAAGGTTTTAAAATCCAATTTGGGGATTTAGGGTTTCAAAATCCAATCTTTGATAAACGACAACGTTTTAAGGAATATATATATTTTAACGGATTTTTATATAAAATGTCAAAACTTTATAATAACTCCTTTGTATAACTAGTTTCTTTTTATTGGAATAATATTTGTACAAACCTTAAGAAACATATGAGTTAAATTAAAAGTAAATGGGTTAAAAGATAAAAATTAAATAAAAGTGGTCAGTGCGACTCGAACCCACGACCAAACGCGCCATAACCAGTAGACTAACCACTGAACCAGAAGCGCTTTTTGGTTTTTAAATAGGCAGTGATTAGTTTTATTCTTTTCTATACAAAAACACCCATTTTCATATAAACCCTAGAATCAAAATCAACCAATTCGTTCTTAATCTGATAATCGAATCCATACAACCATAGGGCTTTTAATCTACATCAAGTCGTGATCATTTTGATAGATGATACTTACTTGGTTTTTTGACGAATTGAGACGATGAAGGTGAGGATGAAGAACACGACGGTTTGGTTTTTGAAATGATATCTAGGAGCTGTTATAAACCAATTAAACTTCCAGATTCCTTCAACGAGGTTAGATGAACAAAACCCCTATATCAATTTCAGATTAAATCAAAGATTGAATGGCCACATGGAAATGAATAAGCTTCGAACAAAATAGAATCACTTACAAATTATTGATATTTGAAACAAGAAATTGATGTTGCAGAAAGTTTAGACGAGTGAAGATGAAGGTGTAGGTATATTGAATTGCGATATAGTTAACCGATAGGTGTCGATTGGTTTTGAGTTAAGTTATGAACCGAAAATGGGTAATTGATGGATGAAACGGAGGATTAAAGGGAAATCAATTACTACCAATCGATTCAAGATGCCGAGACTAACGTTTTCATTAACTACACTTGCCGTTTGGTACGCTTTTGGGTCGATTGAAATGGTGGGTTTTTGAACCGGATTTTCAAACCGACTTTAGACATGGAATTGACGAATTAAAGTGGATTTTTAAGTTGCTAGGGGGTTCGAAACTTACCTAGGAACATTTTACATAGCTTGGATTTGGTCAAAACGGATTAAAAATAGGTACAAAAGGGTCGCCGGAGTTGCGGCTTTTTCCGGCCAAGGTGGTCGGATTCCCTGTCGTCGGAAACACGGGAACCACATGGGTGGGGGCTGGGATTTTTATAAAATTACATAAGAAGCCCCTGCACTTTGATTTGATTTAATTTCTGTTTTATTACTTTTACTATAAGTTTTAAATATTTACACTTTAGCCCAAAATTAGTTATAACTTATATCAACCAACAAAATTTAACCGGGTTGAGACGGAACGAGTATTTAAGCGACGATTATATATGTTTAGCTTGATGGTGACTTTAAACATATTTATTTAAATAATTTACTATCGAAACGTTACATTTATAAATAAAGGAGTACGAATACATTTTTGGATAGGACTTCGGGATCGGGGGGTCATTTGGGTTCGGGTCCGGGGCAGATGTCACACTCGTGATTGATTTTCAGAGTTTTGTGAGGTTTGAAGGTTTTATGCGATAGGAACTTGACTTGCATTTGGAAAAAAATATGAGTTTTGATTGTACTGAGTATTGAGATCATCTAATGAAACTTCAAGATTCAAACAAGTGTTTGGATACAAAGGATTCATGGTAGAAATTAGGAAAGAAACAAACTAGAGATGAAGAATGATATTAGATTTGAAATTATGATAATATGATACAATACTTATAGTGAAAAATATATTTTTTTACATTTTTATATACAAATAATGTTATATTTTTAGATAAAATTTTTATCCAGAAAATCTTCCGAACCAATGAAAAAAGCCAAGTGTTATATAGAATTCATATTTAAACAGATAATATTAGACTTTTTAGATAATAATATTTATCTTGTATTAAAAAATAATTTTTTTCAAACGAACTCCATTTTTAATAATATTTATACCGTTACGTTCGTAACAAAAAACTGATCAAGATGGTATAAAAATGTTAATTATGAGAAGATATTAATAAAAAACTAGATTAAAGGTAATATTAATTATAATGAAATATAAAGAAAAATGAAAAAAATAACAACCATTGGTTTAGTGACAAGTGTCCCCAACCATAAAGACCAACCAAGATTGCAATCGTGAGCGGATTGGAGGTATATATTTTGTTTTTGTTTTTTTTTTTTTCTAAATATTGTTCCAATCTATCTAATAAATTAAGGTTTTAGGGGGCAATGATTTGGGGGGATTTTTTTTTTTCTATAATAGGAAGTTTGGGAGGTAAAATTTAGTTAAATTTTTCACCATGCAAGTTGATGGAGCCAACTCCTTAAATGATATATTTTTACAAATTGTTAAACATAATAGTTATATTTTCTTTATAAATATTAATTACTATTAAACCCGTGTTTAACACACGGGTATTAAATCTAGTTCAAATAATTCACCAATGTGGATAGTCTAATGTGATTAGGTTGCCACATGAAAAATTAGGTTTGGTTGAGTTGGGTAAGTGAAGGAGAAAAAAAGTTAGTTTTTAATGTGTAGGTTAGTTGGATTGAGGTATAACTTTGGGAACAAACTATAATATGAGTAAACTAAAGGGACGATGAGTGTAAATAACTTATACTAATTTGATACATCCCGCCTTATGAATAGTGGGGGAAAAACTCCATTTTGAGCTCAAAGTTCCAAAAACCCAAAATCATTCATCTTCTTCGATCAAATCCTGCCGGCACAATCACCGCCGGTTCACCGGAAAATGTCTACGTGGAAAGTCTTCTCCGACGCCGGAAACAATTTCATATGGCAACGTTCTCACACCAAGCTCTCAACTGAACCGCAAAAACCTATGATCGATGAACCTAGCTCTCCTCAACATCTTCCTTCTATCTCCGATCTATTGTTTCAAGGTATTTTATTCCTAAATTTCAATTTCACATCTCAAAATCGAGTATTTGTAGCGTTTGAGTAGTTTTAGAGAGTTTAATTTGTAATTTTGGTATAAGAGTATGATGATTACGAGACACCGAATTGATGCGTTTGAAGTTGTATAAACAGTTGAACACATTCATATATTTGTACATTGATGTATAACTGTGTAAGTTTGTTTGGGTTTAATCTGCCACTCGGTTTAAGTATCTGTAGATTTGTAGTTACATGCTAGGTATCAGTTGTGTAGTTGAAGGTGTGAAACAAATCAACAATGGAATGAACATAGGCTGTAGAGTGTTAACATTTGGAGTTGAAGTACTGATTGTTTCAAAAGCAGGATATGCAAATGTTTATGAGAATCAAAGTGTTGAATTTGAGACTCCTTCGGCATTCAGAACTGGATTAGGGAAGCCTGTTGCGGTGAAGCAATCTTCTATATTGAAAGCATCGTGTATTCTTGGAAATCGAGATGATGGAGCTAATGCAGGTACAGGTTATTTTGTTTTGTAAGCTTTAACTAGGGTTGAAAAGTGTTGTTTTAATGAGTTTACTTGGGTAAATTGTTTTTTTTACAACCTAAGCATCTTAGTTAAATCACATGTTTGTGTATGATCTTAGCAAGGATTTTTCATTTTATGATATTTTCAGTATTGAATGATGAAGTTGAAGCAGAGTTTCTCAAGCTAGAGGATAATTTAAATGGAGATGAATTGGGGAAACCTGTTATAGAAACCGACACTCCTCCGGCATTCAGAACTGGATTGGGGAAACCTGTTGTAGTGAAGCAATATTCTATAGCGAAAGCATCGTGTATTATTGGAAATCAAGATGATGGAGCTAATGCAGATACAGGTTATTTTGTTTTGTAAGATTTAATTAAGGTTGATATATGTTATTTTAAAGAATTTACTTGAGGAAAATAGTTTTTTTTACAGCCTAAGCATTTGTGTTAAATTACATGTTTGCTTATGATCTCAGTAAGGTTTTTTCATTTATGATATTTTCAGTATTGAATGATGAAGTTGACTCAGAGTTTTTGAATGGAGTTGAATCAGAGTTTTTAAAGCTAGAGGATAATTTAAATGGAGTTGGCACCCCTTTCACATTTCGGACCGGATCAGGGAAACATGTTGCTGTTAAGCAGTCCTCCATGACAAAAGCACTATCTATGTTTGGAGGCCAAAATGACGACGGTGATTCCTTTTTAGATAAAGGTCTGTATTTATCATATAATATGATATCTAAAAAAAGATTCCATTCACTTTTTAATAATGGTGATGAGAATCAATATTTGAATTGCTTTAACAATGTAAATTCTATGCTATTCTTGCTAATCATCCAAAAATGAGACATTAAGAGGCATTGTTTGGCTATGTCATATTATCATATAAAAGAAACCATAGTATATTTTGTAAATCTATAATCTATTTTGTGATTCTGCGCTTCCCCACATATAATGCTGGACTTATATGGTCGAAAGGATACTTAATAGCATCTGTAGCATTGAGAAAGGAGAACAGGCTATATATGTTGCTTTAGTTTAGAAGGTTTTGGTTTAGAAAAATATTAAGTGGGTTCCAAAGAGTACTACTATCTATCAAAAAGGCACATCAATGTAGATGACATCGAAGCTTTAAATATGCATGTATCTTATCTGTTTGAACAGTACCTGAAAATGAAAATATTGTTTTAGTTAATTTGTATAATTTTGGATATATCTTACCATATACAATGTAAACTTGAGTTCTGAGTGCTAACGTAATAATAGTTGTGGGTTAGTTGAAGGTGTGACAGATTGGCTAACTAAAGTGTTTTAAGTTCAAACAAAATAAAGTTATCGTTTCATAATCATGAATGATCATAGCATCATACTGATTTCTACGGTCTTGTTTGTTTCAAAACAGGGTGCTTTAAGGTACTTGAAGATAACAATGAGAAAGTTGAGAGTCCCTTGACCTTCCAAACCGGATCAGGGAAATCAGTTGCAGCAAGAAAGTCTTCCATTGAAAAGGCATTTGCTCTTCTTGGAGACCTAGATGATGAGGCCTTTTCAGGTTTTGCCTCACTTCTCTTTCCGTTGAAGGCAATCTTGTCTTTGCTATAGCACCCGTCTATTTATTCTTCTTTCTCATTCTTTCAAATAAAAATATTAAATTCCCACTTTCTTATAACTAAGAGAATGATTTTCTTATGAGACTACGGGCATAGTTAACTCATACGAGTCTACCCAAATAACACTCAAGCGAGCTAGCTTGGTAGTGCAACTCATAAATATACGATCACTGACGCGTGTCTGTGTTTAACTTGGTTCAAGTGAATTCGACTCGTAACTCACTCGAGTCAGAAAAATAATTAATAATCACTAAACTTTGGCTTTCAACCAAAAGTTGAAGAAAATATGCAACATACGCCTAAAAAGATAGAACAACAAGCACTCTAGATGAAATTCAACTACATTTACACAACTGATGTTTTGATTTCGCCATCAACTACCAAAACACTTTTCTTTAGGCACTTAGGCCCTCACCATAAACGCAGGTTCCTGTAGGACTCAGTGACTCACAACCTTTGCCTTATGTTTGGAGATTGTCTTTTTGTCTTGCTTTGAGGCTTTGATTGCTGCTTTAGCTCAGAGACACGGTTTTTTGGGGTCTTTCAAAAGTCACTAAGAGTTATTCTTTCTAGGTAGTTGGTGAAAAAAGCTCCAAGGTGTGAAGATCCGCTATATTCACCTTACCAAATTTATTTAATTATAAACTAAATATACATTAAATAACATTTAAAAACTATTGTGTTAATGTTAAAACACATTTATAAATTAGGATACTATATACATTTTTTTTCATTTTTTGTCTGTCCTATTTAGTGGGTTTTGTTCTTATTAGATAAATTGTGAACGTGTTCAGTGGTGAATAGGTTCTCAAGTATTTAGTGGTTCTCATTGAACCCAACAGCACGCATGCATGCATACACACATACATGTATGTACTATGTATGTATGGTGTATGCATGCATATAGTGTGTGTGTGTATCTCATAGCCAGGGGTCCAGGACCAAATAAGAAGCTACCTATTCGAGCATCAGATTTACAAAGTTGTGCATCAGCTCTAATGATACACAACCTTGTATTTAATATTTATGTAGTAGATTTGTCAATATACATATTGTAAATATAACATACGTTTCATGTTTGTTTAAATTGTGTATGTTTTTGTATATTAAAGTTGGTTGATTAATTGTTAATTCAACAATATATATGAATGCAATCTAGGTTCATTTAGCTATCAAGTTATCAAAATTTTAAAGTTTCATATTTTTCCAAATAATCAAACAAGTTATTTGATAACTACAGTCAACTTCAAACACCATAAGCACATCAAACATTATTTCTTGCAGCCAGTTTTGTTACTACTGATTATAGGATTATGATTATTTCAGCACGTATGATCGCTTTTAGAATATAATGCCAAAGTACCAAACACCTTTATCCTACTGGACTTGTTTGGGTTAAATTTGTTTCAGAATTTTTGTAGCAGGACAATATGCTCATTTGGCTCAAAATGGCTGTCTGATACAATCTGTATATGGTTCATTGGGTGTTTGCATATTCAACATCACAAATTTCTGTTGTATAACTTGTACAATTAATGCTATTCTACTTTGAGTGGAGTACAACATGTTTTCTTTCAGTTCTGTCATACTGATTTTGTTTGCACTTTTACTCTTATGTGATCTATATTGTTTCAATATGACAGACTACACAGTGGGTCCAGATAATGGATTTGGCTGCATGTTCAAAACAGGGTCAGGGAAAGTCGTAAACATATGCTCTACAGGTCTCAGTAAAGCCAGAACACTCTTAGGATTGGAAGAAAGTTCTTCTTTTGATAATGCTCCCAAAGGCATCGAACAATCAAGAAGTGCAAGTGCTGGAACTAAGTTAGGGTTTCAAGAAGCCAGGTCTGTTCCAAATTCAAACTTTAAGTTTCATTCTGGAGGTGAAATCAAAGATAGAAGACCACAACTACCACCTATTAAGTTTCAAACAGCTGGCGGAAGATCTATAAAAGTTTCTAGTCATGCATTGAAACAAGCAAGGAGCCTTCTAGGAGATCCTGATTTGGGAAATTTCTTTAAGGAAGGGGATGTAGTATTTTCACCTAATACGAACAAAGAAAACAATAATGTGTGTACACCTTTTAGTGATAATATTCCAAAAGCAAAAGCAAAGCAAACGGCTAATAACTTTATATCCCCATTAAGATCAGTTTCATCTGATAATAAGACTGCAGTAAGATCAGAAGGTATAGGTCTGAAAAGTAATTTGATCAAAGAATTTGATGCAGTTGAACATGATATCAAGCAGTATAATGATAACACTTTAGGTGTGTCAAAGTCCTTGCACAGGCCATTGGTAGATATTTCAAATACTTTTGGTGCTGACAATAAACAAGTCACCGGAGAAAAGAGGTTACCATCAAATCGAAAATATCCTTCTCCATTCAAGAAGCCACGGAATTCCAAATTTATCCCCCCATTGAATAAAAAGTCAACGCTAGTTTCTACTGGTAATCTAGAATACATTTGTTCAAATTTGCTTCTTCAGCTTCAGGATGTAAATGAGCCAATCTGCTAGGCTTGTTTCATACTTTATGTATAAACATTTATAATTCATTTATATTAGGTACATTACCTAAAGTTTCTGAAGAATCAAGTAGCAAAAGAAGCGCTTCCACTCGATACCCTCTCCAGTTTTCTCGCAAGTACATCAAGGAGTATCTTGGAGAACCTCCTTTTTTTCAGCACATGGTTAGTAGATCATAAACATACACCAACTTCTCATTATTTTGATATGGGTTTATATTTCACTTTTGACACTGTACGTAATGCATTTATGCCAATAGTTTGAGAACTTCCCTGAAGGGTTAAGAAAGATAAATTCAGAGAATGCGGACAAATACATGTTTGAGGATGGCTTTGGTTTAAAATGCATTGGTGTGGATTCTTTTTTTCACATGTTGGCTCAATCAGGGCGTTCAACTCTTTCAAAAGAGTAAGTAGCATATTATTTCTTAATAAATCTTTCTCCTCTTACTATATTAAGCTACTATGAAATTATTGTGGGCAGTTATATTAGCTTCTCTCTTTTGTTTTTTGTCGTGTGGCCAATATGGTGTTAAGTGCCTCTTACTAAGTAATCACTGGAGGCAGTTACTTGAATTTAGGTAGTACAAAGGATTGGGGCTAGTATACTTGTGTAACAATCATCTTTCCAGGTGGTGTATCCAGTTGTTGACACTTGAGTTAATGCCAAAAGGACATGGGATTGATATTATATAAACTACCCAACTCATGTTCTACGCGTTTTAGGGTTCTGCATTATATTGTAATCTACAATTTCGTTTACTTATTAGTTTTTTTATAAATGCATTTGCTAATTTACTCGTGGGAATTATCAATTAATCTTGTCTATCTGTTTATGATATTAACCATCTTTGTAACTATAGGTGGATTGCAAATCACTACAGATGGATAGTCTGGAAACTTGCATGCTACGAGAGATGCTATCCTGCTAAATTTTTTGGGAAACTTTTGACTGCTTCCAATGTGCTTGAGGAACTGAAATATAGGTACTTGCACTTCTCCATCTTTTTTTTTATTATGTTGACTAGTTTATTCAACTTTAAGGACATGGATGTGTATGAGAATTAGTTATTATGACTTGTACTTATAATATGTACAAATTTTAAATAGATAAAAGATTTGATATAAATTTTGCTTTTTGGGAGAACTCTCAGAAGCAAGAAAGGTAAGAACCTTTCTGATAATACTATTTATGTTTTTCTTGTAGATATGAGAGAGAAGTTAACAATGGTCACAGATCAGCTCTAAAGAGAATTCTAGAAGGAGATGCTCCCCCTTCTTCTCCTTTGGTACTTTGCATAGCATCTATACAGTTGAAGTGTAATGCACAATCAGACACCGAGACAACAAATGCCACTGAAAGTTCAAGCATAGAACTAACCGATGGATGGTAAAGAGTAATCGAGTCTCTAAATTTGATTTTTTTGGATGGATTTGAATTCATTGTCTTTTTTAGGTACTCAGTGAAAGCCCTGTTGGATGAATTACTTTTAAAGCAGCTCGTTTCTGGGAAATTGTTTGTGGGACAAAAACTTAGGGTACCGAGACATTTCCCTCTCTCTTAATTTGTTCAATAACACATCTTTTTATACTGTCTGTTTTTTTCTTCTAAATTTTAATCTTTTGAAGATCTGTGGAGCTGGTTTATCTGGCTGGAATGCACCTGTTTCACCCCTTGAGGTAATTGCCACCCTTAATCTTGTTAATGCAGTTGTTTTACCTATACTGTTTTCATTAAATATTTTTACTAGGCATCAAGGATGATTAGCTTATGCTTGCACATCAATGGGACGTATAGAGCTCATTGGGCTGACCGTTTGGGATTCTGTAAGAGTTAATTACATATATGTGCATGTTTTGCTTCCAATTTCTGAATACATTTTGTTTCCTCCTTTTGTGTTCTCGTTTGAGGTACCAGCCAACTAAGGCAGTAGGTTGGATAATGGCTCAAATGCGTTCCGATGATCCGGTCAAACTGGTCTTTTTCAAGTTTAGTTCAAAATGATCCACCAACGCTTGTCCATTTTTTAAAATTTATAAATAAGGAATGTCTTATATATGATATAATAAACATATATAAATAACTACAATAATAATATTTCTTTCTCTGTAGTTTTAAATAAAATGATCTAGATTATAAGCATAGTGCACTTTAGACAACTTTTAATCACCCATTTGATCTATCTCTTTGATAGCTAATATATATATTTTTTTCCATTTTACATGTTGACCTGTTATCAATAAAATATAATTCAAAATGCTCCTGCATCTTCTAAACCTCATGTGTGGACCGTGGTTGTGTTGCTGTTTATCTAGGTAAACGTGGGTGTCCTCCTTTAGCATTCAAGTGCATTAAAGGTTCTGGAGGGATAGTTCCCAGCACATTGGTTGGAGTCACTCGTATATACCCTGTTCTATACAGGGAAAGGTACACTAAAGCTGATTACTAATATAAGATACTCTAAAAATGCCTACTGCTTAGTTTTTAATAAACAGAAAAAATGGTTATATTGTTTCTCACTTTTAGGTTAAGTGACGGAGGTTTCGTGGTGAGATCAGAGAGGCTGGAAAGCAAAAGGATGCAATTGTATGACCAGAGGTACATCTGCTTCATCAGTTAAACTTATAAATGACAATTTCATATTTCGTATAGTTTTTTATCAACTTATTTTTTGCAATAATTGTTTATATTTCTAAATAAAGGACAAGCGCTTGAATACTGATCCAACCACCACTAAAAAGCACATGTTTTGCATTACAATTACATATGAGGGCCTCTTCTCTTTATTCAGTCAGCTACCGCTTTATGCACTATTTTCCTAATGACTCAATGTAATGCTCACTAAAATTATTAGTACTAGCTGTTTTTTATTTGAGGTGTTCGCTAATCCCCAAGACGGATATTGTGTTGATTTCTTGGCTGAACAAATTTTTTTTATTGTGAGACGTTGCAGTTGACATTTTATGTGGTAGTTTTTATGTCTTATTCAAATGCTTTTCTTTAAAAGCGCCACCTTTTCCCGCTATTGTGTTTGTTCTTCTCTGGACCATTTTAGGTAGCAATTTCAACCAATTTACCTAAAATTGGATCAACTTTAGGTTATATTCTATCTCCAATGGGTCAACTGGAAAAATAAAAAAATACTAAAAATGAAATGGATTTAAAGTTCCAGAAGGTATATTCAAATGCTTTCAGGCTTACAGCTACATCAATCACTTTAAATCTTATTTTGCTATATTGTTGCGATATGTTTTGTAATAGTATTTACATTGATGATTATAAAATTCCAAAGAAAGACAAAATCAGCTTTGGTAATTTAACTCGCACGTGCCATTTTCATAAGATGAGAGACTATTTCAAATGTGAAAAAATGATTTATCTCTTTTCTCTCCCTTCTGGCTTAAATTTTGAAATATATGTTTGCATACCTTAAAAAGGCCAAGATGCCGTTAGTAAGACATTACTTGTTAATATAACTAAAGATGAGAAGTCTAATGATTGACTATTTTGTAGACGAACGAGCATCATGGAGGGCATTATGGCCGAGTTTCAGTCAGGGCTAAAGTGTTTCCAAGTTGATGATGATGAAGGGGAGAAGATTTCGAAGATACTAGAACAAGCTGCTGAACCAGAAGTTATTATGGCTGACATGAGTTTGGAACAACTGACGTCATATGCTACTTATCAAGCAAAAGTTGAGGTATATAATATGTTTATATCTAATGAGTCAAGTGGGCCAAAGCAAAAAAGAATCGCTATAAAAGGAAAATGTCAAATGGGTTGAAAGTTGCCAAAGAGTAACATTTTTGGCGTACAAGTGTACAGCCATCCAAATAGCTGTGTAAAAGTTAAAATTATTATTTCAATAACAAAATATATGAAATCGTATTTAAAGCATTAGTTGTTTTATTAAACAAACTGAACAAAATTGCATGTTTTTTATCTGATTTATTTTACACAACCCAGCCCACCCCACATATTTGGCTGCTTTTAGCCTTAATATATAAATATGCTTTGCTTGTTTGAAGGCGACCAGACAGTCAGAGATATATAAATCAATTGAAAAGGCATTGGAGGAAGCTGGACTAAGTAGGAGGGAAGTCAGCACGCTTATGAGGGTGAGAGTGATTGGTTTGACTAGTCAAAGCCATATGCAGAAGAGCCGCCCACAGGAGGGATTAATAACAATATGGAACCCAACTGAGAGACAGGTGAATCATGTGTCGTGCCTTATGATCTAGTTATTTCTACCATCTTCCATTTTTAAATTACAACATATAAACCTGATTCCTCCTTTTCAATAAATCTTCAAGATATTTAGAGAAAACAAAAATATAACCAACACTCAACAATGGCCTTTAAACTTTCAAAATTTCGATTTCAGGTACGGATGCATTTGCAAACATTGATATTTTCTTACATGGCTTTACGAGACAAGTTGAGTTGAAATTTATGAAAAGTATGAGGGTTTCAATGGGTGAAAACAAAACTGGTTATCTTTTCATAATTCATATGCAATTAACCGTTTAGTAAAATAACCCATCTCATATAAAAGTGTATTTGAGCAGTCCGTAAAAGTAAAACACAACAAAGTGATTACAAAGTAATAAAATAATAATAAGCGCTATCCCAAGAATACCAAAGACAACAGTTTTTGTTGCTTGTTTATAGCGTTTATGAATTTATCTGTTGTTATTGCAGCAATCAGAGTTGGTTGAGGGGCAGGCATATGCTGTTGCTGGTATCATGCCGACTAACTCTGTTACGGATACTATTTATTTGCGTGCTAGAGGATCTACAACCAAATGGCAGCCTTTATCTCTGTTGACAATTAAACAGTTTCAGTAAGTCGCTATTTGTTTTTATCTATTTTTTCATATTGGATGAATACTTTTCTCTTGTCAATTTCATTCCGTTTGAATATAATTGGGTCAATGGATTGTTTTGTTCACTAATGGCCTAATGGGTCAAATAAAAAGGAAACATGCCCGACATTGGCCAAATAACATTTCAGTATTTTTGAGTGTTTAGAGCCTCGAAGTCATTTTATCTAAAAAAGTCATTTTATTATTGAAATAATATAGTTTTTGTAATCATATTTGATAATTGACACTAATCATTTAATAAAATATTTTTTAAAATCTAGGACAAAGCCACCTTATTCACAACACTTGACCTGCCATTTTGTCTCTTTTATCTTGCATGACAATTGTTCTTTCAGGCCATTTTTTAGTCCTCGGAAACCAGTATCATTACAAAACTTGGGTGAAGTTCCGTTGTCCAGGTATTTTTCTTAGAAAATAAATAATTGGATTTTCTAGGGATTTGTATTTCTCATTAGTTCAATGTAGTCACCCTTCAGTTTCTCATGATTTTCAGTGAATTTGATGTTGCTGGATTTGTTATATATGTGGGCGAGGTGCATAAATCTTCTCAACAGAAAAGGCAATGGGTTTTTGTGGCTGATGGTAGTATCTCATCACATTCACAAGAGCTGTCAGATGCTTTGCTTGCCATAAGCTTCTGTTCCCCATCTGTCGACTGTGATTCCATTGTACCAATCAACGACACCCTTGTAGGATCAACGGTATGTGACATCTGTCGTTCTTTCTATAACAGCCTTTTCTATGTTCCTCACAAATGTTTTGATATTTTTTAAAAATAATGGAAGTGGTTTCAACATGACATTCAACATGGATTTATTGTGTTTACCTTGTAAGGTCTATTACTTGGTTACAGGTTTACTCCCACAAAATAGTCCGTCCCTGGCGGCATAACAATTTTCTAATTACGTAAAAAATAATATATTTCTTTCAATAAAGTGATTTTAAGAGTTCTTTATCGTTAAGACCACTCTCTAGGTAACGCTTGACTTTTGACTAGTTTTTTTAACTACTTTTTTGTGGTGTTAGAGATGAACATAAAGTGAATCAACTCATTCATAAGTAAAATTTGTCAAAATTGCAATCATAACTTCATATTCAGTATTTACTTACCCCTACGCCAACTGCCTTTTAATCTTGAGATCAAACACGCTCCCTCAAAACTGGCTTTTGATTTTAAGGTTCTGAAATTTGCATTACAGAATTTAAATTTAAAAGTGTCATGGTTAAATAGTTTGGTTTAGGGAATAGGTGAGCCCTCTTTCCTCTCTATCTGTTCTTTTTCTATGTTTTTAGTAATATAGTATAAATGTATTTTCAGCCATTATAATGTTGACTTGAAAAGTCAAATTATGTTTTTGGTGCAGGTTGGGTTTTGTAATCTAATAAAGTGTGCCAAGGACCAAGTAAATCATATATGGGTGGCTGAAGCAACCGACAACTCGACATACTTTCTAAGTTATGACGGTGCCAATTCCAAGCACTTGAAGGATGCAGCTGCTTCTGCTGACCAATGGGCAAAAGCCTCAACTATGGTATGCATTTTAATTATTTGGAGCTTTGATAAAAATAGTATTTAACTAAATCCTTACGGGGTTCATCGCAACTTGTTTCAAATGCAG
Source organism: Tagetes erecta (assembly GCA_030867185.1). NCBI lineage: Eukaryota > Viridiplantae > Streptophyta > Magnoliopsida > Asterales > Asteraceae > Tagetes > Tagetes erecta. The sequence goes on from CM061486.1 coordinate 67,218,555, forward strand.
ATGATTGAGAAGCTAAAGGGGAAAGTATCATCTATCATCACCCGAAAGGTATGGACCCATGCTTTGCTAGGTTGGCTGGCTAATGTGACCTATTTCAAACAATCACCACAATTAGAGGTGAAAAAAGTGGAGGGAGAGTGCATGTGGGTTGGTTAATTGGTCAGAGGTGACAATTTTGACCCATTTTATGGGTATTAGCTACATGGAAATGGGTTAAATACGTTGAAAGTCACCTAGAGTGTTTTAAAATGCATAAAGTTTTCAAAGACATTTCATATTTAAAATCAGATTTTGATGGTAACTATATAGTTTATAATCATATTTAAAGTATTAATTACATATAAAGTTGAAGAGAAAACAACAAACTATGTATAGTTCGACTCTAAGTGAGTTGTATGAAAATACTAACAATTTGGTCATTCATTTAGGTAAATTGAATCCAAAGCTAGATGCATGTAATGAGATTGCTACCAACAAAGATGGCACAGCATCTATATATCGACAACGATCATCACAACATCCTGCTTCATAAAACACATCTATGAACGCAACGGTAGCTAGAGAGGAGACTTTTCTGATGAAGAGTCTTTTACACTTTTGTATGCACGTTTTAAATTTATTCACAGTAGGAGCTAAGTATGTAAATATTGAATTTTAAGCACTTAAAAATTTGCTACCAAATTAGCCAAAGATTAAGATTTTAAACCCTGACATCTAGGTCTCTAGGGAGGGGTTTTATTTAACACACCATTGGTATGTAGAAAGAAAAGAAATTTTTTAACAACAATCGAATCTACTAATTCTACACTGTCATCCACTATGGGATGTGAATAATTGAACGTACCATGGATCTCTTAGAGAGACATTCTTTTAAACACCTCATTACTGCTATGCGAAAAATCCTTTGATATGTAAAACGGACATATAAGAAGAGACTTTTTAAACAAAGTGGAAGGAAAAATTAACTAATACATTACTTGAAATTGTTTGTAAGCTAAGTACTAGTAAAGAATATAAAACTAATGATGATAATGTTAGTGTTTTACTTGTCTATGTTGATGATATTGTGTTGACCCGAAATAATATTGATGAACTTAATGACGTTAAAAAATGGTTAGGATCGAATTTTTTAGTCTAAGGATTTAGAAGTTCTTGAGACTGATGAAGGCGTTGTGTTTTCTCAAATGAATTGAAGTATTGTTTAGAACTTTTACAAGAATTTGGTATGTTAGGTGCTAAACCTGCCAATAACCCTATTGAACAAAATATCATTGTCACAGATAAAAGAAAAGAAAAAGGTACATGTCATTACATAAAAAAACTCAACTATCACCGACCACCCACACCATCTTCCTTATTTTTATCAAAAGTTCAAAGAAAAAAAAAACTAACGAACAAAACGGATATTATATGTTCTTTGATAGCTCAATTTTGATCTTCTATGCAAACAATATAAAAAACCCACTCATTTGTCAGTACTATGCTGTGATATACAAAACTGAATATAATAAACCAAATGGTCTTCAAACTTCAATTAATAGTTATTATTATCATATTATTTCTTTTATTGCCATAAAGATTTGTGTCATCCAACATCATCAACTGATGTTTTCCAAACATATCTTACTTTGTGTTTCTGTTTGTGTTCTCAAGATTCGGGTCGGATCTTAATGTGGGTATTTGAGATCTGAAGTGAGTTACTGAAACTTGCAACTTCAATGGCACCTCCAACATGGGTTTGTAAATCTTTAGGCCATTTCATCCTCTTCTTGCCTTATTTCATTGCTCTTTTAGCTCTTGGCTTCATTAAAGGTTAACCCTTTTTTGTATCTTTCATTCATTTTGTTTTAGATATAACCACTTAGTTTTGTTATATGAAAAGTGCGCAACTTGTTGTCTGTTTGTCTTTTATTTCAATGTGAATATATTGATGGAAATTTATAAATTTGGTGGGTATGTTAAAAAGTTGTTTCTTTGATTTCAGGAGTAATTTTTGGTCCAGTTATTTGTGTTATTGTGACATTTGGGAACAGTGCTATTGTAATTGGTCTTTGGCCAGCACATGTTGTGTGGTCATACTTTTGCATATTGTGGTACTTTCTTTAACCATATTAGTTTTTGAAAATCTTGTTATGTTCATCTAGATTTTACACATTTGTTTGGTTTAATGGCAGCGCGAAACGGTTAGGTCCTGTGATGAAAGTGGTTTTGTGCATATTGCTTACACCAGTCTTGGCTTTCTGGCCTGTTGGGATGGTTGTGGGTAGCATTGTTGGTGGTTTGGTTTATGGTTTTCTTGGGCCAATGTTTGCGACTTTTAAGGCGGTTGGTGAAGGGAAAACCGATCAGTTTATGCGTTGTATTGTAGTAAGCAAACGACAGTTAGTTAGTAGTAGTTACATATGTTGTTTTTGTTATTATGTTGTTTGTTGAATCAAGATTTTGTTTGGTTGTTCTTGTCAGGATGGAACTTGGGACACTGTGGTGGAGCTTTACATTTGTTAGGGACTTGAAGGATGTATGCTTGTATTCGTATTTCTCGATGATGAATGACCTCCGGAAACAAGGTCCGCCTGGTGGTAAAGTTGAGATTAGGTATGATCAATTTCAAAAAAATTGGTCTGTACACGAACCGAACAAACAATTGAGCACGAACAATTAAATGAACGAGGTTTTCTTGTTCATGTTTGTTCGTTCATTAATACTATAAACAAACGGATCAAGAACATAAACGTACACAAATGGACATAAACAAACATTAACGAATGAACATAAATGAGCGTTCACGAACGTGAATTAACGAACCAAATACGTGTTCAAGTTCGCTCGTTTAATTAAAGGAAAAAAGTTGGTTCATGTTTGTTCATTTATTAAATAAACGAACAGGAACAAACTTTCTGTTAAACGTTTTTCACGAAGAGTTCAATGAACATTTGATTCATTTACATGTCTAAAAGCACACGTTTAAACACATGTTTGATCGATGTTATCATTGTTTTGACCATTACTTACTTGAAGCCCAAAATCTGGCATACACCATCTTATGTGAATTTCAAAAGTCAAAAAACAGACTTTTTGGTTGATTAATAGAATAACAATTTGTATATACAGGGTGGTTTATCTTCCTATAGCCATTGTCCTCGGGTTTCTAGGACTCGTGGTTGACTTTCTAGTGATCACGGTTATAGCCATACTGAAAAGTCCATACATGTTATTCAAAGGATGGCACCGTTTGTTTCAAGATTGTGTTGGTCGAGAAGGCCCGTTCTTGGAGACCATTTGTGTGCCATTTGCAGGTCTAGCCATCTTGCTATGGCCATTGGCTGTAGCTGTAGCCGTGTTATGCTCCATGGTCGCTGGTATTGTCCTTGGTTTATACGCGGCCGTGATCGTTTATCAGGTCATTTTCACAAATCTCATATCAAGTCTTGACCTCAAAGGTCAAAACTGCACCTTTTCATCTTTTTTATCTAATGAATTTGTTAGATATGATTTTCAAAACTAATCTAACACAATAATATCTGATTTTTTAAATATAGCAGCAAATGTAAACGTTGTGTGCATTAAGAATACACTTAAGGCGGCGTTGAATTGCTTGACCCGTTTCCTTCTAAGCCAAAACCTTTTGTACTAAGTTTTTGAAACAAAACCCAAACTGACCCGTTTGCAGCTATGCTTGTTGAAATCACCAACTCTTTATTGAACTGATTGGGCTAATTTCTAACTTTATGTAAACAGGAGTCATCTTTCTACCTCGGGCTTAGCTATATAGTAGCTGCATTGTCGATATATGATGAATATAGCAACGATGTTCTTGACATGCCCGAGGGATCTTGCTTTCCCTGGTAATGTTTTCCAATATCTAGATCCTATAAATAGCTCCACTGTGAGTGAGAGTATACTGGGTGCATTTGTTTAGCTAATGTTTGCATTTTAACAGACCTGTGTATCGACGTAACTCTGGATTGTCAAGTTCAAGTTCTTTATCGATGGCAGGTTCGTTTAAAAGCGTACCATCACGGGCTGGATCTGTTAGGGTCCCCATGATTGAACTGAAGCCATTAGAGGTTTGCTTCTACCTACAACTTCTTTTACTCAATTCCGTCATTGTGACTTAAAGTCGCAAATGTCTGTTTGCCTTCTATTTCTATGTAAATAACTTTATCCGAGAACTAATGTGATTATATGATTCTAAATTTTGTAAAGCTTCTTATTTTTCAACTCGTTTTTTATAATCGTTTTCAAAACACAAAACAATCTCGTAAAATCCCGCTCATGTCTAAAGCTATAGGTATGGTCGGGGGTGGGTGGAACGAGAGCAAACATTTCCAACTTGAACCCCCGAATCTAGAAAAGGACAAAAAATAATAGAGTAAAATGCAGTTTTGGTCCCTGTGTTTTGATATCATTAACAGTTTCAGTCCCACCTTAACAGTTTTGGTCCCTGTGTTTTTAATTTCTAACAGAAATGGTCCCGAACACTAACTCCATCCAATAATAAAATAAATGATACAACTTGTGCAGTTGCTTGATAGCTTCTTTCAAGAATGTCGCCGGCAAGGTGAATACTTGGTGTTGGAAGGATTAATAACTGTAAACGAGATTCAAGATCCACAGACGGTTAGTCTACCCGCTTATTGTCTCTACCAAGCACATCTTCGGTCAGCAAAACTCAACAGTCCCGGTTTAATAATGTGTAAGTAACTAAAAACTATACAATTTTCATAGTTCTTTCACATTTTAATAAATATGATTCATTTATAGTATAACTTCACTATTTTACACCAGCCGAAAATGGTACAGAGATAACATGCGCAAACAGACCCAAAGACACGTTCTATGATTGGTTCTTGAACCCGCTTTTGGTCATGAAGGAACAAATCAAAGCACAAAACCTCACAGAATTTGAAGAAGTCTACTTGGGCAAGTTAGTTTTGTTTGGTGGTAATGCTCACAAGTTGAAAAACACCAACATTGGTCCGCCACCTGAGTCTGAGCTTAGACGAGCTGAACTTGAAGCACTAGCTCGAAGGTAAATGTATGGGTCGGGTCGAAATGGGTTGTGTTAACTACAACAATATTTATCTTTATCTAAGTTATTCTTTCTAATGTCTTTACTAAATCTTGGTTGTTGGTGTACAAAGGCTTCATGGGATCACAAAGTCTATATCAAGGTATCCAACTTACAGAAGAAGATTTGAGAATATTATGAAGGCGATATTTGTAGAACTCGATAAAAAGAATGGAAACAGGCGCTACCAAGAACTGCAAACTGTTCCCAGGTCAAAAAGCACGTTTGCTAGGATTTTTGGGTCGCAACGGTCGTTTCGAAACAAAACGAGTAATCACGGGCAAAAAGAAGCAACGAATGTTAATATTGTATGATTAGATTTTAAAATGCCTGTACTATTTTAAATCTACCTCTGCACATGTTGTGAGGTATATTACTTGATTGAAACTATTAACTAAGAATTTGAATATAGTTGAGGAAAATTTTCAAATCATAGCTGCTTTTTTCTTTCTCCCTTTGGTGCTTATTGTAGGAACCGTTCGTACAAAAAACTAAAAATTCTTTATTAATTCAATTACAATACAAAGAAAATAAAGAATACAAGTAAATTACATTATGATTACAACCGAAATGAAACAAGATACAAGAAATGAGTAGAAACAGAAGCAAAAACATGGCTGAGGATTCGTGTTCAACACGGGTCCCTTAAAACAAATTCCGAGTCTCCCAAGAGAACTCGTTTGTTTCCCAGGGTACAACAGCCGAAACAGTATGTACTGCCGGGATTGACTCACAACCCAAATTATACTTAAAGAAAAAGAGATGGAGAAGATCAACTACATGTTGGAAAAAACTAGAAGAGAAAGAATGAGAGAATTTTGGAGTTGATGAAGGTTTTTTGTGTCGTTTGGTATATCTTCTAACCAAGACTAACCTTGGTATTTATAGGTAAAATGAGTCAAAATCTCATTCATTACCCATAACTAATGAATTGAAACACCCCATTAAACATGAGATGAAACATCTCATGTAATAAAACTCTCACATTAACTAAAAATTGAAATAAATCAATATATTATTTTGTATTTTTCACAAATTATTATTGTGTTATACAAAATTTTCCAACAATCCCCCACATGGGAAAAAGACAAAATCTCATTTTCTCAAATGAAAACCTCATTTTCTCATGTGAAAACTCATTTTCACATATTATTCCAACAATCAAGATTGATCGTTACATACAAGTTTCTTAGATATAATTCAACGGTTGAGTATTGCCGGATAGGTAGGTGTTACCTTTGAACCTTCCGTTATGATGCATACTTAGTCTCCTAGTGGTTCGGTAGACGTGATGTCCTTGAACCAACCACCATTTATGGAGACGACAATACACTTCACACAACACTCTCCCTGGTTCGGTCAAACCCTCATTGTCGTGTCCGTTATGGTCATGGAACACTAGCCTGGTTCTGCGAAAGCTCTAGGAATTGCGCACCCCACAATTTCATTCGAAGCGACCCCACTTCTCTTTCACATAGGTGATTTATCTAAAAAATCATTAAAAGCATTAAGGTTACTATGATTACGCAAATCATTAACCATATGGTATGCTTAGCCTCACAACGTGTCACTATTGTTATAGGAATGGACTAGGAAGTATTTAAGCTCCCTTTATAATTTAGAGGACATGTACAAACATTTATACATATTAGCTTATATATCGACTGATATATATTAACTATGCCCCCATAGTGACCACCCGTAGATATATGAGTAGGTTGTCCTATTGAACTTAGATCTTGGGATCTCCAGTCAACTAAGTTAGGTTTTCCTTCATATACCATCTTTCATGGGCTTTAGTCTCATTCCACAACTCTGTCTCTCATGTTGTTGGATCCAAAACCATTATCTATGACTCCGTCGAGTCAATATAGATAATTGCAGTTGAGATGAGTTGTTATGATGTGTTATTAACTCACAAGTTAATCTTGCCTTTTGTCATTTTTAAGACTATAACCCCGAGTATCAACTCGAACTGAAGTACATTTTTGTCTTTAAAATGCATTTCGAGCCTAGCATATCCATGCCATTAGTAATTAGATGTCAAATCTAACCAATTGACCTTCGAGTCTAGCTTGTAGATTCGGTCACATAGTTGCATTATGTTTGGCTCAACAAAAGGTTCCCTTTTGATATGGGTTTGAGAAAACTTCTCAAATACCATTTCTCAAATGGCTTCCCCCACATTTGTTGCACTTAGATAGAATATGTTTAAATATAGTATTAGACATTCATGATTTGAACAAGATCAACGTCTTTGTATCAATGATGTCATCAATAGTTGTTTACCGACTAAAGCAACACATGCCTTGTCATAGGTTGTTATCAACCATCTCAAACTTAAAATAATTTTAAGTTACCATCTAGATTAAATGAGCTCTCTATAAGCTATATGACTTTCCTTAGATTTAAGGACACCCGTCACTCACATTGTGTTATACACAACTTTAACTTTATGTTGTATATGACTTGAATGTTTCACATTAGTAGTCTCCTCAGAGCACCGTAATTAACAAGTACTAGTATAGCATGCTTTAGACTACAATACTCTAGCATGTGAACAGAAGATGCATCATTCTGATTCTTCACAGCTTTTAAGGAATATCCCAATATCCGTTCACAACATTCATTTTATAGTTTAATCAAACAATGAGAGTTGTTCAACATCCCAAAATCTCAATATTTAGGAAAATCTAGTATGTAAATTACATAAACATACTTAGATCATCATTCAATCTAGGATCATAAACTTTTTTTCCTTTTTCTCAAAAGGTTTAATCATTGACTCATATGAACTTTGAACAATCACAAAATTGATCTCCCATAGTGGTACTCCCACTTTGAACAATCACAAAATTGATATAAACATCATGTTGTTTATATAGTAAATTGTTCTCAAGTATTAGAATTTGAACAATTATATATGTTCATAGAAACAATGAATTATCTTTACATCAAATAGTCAACTTGAAACTAATATTTGCTTTATGACGTGTTACCTTTTGCAAAAGTAACAACTATATTAACACTTTATGTGAAACGTTTGGTTTATTTCATTCTAAACCAAATCTTAGTTTTGCCAAAACATGCACTTAGCAGTTTCGAAATAAAGTATTTTAATTTTATGTTTTGATTACGGAAATCAATACCCAAAATTGTAAATAGTTTTATTGAATAAATAACTTCTAACGCACACGTTAGAGATAAGATGTTTACATAGAACACTCTTATTTAAATTCATCATTAACACACATGTTAAGAATAAACGCCTACATAAGACGCCTTTAGACCATAAAATTTAGGTCATATCTAACACACATGTTAGATAAGTAGACGGGTTCTAACACACATTAGTCAACAAAAAGTCTACATCAAGCGTTCTAAGCATATAGTTTCATGTAATGAAAGGTTCCAACAAAACGTTTGCACAAATGTTTTAAAGGCAATTTTTTTTTATAAAATAATCATTTGTAAATCACGTATAATTAATGATCATGTTTGTCAACGTTTTCGAGTGAATAATGATTTCATCATTTGTTTCTAACAAAAAAACGATTTTAAATTTAAAAGATTAATACTAAATCTATACATACTTGATTATTTTAAAAGGAATCTCTTCTAATACTTAATTAGAACAATATTAGGTTTTAACACACATGTTAAAACACAAGTTTCACATAAGAAAGATTTCTTACTCGCAAATAAGAAATACCGGTTTTCATAAGATGCGTACACAAGCATAACCATTCTTAAGACGCATATGAAAACTAATCTTGAAACCGACAAACGGTTAATTCAAAGTTTTAAACTTGAAACCACATAAGGTTTCGAAAACTTTGATTTAAAACAAAATTGGATTTTCAACCTTTTTGCTTTAACACATTGAATCATTCAACAAAATGGTTGTAATGAAAATAAACCCACTTTTGAATGATAAAGAAACTCATGAGAGTATTAAACTCTCAAAGTAATTGAGTCAAATTTTATGTCAAGCTACAAAAGCTTTTAAATGGTAAAACCAACAAATGGTAAAAATTACGCTCAATCAAAACCAACAAATGATAAAAATTGAACCACTTTCTTTGTAAATGGAATCCGATTCTAGAAAAAAGTCAAGTGTAAGTTCTCTAAGTCCAACTTTGAGAGACGAACAATGACTATTTACTTTTTTTAAATACGAACGGTGATTTAAAAAATTTGTTTTAAGATTGTAGGAACCGTTCGTACAAAAAACTAAAAATTCTTTATTAATTCAATTACAATACAAAGAAAATAAAGAATACAAGTAAATTACATTATGATTACAACCGAAATGAAACAAGATACAAGAAATGAGTAGAAACAGAAGCAAAAACATGGCTGAGGATTCGTGTTCAACACGGGTCCCTTAAAACAAATTCCGAGTCTCCCAAGAGAACTCGTTTGTTTCCCAGGGTACAACAGCCGAAACAGTATGTACTGCCGGGATTGACTCACAACCCAAATTATACTTAAAGAAAAAGAGATGGAGAAGATCAACTACATGTTGGAAAAAACTAGAAGAGAAAGAATGAGAGAATTTTGGAGTTGATGAAGGTTTTTTGTGTCGTTTGGTATATCTTCTAACCAAGACTAACCTTGGTATTTATAGGTAAAATGAGTCAAAATCTCATTCATTACCCATAACTAATGAATTGAAACACCCCATTAAACATGAGATGAAACATCTCATGTAATAAAACTCTCACATTAACTAAAAATTGAAATAAATCAATATATTATTTTGTATTTTTCACAAATTATTATTGTGTTATACAAAATTTTCCAACACTTATTACATGTAAAAACGAAGTAACCAACGTTAGTTGATCGTTGCTCACTTGTTAAAAGTTCGTCTGGCCAATGGTCATGATCACTTTGTTGGTGATAAGCCTTTGAAAACACTAACTAAACTCCTTGACGTCTCATAAGAAAGCATGTGCCCCTTGGGCAACGGTGAACGAATGAGATGACAATGAAGTGACCATATTTTGCAAGTCAATCCACCACTACAAAAATAGTTTCTTTGCTTTGAATTCTCGGAAAAGGCCACTACTAATATCCGTTGAGATGTCACTAAAGATGTGAACTGGGGTTGGGAAAGACTGCGATAACCCTGAGCAAGCGACTGACTCATACTCAGTGCATTGACAGTATAACAAGACGTGAAGACACGACTTCATATCCACAATAAGAAGCACCAACCAATTCTTTGAGACACATTTATGTTTCATAATAGAATCTATATATAGCATAATGTTTTTGAAAAATGAAGGCTATACTTTTCGGGGTCATACACTCCAGCTTTACCCTATGTAGCATTCGTCCAGCCTTGTCGAATGTCGTAACTCGTAAGTATAGCACATAAGCTTAGTAAGCCAAGTATGTTGTAGGCGTATAGTATACCTTATGGCTCAGACGATACTTCAAACGTCTTTGGTCAGTTCTGATAATGAAATTCTTAGGAGTTAATCGGCTCTAAGTGAGTGAAGCTGCTGACCTTGAAATGTCATTTTCTCACGATGAAATCCGTGTTCTCTGGAACTGTGGGCTTGAAAAAGCTCCTGGTCCGGATGGGCTCACTTTCAACTTTATAAGGCAACATTGGGAAGTAATCAAAGCTGAGTTTTTTGAGTTCATTAATTACTTTGAGAGGCATGGGAAAATTACGAAGGGATACAATCCCTCATTTCTTGCTTTAATCCCTAAGACTAGAGACCCATCTCAACCAAAAGATAACCGGCTGATCAGTCTTATTGGATGTATGCCGAAGATTATTGGGAAACTACTCGCACTTCGGCTGCAGAAAGTCATAGATTCTATAATCGGGCCTAAAAATTCGGCTTTCATAAAAGGGAGAAATATTTTTGATGGGCACATCCTAATCAATGAACTACAACAATGGGTTCAAAGAATTGGTAATCAGATGCTCCTTCTAAAAATTGACTTCGCTAAGGCATTTGATTCGGTAAGCTGGGATTACTTGCTAGATGTCTTGGAAAAGCTGGGTTTCAGTGGGAAATGGAGAATGTGCATCACGGGTATTTGATGTCGGGTAGAACCTCAGTCATTGTCAATGGGTCTCCTACTGATGAGTTCCCTATCTCTCGGGGGGTCCGTCAAGTGGATCCGATCTCTCCGTTCTTATTTATTATTGCAATGAAAGGTTTTTCTGCCATCATGAAATCTGCACTGGGGAAAGGTCTATCCCATGGCATAAACCTCCTAAGGGCCTATTATCTCTCACTTGATGTATGCGGATGACCTTTTCATCTATGGTGATTGGAGTTCAGATAATGCAACAAACTTAAAACGCTCACTTAGATGTTTTTTCTAGTATCTGGACTTCGTATCAATTACCACAAGAGTAGACTATACGGGATAGGTGTTAGTTCGGAAGAATGTGGATGTATGGCTGAAAGGATTGGGTGTGAGGGTGCAACTCTTCCTTCTATTCATCTAGGACTTCCTATTAGGGCCAATATGAGGTTGGTGAAACACTAGAGACCTATTGTTGACAAATTTAAAGAAAAACTCAGTGCTTGGAAAGCTAAAAACCTCTCTTGTGGGTAGACTTACTTTGGTCAAAGCTGTGCTGGGTAGTCTCCTACTATATTACCGCTCCATGTTTAAAGCCCCCAAAGAAGGTGATCAATGATCTAGAAGCAATCTGGAAAAGTTTTTTTTTTTTGGGGGGGGGGGGGTTGTTCTAACAAGAAACGTATACACTGGGTGGGATGGGAAATGATAATGAAAAGTAAAGGTATGGGTTGCTTGGGGGTGAGAAGTTTACGCACCACAAACCTTGCGCTTATCTCTAAATGGTGGAGGAGAGCACTGAATGAGCCCACTCAATTATGAGCAAGATGCATTAAATCCATTCATAATGTATCTTTCAACGACCTTGGAAAAAAATCCCTCAAAAGTGTCTGGACTAACATAACCTTGGTGGGGGAAGACTTTGGAGAAATAGGAAAACACATTCCATTGCTGATGAAGAAAGAGGTTGGAGATGGGAGTAACACACTGTTCTGGAGAAACCCATGGTTCGGTTTAACACCTCTTAAAATCTTGTCTCCAACACTATATGACCTTGAATCAAACAAAGGGTGTACTATCTCTCAAAGGGTTAAGCGTAATCTAGTTAATGAAGTGGAGTTCTCATGGTGCTGAAATCGGGTACGTCTTAATCTGGAGGCAGAAGAGGAAATCTCGGCTCTTCAGGATCTGGTAAGTTGTTATGTTTTTAAGTCTGGGGATGTTTAGGTCTGACATGGGGATACCTCCAGGAGAATCTCCACCTCCTCTTGTAGGAGATGGATGAACGACTGCCTTGTGGTTTCTCCATCATTCATGGTTACTTGGCTGAATTGGGTACCACCAAAGGTTACTTGTTTTGTTTGGAAACTACTGTTAGATCGTATGCAGGTCGCTACCAATTTGGCTTCTCGGGGAGTTACAATTCCATCTACAACATGTAAAATCTGCAATCTAGAGGTAGAAGATGGAGACCACCTATTCCGCAAGTGTGTTGTCGCTAAAGAAATATGGAATAGGATCACTTGCTGGACAAACTCGGAATTTATTAAGCTACAACATATCTCGGAGATCATTGCGGCTCCCGGAACTTGGAATGGACACAGCCTTGGGCCGAAAATTATGACCTTGGGTGTACCCATTTATTCCAAACATATTTCCACCAGTAGACAGAAGGATGAGAAGCCCGTGTCGATTCCCATGCACTAGAAACAGAGAAGGCATCCATCAGGATGAAGTAGCCAGTGAAGTTTGCCTAGAAAAACAGCCCCGCATAGATTGAATTTATTGAATGGAAATAGGATCCAAAAGACTCAGAATTTCATCCATCAAATATTGGGGTCATTGAAAGAAAGGCCTTTTTCGAGAAAAAAGAGACTTACGTATCTTCTTTCCTTATTAGAACGCTATGACCCTTTTACATAGTTACAGAGATTCCAGATTCGCGGGAATCAATAAAGAATTTCTTTGTAGACAGAAATGAAAGATTACGACTCTTTTCAATAGATAACCAAAGAGCAGACATGACTCTTCTCAAAATCTTTTATCTTAAGAGAAGAAAGATCTGCGCTACGAAAAGGAGCGTGCGGATAGAGCATAAAGAGCTTACTTATAAGGTACGAGCTTCGATCCCTAGATTACCTATTGCACCATTTGGAATCTTTGGTTATTCCGCAACGATGTTATCTTCAAGAAGCTGAGAAAATCTATTGACCAACTGGAGGATGATATAAAAGAGGCGGCTTTCTCTTGGGCAAAATTTAGAGGGCGTAAAATTACCAGCAACTGGAATGAGTGGTTGATAAATCCTAAAAATAGTATAACTTATACAAAGGGGTTGTAAATAACTGTCTTCTATTTTGACGTTGTAATCTCTGGTGTTCTTTGAATAAATATATTCATTGTTGTTAAAAAAAATAAAATAATGGTGCCAAAAACTAGACGTGCACAAAATAATTAGTTACAATGATCGAAACCAGCTTTAACCAAGCCCTGATCCAAGACCAGGTTTCTCAGCAATTGGTTTGTAACCATCACCCTAACTTGGCTAACAAGAAACTCAAAATATAACTTAATAACCCCTTAGGTTTGAGGCTACTTACCTCCACCACTTGGACCTGGACCGAACCATTTGTTGTTTAGATATATTGCAAGTTTGATCCCTAAATGGCTAAATATAAGAAATTATACTGAAGGTCATCAGTGAGTGAATAGTGCTGACCATTGTAGTTTATGACAAATTTGAGTGTCTTACCAGTTACATGCTCAACACCAAACCTAGCACACCTATTTCCAGTTGCCACCACATGGATAGTTAGAAACCCGAAGCCCACAAACGCAATCACCAGATGAGCAAAATGAATCTCAAGTCTCAACAACCAAATTTAGTAACAGTGACATTATTCAAGGATTGTGACCATAAAGACAAAAGTAATGGTAAGGATACAACCAAACCATGTTCACCAATTATTTTCAGCAACAAGGAGTGTATAAAGATGTTCTAACATAATCCCAGAATAAAATAGGGATGACAATCATCATTTTCCCTATAAAATCAAACCAAATTCAAAACAAAACAAACACTTATGTCTGAAGGCTCTTGATGTTCTGGATTTGCTTCCCAGGGTTCAGACCTTTGGGGCAGGCACGAGCACAGTTCAAGATTGTATGACAGCGATACAACTTGAATTCATCATTTACTGCATCTAGACGCTCTTTTGTATATTCATCACGACTGTCCATAATCCACCTGATCAAAACAATGATTACATTTGATTTAATTGAATGTATCAATAAAAAACACTAAGCAAGAGGCTGTAACAGAAGTTATATCCTAGGCATAAAGGCTCACCAGGTGCACGTCCAAAACATATAAAAGAGGAATAATAAAAGATTAAATAAATGTGGATAATAGGCATAGCAAAATGAATGCTACTCCACAAATATAATTAAAAAAACAAGTAATAATAAAAATAGAAAAAGAATTTTGGTTACTGCCTACTCGAAGTGTCTTATGTTCTGAATGTAAAAAAAACTGTCCAATATTATGTTCTGTTAGGTTTTAATCTGCAATAACCTGACACTTATATAACATAAGGTATTTTACATACATAAAAAATATTGCAAAAGTTGGCATAATTTCAGCAAGTGTATGAAAGCATAAATGGCAATGACCACTGCAAATGGCGGAAAGAACAGAGGGGTTGCGTTTTAGGGTTGAATAGATAAAACTCCCAACAGTGAAAAGACGTGAAACAAATAAAGAGAGAAAACAAAGCTTTTCAAATTCTATAATTAAAAGTGACCGCGCAACATATGCATGCTTTTCAAAGACACTTGTGTCTGCCTCAGTGAAAACAACTTTAAATCCCATCCCCAAACTTAAAAATCTAGGTGTGCGCCTAGTGCGCGTTTGATAACTATAGTTGTATCAGCAAAAGGTGACATCGATGCTCTTAAAGATACTTGTACACACATCAACTAAAACCAATAATCCTTATCCCAAGTAGTGTTTTTATTTAGTTTCCCTAGCAAATTAACTTGATCATATCAACTAAAACCATGATTAAAAATATAAATGTCCATTCCTAAGGATCTACAAATAAATCCATATCATAACCATATAAATAAAGATTGCCATACGTATTTTAGCTACTCCTATAAACATAAAACCCCTAAATAAGCACTAGAACTAACTACTAAGTAAGCATTTCAACATCATAAAGGTTCTTACATCCAAATTGTCATTTGTTCAGTTTAACTTTTATAACCCTGTAAGCTAACCCATACACGAGCTATACTGATGAACATCACACATACAATCAAATTCTCAAAGCTTCTACCCAATCTAAAAGTCCTCCTATCAACCAAACATCATGAACTTAGACGCAAGTTTTCCAAAATCTAAAACACTGATCCAAGCCCTTTGATTTAATAACCAACAAATGTTCAAGTAAGAACACCAAATAAAGCATAATTCTAACCTAGCTGCATGGACCGAGCTTCTAACCTATTTTTTCGTTAGCATTGTAAACTTTAAGTCCGATACCTTACAAAATTGGTCTCCCCCCCCCACAAACACTATCCCTTTATAAAGGGCCAAGCTCCGTCACTGCCTAGCAAATAACATTTCCAACAAACTTACTCCTAATTCAAGTTCAATCAATCAATCAAAAACTAGAATCTAATCTAATCTAACAACCAACCAAATGCAAGAAACATAAACATATACAATCAAATGAAATGAAATGAAAGTCAGTTAGGTTACCGATTGGCATGAAGAAGAGCTGCAGGTCCAAGATAAGATTCAGGGTTCCACCAATAACTAGGGCATGAAGTGCTACAACAAGAGCATAAAATACACTCATACATCCCATCAAGCTTCGCTCTATCCTTCTTACTCTGAAAAATCTCTTTCCCTTCCCACCCTTCAGGCGCCGGTGACTTTCGTTTCAACCACGGCTCAATACTCTTATACTGGTTATAAAAATTGGTCATATCCACCACCAGATCCTTAATCACAAACATATGCGGCAACGGCGTGATCATCGTTTCGTTCTGTTCACCAATCTTCGTCAAACAAGCAAGTCCGTTACATCCGTCTATGTTCATGGCACATGAACCGCAGATCCCTTCACGGCATGAGCGACGGAACGTTAGGGTTGGATCGATTTCGTTTTTGATCTTGATTAGTGCGTCGAGAACCATTGGGCCGCAGTCGTTGAGGTTGATTTGGTAGTTTTTGAGCTCTGGTTTTTGAGGGTTGTCAGGGTTCCATCGGTAGATTTGGAAGGTTTTGAGATTTGGAGTTGAGGGTTGGGGTTCGGATGCATGTGATCGGGAAATGAAGAGCTTTGTTGCAGGTGAATTGTGAAGCTTAGAAAGAGATCGACGAACAAGAGATGTAGCCATTGTTGGTGAAAGGGAAGATGATGAAGAAGAAGAAATGATGAGGGGAGGGTTATTGTATTGTATTGATGGTTAGATGTGATGCTGTGTTGAGTTTCTAACCGTGGATTGATTTGTGGGTAGTGTGGTGTGCTCGTGTATAACAACAAACTTCTTTTTCATCAATAGGTGGGTATCTATCTAATAAATTAAGGTTTTTAGGGGGCAAATTTAGGTGGGAAAAATGAGGGGGAAGATTTTAGGAGGCAAACATTTTAAAAACAAAATTAATTTAGAAACAATGCAAAATCAATTTCTTTGTGTTTTAAAATAAATGATATTTTGGTTAAAAAATTAACGCAATATTAAATAACTGAACGTCGATGAGTGATTTTGAATTCCAACAGTCTCCAATATTGATTTTTGTTATATTAGTTTAGATTTTACATTTCATTTTCAATCGTAATTTCTCTGGATCATTTGATTTATTCAACCCGTGTATCTACACGGGCATTAAACCTAGTAAATAAAATAAGATTGAGTAAATTGGCATTTGTATTCATGTGGTTTATTGAATTTGATTTGCATATTTATTGTTTTAAAATCTTATATTTATTTATGAAGTTTGTGTTTTATTCTTATTTATATTTAAAAAATTAATTTTGTTAAATTTTCCAGTTATATTTTTTTTATTAAAAATCAAAATACGCTCAGGGATGTAAATGGTAAAAAACTACTTCAATTTTTATTATATATTTATACTAGTTTAGAGTCCGCGCTATGCTCGGGTTTATTTTTTAGTAATAATATCATACTCAATTTAAAGAGATTTAAATAATCGGTTTTATGGTGTGGTTTTTTTTAAATGTCGTATAAAAAAATTATGTATGTTTAAAAAATATTGAGTTATTTAATTGTAGATTATTAACAATTTTATCTTTAAGTTTCATTATTATATCCTATCAAATATAAGATGACTCATTCATACCCCTAGTAGGAGAGAATTTTAAAACCTAAATATATTCTTAAGTTTCTAAAGATTATCCTAAATATTAGGGACCAAATTATAATTAAGATTATTATAATATATTATTATTGTTTTAGATATATATACATATTTCAAATATAAGATATTATTGTGAGAAGTAGATATATATACATATTTGAAATATAAAAATATTATTGTGAGAAAAACATTCTTATAATGCCAAGTAAGCAAATACTATCTCTAATAATGCTAACTAAGCAAAATTTATTTTTGTATATTATATAAGGATATAGGTGTGTGTATAAATATATGTTATTTATATGGTAAAAACACGGTTACTTTTGTATATTTTAGGGAGAATGTTTTTATAATTAAAAGTGTTTATTATTATAGTTTTATTATTATTCAGTTGTTTTTTTTCTAGTTTATTATATTATAAAACATTTTTTAATATAAAAATAAATACATATTTTCAAACCGTTATTTTTAAATATTTTTTATTTATCTTTCTAAATCATTTATCTTTGAAACTTCTTTTTCTATACATTCTTATTTTTTAAACCATTTTGTTTTTTAAAAATCGTTGGTTTTAAAGTCTTATTTTTAGAAAAGACTACCAAACAAATTTATGAATAATTATGAGCATATGTCACCAATATTTTAGCCTCAAAGTATACTATGACGATTATGTTGAAAAATGAAACATATAAAAAAAAATACATTTAAAAAAATGAATGGTTTTATATAATGCATACTTATTTGTATGCATAAAACATGTTTATAACACGAATTATTTTTAAAAAAAAATGAACAGTTAGAAATAGAATTGATTTAAAAAATGAGAGCTCGTAAAAAAAGTTTAAAAGATCAACGATGTAAAAAAAGTTTATAACGGGTTTAATAAATAAGTATTTATTTTTGTATATTAAAAACATGTTTTAAAAAGCAAGAACAATTATATAATAATAAAAATAAAACAGTAATAAATAGTTCTAAAGATAAAAAGTTTTTTTTTACAAAATATACAAAATTAACAATGTTTTTACCGATAAAAATATAACACACATATATATATTGTCGTTTTTTAATCGCGTCCCCTTAAAATCATCATAATATGCCTATAAACCAATAAGTATTAGTAGTACAATTACACAAAAATAATTCATAGCTTAGGAAATATTAGTATAAGTATATTTATGTTATAATGTATAACTAGATATACGAGACCAGGTCGCGCGATGCAGCGGCCGGATGTCTCGCGTATGTAATTTCGTCAGACACGTTAATTAAAAAAAAGGTTTATACCTTGCAAGTTACGGTCTAGTATAAAATTGTATTATGTCTCGCACGTTGGGTATAGCATGTTGTCTTGCATTTGCGGCATAACGTCATAAAAAAATTAAAAAGGAAAAAATTAAAGTTGAAAAGGAAAAGAAAAAAAAAGTTGAAGTCAAAAGGATAAGGAAAGAAGGTTGAAGTTCAAAAACAAAAAAACACCTTGCTGCAGAAGTGATTAGAACCCACGTGATATCATGGAAACAAACTTAACAAAGTCCCTCAAACCAACTTGTCCAATGAAGCTTTTGTTAACTAATTAGAACACATAATATATAACATCATGTAAAAGTTGGTAGGTGGTGGCATAAAGCCACCGACCTTACCAATTAGTAATGTTATAAATTAAATTTACATCAATTCACTTAATTTAAAATAAACTAAATCACTAACCGACACAACTAAACCCAAATGGACTAATTTAAAACACTCACTAATTAAGCCTATAAAGTACAGAATATTAGATCTTGACAAGATTAGCCCAACATATATAATATTCAGCTTGCAGGATAAAGATGTCGAGGCAAACGAGAGCTAGCTAAGGCTAACATTGGCTTAGCCTTTGCTAAATCATGCAAGTTCTCCTATAGATCAACGTGTGGTTCGTTACGTGGCAACTCCCAGGTGAAACCTTGCACGAGTCTAGCTAGAAGCATTGTGGCCATGCTTGAACCCAACAACACTCTAGGGCACCCAGGTCGACCGGTGCTAAAAGTAAACGTGTGAAGGTTGTGGTCAGTTAACACCACATCCTTTGGAATAACCAGAGGGTCATCCCAGATCGTAGGGTTTCTCCCTAGCCCGAGGCGGCTTACTATCACATGACTACCCTTGGGTAGGGGTGTTCATTCGAATCGAATGCGAATTGGGCGAATTAGGCGAATCGAATTGGTCGAATTGGGACTTTTAAAAACTGTATTCGTATTCGATCCACATTCGAATAAAAATCTATGTATTCGATTCGATTAAGTTATTCGAATCGAATTCGAATAGATTCGAATGTATTCGCTTTAAAAAAATATAAATAAACAAACACATTAGGTAACAATACAAATGCAGCACCAACAAAACATAAGTCTACAACATCACCCAAATAATATGCAAAACATCACCCAAACAATATGCAAAATACTAGCACATCAACAAGTTTAAAACATGTTAACAAAATGTCTAAAACTGCATAATCAAACACAAAAAAGACTATAAACAAGTTTCAAACATGTAGAAACAACAATTAAACAGTTGCCACATCACCAAATCATGTTCATATGCAGTAACAACAATTAAGATTGGGTAATGGGTTGAGTTTGAGTATTTTTCACTTTACTTCAAGCCCATTAAATCATATTCATATATAGATAATTAATTAGATATATTGAAAATATATATTAAAAAATAGATAAATTTCTTATTCGAATTGGGCGAATCGAATGCGAATACAGAAAATCATATTCGTATTCGATCCACATTCGACAAAATTATTCGAATCGAATGCGAATCGAATTCGAATGACCGAAAGTCAAATTCGAATGGCCTTAATCGAATTCGATTCGATTCGAATTTCGAATAATTCGAATGGTATTCGAATAATGAACACCCCTACCCTTGGGTATGAAGTATCCAGCAACATTAGAGTCAATTGTTGTCACGTGTGGGATGTTAAAAGGTGCAACAGGGTGCAACCTGAAAGCCTCCTTTACACAAGCTTTGATATAATTAAGGTTATGTAGATCAAATTCTTGAACCAATCTATTTTCTCCGACCACCAAATCAAGCTCGCGGATAGCTTTATCGCATATCCTTGGCTCATTGATCATTTCCGCCATTGCTCATTCGATGTTATTCCAAACATTATCTAAAGATGCTAGCATTAGATCCTGTACATATAACAAAATTAATCACTAACCTAACTAAAGCTAATATCTAGCTTGCAAGAGTACCATAAGCATAAAAATCCTTGTAAATCTTACAAGGATATGAGCTTTTATTTCATCAGTGGTTAATGACGAACGCTTAAGGTTAATGAAAACATCAAGCAAGTCGTCTTGTTTGGTCCTAACACCGTCTTTCCATTGTTGAATCCTTTCATCAACCAAAGGATCTTGATACTTTCTTGCAATAAGAATCGCATTCCTTATGATTTTCTCGTGCCCGTCAAAATCAGTAATCCATCGCAACCATGGGAAGTAATCCGTCACACAAAATGCATGATTGTAAGCAAGAATTGTCAAAAGTGAATTATTATGCTCAATCTCTTCATCAAGTCCACCATATTAATTGGCTGCTCCCTTTACCAAACATGAGCTTCCTTACCATGTTGTTCGAGTATTGTTGTCCAATATTCCGCACATTCACCACATGATAGGCGTCGTCACAATGGCTTTTAATGTACCTAATTATATTATCATGTTCTTCGTCTCGCTTGTTTAAAAGCCACTTATGTCTAGCCACTGAAAGAATCTCAGTGGACAAGATTTTTTTCATCTTCTTCCACCGACCACCCATTGGAGCGTGAGCGGTGTTCAAATAACCATCACTCGTCAAGTAGCCTGACATGGAATCAGGCCTTGACGAGAACATCCCATCCGTGTCCTTTAAAAACTCAAGGGGTATCTTTGGATCACTCGTGGCTATCACATGCGTGTTCCAAGGCGAATGCATAGGATGTTTGTGTTCATTTGGTCCATCATTGTATGAATCCATCGGAACGTGGGCTTGTTTCGAAGCATGCTGATTATGCTACCGATGTAGGGCAAGGGTGTCGGGCCGGGGGGAAGAGGTGGTCGACGTTTGTAAGTGGTGAACGTGTAGAGCATGTAAAGCAAGAAGATTGTCATCAAGGGGAGTAGTAAGATGAGCATGGTGAGGATTGGAAGCGTGCAAACTTTGCTAGAAAATTTTATATTGCGATTTTGTTTGTTTGTATTGTTTTTTTTCCTTATCGCTTGGTATTTATAGTTGGTCTATCCAATTTGGTTAAATAATGTAAATTATTATCATTGGTCAATAACCGATTCGATCCGTTACAAAAAAAACTGATTCGACAGTCATAGTTTTATTATATGAGTCACTAAATGCTAATTTTAGACTCCATCTATTCTTAAATTCTATTTTATTTGGATGAATTTCGTATATATATGTATACGAACTAGTGAAATTTCATGAATATCCTTACAAAATTGTCAAATATCTTAATACATATATCTCTATAAATTTATGAAATATTATATATATTACTCTAACATAATCAAAATATCATATATATCAATTTCAACATATATATTTCATACAAAAGCATTCATAATATGAATATTTTACTCACGACTCGTTACTAAATTCTTAATTTTGTGTGTTTTTATGGTCTGAAATTTTTTTTTTGTCATTCGAAGCATCTACCAACAATTTGTGAACAAAAGATTGTGTTATAGATGTATTGAAGTAACAATATTTGATTTCACAAGTTTAAGGAACACTTAACAGACAATATTAAATGAAAAAAAAAACAGGAAAAAAACATGTAGATATCTCTTCTCTAATATAATATAGTAAAATGAAATTTGCTTACGTGGCATCTAGTAAAAGCAACTTTGCTTATGTGGCATTATTTGAAAGTTTTTCTTACAATAATGAGTTTTTATTAAAAATATATATATAAAATATATTATAATAACATTAATTACATATTAGTCCTCTAATATTTACGAAAATTTTGAAAAATTTAATAATAGTTACATTTTAAACCCTCTACAACTATGGTGGACGTGAGTCGGTTTGTATTTGATATGGTATAAAAATGAAACTTATGGATAAAGTGATAATAATATATACAATTAAAGACTTCCGTATTTTTCAACCGCACATAACTTTTTTATACGAAATTATTTTTAGAAAAACTACACCATAAAACCGAGCATTTAATTATTTTTAATTTGAGTATAATATTTCTATACTAAATTTTTCTTTTAAAATAATTATGTTCTGGTTTTACCACGGTTTAGTTTCAAAATTAATTGGAACCGTTCCTGCCTCCCATGAAAATCCTTAAAAGCACCGTTTGAATGTTGTGTTCCTGATCGTAGCGCAGACACCAATGATATTTCATAAGTTTGTTAGGTATATATGAAATTACCCCATTTTATTTTGCTTAGAAGTAAGTTACGTTTGTAACTCATAATCATTAGTGAGATTAGGTTCAAATACAAAGTCTAAATTTCCTAGAAAGTCTAAGAAGGAATTTGGACCATTAGATCTAATATTAAATGAAGATCAATGGCTTATAAACACAAGGTGGCATAATGGTAAATAGTTACAACTTTAAATGGTAGGCCAAGGGTATATTAGTCTTGTCCCATTTTCAAATTCCACCCTCTTTTTTAAACGTCCATAACTTTTACATACGATAATACTTTTTAATAAAAATTACACCAAAAAAACGAGCGTTTTTTTATCTTCAAAACGCATATAATATTGATATATAAAAAACGCGTTTTTTTTTGAAGTTTCAGCTCATTGTGTTATATTCGTTAGGTTATTGTGTTATATTTTTCAGCTCATTGTGTTATATTAGTCAAGACATTGTGTTATATTTTTAAGATTGTGTTATATCCGTCAAGTCATTGTGTTATATTCGTCGGGTTATTGTGTTATATTTTCATCAGGTCGTTGTGTTATATTTTCATCAGGTCGTTGTGTTAAATTTTCATCAGGCCGTTGTGTTAAATTTTCATCAGGTCGTTGTGTTATATTTTCATCAGGTCGTTGTGTTATATTTTCATCAGGTCGTTGTGTTATATTTTCATCAGGTCGTTGTGTTATATTTTCATCAGGTCGTTGTGTTATATTTGCATCAGGTCGTTGTGTTATATTTTCATCAGGTAGTTGTGTTAAATTTTCATCAGGTCGTTGTGTTAAATTTTCATCAGGTCGTTGTGTTAAATTTTCATCAGGTCGTTGTGTTATATTTTCATCAGGACGTTGTGTTATATTTTCATCAGGACGTTGTGTTATATTTTCATCATGTCGTTGTGTTATATTTTCATCAGGTCGTTGTGTTATATTTTTATCAGGTCGTTGTGTTATATTTTCGTCAGGTCGTTGTGTTATATTTTCATCAGGTCATTGTGTTATATTTTCATCAGGTCGTTGTGTTATATTTTCATCAGGTCGTTGTGTTATATTTTCATCAGGTCGTTGTGTTAAATTTTCATCAGGTCGTTGTGTTATATTTTCATCAGGTCGTTGTGTTATATTTTCGTCAGGTCGTTGTGTTATATTTCATCAGGTCATTGTGTTATATTTTCATCAGGTAATTGTGTTATATTTTCATCAGGTCATTGTGTTATTTCAGATCATTGTGTTATTTCATTAGGTTATTGTGTTATAACACAATGACATGAATAAATAACACAATGACTTGACAAATAACACAACGAGTTAAAAAACGTGAATTTTTTTTTTGTTTTTTATATATGAATATTATACGCGTTTTAAAGATAAGAAAATGCTCGTTTTTATGGTGCAATTTTTTTTAAAAAATAATATCGTATGTAAAAGTTATGGACGTTTAAAAAAATGGGGTGAAACTTAAAATATAGAGACATTACCATCTTTACCCTTCCTTCTAATTTTAAGGGAGTGACACATGTCATCATCTCATGGCTTCTTAGACTTTCTAGGAAAATTAGACTTTGTAGTATAACTCCACTCAACAAAAGAATAAGATATCATAGATATAGTTTTAAAAAACTTTCAAATATATACAAAAATAGTACGAGTTTATAAATCTAAGAAATGCAAATGATAGCTATTGCCCGTTAGCTTGACAAGTGACGAACTGTTTAGTTTTTGTTATAATTGAAAGACTATGTTACTTTATATATCACTTTAAGTATTCGTGTAAGACAAAGATTGAAAGAATTAAATATAGGTCTCTAAATGAACCAACGTTCATGAACACTTCGTGAACTTTTTGTCGGGAAGTCCGTTTGTGTTCGTTTATTTAACTAAACAAACGAACATGAACAAAAAATTTTGTTCATTTTATTAAACGAACGAACACCAACACATGTTGTGTTTGTTCAATTGTGTTCGTGAACGTTCGTTTATATTTGTTCTTATGTGTTCGTTTATTTAAGTTGATTTATGTTTGTTCGTTTAAACATTAACACAAATGTTCATATGCATACTAAACAAAATTTCGTATACATATTATTCTTTTTGAGATTTTGATACAATTTGGATCATTTTGTTTGTCTATTCTTTTTAGTCTTTTGTGAACATTTTGAATGATTTTGGTATATTTCTTATTTTGATTAACTATGTATATTTAAACCACCAATTAACAAGTGTGTTTTTATTGAATTATGATGTATTAGACTTGTTCGTTTGTGTTCATTAATGTGCGCTTATGTTTATTTATTTTTATACGTTTGAGTTCGTTTTATATTCGTAAACTGTTTGTTTAGGTTTTATTAACAAACATAAACAAACAAAAACGAACACGAACATTTATGTTTTCTTAATGAACGAACACGAACACGAAAGTTGTGTTCGATTATGTGTTCTTGTTCGGTTAAAGTTAAATGAACAAACATGAGCATGTCAATGCTCATGTTCATTAGGTTCGTTTACATGCCTAATTAAATATAAAACATATTAATAGATACAGTATAATATATAAAATTTTATAAATTACTTAGAACCTATACTACACAATACATAAGTCTCAACTCCAAGGGTGCAACCTTTCTTTCAATGTGAGAATGATAGTATAAGAACATCAAAGAATAAAGAACATAGAAATTCAAGTTAAGAAGTTTCCTAGACAATAGTTGAGTGATTCAACATTATTATAAGTTCTATTTCACCTTTAAAGCTAGAATGTGTGATGTCGCACAAAGATACTATTTCAATCAATTTAAAAATAAGCTAAAAATTATACTTATGAAACTGTTTATACAACAAAGCACATATTTTCCATTGAATCATTACTTTTTATATATCATAGACGACTACCGTAGAAGGCTTTGGGTGTTTGTGTTAAAACATAAACATGAAGCTTTTGTCAGGTTTAAAGAATGGAAGATAATAGTATAAACTTAAACATGTAGAAAAGTATAGAAGCTAAGAACAAATAATGGTTTGGAAGTATATAATAGTGAATTTAGCCAGTTATGTAAAGATCAAGGCAAGAGTAGACACTTGATTGTGTCAGGCACACCACAATGCTAACACATAAGTAAGAAACTAGCATCAACATTATCAGAGTATAACATATAATGCCACAGACAACCCGATAAAAGTAGTCCTTAATTTTAATGATAAATTCTTAAATTATATCAAGATATTTAAGGCTTATGATACAGACATAGGTGACATACCACAACGTTACAAATAAGAAAATTAACAAAAGTACTATACGATATATAACGAGAGAATTCATAAACTAACTGAATATGAATATCTTGATTGTTGTCGTCACCACATCACACAAGTTTCCTACTAGTTGTACTTAACATAGAACGTTAAATCATTATGCACTACAACTTCAAAACATTGTGTAACACCCACCCTTTATAAAAAAAATATATAAAAACATTAAATAAAGTGGAAATATTTTTAACTTAGGTCTCAAAGTAGTTTCAAACTTATACCACATAGTTTATGGTAGTAAACTACCATTACGTAACTAAGTCTTAATCAAAACCTAATATTTAATTGTCTACACAAAAGTTACGTTTGACTACATTCATTTGACAGACAAGAGGAGGCTCGTTCAATTCATCATTTGCTTGATCGTCCATCCGTTTAAACTTGATCCTTACCTAAGGAAACACCAAAAACTTCATTAACATAATCAAGGATTTGTCAGTTGAAAGGGACAAGATAATGTTATGAATACAAGAAAATTTTGCAGGGCAGCGTATCATATGCTCCCTAGCGTATGATATGCCCACCAGCTTTAGCGTACAAAATGGTGTATTCGGGCGTATTCAGTACTGAAGTGGCGTAGGACTTTCCCACTGTTAGTCTATGTGTTAGTCTATGTCAGTTGTTAGTCTATGTGTTAGTCTATGTCGGTTTATGTTCATTTAGACCTAGTAATAATCTCATCTTTTATCAAGGACTTTCAACCGTCTAGTAGGTAAATTCTTACCATATGGTGTAGTACCATGTTTCATCTTTCTTTCTTTTCTTTTTTTTTTTTAAATTTCGGATTTGGCCTTCACTTGGAGGTTGGAAAACTCAAACCCCTTTCATAGCCCAAATCCCTATTTTTCTCATTTCATCAACAGCCATAGCCTTACGACTATAGTTAGCTTTTCCTAGGCATCACGTACGCGTCTATGAATCCACGATTCATCTATGCGACCGTTTTACATGCCAAAAACTATACTTCACGTTTCTAAGATCAATTATCCTAACACTTAGGATTTTATGTCTTAGTATTTCTTCATTTTCAGATTACCAATATCAACCTAAATAACCATTGCTAGAGTATATATGTATAATCTTTAGTAATGTAAGGATTACCTTTGTGATTAGTCTCCCTTATGTTATGACTTCCCGATGCTTCACCTTTGATGGTAGAACCTATCATCCAAACACATCAATTCTTTTAGCACTTAGATACTTGGTTAATGTTATTCATTTCAGAATCATTCTAAATCATTGGTTAAATTTGATTCATACTTCATATAGGCATTTTCACAAACACCTTGTGTAGTTGTGTGCATCATTTACCAAGTACTACATAAGCTCACTAAGTGTAACATTTGGCCCGATCCACACCCGATCCAAATTCAAACCCAAACTCAATCGGATATCCATGAAATTTTTCCGTCGTATCATAAAATAAAAGTAATTATATCTTGTTGATTTATTTAAATTATTACATTTAATTATATTATTTAATCATTAAATAAGTTGATCAAACATTTTGGAGGCTTCGTGAATACATTTAACATTCTTATCCCGACCTTCTTATCATCCATGCTTCATTATATAATCATTAGGATATTGTGTTTTGAAAAGCTTAGATAGCAAGTAAGAAGCTTTACATGTTGGATTCTTAGTTACGGCATAAGGTGACTTTCAGGTGATTTTCTTGCCAACCTTTCTCCATTCTTGGGCTATCACTTTAGATCATCCAAAGCTCTTAGATATACTTGGTATACTAAGGAGTAAGTAGGTTCAATTGGCAAATCAATCCGAGCCCAAACGAAGCAGGAATCACAAACAAAAGTTTGAGAACGTAACCCTTGACCCGCACCAAGATCCAAGGTTTAAACTTAATTTTCGACATCATGAATGCTGTATTATTCTCTTCTATATGATAGTACTCTGAAAAATATGAACGTAGGCGAAAACCGCGTGAGAAACGGAGTTATAACGAAGCGGGAATCGCGAAAACAAGTTTAGTGTTTACTGTTAATTTACAAGACGCGATTTTTCCTACTTTGAAACCGTCCCACATCGCCCCAAACCTAAATTTTTGCTCATTTTCACACCTATAAATACTATTGCTTAGTTCCTTATAGCCTACAACTCTTAGTTTGAGTCTAAACAAGTAGAATAGCCAAGTTTTGGTGGTTCTGCAAGTGCAATACCTTTTTGGGCGTTGTGTGTAGTTTCTTATTTATTCTTTCGACGAGGAAGTGCCGCCCTACGAACTCGTCTCGTTTGTAAGGCTTCTTCGAGGTAATCTTCTTCTTTTTATTTCTAGAGTCTTTCATTTATCTTTTTCTTAGTTTTGTTAGTTTAATTTAGGTTGTTAGTTAAGGAAAAATGCCTTTAGGCTTGGTGTAGTTTTGTAGAAGCTCAACGAGCACAACCTATCATGTCCATTCATTTGACTATTCCTTAAGATGTTTACCCATCCATGTTGCCTTCGTTTGATTAGGTTGAGTCACGCTTGCATTCGAATCGTAAACCTATTCATTTGAGTTGCTGTCTGATCATATACGTTCAAATCCCAAGGCATCCAGCGTGATACGACTGTTCATCTTGAAGTTTCTTTCATCATACACTAGTTTGTTTGAGCACCATTGAGGTGAGTATTCATAGCCCCTTTTTAGTTTTCTTTATTTATTTTTGGGGTGAAATCACGTGACTTATACTATAAATCATTTTTTATTCATTAATGTTCATTTCATTCATTATACTTATTTTATTCAATTCAATTCAATTCAATTCAAATTCATGTTTATGTTATTACTTGCATTTATGTGTTCATAGCTTGATAGACATTTATTCAAACCGACGGTTATCAATAATAGATCTATTTGTCTGACAAACACACCCCAATTAATCATGCTTTTGCTCAGAGGGTGATTGTAAACCGGATTCATATGCATTTGCTCATTTGTGACTTGATCTGTGTGATTTTAAGTCTGTTTAATCATGTCAGTAGG